>OZ038532.1:0-1402682 GCA_964036665.1 Gordius sp. MW1
CCTAACCCTAACCCTAACCCTAACCCTAACCCTAACCCTAACCCTAACCCCTAACCCTAACCCTAACCCTAACCCTAACCCTAACCCTAACCCTAACCCTAACCCTAACCCTAACCCTAACCCTAACCCTAACCCTAACCCTAACCCTAACCCTAACCCTAACCCTAACCCTAACCCTAACCCTAACCCTAACCCTAACCCTAACCCTAACCCTAACCCTAACCCTAACCCTAACCCTAACCCTAACCCTAACCCTAACCCTAACCCTAACCCTAACCCTAACCCTAACCCTAACCCTAACCCTAACCCTAACCCTAACCCTAACCCTAACCCTAACCCTAACCCTAACCCTAACCCTAACCCTAACCCTAACCCTAACCCTAACCCTAACCCTAACCCTAACCCTAACCCTAACCCTAACCCTAACCCTAACCCTAACCCTAACCCTAACCCTAACCCTAACCCTAACCCTAACCCTAACCCTAACCCTAACCCTAACCCTAACCCTAACCCTAACCCTAACCCTAACCCTAACCCTAACCCTAACCCTAACCCTAACCCTAACCCTAACCCTAACCCTAACCCTAACCCTAACCCTAACCCTAACCCTAACCCTAACCCTAACCCTAACCCTAACCCTAACCCTAACCCTAACCCTAACCCTAACCCTAACCCTAACCCTAACCCTAACCCTAACCCTAACCCTAACCCTAACCCTAACCCTAACCCTAACCCTAACCCTAACCCTAACCCTAACCCTAACCCTAACCCTAACCCTAACCCTAACCCTAACCCTAACCCTAACCCTAACCCTAACCCTAACCCTAACCCTAACCCTAACCCTAACCCTAACCCTAACCCTAACCCTAACCCTAACCCTAACCCTAACCCTAACCCTAACCCTAACCCTAACCCTAACCCTAACCCTAACCCTAACCCTAACCCTAACCCTAACCCTAACCCTAACCCTAACCCTAACCCTAACCCTAACCCTAACCCTAACCCTAACCCTAACCCTAACCCTAACCCTAACCCTAACCCTAACCCTAACCCTAACCCTAACCCTAACCCTAACCCTAACCCTAACCCTAACCCTAACCCTAACCCTAACCCTAACCCTAACCCTAACCCTAACCCTAACCCTAACCCTAACCCTAACCCTAACCCTAACCCTAACCCTAACCCTAACCCTAACCCTAACCCTAACCCTAACCCTAACCCTAACCCTAACCCTAACCCTAACCCTAACCCTAACCCTAACCCTAACCCTAACCCTAACCCTAACCCTAACCCTAACCCTAACCCTAACCCTAACCCTAACCCTAACCCTAACCCTAACCCTAACCCTAACCCTAACCCTAACCCTAACCCTAACCCTAACCCTAACCCTAACCCTAACCCTAACCCTAACCCTAACCCTAACCCTAACCCTAACCCTAACCCTAACCCTAACCCTAACCCTAACCCTAACCCTAACCCTAACCCTAACCCTAACCCTAACCCTAACCCTAACCCTAACCCTAACCCTAACCCTAACCCTAACCCTAACCCTAACCCTAACCCTAACCCTAACCCTAACCCTAACCCTAACCCTAACCCTAACCCTAACCCTAACCCTAACCCTAACCCTAACCCTAACCCTAACCCTAACCCTAACCCTAACCCTAACCCTAACCCTAACCCTAACCCTAACCCTAACCCTAACCCTAACCCTAACCCTAACCCTAACCCTAACCCTAACCCTAACCCTAACCCTAACCCTAACCCTAACCCTAACCCTAACCCTAACCCTAACCCTAACCCTAACCCTAACCCTAACCCTAACCCTAACCCTAACCCTAACCCTAACCCTAACCCTAACCCTAACCCTAACCCTAACCCTAACCCTAACCCTAACCCTAACCCTAACCCTAACCCTAACCCTAACCCTAACCCTAACCCTAACCCTAACCCTAACCCTAACCCTAACCCTAACCCTAACCCTAACCCTAACCCTAACCCTAACCCTAACCCTAACCCTAACCCTAACCCTAACCCTAACCCTAACCCTAACCCTAACCCTAACCCTAACCCTAACCCTAACCCTAACCCTAACCCTAACCCTAACCCTAACCCTAACCCTAACCCTAACCCTAACCCTAACCCTAACCCTAACCCTAACCCTAACCCTAACCCTAACCCTAACCCTAACCCTAACCCTAACCCTAACCCTAACCCTAACCCTAACCCTAACCCTAACCCTAACCCTAACCCTAACCCTAACCCTAACCCTAACCCTAACCCTAACCCTAACCCTAACCCTAACCCTAACCCTAACCCTAACCCTAACCCTAACCCTAACCCTAACCCTAACCCTAACCCTAACCCTAACCCTAACCCTAACCCTAACCCTAACCCTAACCCTAACCCTAACCCTAACCCTAACCCTAACCCTAACCCTAACCCTAACCCTAACCCTAACCCTAACCCTAACCCTAACCCTAACCCTAACCCTAACCCTAACCCTAACCCTAACCCTAACCCTAACCCTAACCCTAACCCTAACCCTAACCCTAACCCTAACCCTAACCCTAACCCTAACCCTAACCCTAACCCTAACCCTAACCCTAACCCTAACCCTAACCCTAACCCTAACCCTAACCCTAACCCTAACCCTAACCCTAACCCTAACCCTAACCCTAACCCTAACCCTAACCCTAACCCTAACCCTAACCCTAACCCTAACCCTAACCCTAACCCTAACCCTAACCCTAACCCTAACCCTAACCCTAACCCTAACCCTAACCCTAACCCTAACCCTAACCCTAACCCTAACCCTAACCCTAACCCTAACCCTAACCCTAACCCTAACCCTAACCCTAACCCTAACCCTAACCCTAACCCTAACCCTAACCCTAACCCTAACCCTAACCCTAACCCTAACCCTAACCCTAACCCTAACCCTAACCCTAACCCTAACCCTAACCCTAACCCTAACCCTAACCCTAACCCTAACCCTAACCCTAACCCTAACCCTAACCCTAACCCTAACCCTAACCCTAACCCTAACCCTAACCCTAACCCTAACCCTAACCCTAACCCTAACCCTAACCCTAACCCTAACCCTAACCCTAACCCTAACCCTAACCCTAACCCTAACCCTAACCCTAACCCTAACCCTAACCCTAACCCTAACCCTAACCCTAACCCTAACCCTAACCCTAACCCTAACCCTAACCCTAACCCTAACCCTAACCCTAACCCTAACCCTAACCCTAACCCTAACCCTAACCCTAACCCTAACCCTAACCCTAACCCTAACCCTAACCCTAACCCTAACCCTAACCCTAACCCTAACCCTAACCCTAACCCTAACCCTAACCCTAACCCTAACCCTAACCCTAACCCTAACCCTAACCCTAACCCTAACCCTAACCCTAACCCTAACCCTAACCCTAACCCTAACCCTAACCCTAACCCTAACCCTAACCCTAACCCTAACCCTAACCCTAACCCTAACCCTAACCCTAACCCTAACCCTAACCCTAACCCTAACCCTAACCCTAACCCTAACCCTAACCCTAACCCTAACCCTAACCCTAACCCTAACCCTAACCCTAACCCTAACCCTAACCCTAACCCTAACCCTAACCCTAACCCTAACCCTAACCCTAACCCTAACCCTAACCCTAACCCTAACCCTAACCCTAACCCTAACCCTAACCCTAACCCTAACCCTAACCCTAACCCTAACCCTAACCCTAACCCTAACCCTAACCCTAACCCTAACCCTAACCCTAACCCTAACCCTAACCCTAACCCTAACCCTAACCCTAACCCTAACCCTAACCCTAACCCTAACCCTAACCCTAACCCTAACCCTAACCCTAACCCTAACCCTAACCCTAACCCTAACCCTAACCCTAACCCTAACCCTAACCCTAACCCTAACCCTAACCCTAACCCTAACCCTAACCCTAACCCTAACCCTAACCCTAACCCTAACCCTAACCCTAACCCTAACCCTAACCCTAACCCTAACCCTAACCCTAACCCTAACCCTAACCCTAACCCTAACCCTAACCCTAACCCTAACCCTAACCCTAACCCTAACCCTAACCCTAACCCTAACCCTAACCCTAACCCTAACCCTAACCCTAACCCTAACCCTAACCCTAACCCTAACCCTAACCCTAACCCTAACCCTAACCCTAACCCTAACCCTAACCCTAACCCTAACCCTAACCCTAACCCTAACCCTAACCCTAACCCTAACCCTAACCCTAACCCTAACCCTAACCCTAACCCTAACCCTAACCCTAACCCTAACCCTAACCCTAACCCTAACCCTAACCCTAACCCTAACCCTAACCCTAACCCTAACCCTAACCCTAACCCTAACCCTAACCCTAACCCTAACCCTAACCCTAACCCTAACCCTAACCCTAACCCTAACCCTAACCCTAACCCTAACCCTAACCCTAACCCTAACCCTAACCCTAACCCTAACCCTAACCCTAACCCTAACCCTAACCCTAACCCTAACCCTAACCCTAACCCTAACCCTAACCCTAACCCTAACCCTAACCCTAACCCTAACCCTAACCCTAACCCTAACCCTAACCCTAACCCTAACCCTAACCCTAACCCTAACCCTAACCCTAACCCTAACCCTAACCCTAACCCTAACCCTAACCCTAACCCTAACCCTAACCCTAACCCTAACCCTAACCCTAACCCTAACCCTAACCCTAACCCTAACCCTAACCCTAACCCTAACCCTAACCCTAACCCTAACCCTAACCCTAACCCTAACCCTAACCCTAACCCTAACCCTAACCCTAACCCTAACCCTAACCCTAACCCTAACCCTAACCCTAACCCTAACCCTAACCCTAACCCTAACCCTAACCCTAACCCTAACCCTAACCCTAACCCTAACCCTAACCCTAACCCTAACCCTAACCCTAACCCTAACCCTAACCCTAACCCTAACCCTAACCCTAACCCTAACCCTAACCCTAACCCTAACCCTAACCCTAACCCTAACCCTAACCCTAACCCTAACCCTAACCCTAACCCTAACCCTAACCCTAACCCTAACCCTAACCCTAACCCTAACCCTAACCCTAACCCTAACCCTAACCCTAACCCTAACCCTAACCCTAACCCTAACCCTAACCCTAACCCTAACCCTAACCCTAACCCTAACCCTAACCCTAACCCTAACCCTAACCCTAACCCTAACCCTAACCCTAACCCTAACCCTAACCCTAACCCTAACCCTAACCCTAACCCTAACCCTAACCCTAACCCTAACCCTAACCCTAACCCTAACCCTAACCCTAACCCTAACCCTAACCCTAACCCTAACCCTAACCCTAACCCTAACCCTAACCCTAACCCTAACCCTAACCCTAACCCTAACCCTAACCCTAACCCTAACCCTAACCCTAACCCTAACCCTAACCCTAACCCTAACCCTAACCCTAACCCTAACCCTAACCCTAACCCTAACCCTAACCCTAACCCTAACCCTAACCCTAACCCTAACCCTAACCCTAACCCTAACCCTAACCCTAACCCTAACCCTAACCCTAACCCTAACCCTAACCCTAACCCTAACCCTAACCCTAACCCTAACCCTAACCCTAACCCTAACCCTAACCCTAACCCTAACCCTAACCCTAACCCTAACCCTAACCCTAACCCTAACCCTAACCCTAACCCTAACCCTAACCCTAACCCTAACCCTAACCCTAACCCTAACCCTAACCCTAACCCTAACCCTAACCCTAACCCTAACCCTAACCCTAACCCTAACCCTAACCCTAACCCTAACCCTAACCCTAACCCTAACCCTAACCCTAACCCTAACCCTAACCCTAACCCTAACCCTAACCCTAACCCTAACCCTAACCCTAACCCTAACCCTAACCCTAACCCTAACCCTAACCCTAACCCTAACCCTAACCCTAACCCTAACCCTAACCCTAACCCTAACCCTAACCCTAACCCTAACCCTAACCCTAACCCTAACCCTAACCCTAACCCTAACCCTAACCCTAACCCTAACCCTAACCCTAACCCTAACCCTAACCCTAACCCTAACCCTAACCCTAACCCTAACCCTAACCCTAACCCTAACCCTAACCCTAACCCTAACCCTAACCCTAACCCTAACCCTAACCCTAACCCTAACCCTAACCCTAACCCTAACCCTAACCCTAACCCTAACCCTAACCCTAACCCTAACCCTAACCCTAACCCTAACCCTAACCCTAACCCTAACCCTAACCCTAACCCTAACCCTAACCCTAACCCTAACCCTAACCCTAACCCTAACCCTAACCCTAACCCTAACCCTAACCCTAACCCTAACCCTAACCCTAACCCTAACCCTAACCCTAACCCTAACCCTAACCCTAACCCTAACCCTAACCCTAACCCTAACCCTAACCCTAACCCTAACCCTAACCCTAACCCTAACCCTAACCCTAACCCTAACCCTAACCCTAACCCTAACCCTAACCCTAACCCTAACCCTAACCCTAACCCTAACCCTAACCCTAACCCTAACCCTAACCCTAACCCTAACCCTAACCCTAACCCTAACCCTAACCCTAACCCTAACCCTAACCCTAACCCTAACCCTAACCCTAACCCTAACCCTAACCCTAACCCTAACCCTAACCCTAACCCTAACCCTAACCCTAACCCTAACCCTAACCCTAACCCTAACCCTAACCCTAACCCTAACCCTAACCCTAACCCTAACCCTAACCCTAACCCTAACCCTAACCCTAACCCTAACCCTAACCCTAACCCTAACCCTAACCCTAACCCTAACCCTAACCCTAACCCTAACCCTAACCCTAACCCTAACCCTAACCCTAACCCTAACCCTAACCCTAACCCTAACCCTAACCCTAACCCTAACCCTAACCCTAACCCTAACCCTAACCCTAACCCTAACCCTAACCCTAACCCTAACCCTAACCCTAACCCTAACCCTAACCCTAACCCTAACCCTAACCCTAACCCTAACCCTAACCCTAACCCTAACCCTAACCCTAACCCTAACCCTAACCCTAACCCTAACCCTAACCCTAACCCTAACCCTAACCCTAACCCTAACCCTAACCCTAACCCTAACCCTAACCCTAACCCTAACCCTAACCCTAACCCTAACCCTAACCCTAACCCTAACCCTAACCCTAACCCTAACCCTAACCCTAACCCTAACCCTAACCCTAACCCTAACCCTAACCCTAACCCTAACCCTAACCCTAACCCTAACCCTAACCCTAACCCTAACCCTAACCCTAACCCTAACCCTAACCCTAACCCTAACCCTAACCCTAACCCTAACCCTAACCCTAACCCTAACCCTAACCCTAACCCTAACCCTAACCCTAACCCTAACCCTAACCCTAACCCTAACCCTAACCCTAACCCTAACCCTAACCCTAACCCTAACCCTAACCCTAACCCTAACCCTAACCCTAACCCTAACCCTAACCCTAACCCTAACCCTAACCCTAACCCTAACCCTAACCCTAACCCTAACCCTAACCCTAACCCTAACCCTAACCCTAACCCTAACCCTAACCCTAACCCTAACCCTAACCCTAACCCTAACCCTAACCCTAACCCTAACCCTAACCCTAACCCTAACCCTAACCCTAACATAAATAAAAGTAACCCTCCCGTAAAGAAATTTTAAGCAGCGAAAATTTTCATTTTCACAAAAGACAACGTTTTATAGTTGCGATTAGTTTGTTGTCTCTCAACGTGAGTGCTTAATTTTTTAAACTGCTATCTGCGGTCATGATTTTAAAGGGATAGTTTTTTGATTCTTAAAAATATTTACTTTTTATCATGATAATCGTCTCTGAAAACGACAACTTTAATAGGATGAATACGATTAAAAATAAAAATGTGAAACTTTTTTAGGTAAAAAAATATTTTTTTTGTTATTTCATGTGAAAGAGCTTGAAAAAATATATAAAAGTAACCCGATTTGAGAATCCTATTATCCTCGATGGACTCCCGAAAGGAAATTTTAAGCGGCGAAAATTTTCATTTTCACAAAAGACAACGTTTTATTGTTGCGATTAGTTTGTCGCAACGTGAGTACTTAATTGTTTAAAACTGCTATCTGCGGTCATGATTTTAAAGGGATAGTTTTTTGACTCTGAAACTTTTATTTTTATAATGAAAATCCTCTCTGAAAACGACAAATTTAATATGATGAATACGGTTGAAAGATAAAAATGTAAAATATTTTTTTTGTTATTTTATGTGAAAAAGCTTGAAAAAATAAATAAAAGTAACCAAATTTGAGAATCCTATTATCCTTGATTGACTCCCGAAAGGAAATTTTAAGCGGCGAAAATTTTCATTTTCACAAAAGACAACGTTTTATTGTTGCGATTAGTTTGTCGCAACGTGAGTACTTAATTTTTTAAAACTGCTATCTGCGGTCATGATTTTAAAGGGATAGTTTTTTGACTCTGAAAACTTTTACTTGTTATCATGAAAATCGTCTCTGAAAACGACAACTTTAATAGGATGAATACGGTTGAAAGATAAAAATGTAAAATATTTTTTTTGTTATTTCATGTCCAAAAGCTTGAAAAAATAAATAAAAGTAACCCAATTTGAGAATCTTATTATCCTCGATTGACTCCGGAAAGAAATTTTAAGCAGCGAAAATTTTCATTTTGACAAAAGACAACGTTTTATTGTTGCGATTAGTTTGTCGCAACGTGAGTACTTAATTTTTTAAAACTGCTATCTGCGGTCATGATTTTAAAGGGATAGTTTTTTGACTCTGAAAACTTTTACTTGTTATCATGAAAATCGTCTCTGAAAACGACAACTTTAATAGGATGAATACGGTTGAAAGATAAAAATGTAAAATATTTTTTTCGTTATTTCATGTGAAAAAGCTTGAAAAAATAAATAAAAGTAACCCAATTTGAGAATCCTATTATCCTCGATGGACTCCCGAAAAGAAATTTTAAGCGGCGAAAATTTTCATTTTCACAAAAGACAACGTTTTATTGTTGCGATTAGTTTGTTGTATCGCAACGTGAGGGCTTAATTTTTTAAAACTGCTATCTGCGGTCATGATTTTAAAGGGATAGTTTTTTGATTCTGAAAATTTTTTACTTTTTATCATGATAATCGTCTCTGAAAACGACAACTTTAATAGGATGAATACGATTAAAAATAAAAATGTGAAATTTTTTAGGTAAAAAAATATTTTTTTGTTATTTAATGTGAAAAAGCTTGAAAAAATAAATAAAAGTAACCCAATTTGAGAATCCTATTATCCTCGTTTGACTCCCGAAAAGAAATTTTAAGCAGCGAAAATTTTCATTTTCACACAAGACAACGTTATATTGTTGCGATTAGTTTGTTGTATCGCAACGTGAGTGCTTAATTTTTTAAAACTGCTATCTGCGGTCATGATTTTAAAGGGATAGTTTTTTGATTCTGAAAAATTTTTACTTTTTATCATGATAATCGTCTCTGAAAACGACAACTTTAATAGGATGAATACGATTAAAAATAAAAATGTGAAATTTTTTAGGTAAAAAAATATTTTTTTTGTTTTCATGTGAAAGAGATTGAAAAAATATATAAAAGTAACCCAATTTGAGAATCCTATTATCCGACTCCCGAAAGAAATTTTAAGCAGCGAAAATTTTCATTTTGACAAAAGACAACGTTTTATTGTTGCGATTAGTTTGTTGTATCGCAACGTGAGTGCTTAATTTTTTAAAACTGCTATCTGCGGTATGATTTTAAAGGGATAGTTTTTTGACTCTGAAAACTTTTTTATCAGGAAAATCGTGTCTGAAAACGACAACTTTAATAGGATGAATACGGTTGAAAGATAAAAATGTAAAATATTTTTTTTGTTATTTCATGTGCAAAAGCTTGAAAAAATAAATAAAAGTAACCCAATTTGAGAATCCTATTATCCTCGATTGTGTCCCGTAAAGAAATTTTAAGCAGCGAAAATTTTCATTTTCACAAAAGACAACGTTTTATTGTTGCGATTAGTTTGTTGTCTCGCAACGTAAGTGCTTAATTTTTTAAAACTGCTATCTGCGGTCATGATTTTAAAGGAATAGTTTTTTGACTCTGAAAACTTTTACTTTTTATCATGAAAATCGTCTCTGAAAACGACAACTTTAATAGGATGAATACGGTTGAAAGATAAAAATGTAAAAATTTTTTTTTTGTTATTTCATGTGCAAAAGCTTGAAAAAATAAATAAAAGTAACCCAATTTGAGAATCTTATTATCCTCGATTGACTCCCGAAAGAAATTTTAAGCAGCGAAAATTTTCATTTTGACAAAAGACAACGTTTTATTGTTGCGATTAGTTTGTCGCAACGTGAGTACTTAATTGTTTAAAACTGCTATCTGCGGTCATGATTTTAAAGGGATAGTTTTTTGACTCTGAAAATTTTATTTTTATCATGAAAATCGTCTCTGAAAACGACAAATTTAATAGGATGAATACGGTTGAAAGATAAAAATGTAAAATATTTTTTTTGTTATTTCATGTGAAAAAGCTTGAAAAAATAAATAAAAGTAACCAAATTTGAGAATCCTATTATCCTCGATTGACTCCTGAAAGAAATTTTAAGCAGCGAAAATTTTCATCTTGACAAAAGACAACGTTTTATTGTTGCGATTAGTTTGTCGCAACGTGAGTACTTAATTTTTTAAAACTGCTATCTGCGGTCATGATTTTAAAGGGATAGTTTTTTGATTCTGAAAATTTTTTACTTTTTATCATGATAATCGTCTCTGAAAACGACAACTTTAATAGGATGAATACGATTAAAAATAAAAATGTGAAAATTTTTTAGGTAAAAAAATATTTTTTTTGTTATTTCATGTGAAAGAGATTGAAAAAATATATAAAAGTAACCCGATTTGAGAATCCTATTATCCTCGATGGACTCCCGAAAAGAAATTTTAAGCGGCGAAAATTTTCATTTTCACAAAAGACAACGTTTTATTGTTGCGATTAGTTTGTTGTCTCGCAACGTGAGTGCTTAATTTTTTTAAAACTGCTATCTGCGGTCATGATTTTAAAGGGATAGTTTTTTGACTCTGAAAACTTTTACTTTTTATCATGAAAATCGTCTCTGAAAACGACAACTTTAATAGGATGAATACGGTTAAAAGATAAAAATGTAAAATATTTTTTTTTGTTATTTCATGTGCAAAAGCTTGAAAAAATAAATAAAAGTAACCCAATTTGAGAATCTTATTATCCTCGATTGACTCCCGAAAGAAATTTTAAGCAGCGAAAATTTTCATTTTGACAAAAGACAACGTTTTATTGTTGCGATTAGTTTGTCGCAACGTGAGTACTTAATTGTTTAAAACTGCTATCTGCGGTCATGATTTTAAAGGGATAGTTTTTTGACTCTGAAAACTTTTACTTTTTATCATGAAAATCGTCTCTGAAAACGACAACTTTAATTGTATGAATACGGTTGAAAGATAAAAATGTAAAATATTTTTTTTGTTATTTCCGGTTAAAAAGCTTAAAAAAAATAAATAAAAGTAACCCAATTTGAGAATCCTATTATCCTCGATTGACTCCCGAAAGAAATTTTAAGCAGCGAAAATTTTCATTTTGACAAAAGACAACGTTTTATTGTTGCGATTAGTTTGTCGCAACGTGAGTACTTAATTTTTTAAAACTGCTATCTTACCTGCATCGACGTATTTGCACCCTCTAACAATACAGCTGACCCATTAGCTCTAGCGGAAGCACGCAAAACTCATAAATACCGTGATATAATGCCTTTTAAAATTTTTATCCCTATCGTGGCCTCTTGTTCCGCCACTTTTGGCAAACAGGCGTTAGCCTTCTTTTAATTGGTAGGAAAGAGATCTCCCGAATTATTATAGGACGGTCGTGTTGCCCCCCCCCCCACGCCTGCGTGGCTAAATAAATTAAAAAATCTAATTTTGTAATTTTTTGCACGTTAAATAAAAAGAAAAATGAAAATAGTGCCAATAAATGTTGATATATCCATGGGCGTAGCCAGGTTTTGAATTAAGAGGGGGGGGGGGGGCAGATTAAAAAAAAGGTCTTGACTCTGAGAGCAAAAAATAAATAAAAAAAGGTCTCGACTATCCAAAAATTTTCCTGCGACCGTAATTTAAATTTCATTTTACCAAAATAATTTATATTTATGTGTAAATTCGCTAATACGCATCTGTATTATTTTGAGTTAAGTTCAAATAGGGGGGGGGGGGGGGGTAGCCGCGCCCCCTGCTCCCGCCTGGCTAATTAAGGGGGGGGGGGGGTAAAACATAATTTTTTTAATTTTTAAGGGTTTTTGTATTGAAATCCTTCTTTGTTTAAATTAGGAAGGGGGCAGTCGCGCCCCTTGCTTCCCCCTGGCTAATTAGGGGGGGGGGGGCAGCCTCCCCTCTGGCTACGCCCATGATTATGATATTGTTTCTTAATTACATAAAAATAAAAAAAAATTGCTTGAAGGGCCAGGGGGCCAAAGATTTTTTCCTTGGGGGGGCCATGGAGCCAGGTTTTCTCTCTTTTTAGTGGGCCTGGGCCTTGGGCCCTCTTTAACTATTTGTTTAAATTTTTTTGCATAATAAACACTTACCAATTATATTTGATATATTCCTAATCTATTGAAATTTATCTATAAGCCCCCCCCCCCCCCTAATTAGCCAGGGGGCAGAGGGCGCGGCTGCCACCCTCCCTAATTAAAAAAAGGATCAAATTTCAATACAAATACCCCTAAAAATTAAAAAAAATTATATTTTTCCCCCCCTCCCCTAATTTAAATTACGGTCGCAGGAAAATTTTTGGATAGTCAAGCAAAAAATTTTAATAATCAGTTCCCCCCCCCCCCCCTAATTCAAAACCTGGGTACGCTCATGATATATATTCTGCTAATACAACCGGTTAAATGGCAAAACAACGTTTGATTTTTCGTTAAATAAACTATATGCGTATCCGTATCCGCCTTTTGTTTATATTTTATCATAAAGGTCAGGCGCGATATTTTTTTTTTGATTATAGGTAAATATGACTTAAAAAAATTTGCTTCATGAAAATTTAAATTCGAACATTATTGAGGTAAAATTTTGTGTTTTTAACCACCCTTAGAATATCAATTATTTGTTATTTTTCGTTAAATAAACTATATGCGTATCCGTATCCGCCTTTTGTTTATATTTTATCATAAAGGCCAGGCGCGATATTTTTTTTTGATTATAGGTAAATTTGACTTAAAAAATTTTGCTTCGTGAAAATTTAAATTCGAACATCATTGAGGTAAAATTTTGTGTTTTTAACCACCTCTAAAAATATCAATTATTGTTATTTTTCGTATAGTTGAGTTTTTAAAAAATTTTTTTGGTAGTTTTAAATTTTCTTATTTAAATTTTTTATTTTTTTTTAAATTTTTTTTAATATGGCAAAACAACGTTTGCCGGGTCAGCTAGTAATATTATATTATATTTCAAAATACGTATTTTTACCTTTAATAAATCAAACGAAAACATTGTATTTTTTTAATTTAAATATTTAGGATTCGTGTCACATTTGTATCATAGTAGTAGGAGAGTTGAGTAGGATTTATATAAAGTATAATTGTTCGTTCACCACATTTTATCGATAAATCAGACATATTTTTCTGCTACTTTTTGTAACGGTTATATAACAACTAGCTTCCTTTATTTTTTTTAATTGTTCTATAAAAAACCTCTAACTCTTGAAACAAGTGTTCGATTTGCCTTTTATTCTAACACATTGTTCTGATGCCCTTTTATGAAATTTATATGAAAATTTACGTCTTTATATTCATTTTGGTTTTTATTCCTATCATAAAAATCAAGTAAATATCCATTTTAACATTGTATCTATGATATATTAAAATTAAGAACGTATACGACAAAATATTACAGATCCACTTGGACAGATCTACACAGTAAGATTTTTATACAATAATCTGTTTATTTAAATCTGTTAAAATACATATTTTTATATTCCTACAATATTTTATAACGACGAAGTAACGCTTTGTTAATTCTCAAATTTCTCGTTCTTGTTAAATATTAAAATATATTAATTTTTTATGGCTAAAAAGTTTATTTTCACTAAACAAAGCTACATAACTAAGCGAAATACAAAAATAAAGACATATTGGTTAAATACAAAGATCAATAGGCCATGAGTCGGCAAACGATTTATCCATAGTTGTTGTTGTTGCCTAAGTAAAAAGGACGCAGAAATTTTAGATTTCGGTGAGCGTATTCCGATCCCTTTGAAAATCCCATTGCCTGTTTACCAAAGGAATCGGAGCACGAGGCAACGACAGGGATCAAATATTGGATTCCAAAAGGGCAGAGTACTTTGTAGTTTTACGCCCTTCTGCTGTGGCGATAGGGTCTTAATTAAAATGTAAAGGGGCAAATACGTTAATACAAGTAAAATCCCATTTGAGGGATAGGCCATTTTGCCAGGGGACTAGAGAAGAGCCGTCAGGGCGCATCCTACCTTCAAGAGGGATCTGACGGCTCAAGGATTGAGGGGATTTTCGCCTTTTTAAGGGCAGCTTGAACTAATAAATTAGCTTTATTGTGCCTAACATATTTATATTTGTTTGATAGGCAGTTTAGAGGGTGCCTAGCATATTCATCTACAATGGTAAAACAATTTCGACAATTGAATTCTCTGCTGTAACTAATCCCCAACCTTAAAGCTATGGAATATGATAGCTCAAAATCTTCAAGCCGCATTCCCAAAAGTTTGCTGGGATAGGCTTCAAGCCACTAGTGACCGGAACCTTCAAAAGCGAGGGACCTAAGGTTGCAATGCTGGCTATGATCGCTGCTCGATAAGGTAATCAACGGAGCGCGATACTAGTCCAGAATCCCAATCCTTTTGTCTCGTACTTTGAGGTTGAATGGTCTCGGGTGTGACATTCAAATTCCAAAGCTCCAAGGCTTGAATTAGCAGAAGGTCGGAATCATGTGTCTTGAGATTAGAAATTAAGTTTTGGACCGACTTAAAAGAGGAAATAAAAGCAGCTAGCGATATGCTGCCGGGAGGACAAAGTCCTCCAGATTTGGTTGGGAGGGATGCTTGAATCCAATTGCTAGTATTAAATTTTAATTTAAAATTTTTTCTAATAAAGTTTTTAAAAAGCCTTCGTACGACTTTAAAACGTCTGGGTGTAACCAGATGAGCGAAAACAATGATTAATCTTTGAAATGTTAAAATAGTTTTTGATCATGTAAAAAGAGTGATGTGAGGCAAGCATTTTAAAAGTTCAGTTTTAGATTTTAAAATTTCAAGGTTTTTATGAAGAAAATTTAAAAGAGATTTTTAACCGCTAATGGGTGTCCCAAAAGCGATATGTTTTCTCTCTCTAAAACTAAAAAAGTTTTAAAAATTGGAAAGTCAATAGTGTTGGGGGCCTGAAAGATCTCACATTTTTTCCGGTTTAATTTAAGATTTAGAGTGGGTTCAAAATTTTTGATGATTTCTATAGCTTTACTGATCTCCTCCAGGCGGCCACATAGGGTGGCGTCGTCAAAAGCTGACCAGCTCTTACCCGTTTTAAAATCTACTAGTCTAGATCTACCGCTTTCGTGTATTTGTAAAATTTATCAGGCCTGCCCTTTGCCATTTAAAAAACTTACGTCCTGCTTGAGCCTACCGGTTTAACCTGGGGCACATCCTCTTCGGCCCATCTTATCAAATAATTCGTACTTCAAAATACCTTGTATCGCAACCTATGACATGTTTTTATGTTTGTTAATTTATATATTCATTACATGTTTTTTGAACTAGGCGAGGGTAGGATTTGAGTTAAAGACTATCCTTAAAAATTAAAAATATTTTTCTCATTTCTTTAGAGAAATGTATATAAAGCCTCCTGTGCAATGAAATTAGCAATTAAATTAGCTAAATTGTAAAAAAAGTACCTTATGCTAAATTGTAAAAAAAGTACCTTATGCTAATGGAATTTTATCCCAAAAACTAGGATACGCTATTATATACTTTTTCGCGCTCTACCGAGTGTCTAATTTTATGAAATGAGTTATAAATACCTCTTCAATGAATTCATAGCTTCCGTGCTTAACCAGATATTTAAAAAATTGTCAGAATGACAATAATAAATTCTTTCACCACTCTATTTTCAAATGATGCTAGGGGGGCTCTAGTCGTGACACAAAAGGGAAAAATATATTGGCCTCAAGGGGGGGGGGGGGGGGGGGTGAGAAAAAAAGATTAGAATATCTGTCATTAATTTTTGTTTTTAGACAAATTTCTTCCCAAATCATAGCTTTACATTATTTAAAGAAAGATAAGTTGGACAAGACATACACGTTGGACACGATACTCTAATTTTCGTCGCAATTGATGCATAACAACTATTATATTTTAAGGGCCGCATTAATTGCAAAGATTTAAAGGAGGCGGGGAGGTTTTAAGCAACTTTTATTACAACTTAGACAAAAATCATATGGTAGAAAAAGAAATAGGCCTGCTGGAGGAAGAAAAACAAGAGTGATCTAATCGAAAAAACTATTATCGGGTGGTTCTTAAAACTACTTCTAGTCTGCCTTGTTCCATGTGATATAAAAGGCAATGAAATCTTAAAATATTTATCGATATATATAAAACCAAAAACGAGCCCATAAGTTGCATAGCAATTAATATCGTCTACTATAATACTACGGGACGAGCTTCGCCCGGCCAGGCTCACGAGTAAGTCTTAAAGCCCCCCCCCCCGTCATTTTTTTAAATATTATGGGCCGGGCCTGGACGAGTTATAAGGTAATCAAGAGGGCTCAGGCCGGGCCTAGATACGGTCATAGCTAGCAAATAAAATATGCTTTTATCTATGTAGTTTTTGAATATTTTTTAAATATTATTATTGTTAATTGTTTACATTATTGGCTTTTCATCGTCATTTATTATTAAAATTATCTACGAATAAAACTTATGGTTCCTGAAAGCTTTAATTTTTAAATATAGTGGAAAAAAGGAATAATATTTGTTAAATAAATTTAAACTAGCATAACTTTATAAATTATATACTTGACATAATTAGTTTTCTTTACCTGATCTAGATGTGCCACTAACAAACTTTTTTAAAAGTGAGTCGCGCGTTGGACAAAATACAAACACATTTAAAGCACTGATATTGCTTAACTTGAATATAATTTTAAAGGCAGCAAAATAGAAAATATTTTTATTAAAAGGGTCTCGGCCAGGTCTGGACTTTGTAAATATTAACGGAGCTGGCCTGAGCCTATCATTTATAATCCTAACATAACCTTAAATTAATTGGGTCGGGCTGAGTAAGCCTAAAATGCTGATAGAGAGCGTATAGAACACTACACAAATATTTTGAATGTATCTAAACTTTTGATGAGCAACCACGGGGGCCATATTGACCTGTTGGGACATGTTGAGCAAGAATTTAACAAATCTTTCAGGTTTTCCTATCTTTAAAGGTTGACATATTTCAAACCTATAATAGGGTGGGGTTTGAGTAGGAAGGAAGGGTTAAAAGGTTATAAGTGGGTTTTAAAGGAAAATCTATTTGTGGTCGCTAAAAAGCTAAAACGAAATTCCTCTGTAGATTTAAACTTTTTAATCCAAATACTTATAATTATATTATAGAGAAACAACAAGAGGTTTTAATTCTAATAACAACGCTTATTTTAAGCTTTTTTTGAATAAAATTTTATTAAATATAATAATGTATATTCTTCTTATGCACTAGCATTCCAATAACAACGGCTTAATTTATTTTGAGCTTTTTTATATAATGTTTATTAAATATAATAATGTAAATTCTTCTAATGCACTATCATTCCACATATAGAGGAGAATTTTGGAGGTCATATTATGGAGATAAAATAATATCCAATTGATCAAACAACCAAACAATATATTAATTTAGGGGGTAACGTCAAATAACCATTCTTCTGTAATTTAAAATTATTAGAATACAACCAACTTATAGTAATTTAAAATTTGGGGTATTATTCGTGTTAGCATTTTTGCTTAGAGTTTGACCATTGCCCCCTCTCCCCTCATAATCATTCTCGACCCTTCCCCCCTTTCTTGCCCATAAATTGCATAGCAAATGTGCTACGTATTATATGAAGTATGGATGGGTTTTGTAAGAGCCATACCCCAGAACTAGGCCCAAGTCCTAAGGCGAACAAAGATCTCCATGTCAGACCCCCGGCGAGGTGTTGGGAGCTACCCTCAACATCCCGCCCCCCCCCCCTCTAGGGGCGAAGCTCTTGTATTCACCGATTTGACTATTCAAAACTAATATATTATTATTCATAGGGTGTCAGGAACAGAGAGAATGTGAGAACATGAATCCGATTCATAGATGCCTCTGTTTCATGAACAAATGTCGTTGCTACTTCAAGGATGATTCTTTTGACGATGAATTCGAATTTAGTAATAAAATTATTTATATCAGAATACTATGGATTTTTTAAACGCTTTTGAAATAAAATACCATAAATAAATTACAATTGTACGAATAAATTAATGTTTAATAAAAATTATTCTCAAGATCTTTCCGCTAAATACCCTGGACAAAGTTGTACTCGGGACGAAGATTGTGTATTTAAAGTATGTCACCGATTAAAAATGTGTTTATGTGAGCAAGGCTATGGTCTGTCCGGTGGTAAATGTATTCGAGGTATTTTAAAATTATTTTATCATAATTTGATGGCTTTCCATTTTAAAACCAATTTATAAAAATGACGTTTAAAAAAATTCAATTAGGGGAGACCGTGGACTAAATAGCCTTCAAAGATTAAATCGCGTTTTAAAAAAAACTAAAAACTATTTTAAGAATTTTTGTTGAAACCTGTTTTGAGGTCTATTTTTTCTATAAAATTTGAATTAAAAAAATTAAAAGCTTTCTCACAAATTAAGTTTAAAAAACAAAAATCGTTAAAATTTTAAAAATGCCTGGGCTAGTCATAGACCCTTTTGGTGGATAGATTGACCCTTAAGTTTTCACTTATTATTAGGGTATGTTAATTAAAATCAATTAAAAGATTTTTTTCCCGATATAAGTTTACTTCCAACTAATTGTGTATGTTGCATGCTAAAATATATTAAATTAATGAGCTGGCATCGAGCCATGGATTGAGATTGTATTGGATTTTACAATTTCCATGGTGATTTTCTGATTGATGTAAAAGAATTCTTTGGGATTATGTGTACGCCTCTAGGAAATATTCGAGTCGAATCCGAATTTGAATCCTTGTGTGTAAATTTCGAATCGATAATTCACTTGATGAGATTCGAAAATCCGAATCGAATCTTCAAAAAGGATTCAAAAAATTATTTACTCTAAATTTATTTTAGATTAGAATGTAACAAGATTTGTTTTATCTTTCCGCAAATCACTAGTTTTTCTTAATCATTGAATTTATTTTATAAGAAAAAACAGAATGTATTAAAAATTGCCTATAATATGGATTTCAGCTTCCAAAAAATCTCCAATATTTTTGCTAACATTTTAGGTCAATCGTTATTCAATGTTTAATATTATTTTTGTACTTAACCATTATATTTTAACATAAATTAGACTGGTCAACAAACAATGGACTTATAAATTCAACCGACTAACTATTTGCAGAGTCTGGTAGACTTTTTTACGGTGAACACAAATATATTTTTAGTTAAATAAATTGCAAATTAATCGGTAGAATTTTAGTTTAAAAAATCTGATTAAATAAAGGCAAGAAATTTGTTTAAAAATTTTTTTACCCTAGCTCTCTCAATTTTTGATATATATTTATGTCAATCTATAAACATGAAAATTTCCCCAGATTTAAGGTCGCCCTCCCTTCCTTTTAACATTAGGAATTAGGTGCATGTTGTTTATCTACTACTACAAGAGACCTGTCTGTACGGCTCGGTCAGGAAACGGGCCCAAAATCCTGGGCCAGGCGTGGACGGGCTTCCGCTAAAATAAAATAAATTAAGGGCTCTGGCCGGGCCTAGATATGTAAGGCTCATTAGAAGCCCATTTCAAAGATAATCAGATTTTTCTTTGTGTTTTATAAATTACTAGCTGACCCGGCCAACGTTGTTTTGCTAAAAATACAATTTTCTTTAATATAATAAAATTCAAGAAAACTTTAGCCTTGTATGTATTACATCATTATTGTATATGATGCTATAAATGAAACTGGCTGGAAAATGTCCGATATTTTTAAAACAAAAAAGTATTTTAGGAATGTGAAAAAGCTATTTTACCCCTGGCCGCCCTGGGCATCTACGGCTAATTTTTTGCGCGAATCGGGCCGGTAGTTTCAGAGTTTAGCCCTTTTTTAAAACGAAATGTCCGATATTTTTAAAACAAAAAGAGGAATCTGAAAGATCGACCACGTGATAATAATGGCAAAAATTGCAAAATTTAAATTTTATTTATTTAATTTAAAATAATTTTTACCGTATACTTTAACATTTTTATTATACTTTTATCTAATTCGAGAAAACTTTAACCTTGTATGTATGACGTCATCATTGTATATGATGCTATAAATGGAACTGGCCGGGAAATGTCTGATATTTTTAAAACAAAAATATTTTAGGAATCTAAAAAAGCTATTTTACTCCTGTCCGCCCTGGGCATCTATGGCTAAATTTTCTCGCGAATCGGGCCGGTTGGTTCAGAATTTAGCCCTTATCCACATACATACATACATACATACATACATACATACTTACATACATACATACATACATACATACATACATACATACATACATACATACATACATACATACATACATACATACATACATACATACATACATACATACATACATACATACATACATACATACATACATACATACATACATACATACATACATACATACATACATACATACATACATACATACATACATACATACATACATACATACATACATACATACATACATACATACATACATACATACATACATACATACATACATACATACATACATACATACATACATACATACATACATACATACATACATACATACATACATACATACATACATACATACATACATACATACATACATACATACATACATACATACATACATACATACATACATACATACATACATACATACATACATACATACATACATACATACATACATACATACATACATACATACATACATACATACATACATACATACATACATACATACATACATACATACATACATACATACATACATACATACATACATACATACATACATACATACATACATACATACATACATACATACATACATACATACATACATACATACATACATACATACATACATACATACATACATACATACATACATACATACATACATACATACATACATACATACATACATACATACATACATACATACATACATACATACATACATACATACATACATACATACATACATACATACATACATACATACATACATACATACATACATACATACATACATACATACATACATACATACATACATACATACATACATACATACATACATACATACATACATACATACATACATACATACATACATACATACATACATACATACATACATACATACATACATACATACATACATACATACATACATACATACATACATACATACATACATACATACATACATACATACATACATACATACATACATACATACATACATACATACATACATACATACATACATACATACATACATACATACATACATACATACATACATACATACATACATACATACATACATACATACATACATACATACATACATACATACATACATACATACATACATACATACATACATACATACATACATACATACATACATACATACATACATACATACATACATACATACATACATACATACATACATACATACATACATACATACATACATACATACATACATACATACATACATACATACATACATACATACATACATACATACATAAACTTTACTTTATATATATTGATAAACCAAATGTTTTTTTTGTAACGTTTCAATCTATAATTATTTTTTGCTTATTAAATTAACAAGAATTTAATGGATTTCTCTCCTCTATATACATAAATCAATTTGTTTTAATTAAAATGTTACCCATTAATTTGCAAGTTATTGACGTTTTAAACAGTGGCGTAGCTAGGTGGGGGCCCAGGGCCGGGCCCCACCGAGCGAAAACCGGGCCCCATGGGCCCCCCAGGGGAAAAATTTTGGGCCCCTGGGCCCCTTAAGCCATTTTTTTATTTTATCTTAATTAAGAAACAATATATAGATAATTATCATTGTTTTTAAATAAAACTTTTAATTATAATATTACAAATATAGTTGCTGTATAAGACAATACCATTATGAATTAAAACTGGAAGATGCCGAAATAAAAATGGCAAAAAATTATGTAATATATTATGATTCTTTATCTTCGAATAAAATAAAATGCAATGACCTAATTTTATTATTTTGATTAAAATAATTTTAACTATCCCAACTTCATGTTCATGCGAAATATCGTTCTCATTGCTAAAACGGATTAAAACTTATCTTCGTTCCACAATTGGACAAGATAGGCTATCTTCCTTAGCTTTATTAAGGTGGTAAGAACATGACTTTATGAATAACCAGATGAACCCGGCAAACGTTGTTTTGCCTTTTACCCGGGTGTATTAGCAGAATATATATCATCTTATAGATAAATTTCAATAGATTAAGAATATATCAAATATAATTGGTAAGTGTTTATTATGCAAAAAATTTTAAACAAATAGTTAAAGAGGGTTCAAGGCCCAGGCCCACCCAAGAGAGAAAACCTATTCCCATGCCCCCCCCCCCAAGGAAAAAATCTTTGGCCCCCTGGCCCTTCAAGAAATTTTTTTTTAATTTTTTGTAATTAAGAAACAATATCATAATTATAATTATTTGTTTCAGAATAAAACTTTTAATTCTGAACTTAATAATGTCCGAAGAACTGAAATATATCAACATTTATTGGCACTTTGTTAAAAGTATTTTTATTTTTCTCCTTATTTAACGCGCAAAAAATAACAAAATTAGATTTTTTAATTTATTTAGCCACGCAGGAGGGGACAGACCGTCCTATAATAATAATAATTGACATGAAAAATAAGCAAAAAAAATGACTTTGATTTAATGTTTCAAATCGTAAAAAGTTTCCATTTTCCGCAGCACATGCCTACATTTATCACACTACACTACCTACACGCATGACGGTCTAGACAAATTTTCAAACGCAATACGTGATGAGGTTGCGTTTGATTGACATTTTATTAAACGTCAAAACGTCTAAAACAAACTCGAAAACTACTGGACCGATTTGGCTCGAACAAATCTTAAAACATGCTCCGGAGTGTCAGGAATAAAGTGTGAAATTTTGAGCCAAATCGGTCTAATAGTTTTCCAAATTGGTGGCGGCATACACACAAACATACATACACAGTTTCATTTTTATATATAAGATATTACCCCGGATGATATTATAAATTTGTTTGCAACATCGAGTAAAAGGCGTAATGAACTACTATTAAAAGACTAATTTTAATATTAATGAAAAATTATCTGGGCTTTTAAACTTGTTTTAAACTTCTTAATACTTTTAAAATATATTAAAATATTATTAAATTTACGAAAATTCCATCCTGGATTCAATTTAATTGTCCATCTCACATGCTTATTGTTTAATCTTTATTTTATGCCCTAGAAACATGCGGATCTAAGACATACCAGTGTGATGTTATTAGAAAAAATACACAAAGTAATAGCGAAATTTTAAGTTTGTCCAACGTTTATGAGTGAAAATTTTTTCATTTGCGTTTGACCCATGGGCGTATCCAGGTTTTGGATTGAGGGGGGGGGGGACAAAACATAATTTTTATTAATTTTAAAGGGTTTTGTAATTAAATTTTTTGTCCCCCCCCCCATGGCTTGACCAGCTCAGCCCCCCCCCCCCCCCCCCAAGGCAAAAAGGCTAGCTACGCTACTAGTTTTAAAAACGCCAAAATCGCTGTTTTTAGCAACTTTGACAGCAAATATTTCAAAATCTTGACGTACAGGGCAAAATTAAAAACTTGTGATCACCACGAAAAACTCTACCAAAATTTGCAAACTTCTTAAGTATAAAATATATTGTGATATGCCTTAACCTTAAATGCCGAGATCTTGTTTAAATACATAAAATTTTAGATTCATAATTAAATAAGATAATACTTTGCTTGCACGGGTACCGCTAACTAAATAATAAGTAAACTCTAATTAACGCATCTAACCGAAATTTTTAACTAGAAACTATATTAAATTTAGATAATTTAGATACAGAAAAAGAATAATGAATGGTTTTGGACCATTTCACACCTAATAAATCATCTAATTATGCTACCTGCGTTGATTGAAAAAGTTATTTTTATATAACAAACAAAAACTGACTAAAAACAATTCTTTACTGTTTCAGAGATATCTATATTTTTCCTACTTTTATATTCAATCTTTGTATTTTATAAATAAACTTTTGAAATGTATTAATAAATTAATGCAATATTTAGTAATTAAAAAAGCTTGAAAAATTTTCAAATCGAATTCGAATCTTTATTTTAATATTCGACGAACGAATATTTTTTTTTCGAATTCGAATCAAATACCAAAAATTATCGATTCGATTTGAAATCCAAAGGCGTAATCGTGTGTAATGGAGGTAATTAGGGATGGATATTTTCCCGGGAAATTTGCTAAGGAAAAATTCCCGGGAAAATACAGGAAATAATGGGGGGGGGGGGGGAAATGTGAATTTAAGGGAAATAACGGTAAAAATAGGGCAATTTAGATATTTTATTCAATAAAAAAGTTTAAGAGGGGGATTCGTAAAAATTAATCCTTATATAGCAAACTCGGGCCTTCGGCCCTCGTGGGAAGGGGGAGGGGAGAAGGGAAGGGGGGAAGGGAAGGGGGGACGACTCATCTTTACTTCGTATAAATGTATCATATTTGCTATGCAATTTATGGGCGAGAAAGGTGGGAAGGGGCGAGAATGCCTATAGGGGGGTATTAAATGCCTAATGATTAATTAATTATTCATACAAATTTTCCATTTATAGGCAAAATGTAATATAGGCAAAATGTAATATAGGCGAAATGTAATATAGGCAAGGGTCAGGGTTAGATTTAGTGTTTGCATCTAGTTGCGTATTACATTAATTTTTACGGCCTTTAGTGATTATGGGTCTAACAAACAATATATTATAAAACATCACAATGTTAAGAATTTGCAGAATTGTTGGGAGAAATTTTTGTTCAATTTGAACAATTTTTAATTAAAAAAATCAAAAATTTGGCCAATGGTCATTTTTTTCCATCGGTCAGCAGCCAGCACACGGTAAAAATGGATATAAATTCACAAGAGTAAAAAAAAAGAAAAAAAAATTTTCGAATCACATTTTGGCCAATGGTCATTTTATTCCATTGGTCAGCAGCCGGACACGGTAAATTCATAATAGTCAAAAAAAACGAAAAAAAAATTTTCGAATCATTGGCCAATGGTCATTTTTATTCCATTGGTCAGCAGCCAGCGGACGGCCAAAAAGTCATAATAGCAATGGTAGGAACAGGAACAATCATAATAGTCAAAAAAAAAAACGAAAAAAATAATTTCGATTCACATTTTGGCCAATGGTCATTTTTTCCATCGGTCAGGAGCCAGCGGAAGGCCAAAAAGTCATAATAGCAATGGTAGTAACAGGAATAATCATAATAGTCAAAAAAAACGAAAAAATAAACTCGGATTCACATTTTGCCAATAGTCATTTTTTTCATTGGTCAGCAGCCAGCGGACGGCCAAAAAGTCTTATTATCAATGATAGTAACAAGAACAATCGTAATAGTCAAAACTAAAACGAAAAAAAAACTTGGAATCACATTTTGGCCAATGGTCATTTTTTCCATCGGTCAGCAGCCAGCGGACGGCCAAAAAGTCATAATAGCAATGGTAGTAACAGGAACAATCATAATAAGCAAAAAAAACGAAAAAATAAACTTGGATTCACATTTTGGCCAATGGTCATTTTTTTCATTGGTCAGCAGCCAGCAGACGGCCAAAAAGTCATAATAGCAATGGTAGTAACAGGAACAATCATAATAGTCAAAAAAAAAGACAAAACTTGAATTCACATTTTGGCCAATGGTCATTTTTTTCATTGGTCAGCAGCCAGTGGACGGCCTAAAAGTCGTATTAGCAATGGTAGTAACAAAAACAATCATAATAGTCAAAAAAAAAAAAAAAAAAAATTTGGATTCACATTTTGGCCAATGGTCATTTTTGTCATTGATCAGCAGCCAGTGGACGGCCAAAAAGTCTTATTATCAATGGTAGTAACAGGAACAATCATAAGAGTCTAAAAAACTCCGAGATTCTAACCCAAACCCTTGTAGTGGGGTAATTATGGCAATTAATATCAATGTTACCCAATTCAAAAACGAATAGATATACTTATGCATTAATTTAACGTAGCAATTAAAACCCGACCCCGCCCGGAAGCGAGGGAGATAGAGATGAGGGGTGGGGCACCTCTTATGCATTAATTTAAAAAATAACACAGCGAGGGAGATAGAGATGAGGGGTGGGGCACCTCTTTCTCATGCATTAATTTAAAAAATCGATAACCTAATATACCCAATGCATAGATAGGGAGGACATCAACGGACATCAACGGACAACCAAAAACGAGCCCATAAATTGCATAGCAATTAATAATTAAAATATAATGTTTGTATTTGTGAAAAAATCTACATTTATTACAAGTTAAAATTGTTACCCATAAACCTTTTCTTAGTATTTCTAACTTAAGCTAGCTAATTTTAAATGGTTATTTTCAATGAAGTGTTATCATTTCTTAATGTATTCACAAAATGAGGCACTTGTTAGATTTTTTAACTAATAGTGTCAATGAAATGTTTATTTTTGAATGTATAATTAAATATTTATCAGTTATATCAATTTTAAAAAATAATCAATACATTACGTTTGTCTTGATGACAAACAGAGAAACAAATTATTTTAAGATTTTATATCATTCATTTAAAGCTGATTGCTCAAAAAATGGTGCTTAGATGTCCCTGCAATTTTATCAGTATTAAAGTGTGGAAATTTGTAAGTAGTATATGTTCGATATCTTTTATAATCTATCTATATATATAAAGTAAAGTCTAAATTCTGAAACTACCGGCCCGATTCGCGCGAAAATTTAGCCGTAGATGCCCAGGGCGGCCAGGGGTAAAATAGCTTTTTCAGAATCCTAAAATTCATTTTAGTTTTAAAAATATCGGACATTCGTTTTAAAAAAGGGCTAAACTCTCAAATTACCGGCCCGATTCGCGCGAAAAATTAGCCTTAGATGCCCAGGGCGGCCAGGGGTATAATAGCTTTTATTCCAAAAATACCTTTTCGTTTTAAAAATATAGGACATTTCCCGGCCAGTTTCATTTATAGCATCATATCCAATAATGACGCCATAATACATACAAGGTTGAAGTTTTCTCAAATTAGATATTTAAAAGTATAATAAAAATGTTACAATATACGGTCAAAATTATTTTAAATTAAATAAATAAAATTTAAATTATGCAATTTTTGCCATTATTATCACGTGGTCGATCTTTCAGATTCCTAAAATACCTTTTCGTTTTAAAAATATCGGAAATTTCGTTTTAAAAAAGGGCTAAACTCTGAAACTACCGGCTTGATTCGCGCGAAAATTTAGCCGTAGGTGCCCAGGGCGGCCAGGGGTAAAATAGCTTTTTCAGATTCCTAAACCGTTTAGTTTTAAAAAATCGGACATTTCCCGGCCAGTCATTTATAGCATCATATACGATAATGACGTCATACATACAAGGCTGAAGTTTTCTCGAATTTTATTATATTAAAGTGTAGAGGCTATGAATTAAATTAAACGCGCTAATTGGAATCAAAAACCTTCTTTCGCACGCTACTTTCCCTTGACCCCGTCTAGGCGAATTCTAACACGTTGCTTTATTTAATAGCCCCTCGTTTGTACTTATCCATCACGTTATTTTTATTTTAATAGCCCCTTGCTTGTACTTAACCATCACGTTGGGGTCACCAAATGAAGTGGTTATTTCATTAATTAGAAGAGATACTTTTGTAATCGAGTTTATTGTTAGTGTAAAATATATGCAAAAAAAATGAATAATGATCATGTTAGTTTTAAAGGTTGTGCTCATGTAGCTGCGCGAGCCCATTATCATTTGAATAATCAGGCGATGGTTGAATACAAGCGAGGGGCTATTAAAATAAAAATAACGTGATGGTTAAGTACAAGCGAGGGGCTATTAAAATAAAATAACGTGATGGTTAAGTACAAACGAGGGGCTATTAAATAAAGTAACGTGTTAGAATTCGCCTAGACGGGGTCAAGGGAAAGTAGCGTGCGAAAGAAGGTTTTTGATTCCAATTAGCGCGTTTAATTTAATTCGTAGCCTCTACAAAAGAAAATTGTATTTTTAACAAAACAACGTTTGCCGGGTCAGCTAGTATTAAAATAAACAAAAAATTCTATTTCAAAATTAAATAATGGCTAGAGGTTAAATTTAAATGATGTTTAGTTTTATTTTCAATGTAATGTATTTTAACAATCTACAATACAAAAATAATTACGAAAGCAAGCATTTTAGCCTAAATTTGGGTTTAGATTAATCCATTTAATAGACTGCACTTCTTTTTAAAAGGGGTTACGAAATGTTAATAATGATGGGCTATCCCATATTTATCTAAACAAATATCATATTTAATATTTTTTTAATTTTACTGTAATAGGGAGAATAAACGTTGCCGAATTAAATCTATCCTTTACACTGCCATATTAAAATGAATTTTGCATCATCTTTTAAGTGAATTTTTGAATTGGACTGAATATAATAAATAATTACACTGGCTTAGCCATAAAGAGGGAGGGCTGCCCCTAATATTTTAATTTCTTATAAATTTAACTAATTTTATTAAAATTTAAAAATTTCATCCTTTTACCAATACAATCCAGATGAATATATTAAAAGGCCTAATTTAAAAAGAGGTCCATTTTTTCAGCATATTAATTGTGCATGAGTAAGTTGGCGTTTAGCTATGATTTTAGATTAAAGTGTAAGAATATGCAGGCTCATTATTTAAAATAAGCCCAATTAATGTCTCAAAAGCTAACAACTATGGCTAAATGTTCATTCGAAACTAAATGTATGTTTCACCTAAATTCAGATTATACAAATAATAAATTCGAAAAAGATATAAATTTTTTACGCCGTCGGGTCTTTTACCGTCAGTGGAGCTTAGGCCTGCCGGTTTTTGTGAATTAGGAAAGCCGGCTTTTTTCAAAAATTGCCCGAGTATTTTAGTTTATTGTGGCATGACTGGGATGCCGCCCCTTGCTGTAAGGCAGTGTAGAGTATGATGGCCGTTTGCTAGAACGGGTTGGCGAGAGAGGTCGCAGTTGAATGGGGACACAATGTCGCAGCCGGGGCGTAGGCCTACAGCTATTCGAAGTTCCTCACCCGACAAGTGTAACCCGAGGTTTTGACTTGGTAGGGCCTCGAGCCATTCGTAGCTCCCGGAGGATGCCCAATTGAAGTAAAGATTTCTCAAAGTAGGTTGTTCGAAGAGAGATAAGCTACGGAACGTGCTATCAGTGGTTAATTCCATTACTTTTGGGTGGTTCCAGTTTGGGTGAGTTGAGGAATTTAGTGAGATAAACCCTGATATTAAAGTAAATGGGGGGGGGGGGGGGAGGGGGTCGGATGCCTATACAACTATTCTTGGAGGGAAGAGTGGCTTAGAGCCATTGGAGAGTCTTAGATTTTAGGTTAAGGCATGGTTCGATTAGCATTCGAATTTTTTTTTGATTGCGTGGAGTAAGTTAACGCTTAAAAAGACGGGCGACACGCGTAAAGCATAGTTTATTTCGAGTATAAAGAAGAAGTTTTTTACGAGAAGGGTGTGGCTTATGGAGTCGATAAAGTCGAAGAAAAGCTCTAAGAATGTTTCAGTAGTTTTGACACCTCCTATGGGAGCGCCTAAACAATGAAAGTCATCTCTTGTTATAACTGGAAATGGTAGGGAGAGTTTGTTGTTTTATAATAAAAATATAAGGAGTTCAAATATAATATGGTTATATTTATTTACTTAATACAAATAAAAAGGGTTAAGATGATAATCTCATTTAAGTACCTATAAAAGAATCTTTTAAATTACACTTTGATAAATTTTTTTTAATAGGCATTTTTATTAAATGAAACTATAAAAAACTATAAAAATTATATGCGAGGTAAACATTCAAAAAGTGGGATAGCGTTGAAATGACAAATAAAGATTCCGATTTTCTGTTTAATGAAAAAAGTTTCCCTATTGTCAAGAGTATTGGCAGCTATACGGCGTCCCAATTCTTTCAGAAGGGCTTGGGTTTTAGGACCTATTGTTGTAAGAGGAGTGGTCACTATAGGGGAGAAAAGCAGTGAGAAATTAAGTTCTGCATATTTAGCGGACTTTAATCTTTCAGAATCAACAAGGGGACCTTTGTTTTGGTTTAAGGGAGCATAGGCATCTGGACAAGTGTAGTCCCAAGCTAGGCATAGCCCTTTTGCCCATGGGATGAGGGTCTGTTCATCAGGTCTCTTCTTGTCGCTAAGGCAAAGACCATTAGGCTCTAATTGGGAGGGAAAGCCCGCCTTTTTTAATGTCTTCTGTAGAAGAGCATTAACAGATGTGTGCCGTAGAAATCTGGCCTTATTAAATTTGCAATGAAGGCCGTGGTGACCTTTTGTACCAACGGATGAGCCACATAAGTTGCATTGATGAGGGGCAACTATATCACATCCTAGGCGGAGCCCTGTTGCAATCCTGAACTCGTTGTTGGAAAGTTGAAGGTCATGAGTCCGACTTGGGATGGCCTCCAACCACTTGTGGCCGGACCTTGATGCGGAACTTCTTAAAGCTGGTAACTCCTCCAACGATGCGCCCGATATAAGAGTTTTAAGGGAATGGTCGTAGAGAGGAGTGTTCCAACTTTTTTGAGTGTTTATGGTAGGGAATGGTGTGTTAGGGTCGGACAAAGAACTCCACATGTCGAGAGCGAATTGGGTGGAGGGATCTGGTTGATCGATTATTTTGTCGATGATTAGTTTGGCTGAAAGTCGACTCGAGATGAAGGCCGACAATAGAGAGGGTGATCTCACGCCCAAACCTCCATATTTTGTGGGGAGACATGCTTGTTTCCATTGGGACCCTGTAAAAGAAAGGTTTGTGATTTCATCGACAACATCTTTGAGTTTTTGGTCAAATAAAGATAGAGAACTGGGATTTAAAAATGAGGTGGATGACCTGAAGGTATAATTTATCTCAGGTAGAGAATAGCAGTTTTTAATTAAAAAGAAAGCCTGGTGGGCTGGCAAGGAAGAAAGGAGGGGTTTGATTACTACTAGTTTTTGTACTTTCTCTGTTAATAACTTGTTACAAGGGTGTGAGCCACCTATGGGAGACCCTAAGTGCGTTAGTTCATTAGGGTGAATATGTTTGAAAGCGTCAAAGTATGGGTCTAGGCTTAAAGGGTCAGTATTGTTTTTGCAAACCTCGGTCTTGATATGATTTAGGTGGAGACCAATTTTTGAAGCTTCGACTTCAAGATATGAGAGGGCTTTTGACGTCTTCGGCATTTCCTTTGATGGTACTATCGTCTAGGTACAACAAGTTGAGTGATAGATTATATTTAGAGGCTAGGTCTTCAGTCAGGGATTTTTTACCTAGGAATAGTAGGGGGCCTAGCGGGTCTCCTTGTTGGATGCCGTCACTCGATGCTATTATTTTGGAATTAAAGTTGAGCGTGGAAGTAGGAGCGTAGCATGCGTTAAGGAAAATGAAGTACTCGGGAAGGGATTTGTAAGCCTCTGTTAAGAAGTGTGACCTGTAAATCGTGTTAAAGGCGTTTTTGAAGTCAATCTTAGCTAGGATCGAATGGTCGGGATGGGCGAGGGTATGCGGACAGCGTGAGAGGCGATTTCACAACCACCCTTGATTCCGAAACCTAGTTGGGTGGGAGCTAATTGATCTGCAATGTCGGATTTTACTCGAGCAATAATTAGTTTGCAGCATAGGCGTCTAAATATTGAACCCATGGCAATTGGACGAAGGCCACCATCAGGTTTGGTGAGAGATATTAAATGTAGGGGTTTAAGCCTACTTTAATCTAACCAAAGGAACTTTATTAATATCAAAAGATATAATATAAGGATAATCAATGGCTACGCATTAGTTAATATATCATACTATCGAGGTAAATATGCATAACTCGTACGTTTTTAGGGGGCTATTCAAATTATAATGATTGTGAATAGAATATCGGAGTATAAATAGTGTGTATTCAAATCGAGTAACCTCTCTTCTAAGGTAACTATAATTTCCCTATAGATACTCACCTTCTTAAAAATTGCATACGCCGAAATTATAGTCCTTGCTTTTAAATGCCGTGAAGGTTTGTGTTGTTTGTGATGGCCGTGTTGAGTAGTGGACAATTTTAATTACGGCAGACGTTGCAGAAGACATTGTTTAGTGTAATAAAGGCAACCAGACAGTTAAGATCGTTCCACATATTGGGACACATTTACCTTGAGATTGTTTGTATGTCGATCTCTTTGCCGGTGTCGTATTTGGTGATGGTTTGAGAACCTAGTGCCCAAAAATAATCAAAGGTATGTTTTGGGGGAGATAAAAACAAAAATGTAGAGTTGGGGTTATAAATATTTTTAGGGGGAGGAATAACATAGATTCGGCTCCCCCGTTTTATTAAACAAATTTTTGTTTTTAATCTTGTCCTTTGTCTCTATAAAATAAGACACAATGAAAAATGGCTATCACTAGCCCCTTTCCGACTAGCCACGGCTCTTGTTTTTTTAAACAATTAATAAGTTAACATGCTTCATTGCAAATAAAAATTTAATAATTACACGGTTTATATTTAAAAAATATCCCTTTAAAAGATAAAACTTAAATTAGTCTAAACTATACAACCAAAAAAATTTCATGAATACAAAATTTTGTCAGGGCTACTAAAAGCCCTCTAAAATTTTTTCCTCTATGAAATTTTTAATTTTCATTTTTCTGAAAGAAAATACCTTATGACAAAATACACATATGGTTTAAATTTTAATGTTTTATAATTTTTCTAAATTATTTGAAAGGATAAAAGTACCCCGGTCTACCACTAGCCTCGGTCTCTCTTAGCTGATTTTATCTTAATACCTGTCTATAATTATGCGTACATGAAAATTCACTATACATTTATATAAAATATTTTATTCGTGAAACTATCAAAACCTTAGGAACATTCATTCACTTTGTCCATATATTTGTATATCAGCTTTATGTTCTTGACTAAAATTTTGTAAATCAAATTTTGTATTTTTGTTTTAAATGCTTATATAGACTTTTTGGCAACAATTAAGAAATATTTTATACCATCTCCCCTCTAAAAATTTATAACGGCCATCACTGTTTAATAAGGTAAAACTATTAAGACTTTGCCAAATTAATGTCACCTGAATAGCCTTATAAACTGTATTGTGGGTGAATACGTTTTGAACAGTTTGAGTAAATTTGATTTATTATAAATCTATTTGTAAGGATAGAACTCTTAATTATGATTAGTGCAGTGCAAAATATTGGAAACGTATAGATTACTCTAATCTATACAGAGAGAGAAAGAGGTTCTTAAAATGATAAGGGATATGCAATGCTTGGTAGAGTTTCAAGTTCAAATAATATAACAAAACTGAAAAAAGAAATGATTCTCCTTTTTATTGAGAGAGCGTATTTTTTGCGCATCCCCCCCTTACTTTATTGTTCCCCCATATTATGAACGAACTACATTAGTAATCAAGCACATTTTTCAGGCGAGTGCATTAGAACAATTTAGACGGCTTTTTTATGATGATTATTCAAATAGTTGTTAAATAGTTTTATTGATTTTAATATCCAATTGCTTATAATTAAGCACCGATTTCCTTTTAAATAAATAATAGACTAAAATTTTAGAATTAAAGGATAAGCATTCGTTACCTAGTATTTAACGATTAATTAAGGTAATAGATCTAAAAACTTTCATTAATAGAAAATAATATCCATTCCGTCGACTAACATCAATTATATTTTAGCTTTTAATCAATTTTCTTAGTTTTGTAAAAGATAATGCTCTTCCTTTTTATTACATTCCGACACTATATCTGGTCTTAAGTTCTAAAAACATTCATGTTTTTTATCTTCCTTGTCTCTCGACCTAATTACTCAATTTAGTGGCTGCAATATTTTCTAAATTTAATATTGTGCTAAACAGTTTATTTATATTTTAGTTAAAGATACAAATTATTTAGAGGTTAATGAAATAATTAAAATATATTATAAATATTTGTAAATTATTCCGTTACTGAAAATGATTTATATTTACAGATAGTAAAGCCGATTTTCTGTATGAAAAAAGATTCGCGATTAGCAAAGATATTTATGGCTTGGGGGTTGTGATAGTGGTTGTCTTAATGGGACAAAAAGTTTCTTCTAAAAATTTTCATATGGGTTAATTGGGGATCCTAGTAAAGTTAATGGGGAGGAATCTATTAATTTGTAACATATACATCCTGGTTGATTATGTTGTATCAAGAGGACAAAGAGTTTTAGCTTGATTTAACGATAAAACAAGTTTTCTTAATTCGTCTTCTAGGTAACTTAGGATAAAACGACTTATCGTCAATATACCATTGTCAAATTAAACTTCGTTGTCAGCATCAAAAAGTTTTAATACCTAGGGAAAACAAAAGCGTCCTAGAGGGTCACCTTGTTGAATACCACTATAGTTGATGATATGCTTTTATAATTAAAACAAAGTACTGAGCGTATTAAAGTGGTAAGAAAAATTTGTACTCTGCATGCAGCTATTTCACTTCACACACTCCTTTGGCATCTCCGAGTTTGGAGCGAGAATTTTCACAGCTTTAATATCTATTCACTTTGTGATAAGTTTAGAAATGTAAAACAGAGCCCATTGCTGTAGGTCGAATTTCTCCATCTAATTTTAAAATAATACTAAAGTAGCGCCGTAGAAATGTGGGGCTACTAATTAGGGGATTAGGCATTTGACGTTGATAGAGTGCTAAAGAAAACTTAAGCGGTCTATTAAGAAATTTGATCATATTAAAAGTTAGGCTCGAGGAGCGTTGAGAGTATTGATAGTTGCAAAGACTTCTAAAGTTGAGATGTCTTGGTGCTTCGAATTCATAGGTTAAAGTCTGGCGATATTTTATAGAGGAAGTTAAGGGAATTGCAGCTTGAATGTCACGCCCAGATCAACCTTTTGATTCAAACCGCTTTACTAAAAGCCGGCTTCTCTTCTATTCTCGAACCATCACAACCCACTCTTGAGTGGAACATCCACAATTCCATGGGATGATGGTAAGTTCCTATCTTGGGACTTTTGCACCGACGTATTTGCACCCTCTAACAATAACGCTGACCCATTAGCTCTAGCGGAAGTACGCAAAACTCATAAATACCGTGATATAATTCCTTCTATAATTTTTATCCCTATCGTGGCTTCTTGTTCCGCCACTTTTGACAAACAGGCATTAGCCTTCTTTAAATTGATAGGAAAGAAATCTCCCGAAGGAAAATACTCAGCAAGTTTTCTTTTGCGCAAAAAAATAGGAATTTTAATAGCCAAATACAATTACTCGGGCCTTTGGCCCTCGTGGGAAGGGGGAGGGGGGAAGGGAAGGGGGAACGAAACTCATCTATACTCCGTATAACGTGGCATATTTGCTATGCAATTTATGGGCGAGAAAGGTGGGAAGGGGCGAGAATGCCTATGAGGTGGTATAAATGCAAAATAATTGGACTGACGGGCATAGGGTAAATATCAATGGTAACCAATTTAAAAACGAAACAAAAATTAAAATTTCGAATCACATTTTGGCCAATGGTCATTTTTCCATTGGTCTGTAGCCTGCGGACGGTCAAAAAGTCAAAATATAGATGGTATTAACAAAAACAATATATTAATTTAATTAAAAAAAATTTTTTGCCCTCTCCGGTATTCGAACCCACATTAGTAGAGGCATAGGCTTTTGTAGGGGGGGGGGGCACAGGGACCCATATCAGTAGAGGCATAGGCCCTTGTAGGGGAGTAATTATCAATGTTAACCTAATATACCAATTCAAAAACCAGCAAGTCAGAACTTTGGAGGACGGACAGACAACGAACAATAAAAAGCTAGCCCATATATTGCATACCAATTAAAAGAGACGATTTTTGCATCACCATCTTATATCAGGATAATTTTTGGCGAGGGTGTAGGTCCCATTTATTAAATCTATTTTGGGCCAATACTTTTTAAATTATGGAGGTTTTAAGGGACGAAATCACGTTCGCGAGCGTTTTATGGATTTAACTATTATTGACAATAAATGCGTTATTCACTCAAATTTGGTGAATTTTGTTCCTAAAAAATTCTCTATCAAAATAATTTAAACCTCAAACATTTGCGGTCATTTTTACCCTTTAAATGAATGAAAAATTTCATTCCCCTAAAAACATTTATAGATGGTGGTATAAATTATCATTAGAACATATTATTATGTTTGTTTATTATCAAATTGCAAATTTCTAAAGAATATATGGTAAATATATAATATTGGACTAAAAATAAACCTAAATTTTCAGCTTTTTTTCTGCGCAACGGGCAATTATCAGAATTTATTAGCATATAGAAGAATAGATAAGTAAATAAAGGATTCATATAATAAGGCTCATCTATTTATTGGCCTTAACATAAAGATTAAACATAAATTTGTAATTTTTTCCTAACCCAATGGCAAATCCTATGCATGAAAGGTTAAAATCTAATTTTCCAGTCCAATTTCCTCTTGCAAAAACATTATCCAAGCTCATTTTAGACATTTTATATAAATTATTTTGGCCTAGTTTGTAAAGAATTTATGTGGAATGTTAAATAATTCTGAATAGCAATTATAATTTTAATCTAGAAGGAAAATAAAAAGTGATATAATGTAGAGACAGTGCACCTTCTATATAGGAAGTCCGCTATTGAATTAAAATTAATATTATTGTCGATATGGAACGTGTGCTATCTATATCATTATTATTATTAATTTTAGTTTACTCTTCTATTCCCCCTCACTTCAGGCAAATACACTTAGAGCGCCAAGTCAGCGGTGGGCGGATAAGAGGGTAAGATAGGGGTAGGGTAATAAAATGTAGTTTAACCTTGGCATATAAAAATAACAATAATAATGATAAATATCAATTTTTGTTAAACAAACTACGTCTCCACCCCTCAATCGATTACGTCACATGGGTAAGGAAAACGAATACCCCCACAAAGTATATAACTACATTATTGATTTTATTTAATAGATTGGGGAGGGAAACAAAATTAATTTAGTTGTAAATGAATTTTGGATGATTTTTCAAAATCCTCATTTCACCCACTCATAATAAATCATATCTAAACTTGTTAGGGGATAAAAACACAAATTGTAAAAGATATCATCTAACAAAATTTGCTTCTAGAGCATGACATTAGAAAAGCAACGTTGTTAGAGTTTCTTTATCGGGAGGGAAGAATTTTCGAAGCAAACCTCACTCTCACAAATTTTTTAAAATATTTGGACAGTTAATAAATAAATTGAAAATTGAAATATATTATGTAAAATTGTAAGCATTATACTTATGCTATTAATAATAAAGTTATAAAAATATACTTACGTGAAATGATGTTAATGAAATATAATATATAAATTTATATTATTGCAGGACGAAGTTTGGAATATTTAGAAAATTTTGATGCCTGATAATAATAAAAAGTTAATTGTATAGCGGGGTTAGAAAGCGTATGGATGGACAAAAACGGGAAGATAAATTTTATTTTCCACACTGACTTTAAATCGAAATGTTCCTAGATGAAGAATTTAAATTATTTTTTAAACTTATAGACGTTTTTTGATTATCAAATATTCAAGAATTTGTTCAAGTATCTTATGATGATTTTGGGAGGAGCATTTTGAAATTTTAGCCTTTACTTAAAAACAATTTGACCCATGGTCCTTTTTTCCATTGGTCAGTACGTAGAGACAGTCTATAAATACATACTAGTCAAAAAAAAAGGAAAAAAAAATCGATTTATACTTTGGCCAATGATCATTTTTTCAGCAGTCACGGACGGCCAAAAAGCCATATTATCAATGGTATTAACAAAAACAATATATTAATTTGAACCAAAAAAACGAAAAATTTTCGATTTATACTTTGGCCAATGGTCATGTTTTTGATTGGCCAGTAGCCAGCGGACGGCCAAAAAGTCACATTATCAATGGTATTAACAAAAACAATATATTAATTTAATTTAAATAAAAATGAAAAATTTGCCCTCTCCGGGATTTGAACCCACACTAGTAGAGGCATAGGCTTTTGTAGGGGCAGCAGCCAGCGGACGACCAAAAAGTCATATTATCAATGGTATTAACATAAACAATATATTAATTTAATTTAAATAAAAATAAAATTTTTGCCCTCTCCGGGATTTGAACCCACATTAGTAGAGGGATAGGCTTTTGTAGGGGCAGCAGCCAGTGGACGACCAAAAAGTCATATTATCAATGGTATTAACATAAACAATATATTAATTTAATTTAAATAAAAATAAAAATTTTGCCCTCCTAGGCTTTTGTAGGGGCAGCAGCCAGCGGACGACCAAAAAGTCATATTATCAATAGTATTAACATAAACAATATATTAATTTAATTTAAATAAAAATAAAAATTTTGCCCTCTCCGGAATTCGAACCCACATTAGTAGAGGCATAGGCTTTTGTAGGGGCAACAGCCAGTGGACGACCAAAAAGTCATATTATCAACGGTACTAACATAAAATTTGAAAAGAAAAATGAAAAAAAAATTCCGATTCACAATTTGGCCAATGGTCATTTTTTCCATTGGTCAGTAGTCAGGGCACGGTTAAAAAGTCATATTATCAAGGGTATTAACAAGAACGATATATTAATTTAATTTAAAAAATAAATAAAAATTTTGCCATCTCCGGGATTCGAACCCACATTAGTAGAGGCATAGGCTTTTGTAGGGGCACTGGTACCCACATCAGTAGAGGCATAGGTTTTGTAGGGGCACAAGGACCCATATCAGTAGAAGCATAGGCCCTTGTAGGGAAGGGCTTAGGGTAATTATCAATGTTAACCATTTCAAAATCGGAAAAAAATTTCAATTTATTTGGCCAATGGTCATTTTTTCATTGGTCAGTAGCCAGCGGACGGTCAAAAATTCATATTATCAATGTTATTAACAAAAACAGTATATTAATTTAATTAAAAAAAAATTTCATCCTCTCCTGGGCTTGAACCCGAACCTCCAGGTCACAAAGCTGGGGCAAATAACTTGGTGGACACGGACAACGGATGGACGGACAACGGACACCAAAAAACGAGCCCATAAATTGCATAGCAATTAATAAGGCATTTTCCGATACCTGGCCTCTGACCCTCGATGAAGATGAAGAGTAGTCACGCTTTTTATTTATTCATTGATCGTGTTAATTGCTATGCAATTTATGGGCTCGTTTTTTGGTGTCCGTTGTCCGTCCGTTGTCCGTCCGTCCACCAAGTTATTTGCCCCAGACTTCTTACCTGGAGGTTTGAGTTCAAGCCCAGGAGAGGACGAATTTTTTTTTAAATTAAATTAATATTTTGTTCTTGTTAATACCAATGATAATATGACTTTTTGACCAACCGCTGGCTCCTGACCAATGAAAAAAATGACCATTAGACAAATAAATCAAATTTTTTTCCGTTTTTGAATTGGTTAACATTGATAATTGCCCTATGCCCTCCCCTACAAGAGCCTATGCCTCTACTGATATGGGTCCCTGTGCCCCTACAAAAGCATATGCCTCTACTGATGTGGGTTCGAATCCCGGCGAACGTTCTGAATTGTTAGTTTGAATCCCGGACAGGGCAAAATTTTTATTTTTTTTAAAATTAAATTAATATATTGTTCTTGTTAATACCATTGATAATATGACTTTTTGACCTTCCGCTGGCTACTGACCAATGAAAAAAAATGACCATTGGCCAAATTGTGAATCAAATTTTATTTTTTCGTTTTTGAATATTAGGTTAACATTGATAATTACCCTATGCCCTTTCCTACAAGGGCCTATGCCTCTACTGATATAGGTCCCTGTGCCCCTAAAAAACTCTATGCCTCTATTTTTTTTAAATTAAATATATATATTGTTCTTGTTAATACCATTGATAATATGACTTTTTGACCGTGCCCTGGCTACTGACCAATGGCAAAAATGACCATTGGCCAAAATGTAAATCTAAATTTTTTTTTCGTTTTTTTTGACTCGTATGTATTTGTAGACCGTCTCTTGGTACTGACCAATGGAAAAAAATGACCATTGGCCAAAATGTGATTCGAAAATTTTTTTTCGTTTTTTTTGACTCGTATGTATTTATAGACCGTCTCTTGGTACTGACCAATAAAAAAAATGACCATTGGCCAAATTGCTTTTAAGTAAAGGCTAAAATTTCAAAATGCTACTCCCAAAATCATTATAAAATACTGAACCAAATTCTTGAATATTTGATGATCAAAAAATGCCTATTGCTGAAGTTTTTTAAATCAGTGGTTCTTAACCTTTTTATACACGCGGCCCCCCCCCCCCAAATATTTTATAATTTTTTGCGGCCACCCATTTTTTCATAATCTTATATATAAAAATGAAACTATGTATGTATGTATGTTTGTGTGTTTGTTTGATTGTGTTTGTTTGTATCTATGCCACCACCAAATTTGGAAAACTAACAGACCGATTTGGCTCAAAATTTCACAGTTTATTCCCCATACTCTGGAGCATGTTTTAAAATTTGTTTGAGCCAAATCGGTCCAGTAGTTTTTGAGGGGTCACGTTCTTTTGTTTTATACATTTTGGCACTTAATAAAGACGTCCCTCAAAAACTACTAGACCGATTTGGCTCAAAATTTCATACTTTATTCCCCATACTTCGGAGCATGTTTTAAGATTTGTTCGAGCCAAATCGGTCCAGTAGTTTTCGAGGGGTCACGTTTTTTTATAAAAGATGCTTTTCCGTGTAAATTATATTATTGGATAAACTTATTTGGGTTATATCTATACTGCGTTATGAATATTTTGTTTTTAGTCAATTATTCATAAAGTGTAAGTCGGATAAATTTTGTCTATTTTTACATTTTATGAAACTTACATAAACGATGAAAATAAATCCTTTATGCGCCCGCCATAAGCCAAATCGGTCCAGTAGTTTTTGAGGGACGTCTTTATTAAGTGTCAAAACGTATAAACCAACGTATAAAACAAAAAAACGTGACCCCTCGAAAACTACTGGACCGATTTGGGGTGGAGAGGAGGGATGGCGGGCGCATAAAGGATTTATTTTCATCGTTTATGTAAGTTTTAAAAAATGTAAAAAGTAGAACATATAGATATTAATTGGTAGTTTTTTTCTTATTTAAATTTTTTATTTTTTAAATATTTTTAATAGGGCAAAACAACGTTTGCCGGGTCAGCTAGTAATTTATATTTGTTAAATTATCTATAATATATTGATTTTCTATTATTGTTTCATTTTATTATATAATAAACATAAAACACAACTTTATTATTTCATTATCTATATAAATAACATAAAAACTTCTACCTATCAAAAAATTATTTTCATTATAAATAAAAGTTACACAGATTTTTTTAATACCAGCAGGGTGTGAGTGGTTAAAGCGAACGGCTTGTAAACACCCGGAGAGGACAAATAATTTTTTCTTTTTTTAATTAAATTAATATTTTGTTCTTGTTAATACCATGGATAATATTACTTTTTGACCCTCCGCTGGCTACTGACCAATAAAAAAAATGACCATTGGCCAAATTGTGAATCGAATTTTTTTTTTCGTTTTTGAATTGGTTAACATTGATAATTACCCTAAGCCCTCCCCTACAAGGGCGTATGCCTCTACTCATATGGGTACCTGTGCCCCTACAAAGGCTTATGCCTCTACTGATGTGGGTTCGAATCCCGGAGAGGGCAAATTTTTTTTTAATTAAATGGAAAATTTGTATAAATAATTAACTAATCATTTTGCATTTAATACCCCCTATTGGCATTCTCGCCCCTTCCCACTTCTCGCCCATAAATTGCATAGCAAATATGTTACGTTTATACGGAGTATAGATGAGGTTCGTTCCCCCTTCCCTTCTCTCCTTCCCTTCCCCCCTCCCCCTTCCCACGAGGGCCGAAGGCCCGAGTTTTTTATATTTTTTATATATATAGATTTTACCTAATAAAGATTTTTAATTAAAAAAAAAGATATAAGAGTATATATCATGAGTATCATGTAATTGGGTAACTGAGATAACTTACAAGATTTAATCCAGGTAAGAAATCCAGTATATGGTATATGTGGCGCCAAAAGAACGCGAATTGCATAGTAAAAGAACTTTTATCAGTCTTCATAATTATCTAACCACCAGCTATGTCCAATTGTTCAGACACCTTAAGTTCAGACACCACAATAAGTTCAAGGCCCACAATAATATTCTATCCAATAAAAAAGTTTAATTCCACTTTCAAAATTTATATTATGATTCTCATTTTCCCAATTATTTAAGATAAATTGTACAAAAACGAATTATATCAATAATAATAGTGATCATAACTCAAATTTTAAAAATAACATATTTTTTATGGAGTGACGATGATTAGCACGAACAGGAGGAGTAGGAGATGAATTTGCAATTATAAAAATAAAACTTTTTAAAATCAGCATATCGAATATGCTACAGTTAATATTTCTGGTGAATTTTGAAAAGGTCTCAGAAAGTGTAAAGGTATCTTGCACCTTTAGCAATACTCTTGATTATTTTATTGAAGGAAAAACTTTGAAAGTTTGTTAATGTAATGTCTGAGGAGGTGTCTGACGACATGGGGATAGCTATTGATATTTAGTTTCAATTTGACAGGATTCACCTGATTTGTCTGACACTTTGCATTGTGCTTACTGCTTAGAGAGACCCGTGCAAGTGAATAATCCTGATTGTATAAGGAACAGGGCTCTGAGACATGGGCGTAGCCAGGGGGGAAACAGGGAGGGGCGGCTGCCCCCCCCCTCTGAATCCGAAAATTTGTTGAAATTTATAAAAAAAAAAATATGGCATAACTTTCAAAAAATGATCATTTTGCCCCTCCAATCATTATTGCCCCCCCCCTAATTCCCATTTCCCATGCTGGCTACGTTCATGCTCTGAGGTATATATGACAGGTGGGTATAAAATTTGATTTAGTCAGCTTGGTCATGATAACTGAGTGTGAGTACTATTCAGGATTTTCAGGTTATTTTTAAAATGATGTGATGTCGATATAACCTTCATTTTAAATAGGGGACGTTTGAGGATATTGGCAATTATGTGAGAAGTCCGCAAGCCAGTAAATTAATAAATATTTAACAGATGTTGCTTACAGCTCGTCGTCCATACCCTATTATAAAAAGATTTTTCGTTCACTCCTATGATTTGTCACTGTGTAACTTTAGGCCAACCCAGTTTAATAAGGGGTCTCATTTAAATGCACAGTAAAAACTTCCATAAAGCTTAGTGATTTGTGTTTAGTTTTTAATTCAATAGGTTAGAATTTTTAATTCTCAGTTTTTAAAAAAAATTTAGTTAAATATGCTCACTTTTTTTAAATTTTAATTGCTATGCAATTTATGGGCTCGTTTTTTGGTTGTCCGTCTGTTGTCCGTCCGTCCGTTGTCCGTCCGTCCGTTGTCCGTCCGTCCGTCCGTTACCCTCCCTATCTATTTGCATTGGGTATATTAGGTTATCAATTTTTACAATTAATGCATATGAAAGAGGTGCCCCACCCCTCATCTCTATCTCCCTCGCTTTCGGGCAGGGTCGGGTTTCAATTGCTATGTTAAATTAATGCATAAGTATATCTATTCGTTTTTGAATTGGGTAGCATTGGTATTAATTGCTATAATTACCCTATGCCCTCCACTACAAGGGCCTATGCCTCTACTGATATAGGTCCCTGTGCCCCTACAAAAGCCTATGCCTCTATTAATGTGGGTTCGAACCCCGGCGAACGTTCTGAATTGCTGGTTCAATTTCCGGAGAGGGCAAAAAAAATTTTTATTTTTTAAATTAAATTAATATATTTTTCCTGTTACTACCATTGATAATATTACTTTTTGGCCGTCCGCTTGTTCTATTATTGTTTTATTTTATTATATAATAAACATAAATAAAAGTTGTTTACTTTTAATTGCTATGCAATTTAACTAGTTTTTGGGTTAGAATCCCGGAGTTTTTTTGACTCTTATGATTGTTCTTGTTACTATCATTGATAATAAGACTTTTTGGCCGTCCGCTAGCTGCGGACCAATGAAAAAAATGACCATTGGCCAAAATGTAAATCCGAGTTTATTTTTTCGTTTTTTTGACTATTATGATTGTTCCTGTTACTACCATTGCTATCATGAATTTTTGGCCGTCCGCTGGCTCCTGACCGATGGAAAAAATGACCATTGGCCAAAATGTGAATCGAAATTATTTTTTTCGTTTTTTTTAACTTTTATGATTGTTCCTGTTCCTACCATTGCTATTATGACTTTTTGGCCCTCCGCTGGCTACTGACCAATGGAATAAAATGACCATTGGCCAAAATGTGATCCAAAAATTTTTTTCCCGTTTTTTTTGACTATTATGAATTTATATCCACTTTTACCGTGTCCTGGCTGCTGACCAATGGAAAAAAATGACCATTGGCCAAAATGTGATTCGAAAATTTTTTTTTCGTTTTTTTTTACTCTTATGAATTTATATCCATTTTTACCGTGTGCTGGCTGCTGACCAATGGAAAAAAATGACCATTGGCCAAAGTGAGCATCAAATTTTTTTTCCCGTTTTTTTGGCTATCATTGACTTATAGAGTATCTGTTGGTACTGACCAATGGAGAAAAAATGACCATTCGCCAAATTTTTGATTTTTTTAATTAAAAATTGTTCAAAATCAACAAAAAATTTCTCCCAACAATTCTGCAAATTCTTAACATTGTGATGTTTTATAATATAATGTTTGTTAGACCCATAATCACTAAAGGCCGTAAAAACTAATGTAATACGCAACTAGATGCAAACACTAAATCTAACCATAACCCTTGCCTATATTACATTTTGCCTATATTACATTTTGCCTATAAATGGAAAATTTGTATAAATAATTAATTAATCATTAGGCATTTAATACCCCCCTATAGGCATTCTCGCCCCTTCCCACCTTTCTCGCCCATAAATTGCATAGCAAATATGATACATTTATACGAAGTATAGATGAGTCGTCCCCCCTTCCCTTCCCTTCCCCCCTTCCCTTCCCCCCTTCCCTTCCCCCCTTCCCACGAGGGCCGAAGGCCCGATTTTTTTGTTTTAAAAATCGTTTTGTTTAAATTAATAAGTTTTTCAACGAATATTCATTATTGTGTGACAAGTTAAATTTAATGTTTTAAAGGCCTTTGAAGGCTTGTGTAAAAAATGGTAATTGAGATATGTAAACCTTTGAAAGCTCCATAATAAATGCACTTAATCATTGTAAGTTATAAATTTAAATTTGTATATTAATATAAATTATGTTTATATTTTAATTGCTATGCAATAGTTGGGCTCGTTTTTGGTTGTCCGTTGTCCGTCCGTTACCCTCCCTATCTATTTGCATTGGGTATATTTGGTTATCGATTTTTAAATTAATGCATGAGAAAGAGGTGCCCCACCCCTCATCTCTATTTCCCTCGCTGTGTTATTTTTTAAATTAATGCATAAGAGGTGCCCCACCCCTCATCTCTATCTCCCTCGCTTTCGGGCGGGGTCGGGTTTTAATTGCTACGTTAAATTGATGCATAAGTATATCTATTCGTTTTTGAATTGGGTAACATTGATATTAATTGCTATAATTACCCTATGCCCTCCACTACAAGGGCCTATGCCTCTACTGATATGGGTCCCTGTGCCCCTACAAAAGCCTATGCCTCTATTAATGTGGGTTCGAACCCCGGCGAACGTTTCTGAATTGCTGGTTCGATTCCCGCTGAGGGCAAAATTTTTTTTTACTTTTTAAATTAAAATTATATTTTTCCTGTTACTACCATTGATAATATGACTTTTTGGCCGTCCGCTTGTTCTATTATTGTTTCATTTTATTATATAATAAACATAAATAAAAGTTGTTTACTTTTAATTGCTATGCAATTTAACTAGTTTTTGGGTTAGAATCCCGGAGTTTTTTTGACTCTTATGATTGTTCTTGTTACTATCATTGATAATAAGACTTTTTGGCCGTCCGCTGGCTGCTGACCAATGAAAAAATGACCATTGGCCAAAATGTGAATCCGAGTTTATTTTTTCGTTTTTTTTGACTATTATGATTGTTCCTGTTACTACCATTGCTATTATGACTTTTTGGCCGTCCGCTGGCTCCTGACCGAGGGAAAAAATGACCATTAGCCAAAATGTGAATCGAAATTATTTTTTTCGTCTTTTTTACTATTATGATTGCTCCTGTTCCTACCATTGCTATTATGACTTTTTGGCCGTCCGCTGGCTGCTGACCAATGGAATAAAATGACCCTTGGCCAAAATGTGATTCGAAAACTTTTTTTTCGTTTTTTTTGACTATTATGAATTTATATCTACTTTTACCGTGTCCTGGCTGCTGACCAATGGAAAAAAATGACCATTGGCCAAAATGTGATTCAAAAATTTTTTTTTCGTTTTTTTTACTCTTATGAATTTATATTCACTTTTTCGTGTGCTGGCTGCTGACCAATGGAAAAAATGACCATTGGCCAAAGTGAGCACCAAAATTTTTTCCACCGTTTTTTTGGCTATCATTGACTTATAGAGTATCTGTTGGTACTGACCAATAGAGAAAAAATGACCATTGGCCAAATTTTTGATTTTTTTAATTAAAAATTGTTCAAATTCAACAAAAAATTTCTCCCAACAATTCTGCAAATTCTTAACATTGTGATGTTTTAGAATATAATGTTTGTTAGACCCATAATCACTAAAGGCCATAAAAACTAATGTAATACGCAACTAGATGCAAACACTAAATCTAACCCTAACCCTTGCCTATATTACATTTTGCCTATATTACATTTTGCCTATAAATGGAAAATTTGTATAAATAATTAATTAATCATTAGGCATTTAATACCCCCCTTTAGGCATTCTCGCCCCTTCCCACCTTTCTCGCCCATAAATTGCATAGCAAATATGATACATTTATACGAAGTACAGATGAGTCGTCCCCCCTTCCCTTCCCCTCTTTCCTTCCCTTCTCCCTCTTCCCTTCTCCCCTCTCCCTTCCCACGAGGGCCGAAGGCCCGAGTTTGTATCTAAGTTTCAATCTACTTATATTGTAAACCAACAAAATGGTGTTAAATTTTAGAAAAGTTGTTTTTTTGATTATCCTCTTTAAATAAAAAAAATGTAAGTGGGAAATATAAAACAATTGAGTGTTTGTTGCAGAGGTCAGATTTGTTTAAAAATTTTTGCCCGAACCCGGCCCGGTTTGATTTTATGATTAAACTGCCCGCCCGGGCCGCCCGAATCCTTCTAAGTACTGCCTGCCCGGCCCGAAGCACAAGAGCAGCCCGAAATGCCCGCCCTAAATATTACATGTGTCCGTTAAGCCCGAATTTTTTATTTCTATCTTAAAAATTACCCGATAAAAACAAGCCAAATTTTGCAGAGATATTTAAGGGTAAATTTTGTTAGGCAATAAAATTATAACATTCACTAACTTATAATGTACAGAATTTTTAAACGGGGCACTAAATAAATTTTATCTTTAAATTCGTTTACTTGATTAAATCAGGTTTTTATATTAGCTTTAGCTTAAACCAATGTAATTCCCTCATTTTAAATAGATTCGAGAATAAGAAAAACCTATTTAAACTTAAGATAATTTAGTCTTTAAATAATAATGAGTTAATTATTTGTTTAAAAAACAAACAATTTATAAATATAAATTACTTGAATGGAATAAATAATGGAAATTTTTGTTAGAATGAATTTGAATATGAAACTTAAATTTAAACAATATTCTGTTAAACGTGGCGTGTCGCCTTGAAGACGCCGATCGTAAGATAAGGGGGAAAACACTTTTCTCATAAATCATTCCTTATTTAATATTTTATAATCTCTCTCTAATCTACTTTTTAACTCCTAACAAAATTGGATGTTTGTCTAGACTGCACGCACATGCACATGCGTTGCGTTAGTTAGCAATAAAAAAGGACGTAAAAGTAAATATTCAAATTCATTAAATTCTTTTTAAAACCAACGTAGTTAGCGATAGGATTTAACCCTCGAGAGCATTCGTGGTACACCACGGACCCCACGATAGTTATAAACATACATATGAAACGCGTTTAAGGACGAATTCTGGCCTTTTTAGTAATCTAATATCTTACCAAGAACAAAATTTGGAGAATTTTATAACTTTTGGTCCACTATTTTTTAAATATAGCATCTTTTTGGTCACAGGGGTCCTGTATACCCCACGAATAAATGCTAATAGTTTTTTTATATCATCATATCTTTGTGCAATTATATTTTTTATGATTTCCACTTGATTTTAATAAAAAATCATTTTGATTTTGATTTATTTCATGGTATATGATGAAAATGAGGCGAGGCTTTGAAACTAAAAAAAATAATATGACCACAGAAAAATGTTAAAAAATTTTGTAATATTGTTTAATTATTTATCAAAGTTTATACCATCAATTAAGAGTCCTTTACAAACATTATTCAAAATCTGAGATAATTTTAATTAATAGTTCGATAGTTATAAGAAATTACAAATGGGGCCAAATATACCCGACGGCTCTCGCGTTCGTTTCAGGATACTCTTGAGGGTTAATTAAAGGGAATGGGGTGCTAAGCTAAGCTTTCTCGATCAAATAAAAAAAATAACAAATTTTTAATTTAATTAGGCCCAAATTGCCCGAATCTTATCAGCGTGCCCACCCGGGCCAGCCCGAAGACTAAAATTTAAGACAATTGCCCGGCCCAGCGGGCCAATCCGGGCATTCTGATCTCTGATTTGTTGTTATATATAAGTAATATCATAGGCGTATTCAAGGGGGCAGAGGATCGGCTGCCCCCCCCCCTTAAAGACGAAAAAAAATTCAATTTAAAAACCCTCACAGATAAAAAAAATTATGTTTTGCCCCCCCCCCTAGTTAAACTTCTAAACCTTTGCCCCCCCCCCAATCCAAAACCTGATTACGCCCATGAGTATTATGTATCAATATCTATATATTCATGTTTAGAGGTTTTGAATTGGGAGGGGGGGCAGATTCTTTTTAACAAAAATTTTTTGCTTGACTATTCAAAATTTTTCGCGACCAAAAAACAAGAAACTTAACTATTCAAAAATTTTCCTGCGCCCAAAAAAAAACTTGACTATTCAAATTAGGGGGGGGGGAGCCGCCCTTCCCCCCTGCGCCTCTGGGTACGCCCATGGGTTTTTCGGTAGGTTAAAATCCGGTAGCAATCTGTTTTTATTTGAAACTTAAAACCAATTTGCACCAAAAAAACCTTTGCGAGGGGTTAATAAATCTCAAAGCAAATAATTTAATATTTGAACATTTTATTAAAAATTCAAGATTCAACACTCCATAGGTTAGGTGGGGTCATGGTGACCCCACGCAGTTAAATAATTCTGTACCAAGAAAGTTAGTTATTTTGTGGTTTCATTATTTCAATAGCTTAGCTGAATTTACTTTAAAATATCTCTGCAAAATTGGCTTGTTTTTGTCAAATGGTTTTTGAGACACAGAGTGTTTAGATGCCTGGGGTCTTCCAGGATACCACTTTATACACAATATAAAACAAAAAATTTCAATATTTTTGTAAATATATTATCAAAAACCATTTTTCTAACCCTATTTGTAAAACAACTTATTTATAAATTTTATTTTATTTGAGATATTTAAATTATAAACTTAGATTTTAACATGCTTATTTTTCCTCATGGTATTTTAAAGTGTGCAAAGTGCTCATTTGCGCAAGCGCACTTTATATTTAACGTGTCTAACTTTAAAAAGTGTTCATTGCCTGGAGAAAGTGTATTACATAACAATTTATTAAGTGGTCCCAAATAAATAAATAATAAAAATTAGTTTGAGGAGTTTATACTTTAAAGTTAATATTTAAAAGCTTAGCAATTTAATATACTAAAAAATCACATATTAATGAGCTTATATAACTGATGTTTAGGGAAGGGAGGGGTTTCAAGTTAGAACCACCCTCCCCATGGACAAAAAAAATTGGTTTTTTTTTTAAATTATACGGAAAAATTCAATGATATTAATAAGAGGCTTGTTAGTGTTGCGCATATAAAAAATAATAAATAATCTTAATTCATGTGATATTTAATTTTAGATAAAATCTACTTATTCTAACACTACTTAGACAAAAATTATCTGTCCCGAGTGAGTGTTTTTTAATAGGAAGAAGTTTAAATTTCTTTTTAAATAAACGAGGAACATCATGCTAAATACAGGGCAAATTTTAATAAAGGTAATTAATAATTTTATTTTCTAGGTATTTAACATGGTTATTTAACTTACATTAGTTCCTTGTTTGTATAGATTGCGGTTATACTACTAGAGAGGAGTATTTGTTTATAAAGTTACTTAATTAAAACCTATTTTTAATTTACAACATATCAAATTTGATACTAAATAAAATGTGTAGGAACTGGATTTTCTTAAAAATACCATTTCTATAGCCCTTAGTCTATTTTAAGCTATTACATGTAGATTTTTTCCATAATTTCATATCTAACCTTCTATAATGTATTTCTATTATAAAAATTTAAAATGAACAAAAAATTCTTTGAAACGGATTCAGAACAACATAAACTCAAGTCAAATCTTCCATAATTTTGGACAACTCTATTTATTTTTGTTTTCGGGCTGATTATTTAAACCATAAAAAAGTTATTTTTGTTATGAGCCAAATTAATTTTGGGGGTCGTATTAATTGTGGATATTAAATTTTAGTTACTTGATCGAATAACCAAATAATATATTAATTTATTGATTAAAGTAGAAATATTATGATTCTTAAATTACATCCCATACAACCAAATTATAGCTATTTAGAGTTTTGGGTCATCATGTCACCTTTTACCATCCGTGTTAGCATTTTGTGACCAACGGGTTAATAAAAAAAAACTTGGCATATTCAAAAAAACTTGGAAAATAGCAAAAAAATGCACTTCGAAATAAAAACTATGTAAAATAATTTGTTGCCTATAATAAGGTCATTATTGAACATATTGGGAGGGAGTTTCTTTATTAAATGTAAATAATAAAGTGAGGGAAAAGTAAAGAGTTCGTAAGTGAATTGTAAAGAAGTGTTTTAAACTCCTTTATATATTTGCAAATTAATTGAATAAATCAATTACATTTAGTGGTGAATACGCGAGGTATATGTGATTGGTCAATTAACGTCGCGAAGTAGTAAGGTAATGTAAATGAGTCAATTAAGTTTCAAAGTAGATATAAGTAATATGCCGCGAGCAATCAATTAAGGTAATGGACGCAACAAACATATGCCAAAATCAATTTTTATTTTTGAACTTTAATTTTAGACAAATTTGTTTAGTCTATATAGATCAATTTGATATCTGCTGGTCTAGAATAACTATTATGGTTGGATTATGACTTTTCTAATTATTTCGTTTTTTAAATATTTAAAACCAAAATTTTGAAAGGCATCATTTTATTAGCTGTGCGAGACAGGTTTATAAATAGATAAAGTTTTTTGACTCCTTGCCTGGGCCAAATTTTTTTATTAACTTTGTAAGGGCTTGCTATAATAGGCGATTTTGAAGCAATGCAAAAAAAGCGAATGTTTATTAATACATAGCTGCATCCTAATACCCGTGTTTCATTTATAATTTTAATATCGGTCATCATATGAACGAACATCTATGTATAGTCTTTTTGATAATGGGTCTATTTCATAGAGTAATAAAAAGAATAATACTAATAGATAGGGTTCATTTTTAGGAGAAATAAAAAATGAAAGTTACTTGATATAGATAAAGCATTCGTGGATTAATTACTGTCATAAGTTGTTCCTTAATGTTTTACATTTTTATAGAGTTTATAGTACCTATGCAATTTATTTTACATTAATGTCAAATTCGGAATTTAAATATCTTGTTTAGAGGTGAATACATATTATAGAAATGTACTAAACCGTATAAATATAAACACTAATATAAATTTATTAAGTTGATCGAAATTAAACCATGGTTAAGTAAGATTATTTGAGTTAATACTAATAACAATTTTTTTTATTACGATATCTAAATCAAAACCATATAACAAATAACAGTTTTTTAAAATACAATATTTTTATTAAAGTCAAGGTAAAGTAACGAACGTTGAAATGATGGGTTGTTTTTAGGTAATAATTGTCGTGTCTGAGAGTGAGGTCATCATTAAACTTATATTTATGGAATGGCAGGTCCCTTATTCCCAAAACTTTGCAATATACAAACAGCCTGGACTGCTATATCCGCCTTTTTAGGCCTAGTTATATTAAAGCTATGAAGGATGCTAATGGTTTTGATTGACACATCCCAAAATAACACTCAACACAATTTTTGATCCTTGCCAATCTTTTGCTAGACTTGATTTTCTCATCATTTAGACAAGGGCTTGATTAAAGTTTTCAGACATAGTTACTGAAAAAAGCCTTATCAACTATAAACAAATAAGAAATATTATATGGATATTGAAAATATAATTATCAGGAGCTATATAGTTGTTATTTTTTGTATTATTTTATATAGGGAGCATTGATTCCACACCCCTCCGCGCACCCAAATAAAAATATATAAATATTTAGCACCTGAAACAGCCAGTAATTGCTGGTTTAAAAATTCTTATTTGTTTCTTCTCTATTTCCCCTAAGTCATTAAGAAAGTTATATATATCATCTTTTGCTATCTTAATAATTACTTATTTCATAATGAATCTAATTATCATAAGTAATGATACTTATGGATATCCTAAATAAAAAGGCCAATTGCCTAAAAAACTGACCTTAAGAGATGTGATGTTAATTTATAATCATAATATGCGTTAAAATGAAGATCAACCTTTATGTTGGAAATATCCATTTAACTACAAAATTTAAATAATTTATTCTATTTGGACATAGATGTTAGTAAATGTGCTAGGTCGCATTAGGGCGTGATCAAAAATAATTTTTCATTCTTTAAGATTTTCTTGGTTAAGTGATAAAATTCAACTACCTTGTGTCTTTGTTTATAAAGGGCATTACTGTGCTTTTAATAGGTTTTTCTAAAGCAACTCAAATAGTAAAAGGATTAATATAGTAGTTATATATATCCTTGAAATTTGAATCGCAAATTTTGGGGAAAAAACTGGAACGCTTGAAGTTGAGTCTCGTATTAGGGCGGTATTGAAGGACTTATAAATTAAGCGTTTATTTTTTCGTATTTAAACTTAATCTATTTATTAGGTAACCTTGGAAATCTCTGTCAATCAAGTAGGGAATGTCCTCTGAATGGATTTTGTGCAGCACGTAGAGGTTATAGATGCAGATGTGAAGGTGGATTTTTTCAAAAACCAAATGATAATGAAACTTGCCATTTTAGTATGGGATTTTTATTCGTTCAAAGATTTTTTACATTTACTATTTTAAAAAAAATAAGTATATTAACAATGTGATAATCCTTAAGAATTTCGCCATTGGCTTAACTTCGAATAGGTTGACATTAGTTTCTAGCCAATACTACGATAGCTCATCAAAGCACAAAATGTGTACCCTTTTTTCCACCATTTTAATAATAACATGGTAAAGTAGTGATAATATGTAATTTTTGTAAATTAAATAATCATAAAAGGTAAATAAAATTAATATCAAATTGGGTAGATATCAAAAACAGCTTTCTAAAATAAATATCATTTACACAATACATAAAAACTGTGATTAAGGTTATTTTTAATAATATGGCGCTATCTATATTTTGTTTAAAAAAATTTATTGACGTTCGTTCAATTTATAAACTAGTGAGGAAGGTAAATAGACTGTTATAGCGCAAAATGACTGGTTTACACCAGTTGTTGCCTTTAAAATAGAGGAAAGTTTGACATAGAACTTACCATATGGAACATATGGCATGAGCAGTCTATCTAGTCTATGAACACTGGTAATGCCATATTTTATTAGTTAAGGTTGCGCATCTAAAACAACCTATCGAAGCTTCATTAAAAATTTTATAGTTGAGTGTAAAAAAACCCGCATAAAATGCAAAATAATTTGCAAATCATCGGTAGTTTATGTCGGTCTACTTACAAACTTTTATATCAGTACCAATAGTAAAGTAATACTCCCCAACTAGAAACAAAATCAATGTTTTACATTCAGGAGCTAGTAACGAGAGGGTTAAGATAGCAAGGAACGCTTCGATGACACAAATCCATGTACCCTTTATCACCCCCCTTGACTTACATACACATAATCTTAAGGCTTAATTGTTTGTTGGAGAAGCTTAATTAAAAATAAAATTAACTTAGCCAAGTATTTCTGATATGGATTTTTTAAAATAATTTTTTTCTTTTTTTTAAAAGGCGAAATGAAGAAATTTCTACGTTTTATAATATTATCAGTTTGGTGAAATGATATAATAGCTATAATTTGTATTTTTTTCCATAAAAAGTTTATTGATATAAGGCTAATTATAATACGTAAAATGTAATACAAATATAGTATATTAAAAAAAATAAGAGCGTAAGGTAGCTAATATTCTTCATCTTCCTCTTTTAAGGTAGGACAAGAATCCCAAAAGGATTTAAAATTGAATTTTACGATTAAAATCGCAATTGGTTGTTATAGTAGAAATATATTCAGAAGGAGGATATCGTCTTCCTATTTCTTTAAAAAAGGCCAATGCCATTTTTTCATAAAGCTGGAGCAGGATTGAACTATGGGGATGAAATTTGATTTTGTAAGGGCCTTGTATTTTGTTAATTTGCGCTCCTCTGCGAAGTCACTGACGGCTTAAGAATGTAGAAGGCCGACTGGATGATGGAGTTGTTTTTGGAGTGCCGCACGTGTCTTTATTTGTTCAACCTGCAATGTAATGGATGACGGGCTTCTTTGTCAACTGACAGGTCGCACTTCCCACAGGCATATGGTTTGGTGTATTTGATGTCAAGGCGTAAAGCTATACTGTAGGAAAGCTAGGAATCTCCAACATCATGTTTGAATACTTACTGGGGTAAGCCTCAAACCATTCGTGGCCAGATTTATCATGACCGAAGATTGTAATGTTGCTTGGTATCGCTGCTCGAAAGTAGGTGAGCAACGGAGCGCGAAACCAAACAGGCATCCCAATCCTTTTGAATTGATGTTAGTGGATACGAGGTTTCTGGAATACATTAAGGTTCCAGAGGGATAGGGCCTTCACGAATGTTTCATCGGACGGATATGGGATTAATTTTGCGACAATGGATTTTGAAAAGAAATGGGAGAATATAGATGAGGCTATTGATAAGGAGCAGGATGAGCGAATTCCCAAGCCTCCCGATTTTGTAGGTAAAGTGGCCGGTGTATTACTATTAAATGATAAGTTAAAACTACCTTCGACGACGGATTTGATGTGGATTTCAAAATTATGTAAAATTAGGGTGTGCAAAAAGCGCTTGTGGAGCGAAAGCAAAATAAGATTTTTGCGATATTAAAATAATTTTTAAGCATCTGAACCACCTATTGGAAATCCTAGGATAAAAATTTCGTTTTTCGTAAGGCGTAAAAAAGATAAAAAGGAGGGGTGAATGTTACTTGTATCGCTAGTAAAAATTCGCATTTTGTAACATTTAATGCTAGATTAAGCTTTGTGGATAATCCTTTATAATCTCGACAGCTTTTGCTAATTCTTCCGAGGTGCCTGATAGAGTAGCATCATTGAGGCACATTTATTGTTGATAAGCTCTATGAGAAGTTGGATAGCCATACAAAATAAAGGGGGACCTAGGGGGTCCCCTTGTTGAATGTCCTCAGCTGAATCAATTAAAAATTGCCCGAATTTTAGCATAGAGCGTGTCCCATAACTTAAAAGGATATAATTAGCATATTGAAGATAAGTCTCGATAAAAGTATAAATAAAGGAATCTCTGTTTAGGTTATTAAAAGCGTTTAAAAAATCTAATTTTAAAAAGGACTCATTGGGTAATAGATTTTTGAGGGTCAATCTTGTAGCATGCGTTGCTATTTCTCACCCTCCTTTAACCCTGAAGCCTAGCTGGTAAGGCATTAAGGATAGGGTTAAATTTGGCATTATTGCTTTGCATATTACTTTAGAGATGATTCTTCTAAAAACTCCGTTGATGGCGATCGGTCTCAAAGTTTTGTTTGGTTTCTCAATAGCAAGTAACTTTGCCCCTAAAACTATAGGTCGTACGGGGATGTTGCCCTTAGTGATTTGATTGCAAAAATCTGTTAGGGCAGTCAGTAAAACTGAAGATTTGATGTTTTCAAGTTTTATGAGATCTTAAACATAGATTGGTTTAATGCCATCCAAACATGCAGCAGAATCCATGGAAAAAGAATGGATAGCATCACTTATATCTGAGGGCTCTAAGTTGGACGGTGTAAGGGGAAGGAATATTGTGAGCAATGTTTGGGGTGTTTTGCTTGCAGTTGTTAATATGACTCCTGACTAGGGGTTTCAATTGGATTATTATCCTCTAAAAGACTCATTACCCCTTTGATGTTAAGGGAATGATTTTTCCTTGAGATCCTATTTGCCGTTTGTTTTGGAGTAAAAGACTTGAGTTCTCTTTCTGAATGTGTGTAAGGCTCAGGGGTATTATTAATATCAAAATTCAAAATATTATTTTTAATTTTCTGTGATAAATTAGACTCTTAAATTTGAAATGGAAGTCTTTGATATCGAAAAACAAAATATCACGGTTACTCGGCACAAACCAGAGAACCAGTTTTTAACTTATGAGTAATAGTGGTAATAAAAAAACGTTGAGAAAGGGTGGAACACCACAGTCACCATGTTAGGTTGACAAATTAAATTTATTTAAACTAATCCTATGATTCAAAAATGTCTAATTACTATTTTTTTATTTCAAAAAACCTTGCCCATTTACTTTTTTAAATTAAAAAATATTTGTTTATCTTTTTGTTTACCATATGTCTAATCAGTTCCATTTTAAAGGAATATTGGTTCAAAACAACTATATATATGTGTAATTGAAGTATTGTAAAAGATTAGCATATTGCACGGTAATTATTTCCTAGTTCGACTCAGCATAGTTTTTATTAAGCCAAAATAAAATCAGCTGTCAAATAATTAAACAAATCCTTTTATCTTTTGGTCACACAATTTACGCCTTTAGTATGACAAGACCATACCTAGGATCACCGCCTTGTATCTACCGTAGCTTTAAGTATTTTTTGTTTTTATTTGTTAAGACTGCTGCATTCAAATGCACAGTCACATAATAATATTTATAAAAATTGGTATACTAAGTCAGACATGTAATATCCATTTAATAGAAGCTATTTAAAAGCATGCGTTTTGTTTTGAAAAAAATAAGTAGATATTTAAGCCGTTCTCTAAAATACTTTTTCCAGCTCCGAGTATTTTAACGTTAAACGATTTGAGCTTAAATTTTTTCAAATTTATCTTTTAATAGCTAGTGTTTCGATCTCGTCTCGTCTCGGTCTCGAAAACAAATTCTCGTCTCGTCTCGGGAGCGATTATGAAAATCTCGATCTCGTCTCGTCTCGGTCTAGAAAAATCTCGGTCTCGTCTCGTCTCGACGAGAATTCTCGTCTCGTCTCGACTTTTTAAAAAATGTTTTTACGGAATAAAAATTTCTCCCGTTTTATTAAAAATATTAAATAAGTGTTAAAAAATCCAAATGGCAAAATTTTATATTTTTTAAAAAACTTTAATATGCAAACTATTTTAAGATTTAGCGGGACATGACATCTCATTGACAATATAAAAGATAACATTTTCTATGGAAAGTGCAGACTAAAAAAAGTATAAATAAATTTGAAGTATAAAAAATTAAATTTCTAGCAAATTGTAACATTTATATCAAATTAACTGTGTTTGTCCATTAAAAATAGAATCAGAAAATTATAAGTTCGCTTATAGTTGACTTAGTGCATAATTGAGCAAATTGAGACCCTTTATGTATTAAACCTGGCTAAATATTCAAAGTAGAACTTAATTTAAGGCAAACGTTTAAGTCTATTGATATTACCATCAGCAATTATAGCGCATAGTCTATTGCAGGTTTACTATAACATTATAAACCACAAAGTGCGAGTTTTAATGATAATATTTTTCACAGAATTGAAAACTTGTTGCATATATTCAAACGTTGTAAAAACAACTTTAAAAGCAGCATTATAATAAGATTAAGAACATAGGGTTTTAAACTTTAAATTAAAGTTATGATCAAATATATATTTCAAATAATTACCTTCCAATTCTAACTAACTTTGCCATTAAATAGTTAGTTATTGTTTATTTTGTATTGCACAATTATGGAAATTATAGGAAATTTGAATACATCTGCCAAACCAGCTTATAATGCGAAAAGAATGCATATGACAAAACTATGTATTCGCATAATGTCTTATTTAAGTTCAAAATTTTGAGAGGTGTACTATTAGTTAAAGCATAAAAAATTCAAGAAAACTCATGATTTAAGATTTAATCTATTACGGTGTCATTACATACTCTATTGTACTTTAGAAATCGTTAGGTGGGTGCTTAAATATTTCGAGCCACCTTAGTTTAGCTTTTGTAATTATTCAAACTGATTGACCACCAATTTATAATTACCGCATCATGCAGGATTAGTAACTGCGAAATTCAAATATGCTTTAGTAATATTTATTATTCCATCAAAACTCATTCTAAGCCTAAATTTTGTAACATTTAATAATATGCATAAAAATATGTGCTAATTATATTATGAAATTATTTACATACCCTATAGGTCAACCTTACTTAGGTAAATGATCGCCAAATTATAAATTTTTGGAAAAAATATATAATATTTACTATACTTAGGAATTTTTTTTAAAAAAAATATATTCCATATATATTGATTTACACTTAAACCTTTAATGTAAATCATATAAATTATAATACAAAATAATTTACTAAAATCAAACGATCAATAAAAAGTCGAGATCTCGCCGAGAAAATCTCGTCTCGTCTCGTCTCGACATCAAAATTCTCGTCTCGATCTCGACTCCATTTTTCACAATCTCGTCTCGTCTCGTCTCGGTTTTTCGAGACGAGACGAGACGAGACCGAGATTTTTCTCGTTTTTTCCGCATCACTATTAATAGCTCTAGGCCGGATTAAAGTGCATACTGTCAATCGGAACAATTGATTTCAAAAATCCATCGAAACAAAAATAACTTGTTAAATATTTGATCAGCTTGATCTATATTGCATGCACAAACTCTAATTTTTCTAATATTTAAATTTTCCTAACGCCCTTCTCTTCAACTCATTATTGTTCCGAAACAGTTTCATTGACTATGGCTTATACCAACTTATCTTAAATTATCTACCCCTAACTCATTTTGCTAAAATTTTCTACACTTTTTCGTCCTTGTTAATAGTTAATAATATGGTATAAAATTAAACAATTTCCTTCGCATTTTCTTATAAAAAGCGGCGTAACCCTTAATAAAACCAGAGTTTCTATATAAAAATTTTATAAAAAATAAATTTTCAAACATAGATTATTAGTAATTTTAAAGTATTAATGAATGTAAATTTTAATTATTTTTGTTAGGGAGCTTATTTACCATAGTATTTAATATAGATAACACAATATTAATTGATAATTTACTGCATGCTAAAGAAAAAATGCTATAAAGTAATTGCAAAACTAATAGTTAAATAAAAATAATTGTATAAAAAAAGTATATCAATTGCTAATAAAATGTTATATATTTTATTAATTTTGATATTTTATGTTATTTAAATAGTAATAAATGGGGCACATTTAAGGTAATCATAGCAATTTATTAAGAGTTCCGTTTATAACATTATATTAATTTGTATTATATATACTCGCTTAAAAGTTGAACGTATAATTTGTCCAGCTGTTGACGCATCTGAAAAAGAGCCCAGTATTTAAACTGCAAGCTTTAAATTTAGCGCTCTAATTATATCTAATTTTATCTAAAATTGAGTAGCGTACTACTTAACAGTTTTAATTTTTGATTTTCCATTTTTTGAACCATTTATATTGAATCTTTCACAAGTGCATATTTTGCATTATTAAGTGAATACCCTAGGTGAGGAGTGTGAAGTGGACGACGGTTGCGCAGGAGACGCATGGTGTGTAAACAGAATATGCCAATGTAATTGGGCGTTAGAGTACGAAGATGATTTGTGGTGCAAAAAAAGTAACTAATAACATTTTTAGAACATATTAGCTTTAAAAAAGTTTTAACATTTTTTATAAATTTAGGTTTTATAATCTTCATCAGATTACAATTTCTTATTATTAGAAAAAAAGCTGAATCAAAGTTGCCGAAGTAATGAGGACTGCCAAACTAACGTTTGCTCGGATCAAAAATGCGTTTGTCCCTATGGGTATTTGGATGATAAAATTAGGTGTCTCAAAAGTAAGTAGGGGAGACCGGGGCTACATTAGCCATAAAAAATTAAATCGCGTTTTAAAAATAACTAAAGATTATTTTTCCACTTTTTTGTTGGAATATATTTTTAAGGTCTATTTTTAATATAGGAAAAATTTTTGGAGGGAAATAAGTGATAGTTTTCTCACAAATTAAGTTATAAAAAAAAACAAAAATCCTAAAAATTTCAAAAATGCCCGGGGCTAGTCATAGCCGATAGATTAACTGAGACGTTTTCACTTCTTATTAGTGTATGCTAACTCAAATCAATAAAAAGATGTTTTATTATAAAAAATTATAGAAAATGCAAATGTAATAAGATTGTATTTTATATAAACAAATAAAAAAGGGTCAAGATGACAACCTGACTCAAGAACATTTAAAAGACGGATTAAGCGATGGAAAAAAACTTTTAGTCGTTTTATAATGTATAATCATAGTCTATTTCTATTCCAAATAACACTAAGTTAGATTATTAAACAAAATTCTTTTTTTTTTAAAACTTGTCAATTTTAAAACACAGTAAAAAATGGCTAGCAATAGCCCCTCTCCTAGCCCCGACCCCTATTTTTATAAACTATTAATAATTTAAGATGTTATATTGAATATAATAATTTAATCATTAGACGGTTTTTATAAAAAAAATCTCCCTTATGAGATTAAAGTTGAATTAATCCAAAATATTAAGCTAAAAAATTTATGTGCAAAATTAAAAATTTTGTCAAGGCTACTAATAGCCCCGAAAAATCGTTTTTTCTTAAAAATTTTAAATTTTATTTTTTCTAAACAAAAATTTTTTAACTTATACCTTATAAAAAAATACACATATGTTTTAAATTTTGATTTAATATCATTATTATTTTAAAAATAATAGAAAGATAATAGTAAGCACGGGCTACGACACCCCGGTCTCCCCTAGTTCAGGACAAAATAAATTAAATTATTTTAACCCGACAGGTACCATGGTAAATGTAGGATTATAAGTTTATTTAGGAATATTCTAAAAAATAATTTAACAACTTGTTTTTAAAAACAACAAAGTTCAATGATTCCTTGACAGGACAATAGAGCTGACAGGAATTTCGATAAGCGGCATTTAATCCAACTTATGGGAAGTACTATTTTCTAACTCGAAAAAACATTGTTTTGGGCATTTAATCATAGAGATCTACATTGTCTATAAATTAATTTACATCTTTGGGCATTTAACTTAATTTTTTTCCTGATTTTAATACATGTAACCACGATATGATCGTTTTTCTTTTCTCTGTTTATTCCCTACTTGGGGGCCATTTATAAATATGTTTATAGGAAATGGTATGAAGGAATAAATAGAATTAGAAAAAAAAATATAATAAATCTTAATTAATTAATAGGGCTAGGGGTAGTGAATAATTAGGCAGAAGAAATGTGATTATACTTACTCATGGGCGCCCCCCCCCCTAATTTTGAAAAAAATGATTTGCCTTCCCCCCCTAATTAGCCAGAGGGGGGCAGCCGACCCCCTGCCCCCCCCCCTGATTTGCCAGGGGGGCAGGGGGTCCGGCCTGCCTAATTAGGGGAGTTGCGTTTGCTCTGAGGAAAATTTGGATTTGGATAGTGAAAACCTTTTTTTTGCTCTCAAGAAATTTTAGAAGAAAATTTTTGGATTTGGATAGTTGAAACCTTTTTGTTTAATCTGCCCCCCCCCCTAATGACTTTAGGCGATTAATAGTAATTAAAAAAATCTAAGAAAAAATTGGAATTGAATCTTAAAACTTTTTTTGAATCAAATTTCAATCCTTATTTTAATATTCGCCGAATCTCGAATCAATTATTTTTTAATTTGATTCGAATATTTGTTTTTTAATTTTGAATTAGAATTGAATACTAAAAATATTTGATGAAAATCCAGAGGCGTAGAGCATATATAAAATGTAGGCAGGTAGAAATCTAGTTTTTTGAACGAAAAAATAATAAACAAATTTATTTTCTTAATGTGACAAACAGCTATTGCATTTTTTTTATTAGTTTCTAAAAAAAGTACGTGTAAAGTTATGTCACCTATAGGTTACCTGTGGGGATATTTACAAGATAAACGCTGACCCCTCATCGGCAGGTTTTTTCTTCGATTTCCAAATTCTTGTAAACTGATAAAAAAAACTAATTCGCAATACCTTTTTTAAGTGTTATTTATTTTATAAGATGGATGTTTAACTTGCCTGAGCCCAAAGGGGTGAATACCATTTCAGGGACTATTCCCACGATAAACACCTTAATATTGGTTAAAAAAACAAATTTCGCTCTCCACTTTTGTTCACTCATAGGGGTGGGTTAAACAGCATTTTATCGATTCGCCTACATGTCGTGCCGTGTGTGTTTTCTATGTTTCATAGGAAGGATGTTTGTTTGTTTGTTACGTATGTCAAGTGACTTGTCGTTTAATCTAAAAAGATGAGTTTCACCCTACTCATACAGTAGATGATTTTTTGTTGCTTTTTTTCTTTATAATGGATTCTTAAATATGTCGCCTATTAATGTACCTGCCAGATCCTAATTAAGCTGAAGACTTAAAGTAATCGTCAATTAATATCTTGGCATCTCGAAGGACAAAACCTAAGACCATTTTTTTGTTCTTCACGTCCTTTATACAGTTTAAAACGGCAACATTACCCGTTTGGCTCTCAAGCACCAAAAATTAATTCTAATTCAATTGCGCTATGTGACTAATTTAGGTAACAAAAACCGTTAAAATTGCAAAGACGTTAGGATGCCTATAAATCTTTTGCTATGGTAGACGTAATATAAATTCTGATTGTGACATGTGTTTTTGTTAAAAAAAATTCCATTAGATACTTTATAGGTTTTAGTTGTCCATTCTATACATTAGGTTAGTATTTGTATCAACTTAACTTTAATAGATAACAAAACAATTAAGAAATATATCATAAAAACCCCAGTCATAATCAAAACTACAACAACTTGTGTATCATTACCTTCTTCAACATATTGGGTACAGCATTGAGAGGGGAGGAAGTCAAAAAGTTTGATTGTTATTTAGGGAAGGGCAAAATATTAATTTTGAAATTAACCCTTATAAACTTTAGACTTTATGTTTCTATAGACAACTATCACTTACCCCCTAGTAACACAGGAAAATAGCAAAAATAATTTAACGCCAATAATCTATGACCATATCGTATAATTTAGTCGACACCTTTGAACTTACATATGATGACTAATAAAATGTAGCTAATTATATATATAAGATCGATTCTGATAGATCATTGATATCACAAATGTAAAGAGCTATATGCTTGTTATATAAATATTGTAAATTAATTAATATACAAAATCCTATTTTTCCGAGTTTGATAGTATTTATAGAAACGGAAACTATTATAAATAAACTAGCTGTGCCCGGCCAAGCGTTGCTTTGGCTTAGTCCTCAATTAGCTAAATGGGTCAATCGTATATGATATAAAAAATATAGGAAAAGGCGTACTTATTCATAATTAAATAGATTTGTAATAGTTTAAAATACTTATTAGGTATTTGTTAATTTTATATGTTGAAAAGTGCGGTGTTAACGATAATATGCATAGTTGGGTAACAAAAATTTATAAACCACTGCACTGGTGTACAAAAGTTAGTTATAATGTTAGACAATGTATAGAAACTAGTTTAGTACTGCGTTTATAGTAGTGTAATGTCATAGCCTAAAAAGTATCAAAATGAAGAGATATTAAAAGATCTCCTTTAAATTTGGTTAAATGAAGGCTTTTATAATATTTGGTTGGAATGAGAAATAATTAGAAATTATACAAATTTCCGCGAGTATAATAGAAGCGAAATATTTATGAATGAGAAAAAAAAAATTAGAAAGATAGTTATCGTTATACCTAGTAAAACATTGATCAGATGAAGGTGTTATAGGTGAGGTATGATTATAATAAAAACCAGTATAAAGATAATGACTTAAAAGTATAAAGTAAAAAAATTGATATAATAAGTTTAGACCTGCAAGTGTAATTAAAGTTTAAAAAGGGACTTATGGTATATTTATAAGGGTAGCCAGCATTGGAATTAATGATCATTTTTTGTAATGTTAACCTTTAATAAATTTTAAAAAAATTGATTTGAATGGGGGGCAGCCACCCCTCCCTGCCTCCCTCTGGCTACGCTCATGGGTATATTAATATTTTGATTGTACAGATACGGTTTTAACTTTAGATGAGAGATGTTAAGATATGCCCGACCAGTCGGGCCTGGCTTCGGACGGCCGCAAAAAAACCATGCTTAAATTTACCTAAAAATAAGTTTGAATAAGAATAAAACTGGGAGATTGATATGGTTGGTGGGGAAGAAACATATTGGTATTAGTAGATAGGCTGAAATGAAAATATATACAGCTATACCTGTTATGGAGTTATAAAATTTAAAAATGCACATGTTTAGTCAAAATGGTGGCTTCTTCAACGTTGCACATCAAGCGTTTAACAGCGAGACATAAACATTGCAAAATTTTGGCTGACTGAAATTGCACATCGAGATACCGCCAATTTTCGAATGCAGAATGTGAGGTGGCATCCCTGCCAGATCATTTGAATTGAAAAATTGAATTGCATAATTTGCGGAATCAATAACAGTGTCAACCGACTTGCAAGTAATTGGATTGCCTTGAATGTTAGACAGAATGAGATTGGGCGCGAGAATAGCCCGTTGGCGGAGCCAAAGTCGATAATGATAATGGGGGTTAATATTTGGAAACACTATATCAACCAAGCAGTTTAGATGGAACAAAATTGCAAATGTTGGTAGGAAAAGAAATCCGTCCTGAGCATATATCAACGTGCACGGTTCCCTTCCCAATTTCTAGCAATCAATGGGAGAATATCTCACATGCAGGATGATTTTGAAATACTACACGTTAGTAGTTAGATTTAATGTTTTGACATAACAAAATAGGATATTTTAGGCAAGCATTAATTTCGTCCGCAGGGGTGGATCGTAAGAGAACCGGTAAAGTTTGCCTGAAATCTCTTGCAAGGAATAACCTTGCGTTACCAGTAGGTTTGATGGTTCATTGTAAATCTTGCGATTACCGATTAGAACTTAGAGCGGTTTTTCATAAGCCATTGTTCATTCATCCCAAACGATAAGTTTGCACTTCTGTAATACTATACCAATTCCATATGTTCTGGAAATGTTGCACATTAGAGTTTCACAGTAATAAGCGTTTAAAGGCAATTTTTAAGCTAAATGAGCAGTTTTTCTTACCGAGTAATTATGTGACAGCCCTTCCGAAAAACGCTAGAACCACGGCTATATTAATTTGGGAACGAATAGTTCCAGAGAAAAGTCAGTAGAAAAGTTTTACCAGTTTCCCCTCAAGCATCTAAGAAGAAGACTTCTCCTTAACCTTTATTAACAGCAAGCAAAATCTTATTGTAAAGGGGGGCGAAAAAGTTTTAAGTTCAATTAAAATGAGGGGGGGGGGGGGTAAAATAATTTTTTTTTAAAATTTTTAAGGGTTTTTAAATTTTTTTTTGTCATTTAAGGGGGTGGCATAAACCCAAGGGCTATCTATCTAGACTATTGCGTTCCGCAGTTGAATGGTTGCCACGCTACCACCATCCTCTGTTGATCTTCATTTTTATAAAGGATACCCATCACTGCCCGTAATCTAACTAATATAAAGCAGACGTTACGATTCAATTTTGGCTCACATATTACATTGATGGAATAATTGGCGGCATTTTAAATATGATTTTCTTCGTGCTCTTGAAGCATTATTCTGTATGAATAATTATATAACTGCAATTTTAGTTTGTCGGTTAACCATTGTCTGCATTTATAAACTTACCGTTAAAGTAATCTTTTTGTACTTTTTATATTAATAACCGAACTTCATTAAAATAGCAAAAAAGCGAAACGTGGGAATGTTGTAAAAGCGCGAGCTATATTTATTTAAGAAATGATGATGTTTTACGGTATCGAGAATATTTATTTGTTACAGCTTTATATACTGTGGAAAAAACGGGCGTAGTTGAGTAAAAAATTGAGACAAAAAAGATAAAGCTATCGTGGAAAAGAGTTTAGGACAATAAGTAGCACCATAACGATAAATAAGTACAAAACGTAGTATAAATATTCCGCTAGATGGCAGTATAGACTACCAAAAAACAGGGTTCCCGCTGTCGCAGGTTGATAAAAAGTATCTATAAACCATCTACAATGCTAAGGCAATAATCTTGCCAAATTTGGTGGCAATCGGTTAAGAACTCTAAAAGTTATTAGCGTTCAAAAAAAATGGACTTAGATTTTTATATATATATATAAAAATAATGCATAAGGAAGAAGGAACATCTTAAATTCTAATGTAGATAACATTTAATCACTTCAAAGGGCTTCCAAGTATGTTATTTATATTCTAAACATGGTGTATTTTGCCTAAGGTATTTCAAACGCTAGGCCTAAATGGGTTATAAGTTGTTCCATTTATATAAGTGAAAATGTTTAATTATTAAAAAATATATATACTAAAAATATTTTTTTAAGTGTATACTAAACTTTTTTTTATGTATATATTGTTTATTTGAACGTAAGAACATTATAAAAATGTTAAAATTCGAAAAATATTAATAAAAGCCGCAATCACCTAAGTTGATCAATACATGTCTCGTTTAGGATAGCTTATAATTTTTATAGATATTTTTTAGCAAATATTATATTAATTTTAAGAGAATCCGCCATATGTTATTATGTGTAAGGTTACACAATCGCATTCGATTTGTATCACAATTCTAATTTACTTTTTTGATCAAAATTAATTATTCACTATTATCCCAAAATATTTTTATATGTATATGCCTTCAAGATATATTCAATTCTACCTGTGAATCAAATAGCGATTGCGCATCAAGAAATTTTACAGTGTGCGATATTAAGAGAAAATTATGTGCGTGCAACTCTAATACCTACCGAATAGATGAGTTCTGTGTTCCAAGTAAACATCTATTTGTATTTTTTATGGGCTAAGGAGAGAACACACCGATATTTTTTTGTTTTTATCGAAAATTAAATTAAGATTTCTAAAAGAAATTGCATAAATATTAATCTTATGCCAACGAACAAATGCAGTTGTTTGGAGTGTTGTAATAAACGGTTAAGTTTTGTTTGATCGACCTTTGGTTTGAGTCAACAGTTTAAAGGTTATTTGGTCAATTTTCTTAGTCGCCCTTTAGGTTTAGTCAATATTTAATAAACAGACTAAGTCGGGCGTTAGCCTAAGTAAAACCAAAGGTTGACCAAACAGAACCTGCTTTGACAATACTAGTAATAGGAGATTTGTAAGGGCGGCTCCAAGCCCAGGACCTTAACTATTAGAGGCTATGAAATTCGTGCCGGGCCTATTTTATAAATATTAGGCCGGACCGGGCATAATTAAGAAGCAAATGGTCTTTCATTCTATTAAAAACAATATATCACATTCTAAAATTTAATAGATAGGGGAGGGGGGTGGCCTAGTGGGTATTTGTTTGGTCTTTAAAGCACGAGACCGCATGCTTAGTCTCGCCTTTGGCACTTATTTTAAAAATTATAGTAAAAGGGGTTGGTAGTATATTACTATATCGAAATGATAACGATAGTATAGAATATATAAATCGCGCATTTAAATATTAGTAAGTGTTTTAAGTAACGATAAACATTCAAATCCAATTTAATTCTCTTCACGTATTCTTTCTCTTTTAACATTGTGCGTATCCCTACCAAATGTCTTTAGAGGTATATGAACTAAACATTTATTAATTTCACTACAAGATTAAAAATATCTCACAACGTCAGCCCGGCTGTCAGGCCTGGATAGCCAAGCGTCCCCCCTGTTGAAAACCCTCTATATAAAATTTTACGATAATGAAAGCAACAAAAGCACTAGGGCGTTTTCCTTAAGCGACGTGCATGGTAGACGCACGTATAATGTGAAAAGTCAACTAGGGTCACTAATCTTCCTCAAACGGAAGCAAAGAAGCTAGTTTGCTAAGGACAAGATTGAGAGGGGGAACGCTAAATTTTGGCGATGACTAAAAAATGCCGAAAAGTTGCTGACACCCTCAGCAATGCTAAAAGTTTGTATAGAAGGTCAAATGATTCATCTAGTATCCAATTTAATCCGCAAACCAGATGCACATTGAAAAAAGATGATTCTCGGGAAGAGTTAGTTGAAACGCTCAGCATGATACCAAGTGTCGAGATAGTTATAATTGGGGCCGATATAAACGGACACGTAGGCAAAACAAGAGAAGGATTGAACGATACAATAGTGGAAATGAATACGGAGCGAGAAATGAAAAAGGCGAAGAAACATTAAAAATAGCTGTGGCATTTAATATAGTAATCACAAATACTTTCTTCAAAAAGAATGTAAACTACCTAATAACGTACAAAAGTGGAATCGGTGGTCGAAGATCGATTTCCTCTTAATATCAAGAAAGGAATTGGAAAATGTGCGTGATTGTAAGGTTGTGTCCGTTGAGGCTATTGCAGCCAGCACAGACTCATTATGATGGACTAAGTCATATCCAAGGCGAAAACACAAAAGCCGACGAGATTAGATGGGAAAATCAAATGGTTTTGGCTTCCACAAGACGTTTATAACGATGAAATAATTAAACGTTTGTAGATAGATGATTAGCAGAATGTTAATGACATGTGAAATAACTAGCTGGAGAAGTCAAACTTAATATATAAAAAGATAAAGAGTGCAACGCCTAGTCATGAAAAAAATGTTTTATAAATATGGTCAGGAAACAGTAATGAAGAAACAAGATTGGCGAATCATAAAGCTGAAAAGAGGCAAAACGTTGTGTGGGAAGGCTAAAGCAGATGACTACTAGAGTTTGAACGTCAAGTTCACTACTAAAGAGGGGTAAAGTATGATATACAAAATCGCAAATACCAGGGCAAGGAATTTGAAGGATGTATTCAAAATAAAAATTAAAAATAACAAGGAAGGCCAAACTCTAACTCTGGACTATCAAATCATAGACCTTTGGGAAGAATACTATATAATTAAATAGTAAAAATTCGTTTTCGGATTATTACAAAAACAAGAACTATGAATATGACTTAGAGTTTAAAGTAACAGACGAAGAGGTTGACCAGGTGCTTAAAAAGATGACCAGTGGTTAGAGGCCTGCACGGGTCACCCGAAACCCAAACCCGACAAAATTTTCGGGTTGGGTCAGGCTCGGGTTGTTTTAGAATGCATTCGGGTCGGGTCGAGTTAAATTTATAGAGTCGGGTCAAAGGATATGATCTTACATTATAAAATGAACGAAACCTATTTGTTAAATTAAGGCTATTATCTATAATTTTTGTAAAACAATATCGAATTGTATAACTAATTATAATCATTCATTCACAAAATCAATATCCTTTTCTATTTTTTTAATTCGTATAGTTTAGAGGCAAATTTAAATTTAAAGCTGAATCACGAAAGGTAAAATATTAACAAATGAGTATTTATTATTGTTTATAGTCTATAGAGTAAATTATAAATTTAACTACATAAAGATTTAATTAAATATTCAATTTAAAGTTGAATCACGAAAGCAAAATATTAACAAATGATTATTTATTATTGTTTATAGTCTATAGAGTAAATTATAAATTTAAAATCAAATTTTGTATGATCATTTCTGTCGAATATATTTTTCATCCTCAAATTTTTCTACTTGGTCGGGTCTGGATTTAAAATTTAAAAACGCTTTCGGGTCTGGTCGGGTTGAAAATTTAAAAACGCTTTCGGGTTGGGTCGGGTTCGGGTTGGAAAAAAAGTGACTTTGCAGGCCTCTACCATGGGTAGAGCGGTGGACCTGATATTGTACCTATGGAATTTCAAAATACTAGAGCACTTAAGTGTACATCTACTTGCAAAGCTGTTTAACAAAATACGTGGTATGATGCCTGATCAGTGGAGGGAAGGCTATGTTATACCAATCTATAAAATGAAAGAAGATGCACAAGAATGCATTAATTATCTGGCGGTTTATCTAATGAGCCATGAAATGAAGGTGTGAAAAGAGGTCTTAGAAGCTAGACTTTGAATAATAATCTCAGTAGATGAACATAAGTGTCTCTGCCTGGAAAGTCAACATCAGATGCGATACGTGGTCTTGGGCTACTTATGGAATTATATAAGGAAAAACAGGATCTTTATATTGTTTTATGGATCATGAGAATGCTTTTGATTAAGTGCCAAGGGAGTTGATAAGGGATAGCCTAAGTTCCAATGGTGTCGCTTACGTTTATATAATGCTAATAACTGAAATGCATAAGAATGCATAAAACCAATATCAACGAGTGGTACATCAAAAGGATTCAGTATTAACGTCTATTTACATCAAGGCTTGCTATTTATAACAATGATGGATTGGATAACTAAAATTATAGAACGCGAATCACCATGGGCAATGCTCTTTGCGGATCGAATGTAGAGTTAGCAGCGCAAGTAAAAGTGTGGATGGAGCTAATTGAAAGCAATGTCGTTAGGGTCAACCGAGACAAAACTGAATATGTATGCTTGGAGTCGGGAAATGAATACAAAGAAACATATTTGCTTATAGACTGGTGTTTAAACAGTTAACATTAATTCCATTTGTTCTATTGTACAATTTGATGGGGGTGTAGAAAGCTAAATTGATGCAATAAAAAACGCTGGCTCGCTAAAATTCAGGGAGCCACCACTTAAATTTAAAAGACGATTATATATCACCGATTTTGTACCACGATATTGTATGGAGCGTAAACATGGGCAATAAAGTCCATGGCTTCAATGGATATATGAATGTTAAGATTAGTCTTGGGAGTAAGCAAGATGAACCATAAAAAAATCAAGATATAATGGATAATATAGGTGTAGTTTCGATTCTAAAAAAGTTGGTTTTAAAAAGATTGAGATGGTATGGCCATTTGAGAGACGGGCTGGTAAAGCATATCAAGAAAGTGCATGTTGAAGGCAAGCAAGCGCAAGAGCTAAACTCATATAGAAACATAAAATTGATATGGACTGGAAAAGGTACGAGCTAAAGCGCAGCTGATTTAAATGCAGAAATATATCGAAAAACTACTTGAAGGGACCACTAAATGTGACGAACAGCTTTAGGAAAAAAATTTGTTAAATGAAAGTTAACAACTTTGTTAGAAATTCATTTATAATTTAACGGCATATTTTTATTAAATACAAGTTAAGTGAAAATGAATCTATCTCCTGTCGCTAGGGAGTTTTACACCAAATAGGTTGGTAAATAATGTAAGCCAGGCAGTGTAAAAGCAAGGGGTTTCGGGTTAGACACCCTCTCCACATTGGGAAAAACTTAATTATTTCCGCATTATAATCTTGTAAATGTTATGCTTATAAACATGTTAAGTTACCTTAAAGAGAATCTAACAAGTTTAAGACTATTGATACAAAATCTTCGTCTAGTGCGTGATTTGAAGTGGCAAACAGGCATTAGCCTTCTTTAAATTGATGGGAAAGAGATCCCCCGAAGGAAAATACTCAGCAAGTTTTCTTTTACGCCAAAAAATAGGAATTTTAATAGCCAAATACAATTATAAGGCATTTTCCGACACCTGGCCTCTGGCCCTCGATGAAGATGACGAGTAGTCACGTTTTTTATTTATTTATTGATCGTGTTTTATATTTTTTATATATAGATTTTACCTAATAAAAATTTTTCACAAAAAAAAAAAAGTTAATTTTTAATTCTTTCTTTAAAAAAATATATCAAAAAAATAGAATAGGTACATGCTAATACAAGACAAATTGTAGTAATAAAGGTTATGAATAATTAGTATTTCTAAGCGTTTAACCGTGGTGTAGGCAGGATTGCCTAAAGGGGGGGGGGGGGGGTTACACAAATTTAACAAGTATTACTATTAAGCTAATATTTATTAAGTTTTTATAAATCATTGGCATAGGCAGGATTGAATAAAGGGCGAGAGGGGTTTACTTTTGCATAAACTCTTGATAAAAAATGCAATAGATATAGTTATCATATTATGTTTGTAATCATAAAAGGCTTTTTTAGTCAAATTATTCAAATCTGTGACCCAATTTCTCCTGTGGTCTCTTCCAAAGACGCAATTTACGAAGAGTTACTTTCAATTTTTATATATCTGCCCCAGCAAAATGCACAAGCCCTTAAGCTTTATAGGCCTCCTGCCCAAAAAATTTACTAACCGGATCCAGCCCGGGCGCGTTAAAAAATTATAGGCACGAACTCGGTGTGGTATTTTTTTGCTAGGCACGGATCAAGCCTAGACCGTCACGAACAAAATTTTATTAAATTTGTGCATAATCTTGATTTTTTAAAATAATTACTTATTTATATGCATATCATAATAATTATGTTATAGAATTGTCTGTCTTAAATAGTTCATATTTTACCAGCCGTTTTAAATATAACTAGTAGCATGAAACTGCATAAATCCTATTATGTCAAAAAGAATTAGTAATTAGCAACTAAAGGGAAGGCTAGTTTTATTTGACAAAAAATACTTAAATTTAATCAACTTTATTGAAAACCAAAATTTTATAAATCTACTTAATTGAAAATCACAAGTTCTATGTAATGATGAAAAATCATTATTAAGAATTAAATAATTATAATATTTGATAAACGTTGAAAAAAACAACCCAATACATTAGAATACAAAAATAAAAGCATTATTGCTGGCCGGTTGGCCTACCTATACTATAGCAAATGCCGCCCGAGCCCGTTTGGTTCCTTAAATCTGTGGCCCGACTCTTAACCTTTTTGACAAAAAGACCATCCATTTAGGCAAATTTATAGGCCAGCCACAGGCAGGAACTCTATAATTATATCTTTGCCGATTCCAACTACAGTTTCGTTAATTTAGTTGGCTCTCTTCTTAATCAGTTATTTGGTCCATCACTCGTGGTGTTAGTTTTATTAAGTTTCTTCCATCTGACCGTGTGATTGTCATGTCTTGACTAATTTTTTTTGTGTATAACTTTATCGACTTGCAATACGTGACACGAGTCGTTCTCTTTTTCTCTCTACCGCTACCTTTCGTCTCCCTTCTTCGGATATGCCCACCACCTTAGCCGATTTTCGTTAATCATGTACGCCATACGTTTAATATCTATTTTTGTCCCGAGAAAGCCATCCGTCATATGGTCGAGCTTAGTATACCCCAAGCTCTAGCCTATCATTCTCATCTCTGTGGCTTGTATTAACTTATCTTCAGTGATATGCTCATGTTTAACTTCCATACAGTAGCACCGGTCATACAATACGATGGATTTGTAAGCTTTACTCTTTAACCATATTGGAACTTTCTTGTCGCACTTTACACCGGATATACTTCGCCATTTAAACCATCCTTTTTGGATTAAGGCATTGACTTCCGTTGCGCAACCTCACTCTCAATGTAGCACGAGCCTCGGTATGTAACCCTGTCTACTCTTGGGTACTTTAGATGGTCATCCAGCGATGGGGTGCTTGTACCATTCATTTCGATGTATACCGTTTTTCGATAGTTGACCTTTAAACTATATCCAGCTAAGAGCTTTGACCACTTTTTGGCTTCTGCGAATACTTTCTCCCTAGTTTTCTTCTAATTTACATGATAATTTAACAAGATAAAGACGTTGTATCTCTCCACAAGGAATACATATGTACATAATAATTAAATATCGTTCCCAATAACGAAGTTATGAATTATAAATCATATCACTACTATAATTATATTATATAAAAAGGGAATTAAAGCACATCTTTGATGTAATTCAATTTTAACCCAAAAAAGGTTTAAAGTGTCCAGCTTTCGTCCTAACTCAAGAGTTTGAGGCTTCATAAATAGTTTTCAAAAGCCGTATATATACGTCAGGGATATTCTGTTCTTAGGTACTATCATATTATCGCGGGGGACCATGTCATAGGCTTTCTCCAAGTTGATAAAGATCATATGTAGGCCTTTCTTCTTTTCACCATACTTATCCATCATTTGTATTAGTGCGAAGATTGGGTCGTTTGCCGACCACAAATCTGAATTGGTTAACCTATATTTCCTCCTTGTTTTTCAGCCTTGTTACGATACCTCTGTAATTGCCACAGTATTGAGTCCTTTGCTTTTAAATAAGGGTATGATCGTGCTTGCCCTCTTTTGATTAGGAATTTGTTTTTATACCAATATCTTATTAAGTAAGTTCGTCATGGTGGTGACTCCTTCTTCACCACATCAGCAATGCTTCCATAGATATTCCATGTGGGACATAATCTTTTCCTTATTGCATCTTGTTCATTTGTGTCCTAACTTCATCCTCCTGAAAGAGTTCGGCCATACATTTGTTTCGCTCAATATTTTCATTTACAATATTCATAAATTTCTTAAAATATCCTTTTCACCTTTTTATCACCTCCTTCGGCTTGAATAAGGTTTGACCCTTCTCGTTTTCGACTATTTTAATCTCCGATCGTGACATTTCTTCTCTCATATCTTGGCCGATTTGTATATAAGCCTATCGCCCCCTTTATGATCCAGTTTGTTTGCCATCTCGATGTACGCGGTTCTACGCTATTGCAACGGCCTTTTTTTGCGGCCCTCTTTGCGTCCCTATACTCTTGATAATCCAACTTTTTTTATTTATGCCACCGTCTATATAAATTTTTTTTACGATAAAATCCCTAACCGATTGATCACACACCATAGTTCCTTATTCATAGCTTTGACTCCTTTGATCTGTCCTAGAACACGAATGCTGTTTCCTTTATCTCTTTCAAAGCTAAAAGGCTTAGTAATTTCTATTCACAATATTTTTATATCTTTGATATGCGAGGCTACAGCAAATTATCAATATATATATATTTCTTTATTTCCACACAAATATGTAAAATTTTCGATCTGATAAAATATATAATTTTATAATAACGATTCTTCTTTTTCAAAATCAATAGTCATCATTATATTCACAAGAACGCGCATTTTTTTGCATAAGCGTATATAAATAACATATCCTTTTGGATCGTGATTGAAAACGTATAACATATCTTCTTAGATCGTGATTTATGATCCGCGCGTTTTATCGACATAAGTAGGAGAAGAAGTAAGATTATCACAAAAATAAATTTTACATTAACTAAAAGGATGTGTAGCAGTGGCGTAAATAAGGGGGGGGAACGGGAAATTCCCCCCCCCCCTTGGCAAAGATTAAATATATTTTTTATAGCTTCTCAACGCTGAGGAGGCTAAAAACTGACATTAGAAATACCATGTCTAAGAATAGATTAAATGGATTGGCTTTATTGACAATTCATCGGGAGTTAGCTCCTACTCCCGATGAAGTTCTTAAAATTTTTGAAATTTTTCCCCCCCCCCTTGAAAAAATCCTGGCTACGCGCCTGATGTGTAGGATGATTTGACAAAGATCAATGAGGAGAAGGATGATTTGACAAGATAAAATAAGAAAATCAATTAATCTCCTATTCAGCATATAATAAATATGCTACAATCTCCTTAGATAGCGTCTCTCAGTCCGTCTACGTCCCTTTGCAACTTCCTTGCACCCAAAAGTGAGGAGGCTTTTTGATGGTATTTTAATTTTTCGTTCGTGAACGTATCCTTTAGCCTTTCGTATCGAATTCAAAGTTCATAGACCTTTCTTCTTTGAAAAACATACTTTTTCGTCAACATCCTTTACAAGGGGACGATGTTGCCTGGCAATTTCTTTTCCCGATACTACTTTGCAATCCTCGATACTCCATAAGTCCTTTCGCGGTTGCGTTGAAATCCGCCCCAACCCAATAATTAGCCTTTCTTCGTGTCCGATTCCTTGTATTTCCTTTTCCAATTAATCAAAGAATATATCTTTCTCAGATTCCATGCACCCAATTTGGGGAGCATACGCGCATATAACGGTCAGGAGGCCCACTTGATCTGCAATCTTTACCCACAATAGCATGTCGAAACAACGCTTGACTTCCACCACCTTGTCCTTGAAAAATTTGCTTGTACCCGTTTTTACGATTTGGTGACCCACTGTAAAGTAGCGTCAACGTTCCCATTTCCCACAACTGATTTTCTTAATGGAATTCGTTGTGAGTTTTGCAGTAAACCTAGTGTATTTTTAACATTGAACGGGCGGGTTATGTAGTGCGCGTCCTTTGTGGAGGACGCTTTAGCTTTCTGTCATAAAATATTGTTTGAAACTATCATTATTTTGGAGTTGGTTTTTATAGCCGATTTCCAACCTGACGCCAACCCTCCAATTTTTGCACGCGGACTTGGGACCGTCGTATGTAGTGTTATTTAGTTGGCTATGTCTTGTTTTTTAAAAGTAGACTCTAAAAATCAATTTACTGAACCACGAAAAATATTAATTATTTATTAAATTTGATGATTAACTTAACTAATTATTAGAAAAGAAATTAGGTGCCAATTGCAATGAAAGTTATGAGTGCAAGTATGATTTTTGTGATGGAAATAGATGTCGATGCAGAATTGGTCACTACCTTGAAAACGATCGTTGTTTAGTTGGTATTGTTTTGCTTATAAAACTATTTTAAAGTGATTGTTAAGGGAAAAAGCCTGGATCTATATGCTCCAAAGATGATGAATGCCAAAGTTTTACAAAACATAGTTCCTGTGTTAATTTTCTTTGTCAATGTAATCCAATGTTCCACCTTGAGAAGAAAAGCTTTTGCGTTCCAGGTATCGAATTCAGATAACTAATTAACACTTTCTAATTGCTTATATTTGCGTTATTAATTCTAAAAAATTTATCAATGCGCTCTAATCATTAAATAATACAGGTGGGTGAGTAGACACCTATCGCAAATATATTTGAGCGTCAGTTCTTACGTTATAAATACATTTCTTAATTTAAGCACAACGCTTACATAATTTTAAAAACTTATGCATTTTAATATCGCTATATCTATAGTAATTCATTATAAATATAAAGCTAATTAAAATTTGTAAAGATTTTTGAATTTTTAAATATTTTAAGTATAAAATAATAAAATATCGCTTGCAAGCATTAATGAAAGACAATCTAATTATGATTGAGGATGTAGTGATATTATGTGGTGTGGGGGAAATGATAATTTCTAGGGTAAAGAGTAGAGGTCTGCATGGGCCGGGCCTAAAATAGAGCAATAAAGGTAAGGACCGGGCTTGGGCTTTGATAAGTGAAATAATTTGAATTTATTTAAATCTATGTATATAAAGTAAAGTGTATGTATGTATATGGATAAGGGCTAAATTCGGAAACTACCGGCCCGATTCGCGCAAAACTTTACCCGTAGGTTCCCAGGGCGGCCAGGGGTAAAATAGCTTTTGCAGAATCCTAAAATTCCTTTTAGTTTTAAAAAAGGGCCAAATTCTGAAACTACCGGCCCGATTCGCGCAAAAAATTAGCCGTAGATGCCCAGGGCGGCCAGGGGTAAAATAGCTTTTTCAGATTCCTAAAATACCTTTTCGTTTTAAAAATATCGGACATTTCCCGGGCAGTTTTATTTATAGCATCATATACAATAATGACGTCATACATACAAGGCTGAAGTTTTCTCGAATTAGATATTTAAGTGTATATATATAACAAAGTGATGCGAATGATAAAAAAGGTATTATTTAAGAGTGGTTAAGAAAATATAACCGGTAGACCAAGAACCCCCCAGGAAACAATAAATAAAAAATTTTCTCTCCCCTGCATTCCCCGACAAATTCATTACCTGCAATTAGTTATTTAAGCCATCGATTGTAAAAATAACACTACAATTTAGATAAAACTTATGCAAAAAATATCCCCACACACTTATAGTAAGTTAGTTAATTTGCTAGACATAATGTATATGGCAAAACAACGTTTGCCGGGCTTAACTAGTAATTTATAAACAAAAAAATGCACTTGTTAAATTGATGATCAAAAATTTATTTTTCCTAACAAAAATCTGTTGAAATCAAAAATTATTATGTTAAAAAGGTTGCATGAGATGTATAATGTATATGATTGTCTAGAAGTAAGGGTAGGTTTTTATCTTTATTAAAAACACACAATATATATAATACGAATGAATAGCGAGATTGAATGTGACAGAGGATATTAAAGTTATACAATGTGTAAAAGGTATTGCGGATGTTGATAATACGAATTGAGATGGATAGAAGAATACCGAAGACTCCAATTCGCTGTAATTGGTCAATTTATTACTTGATGTCGCCAAGTCTAAAACGCCACAGATGTATGGTTAAATGATTTGTTTTTTATCTGGCAAAGATTTTATGGAAAAACTTGAAGGCATTTTTCAGTTAATATCCTTTTACCTAAATAAAAGTCAAGCATTGAGTTAGAAGCGGATAAGGCACCAACACTCTATAAAGTTTTCCTCTTTTATACATCATTAAAATACACCCCAAATTTGTTTCCATTTTTTACGTGTGATAATGATCCATATTTGTCATAAAATATCAACCTTTTTCGTTCCGAAGTTTCGCTACTTAAAAATTCTACCTAAGGATAAAAGAAGCTTCTTAAAAATTACAGTAGCAAAATTTTTAAAGAATTCCATGCAAGAAGATTCTGGCTCTTCTTGCATAAGTTTTTCCCCTATGAGCAAACTAGCTCAGGCGTGCAACACTAAGCAGTTACCTATTGGTGAGGCAGATATGGATATCTCCATTTGGGAGGATGATTAAACGGGAAAGACTGAAAATTTTAACGAAGTTGATACTTATCTTATTAAATCTAAAACCTAAAGATGCTCAGCTACCTGTAATTTTATGGTGGAATAAACACCGACTTATGCTACCAAACTTAACAAAATTAGCTATTTATTTTATGTCAATTCTAGCCACTAGTGATACAAATGAAGGCACATTCAATAAGGCAAGTCGCCTTATAGAACAGTGAGTAATGAAATTATTGCCTGATAGAATATATAGTCTTTTAGTTTTAAATGACAAATAAAACCGATTTTATATGCTATAGCTAAGTTTTTTGAACAATACAAAATGGTTTATACAAATAAATAGTTTGAAACAACGTAGACTAGTTTTTCCTCGTGCGGGCCTGATATGGCGCAATTTTTGTGTTTTATGCAGGCCGGGTGCGGGCCAAAAAATAATATTTGTGCGGGTAGGGGCAGGGCCTGAACCTAAAATTTTGGCCCATGCAGATGTCTACTAGGGGGTTCCTTTCCTAAAGTGCGCGAAAAATACATAAAAAATATAAACATATTTTATTTAAAATTCATATTATAGCCTGCTTAATTCCATAATCCATATTTTTGATATTCATTATTTATAATGTTATATATTTATAACATCAATGTTATGACAACATATGTAACTCGGATTTTTTTAAAGCATGAATACCATTTTTAAATGCTTAAAATTCAAGATAAATGATTGGTTGACCCCAAAGATAATATCTCTTCTTCCTATACTCGTTTTACCAAAGAATAAATTTATTTGGACTTTTGTTATCAAATTTATGACGAAACATAAATTTTCATATATTAATTAGAAGAAATAATGTTAAAAATGTTCTTAAATAAACAGTCGAGATTCATGTACCGCCTAATTTAAAGTATCCTTGGAAGTTTTTTGTTATCAAACTCTTACTTGTAATCATAGCCAGCATTGCCTACAGGGGGTAGGGGGGATTTTAAAAAATTGCAAATAGCTCCTTCCAATTTATCTGTTTGTGCTAATTAGGGCCATTATTTGAACTAAACACTGTGTCTTTTAGGCATAATTTGCCCACTAGTAAGAAAAATTGTCCCGCCCGGGGACCCTTAAAATGAAATTATATGCCCGAGTTCGCCCCGCTAATTTTTTGCAAAGCACAGGCCCAGCCTACACCCTTTCCAAAATAATTCTTATATTTTCTGCGGCTTTTTACATTTTATGTCAATACTAAAACAATCCTTTATTTATCTGTTTAAAAAATCATGTTAAATATATCAAATCAATCCCAAACGGGCTTTTGTTTCTTTCAACAAGTAACGCGCCGTTAAATTTTCATTAGTAGTATTTGGAGCTGCATTTAACAATTTATGAGAATTAAAACTTAATTTTATACAAATAAATATAATATACCTATTTTTGTTAATTCTTCACAATCCCTTTATTAAATCATAAAAAATCTAGGAATCCGCTTATTTAAAATCACAAGTCTATGAATAATTAAAGAACAAATATTAATATGGTAATTATTGTAAAGTTTAATAATAATAAAATTTGATTAACGTTATAAATAAACACCAGTTTATTTATTTTAAAATAAAAAGGTTTTGCCCCTATTAATAGCTAAGCCGGTGTCCGTAGCTCGTTTTATTACCATAACGCTCTTCCAAGCTCGGCCCGCATTTTTTAATAAAAAGCCCATCCATGTCCGGCTTTAGCGGTGCCAGCTGTATTTGCTTTGATTAAGTTAGCGATCTCATGATCATTAAAAGGTAAACCTTAAAAAAGTAATTTACTCAATTATGAGGAATATTAACTTTTAGTTGAATTTTTACATCAAACACTACTGTAGAATTAGCTCGCTTAATTTCTAAAGAAATTGGATTTTGAATTATGTTTAAAAATGGAGCATGCATGAATGAAATGTTCAAAACGCTTTATAAAATTATCATTTAAATTCAGTATCTTAGTTTTATTTTTAATTGCTATGCAATTTATGGGCTCGTTTTTTGTTGTCCGTCCGTTGTCCGTCCGTTGTCCGTCCGTCCGTCCGTCCCTATCTATTTGCATTGGGTATATTAGGTTATCGATCTTTTAAATTAAAGCATGAGAAGGTGCCCCACCCCTCATCTCTATCTCCCTCGCTTTCGGGCGGGGTTGGGTTTTAATTGCTATGTTAAATTAATGCATAAGTATATCTATTCGTTTTTGAATTGGGTAACAATTATATTAATTGCTATAATTACCCTAAGCCCTCCACTACAAGGGCCTATGCCTCTACTGATATGGGTGCCTGTGCCCCTACAAAAGCCTATGCCTCTATTAATGTGGGTTCGAACCCCGGCGAACGTTCTGAATTGCTGGTTCGATTCCCGGAGAGGGCAAATTTTTTTTTATTTTTTAAATTAAATTAATATATTTTTCCTGTTACTACCATTGATAATATGACTTTTTGGCCGTCCGCTTGTTCTATTATTGTTTCATTTTATTATATAATAAACATAAATAAAAGTTGTTTACTTTTAATTGCTCTGCAATTTAACTAGTTTTTGGGTTAGAATCCCTGAGTTTTTTTGACTCTTATGATTGTTCTAGCTACTATCATTGATAATAAGACTTTTTGGCCGTCCGCTGGCTGCTGACCAATGAAAAAAATGACCATTGGCCAAAATGTGAATCCGAGTTTATTTTTTCGTTTTTATTGACTATTATGATTGTTCCTGTTACTACCATTACTATTATAATTTTTTTGCCGTCCGCTGGCTCCTGACCGATGGAAAAAATGACCATTGGCCAAAATGTGAATCGAAATTATTTTTTTCGTTTTTTTTTGACTATTAGGATTGTTCCTGTTCCTACCATTGTTATTGACTTTTTGGTCGTCCGCTGGCTGCTGACCAATGGAATAAAATGACCATTGGCCAAAACGTGATTTGAAAATTTTTTTTTCGTTTTTTTTGACTATTATGAATTTATATCCACTTTTATCGTGTCCTGGCTGCTGACCAATGGAAAAAAATGACCATTGGCCAAAATGTGATTCGAAAATTTTTTTTTCTTTTTTTTATTCTTATGAATTAATATCCATTTTTACCGTGTGCTGGCTACTGACCAATGGAAAAAAATGACCATTGGCCAAAGTGAGCATTAAATTTTTTTTTCCGTTTTTTTGGCTATCATTGACTTATAGAGTATCTGCTGGTACTGACCAATGGAGAAAAAATGACCATTCGCCAAATTTTTGATTTTTTTAATTAAAAATTGTTCAAATTCAACAAAAAATTTCTCCCAACAATTCTGCAAATTCTTAAAATTGTGATGTTTTATAATATAATGTTTGTTAGACCCATAATCACTAAAGGCCATAAAAACTAATGTAATATGCAACTAGATGCAAACACTAAATCTAACCCTAACCCTTGCCTATATTACATTTTACCTATAAATGGAAAATTTGTATAAATTTATAATTAATCATTAGGCATTTAATACCCCCCTATAGGCATTCTCGCCCCTTCCCACCTTTCTCGCCCATGATTTGCATAGCAAATATGATACATTTATACGAAGTATAGATGAGTCGTCCCCCCTTCCCTTCCCCCCTTCCCTTCCCCCCTTCCCTTCCCCCCTTCCCTTCCCCCCTTCCCCTTCCCACGAGGGCCGAAGGCCCGAATTTATATTATTATACTCTTCTCTAGTATTATACCCGCAATCTCTATAAACAAGGAGCTACCGTTAGTTAATTACCCATGCTAAATACTTAGAAAAATAAAATTATTAATTACCTTATCGAAATTTGGCTTGTATTAGCATCTTCCTCGTTTATTTTTGAGGTTGAGATAGTGTTTTAAAATAATAATTAAAAATCAAACTTCTTCCTATTGGAAAACACGCACTCGGGACAGAAATTTTTTAGATAATAGTCTTAGAATTAGTAGATTTCATCTAAAATTAAATATCAAATTAATTAAAATTATTTAGCGTTTTTTATATGCGCAAAACTAACCAGACTTCTATTAATATCATTAAATTTTTCATATAAATTGAGAAAAATCAATTTTTTTTTATTGTTGGGAGGGGGGGGGGGGGGTTCTAACCCGAAAACCCCCACTTTTCTACGCTACTGCACGAATCATATTGAGATAGCCATCTCTAACATATACAGCCAAATTTAACGAGTTGCATTAGAAGGTATTTAATGAATTGGATGTTCAAAGTCAAATCTTTATACAACTCTATTGGTCCTCAAAACCAATAAAGGAAAAAATAACATGATATTTTAGTGTTTCTTATAATTATTATCTTTAATTCATAGTGTCCCAAAAAGTATCCATTTAATGTTTTTTTTTAAGTTTCAAGTTCCAGCCAGAATCTTTGAGCTCCTTTATCAACTCTATAAACGTTCATCAAATAAATAATAAATTTGCATAAATAAAACTTATATTCTAGTAAATACTACAATTTTTGATATTTAAAATCAATTTCTTTATGTTTTCTGTTCGATATCCTCAAGTTATGGGATACAATACGACTTGCCTTTTCAGTATTCAAATTGTTTTAAATGAACTTATCTCGTATGCGAAGCAAGAACTAATTACTTGGTACGACCTTTCAAAAAGTGTTGAAAATCAAGTATGTCGATTTATTTAGTATTCTTAATTGTCCTAGATTAATGAATTAACCATTGATATGATGATTTATTGGTTTTTATTGCTATGCAACTAGAGCCCTGCAAAATAGAATTTATTTGGCCCGAGCTAGGTGTAGCATCCAATTCTTAGTTCATTTTATATATTCTCCACTTCAATCAAAATGTCAATCATATATATTTATTTTTATAGCAAATTGGCTGATTTAACGTCAATTTATTTTGTATTAAGTTTTTTAAACTATTATAAAAACATAAAGGAACTTAAATAATTATTAAATATAAAGGATCTTATAATCCCTGATGATCTTGGGTGTCGTATATTTGGGTTTTAATTCCTTTATAAGTGATCATTTAGGGATAGGGATATAATAATTTAATTTTTATAAATTTAGCTTATTAAATTTAATTTTGCAACTGATAAAGCTGTTATAATAGCCATTTAAACAAAGAAAAATAATTTCCAATTCAATTTCAAAAATTGAAATCAAATTGATGTCTGTGCCATGGGCATGCCTATTGCTCCCGTTTTGGCAATTATTTTTATGCCACTTAGAAAACGAATTATCAAAATCTCCACTTTTCTCATCTTTTTGGAGTATATATGTTGACGACATATTTGCAATTTGGAATTTGAATATAGAAGATGATTTAAATCAATTTTTTAAATTTATTAAATTCCTTTCACCCTAATATTCAGTTCACTTTTGAACAAAAATCATCATTGTCTACCTTTTTTAGACGTTTTAGTCACTAAAAATCAAAATTCCTTTCATACCGAAGTTTATCATAAACCCACTGAATTACGTTATAATTACATTCGTTTTAATAGTTTTACCTTTCAATTTAAAAGTCGATACTTTATGTTTTAAATAGGGCAATCAATTTATCATCCACTCCAGAAGCATTAAATAAGGAAATTTATATTTATTTGAGACGTTTAATATATTAAAATATCCTTTTCACTTATTTTCTGAAATCTTAAATCAATGTTTTAATCCCAAAACAACGCAGACTAATCATAATAAAGTTTTTATAACTTTTCCACACCATCAATGTATTTCTTTATTTCATATGAAACATAAAACACATTTTACGGAACAATATTATAAACAACATTATAACGAGTCATAAACCTAACAGATCTTTATTAAATATTCTACAGAATGATTACCAATCATCTCCTGCTACTAACAACCTAATATATAAAATAACTTGTAATCAATGCAATAATTTTTATATTGGGGAAACAAAAAAAACTTTAGAACACGGCCCAAAGAACATCTAGCGGCATCGTATCGCCCAAACGCTAATCTAACCGCTATCTCAAATCATTTAATGCAACAGAATCATGGAAATAATTTGAAAACAACCATTTTAATTAATACCGAAACTTATTTTAAAAGAAAAACCTTAGAATCCTTCTTCATTAGAAGTTACGCCCAACACTCAATGAAGATATGGGTAAAGAAAACCTGTATCCATTTTTACATTATAATATTAACTTACCTATAGAACGTTCCATTTAATTCTATTATTTTATTTATCAATTCAATTTTGTTATAATCTGATGATGTAATTATTTCTCTAATATTCCTGTTGATAATAGATCTCTTACAACCATATTCATGTTTAATTATTGTCCAGTTTAAGTTATCCTTTATTTATTTAACAAGTGTTTGGTACTTTTTCTCTTCCATTCCCATCCCCTTTATGTATGATTGGCTAGATTAGGCAGCGGGAGTGGAAAAGAATGAGAAAGGGAGAGAGTGATATGTTAGTAAACACTATCTATATACTCTAATATACTCCATTTTAAAGACATAGTTAGATGGTTTTTTCTAAGCGGAAGGGGTTCACGTAAACGGGAATTAATTTAAACAAGGTTTCACAAATTAATGTGACAGATGAAACCTTAATCTACAGAATACTGTTTCTCATTATAATAAATAATGTTGTGGTAATATAGCCTAAAGGGCATTTTTTGCACATGCAACCTCGTTTATCCAAAAATTTGGATGTTTTGGTGAACAATCTAATAACATATTAATATTCAGCAAAGATATTTATCACTTACTTGTAAATTTACCTTGGTAAACTAATAAAAGGATAGTTTTTTCTTTTGAGCAAGGTTAGGGATTTACTAAAAATATAGAAATGGGTAGATGACACTCCTCGATATTCTCTAATTCCTATAAAATTAAACATAGTGATGTAATGAGATATGGTTTGTTTAACATCTCATTTTAATTACTATGCAATTTATGGGCTCGTTTTTGGTGCGTCGTCCGTCCACCAAGTTATTGGCGCCAGCTTTGTGACCTGGATATCTCGGGTTCAAGCCAGGGAGGGGACGAATTTTTTTTTAATTTCTTTAAATTAAATTAATATTTTGTTCTTGTTAATACCATTGATAATATGAATTTTTGACCGTCCGCTGGCTACTGACCAATGAAAAAAATGACCATTGGCCAAATAAATCGAAATTTTATTTTTTCGTCTTTGAATTGGGTATATTAGGTTAACATTGATAAATACCCTATGCCCTTTCCTACAAGGTCCTACGCCTCTACTGATATGGGTCCCTATGCCCCTTCAAAAGCATATGCCTTTACTAATGTGGGTCCCTGTGCCCTTACAAAAGCCTATGCCTTTACTAATGTGGGTTCGAATCCCGGAGAGGGCAAAATTTCTATTTTTTTTTAAATTAAATCAGTATATTGTTCTTGTGAATATCATTGATAATATGACTTTTTGACAATGTTCTAGCTGCTGACCAATGGAAAAAAATGACCATTGGCCAAAATGTGATTTGAAATTTTTTTTTTAGTTTTTTTTTGACTATTATGAATTTATATCCACTTTTACCGTGTCTTGGCTGCTGACCAATGGAAAAAAATGACCATTGGCCAAAATGTGATTCAAAATTTTTTTTTTCGTTTTTTTTGACTCTTATGAATTTATATCCACTTTTACCGTGTCCTGGCTGCTGACCAATGGAAAAAAATGACCATTGGCCAAATTGTGAATCGAAATTTTTTTTCCGTTTTTCTTGACTTTTATGATTGTTCCTGTTAATACCATTGATAATATGACTTTTTGGCCGTCCGCTGGCTGCTGACCAATGGAAAAAAATGACCATTGGCCAAAGTGAGCATCAAAATTTTTTTCCCCTTTTTTTTGGCTATCATTGACTTATAGAGTATCTGTTGGTACTGACCAATGAAAAAAATGACCATTGGCCAAATTTTATATATAACCTAAAAATTTATTTTAGATGGTCTAACAGACAGCCAACTATGTAATATATATTTTTAACCTTATAAATGCATATATATTTTTTTATTGGGTTAATATATTTCATTTAATTAGATTGTGATTTCATAGAAAACCTAAAAAGTAATAGTTAAAAAAATATAGGTATTAGATTCTAATTTACGATACAATATATTGATAGAAACTCACACAAAATTGGAAACCTCCTTAAAAGGTATAATCATAGCCCGTTCTTTCTAATTAAATTCAATCTACTATTAAACTATTAAAACACGAATTGTACTTTATTAGATGGCGCGCGTAAGTTTATATAATTAGTAAAATTTTCTACGTGTTATAGATATTACACCGCACGTGTGGCCGGGAAATGTCCGATATTTTTAAAACGAAAAGGTATTTTAGGAATCTGAAAAGGCTATTTTACCCCTGGCCGCCCTGGGCACCTACGGGTAAAGTTTCGAGCGAATCGGGCGGGTAGTTTCAGAATTTAGCCCTTTTTTAAAACTAAAATTAATTTTTAATTTTGTTTTTTTTCTTTAAAATTAAATTAATATTATGTTCTTGTTAATACCATTGATAATTTGACTTTTTGACCGTCCGCTGGCTACTGACCGATGAAATATATTGATTTTCTAAACATAAAACAGAACTTTATTATTTCATAATCTATATAAATAACATAATAACTTCTACTATTTTAATACCTGCATGGTGTGACGGGTTATAGCGCACGGCTTGTTTGTAAACAGGGAGACCTGGATGTCCCGGGTTCAAGCTCGGGAGAGGGCAAAATTTTTATTTTATTTTTTTTTAAATTAAATTAATATTTTGTTCTTGTTAATATCATTGATAATATGACTTTTTGATCGTCCGCAGGCTACTGACCAATGGAAAAAATGACCATTGGCCAAATAAATCAAAAATTTTTTTCGTTTTTGAATTGGTTAACATTGATAATTACCCTATGCCCTCCCCTACAAGGGCCTATAACTAATTATTTTGCATTTAATACCCCCCTATAGGCATTCTCGCCCTTTCCTACCTTTCTCGCCCATAAATTGCATAGCAAATATGCTACGTTTATACGGAGTATAGATGAGTCGCCCCCCCCCCTTCCCTTCCCCTACTCCCCTTCCCACGAGGGCCGAAGGCCCGAGTTTTTAATTATACCCCTGATTTTTTATTGGATAAATGGCGTTGTAGCTTTTTATTCGGGCTCATCAAACAATATTATTTACGCCATGAGGGGTTATAGAGTTTTATATTTAACCACCATAAAATTTGGCATATTGATGATCTCTAATAAGAGCCAAGTCTATTATTATTTTCGAGTTACATGTTAAAATAGATATTGATAAATTTAGCCAAATAGGTCCCTATTTTAAAGATTGTCTTAGATGGCATATAAATTAAAGTTATTATTATTTGATTCGCGGTTACCACCACACGTAAATCGGGCCTTCTCTGCAAGAAAAAATGTCCCTTAACCCTAATAGTGTCCCATAATATTTATTTGTACATAAGAAACACAGGAAAAGTGCCAGACCATATAATTGCATAATTTTTTAAACTATTTTTGCATTAACAAGTACCTGTAGGCTGGTAAGCTCGGTCGAACAAATCCTTTTCGTTATAGCATACTAAAACCCATAAAAGAGTAAGTGTTAAGGTAATAAGGAATAAGAAGGTGGATAATAATTTGACAACTATCGAAACTTTTCATATTTAACGATTAAAAAGGATTAAATGACTATATAAATCTATGTTTTTATTTGCAAGGTTGATCAAATATACAAGAAGAAATTTGAGGGTGAATTGGTATCTGTTGCTATATTTGAAAGTCCATATGAAGGAGTATTGCAAGGTTATATATATCTTCGTGATATTTTTGAAGATGTGTCAGAAAATTTGACAAAATATTTGATTGACAAACTCAATATTCTGACTCCCATAATTATGCAATTTGAGCCTGACCAGGTTAAAATTGAGGCCATCCAAGGTATTTTCAATATGTTATAGCTTTATGTTAAATAGGAATTTGCGTCAGATTGAAGGAAGATCCTAACAAATTAAACTTCTCTCTTTTTATACTTTTCATTATTGTGATAGTATGTATTTTAGTAGGAACGCTTTACATTCGATTTAAAGGTAACTAAAATTCTTGATGTTTTTAAGGAATGTTGACACTTGTGATAAACTTGTCAATTTTTAAAGATTTATTTTTTTATATAATTAATTTTTAGTGTTATTCCATAATATACCCTTAGTAATAATGCAATCGACTGATAAACATCTGAATAGTGAATAAAAATTCCTTAAGTATCTTAACATGCAATTTAAGGCAATGAGTTTTTTATGTGTTAATAAATAAGTTTTATATTTAAATCAAATGTGTGTATGTATGTGCTTTGAGTAACAATACATGACTATATAAATCTGCATTTGTCCCCCTTTCGTTGACAGACATTACATTTCCTCGATTAATCTAAGCGGTGCTCTGCGTAATTTGCTTTCTCTTTTCGCTATGTTTGAATTTCTCCTGGTATATTATAAACGTCTTGTGACGATGAACTTTCTACATTGCGATCAGCTTCTTTTGATTTCCCTGTCCTATTTCTAGCAGTTTCTTCACCCTCTTCTTCCACAATTGGGTCTTGGAATTGCATTCTGATTTGTTAAAATAAATCTCTACTCTTTGTGTAATTTGGTAATTCTTTTTCTCAATTGGTCCGAGTGTTGCCTTATTTATTTTCCTTGACTTTTCATTATATATGACCATATTCGTTGGAATACCGTGCTTTCCGTTCAACCAGGTATAATATCATTTTTTACCCACACTGACTGGTTCGAAAATTTGTTGGACCTCATCGTAATAACAATCTTGCTTTTCTCTATGGGTCTCTAGATTAGTTTTAGGGTTTGGTCTAGCCTAATCCAACAAGGTTCGGTTTCGTGTACCCAGCATAATTTTGGCTGGTGACCTCTCAGTTGCTCTAGGTTGAGTGTTCCGATATGTAGGTAAGACCTCGAGCAGACCTCCTCAACATCCTTAATATCTTCTTTCGTAACCAGATATCAACTTTTCAAAGTTCATATATCACATTCAAAGCAGCCATTTGTTTTGGAATGATAAGGAGTCGTTAAAATATGTTTAATATTGTAGCTACGCCTGTGGAGAAAATTTTATTAAAAAATATTCGATTCGAGCGTCGAATATTAAATAAGGATTCAAATTCGATTCGAAAAGAATTTTAAGATTCGAATTCGATTAAAACATTTTCAAGGTTCTTTAATTACTAAATATCGCATTAATTTATTAATACATTTCAAAAATTATTTATAAGAATACAAAGATAAAATATAAATAAATTAAAGGCAAAAAGGATAAAATATCGATACCTCTGAAACAACGAAGAATTGTTTTTTAGTTAGTTTTTGTTAGTTATATAAAAACTCGGGCCTTCGGCCCTCGTGGGAAGGGGGAGAAGGGAAGGGAAGAGGGGAAGGGAAGGGGGGACGACTCATCTGTACTTCGTATAAATGTATCATATTTGCTATGCAATTTATGGGCGAGAAAGGTGGGAAGGGGCGAGAATGCCTATAGGGGGGTATTAAATGCCTAATGATTAATTAATTATTTATACAAATTTTCCATTATAGGCAAAATGTAATAAAGGCAAAATGTAATATAGGCAAGGGTTAGGGTTAGATTTAGTGTTTGCATCTAGTTTCGTATTACATTAGTTTTTATGGCCTTTAGTGATTATGGGTCTAACAAACATTATATTATAAAACAACACAATGTTAAGAATTTGCAAAATTGTTGGGAGAAATTTTTTCTTGAATTTGAACAATTTTTAATTAAAAAAATCAAAAATTTGGCCAATGGTCACTTTTTCTCTATTGGTCAGTACCAACAGATACTCTATAAGTCAATGATAGCCAAAAAAACGGAAAAAAAATTTTGATGCTCACTTTGGCCAATGGTCATTTTTTCCATTGGTCAGCACACGGTAAAAGTGGATATAAATTCATAAGAGTAAAAAAAACGAAAAAAAAATTTTCGAATCACATTTTGGCCAATGGTCATTTTTTTCCATTGGTCAGCAGCCAGGACACGGTAAAAGTGGATATAAATTCATAATAGTCAAAAAAAACGAAAAAAAAGTTTTCGAATCACATTTTGGCCAATGGTCATTTTATTCCATTGGTCAGCAGCCAGCGGACGGCCAAAAAGTCATAATAGCAATGGTAGGAACAAGAACAATCATAATAGTAAAAAAAAACGAAAAAGATAATTTCGATTCACATTTTGGCCAATGGTCATTTTTTCAATCGGTCAGGAGCCAGCGGACGGCCAAAAAGTCATAATAGCAATGGTAGTAACAGGAACAATCATAATAGTCAAAAAAAAACGAAAAAATAAACTCGGATTCACATTTTGGCCAATGGTCATTTTTTTCAGTGGTCAGCAGCCAACGGACGGCCAAAAAGTCTTATTATCAATGATAGTAACAAGAACAATCATAAGAGTCAAAAAAACCCGGGATTCTAACCCAAAAACTAGTTAAATTGCATAGCAATTAAAAGTAAACAACTTTTATTTATGTTTATTATATAACATTGGTCAGCAGCCAGCGGACGGCCAAAAAGTCATAATAGCAATGGTAGAAACAGGAACAATCATAATAGTAAAAAAAAACGAAAAAAATAATTTCGATTCACATTTTGGCCAATGGTCATTTTTTTCATTGGTCAGCAGCCAGCGGACGGCCAAAAATTCTTATTATCAATGATAGTAACAAGAACAATCATAAGAGTCAAAAAAACTCCGGGATTCTAACCCCAAAACTAGTTAAATTGCATAGCAATTAAAAAGTAAACAACTTTTATTTATGTTTATTATATAACTAGTTAAATTGCATAGCATTAAAAGTAAACAACTTTTATCTATGTTTATTATATAATAGATAATTTAACAAATCTTATATATAACACACCGAGAGAGATAGAGATGAGGGGTGGGGCACCTCTTATGCATTAATTGAAAAAATAACACAGCGAGGGAGATAGAGATGAGGGGTGGGGCACCTCTTTCTCATGCATTAATTTAAAAAATCGATAACCTAATATACCCAATGCAAATAGATAGGGAGGGTAACGGACAACGGACAACGGACAGACAACCAAAAAACGAGCCCATAAATTGCATAGCAATTAAAAAAACTGTTACAATGATTGCAGGTAGCATAGTTGGACGATTTTAAGTGTGTAATGGTCCCAAACCATTAACTTATTATCAGGTTAGCGTGTTAGTATATATATATATATATATGTATAATGTATATAAATAGAAAGATGTTTTTTAGCATCAGCAATGATTAATAACAGTAATATTAATGAATAGTTAAAACAAATTATAAACTTTATTTTAACAAAGTGCAGGTTATGTGAAGTTGGTTGGTTAATAGTTGTGTTTGCTTCGTCACGAGAGGGTACGTCGTGAGGAAATAGGAGACTGTAAAAAGCTATTCATTCGTATCTTCTTCTTCTTCTTTATCAGTTATTTGGTCCCACATTTGTGGGGTTTGTTGATAAGTTTCTTCCATCTTGATTGGGTGAGTGCCCTGTCTTGACTAATCTCTTTAGTTTTCATAACTTTATCGGCTTGCCTGCTTTTCCCTTTTTGCCTTGTTCATTTGTGTCCTAACTTCATCCTCCTGAAAGAGTTCGACCATAATTATTTTGACTCAATTTTGGGAAGAAAATCCTTGTCATTTGCAATATTCATAAGTTTCTTAAAATATCCTTTCCACCTTTCCATCACTTCTTTCGGCTTGAATAAGGTTTGACCCTTCTCGTTTTTGACTATTTTAAGAACTCCAACATCACGACTTTTCTTCTCCTTTATCTTGGCCAATTTTTATGATCCACTTTGTTTGCCATCTTGGTGTAGGCGGCATTCTTCGCTATAGCAACGGCCTTTTTTGCGGCCCTCTTTGCGTCCCTATACTCTTGATAGTCCTCCGACTTTTTTGATTTATGCCACCGTCTATATAGATTTTTCTTTATTTCGATTAAATCTTTAACCAATTGATCCCACCAACATAGTTCCCTATTCATAGCTTTGACTCCTTTGGTTTGTCCTAGAACACGAATTGCTGTTTCCTTAATGTCCTTAGATAGCGTCTCCCAATCGTCGTCTACGTCCCTTTGCAGCTTCCTTGCACCCAAGAGTGAGGAGGCTTTTTGGTTTGTCGACATATCCTTTAGCCTTTCGTATTAAATTCGAGGCTCATAGACCTTTCTTTTTTCGGGAAATACTCTTGTGTCAAGATCCATAATAAGGGGACGATGTTGCCTGGCGATTTCTTCTCCCGGTATTACTTTGCAATCCTTGATACTTCATAAGTCCTTTCGCCGTATAAGCAAATAGTTAATTTGGCTAAAATGCTTCCCACTTCTATAGGTCACAATATGATATTCGCGCTTTTGAAAATAGGTGTTAACGATCGCCATGTCATATGCTTGGGATACATGGAGAAGTTTTTCCTCTTCTTTGTTCTTAAGACCATTCCCATAGCCTGCATGATTGCGTTTATACCCGAGGCGATTTTTCCCTACGTGAGCGTTTAAATCGACCTAAATAACACAGCTCTACAAATTTTCACTTTGTGATCACATCCCTCAATCCGACCAATATTTATGATAGGGAATTTTGCGCTAAAAAATAATATGTTTTTAGTTTTTTTCTACGATTACCAGTTTTTTAGATATACGAGGTTGAAAGTGCCAAAAATGCCCTTTTTAAGCCTTTTTGAGGCTATTATGCCACGGCATTTTTAATGTTAGCGAAAAATAGTGATATATTCATGTAGATTAAAGTTTCATCTATACAAGCACACACGAAGGGGGTGGGAGTGGAGGAGAAAGAGAGGAGAGTAGGTGAAGGAGAGATATATGTGTTAGTAAACAACGCGTGTGTAGTATGAACTATAATGAACTCCTTTTTCCAGACATAGTGGGACGAATTTTGATAAGGAGAGGGGTTTACGCAAACGCGTATAAATTTAAGTATAAGGGTGATATAAAAAAATAAAAGAATGGACCTTTACATGAAACTTTAATATACATGAATATATCACTATTTTGCTAAATATTAAAAATGCCGTGGTAATATAGCCTCAAAAAGGCTTAAAAAGGGCATCTTTGGCACTTTCAATCTCGTAGATCTAAAAAACTGGTAATCGTAGAAAAAACTAAAAACATATTATTTTTCAGCGCAAAATCTCTATCAAAATTATTGGTCGGATTGTGAGATGTTTTTTTGTAGACCTGTATAATTAGCCTTTCCTGTGGGACTCTTTGTATTTCATTTTCCAATGACGAAGAATATGTCTTTCTCTGATTCCATGCACTCAATTTGGGTAGCATCCGCGCACATAATGGTTAGGAGGCCCCCTTGATCTGCAATATTCACCCACATTAGCCTGTCGGAACAACACTTGACTTCCACCACCTTGTCCTTGAACGATTCGCTTAGAACGATACCGACCCCGTTTCTACGATTTGGTGACCCACTGTAGAAAAGCTTGTATCCTTCTCCTAATTCCCGAGCTTTCGTTCCGTTCCACCTCGTCTCTTGTAGGCAGGCGTTCTTTTTTTTAGCATTTGTGCAAACTCGATGCACTTCCCTGTCAACGTCTCCACATTCCAGCACGTTATTCGCATTCTCAACTAATTTCCTTAACCGCCTTCATTGTGAGTTAGGCAGTAACCCTAGTGTATTTTTCACATTGCACGGGAGGAGGGGGGGGGGGGGGTATGCAGTGCGCGTCGTTTGTGGAGGACGCCCTAGCTTTTTCTTGAAAAATCTTGTTTGAAACTATCATAACTTTGGAGTTGGTTTTATAGCCTGTTTTCGACCTGACTCCACTTTTTGCACACGGTCTTGGGACCGTCGTTTTATATCATTTTTGCTTAATGGGGGGGGGGGGGGGGGGGGGTTGGGGGGGGGGGGGGTTTGAACTACATAAGTGGTTAAAGGATCGAAACTTGCGAAATGTTTTATGGATCCAGGATCATCTGCATTTCAAGTCTCTTAATTTAAAGGGCCTTTAAAATATGAATCCATTGCGCCTGGACTTGAGGCCCAAAAATTAGATTTTCGCTAAATGATTATGCTTTAAAGGCAGGGATCTTAAAAAGGGTTCAAGCTTCATTAAAAAATTTTAAAAACTATCCAAACATTTTATTCAGTTTTGTCTGAATAGTTTAAAGGGTTGTGCTTTGATTTGGACAGGTTTCGTATCCATAAGGAATAAAGGTATTGCATCCATAAGGAATATAGGTAGTATGGTAGTCTTAAACAGACAGAGGCGGTCTGTTTGGGCCAGCACTTTTGAATACCATATGGAGTAACAGTTGTATAATTTTTCAGAGATTTATTCAATATGTTATGAAAGTATATGTCAAAGAAAAGAATTACTCCTAAATCATTTACCAGCTTTAAAATGGGAAATAAGGTATTGTCTATGTTAATGGTGTTATTTAGAGTTAATTTTGAGAGGATTTTAAATTTGAGTTGATTGCTTCTTAGTCCTCCTATATAGGTTTTCATAGTAATGAATGAAGGAATCTGAGATTATACAGACGTCGTCTTTAATTAAAAAGTATAAAATTTTGTGGTCTTCCATTTAAATACCATCAAATCTAAGTGTCGATCTCTAAACTATAAGATCTATGGCAATAATGAAAAGAAGGTGAGAGTGGGCACCCCTCCTACTTCTATATACACCTGCATTGGATAAATCTAGTAATGTTATGGGAGGCGCCATTTTACAGACGCGCCTTAATAGGAAGAAAGAGACTAAGAAGCCACACTCTTATAAAGGTCCATAAGACGCGCTTGCCTAGTGTAAGGTCCCTTTTTTTACTAATTTTCTCCCCCGCGGTCTCAAATTGTAGAAAATAGAACCGCCTTATGTGCCATTACATTAGTTACATTAACCATCACGTTGATGAAACAAGTAAGGCATGAGGGGGAGGACACATCGTGTTGATGATGATGACAATAACAACTAGCTAATAACACCCCCTTAGCATATATCTAATGGTCCATCGGGTCTCTATGAAAAAATAATAGACTAGCTGGTGGTAGGTAATCAACACACCCACACTGAATGTCTTCACAAGAAAAGGAGAATAACAGTGTGTGTGTGGCTTTTTTTCTTCTTCTTTTATTATGTAAAATGTTTATTTGTTAAAAATCTGTTGACAGTAATATAATATAAATACATGAAATATAAAAGACAAAATGCGTCAAATAAAATAATACACTATTCTGATATATCATCATCGAGGGGATCTTCCAAAATTGGCCAAGAATCCACGAACGATTTAAAATTGTACTTGGCTATAAGAATACCAAGTTTTGTTTAATTAAAAAGGATACCGAATGTTTAGACGGGGGAGAACGTCTTCCTACCTCTTTAAAAAAAGCTAAGGCCTGTTTGCCAAAGGTGCCTGAACACGAAGCAACCAATGGATTAATATGTTCGAGGATAATAAGGCTTTGTATTTATTTGTTTTCCGCCCCTCTGCGACAGCTAAAGAATCATTGTTGTAGTTAGAGGGGGCAAAGAGGTCTATACATGTGAAGTCCCATCTGAGGTGAAGACCATTGCTCCATGGGATTAAAGAAGATCCATCAGGACGCATACGTCCCTAGGGGTCCGGTGGCTCCAAGATATATAGGATCTTTGTTCTCTTCAGAGCACTTTGAATTAAAGCATTGGCCTTATTGTGTCTAACATATTGGAATTTGTTTGCCAGGCAGTGTAAGGGATGCCTGGCTTGTTCGTCTATGAGTATGCTGCAATTTCGGCAAATCAATGGCTTCGAAAATCTAACCCCTAGCCTGAGAGATATGGAGTACAAAAGTTCCGAGTCCTCCAGCATCATCCCGGTGAGACAGCTTGGGTAGACCTCTAGCCATTCGTGACCTGAGCCATCAAACAAAAACGATCTTAAATTAGAAAACTGACTTGCATCGCTACTCGAAATTAGATAATCAACGGAGCGCAACACAAGTCCGGCATCCCAATCTCTTTGTCGTGAGGTTTGTGGCAAAGGTGTTCCGGGATTGGTATTGTTTTCTCAAATAGCTAAAGCAATGGGTAAAAGCGGGTCTTCTTTAACCGGATACAACTTAAAAATGGTATCTTGTACGGATTTGTAAGATAAAATAAACGAGACTAGAGATATTGCGGCAGGTGAGCGAATCCCTAACCCACCTAATTTGGTTGGCAGGGAAGCTTGTAACCAGCTCTGAGTATTGAATTTTATATTTAAAATAGAGTGTGAAATAGATTTAATTTTCTGTTCAAAGAGGTTTAAAATTCCCGAGTGTAAAAAAGCACTTGAGGAGCGAAAACAGTGCTGAATTTTTGAAATATTAAAATAGTTTTTCATTATGTAAAAAGAGTGGTGTGAAGGCAAACACTTTAAGAGATCTAATCTTGAGTTTAAAATAGAGAGATTTTTCTCCAAATAAGTTGCGAGTCCAACTCGACTTCCTATTGGCGATCCAAGATGGCAAGCGTCTTTCTCGATTGCTAAAAAAGGGGTAATGTAAGGATATAATGAGTAGTCAGGGGGTTGAAAGATCTCACATTTGGTCTCGTTTAGTTTTAGTTTTAAAATTGGTTCGAAATCCTTTATAATTTTGATGGCTTTAAAAACTTCGCGAGGATGACATCGTCAAAGTACCAAATATTTAGTGTTAGGTCGCATTCGTGCGATATTTTTCCACTAAACTTTGGATACTTGAGCAAAATAATGGCGGACCCAATGGGTCACCTTGTTGTATACCTTCAGATGAATTTATTTTAAAATCCCCAAATCTTAAAAAGGATGTTGAGCCATAACTTAATAAGATGTAGTTATGGAACTCTAGAAAATTCTCGAGAAAATTTTCAATAAGGACATTTCTACGAATGCAATTAAAAGCGTTGGCAAAGTATAGTTTGACCATGCAATGATCCGATGGTATGGCTTCGAGGGCTAGCCTAGCGGCATGACTAGCAGCTTCGCAGCCTCCCTTTATTCCAAAACCTAATTGATGTGGACTTAGGTTGGTGGAAAGGATCGGTTTGTTTTATTACATATTATTTTAGAAATAATCCTCCTAAATACTCCCCCAATAGCGATAGGTCTTAGGGAATTGTCTGGCTCTTAATCGCTATCAATTTGGCGCCAAACAAAATAGCTATTATTTCATAAGGTACGTTCCCATTGACAATGAGGTTGCATAAAGATGTTATGGCCTTTAGGAGGCATGTTGAGTTTAGGTTATTAATTTTGAGTAAATCTTGGAGATATACAGGGCGGATTCCGTCTAGGCCGGCTGCAGAATCTAGGGGAAATAAATTAATGGCTTCAGCGACCTCGGCGGAATCTAAGGATATGTTGGATTTAGAGTAGGGATATTTATCTGAGGATGACGAAGGAGGATGCTTTAGTATGCTGGTTGTAAGTTTCCTGTGTGCTTGAGGCGATTGTATCGTTGCCATAAAAAACCCTCATAGCTCCTTTTGGATTAAAATGATTAATTTTGCTAGATACAAGCTTAGCAGTATGTTTCAATGATGATGCAAAAGCGGGTTTTGTCTGGGAAGGGTATAAGAGTGTACAGGGGTCAAAAGTAACGATGGAGTCTTTATTTGTTTTTAAAGGTTCAAGTCTTTGGGCGGCCTGATAAAGAGAATGTGGTATGAGAATTTGAGGATTTTCCAGTGATGTAGATGCTTGACAACAACTTTTGAGTCCCTATGATAAGTATGTTATTGGGGATGCATAGGATACTTAAGGATATCCAAATGTGGTGGTTAAAAAGAGAGCTATAGATTTTATGAATGTCCTCAAAAGTCAGGACGAAAAGTGATTTTGCTCTAGAAGTGGTGTCGATTTTGTTCTTAAATGGTAAGATATGTTCCATTGTGGTCTTGATAAAGCCAAAAAAAATCGTAAATTATTCTTCATATAGGGATAAATCCGTCAATATATAATCTTTATGAATATTTTGGAGATATTTTTTACAATTGTAATTCCTACATTATTGTCAGTAACAGATGGATACCCTTTTTTGTAGATTTTGCTAAGAAAACATGACTATGCTTGAGGATGATCTTGGAGTCAGATTTTGTTTAAGTGTGGGTGTAGGAGTTTAATCTATAAATCTAGGTCAATTTTATGAAATTCAGTTGTAATTTGCCCACCTTAGGGATTAAGTTCGAGGGATTTAAAGGCAGTGTTTATTTGGCATATGGACACTAATACAAGAAGTAGGCCAACGTTTAAAGTTATTAATAGATCAGAAAAGAGGATTGGGGATGGGATGATGAGCGAATGTGATCTTCCCATGCCTTATTTTAAATAAAGGAAAGCTATGAATTGTGTTTATTTTGTATCGAATAATATTTGTTTAATGGAAAATTTAATGGTTATGGTTTTACATATGCTTAAGGAGTGGGTGATGCTAGAGCGAGCTGCCTCCATAATATATTATAGGTGGATATTACCTTGTGGTCTTTAATGCTGGCCTTTTTCTTTTTTTGTAAGCCCCCAGAAACAAAGCTTTTTACATTTAAGATTTACATCTTGAAAGCATTATAGCGGGATTCGGGTAGAGTGATTGTTTTGAAGTTCAATCTCCTTAACGGGGTTTAAGAAATTAGCCAATAGGTTGCGATCAATAAACGAGAGTGTGTTCATATTACCAAGTGCTCGTCTGTTTAAAGGATGATGACCAGATATCAGTCCAACAATGACAAGGTAAATTAAACTGAAACTGATGTCAAAGTTACTCTTTCACAGGTATCAGTTAGTTTACTACCAATGGCCGCGAAGCTAGCTTCTTATTTATTTAAAGTATATTAATAGGTCGTTCGACCCCGAGACCTCTTATTAGCTTAACCAGATAAAGCTGTTTCCGAATCAGATGACCTGTGAGAAACTTCTGACAGAACCAGCTACTAAATGGTTCGGCCCCTCAGTTTTAATGATCAATTTTTACATCAGAATCGCTTTAAACCTCTATCATATTTTCAAAAATTATGTAACTAATCATGTAAATATTTTGTGTCACTTCTGTGATGATATAAAATTACAGTTACCAAATAACATTTTTGATATTTTTAATATGGTTGGATGATTTGTAATTAATATTTTGAATTATTTTCGTTAAGGTAACAATATGATTATTAAACCTACGAAAGAATTTTTTCATTTAAATGGGAAACTAGAATTTTTTAAAAAATATTTCTCTCCGATTTCAAAATGAAGCCCGCTTGTTGACTAAAAATTTTCTGACCCCGGCACGAGCCCAATATATTATTTTGATTTTTGCTCTAAAATCACTAATTTTTAACTCCCTTCACTCGCTTATAGTAACAAGCTACAATGATTCTTACTAAGCTAAAACTGACCGCTAACCACTTTTTGCAAATATAATTTGTAGCATAAGGCAACAATTAATAGTATCGGCGAAGTCATGCACTTTATCAATTCAAGTTCGTTTGTTTTCACCTGTTTTTGACTAGGATTAAAGCTAAGAAAAAACATGTGGCGCTTGAGCCGCTGGCGAAGTCCAAAGGGCCTAGTCCTACCCAGAGTGGAGGAGCTGAACCCCTGCCGTTTTAAAAGAATTTTGACTTTTGCTCACATTCACATATCTGAAGTGCCTAACTCTAATTTAGTTCTTTAACTTAATTACTAAACTTTAATTAATTAGGATAATTAGTTTCAAAGATTTTTTTAAATGATATTTATAAGTTATAAAATCGTAGGCACATATTTTAAAGTAAAATTTATGAACTATAAATTTTTCGGGTAAATGGTCCATTATAATATAAGTATAGTAATAGGCTCATGAATATGAGGTAGTCTTAAATCTTTAACATCATATAGTTGTAAATATATCATATTTATGCCCATCAATTGTAAATTTACATATATTATATTAAATAACATATATTGAAATAGAATAATTAAATTTATGAGCACAGCGATATTTGCATCGATTGTTTTTGCTATGCTATAATATCATTAAAAACTATATGTATGATTTATTTACTATAAAATTAAAAAGACATGTAAATTTAAGTCCTTTGTTATCAATATAGATATATCAAACTTTTATGTTAGTTTGCGGTTCAACATTTTGATCTTTAAATATTTTCATAGATAATAACTTAAACCCATATGCTTCCCTTTTAAGCTTTATAATTGATCACCTAGTGGCAATTTCTCTTGAAATTCCTTTACAAAAATCTTAAATTTTAAACTCTAAAACTAAACTTTTTAACACATCACTATTTTAATTGAATCAAAGACTAATTTAATATATTTAAAATTAATCATTGTTTTCGCTCTTCTAACACATTTTTTCGTCCAGATGTTTTAAAGTTTTTTAAAGACTATTAAAGATGATAACATTAATTATTGGATGCAAGTTTCTTTACAAATCGCCAGGATTAAAAATTTTCCTGGTAGCAATTTCTTAGGTGCTTTTACATTCTTTACAAATCGTTTGATTTTTAAACTTACAACACAAAATTCCAACCCCCTGTTAACTTAAGCCTTCGTCCCTAGCGCTAAACATATCCTTAACCCAATTAACAATGCTATGATTTAATCTGCTAAATAATTTTTTCCGTTTTGTTGACAAAAATTGAAGTCAACAAGCATTTTTTGAGAGAAAAATTTTGTTTAAGAAACTGTAGTTTCCTGAATCTTCATTGTTATGAATATTATTGTAATCTTATCACACACAAATAATGTAATTACTGTTTTATTGTTTTTTGAATATTTATCTGTCGAGATTTTGCCACTTAGGTTTTTAGAGAATTGATCACGATATGTCACTTAAAAATATTAATAGTTTTATTCTAACATAATATACTTATTTAATACATGACTAAAATAAAGTTTTGCCTCTTTTATTAGATAATTAACCACTATTTATTTTGCTCTTTGTTAATAATGACTCTTTTATTTATCTCCTTTACAAAATTTTCTCCATTTTTGAATTTTTTGTTGTACTTCTCTTTTTTTCTTTAGGCTGACTACGTTACCGTTTTTGTTCGTAGGAGAAAAAGTTAGTTTTTCGACTCTAGTTATTTACCTGTGTTGTAAAAACGGCTGGGATTTGTTTAATCAAACTTTGGTTTTAATCGACTAAACACAAACAGACCAAAGGTTTGACCAAAAAATCTTTAGTGTGTTTATGCGACTAAAAAAACAAATCAAAAAACTTTTGGTCTGTCTATGTTTAGTCGACTAAAAGCAAAGGTCTACCAAACAAAACCCAGCCGTTTTTACAACACTATTATGCACCATGCTAAATTAATAAATGGGTGAAAAGTAAGTGATATCCCGAACGCGATAGCCAGAAAGTGATCATAGCACTTTAATTTGTGCTTAAAGATGATTATTCTTTAAAATACATTTTTATTTGAAAATGTCCATTCTTTTCACTATTAAACTTGATGAAAGTTAGTAACACGTCATTATCAGGTAAATTCAAAAATTATAAAATGGTTGCTTTAGCTCCCGAAAAATCTTCTTTTTTGCAAAAAATTTTTATCAGAGCTAACCCAAATTTTTATGTACCCAATATGCGTTTTAATTTAGTATTCTTATGATTAAAATTTGAAGGCAAAATAAACACAGATGACAAAATTATTTAAGAGGAGGTGTATGACTCTGATAAACATATAGTTCCGGTCTTCTCTAGTGCCTTTCAGTCTTTTATTTAAAGTGTCTCACCAGCAGGAGTGTAGTTTTTAATTGCACTGTTTTAAATGACGTAGCAAGCTTTCCTTTGGGAGGGCGGGTGGATTGTAATTTAACATACATTTTTTTCCGAAGCCATTAGTGAAACTTAATGGTCATCAATTCCTTTGTATAAATACATCTTTCAAAATGGGCGAAAACGCTTATTTACGCAGCATTGAATCATTTATGAATATCATATTTGTGTTCACCGCAAAAACTCTTTAACCGCTACCCTAAGATATTTGCAACATATCATATTGGGTGAGATTTTCTATTGCTTACTTATTTAACAATATGCTATAATTAAAAGTATTACCACTTTTAAAAATTTTTTGCATCCAATATAATAAAACGTCATAGTTAGTTATCATAAGCATTCACAGTTTTTAGTTCTCACTTTTACCATTAACTAGGTCTAATTTAGAAAATTGCTAGGTAACTGGAGACTTTATTCTAAAAATATTTTTATTTTAGAACGATTAATAACTAAATTGGTGCCGTGGAAGCATTTTAAATCCAAAAATGTGTACATACCACCTATAGAGGTCTTAGTAGAAACAATTCAAAGACTAGGTGATATGAAATTGCTTCTGAATATCGATGATGTGGATACACTAAAACCTACGACCTTAAAAGAGATATATCTTAACTACTATTATCTCATTTATTATGACTTTGATTATAATTATGAATATGATATGAGTTATGTATATCAAGCTATGCCAGGCAATGATGAGGATTATATTGATGAGTTCATCGATATTGAAACGAATGACCCTGAGTTATACACTAAAAGCTATGAAGATTATTTATAAAAATGTATACATTTGCTGTATTATATGACCTAATTTGCAAACCTATTATGATAAATCGATACAGTGTTCCGCGTTTTCAGCCCTAAATGACTTTGCAAATAAATGTTTAATATAAAGTTGTTAAATATTCGGGATCTGAAAGTAACTTCAAGGAATATTTTAATTATTTGTTTTGATTCTTGGGTATTTATGCAGACACATCCAATTAGTAAAGTTTAGCCGACATCCATGAGGTCCTCTGCCTATCGAGTTTGAAAAGTCGGTTATAAATTCAAACATAGTTCAGGAAACATGTGCGCAAACATACTAGTAGTCATAATTTTATGTATATAATTTGTAAGAATCCCAATTAAGCTTATTTGATTCTTATTAAAACTATTCAGAATCTTGCCACATTTTTTAAGTCTTAAATACTTTATTATAAAAAGGATCATATATATAATGACAATAAATAAAAAGAAACAATAATGAAAATAATATTTGAAAAATGACGGCATTGTCCATTAGATTGGACATTGAATTCATCAGGGAATAAAAATTTAATTTAGCGATGGCACAACTGAAATTTTTGTGGGAGGTGAGCGATAAGGTTCTTTGAGAAATTCTCAAAGAACCTTATGGATGCTTGAGAAGAGTGCTTTATTCTCAGTGAGAATAAAGCACTCTTCTCAAGCATCCCTGAGCATCACGAAACGATACAAAAGCGGAGGTTCCTAATAAAGCTGAATAATTTAAGCATTTACGATACTCTGCCTATCCTAGAGGATTCTGAGTCTTGTTAGAGGGTGCAAAAAGATTAAAAGGCCTTTGTCCAACGGGATAAGTGACATATTGTCAGAACGTAGTATCTGGCGTTCAGGGGAGGGATCTGACAATTCAAGGCTGGAGGGAGCTTTTGCTCGTTTAAGGGCAGCTTTTAACAATGTGTTTATTTTTTGGTGCTAACTATACCTGCTTGTTAAATTTAAAATGCAGAGAGTTACGCTTCCTTATCTACAAGGGAATTACAAAGCCGGCAGGGGTCGCTGCTTATGACTGTCTTATAGGGAGGATTATGTGGTTGAAATTAATTTGAAAAATTATAACTTAATTTTGGCCGTGTTAAATAGAAAGCTTTTATATTTTTTTATTGGGGAAATCAGATTTCAACCTCAGTGAAGGCTATCTATGAATATTAAAAAATATTCAAATTACAAAAAATAATGTGTCACTTAATTATAGTTTTTGTATTGTACAAAGAGGGGAATGTGTGTATCGACGCGAAATCTTTATTTCAAGTTAAATTAAGCCTTGCCGGTTTACAAAATTTTAAGGTACCTAATCACATTTTACATTTCAGACGATTTTGACACTCGTAAAAAATATTTTATAGATAAATCCTCCAAATAATGTTTTTGTGGTGTTAAATTTAATTCGAAGAGTTTACCTCGCAACTTGACTTTGTTAAATGATGTCATAGTATTTGATTAGGATGATTCAGCTATAATTCTATATAATAAGAAAAGAATTTGTTTCCTATATTGAATCCTAGAATAATTACAAACTGTCATATAGAGGCCTGCAAAGTAACTTTTTTCAACCCAAACCCGACCCGAAAGCCTTCTAAAATTTTTAACCCGAACCCGACCCGACCCGAAAGCGTTATTAAAATAAGTATAAAATTTTAGATCTACATAATAATAAATATTTTTGTTGATTCATGAATATTTAGTTATATCTTTATGTAGTTAAATTTATAATTTACTCTATAGACTATAAACAATTGAATAATCATTTGTTATTATTTTACTTTTCGTGATTCAATTTTAAATTAAATAATATTTACTCTATAGACTATAAACAATAATAAATACTCATTTGATAATATTTTACCTTTCGTGATTCAGCTATATATTTAAATTTACCTCCAAATTAAATGAATTAAAAAAAATTAGAAAAGGAAATTGATTCTATGAATGAATGATTATAATTGTTATACAATTCGATGTTGTATAGATAATAGCATTAATTTAACAAATACGTTTCGTTCATTTTGTAATGTAAGATTCATATTCATTGACCCGACTCTATAAATCCAACCCAACCCGAAAGCATCTAAAATTTTCAACCCTAACCCGACCCGACTCGAAAATTTTTAATAGGTCGGGTCGGGTTCGGGTTTCGGGTGACCCGTGCAGGCCTCTATCTAGCCCTCCAAAAGTAGAAAGTAATATAGTCCGTTCAAGACTTAATTTTCCTTTCCTCAGAGTCAGAGATTATAATAATATCACAATAATAAGTTTCTATGTAAAATTATAGTGTTCAACATCAAGCAATGTTAGTTCAACTTTGAAAAATTCTTAAATATGCAGGTGGATGAAGATTTCATCGAACTTTACCAATGATATTACAGAAAATATTTTTATCTTAGGCAGGTCTAAGATAAATTCTTCTCGACAGTTATAGAAAGTTAATTAGTTGTGTATTAAAAACACGCTACCCTATGGTATCAGGTCACATGCTTTCTTATTCATTTGACATCGTTGACCATATTTAGGGTTCGGCCGAACCACTTTCTATTAAAGTTTTCGGAGCATCTTAATATGCTCTAGAACAAAAAAATTTAAAAATGCTTGAAAAATTGCCTAGTTTCGAATATAAGGAGTGTCACCTATAGGCAGAGCCCTGCACCGATCGGGCTTAGAGCCGGGCTTGGGCAAAATTTAATAAAACAATCGGGCTCGGGTAGGGCCTAATGAGGCAGCCCGATCCGAGGCCCGAGCCCGGCCCGAAGTGACTAAAACAAACTAAATTTTTATTAAATATGGTTTAAACAAACTCAACTCGATATTAAATAGTTTTTTTTTAATTGTTAAAATGCTTTTATTAGGTAAAATTGATACAAAAAATATACAATAAACTAGCATAAAATAATATTATAAATAAAAATTTATTCATCAGATTTGTCAATAGCCATCACATGTGTCAGATAAAGGTTTCGAGTACATTTGATAACTGCTCAAATGCTTCATAATAGCGCATTTTGGTACATATTAAAATTATAAAATATATGAAATAAAAGTTATATAAACAACATTTTTTCAATAATTTAAAGTAATGTTTTTTATAAATCTTAGTTAAAAGTTATAATATAATTAAGTATAGGTGTAAGAGTATAATATTATAGCATAATAATAGACGCTTATATTTAGATTCACTCACTAATGTGTATTAGTAAAGGGCGTTTCAGATTTCCAACTTGCAATAGTCGAATATTAGAACTTTTTTATTTTCCCAAAATTTATATATTACATATACTTTTTTCTTAAAATCAATAATAATGATTATGATATATTTTTTATTAACATTGAACGATATTACAGTATATAATATGAATCATGATACAAAGGGGGGGGGGAATCTTGCAGCAGGCGCCCGTAAATTATAAAGTTTTGTGCGACGCAAAGGGGAAGGGGGAATATTTCGAGCAGCTGGCGCCCGTAAATTAAAAGTATCATTCATGACATCTTCCTTTTTTTAAAATTTGCCGCCCGCCTCTTCATCAGCACCCGCCGAAAACACATCTTCCTCCATTAATTTGTGTTCATCCGTGGCTGTTATGTTATAAAGGCGTCGTATAGTTGGGAGCTATACCTATAGCAGGAGTTAGACCGTCAGGAGTGGATACCACCGTGCCCGAGCTGATACGTGCAATAGGAGCTACACGGCGGGTTGCATAAGATAAAACGTTTGCCCCTTGAGGGAGCACGTTCAACGCTTCCGTTGTAGCTCTAACCCGCTCAAACTCAACCAGCGGCACTCCTGCATTGTTCAATAACGCCCTCTCTGCCGTACCCTGATGTGCAACTGCGCCTCGCTCAGTTTCGCACATTGGGGGTAGGTGCCATCTTTCCCAACCTCCGCACCATCTTCGAAACGTTCTTCGAGCCCGCCGTCCTCCCCTCGTATTAGCATGTCTCATTGCGTTCTCCTTTCTTCCCTGAGCCACCGGCCTCACAGGGGTTAAGTTTGGTTCGGAGCGTAGCCTTGGCAGCTCATCGGCTCCGATGAGAATACTAATGAGCACCGGACCCGATCTCACCAGCTCTGCTATCCGCTCCACTGTTATCCTTATTCTACACCAGGAAGTAATAATTTCCATCCCTGTGATATAAATAACGCATATAATTAAGAATATAACATTAGCTGCTCACAATGTAGTGTTTGAACTCTATGGTATGCAGCACGCGCACCTTATAAATTTTGGAATTAACCACTTCCATACGCGCGATATTAACCATTTAGGCGCACCGGTGTAATTTCTACACCACACCAGTTGATCTACATTATATTTTGGAATAGCATTGCTGCTCACTATAGGGCTCCGCTCGTGAATCAAATCAACGGGACACCTTAGTTTTCGACCTAAAAATTCCATTCCTACTGGAGGCCGTTTTAAACCACGAGGTGCTGCATTAAAATATAATTTAGTTAACCAAACACAATCGCTTTCTGATTTGGCAAGTTTTAACCACTTCTTTACTATTTTTACATACCGTTCCACCTGACCATTGGAACTCGGATGATATGGCGGTGTTAACACGTGCTTAATTTTCCACTCTGACAAAAAGTCTTAAATTCAACGCTCACAAACGCTTTGCCGTTGTCCGTGAAAAGCATACTAGGAAACCCATAAGAACCGATCAGGCTCTTTAAAAAACTTATGGTCACTCTAGCAGTCGTGTTAGTAATTTTCTGAAATTCCGTCCAACCGGAATATGCATCGACTTCGATTATATAGTTTTTCTTTTCCCATCAAAAAAATTGATGTGTACCCTTTCCCAAGGTCTTCTAGGTCGAGGCCATCTCGCAGCTTTATTTCTACGAGGCATTGGAGCGACTTGCATAAATCACATCGTCTAATCCGCTCTTCAATGTTTTTCGATATTTTAGGCCACCAGACATACTGCCTGGCAAAAGCCTTCATTTTAACCGTACCAAAATGTCCCTTATGTAACATTTCTAAAATTACGGGTTTAAGTACATTGGGTAAAACTATTTTATCGGCTCTTTTTAAACAGCCGTCTTCGATATACAGCTCACACAGCGTACTTTTATATTGCTGTGGCACCTCTTCTTGCGTTTCCTCTCCAATTAATATCTTCTTGACCACACCAATATCCCTATCAGTGTTGCAAGCAGCGGAGATATCCTCCATATCTACGATTTTTAAGGCATTTACTACGTGACCGCCAACTATTTCGCATGCCAATGAAGACTCTTCCGAGCTAATATTTTCAGGACTTAACCTAGACAAAACATCGATCAATCCGTTATCCTCTCCCTTACGATAAATCAACGTTAGTGTAAAATTACCTAACACTAATAACCATCGCTGCAATCTGGGGGACATCAACATTTCGTGTTATCTTTCCGAAACAAGTCTATCAATGGTTTATGGTCTGTATAAGCGATGAATCTTTTACCTATCAAAAATTCCATACACCGTTTTAGTCCATACACCATAGCCAAAGCTTCTTTCTCTTTAACAGAGTAGTTAAGTTCGGTCTTATTTAATTTCTTGGCGAAATACATTACCGGATGCTTAACTTTATCCTCAAGCTGACATAATGCACCTCCCACACCATTATTCGATACATCTACTACTAAAACATGCTCTTTTGAAGCGTCAAAGCAAACTAATACAGGTTTCTCTAATAAAGTTTCGCGCAACTTGTCTAACAGTCGTTCTCAAATTGCGTCCATTTAATTGCACGTTATTTTTAATTAATTCGTTTAAAAGACCTGACCACTGAGTAAAATCAGGAATGAACCGATTATAATAAGTTTCATTCAAAAAAACGACTTCAATTCCTTTTTATTACTCGGCGCTTTTAACTGCTGTAAATCTTTAATTTTACTTAATACAGGACGAATTGTACCTTTACCTAATACGTCTCCCAAATACGTAATCTCCTGCACACAAAAAACACATTTTTTGCTGATAACCGTAGACCTTTTATTTATTATTAAGTTTAAAACCATGTCTAGACGTTGGTCATGCTTGTTTTTATTAGATCCAGTAACCAAGAAATCGTCTAAATAATAAATTACACCCTCCATGTTAACAAACAAGGAAGCCATGGTTATTTGAAAACTCGGCGTTGACACACTAAGTCCGAAAGGTAATCTTTAGAAAGCAAACAACCCTTGGTTAGTGTTAATAGTTAAAACAAACGCCGTCTTGCAATCAACCTTTAATTGTAAATATAAATAGGCGTTTGCAAGGTCGATCTTAGAAAAATAATTTGCACCACGATTTAAATAAAACACATTCTAATCTGGGTAATGGGTATTTGACGTCGACCACATATTTATTGACCGTTATTCTATAATCCGCGCATACCCTAATTGACCCATCCGCTTTCTTCACTGGGACCAGTGGGGTAGCCCACTGAAAATTCAACGGGTTCTATTACGCCGTCGGCTATCCATTTATCCAAAACCTGTTGTACCTGTTCACGCCACAAAAAAGGAACACGCCTCGCTGGGCAAAACCTAGGTTGAGCATTCTCTTTAAGTCTAATGGAAAAAATACCTTAAGCAACCTAGCTTATCTTCAAATACTGGTGCATATTTCTCCTGAATTAAATCTCTTGAACCCTTTTGTATACTAAGAATATTAAATTTAGCACCCCAAGCCCTACCAGGATTTACAGAGGGACTTTTACACCTAGCCGTCAACAACGAACTCTCTCCTTTGGAGTTCCGTCTCCTAGCCAAATGACCCCTAACCAAAAATGGGTAATTAACACGGGGGTAGATTATGTTTCCTACCTTCTTAATTACGAGTTTATCGCAAAGCCTATTACACACACCCCACCAATTATTTAACCGACCCAATTTGCATATCCAAGACCATCTAAAATACTTTCCACTAATAATAAAATATACATTTTATTTATTTTTCTACCTTTAATGTAGAAAAATTTTTTCTGACACCCAAATAATGTGTATTAATAAAGAGCGTTTCAAATTTCCAACTTGCAATAGCCGAATATTAGAACTTTTTATTATCCCAAAATTTATATATTACATATACTTTTTTCTTAAAATCAATAATAATGATTATGATATATTTTTTTTAACATTGAACGATATTACAGTATATAATATGAATCATGATACAAGGGGGGGGGGGAATCTTGCAGCAGGCGCCCGTAAATCAAAAGTATCATTCATGACACTCACCTAGGCTTCGATTGTATTATTTGTGTAAAATATATTTATATTGCAATAAGATTTTGATATCATAAAGTTCGTTTTGAGAAAGATTAAATATATAATGAATCATCTTTCATACATTTTTTATCCTAGAAAAAGTAAAATGAGAATAAAATCGTAATGCAAATTTTACAATAACACAAAATCACTTTTATAGCTGGTTTTTATGATCTAATTTAAATATACAAATGACATCATTTTACTTTTAGAAAGTAATATACAATTTATCATGTCTGTAAACAAATACTATCAATTGCTTCTGACAAATAGATATGTGATGAAGGTAAATTGAAATTCCCTACTTGTAGTTCTTACTTAATTATCTACTAGAATATATGTATGATCATGTAGCTTGCAAATAAGATCATGCCACCTTAACTTAATACATTTAAATGTTCTATTATTATACACCTTAATTGAACATCTCATATTCATTTTATGATTATACCTTGAGGTGATATCAAGAGATATTACCTCCATATACCATAAAATAAATAGCTCCCAATGGTTAAATATTATTAACTCTGTTAGTTTTCATTCATTACTTTGGCACATCCATTATTGTTCATAAAATGTTAAAAAACTATATCCAATTTTTGCAAAAACCTATAAATAGCATACTTGCTAGTAAATTAATTATTAAATATAAGTTAGTTGAATACTAATTTATTAACGTATTCTAGATGTATTTAGGATAGCTATGGAACAAAATAGGTGCAGTGCAATATCTACTTCCACCATTCTTACATCCCTTAGTTGTAAGCTAATTATTTTAATATAATTATTTAATTTATCAAATAATTAGTTGATAATCATGGATCCATTGCTAGGCCTCTTCAAACATTAGATACGAACAATATTCCTAGTAAATTAATTATTAAATATAAGTTACTTGAATACAAATTCATCATTATATAATACCTATCTTTTTTAATTGATGTTTATGTGAATATGTAAGTTCTGGTAAGAATAGGTGAGTACAAATGATGAGTAGTTGGTAATTCAGTCGGTAGGATTATATTCAAGGTTTCTTTCAGGGGGGAGCCCAGGGGGGGGGGCCCGGGCTACCCCCCTGAGAGTTTTGATTAAAGGAAGCATAAACTCAAGTTCAATCATGAAGTCCTAAATTATATTAATAGGCTAAAATTGAAATTCAATAAATTATTTTAATTTGTCAATAAAAAAATATAAAATTGGCGAAATTAAATTTTTTTACAAATCAGGTGGAATTCATTCAGACATCATTTTTTAACATCTGTGAACCCTAATTTACAATCTTGAAAGTTACAAAATATCTTTAATTAAAAAATATCAATAGGTAAATAAACATAAATAAATGCTTTTAGAATTATTAAATCACTATCTTGCTTATAAACTTAAAAAGAATTATTATTAATAATAGATTCTATTGTTTGTTTTTTATTGATATAATATGCTTATTTTGAATTGCAGATGTCAGGTAAATATAAAAGTACTCTTTTACACTACTTTAGTAAAAAGTAAAAGCCTAATAAAAAAGATGGTAAATATGATTTAATTTGGAATAATTTTAATTATGTATGGGTATTTGTGTTTATATAAAATAAGACATGAATATGTTTGTCTGTAATAGGTAAAGATGGGACTGAATTAAAAATAACTCTTGTTTTATCCCTTATTAGGGGAAATTATGGTAATTATTTTTAAGCATTAGATATTTTAAATATATATAAGTTAAAGGCAGATATTATTCTGCTTCCAGCAATGAAATTCACATGATCTTTGAAAGAGGCAAGAAAGATTTTGGTTTTAATATAGAAGTATTATATATATTTTCATGTTTTAGGTCAAGATGAAAATTGTAATTCTGCTGGAGTGGGGAAAACTGTCTCTTCTTTTTCTTATGATAAAAATGCTGGTAATTAAAATTATGCAAGTTGTTTTTATTTATTAATATATATTGATAAAGATGAGTGTATTGGCAGCTCTACTAATTGCCCAGTCTCTGAAAGTGAATAACATGGGCAAAATTTAAAACTTAAACCATCATATAAATTTATGATTTCATGGACATCTAAATACAGATGGCTAAATTTTGATGAAGCCTTAGGTGGGGCTTTATGCTCTGTTTGTTCTCTTTACAACACACTTTCTTAAAAGAACACTTGCCCGTTAAAATATTACATGTATTTATTTAATGATTATGCGTGTATGTATCTATTTATATATCATTTATATCACCAATAAAAATCAGAAAATATTATACAAAATGGTTTAGCAATTAAAAAAATTTTTACCCCCCCCCCCCCCGGAAGTTGAAACCCCCCCCCCCCCCGGAGCATTTTTTCTTAAAGAAACCCAGTTTATATTTAGCTATCAAAATGCCGATTTTTTGGCCTAAAACATAGTTGGGTGAGTATTTAGCTTTGAGGGATCTGATTCCTATTGATTTAAAAAACGCTAATGCTTTCTTGCCAAAAGTAGTGGAAGAGTTTGGAATAAAAATTTTAGATTGAGCAATGGATCGGTATTTGTGTGTTTTACGGTCTTCCGCACGGGTTAAAATTACTATTAGTTGGCGCGAAGATATCGATGCAAGTAAAGTCCCATGCTAGGAACTTGCCATTTTCCCAGAGGATCATAGAAGCTCCGTCGGGACGCATTCTACCTTCCAAAGAAGGATCGGTTGGTTCGAGGATGGAAGTGCCGTCCTTTTTTAAAGCCGATTGTATCAAAAGGTTTATCTTTTGATGACGGATAAAGCGATATTTGTTTAACTTGCAATGGAGTGGGTGATGAGCCCAGATATCTATTTCCTTATTGCAATTTTTGCAGGTATAACTTATGGTAACTTTAATACCTAGGTGGAGAGCTATTGCATATGAAACTTCTTAATATAGATTCCAAGCTTCAGCATTTCCCCCTGTCTATTATCATCATAGACTAGATAGACTGCCTATCAACTCATGCCCTATGTTGCATATAATTAATTGTGTGTTTCCAATCCTTAAATAAGATGTGATGAAATTTTGTTGAAATAAGGATTTATAATACGATTCCGGTTCGGGTTTTTATAAAGAGGGCCCGATACGACGGGTGGTAACCGCGAATCAAATAAGAATAACTCTAATTTATATGCCATCTTGGACACATTTTAAATTAGAGACTAATTTGACTATCTCTTTTAGAAAATGACTTGAAAATTAAGACAGACATATAACGTTTTCGCTTTTATTGGAGCTCATCAGTGTGCCATAGTTAATTTTCTAGTCACATAGTAATCGAGATAGCTATATATAAGGCCAAATTAGATTGAGTTCACGTTTACGGTATTTAAGGATAAAACTCATTAAACCCACCGTAATTGTGGCGTAAATAATATTGTTATGAAATTTTCTTGAAATAAGGATTTATAATACGATTCGGGTTTTTATAAAGAGGGCCCGATTTACGACGGGTGGTAACCGCGAATCAAATAAGAATAACTCTAATTTATATGCCATCTAGGACAAATTTAAATTAGAGACTAATTTGACTAAATTATCCCTATCTCTTTTAGAATGTGACTTGAAAATAAAGACAGACATATAACGTTTTCGCTCTTAATGGAGCTCATCAGTTAACAAGTTCAATGATGCGTATTCATGTTGATCAATGGTAATACATATATATGGGGAATAAATAACAAACACGATGCGCGTGGGAGGGGGGGGGGGGTAATGTAACATACGTACTGAAATTAAATAGAAAGTAAAAGTATCACTATAAACTTAAGGTTACAGGAAAAGGGGTTACTCAGTGAGTATGCCTCTGATAGGCAGATGTTATAAGATCAAAAGACCCGACAATGTTAAGAAATCTAACAATAAAGGAACTTTTGTAATCAATCGAATGAGATACACTGTTTTACAAGGGGTTGGGGGAAATGGGGAATATACGCGTATCAAGGGATACGACAGTGTGTTAAATTTTCCTACATTTTGAAGAGTGCAATTGGTGTATATTAACCATAGACTAAATAGACTGCTCATTGAGCATGCATACATATGAAAAAAGTAATGCCTATTTTACCGCCATCTTGAAATTTTGAATGTAAATTTACATTTTATTCTTTGATATGTTATAAATTTGATAGATGGAGTCATTAATGCAAAATGTTACCTTAGAAAAGGACATACATGGGAAAGCTGCCTTTTTTAAATGTTTTCTTCGAAAAAATAAAAATTTTGTTAATTCTATCAAAAGACATTTTCTTCTTTCCAATGATATTCTATCCTACCTCAGGTGATAAGTTTATAATTTGAATATTTGAATGTCTTATTATTATAAATTCTTAATGAATGTGAGATTATTCTGTATTAGATATTTAAGTTATCCCCACAAAGATATTTTTACTTTAATCATATTAAATAGATTATGTCGATTTAAACACTAATTTACATTTATGGTGCTTTACATTTTACAATAATAATCTAATGTTTAATATTCATAAATTCTAGGCTCAATTTAGATATTGTCTTTTCATTTAGTTAGGGTCCACACTACACATCTATAGTTGAGAGGGTAATAAATGTTATATTCATAAGAATAGCTAGTAAATTGACACAACATGCTTCATGATTTTTTTTTATGAAAGGTTTTTTAGAGATTTTGGGGACATTCACTTTATGTTTAAATTAGTTTAACTCTTTGCAGCACAATTGCCATAAAAGATTTTGTTCTTTAAAATATGTTATTTTGTGTAACTACATTTTCAAAGTTTTTTTTATAATTTTACCTTATATACTACAATTTTTTTTTCTTTTTTTTCTATTTAATCGTATGTCTGCAATATAAGCAGAAATTGTTGTCATATATATTGCTTTAGTCTTGTAAGATTGAACCTGCTTATGTTTTTTTGTATTTAATTTTTGCTTATCCGCTATAATAGATTTCCCCTAAAAAATAACATCCATCTAGCAGCATTAAATAAAAATTTGCAATGTCGGCAACCTGTTTGTCCTTAAGGGTGCAATACTAAATTTGAAAATCACCGAGGGCGCATATTTTACAGATAATCAACAGGTATAAATAGGCATTAAAAAAACAGATTTTTTATAATTTTATTTTGTTGGTGTCATGCATAATGATACATATAATTCAGTGTGAAACTTGGGTGTCCATATTTTCAGCTAATTTCTTATAATTGGGGATATATTTAGAGTTCCCGGTCCTTAAACAATTATCTAAATGTGAGTCAGTAAGCTTTGTTCGGTATTTTGATTTCAAATATTTCTGAGAACAAAGACTCGCAATTGTATGTTGTTGCACAATATGAATAAATTTTTAGCGCACATTTCCTTAAAATAGGATACTTATTTCATCGACTAAGTTCCAAAACGTTTTATCATTACTATGCGCTTTTAAAATAATATCACTTTGCAAGTTTTATTTTTAATTTTAGGTCTTCGATATTATAAAGCTCGAAATACACTGAAACTATTTCAAGGACATCATCTTCAGTAACATTGAATGGATTTATGAAAAATCTTAGAACGGGTTCTAATGCTGCAAAATCTTCAAATCTAGAAGAAAACTCTTCTATTAGCTTATCTATAATTTCTAAATATGATGTAGCATTAAAATTTTCATTATTCACATTTAAACTCTCAACAGTATATTTTATAATGATTTTTGATGGGATTTCAACAACACTAACTAATCATGTCAGCGATATGCTGATTTTTCCCTTGTATTTTTAAATTTAATACATTCAACTTTGCCGTTATATCTGTCAAAATCCGAGGTCGATTAGCCAATCTTTATTTTATAATTGCTCGTAAAATTCGCATCTTGATGCAATAAATTCCTTTATTTGTGGCAATAGCATGATAAACCGCTCAAGTATTTTTCCTCTGCTCAGCCACCTCACTTCAGTATGTAAAAGAAGATCTGTGAACTAAACGTCCTCATCTTCTAAAAGTGATTTAAACAATCTGTGTTGCATAGCTCCCGATCTTATGGAATTAATAATTTTTGTTACTAATGTAAATACGTGTTGAAAACGGATTGTTTTTGCGCATAATTTCATGATGTATGAGGCAATGTTAAGAAATAAATTTCGGGAATAAGGAATATTGTCTACATAAGGCAATAAATCATTTTTTCTTACCAGTCATCGCTGGTGCCCCGTCTGTTGTAATTGACGATAACTTTTGTACAGGTAATTTTACATCTGTTATATACTTTTTAAAAGTAGAAAAAATATCTTCTCCTCTGGTGCTTCCCTTTAATAGCAGAACTTTAAGGAATTCTTCTTTTGTCGTAAAATCGGAGAATACTATCTTAGCGCAAATTGTTAATTGTGTTATATTTGTCACGTCTGTCATCCATCTGTAGCGAAAAGAAAATACAATTCTTCGCAATTACTTCAATTCTTCTAGTAACAGTTCGTGCTGATAAGTGCAACGTGTTTATAGCTGAACAATTTCCTTTTTATTTTTAAATTTTTCAAAAAGTGAATCAGCAGCTTCTAACATGGCTTCTTTCACTAATTCTCCATCTGTAAATTGGTTTTTATTCTTAGCTAGCAAATGCGATATTTTATATGACGCGTTCGTTGCTGCTTTATGTTGTTGCAGTGGTATAGTAAAAAAACTTTGCTGGTTAGTTCTTGAAGATTTTAAAGAAAGAATTTTTTTTCTTCTAATTTCAGAGTTCATTGGATAGTCACTATCAAAATTTGTATGAACGGTTTTAAAATGTCGTTCAATATTACTTTTCTTGGGAATCGCCACACTATTATTTCACAACAAACAAATACACTTCCCTTTGTAATACGAAACAATATAGATGTTCCCATTCATCGTTAAAATAATATGTTCTTTTTCTTTTACATTGATCCATGAAGGGTTTCGAAAGAAAAAAATTGGATTACTTGGTAGTTAAATGCACGGTCTACGCGTGGTCTATTCGAAATACGATCACACACTAACAAAAAATACGTGCGTGTTATTAGATACGCTCATATCATACATTTGCATTAGTCCAGCGAGGGCGCATTAAAAATCGATCGGGTGCGCCATGGCGCCCGCGGGCGCCGCGTTGCCTACCCCTGGTGTATACTAAGGTAAATTGTATATAGATGGCGCTTTAAATAATATAATTTGTCTCATTAATTTTTTTTTTTTTTTAATATTTAAATAATTTTATTATTGTAACCATAGACTACATAGACTGCCCATGTTATATGTTCCATATGGGAAATTGTGTGTGAAATTTGCCTCCATTTTGAATAACACTACCGTCCTATATCACATAATGGCGTTTTGCGCTGTACCGTTTTGTTCGAACAGGAGAGGTAAAGAAAAAAGGTTTTGATTCCATAAATAAGTAAGATATTACAAAATATAAGATATTTTTTAAAATTTATTATTGACACATTTCATAAAAATTAAAAATGTAAAAATTGTAATGATATTAAAATTTTTTAAAAATATCATACATTTTGTAATATCTTACTTATTTATGGAATCAAAACCATTTTTTTTTACCTCTCCTGTTCGAACAAAACGGCACAGCGCAAAACGCCATTATGTGGTATAGGACGGTAGTGTTATTCAAAATGGCGGAAAAAACACACACATTTTATACCGTGATGAGCAGTCTATGTAGTCTATGATTGTAACATAATCAAAAATATTTAATCGTTTATACAAAGCATTTTTTTATGATATGATATAAGTTTTAACTTAAAACTATGTAAAAATTATGATAAAAATTTTAATAAATAAAGAGTATATATAGAATCCCATTATAACGTTGAAATAGTTGGTTTGCTAATATGAGTTCAACATGGCGGTAAAATTGGCATCACTTTTTTAAAGGGAATGAGCAGTCTATTAGTCTATGGGTAGACTGCTCATAGAGCCCTGCACGGGCCGCCCGAAGCCCGACCCGATCGGGCTTCGAGCAAGGCTCGGGCAAAATTTAATAAAACAATCAGGGCTCGGGTCGGGTTTGATGAGGCGGCCCGACCTGACGCCAGAGCCCGGCCCGAATTGACTAAAGCAAACTAATCTTTTATAAAATATGATCTAAACAAATCAACTCGATACCAAATAATTATCTTCGTACACCATACATAATATTTCCAAGTTTTAGCTTTTTTCCCCTGTCTATTAAATTATTTTGACCTAAGTTGCAAATGTTATTCTGGTATTTAAATATATTCCTAGTAGCCGTTAGCGTTAGATTAGAATTAAAATAAGGAAATATTTTAAAAAGTGTTTTATTTGGAACTGTTAGGTAAAATTATTTTAAATAGTTAGATATCCAGTGAGCTGAATAAATTGTAGTGGGTGAAAATGAATATTTTATTTAAAACTTATACTAGTTGATTACGAGTAATAACAATTTAATGTATTATGTATTTATATGGTGAAATAATTTCAAAAATTTTAAATAATTTTTTTTAAGTTCCTATTTGAAAAATCGGGTCGGGCTCGGGTCGGGCCTAAAAATATACAAGTCGTTCGGGCCGGGCTCGGGCAAAATAAAAACTGAGACGTCGGGCTCGGGCGGGGTCGGGCAGAAAAATTTCCATTTTGCAGGGCTCTAACTGCCTATCAACGCACAAAATGTGTACCCTTTTTTCCACCATTTTAAAAGGAACATTGTTAAGTGGTGATCCTATAGAAATTAGAAATTTTCGCAAATTAAATAATCTTAAAAAGGTAAATCAAGAAAATATTGAATTGGGTAGATGTCTAAAACAGCATTTTAAAATAAATATTATTTACACAATACATAAAAATTAAAAATGTTAAAAATGCGATTAAAGTTTGTTTAATAATATAGCGCCATCAATTTTAATTGTTATTTTGTATAATATTAATTTATTGACGTTCGTTTTAATTTATAAACTAGTGAGGAAGGTAAATTGACTGTTATAGGGCAAAATTACATGGTTAAAATGATTATAATATTTTGACCTAAATTGCAAATCTTATTCTAATATTTAAATATATTCATAGTAGCTGTTACTTGCGAAATAAAATAAGGAAATATTTTTAAAAGTTTTCAACTTGGAACTGTTAGATAAAAAATATTTTATAAATTTAGATTTCCAGTTTTAAATTATTATTTGCTGGTAGCGATGAAAATGAAAATTTTATATTTAACGTATTCTAGTTGTAAATTACGAGTAGTAACAATTTAATGCTTTATGTATTTATATGGTGAAATAAATTTCACAAATTTTAAAATAAATTTTTAAAATTTTCCGCGTCGGGCTTGGGTCGGGCCAAAAATAAAAAAGTCATTCGAGCTCGGGCCGGGCTCGGGCAAAATAAAAACAGAGACGTTGGGCTCGGGCCGGGTTCGGGCAAAAATTTTTTATTTTGCAGGGCTGGACCTACAGGTTACACCGGGAGACATAAAAATAGACTTAGATAAGTGAAAAAATTAGTTGATTATATTGGAACGATTATCAATAATGAATGTGAGGTCTGACATTGTAGCGTTGGCTTAGGGAGAGGGTAGTTTTAAGGTTGTAACACTACCCATGATATTTGCACAATATTTTATAATTTATAAATTATTTTGGAAGTGTTATTAAGTTTTTTTATTGCTTTTTCTTTTTTTTATGTTTAAAATTTATAAGATTTATTTAAAATTCGAATTTAAATTTTAGATAAATAGCTCCCATTCCATCCCATATGAAACGATATTCCATTTATAACTACTTCCCTAAAAAAATTAACTTTTCAAAGGAGACAATTAAGTAACTAGGGTAATTTACAAATTATTTTAATTCACTCTACATTCTAGAATTTAGTTTAGAAAATGATAGTACTAATTCAGTAAGAGAAGAAGAAGAACAGGTTAACCAACCACTAACGATGAGAGATCAGGATGATAAATAAATTATATGAGCTAAATATAGATTTTAGAATCTAGTTTATTAGAAAATGATTGAATTAATTTTGTAAGAGTACAAGAAAAAGAGGATAATCAAACACTAACAATCACAATTAGAGATCAACGAATCATCATCGAATGCAATGACACAACTTTCATCATTGAAACAAGGAGGATTTTGGTTGTCCCTTTTTATGTTGAAAAGTATTTTCCTATAAAATACATCTTAGCAACTATTTGCAAACAATTAACATCGATCTATCACAGGCATTATATGCTGCTCAAAATGCTATTTGCCAAATCAAAGATTTGCGTAAAAATTCAGAAGTGAGGTTTAAAACTATTTTTATTAATGTTTCAACATTTGGAAAAAGTCATAATTTTTTCATTACTATTCCTAGAAGGACGTCCTTTCAAACATTAGAGTCAAACATACAGACAACATGCCCCGAAGCCTATTACAGGATCTCATTGTATAATCCCTTTTTGGATTCTGTTTTAGCTGAATTTTTTTTTTTTTTTTTAAAGTTTATTTGTTAAAAATCCGCTGACAGTAATATAATATAAATACATGAAATATAAAAGGCAAAATGCGCCGAATAAAATAATACACTATTCAGATATATCATCATCGAGGGGATCTTCCAAAATTGGCCAAGAATCCGCGAACGATTTAAAGTTGTACTTGGCTATAAGAATACCAAGTCTTTGTTTTACTAAAAAGGGTACCGAATGTTTAGACGGGGGAGAACGTCACGATTCACTAAAACTAGTGTTTCGATCTCATCTCGGTCTCGAAAACAAAATCTCGTCTCGGTCTAGAAAAATCTCGGTCTCGTCTCGACGAGAATTCTCGTCTCGTCTCGATTTTAAAAAATGTTTTTACGGAATAAAAATTTCTCCCGTTTTATTAAAAATATTAAATAAGTGTTAAAAAATCCAAATGGCAAAATTTTATATTTTTTGAAAAACTTTAATATGCAAACTATTTTAAGATTTAGCGGGACATGACATCTCATTGACAATATAAAAGATAACATTTTCTATGGAAAGTGCAGACTAAAAAAAGTATAAATAAATTTGAAGTATAAAAAATTAAATTTATTTTCTAGCAAATTGTAACATTTATATCAAATTAACTGTGTTTGTCCATTAAAAATAGAATCAGAGAACTATAAGTTCGCTTTGACTTAGTTGCATAATTGAGCAAATTGAGACCCTTTATGTATTAACCCTGGCTAAATATTCAAAGTAGAACTTAACATATTTAAGGCAAACGTTTAAGTCTATTGATGTTACCATCAGCAATTATAGCGCATAGTCTATTGCAGGTTTACTATAACATTATAAACCACAAAGTGCGAGTTTTAATGATAATATTTTTCACAGAATTGAAAACTTGTTGCATATATTAAAACGTTGTAAAAACAACATTAAAAGCAGCATTATAATAAGATTAAGAACATAGGGTTTTAAACTTTAAATTAAAGTGCACGTATTTAAATTTATGACAAAAATCATTATGATAAAATATATATTTCAAATAATTACCTTCCAATTCTAACTACTTTGCCATTAAATAGTTAGTTATTGTTTATTTTGTATTGCACAATTATGGAAATTATAGGAAATTTGAATACATCTGCCAAACTAGCTTATAATGCGAAAAGAATGCATATGACAAAACTATGTATTCGCATAATGTCTTATTTAAGTTCAAAATTTTGAGAGGTGTACTATTAGTTGAAGCATAAAAAATTCAAGAAAACTCATGATTTAAGATTTAATCTATTACGGTGTCATTACATACTCTATTGTACTTTAGAAATCGTTAGGTGGGTGCTCAAAAATTTCGAGCCACCTTAGTTTAGCTTTTGTAATTATTCAAACTGATTGACCATTAATTTATAATTACCGCATCATGCAGGATTAGTAATTGCGAAATTCAAATATGCTTTAGTAATATTTATTATTCCATCAAAACTCATTCTAAGCCTAAATTTTGTAACATTTAATAATATGCATACAAATATGTGCTAATTATATTATGAAATTATTCACATACCCTAAAGGTCAACCTTACTTAGGTAAATGATATTTACTATACTTAGGAATTTTTTTAAAATAAAATATATTCCATATATATTGATTTACACTTAAACCTTTAATGCAAATCATATAAATTATAATACAAAATAATTTACTAAAATCAAACGATCAATAAAAAGTCGAGATCTCGCCGAGAAAATCTCGTCTCGTCTCGACATCAAAAATCTCGTCTCGACTCCATTTTTCACAATCTCGTCTCGGTTTTTCGAGACGAGACGAGACCGAGATTTTTCTCGGTTTTTACGCAGCACTACTAAAAACCAACAAATACTTATGGGATTTGATACCCTTTTTATTAAAGACCCCGTTCAGCTCACCCCTCAAATATTCAATAATTTTTTAATCTTAGCAAAATTTTATGAAGATGATCTTGAAGGATCAGAAGAGCAGTTTAAATCCGATATTAAATCGTAGTATTCATCCTTTAAAGACTCCAATCCAGAAATATTACATAGCAATTTCAGTTAATACCTTATCCAATCATGCCTCCAAACTAGGCTATAAAAACCAACTCCAAAATTATGATAGTTTCAAACAAGATTTTTTAGGAAAAGTATACAATTCCATCAATATACTTTAGCAGAAGGCTTCGACCAATCTTTATCACAAACCAATCAGTAATATAACGTTATCATTTCCGATAAATATTGTTATTTCTAACCGTGATAGATCCCGCCCCCCCCCCCAGAACCCACCAAATTTTTCGTTTAAAGAAAAATATATAGTCTTAAAAAAGTTCAATTCCTTTAAATTAAATACAAGCTTTCAGCGCTATAAATTTATAAGCTTTTTCAATTGGAGGATGAAATGATCGATGCAATACCTGCATGGCTAATAGGTGTGGCAATCCTTTGCGATTTTGGATCAAACCTTGAAAACAACAATTTGGCTGGGTTATATCAAACAAGGATCTTAGTAGGTCTATCAATCATCAAGTTTTTAACATGGCAAATTGCATTAAACACCTCACGAGCAATGGTAAGAGCGACAATGCAAACGTAATTATTAAGTCTGAAACAATACATTCGGTGAATCCCAGAAATTTGAATCATTGTTTTCGAGCGGAGAAAGCCATAATCCAGCTACATAAAGTAATTACGGCGTTTGTTTAACAAAAATATGACATATTGGTAAGAGCGAATGCACTCTTCACCAGTTAAACTATATTGAAGAATATTCATGATTTCCCACGTACACGTTAGAGGTAAATGATTGGATGTTATCTTTGATCTATACAGACTCTTCATTAACCATGTTTAATGGGGAAAATGTCTTAGTACGAACCGTCTCGCCGCTGATAATCATCTTATAAGGTTATAATGGTACAACCATGCCGAAAAGAATAAACCGAGGTGATCTTATTCGAGAATAATAAAACATTTCACTTGCCTCAAGGACATGGGCACAACATTTAATGTCGCGATTGTGCGCCATTTTACTCATACAAACAAATGGATTAAGGTTATACAACTTCTCCTTCAATTTTTATGGTTAACTGTTAAAATAATTTGAATTATATAACTAAAAATATAAAAAAAACTAACGGTGTGTCAAATTATTATGTCACACCACGCTGAAACTTACATTCCCAGACCAATCCCTTATTTCATTATAAAAATAGAGAAGGAGTTAGATTGACTAATTAATATAGGGGTTTTGAAATCAGTAAAATATGCCGATTATGAGCGCCGATTATACTTTTCTTAAAAAGCATAGGGCTTAAGAATTTTTTGTGACGTTTAGAATTCAAATAAAAATCTAGTTGGAGAAAAATACTCGCTTCCCCGCTTCCAAAACTTGTCTTAAAAATTATAAGTTTTAAATATTTTTTTTTAATTGAACCTTAAAGAAGCTTATTATCAAATTAAAATTAGTTTAAAATCATAAAAGATTTGAACAATTAATACCCGTGACCTACTTATGCTCGACTTCCATTTGTTATTGCTTCTGGCCCAGCCATATTTCAGCGCTTAATAGACTCATTATTTGGGAACTTTAATGGTGTTGCATATTTTCTCCACGACATTATCGTGGCTGGGATAATAAAGGACCACAATAAAAACCATGAAATAGTGTTAAACATATATTGGATAAGGTAAAACAAGAATGAAACCTAGAAAAAATGTGATTCAATTTAATATCTTGGACAGATGATTAACGAGAAAGAATTCATACATCTAAAAAAAATATTAAGGCAATTCCTGGACATACATGAATTGAATTAATTGATTTTTTAGGCATAGCCGCTAATTTTATTAAAAAAAAATTCGCCTCTGAGCCGACCCTTGTTTAAATAAAAAACCTGTGACATGATATCGGACACAAGATTTTATTGATGCCTTTAAAAAATAAAATTATAAATGCGTCTGTTTTAGTACATTTTAATATTCAATTACCATTGCGCGCCACCAATGCCTTAACGGAATCTCGGTGCCTTTATTCGCCTGAAATATGGGGTACGACATCCCATTTTTTTCCTTGTACTTAAGGAGGAGAATTAAAGTAAAAATGAAAAGAAGCGTTCGTCATTATATTTTCAGGGAATAAATTCAGCCATTATTATCAATATTTAATCCAACCAAAAACTTGCCATTAGCCGTTTCGGCGCGACTTTAAAGATGGGCTTTCTTGAAAACACCGTATGAATTTAATATTAATTATAAAAAAAACGCTCTTGCATACAGCTATTAGAAATACTAGAGCAAGAGATGTATTGTGCTATTTACGAAGAACCATTTTAGCAATTCCCAATTATGACAGATGTGGCCAAGCATATCCGTCTATAATTATTTACATCATGGCTCAAATACTGAAATCGAAACTACTCGTATATCATCAGCCCCAAATGAGGTAACAACGCTAAAACATGCCTTTTTGTGGGATATAAAGTGGTAATTTTAAAACATTTCAAAAGTCATTTTACATATGCTGGACTTAGATCCCTGATATGACACGCTTGACATCCAAAGTTATGTTAATACTTGTAAAAAATAATGGTTTTCTAGAACACCGAATAGCTCTTTAAAATGGACAACTTGGTTAAACCTTGGTCATAGATAGTGATGGGGGAATAGCGTTTTTAGAGCTATAGTACATCGCAACCATATGCCGCTATATAGTCACTTTAAGTGCTATAAGCTATACGAGAAGGGAGGTTTGAGGCGCTAAAGCTATGGGAGATAGGAGGTTTGAGGTGCTATAAGCTATAGGAGATGGGAGGCTTAAGGCGCTAAAGCTATAGCCGATAGCACTTTAATGCGCTAGAGCTATAGCCGATAGCACTTTAATGCGCTAGTTATAGCACGGCGTTAACAATGATAATACTTTTTTTTATATTTTCACATCAAAAGTTGTTAAATAGGTATGGAAATAAAAGAAAGGATGGTGGCGCTCAACAGATGCATTTTAATATCAAATAAACAATTTAAAAAATGCGTTAAGATTGATAATAATTTTTTTATATTTTTACAGCAAAAGTTGTTAAATAGATATAAAAATAAAAGAAACAAATAAACATTTTAAAAAATTATTATCGATGTTAGCACCGTGCCATGCTCTAGCGCATTTAAGTGCTATCGATTATAGCTTTAGCGCCTCAAACCTCCCTCTCCTATAACTTATAGCACTTAAAATGACTATGTGCTAGTAGACATATCCTATATAATAGGCTATTCCCATCAGCGAGAAGATGCTAAGGGCGCTAGTGCTAAGCGTTTTCCCATCACTATCCTAGATTACATTCACAGTCGTTATTATCTTATTTTTCGATGCGTTAACGCAAATGGCCAGAGATATTTCCTATCACCCGCATTAATGCATCGTGTACGATCTATGCCCTCGAATCGTAATGGATTAATAAATTCCATTGTTATAGATAATTGTGTATAATTTACAAGAGCAAGGAATATCGCATAAAAAATAATATTCTAAACATTTATTTTGATCTTTGCCGTCGTTCTAATGGGTAAGACGGAAGCGCTTAATCCGAAACTTAAAAAAAATTATATTTCGCAAAATTTTTAAAATGATACATTGTTTTATTTTTTATTTTCCTACAGAAATACCATTCGCCCAACAACTGGTTCCCCAGCAGATTTGCTAATTAGAACTCTTTAAGTATGCTCAGTTTTTTGAAACCACACATGACGGAAGTTAAATCTAAAGATAATATTTTTTAGAAGGAAATTTTTCATTGGTGACTGAGTTTGGGATAGAAATTTTACGAATAGTGACACCTTTTGGTTTCTAAAAAATCGTTCGCAAATTGAACCCGTTTCATACGTAATTGAAATAGAAGCTGACATGATGTGGAAAAGACATGGCGACAGTCTATGGAAATGATCGAGCACAAAATGGACGATGAGTTATGTACACAGGTGACGACGCCCTGTCCCTCCCCTTCTACAATCTTGGTAAATAATTTACCAGACTTGAGTGTGGAGCAAGTAAGTTCCTCATGTACACCACCTATGACACCTCCATTTAAACTCCTCCTTCTAGAGCTTTCCTCTTAACACGCCACCCACATCTCCGACTATATTACTTGTGTGCTAGCCCCTTATACCGATTGAACCTTAAATAGAGGAACTACCTTAGCATACGCTACTACGACGGTCGACCCGAATTAATTGATTAAGGCGAAAGAAAGGCTATGGCTAACCCTTTCCCACACTTGAACTATTCAACTATCTCCTTGAATTTCCCACATTCGCGTTGATTAAATATCTCATTGTTTTTCCACACTCTCTTTCCATTTTAGACGATTTATATAAACCGAATAAACATTTTTATTTAATATATAAAAAGTATCACATGGGTAAAATACATTGGTAAATAAAAAACTCGGGCCTTCGGCCCTCGTGGGAAGGGGGAGAAGGGAAGGGAAGAGGGGAAGGGAAGGGGGGACGACTCATCTGTACTTCGTATAAATGTATCATATTTGCTATGCAATTTATGGGCGAGAAAGGTGGGAAGGGGCGAGAATGCCTATAGGGGGGTATTAAATGCCTAATGATTAATTAATTATTTATACAAATTTTCCATTATAGGCAAAATGTAATAAAGGCAAAATGTAATATAGGCAAGGGTTAGGGTTAGATTTAGTGTTTGCATCTAGTTTCGTATTACATTAGTTTTTATGGCCTTTAGTGATTATGGGTCTAACAAACATTATATTATAAAACAACACAATGTTAAGAATTTGCAGAATTGTTGGGAGAAATTTTTTCTTGAATTTGAACAATTTTTAATTAAAAAAATCAAAAATTTGGCCAATGGTCACTTTTTCTCTATTGGTCAGTACCAACAGATACTCTATAAGTCAATGATAGCCAAAAAAACGGAAAAAAAATTTTGATGCTCACTTTGGCCATTGGTCATTTTTTCCATTGGTCAGCACACGGTAAAAGTGGATATAAATTCATAAGAGTAAAAAAAACGAAAAAAAAATTTTCGAATCACATTTTGGCCAATGGTCATTTTTTTCCATTGGTCAGCAGCCAGGACACGGTAAAAGTGGATATAAATTCCTAATAGTCAAAAAAAACGAAAAAAAAGTTTTCGAATCACATTTTGGCCAATGGTCATTTTATTCCATTGGTCAGCAGCCAGCGGACGGCCAAAAAGTCATAATAGCAATGGTAGGAACAAGAACAATCATAATAGTAAAAAAAAACGAAAAAGATAATTTCGATTCACATTTTGGCCAATGGTCATTTTTTCAATCGGTCAGGAGCCAGCGGACGGCCAAAAAGTCATAATAGCAATGGTAGTAACAGGAACAATCATAATAGTCAAAAAAAAACGAAAAAATAAACTCGGATTCACATTTTGGCCAATGGTCATTTTTTTCATTGGTCAGCAGCCAACGGACGGCCAAAAAGTCTTATTATCAATGATAGTAACAAGAACAATCATAAGAGTCAAAAAAACTCCGGGATTCTAACCCAAAAACTAGTTAAATTGCATAGCAATTAAAAGTAAACAACTTTTATTTATGTTTATTATATAACATTGGTCAGCAGCCAGCGGACGGCCAAAAAGTCATAATAGCAATGGTAGAAACAGGAACAATCATAATAGTCAAAAAAAACGAAAAAAATAATTTCGATTCACATTTTGGCCAATGGTCATTTTTTTCATTGGTCAGCAGCCAGCGGACGGCCAAAAATTCTTATTATCAATGATAGTAACAAGAACAATCATAAGAGTCAAAAAAAACTCCGGGATTCTAACCCCAAAACTAGTTAATTTGCATAGCAATTAAAAAGTAAACAACTTTTATTTATGTTTATTATATAACTAGTTAAATTGCATAGCATTAAAAGTAAACAACTTTTATCTATGTTTATTATATAACAAAAACTAGTTAAATTGCATAGCAATTAAAAGTAAACAACTTTTATTTATGTTTATTATATAACTAGTTAAATTGCATAGCAATTAAAAGTAAACAACTTTTATTTATGTTTATTATATAATAGATAATTTAACAAATCTTATATATAACACACCGAGGGAGATAGAGATGAGGGGTGGGGCACCTCTTATGCATTAATTTAAAAAATAACACAGCGAGGGAGATAGAGATGAGGGGTGGGGCACCTCTTTCTCATGCATTAATTTAAAAAATCGATAACCTAATATACCCAATGCAAATAGATAGGGAGGGTAACGGACGGACGGACGGACAACAAAAAACGAGCCCATAAATTGCATAGCAATTAATACTACAAAAGAAAACGCGCTAAAAACTAATTGAATGGCATTGATCCGTGTATGGAAATCGTGTTGGATTTGACGATTTCCATAGTGATCTTTTGCCTGATGTAGAAGAATTCCTTAGGTTCTAAAGAAGAATTCGTCATCCCTTTCCCGATTTGTTTGAGGAAAGCGAGAGCCTCTGAACCTAGGTTGCCAATAGTGGTAGCCACCACGGGGATGAAAACTGTATTGGTTATATCAATTGTCATTTTAGTTTTATTTAAACGACTTGATCATCGTTACACAAGTACACTTAATTTTAGCTTCTTCTGTCTATGAATCTTTATCACCTAAAGTGGTAGTCAGTCTTTTTAACATTAATTTCCATTTGTCTATGTCGTGCCTCATTTTATGATTCCAAGTAGGCTTGGGTCTTCCCTCTTATGTTTTTCTGATAAAATTATTTTCTCAGTTTTCTGACGTAGCTATCGTCCCTTCTCTCGACATGGCCATACCATCTAAGTCTGTTTGTTAGGAGTTTTGTCATAATAGATGTAGTACCTAAATTTCTTCTTATTTCTTCATTACGCTTATGTTCCTTTTTGCTGACCCCTAACACTCATCTTAGCATTCTCATCTCCATGACGCAAGACGCTGCTCTTCCTTTTTACGTATAGCCCATGATTCCAACTATACAGGACTATTGGTCGTATGATGGACCTATACAGTGTACCTTTAAGTTTTGTTGGGATCTTTTTGGCACACATAAAGCCTATGAAATCTTTCCATTCAAGCCATCCATAAATTATCCTTGCTTGTATTTCTTTATCCATTCCACCATCCGCTTGATGAGTTAATCTAAAATATCTGAAGGAATCAACGCTTTTAATTTTTCATTTGCCTAAAGCAAGGGGTGTACATTGCTAATTTTTGTCTGATTTAAACTTTGTCTCCATGTATTCTGTTATCTTTTGATTTATTTTGAGATAACTTTCTTCCATTGCATATACCCATCTATTTAAAATACTAGCCAATTCTTGTTCACTTTTGGGACAGAGGATTATATCATCTTTAGATCATTGCCTGGCGAGCTTATTTGCTCAAATTCTGGGTAATAATACCTATTATCATTATGAATAGGAAGGGGCTAAGAGCTCAACCTTAATAGACTTCAGTGTGGTTGGCAAAGCCCTTTGAAGTCCCACCTTAGTTATAACTAAAGCTCTAATTTCCTTGTACATATCTTATATGGCTCTGACGTATAATTCAGACACCTTATCTTCTTTAAGACACCCCTAAACTAATTTTCCTAAAAACTCCATCAAACGTCTTTTATGATTCATAAAACACATGTTCACATCTCCCTTTATCTAAACCGTTTTATTAATCTTTAAACACTGTTAAGGGCATCTGCTGTGGACCTCTTTGGCATTAATCCGAATTGGTTTTCACTTTTACTAAACTCCAAAGCCGTTTTGCGGTCACTATTTACCACACCTTGAAAGTGTGACGCAATCCTTCTGTAGTTGTTAAGATCTTGAATACTACCTTTTAGTTTGTATCGGTAATGTAACATAGATCTCTCCACTCGTTTAGCATTTTTCCCGTTTGTTTTAAGACATTATATTGGTATGTGTCCAAACCAAGAGTTTTTCTTGATTTTTGTTTACCAAGCAACTTTACCTCCGTTTCCGATATCCAATCGGCTGGGTCGAATTATTCTATATGCTTTATTGGATTTGATCTTCGACTAAAGGCCATTTTCATTGGATGTGCGATTATGTAGGTCAATCTTTCTCCGTCCTTCGGCTTTAGTGTATCATTATCTAGTACACCTTGCTTTAAGATTTTTCTGCATATTTTTTAGCGAATCTTTTAGCTATTTGGTAATTTTGCCTATTACTACTTCTTCTTTCAATGCCTATTTGTCACCTAGGCTGGTGGTCAGTTTTTTCAGCATTCGTTTCCAATTGTCTCTATATTTACATAGATCTTTCTTTATCTTGTGGGTTTTGATATCGTGCCCTATTTTATAGATCCAGGTAAGCTTGGGTCTTCCTCTCCTTTTTTTTCCTGTAAAATTTATCTTCTCAATTTTATTTCCCACGTAGCTATCGCCCCTTCTCTGGACATGGCCATACCATCTTAGTCTGTTGTAGCATTCTAGCTTTTTCTTGTAACAATGCAGGCCTGACAGAAGTTACATAGAAACTATTAATTTAAATTAGAATGCTTTTTATCGTGATTTCACAAAAGATACATTGGTAATCTATTACGATAAACGTTATTTCAGTATACGCTTTTCAAAGTGTTTGCTTCGAGATGGAAAAAGATTATTTTAAGAATGGAGCGTGAAGATACGTTATCCCTATTTGATAAAGATGAGATTTTACCTAATAAAAGAAGAAAAAAAATTTTTGACGAGCACCCTAGACACGTGATAAATCAAGAGGAGGATATGAAAGAAATCAAGGTTGTCGGGGTTACGGCTTAAGAAATGGAGTAAGTACTGAAATTCTAAAAATTGCTCAAGCTCTTTGCCCTAGATATAGGCAATACTTAATTCAAAAAGAGACAGGACATCTTATAATGTACAAAAGCGATAGCACCATCCAATTAGATTTCTTTCTTCAACAGAAAACATTTAAAAATAGTAAGGTAATCTAGTGAAATATTGGCTTGCCAACACAAACTGCTGGTGCTGAATTATATATTAAAGAGCAAGGCAGAAAGAGTAGCGGATACTTTAAAATGGAGGAGACTAAAGAATAATACTCAGCAATTTTGGGAAGGAGTAATGAACATGCTGAATTTAAGGAAAATACTTCGTATGAGAATCAGTGGAATATTGTAGCCGACACAATGCTGAAAACAAAACCTCAAATATTAGGTGAAAGCAAGCCCACTAAAAGAATTCTCAATGAGTGGTGGTGGTGGAATGAAGAAGTGCAAAAATAAGTTGGGTATAAAAGCAATGATATTAATGATAAGCAAGATTACCAAGTAGCTAAAAGATCGGCTAAAATAAAGTAGCAAAAGCTAAATACAAGGGGTAGGGCGATATGAATGTAAAACTAAACTTAAAGAAATGAGAAAGATTGATCTTCAAAATCCCATAATCAAGGGCCCGAAATTCTAAAGATTTCGTAGAATGCCGGCGAGAAATATTAACACACGACAGTTATATACTATAAAGATAGTACGACTATTATAGGGATTTACCAATTGAAAAGGGGCCTGTAGTCGAAGATATTAACAAGGAAAATACAATAGGAGAATTAAAAACAGCGGACTGAATCACGGGAACGGAAGTCTAAGTTGCTATGGGTAAACTAAAGTCAGGCAAAGCTCTTGGGCCCGACAATATACCAATAGAGAGCTTTAAAGCGTTAGGCAATATTGGTGCACAATTGCTCGCCAAACTTTTCAACAATATCTTAGAAACGGTTAAAATGCCTAACGAGTGGAGGGATAGCTATGATACCGATATAAGAGATGAAACGGGAAATTCAGGAGTGCAACAATTACAAAGGGATAAAGCCTATGAGTTACACTTTCAATGTGTGGGAAAAGGTGATCGAAAAACGGCTTCGGAGTTTAGTTCTAATTCGAGATAACCAATTCTGATTTATGCCGGAGAGGTCTACAGCAGACGCCCTAAATAGTTTTAGAAAAATTAATGGAAAGGTTTAGAAAAGGGGGGGGGGGGACTTGCACATGTGTTTCATCGATCTAGAAAAAGCGTTTGATAAAGTTCCTCTACTTTAGTGTGGAAATGTCTTAAAGAAAACAATGTGCCAGAATTATACGTCAGAGAAATAAAAGATATATACAAGGAAATTAGAACGTACGTTAGAACAACGGTGGGGACTACAAAGAGCTTTGCCATTAACAATGGAGTCCATCAAGGTTCAGCTCTTGGTCCCTTCCTATTAATAATGATAATGGATATTATTACCAAAGATTTGGGCGAAGAAACTCCTTGGACCATAATCTTTGCAGACGATATAATCCTCTGTGCCAAAAGTGAACAAGAATTGGCTAATACTGTAAACAGATGGAGAAATGCGACAGAAGAAAGTGGTCTCAGGGTAAATCGAAAGAAAACAGAATATATGTAGACAAAGTTCAAATCGGATGAAAGTCAGCATGCGCATCCCTTACTTTAGGCGATTGGCAACCTACAAGCGTGGATTCCTTCAAATATTTAGGATCAACACTTCAAACAGATAGTGCAATGGATAAAGAAACTTAAGCAAGGATAAATTCCGGACGGCTCAAATGGTGAGCCTTGATAGGCGTTATGTGTAACAAAAACATCCCGAAGACTAATAGGTGCACTGTATAAATCCATCATACAGCCAACAGTCATGTATACAGGGGCGTAGGTAGGATTTTATTTTGGAAGAGGTTTTCAATTTTTTTCTTCAAATATTGAAAATAGGAAAAATTTTTTGCAATTTGATTAAATATATACTTAATGTAGCATCCATGTGAGTATTTCCAGCCAAATTTAAATTTTAAATTCTATTGAGGCTGGTGGTGTAAAGAAGATGAAAACATAAAATGCTAATTTGGCATTAAAAAATTGTAACAAAATACATTATTAAGTTGATGTGAGTGATGTCTCACTTAGCAATTGTCCTTCATTTGTTCTAGAAATTAAAAAAACAAATTATCTCAATAGTAAATACTCATTCTTAAAACTAACATGAAATTCCTCCATAAAATTATTTCCGCTTTTCACCTTGACAGCGTTTACTGCCTGTGATAGGTGTAGATTAACAAGTTCTAAATTTGTTATTAAAAACACCTGCTTAGGCGAATTTAGAGTCCTGCGCATTGTTTCTAATTGGGCTGAGCTCAATCCAAGCTTGATGTTTTTGTTATGCCTGTCCAAAAAATAATGTTTTAAGCCCTTGTAAATTTTAAACAAATTATGAATTCAGAATCTGAAATTATCTTGTAGCATACAACAAATTTAATTGCCAATAAGAGAAACCATAAAAATTTCGATAAACAATTTGTTAAAAATTATATTATTTTGCAACAATGGATTGATCCTATTTTTCAATTCAATATTAAACTGGGCTTTGCAATTAAAAAAAAAATTATTTAAAACTTAATTTGAGAAGCCCGATCATTTTAGTAGAATCCAAGGTTCAGGAAACTTCTAAAGACCGATTGAGGCTCAAAATAGATCCAAAATTGATTTTTTTTATAATTCTTACTTAGTTGATACAAAATTAATTTATTAATAACGTTAGTTCTGACGTTCTGTCACCTTATGTAAAATCTTTTTATTCGTAACATTATTCCCTATGATATAATAGGAATTGAATAATTTGTTACTTGTCAACAATAATTTTTTAATAAGAAATTCATTTATTTTAGGGCGTAGCGAGCATCGGAATTAGAGGGCAGCAATAATGATTTAGGGAAGGCAAAATAAACTTTTTTAGCCATAATTTTAATATATATCAACAAATTTTTGGAATTTGAGGGCAGCCTCCCTGCCCCCCCCCCGGCCACGCTTATGATTTATTAGAGTAAAACAGAGTATTACGCCGCTATCGTACTTATTAAATTTTGTATTGCATTACATAAGTTTCAAAAAAATTTCCCCAAGGGAAGAGGGGGTTTCAACCACAAAATCGCCCCCTTGCGTACGCCACTGCATGTATAGCTAGGAATCATGGGCTATACCTAAAAGGGAAAAGCAGCGTGATGCATCCATGGAGATGAGAATGCTAAAGTGAGCAAAAAGGAAAATAAGCGAAATGAAAAAATAAGAAGAATTTTGGGTACTACACTATTACGACAAAGCTCCTAACAAACAGACTAAGATGGTATGGCCATGTCGAGAGAAGGGGCGATAGCTACGTGGGAAATAAAATTGAGAAGATAAATTTTACAGGAAAAAAAAGGAGAGGAAGTCCCAAGCTTACCTGGATCCATAAAATAAGGCACGATATCAAAACCCACAAGACAAAGAAAGATCTATGTAAATATAAAGACAATTGGAAACGAATGCTGAAAAAACTGACCACCAGCCTAGGTGACAAATAGGCATTGAAAGAAAAAGTAGTGATAGGCAAGACTACCAAATAGCTAAAAGATTAGCTAAAAAATGTGCAGCAAAATCTTAAAGCAAGGTGTAATAGATAATGACAAACTAAAGCCAAAGGACGGAGAAAGATTGACCTACAAAATAGCACATCCATTGAAAATGGCCTTTAGTCGAAGATCAAATCCAATAAAACATAATAGGAGAATTCGACCCAGCCGATTGGATTTCGAAAACGGAGGTAAAGTTGCTTGGTAAACAAAAATCAAGAAAAACTCTTGGTTTGGACACATACCAATATAATGTCTTAAAACAAACGGGAAAAATGCTAAACGAGTGGAGAGATCTATGATACCTTACCGCAAACTAAAAGGTAGTATTTAAGATCTTAACAACTACAGAAGGATTGCTTATGAGTCACACTTTCAAGGTGTGGAAATAGTGACCGCAAAACGGCTTCGGAGTTTAGTAAAAGCGAAAACCAATTCGGATTTATGCCAAAGAGGTCCACAGCAGATGCCCTTAACAGTGTTTAAAGATTAATAAAATGGTTTAAATAAAGGGAGGAGATGTGAACATGTGTTTTATGAATCTATAAAAGGCGTTTGATGGAGTTTTTAGGAACATTAGTTTAGAAATGTCTTAAAGAAGATAAGGTGCTTGAATTATACGTCAGAGCCATATAAGATTGTACAAGGAAATTAGAGCTTTAGTTATAACTAGTTAACAAAAGATGTGGGTTAACCTTTAGTGTGTGAACCTGTGGGTCTGTTTGCAAAATACAACAAATGTCCTGTTGATCAGACAACTCTTCCTTAAAAATGAGACACCTGTCTCATATGTGACTTGACCTGCACTATTTTTATTATTTTCTCACCTTAAAACTCAAAAACTAGTACGATTACGGGAAAAATTTTTAGCTAATATATCTTGTAAACAACTAAACAACAATCTTCTCCCCCATAGAAACATTCTACAGACTTTTAAGAATGCTACAATATAACTACCATAAGAGAACTTACGATTGCGGGCTTCCATCGCCATAAAATAGTCAAAGAAATATGCAAGACCTGTACATTGTCGTTAATCTTTTGAGTTTCAAATGCTCCAAATAATAAAACGGCTTTAAAATACAGAGATATTATTAGGTATGGAAATTATAATAAGGCACTGATATACTTACACAGATAATATAAGGCCGAATATTTTTAATGTCCAAAACAATTTGCGAATTTGCTTCTGTACTATTAATCCAAATATTATTGTTAATCTTCATTACTCAGCCCATGCCAGGTATTTAGCCACTTAGAATACTACTGATGATTATGTAAGAATTTATTTATTAAAAGCTAAAAAAACATCATATATGTATTATTAATTGATGCATAACAAAGTTTATAAATTTTTCAATATTTAATGTTGTTTAAACGGACAATGTGCTTTATGTTTCATTCGAGTATGGCACGTCAGATTGGCAAAGAATTTGTGGTATAAAAACATTTCCTTCTGGTTTCCAAATTATGGGACCAATCTAAAGGTAGTTTATATTTTGAATTTTGTAAATTTGTGTTGCACATTATAATAAAACAGAAGGATGTTTATCATTTTAGATCTCATACGCTCTTATACATATCTTATTCTTTTATTAGACTAAAGCACTTTTCTAATTCATATAAACAAACCGCTTTTATTCAGGTATATAGATTATGTGGTTTCTTTATATAGTGTTAATGTACAGGTTTTTTATAAAAATTAGCTCCATTGCCGATTACATGATGATTAAATAAAAAAATCATGGATTCAATATATTTTTGCAAGCTGTCCTTATTTTCTGTCCTAATTTCTATGATTTTTAGCATTAGTTATCTTTCTAATTAGCCTAGCCCTTAATATGTAGGATTTTCGACTTCAACAAGCTTTTATATTTGCTATTTTAAATCATTTAACACATGATATAACCGAAAAAATGAACAAAAACTTGAGACCTGCAAAGCGGAAGCAATAAGTTAGGCCAAAAAGAAAGTAGGTTAGCTAATCTAAGTAACACGTCTAAATTGCAAGTAGATCTAGTATGCTTTTCAATAAATAGAGAATAGACTATGCTTTTAATATACATATTACTTATTTCATATGATAATCAATGTTATTTGTAATATATTATTTCAATAAAGTTACGGAGAAACATTTTATTGGTTTCAGCCGTGAGTTTCAACCACTTTCCTTAGTGACAAGGATTGTTTACAAACATTTTTTACCAGGCCCATCAGCAATACGACTAAATAATTAGTCTCGCGAGCTATAACTTTGCTTTGTTGTTTTAAATTTTAGATCTTCAAGTATTAATTATGTTTTAAAAAGAAATGAAACAAAGTAATAATTATACAATGTTAGATTTAGTTGGTTTATTTTTTTTATCTATAACTATACAGCCCGTACTTGTCTTTAAAAATTAATTTTTGCTTTAGTTCAATTTTATTCCATTGCTTTTAGGTATGCCTATTAAAGTTTGTTTTTATAAATTAAATTCTCATAAAATTTCCTTTATCTTTTGTTTCACCAAACTAAAATTTGGCTTAGTTTGGAAGACTGAAATAGTTCCCCTTGAAAAAATAAATTAAATTTTGAGTGGTAGTTAAAGGAGCTCATCAGGAAAGGAGCACACTTTGTTATTATAACCCAAACCCTAGCCCTAACACTTACCCTAACCCATATATTTACTTGTTATGATTTCATTAGGACATGTTAATATAAAATATTTTGTGCTAAGACAATATGTTAAATTCATCCTGAGCAATCATGACGAGTTTCGCTCCTATTTCTGTGCTCCTTTGACCGGTTCCCAAAAAAAGCTATAACTCAATAAATCAATATGTGTGCGCCTTGGTACAATAAGTTTTAAAAGTAAAGAAGGCGTATAAATAATTTTCTAAATAAAATAAATTTAATATAATTTCTTTACTTCTTTCAAGGTAGATTTTGTAATAGAATAATCTTCAAACTCATATAGTTTTCTTACTGGTTCCATCAAGAGCAAAATCTTAGAAAGGCTTGTGCCAGGGAGATATACCTATATAAAATAACTGAATTATAATCAAAATAATTTTTTTACGATTTTATAATAATGGCTATTATCTAAATGTCGTATCTACAACGACCAAATGGTGCCCCGCCTCGGTGGCCTCTTGAGTATGGGTTATACTCAGAGCTGAGGTTGAAACTATTAAGCTCATTATCATCTAGTGTTGAAATGAGATATTTTTAATGAATACTGTGACAATGATGGATAAGACACAGAATTAATATAGAGCGGCAAAAAATAACATGGCGATTCCTTTCACGGATGCGATGGGTAATGCATGTGGTTTTATTAGTCTATGAATGCATGGTTACTATTAAATACACCCTTACTTAAAAATTATCAGCGTTCGCCTATGCTCTATTTACGTAAGAGGGGATTGTAGATAAGCAGGGGATTTCTGTGTATACCGAAAATAGTAAAGGTAAAGCCCAAGAAAAGATCTTAAGTAAGTTGGATTGGTGATACAAATAGAAAAAAGCTTTATTAATCCCTTATTCCTTTTTACTATTGGATTTCTCATTACTCCTATAGTCTTTAAGAACTTCTACGTTAAAAACAAAGGCCGCCAAAAACCCTTCCCCCTTCCGAAATACCACTAGAGATATTCTTATTGTTCGAGAAAGTGTACGCCATTATATAGTTGTTAAATGCTACCGCCCCCCCCCCTTTTGCAACCCTTCAACTCCCCTTTCCCAGGGAATGGGGGTGATTTGCCCCCCTTCATCTGCCCTCTTCCTTCTTAAGGGGCCCTCATTTTTTACACTCTTTCTCACCCGGGAGGGGGAGCGGCAAATAACCGGGGCAAAAAAGAGGGGAAGGGGCAAATTACCTCCGCCGCTCCTTCCCACCTCACCCCCCGGGTAAAAAAGAGGGAGGGGGCAAACAATCGGAACAAAATAAGGGGTGGTCAAAATTCTCTAATTTATTTGTGATATATAATATGAGCAAATATTTAACTGCTCAATGCTTGAACTTGAACAGATTTAGCCATGGGCGTAACCAGGTTTTGGATTGGGGGGGGGGGGGGGGGGGGGGTTAAGCGTTCATAGGGGGAGGGGGCAAAACATGATATTTTTTAATTTAACGGTTTTTGCATTGAAAAATATTGCTGTTTCGACTCGCTGCTCGAGCATTTTTATATGCTCTTGTTCTGCCTAGTGCACCGAACAGCGAGCACAGATTGTGCTAAAGCGCTTTTAAACACCTCAGTGTTGTGCTCGAGCAAAGCACTTAGTGAGCATTGCTCACGCGAGCAATTTAACAATTCCACCATTATACTTATAATTGTAATAGAAATAAAAATAAACCGTAGTATCATATCGAACAGAGTTGATCTAAATAGAAATTACTTCCATTTCTCGTTTTAAAAGAAGCACTTAACATCGGGAATAATAGGACCCTCCATAACTATTTGTTAAATTTAATTAACTTTACCAATTATATTTGCCAGATTCCTAGTCTATAGAAATTTATTTTTAAGATGATATATAATTTATTATATGCTTTTAAATTAGAACGTAGGATAAATCATACTATGGGCTAATGGCATTTTTAAAAACTGCAGAAATAGGCGAATTTTGAGAATCAAATAAAAACTATTTGAAAAATTAATTTTTTATTTTACCCCTTTGCACAGGAGCATCTAGAAAGGGTGGGTTGGCAGTTGCCCCACCCCTAATTCAAAAAAATGTTTAATTTTAAAATCATTCTGACACCAACTAAATAATAGTTAAAGATATGGTAAAGAAATGGGAAAAATGTTGGCCTTTTTAATCAAATCTGTGGAGTCTATCGAAAAAATATCCGTTCAAAAATATTTTTCCCCTAAAGCTGTATTTCACACATAGTGGTCAGCTCCTTCAAGTAGTTCCTGCACTGACACCAGCTTCGCTTTAGCTCGTACCTTCTCAAGTCCATATCTATTTTATTAGGCCTCCCTCTCTTTCGCTTACCTTCGACTTGCACTACGATATGCCAGGTGACTTCTCTCCCGTCTCTCCAAATGGCCATACCATCTCAATCTTCTTACCACTAAGTTTATCTGAATACTAAATTTAGGTCTTAATTCCTTATATGGTCCTTTTTGCTTATTCCCAAGATCCATCTTAAAATTCACATCTCAATTGTAGCTAAGCTTTGCTCTTCTTTTGCCTTAATTGCCCAGGTTTCCGCTCCATACAATACCGTGAGTACAATAATGGTGTTATATAACCGTCCTTTCAATTTAAGTGGTATGTGTTTGTCACATAGTACACCACTCAACTCCCTGAATTTTAGCCAGCCTGCGTTTATTCTTGCCCCTAATTTTATTTTCCACACCCACATTAAATTGTACCCCAGAACCAAGATATTTGAATTCCTTCCTTCTGTTTAAACACCAGTCATCGATTTGCTGGTGTGTTTCTTTGTATTTATTCCTCCAAGATACATATTAAGGGTTTGTCTCGGTTGACCCTAAGACCTTTGCTTTCAATTTGCTCCATCCACACTTTTACCTGCTCTGCTAATTACACATTTGAGCCTGCGCACAGGACGGTATCATCCGCAAAGAGCATTGCCCACGGTGATACGCGCTTCAGGTCAGGTCCTTCGTTATCGAATCCATTATTGTTATGAAGAGCAATAGACTTAGGGCCGATCCTTGATGCACACGACATTTAGACTGAATCCCTTTGATGTCCCAACTTAGGTTTTTGCATTTTTATGTCGGGTACACCATTGGAACTGTTGCTATTTCATATCAACTGCCTTGGCACTTCATCGAAAGCTTTCTAAAGATCGATAAAACACATATGAAGATCCTTTTGTTTTTCCTTATATAATTCCATAAGTCCTAAGAACATGTATTGCATCTGAAGTTGACTTTTCCATGCATGAATTCAAATTGTCAGTAATCTATTGTTTTTCGATGTCTAGCTTCTCCTTCATTATGTGACTCGTTAACTATCCCCCGATAGTTATTGCATTCTTGTACATCTCCCTTCTGGCTTATAATAGGTTTTTGTTTAAACGCGTTTGTACTAATTGCATGGCTACTTTATCGGGAAGAAGAAAAGGATTTTCTTATTAAACTTTACCCGAGCAATCCTTTTACTCGCGAATCAAAAATACAAAGAGTCAAGAAATCCTACCTATCTATGCAACATGTAAAACCAGGTGACATATTCAAAAACAACATTGAAAAGATGCAAAACTTTTAATAAGTGATTATAATAATGTTTAATAAATTAATTATCAGTATAGAGAATAAAAAAATAATAACATAGTTATAAATACTCATTTCATCATATGTTTAAATATTAAAATCAGCGCAATGATTATAAAAGGATTTTGTTTCAGAAAATTTTAAATATAGTGGTGCGGAAATAAGAAAAAAATTTGAATTTCGAGACGAGACAAGATTCTAAAAAACTGACCCAATATCGAGACGAGAATTTACATGTCGAAAGGAAACGAAACGAGATTTTTTCGACGAGATCTCGGGTTAAATTATTTTATAGATCATAGAGTTTTAGTAAATTTGATTGTGTAATTTTATTTCTTATGATTCACATTTAGGTATTAAATAAAAATCAATATGTTGGAATATATTTAATATAAAAAAACAAGAATAAATATTATATATTTTTGCAAAAAAATCCAAATTTTGTTAATTTGTGTTCATTTACCTACGTATGAGCGGCCCTTAAGATCTGTGAATAATTTAATTTTATCACATATTTGTATCCATAGCGTAATTATATATTTCGAAATCTACTTATTTAAAATGGAAAGTTTCATCCATAAGAATAAATGATAAAGACAAATGAATACGGGTTAAATCAAATTTGATAAACATGAGCAAAAAAACTTCTATATGAATGTCAACCGTTTGCCAGTTGATTTTTTGTATAGCTGTGAAATTTGTATTTTATTAATATATGCTCCTCTTTTATCCTAATATTGGCACTCGCAAAAATGCTAATGTAAGTTCAAATAGGCATGTTAAACGTTTAAACAAATTCACCTTTTTATGCTAAAATTTGTCTCGGATTATTATCTTGAAGTTGAGATAGACCTTTAGAAAAATAATTAAATTTAGATTTCTTTCATTTTAAAACACCCACTAAGGGTGGAAAATTTTTATAAATAGTATAAGAAATAGTCCACTTAAAAAAGTCGCAAATTAATAAAGGTAATAAATTATTTCTATCAGCGTAATCCTAACAACAAGAGCCCTATTGAGCTTTTTCATAAAACTAGAAAAGAATTTTGTCAATGGGGGGGGGGGGACCCTTGTCAACGCCAGTGCTAGCGTCAATTAAATGTAAACCTATCTAAGTTTAGCTGGAAAAGGTCACGACAATACATATTTATATCAATCCTTTATCAAAAAGAGGAACCTAGGCGACTAAAGAGGCAAACGACGAGGTAGTAAAAAGTAGAAAGTTTTCAACTCGAAATAGACCGGAAGAGACAATTTCCCGAATTTAGGTGGAATCGTAAATAAAACATAGAGATATAAAATGAAATATTTGAAAATAAATTCGATAAAACCAAAAGAAACGTTAATTTTATAAATATTATAGGTATCATTTAATCAATTAACTTACTAGAATATATGAGGAGTTCACCATAAGGAATTTGCTTAAAGGGTAAAATCCTGTAATTCTTTGAGCCAATAAGTCATGGATCTTGTTAAGAAACTTGTTCTGTGACTTCGCATTCAATTTTATAAACAGCCTATACCCAAATTCATAACTACAAACAATTAAAAATATATTTTGTATTTAAATTGAAATGTGTATGTATATTTAGAATGAAATAAAAAAATGGAAATAAGAAAGTATACTTATTAAATTATAGGTGTAACGTGATTTAATTGTAAAAATTTTATTTTGTTAAATAAAAGGTACACCTTTAATAAATTTAAGGTGTTGTTGCAAGGCATAAAAATTTTGAAAACCTTTTTTTAACTTCTTTGACAATAAAAATTGCAACTTTGGAGGCCGTTTATTTTGCAATTTTTATATTTTATGACTGCTCCATTCCATAAAATTTAAACGACAGACATTTAAGTTTATAAAATATATAAATATATGAGGAGGATACTTTAATCGACTTATCCAAAATCTCAAAGGAACAAAGACTAATTGTTTAGCTGAGTTAAATAATAAATAAGATAAGAAACATTAGTAACAATTTAAGGTTTTATCACCTCCTGATAAAATTTAGAGCTCAATAAAATGCCATATAACAGGTAAAATTTTATTCGACAATCATTCTATAAGCGCGTCTCTTTTAACCAACAAAATTGAACCAAATAAGTCTTAATCTTTCTTTTAGAAATATTGTAGATTTTAAAGGGACCCGGAATTAAAAATTATGGAAATGTCAGCCTTAGGCAATTTTAATATAGAATCTTTATTTTAATTTTATCGTCAAAATAAAAAATATTTTAATTGATTAAACACCGTCTCTCTACTCTAATGCCATACTCTTTAATCAAAGCTGCACTTAAAAGTGCGAAGGCTGGGGCTTAAATGCCTTACAAATATTATGATATACACAGGGGGGTAAATAAGGGAAAATACATGTAGAGATGTAATTTTTAATTCGGATATATGGCGAATACCTTGATAGTAATTCTTTGTGCAATCCATTATATTTAAGTTGTCCATTAACTAACACTGCAATTTCGGAACATATCTCATAGCTTTCCAAACTACTAGTAAATATTAACACAATATGATCTTGATTGATCTTCTGAAAAATATAATCTCGTAAGACATTTCGTATATTTCCGTTTAAACCTATATAATATCATTATAATAGTTTAAATAATTGGGCAAAAATAATTTAGTAATAATAATATTACTAAAAGTTATATACACAAAAAATAATAATTGCAAACCTTCAAAAGGGTCTTCCAATAGAACTATCCTATAATTGCTCATGAGTGTTAGAGCGATACACACTTTTCTACGAGTTTCGTTGGTACAATGATGTATCCATGTATCTTCCACAATCTCAAAATCCTTCAAGTATTTTTCTACCTGCTAAAAAATTGTTAACATGCATAAACCCAGCAGGATACTATTATTAATTTACTATATTTAAACTCCTAACGATTTAGTTTTTGTAAGGATTAAAATTAATTCTGACTTTTAATCTTTTAAATACAACGATGTTAACGTCTTGTTTATTTCAACTTTCACTTTTTAATTATAGAGACGTAGTTACTTATGATTGACATTGTCAGTTATCAATGCTAAAATAGTCTTGGTAAAACTAATCTTGGGTAGGAGTTTTTAAATTCAATTTCCTTTATTTTAACATGCGTTGCTTATATTATTTCGTTATTTAACATTCAAAATTGCTTTAAGTCTGCAACTTAACTACGCACATAAATTTATAAAAATTTAAACTAAATTTCTGGAATATTTGAAATTGGTTTACCTAGCGTGTATATTCAAAAATTTAAAGTACAAGTTAAAACCTCTTGTAGTCAACACAAACAATATTTAGGATTACTCAAAGTTTTGTACAGAAATCCAGCTATCCTGGTGTAAAATGAATTAAGTTATTAATTTTGGGGATTTGAACTATTAATTAAATAAAGGTAATAATTTTTTTTTTTTTTTTTTTTGAATTGACATGCTTTATTAAAAAAAAGTATTAAATATAAAGTGGATTTAATACAAAGATACAAGAACGAAAATATTTATAAAAAGAATGATTAAAACACATTATCCGTTTCTTCATCTTTAAGAATGGGCATTGAATCCATCAAAGAATAAAAATTGGATTTAGCAATCGCAATGGCAATTGATTGTCTTAGTAAGAAACTATTCGATATTTTAGAAGGGGGCGAGCGTTTATTGAGTTCTTTAAAAAAATTTAATGCGCTCTTTCCGAACGTCCCTGAGCACGACGAGACGATAGGAATAAAAACGGAGGATTCCGATAAAGCTGAGTATTTTAAGGATTTGCGATGCTCTGCCGATCCTAGGGGGTCGTGAGTATCGTTGGAGAGGGCAAACAGGTCAATACAGGTGTAGTCCCATTTTAAGAAAAGGCCTTTGTCCCATGGGATAAGTGATGAACCGTCAGGACGCATCCGCCCTTCGAGAGAGGGATCTGACGGTTCAAGGATGGAAGGAACTTTTGCCCGTTTGAGGGCAGCTTGAAGCAGTGTATTTATTTTTTGGTGCCTACTATACCGGCTTTTGTTAAATTTACAATGCAGAGGGTGACGCGCTTCCTCATCTACAAGTGAATTACAAAGCCGGCAGGGGTATGGGGACGTGTATTTACAGCCCAAGCGGAGGGCTATGTTGAAGGACAGGGTAGGATTCTCTAAAAACATTCCCGAAAACTTACTAGGGTAAGCTTCAAGCCATTCATGACCAGATTGGTCGAAAGCCAATGACCTAAGATTGCAATGCTGTTTGGCGTCGCATGTCGAGAGAAGGTAAGCAACGGACCGCGACACCAAACTTGCATCCAAATCTTTTTGGGCATATAATTGTGGAATGTCAACTCCTAAATTGACATTCTCATTCCATAGAGATAAGGCTTGATTGATAGAGGGGTTGAGTGAGAAAGGGACAAGGTCGTTAATAGATTGTTTAAAAGAAAGGGAGGAGGAAATAAAGGCGGCTAAGGAAATCGCGGTAGGGGAACGAATACCTAGACCGCCAGATTTTGTGGGAAGAGTGGCTTGAAGCCAAGTATTCGTGTTAAAAGAAATATTTAAAATTAATTCAAGTGTGGATTTAAAAAAGTGTTCATAATTGTGTAAGACATCTTTAAATAAAAAAGCTTGCGTGGAGCGGAAGCAGAATAAAATTTTGCTAATGTTGTAATAATTTTTTATAATGTAAAAGGAATGATGAGAGGGCATAGATTTAAAAATGTCTAATTTGGTTTTTAGAGAAGAAAGGTTTTTGTCTAAAAAATTTTTGAGGCACTCAGGGCCCCCGATAGGTGCGCCTAAAACATACATATTGTCTTTATTAATTTTAGCAAAGTCAAAAAACTTTGGGTGAATATTATCCAAGTCAGAATATATTTCACTTTTAGAGGCATTTAAACATAAGTTTAATGTGGGGAAAAAAGCATGTATTACATCTAGTGCTTGGACTAGGTTGTCAGGGGTGCCAACAAGAGTGGCGTCATCTAAATACCAGACATTGAGGGTGAGTTTACAATGTTTGTTAATTTCGTTAATTAGGTGATTTATAGCCAAGCAGAATAAAGGGGGGCCTAGGGGGTCACCTTGTTGGATCCCTTCTGCGGATTCAAGGAAGAATTCTCCAAATTTCAAAATCGAAGGACATCCGTAACTTGAAATGATGTAGTTGGTGTATTGGGGAAATATCTTGATAAAATCGTTAATGAAGGCTGTGCGGCGAATGCTATTGAAAGCATTTTTAAAATCCAGTTTTATAAAGGAGTCACCCAGAGGGAGGTGTTCCAGGGCTAAGCGTGCGGCATGGGTAGCTATCTCGCACCCTCCTTTGACCCCAAAGCCTAGTTGATGCGGAATTAAAGTAGGGGACAATATGGGTTTAATCGCCGAACAAATTAATTTAGAAATAATTCTTCGAAAGACACCGCCGATAGCGATAGGCCTGGCTGAATTGTCGGCCTTTCTTATAGCTAAAAGCTTAGCTCCAAAGACTATGGGTGTTATTTCTTTAGGTATACTCCCATTGACTAAAAGGTTACAAAATTTGGTGAGTAAGTCTAGTAAGATGGAGGAGTTATTATTATCAATGGGATTTGAACTATTAATTAAATAAAGGTAATAATTAGATTAGTAAAGCGATAGAATGGTAGAATTTGCATGTGTAATGCAACTAAACAAGTATAATGGGGAACTAAATTTAAACTTAGGTCGAATTTTGACTTGGCTCCTAAATTTCTCTGACTAAAAATAGACCTGATGAAATTAACACGATTACAATTGTTTGTTCGGGGCTTGCACTTATTATAAAAGTAAATAACGAAAATAAGTGAACCGTTTATAAATTGCCGTTATAACTATAAAATATAAAGAGCGCGTCGCTAATTAGGCTCCAGGTTGGGGAGCTATAAATTTACCAGACGAGCATCTTCCAACCCCAGCATATGGGCATACGAGACAAGCGTTTCTCTGGGAGTTAAATACTTATTAATTTGACTGGTTGGATAATAGCCAATAAATTTGAAACTACTACACCCTGACTTTCGAATATTATAACCATGCACATATACATCTCCTTTGAAATTTTTCACTTTTCCACTTAATAATTCATAGAAGATTCTGCAATCTAAAAAATTATCATATTTTGATACATATATAATGTTGTTGTTTATAAAAATTATATACTTGAATTGGCCTTATTGAGGTCGAGAATTCCAAAACATTTTTTATTTTGGATTTGAATGTTAATATTTTTTAAAAAGGTAGTGGTTACATCTTTCATCCAAATTTTGAATTCCATTGAATTATTATCTTTCCTTAAGTTATCTGAATCTTGAAGTGGACATTTGGAATTTATTTCAGAATTTTTATTTTTTATATGTAAATGCTTTTTCATCAGACTTTTTAAAGCTGCAAACCTAGTTTTGATTTTTCCCCAATACAATTTATTTAATTGCCATAACTTCTTAACCCGTATTGCGATTTCAATGACACTATAGACTATTGCAAAGAATAAAAATGAATAGGATTGTCTGACAACTTCTTGAGATTCATCGTAAAACGCGTGTCTATATGAAACACTAGAATAGCTCTTTAAAAATATAATATTTAGGCTACCTTGCAACTTTTGAAAAGTGATGTTTGTGCACTATAAGCAAACCCCTGAAAAAACTAAAAGGAGGAAATAATATTGTCAATGCACTCCATTTATGATAATATATTGGCAGTATATTTAATGTTAAGTCTGCTAGGACGCATGACACGGTGATCAGAACATTACATATGAATGAGGGGCGAATAAAATTTAATAAACGACATAGCAAGCCCATATAAGGAATATACGCTAAGCTATGTAAATAAAAGAGGTTTGATATAAAGTTTATTCAATATGTTTTATACCTGAATGAAACAAAAAATAGTATGACAAATGGATCATATGCTTGCCCAATTATGGTCTGTAGTATAAAGGCTGATGCTAATAATGCTAATTGTATAACAGAATTGCTTATTAAATGGGCAATCGTATAGCCAATGGCGTGATAAGGTTCAAGTCTTTCTAATACTTCGTAGGAAGAGCTACTTTTAATTAACCCATTTAAAATGTTTAAAGTTAAAAGTATGATTGCTATATGAGTTCCATAGGTAATCATTAGTCTCCTATTATAATGTAATTCACTCGATTTAGAATTTAAATATTAACAGAATATAAAAATACTAATTTAAACATTATATTGGAATTATTTTGTTTAATTTTAAAAAAGATTACCTTATATGTGACTTTTCGTTAAAGATAGGATGATTTATTGTAAGATTGCCGTAATCAACCCCATTATATATATTTATCTCGTCTGTGTAATCAGAAACCTTTTTATTAGAGGTATACTTGTAATTCTCAGATGAAAGCAAAGTTTTATTAAAGGTGCTTGTCGATCGGGTTTTAAATTTAACGAGAGTTCTGTAATAGGATGTGTCGAATAAAGTTAGGAAGGATGCCATCCCAATTTTTAGTCTGTTATCATACCAAATTTTAACATAGTCAATATCGGCATGTGTAAGATGTTGCAAGTACTGCAAATGCTCTGTATTGGATAACAGCAACTTCAGTGTCTCTCGTTTTTTTAAATTGGACAGAGCTTTACTTAAAATTTCTTGTATAACCAATGCACTTTTATATTTGTCTTGTAGTGATAATGTGACATTTTGTGGATAAATTTTAGCGTAGCCTCCAATTATATCAAATCTATCGTTTGTATTCTTGATAAAATATTTACTTAATTTTTTAGTATCGACTGTAGTAATCAAATTGGACCAGGATTCGATAAATGCTTGAGAACCACGTTTTGCAAAACATTGATTTTGACCATCTTTATTAAGGCAAATACACTTAATCCTTTTACTAGGCAAAATTGAACGTTTACTACCTAATTTCTGATTAGGTTTCTCTGATTTATAACAAATTTGATCAAATAAGTCGCTACATTTAATGTTGGACCCATAAGAGCTTATTTCGGAGTTGATAGATTGAAATAGGTGACATTTGCTATCGTATTTATGAGGTATGCGATATATGCACTCATTTAATTTCTTGATATATAAAGTATCAGGATACTTATAAAGTATTGACATAGTATTTTTTCCAAAAAACTCTTTGCTCTTTTTTAAAAGGTCTTTATCGATGGTTTTATTAAGGGATTCTTTAATTCTGAATAATTATTTAAAACTTAGTATTATTAATTATATATATATTATATATATAGGTTTTAATGTCGCATTGTAAGATAATGTTTCAATTATAGACTATTAGCCTTCTCAACTTTTATATATTCAAGATATAAGTTTTGCTAAAATTAATCGCCGTATTTATATTCAACCTAAACTTTATATAGCGATGGATTGAATTTGTCAATTATCTTGAACGTTATACAATTAATAGTTATTTTAAGAGTTTTTTAAACCCAAAAAATTAAGCAGAAATTATTTTAAATATATTTAAGTGTAGATAGTGCTTAATAAGTTGAGTATATATATGAATTATTTTATTATTATTCTTATATTTTTGTTTAAATAGCTCAATTTTATAAATTTTTAAATTATTTTTATCATTATATATGAAATAGATATACATATAGAGCATAATAACCATTTTGCTAGCCATCTTGATAGATGACAAAAAATGAATTTTCAGAAGGCATTAAGCCGTCTAGTCGATGGTTTTGACTTAAATCATATGTAGAATTATAAAACAGATTATGGGATAAGCTTAGCGCTTCTCCCCTTGATTAAAAAATCATATATTTAACATATTGATTAAATAACAAAACAATTTGAGCCTAAATGAGTACCAAAAGGTAGGATTTTATTTTGGAAGAGGTTTTCAATTTTTTTCTTCAAATATTGAAAATAGGAAAATTTTTTTGCAATTTGATTAAATATATACTTAATGTAGCATCCATGTGAGTATTTCCAGCCAAATTTAAATTTTAAATTCTATTGAGGCTGGTGTAAAGAAGATGAAAACATAAAAAGCTAATTTGGCATTAAAAAATTGTAACAAAATACATTATTAAGTTGATGTGAGTGATGTCTCACTTAGCAATTGTCCTTCATTTGTTCTAGAAATTAAAAAAACAAATTATCTCAATAGTAAATACTCATTCTTAAAACTAACATGAAATTCCTTTATAAAATTATTTCCGCTTTTCACCTTGACAGCGTTTACTGCCTGTGATAGGTGTAGATTAACAAGTTCTAAATTTGTTATTAAAAACACCTGCTTAGGCGAATTTAGAGTCCTGCGCATTGTTTCTAATTGGGCTGAGCTCAATCCAAGCTTGATGTTTTTGTTATGCCTGTCCAAAAAATAATGTTTTAAGCCCTTGTAAATTTTAAACAAATTATGAATTCAGAATCTGAAATTATCTTGTAGCATACAACAAATTTAATTGCCAATAAGAGAAACCATAAAAATTTCGATAAACAATTTGTTAAAAATTATATTATTTTGCAACAATGGATTGATCCTATTTTTCAATTCAATATTAAACTGGGCTTTGCAATTAAAAAAAAATTATTTAAAACTTAATTTGAGAAGCCCGATCATTTTAGTAGAATCCAAGGTTCAGGAAACTTCTAAAGACCGATTGAGGCTCAAAATAGATCCAAAATTGATTTTTTTTATAATTCTTACTTAGTTGATACAAAATTAATTTATTAATAACGTTAGTTCTGACGTTCTGTCACCTTATGTAAAATCTTTTTATTCGTAACATTATTCCCTATGATATAATAGGAATTGAATAATTTGTTACTTGTCAACAATAATTTTTTAATAAGAAATTCATTTATTTTAGGGCGTAGCGAGCATCGGAATTAGAGGGCAGCAATAATGATTTAGGGAAGGCAAAATAAACTTTTTTAGCCATAATTTTAATATATATCAACAAATTTTTGGAATTTGAGGGCAGCCTCCCTGCCCCCCCCCCGGCCACGCTTATGATTTATTAGAGTAAAACAGAGTATTACGCCGCTATCGTACTTATTAAATTTTGTATTGCATTACATAAGTTTCAAAAAAATTTCCCCAAGGGAAGAGGGGGTTTCAACCACAAAATCGCCCCCTTGCGTACGCCACTGCATGTATAGCTAGGAATCATGGGCTATACCTAAAAGGGAAAAGCAGCGTGATGCATCCATGGAGATGAGAATGCTAAAGTGAGCAAAAAGGAAAATAAGCGAAATGAAAAAATAAGAAGAATTTTGGGTACTACACTATTACGACAAAGCTCCTAACAAACAGACTAAGATGGTATGGCCATGTCGAGAGAAGGGGCGATAGCTACGTGGGAAATAAAATTGAGAAGATAAATTTTACAGGAAAAAAAAGGAGAGGAAGTCCCAAGCTTACCTGGATCCATAAAATAAGGCACGATATCAAAACCCACAAGACAAAGAAAGATCTATGTAAATATAAAGACAATTGGAAACGAATGCTGAAAAAACTGACCACCAGCCTAGGTGACAAATAGGCATTGAAAGAAGAAGTAGTGATAGGCAAGACTACCAAATAGCTAAAAGATTAGCTAAAAAATGTGCAGCAAAATCTTAAAGCAAGGTGTAATAGATAATGACAAACTAAAGCCAAAGGACGGAGAAAGATTGACCTACAAAATAGCACATCCATTGAAAATGGCCTTTAGTCGAAGATCAAATCCAATAAAACATAATAGGAGAATTCGACCCAGCCGATTGGATTTCGAAAACGGAGGTAAAGTTGCTTGGTAAACAAAAATCAAGAAAAACTCTTGGTTTGGACACATACCAATATAATGTCTTAAAACAAACGGGAAAAATGCTAAACGAGTGGAGAGATCTATGATACCTTACCGCAAACTAAAAGGTAGTATTTAAGATCTTAACAACTACAGAAGGATTGCTTATGAGTCACACTTTCAAGGTGTGGAAATAGTGACCGCAAAACGGCTTCGGAGTTTAGTAAAAGCGAAAACCAATTCGGATTTATGCCAAAGAGGTCCACAGCAGATGCCCTTAACAGTGTTTAAAGATTAATAAAATGGTTTAAATAAAGGGAGGAGATGTGAACATGTGTTTTATGAATCTATAAAAGGCGTTTGATGGAGTTTTTAGGAACATTAGTTTAGAAATGTCTTAAAGAAGATAAGGTGCTTGAATTATACGTCAGAGCCATATAAGATTGTACAAGGAAATTAGAGCTTTAGTTATAACTAGTTAACAAAAGATGTGGGTTAACCTTTAGTGTGTGAACCTGTGGGTCTGTTTGCAAAATACAACAAATGTCCTGTTGATCAGACAACTCTTCCTTAAAAATGAGACACCTGTCTCATATGTGACTTGACCTGCACTATTTTTATTATTTTCTCACCTTAAAACTCAAAAAATAGTACGATTACGGGAAAAATTTTTAGCTAATATATCTTGTAAACAACTAAACAACAATCTTCTCCCCCATAGAAACATTCTACAGACTTTTAAGAATGCTACAATATAACTACCATAAGAGAACTTACGATTGCGGGCTTCCATCGCCATAAAATAGTCAAAGAAATATGCAAGACCTGTACATTGTCGTTAATCTTTTGAGTTTCAAATGCTCCAAATAATAAAACGGCTTTAAAATACAGAGATATTATTAGGTATGGAAATTATAATAAGGCACTGATATACTTACACAGATAATATAAGGCCGAATATTTTTAATGTCCAAAACAATTTGCGAATTTGCTTCTGTACTATTAATCCAAATATTATTGTTAATCTTCATTACTCAGCCCATGCCAGGTATTTAGCCACTTAGAATACTACTGATGATTATGTAAGAATTTATTTATTAAAAGCTAAAAAAACATCATATATGTATTATTAATTGATGCATAACAAAGTTTATAATTTTTTCAATATTTAATGTTGTTTAAACGGACAATGTGCTTTATGTTTCATTCGAGTATGGCACGTCAGATTGGCAAAGAATTTGTGGTATAAAAACATTTCCTTCTGGTTTCCAAATTATGGGACCAATCTAAAGGTAGTTTATATTTTGAATTTTGTAAATTTGTGTTGCACATTATAATAAAACAGAAGGATGTTTATCCTTTTAGATCTCATACGCTCTTATACATATCTTATTCTTTTATTAGACTAAAGCACTTTTCTAATTCATATAAACAAACCGCTTTTATTCAGGTATATAGATTATGTGGTTTCTTTATATAGTGTTAATGTACAGGTTTTTTATAAAAATTAGCTCCATTGCCGATTACATGATGATTAAATAAAAAAATCATGGATTCAATATATTTTTGCAAGCTGTCCTTATTTTCTGTCCTAATTTCTATGATTTTTAGCATTAGTATATCTTTCTAATTAGCCTAGCCCTTAATATGTAGGATTTTCGACTTCAACAAGCTTTTATATTTGCTATTTTAAATCATTTAACACATGATATAACCGAAAAAATGAACAAAAACTTGAGACCTGCAAAGCGGAAGCAATAAGTTAGGCCAAAAAGAAAGTAGGTTAGCTAATCTAAGTAACACGTCTAAATTGCAAGTAGATCTAGTATGCTTTTCAATAAATAGGGAATAGACTATGCTTTTAATATACATATTACTTATTTCATATGATAATCAATGTTATTTGTAATATATTATTTCAATAAAGTTACGGAGAAACATTTTATTGGTTTCAGCCGTGAGTTTCAACCACTTTCCTTAGTGACAAGGATTGTTTACAAACATTTTTTACCAGGCCCATCAGCAATACGACTAAATAATTAGTCTCGCGAGCTATAACTTTGCTTTGTTGTTTTAAATTTTAGATCTTCAAGTATTAATTATGTTTTAAAAAGAAATGAAACAAAGTAATAATTATACAATGTTAGATTTAGTTGGTTTATTTTTTTTATCTATAACTATACAGCCCGTACTTGTCTTTAAAAATTAATTTTTGCTTTAGTTCAATTTTATTCCATTGCTTTTAGGTATGCCTATTAAAGTTTGTTTTTATAAATTAAATTCTCATAAAATTTCCTTTATCTTTTGTTTCACCAAACTAAAATTTGGCTTAGTTTGGAAGACTGAAATAGTTCCCCTTGAAAAAATAAATTAAATTTTGAGTGGTAGTTAAAGGAGCTCATCAGAGCTCATCAGGAAAGGAGCACACTTTGTTATTATAACCCAAACCCTAGCCCTAACACTTACCCTAACCCATATATTTACTTGTTATGATTTCATTAGGACATGTTAATATAAAATATTTTGTGCTAAGACAATATGTTAAATTCATCCTGAGCAATCATGACGAGTTTCGCTCCTATTTCTGTGCTCCTTTGACCGGTTCCCAAAAAAAGCTATAACTCAATAAATCAATATGTGTGCGCCTTGGTACAATAAGTTTTAAAAGTAAAGAAGGCGTATAAATAATTTTCTAAATAAAATAAATTTAATATAATTTCTTTACTTCTTTCAAGGTAGATTTTGTAATAGAATAATCTTCAAACTCATATAGTTTTCTTACTGGTTCCATCAAGAGCAAAATCTTAGAAAGGCTTGTGCCAGGGAGATATACCTATATAAAATAACTGAATTATAATCAAAATAATTTTTTTACGATTTTATAATAATGGCTATTATCTAAATGTCGTATCTACAACGACCAAATGGTGCCCCGCCTCGGTGGCCTCTTGAGTATGGGTTATACTCAGAGCTGAGGTTGAAACTATTAAGCTCATTATCATCTAGTGTTGAAATGAGATATTTTTAATGAATACTGTGACAATGATGGATAAGACACAGAATTAATATAGAGCGGCAAAAAATAACATGGCGATTCCTTTCACGGATGCGATGGGTAATGCATGTGGTTTTATTAGTCTATGAATGCATGGTTACTATTAAATACACCCTTACTTAAAAATTATCAGCGTTCGCCTATGCTCTATTTACGTAAGAGGGGATTGTAGATAAGCAGGGGATTTCTGTGTATACCGAAAATAGTAAAGGTAAAGCCCAAGAAAAGATCTTAAGTAAGTTGGATTGGTGATACAAATAGAAAAAAGCTTTATTAATCCCTTATTCCTTTTTACTATTGGATTTCTCATTACTCCTATAGTCTTTAAGAACTTCTACGTTAAAAACAAAGGCCGCCAAAAACCCTTCCCCCTTCCGAAATACCACTAGAGATATTCTTATTGTTCGAGAAAGTGTACGCCATTATATAGTTGTTAAATGCTACCGCCCCCCCCCTTTTGCCACCCTTCAACTCCCCTTTCCCAGGGAATGGGGGTGATTTGCCCCCCTTCATCTGCCCTCTTCCTTCTTAAGGGGCCCTCATTTTTTACACTCTTTCTCACCCGGGAGGGGGAGCGGCAAATCACCGGGGCAAAAAAGAGGGGAAGGGGCAAATTACCTCCGCCGCTCCTTCCCACCTCACCCCCCGGGTAAAAAAGAGGGAGGGGGCAAACAATCGGAACAAAATAAGGGGGGGGTCAAAATTCTCTAATTTATTTGTGATATATAATATGAGCAAATATTTAACTGCTCAATGCTTGAACTTGAACAGATTTAGCCATGGGCGTAACCAGGTTTTGGATTGGGGGGGGGGGGGGGGGGGGGGGTTAAGCGTTCATAGGGGGAGGGGGCAAAACATGATATTTTTTAATTTAACGGTTTTTGCATTGAAAAATATTGCTGTTTCGACTCGCTGCTCGAGCATTTTTATATGCTCTTGTTCTGCCTAGTGCACCGAACAGCGAGCACAGATTGTGCTAAAGCGCTTTTAAACACCTCAGTGTTGTGCTCGAGCAAAGCACTTAGTGAGCATTGCTCACGCGAGCAATTTAACAATTCCACCATTATACTTATAATTGTAATAGAAATAAAAATAAACCGTAGTATCATATCGAACAGAGTTGATCTAAATAGAAATTACTTCCATTTCTCGTTTTAAAAGAAGCACTTAACATCGGGAATAATAGGACCCTCCATAACTATTTGTTAAATTTAATTAACTTTACCAATTATATTTGCCAGATTCCTAGTCTATAGAAATTTATTTTTAAGATGATATATAATTTATTATATGCTTTTAAATTAGAACGTAGGATAAATCATACTATGGGCTAATGGCATTTTTAAAAACTGCAGAAATAGGCGAATTTTGAGAATCAAATAAAAACTATTTGAAAAATTAATTTTTTATTTTACCCCTTTGCACAGGAGCATCTAGAAAGGGTGGGTTGGCAGTTGCCCCACCCCTAATTCAAAAAAATGTTTAATTTTAAAATCATTCTGACACCAACTAAATAATAGTTAAAGATATGGTAAAGAAATGGGAAAAATGTTGGCCCTTTTAATCAAATCTGTGGAGTCTATCGAAAAAATATCCGTTCAAAAATATTTTTCCCCTAAAGCTGTCACACATAGTGGTCAGCTCCTTCAAGTAGTTCCTGCACTGACACCAGCTTCGCTTTAGCTCGTACCTTCTCAAGTCCATATCTATTTTATTAGGCCTCCCTCTCTTTCGCTTACCTTCGACTTGCACTACGATATGCCAGGTGACTTCTCTCCCGTCTCTCCAAATGGCCATACCATCTCAATCTTCTTACCACTAAGTTTATCTGAATACTAAATTTAGGTCTTAATTCCTTATATGGTCCTTTTTGCTTATTCCCAAGATCCATCTTAAAATTCACATCTCAATTGTAGCTAAGCTTTGCTCTTCTTTTGCCTTAATTGCCCAGGTTTCCGCTCCATACAATACCGTGAGTACAATAATGGTGTTATATAACCGTCCTTTCAATTTAAGTGGTATGTGTTTGTCACATAGTACACCACTCAACTCCCTGAATTTTAGCCAGCCTGCGTTTATTCTTGCCCCTAATTTTATTTTCCACACCCACATTAAATTGTACCCCAGAACCAAGATATTTGAATTCCTTCCTTCTGTTTAAACACCAGTCGATTTGCAGGTGTGTTTCTTTGTATTTATTTCCTCCAAGATACATATTAAGGGTTTGTCTCGGTTGACCCTAAGACCTTTGCTTTCAATTTGCTCCATCCACACTTTTACCTGCTCTGCTATACACATTTGAGCCTGCGCACAGGACGGTATCATCCGCAAAGAGCATTGCCCACGGTGATACGCGCTTCAGGTCAGGTCCTTCGTTATCGAATCCATTATTGTTATGAAGAGCAATAGACTTAGGGCCGATCCTTGATGCACACGACATTTAGACTGAATCCCTTTGATGTCCCAACTTAGGTTTTTGCATTTTTATGTCGGGTACACCATTGGAACTGTTGCTATTTCATATCAACTGCCTTGGCACTTCATCGAAAGCTTTCTAAAGATCGATAAAACACATATGAAGATCCTTTTGTTTTTCCTTATATAATTCCATAAGTCCTAAGAACATGTATTGCATCTGAAGTTGACTTTTCCATGCATGAATTCAAATTGTCAGTAATCTATTGTTTTTCGATGTCTAGCTTCTCCTTCATTATGTGACTCGTTAACTATCCCCCGATAGTTATTGCATTCTTGTACATCTCCCTTCTGGCTTATAATAGGTTTTTGTTTAAACGCGTTTGTACTAATTGCATGGCTACTTTATCGGGAAGAAGAAAAGGATTTTCTTATTAAACTTTACCCGAGCAATCCTTTTACTCGCGAATCAAAAATACAAAGAGTCAAGAAATCCTACCTATCTATGCAACATGTAAAACCAGGTGACATATTCAAAAACAACATTGAAAAGATGCAAAACTTTTAATAAGTGATTATAATAATGTTTAATAAATTAATTATCAGTATAGAGAATAAAAGATAATAACATAGTTATAAATACTCATTTCATCATATGTTTAAATATTAAAATCAGCGCAATGATTATAAAAGGATTTTGTTTCAGAAAATTTTAAATATAGTGGTGCGGAAATAAGAAAAAAATTTGAATTTCGAGACGAGACAAGATTCTAAAAAACTGACCCAATATCGAGACGAGAATTTACATGTCGAAAGGAAACGAAACGAGATTTTTTCGACGAGATCTCGGGTTAAATTATTTTATAGATCATAGAGTTTTAGTAAATTTGATTGTGTAATTTTATTTCTTATGATTCACATTTAGGTATTAAATAAAAATCAATATGTTGGAATATATTTAATATAAAAAAACAAGAATAAATATTATATATTTTTGCAAAAAAATCCAAATTTTGTTAATTTGTGTTCATTTACCTACGTATGAGCGGCCCTTAAGATCTGTGAATAATTTAATTTTATCACATATTTGTATCCATAGCGTAATTATATATTTCGAAATCTACTTATTTAAAATGGAAAGTTTCATCCATAAGAATAAATGATAAAGACAAATGAATACGGGTTAAATCAAATTTGATAAACATGAGCAAAAAAACTTCTATATGAATGTCAACCGTTTGCCAGTTGATTTTTTGTATAGCTGTGAAATTTGTATTTTATTAATATATGCTCCTCTTTTATCCTAATATTGGCACTCGCAAAAATGCTAATGTAAGTTCAAATAGGCATGTTAAACGTTTAAACAAATTCACCTTTTTATGCTAAAATTTGTCTCGGATTATTATCTTGAAGTTGAGATAGACCTTTAGAAAAATAATTAAATTTAGATTTCTTTCATTTTAAAACACCCACTAAGGGTGGAAAATTTTTATAAATAGTATAAGAAATAGTCCACTTAAAAAAGTCGCAAATTAATAAAGGTAATAAATTATTTCTATCAGCGTAATCCTAACAACAAGAGCCCTATTGAGCTTTTTCATAAAACTAGAAAAGAATTTTGTCAATGGGGGGGGGGGACCCTTGTCAACGCCAGTGCTAGCGTCAATTAAATGTAAACCTATCTAAGTTTAGCTGGAAAAGGTCACGACAATACATATTTATATCAATCCTTTATCAAAAAGAGGAACCTAGGCGACTAAAGAGGCAAACGACGAGGTAGTAAAAAGTAGAAAGTTTTCAACTCGAAATAGACCGGAAGAGACAATTTCCCGAATTTAGGTGGAATCGTAAATAAAACATAGAGATATAAAATGAAATATTTGAAAATAAATTCGATAAAACCAAAAGAAACGTTAATTTTATAAATATTATAGGTATCATTTAATCAATTAACTTACTAGAATATATGAGGAGTTCACCATAAGGAATTTGCTTAAAGGGTAAAATCCTGTAATTCTTTGAGCCAATAAGTCATGGATCTTGTTAAGAAACTTGTTCTGTGACTTCGCATTCAATTTTATAAACAGCCTATACCCAAATTCATAACTACAAACAATTAAAAATATATTTTGTATTTAAATTGAAATGTGTATGTATATTTAGAATGAAATAAAAAAATGGAAATAAGAAAGTATACTTATTAAATTATAGGTGTAACGTGATTTAATTGTAAAAATTTTATTTTGTTAAATAAAAGGTACACCTTTAATAAATTTAAGGTGTTGTTGCAAGGCATAAAAATTTTGAAAACCTTTTTTTAACTTCTTTGACAATAAAAATTGCAACTTTGGAGGCCGTTTATTTTGCAATTTTTATATTTTATGACTGCTCCATTCCATAAAATTTAAACGACAGACATTTAAGTTTATAAAATACTAGCTGTGCCCGGCCAAGCGTTGCTTTGGCTCAGTCCGTAAGTGGTTAATTAAGTATAAGCTATTAATAAGACTTATCTAAAATGGGGTCATATATGAAATAATTTATAATGTGAAAGGTCCGAATGATTTTATGAACCCACTATTTTTAGTATATATTTATATAATAAGACAAACCAAATGCAAATTCTGTTTTAGTCATCAAATCCGACTAAAATTAAATGTATTTGAAAAAATTGCTTATTAATGCTGTTACTTATTATACAATAATACCATTATTTTATTTTTCTAGTTGGCTGATTTATTTGAAATACAATTTTCTTTAATATAATAAAATAATTAATTGAAGGATGGATAATTATTAAAAATATGCTTCTATGATCGACCACGTGATAATAATGACAAAAACTGCATAATTTAAATTTTATTTATTTAATTTAAATAGTCTGTTAAACCCCAATAATTTTAACCGTATACTGTAACATTTTTATTATACTTTTAAATATCTAATTCAAGAAAACTTCAGCTTTGTATGTATGACGTCATTATTGTATATGCCGCTAAAAATGAAACTGGACGGGAAATGTCAGATATTTTTAAAACAAAAAGGTATTTTAGGAATCTGAAAAAGCTATTTTACCCCAGGCCTATCTGGGCATCTACGGCTAAATTTTCGCTCGAATCGGATCTGAAGTTTCAGAATTTAGCCCTATTTAAAACCAAAAGGCCGAGAAATGTCCGATATTTTTAAAACTAAAAGGAATTTTAGCAATCTGAAAAAGCTATTTTACACCTGGCCGCCCTGAGAACCTACGGGTAATGTTTCGCGCGAATCGGGCCGGTAGTTTCAGAATTTATTCTCATTTAAATATCTCATTTAATAAAAATTAATGATAGATAAATAATGACATTTATATATTAATAGCATTTACTCAGAATAATCAACGTTGGACTATTTTATATTACATTTAAATTATATATACTTTCATCTTTCTCATTTAAAATATCTCATTTAATGATAATGAGAAAAATTCATCTTCTTCACCTATATATTTTCTCAAATAATCTATAATTTTATTTATTTCAGGTTAATTCATTAATTTTATGTTGTCACCGTTAAGAAAAGATGACGTTTAAGAAATTTAATTCATAAATTTTATGTTGTCTTGTCACCGTTAAGAAAAGATGACGTTTAAGAAATTTAATTCATAAATTTTATATTGTAACCGTTAAGGAAAGATGACGTTTAAGAAATTTAATTTATAAATTTTATGTTGTCAAGAAAAGATTACGTTTTACTACAAACTACTTTAAGTGATACACTTTTACTACAGAACTGTCTGTATATTCAAATTTTCGACGAACGCGAGGAGGTGCGTTTGATTGACATTTTATTGAACGTCAAAACGCATAAAACCCAATATCTCGAAAATTAAAAGGAATTTAAGGATTCTACAAAAGCTATTTTACCCCTGACCTCCCTGGGAACCTACTGGTAAAGTTTCGCGCGAATCGGGCCGGTAGTTTCAGAGATTAGCCCTTACATACATACATACACTTTACTTTATATATATAGATATAAATATATGAGGAGGATACTTTAATCGACTTATCCAAAATCTCAAAGGAACAAAGACTAATTGTTTAGCTGAGTTAAATAATAAATAAGATAAGAAACATTATTAACAATTTAAGGTTTTATCACCTCCTGATAAAATTTAGAGCTCAATAAAATGCCATATAACAGGTAAAATATTATTCGACAATCATTCTATAAGCGCGTCTCTTTTAACCAACAAAATTGAACCAAATAAGTCTTAATCTTTCTTTTAGAAATATTGTAGATTTTAAAGGGACCCGGAATTAAAAATTATGGAAATGTCAGCCTTAGGCAATTTTAATATAGAATCTTTATTTTAATTTTATCGTCAAAATAAAAAATATTTTAATTGATTAAACACCGTCTCTCTACTCTAATGCCATACTCTTTAATTAAAGCTGCACTTAAAAGTGCGAAGGCTGGGGCTTAAATGCCTAACAAATATTATGATATACACAGGGGGGTAAATAAGGGAAAATACATGTAGAGATGTAATTTTTAATTCGGATTATGGCGAATACCTTGATAGTAATTCTTTGTGCAATCCATTATATTTAAGTTGTCCATTAACTAACACTGCAATTTCGGAACATATCTCATAGCTTTCCAAACTACTAGTAAATATTAACACAATATGATCTTGATTGATCTTCTGAAAAATATAATCTCGTAAGACATTTCGTATATTTCCGTTTAAACCTATATAATATCATTATAATAGTTTAAATAATTGGGCAAATATGGTAAATATGTCAAATTGGTTGGAAAATAAATCATAATGGTCGATTATTTGTTTAACGACAAAGATTTTAATTTTTTATGCATATTAGACACTTTGAAAATTTTAAATATTCAAACATCTTTTAAAAACATAATACTAAACAATAATTTAGTAATAATAATATTACTAAAAGTTATATACACAAAAAATAATAATTGCAAACCTTCAAAAGGGTCTTCCAATAGAACTATCCTATAATTGCTCATGAGTGTTAGAGCGATACACACTTTTCTACGAGTTTCGTTGGTACAATGATGTATCCATGTATCTTCCACAATCTCAAAATCCTTCAAGTATTTTTCTACCTGCTAAAAAATTGTTAACATGCATAAACCCAGCAGGATACTATTATTAATTTACTATATTTAAACTCCTAACGATTTAGTTTTTGTAAGGATTAAAATTAATTCTGACTTTTAATCTTTTAAATACAACGATGTTAACGTCTTGTTTATTTCAACTTTCACTTTTTAATTAAAGAGACGTAGTTACTTATGATTGACATTGTCAGTTATCAATGCTAAAATAGTCTTGGTAAAACTAATCTTGGGTAGGAGTTTTTAAATTCAATTTCCTTTATTTTAACATGCGTTGCTTATATTATTTCGTTATTTAACATTCAAAATTGCTTTAAGTCTGCAACTTAACTACGCACATAAATTTATAAAAATTTAAACTAAATTTCTGGAATATTTGAAATTGGTTTACCTAGCGTGTATATTCAAAAATTTAAAGTACAAGTTAAAACCTCTTGTAGTCAACACAAACAATATTTAGGATTACTCAAAGTTTTGTACAGAAATCCAGCTATCCTGGTGTAAAATGAATTAAGTTATTAATTTTGGGGATTTGAACTATTAATTAAATAAAGGTAATAATTTTTTTTTTTTTTTTTTTTTTTTTTTTTTTTTTGAATTGACATGCTTTATTAAAAAAAAGTATTAAATATAAAGTGGATTTAATACAAAGATACAAGAACGAAAATATTTATAAAAAGAATGATTAAAACACATTATCCGTTTTTTCATCTTTAAGAATGGGCATTGAATCCATCAAAGAATAAAAATTGGATTTAGCAATCGCAATGGCAATTGATTGTCTTAGTAAGAAACTATTCGATATTTTAGAAGGGGGCGAGCGTTTATTGAGTTCTTTAAAAAAATTTAATGCGCTCTTTCCGAACGTCCCTGAGCACGACGAGACGATAGGAATAAAAACGGAGGATTCCGATAAAGCTGAGTATTTTAAGGATTTGCGATGCTCTGCCGATCCTAGGGGGTCGTGAGTATCGTTGGAGAGGGCAAACAGGTCAATACAGGTGTAGTCCCATTTTAAAAAAAGGCCTTTGTCCCATGGGATAAGTGATGAACCGTCAGGACGCATCCGCCCTTCGAGAGAGGGATCTGACGGTTCAAGGATGGAAGGAACTTTTGCCCGTTAGAGGGCAGCTTGAAGCAGTGTATTTATTTTTTGGTGCCTACTATACCGGCTTTTGTTAAATTTACAATGCAGAGGGTGACGCGCTTCCTCATCTACAAGTGAATTACAAAGCCGGCAGGGGTATGGGGACGTGTATTTACAGCCCAAGCGGAGGGCTATGTTGAAGGACAGGGTAGGATTCTCTAAAAACATTCCCGAAAACTTACTAGGGTAAGCTTCAAGCCATTCATGACCAGATTGGTCGAAAGCCAATGACCTAAGATTGCAATGCTGTTTGGCGTCGCATGTCGAGAGAAGGTAAGCAACGGACCGCGACACCAAACTTGCATCCAAATCTTTTTGGGCATATGATTGTGGAATGTCAACTCCTAAATTGACATTCTCATTCCATAGAGATAAGGCTTGATTGATAGAGGGGTTGAGTGAGAAAGGGACAAGGTCGTTAATAGATTGTTTAAAAGAAAGGGAGGAGGAAATAAAGGCGGCTAAGGAAATCGCGGTAGGGGAACGAATACCTAGACCGCCAGATTTTGTGGGAAGAGTGGCTTGAAGCCAAGTATTCGTGTTAAAAGAAATATTTAAAATTAATTCAAGTGTGGATTTAAAAAAGTGTTCATAATTGTGTAAGACATCTTTAAATAAAAAAGCTTGCGTGGAGCGGAAGCAGAATAAAATTTTGCTAATGTTGTAATAATTTTTTATAATGTAAAAGGAATGATGAGAGGGCATAGATTTAAAAATGTCTAATTTGGTTTTTAGAGAAGAAAGGTTTTTGTCTAAAAAATTTTTGAGGCACTCAGGGCCCCCGATAGGTGCGCCTAAAACATACATATTGTCTTTATTAATTTTAGCAAAGTCAAAAAACTTTGGGTGAATATTATCCAAGTCAGAATATATTTCACTTTTAGAGGCATTTAAACATAAGTTTAATGTGGGGAAAAAAGCATGTATTACATCTAGTGCTTGGACTAGGTTGTCAGGGGTGCCAACAAGAGTGGCGTCATCTAAATACCAGACATTGAGGGTGAGTTTACAATGTTTGTTAATTTCGTTAATTAGGTGATTTATAGCCAAGCAGAATAAAGGGGGGCCTAGGGGGTCACCTTGTTGGATCCCTTCTGCGGATTCAAGGAAGAATTCTCCAAATTTCAAAATCGAAGGACATCCGTAACTTGAAATGATGTAGTTGGTGTATTGGGGAAATATCTTGATAAAATCGTTAATGAAGGCTGTGCGGCGAATGCTATTGAAAGCATTTTTAAAATCCAGTTTTATAAAGGAGTCACCCAGAGGGAGGTGTTCCAGGGCTAAGCGTGCGGCATGGGTAGCTATCTCGCACCCTCCTTTGACCCCAAAGCCTAGTTGATGCGGAATTAAAGTAGGGGACAATATGGGTTTAATCGCCGAACAAATTAATTTAGAAATAATTCTTCGAAAGACACCGCCGATAGCGATAGGCCTGGCTGAATTGTCGGCCTTTCTTATAGCTAAAAGCTTAGCTCCAAAGACTATGGGTGTTATTTCTTTAGGTATACTCCCATTGACTAAAAGGTTACAAAATTTGGTGAGTAAGTCTAGTAAGATGGAGGAGTTATTATTATCAATGGGATTTGAACTATTAATTAAATAAAGGTAATAATTAGATTAGTAAAGCGATAGAATGGTAGAATTTGCATGTGTAATGCAACTAAACAAGTATAATGGGGAACTAAATTTAAACTTAGGTCGAATTTTGACTTGGCTCCTAAATTTCTCTGACTAAAAATAGACCTGATGAAATTAACACGATTACAATTGTTTGTTCGGGGCTTGCACTTATTATAAAAGTAAATAACGAAAATAAGTGAACCGTTTATAAATTGCCGTTATAACTATAAAATATAAAGAGCGCGTCGCTAATTAGGCTCCAGGTTGGGGAGCTATAAATTTACCAGACGAGCATCTTCCAACCCCAGCATATGGGCATACGAGACAAGCGTTTCTCTGGGAGTTAAATACTTATTAATTTGACTGGTTGGATAATAGCCAATAAATTTGAAACTACTACACCCTGACTTTCGAATATTATAACCATGCACATATACATCTCCTTTGAAATTTTTCACTTTTCCACTTAATAATTCATAGAAGATTCTGCAATCTAAAAAATTATCATATTTTGATACATATATAATGTTGTTGTTTATAAAAATTATATACTTGAATTGGCCTTATTGAGGTCGAGAATTCCAAAACATTTTTTATTTTGGATTTGAATGTTAATATTTTTTAAAAAGGTAGTGGTTACATCTTTCATCCAAATTTTGAATTCCATTGAATTATTATCTTTCCTTAAGTTATCTGAATCTTGAAGTGGACATTTGGAATTTATTTCAGAATTTTTATTTTTTATATGTAAATGCTTTTTCATCAGACTTTTTAAAGCTGCAAACCTAGTTTTGATTTTTCCCCAATACAATTTATTTAATTGCCATAACTTCTTAACCCGTATTGCGATTTCAATGACACTATAGACTATTGCAAAGAATAAAAATGAATAGGATTGTCTGACAACTTCTTGAGATTCATCGTAAAACGCGTGTCTATATGAAACACTAGAATAGCTCTTTAAAAATATAATATTTAGGCTACCTTGCAACTTTTGAAAAGTGATGTTTGTGCACTATAAGCAAACCCCTGAAAAAACTAAAAGGAGGAAATAATATTGTCAATGCACTCCATTTATGATAATATATTGGCAGTATATTTAATGTTAAGTCTGCTAGGACGCATGACACGGTGATCAGAACATTACATATGAATGAGGGGCGAATAAAATTTAATAAACGACATAGCAAGCCCATATAAGGAATATACGCTAAGCTATGTAAATAAAAGAGGTTTGATATAAAGTTTATTCAATATGTTTTATACCTGAATGAAACAAAAAATAGTATGACAAATGGATCATATGCTTGCCCAATTATGGTCTGTAGTATAAAGGCTGATGCTAATAATGCTAATTGTATAACAGAATTGCTTATTAAATGGGCAATCGTATAGCCAATGGCGTGATAAGGTTCAAGTCTTTCTAATACTTCGTAGGAAGAGCTACTTTTAATTAACCCATTTAAAATGTTTAAAGTTAAAAGTATGATTGCTATATGAGTTCCATAGGTAATCATTAGTCTCCTATTATAATGTAATTCACTCGATTTAGAATTTAAATATTAACAGAATATAAAAATACTAATTTAAACATTATATTGGAATTATTTTGTTTAATTTTAAAAAAGATTACCTTATATGTGACTTTTCGTTAAAGATAGGATGATTTATTGTAAGAATGCCGTAATCAACCCCATTATATATATTTATCTCGTCTGTGTAATCAGAAACCTTTTTATTAGAGGTATACTTGTAATTCTCAGATGAAAGCAAAGTTTTATTAAAGGTGCTTGTCGATCGGGTTTTAAATTTAACGAGAGTTCTGTAATAGGATGTGTCGAATAAAGTTAGGAAGGATGCCATCCCAATTTTTAGTCTGTTATCATACCAAATTTTAACATAGTCAATATCGGCATGTGTAAGATGTTGCAAGTACTGCAAATGCTCTGTATTGGATAACAGCAACTTTAGTGTCTCTCGTTTTTTTAAATTGGACAGAGCTTTACTTAAAATTTCTTGTATAACCAATGCACTTTTATATTTGTCTTGTAGTGATAATGTGACATTTTGTGGATAAATTTTAGCGTAGCCTCCAATTATATCAAATCTATCGTTTGTATTCTTGATAAAATATTTACTTAATTTTTTAGTATCGACTGTAGTAATCAAATTGGACCAGGATTCGATAAATGCTTGAGAACCACGTTTTGCAAAACATTGATTTTGACCATCTTTATTAAGGCAAATACACTTAATCCTTTTACTAGGCAAAATTGAACGTTTACTACCTAATTTCTGATTAGGTTTCTCTGATTTATAACAAATTTGATCAAATAAGTCGCTACATTTAATGTTGGACCCATAAGAGCTTATTTCGGAGTTGATAGATTGAAATAGGTGACATTTGCTATCGTATTTATGAGGTATGCGATATATGCACTCATTTAATTTCTTGATATATAAAGTATCAGGATACTTATAAAGTATTGACATAGTATTTTTTCCAAAAAACTCTTTGCTCTTTTTTGAAAGGTCTTTATCGATGGTTTTATTAAGGGATTCTTTATTTCTGAATAATTATTTAAAACTTAGTATTATTAATTATATATATATTATATATATAGGTTTTAATGTCGCATTGTAAGATAATGTTTCAATTATAGACTATTAGCCTTCTCAACTTTTATATATTCAAGATATAAGTTTTGCTAAAATTAATCGCCGTATTTATATTCAACCTAAACTTTATATAGCGATGGATTGAATTTGTCAATTATCTTGAACGTTATACAATTAATAGTTATTTTAAGAGTTTTTTAAACCCAAAAAATTAAGCAGAAATTATTTTAAATATATTTAAGTGTAGATAGTGCTTAATAAGTTGAGTATATATATGAATTATTTTATTATTATTCTTATATTTTTGTTTAAATAGCTCAATTTTATAAATTTTTAAATTATTTTTATCATTATATATGAAATAGATATACATATAGAGCATAATAACCATTTTGCTAGCCATCTTGATAGATGACAAAAAATGAATTTTCAGAAGGCATTAAGCCGTCTAGTCGATGGTTTTGACTTAAATCATATGTAGAATTATAAAACAGATTATGGGATAAGCTTAGCGCTTCTCCCCTTGATTAAAAAATCATATATTTAACATATTGATTAAATAACAAAACAATTTGAGCCTAAATGAGTACCAAATTTTTAGCACTCCTACTCCCTCCCCCCTTCCCTTACAATTTATAACCGCTAGGTCTATGTAAAGTGGTTATCAAAAAGAATTAAAAATTAAATGTAAGGTTCGACTTCGAATGTTGTAGTACTTACTTTGCAAAAACACTCCGATGAGTTGAATGCATTAAAGTAGTTAAAGGTATTGGATATATATTCTCTTGCTCGTTGTTATGCATTTTATGCAAGTGTGTTGAAAAGGTCAATACTGAAATGAAAAGGATAATTTGGTATAAACAATATTTGCTGCGCAGTATATATAAACACTTGTGTTTAACCCTTTCAATGCTTTGAAGGATCCATACTCCTTTGGCAAAACTTAGGACATTATCATCTTAATAAATTTAAAAGTTAAAAAATATATTTTAATTAGATAAACTTTGATCCAGGTGCGTTTCCTTATTTTGCGCACTACCACTTGCAGAAGTTTGTACCGTGGTTCTGCCTCTTAAAACTTCGAAAACCTATTTTATGACAAAGTAATTATAATTTAACGTTATTACTTACATCTGTAATACAAGAATCATAAAGTTCAATATTATATATCCCCAAAATATCTTGATTTTCTTCTACATAGGCCACAAATTTTTGGACAGCTTTGCTAGTCGATATAGAGTTGCAATCTTTAGAGTCATAGGGTAAAGTAAATTCATAAACTTTGTTTCTTTGTCCAATAAATTTGATCCCTCCTATAAATTTAGACACCATTTGCTTTATTGTCTCAAGAGGATAATCATCTAAATAATATCAAAGACATAACAAATTACATAAAATTATCGTAGTTATGAGATAATAAAAAAAGTTATTACAACGGCGGCACATCGATATTAGTGCCATTAAAGCAAGTTATTTAGTAAAATATAAAAAAATTTATTTTACACTAATGTTTAAAATTCTCCAATTTTTAAGACATTTCTATTTCCACTATGTTCTATGAGTGGGCAGGTAAAATGCTAATTATTTCAGATCCCTTTCACTTTTTAATACTTAAATGCACAGAAGTAGGACTAAATAGTTAAAATATTTAATTTCGACGGGTACCAGTGTAACCTGTAGGGACAGCCCTGCATGGGCCGTCCGAGACCCGACCCGTTGGTTTTATATTCATATTAACTTTGTGAGACCCTTACCCATTAATTTTTGTTAAAAGAATTTGGTTAGCTCTGTAAACGCCGATTGTGACAACTGTCACCAAGTTAGGTTGACAAATATAATTTTGATGTTTAAAGTAATTTTGTGACATTTTGAACCATCTATTTTCGTTAAAAAAATTTATTTTAATTTCCAAACGACAATTATAACATTTATCACCAAGATATGTTAACAGATTTAAATACTATATTTGCACAATTTTATGACACCCTATCCCACCAATTTTTGTAAAAAATTAATTATGCTTCATAAAAGACAATTATGACAATTGTCACCAAGTTAAGTTGACAAATGATTTTTTTAATTATAATTTACCACTAGGTATCAATATTATAAATCACCCTCAAAGTTATTAGAATCAAATCAGTGCAATTAAAAAGATCATTGTATCTATATTGCATATTTTCAAAGTCACAAAAACCCTCAAAATATCAAATCGTAGTATTCATTATCCCCCACTCCAAAACACCTAAACCATGCCAAAGGTCGACTGGTGAATTCTTATGACTAGGCCTAAAGGTTTCTAAACTAAATACCCTAACACCCTTTGGTCTATTTTTTAAATTTCGACTAAACCTAAAGGTCTACTCCAAAGGTCGGCTAAAAACCCAGGTCTTTTCAACACCAATAGATAATCGAATATTTTGTTACTGTCAACAACACGTGGTGTGCTTTGCAGCTATGTATTAATAGTCTAAGTCTAAACGAAGGGTAGCCAGAAAATCCGGCACATGTGGCGATGCTATTAAATTAACAACAATCGCCCTATAGTAATTTTATCTACAAGGATTTAAGAAGACCATAGGGGGGAGGGGATCATCATAAGGACGACACACTATAAGAAAGGCATTTTTGCTAGTGATGGTATTAGTCTATGGTTTAATCCTTTCAATAGCTTCTTAGGTCTAATGCAGTAATGTTGTAAAAACGGTTTGGTCGACCTTTGGTTTTAGTCGACTACACATGAACAAACTAAAGATTTTTTGTGTCTGTTTTTCTTAGTCGCATAACAAGCAGAGCAAAGGTTTAAATATCCTTGCAGAAGTGGTACCAAACCAATACATAACTGCTGGTTTGTCTCAAGATCAAAAAAGGAGGCTGGCAATTCTTTGTACAAGCGCCGCCTTTTTCTTTACTTCTCTACTACTACACTCTGTCCCGCACACTATTGGGAGAGAAAATTTGATTGAAAACTCTCTTTCCCTCTCCTTACTTCGCATGCAACTTACTCCTTCCCTTACTATTTTCGTTACCCTTTCATTTATCTCAAACTATTTTATAATTTGTTAGTATTTCTCCGAAATGTGTCGATTTATCTACTATATTTTTGGATGATAAAAAAAACCTAGCTAAAATTTCTAAATTATAGGATGAAGCTTTATTAAATTCTTTTATTTTTTATTAAAGTTTTAAATTAAAATTATTACTAGATTATTTAGTAAATAACCTTTGAAACCGGTTCTTTCTAATTTTTTACTAATTTTGTATACGATATTGTTAAAAAAACGAATAAATATTCACTAGATTTCTTTTTTACATAACCTTTGAAAATAGTTATCCAAATTTTTGAATCAATTTCGTATAAAAGTTTATATTTTTAAACTTTAAATAAAATCAACAAATCCGAAAAATTTATCACTAAATAAACTTAAATTAGGCTAATTTATTTTTTTTAATTACACTGGGAATAAATAATGGAACTATAAATCGACCGGCAAACTGTTTGCATATTTTGCTAGAGTTTTTTACGGTGAACACAAATATATTGTTAATCTATTTTCCTATATGTGAATTTAAAATATTTGCTGTCAAAGTTGCTAAGAGCAGCAATTTTGACGTTTTTCAAACATCATTAATTTGTAAATTGATCGGTAATATTTGATATATAAATGAAGAGAAGAATCCATTAAAAAAATTAGCCATAGCTTTATTACAATTTGATATATTCCAAATTTGACGAATTGCCCCAGACTTAAAACATTCTCTCTTCCCTTTAACAATAGGAATACCGTGTTGTTGTTATCAAATATTACTAGAGACATGCACGGCCTAGCCCGACCAGTGGACAGGCGCGGGCCGGGCTTGGGCGGGAAATAAACGTGCAGGCCCTGAACTGACCGTAATATAACCTAACGGGCTCTGGCCAGGCCTAGATTTACGTAAGGCCAGCTAAAAGCCAGTTTCAGAATCAAATAGATTTTTATTTGTGTATTATAAATTATTAACAAAGATTTGAGTTTAAAACAGGGGTTTGTCCCGAACCCGAACCCCTGAACCCGAACCGGGTAAAACCCGATGTTTTACAACCCGAACCTAAACCCGAACCCATTTTTAAAAATGCCCTTAAAACCCGAACCCGAACCCAATAAATTCAAAAAGGGGTCGGGTTCGGGTTTTTAATTCAAAAATATATTGTGAATGGAATTGAATATCTCAGTTTTCTCTATCATGAGAATGTAACGACGAAAAAAACCATATCATTTTAATTTCAATATTTTTATGTTTTCGGCATTTTTCATTCATTAATCAATACAAATTATCTCAAGAATTATTTGTAAATATTATATATATAATTGATATATATTAGACTATAATTTATATAATAATTGTAAAATACTTTAAATATATGTACTTTAACATTTAATATAAAATATCAGATGTTTTTTATAATTTTAGATTTGTTTTTCGTTGGTTTTAAAATTTACTTAGGTCTAATTATTATACAATGTTTAAATAAAAATAGGACATATATTTTATTATTCTCTTTTAGAGTCTAAAAATGGTGAATGAAAATAACCCCATTAAACAATTGGCATGTGAATTTAATTAGGTGCTATTTAAAAATTAAGTTAACTATTCAATAATATTTTGAAGGTAAAAATGTATTATTAATATAATAAAATTTCTTGAACCAGAACCTGTACCCGAACCGGGTTTCAATTATGCCAAACCCGAACACGAACCCGATTTTATTTTGGGCGGGTTCAAACCCCTGGTTTAAAATGTTCCAATTTAATTTTTGATCCTTATTAAATTAATATGGATGAATACAATTTATTAAACTAAAATTTTACTGATTAATTTGCAGTTAATGAGGTAAACGCCAAATCGATGTTTTCAGCAACTTTGACAGCAATGATTTCAAAAACTTGACATATAGGGGAACAAAATAGACCAAAATCATCTCATATAAATTGTGCAGGATCAAATGCAAGAGTGGCGAAAACACACACGTATTAAGGGAAGGAGTAAAGTGCATGCTAAATAAGGAGAGGGAAAGTGCGTTTTTTACAAAAGCTAAGATTAATCTTTTATTTGCCACTAGTATGGGGGGAGGAGACGGAGAGTGAATAAGAGCGAAAGTGAAGAAAAACGCTGTAAGTTATAATGTTTTATGACTTTTTACAGGCGCTCTTAATTTAATGTATTTATATGTTTATGGTAAAATATTTATATTTCAGGAATAAAATCTTCTCCTCTTACTAGTTGAATTCTAAAAATTTTGTGAAATTATTTTGAAATATAATAAGAGAAATTATTTTACAAATTAAGCGATAACATAAAGAAAAGTCTACTAAATCATTGCTCTAAATCGTATTTTAATTCTGGATGATAACATATATGCAATTTATAATGCTCATTAAATTTAAGATCATTTCTTATAATATATAAAAACAACTAAGTAACAATACCTTTAGGCAAAACGGGTAAAGTTTGGGTCTCGCTCTATTTTATAATATAAATTAAATCTCGATTAATTTATCTTAATGTGATTATATATTAAAAATAAAATAAACTGTTTTAATTTACCATGGCAGTGAGCTTTTCAGATTCCATTATGTCATTTATACTGATGTATAATTTCAAACCTTTTGTGAATGACAATTTCAATTGTGTCTCTGACCCTGAACAAAGAAGTTTTCCCTGCATGACATAGGCTATTCTATCACATATTGTGGTTACGGGTAAAAGTTGTGAGGTGAGTATAATGATGCTTTTGTCTAATATTGTATAGGGTAAAAAATAGGTAATTATTATACTTTGTTTTTGGTCTATAAGCAAAGAGCATAAATCGTTATAAAACCCAAATTCCAAATTTTTCAAGGCTTCTTTCAATAGTACAACCCGACATTCTCCAGCAAATGCTATTGCCAAATTTAACAAAATTCTCTTGTTACGAGCCAATTCGTATATTTTGCAATGGCGGTATTCGTAGAGTTGACAAACTTTTAAAATATTTTGCACGTCCTATAATCAAAATGTCACTTTCAATTAAAAGTTTAATACATTTTAGTAATTCAGCAAGTTGCAAATTATAATGAGAAAAATCGCATTTAATATACATGAATTTTTAAATCCCCATTTAACCTCAACATGTTATAATAAGGGTATATAAATAAAAAAAAGAACGATCGATTAAACAATAGATAACTGATCGTGTGGCTCGTACAAATTAGGTTTTATCGAAAATGGAATAAAAATTGCATTTATTAAAACAATTGAATATAACTAGCTAAACTTACATTTTATGCCATTTTTTGGAAAAATATTGCATATTTACCATTGTTTTAAATGTAGTATTAGCTTCATTTACCTTAAATAATAGTTGTATTTACTTAATTATTAAGGATATCTTTGTGAAGAGAAAAGAAGTTTAAAAAAGTGTTAGTTCGAGTTTGTATAGCTGCACCTACATTAAACTTTTATATTATATAAATAATTTAAAACCTAAATTAACCTCTTATCATCTAAAAAAACATATACTAATATTTTTAATAAAATAGGTATTTTAATATGTTATTAATAAAATATCCAAATTATTGCTTTTACTTGGTGGCGCACGTTACTCTTGGTTTTAGCGAGTTTCACAAAAAACCATAAATTTTCCTCGACAGTTAATTCCCTAAAATAGCAAACACTCTCCGACGCGTATCCAATGTTAGTCCTATTCCATGTTTTGCAATAATGATTATTATGCATTAATAATAAAGTAACCTTTTCGTGGGTTCTGTGTCGTCGCTTTCAAACAAAATTTGACCAGAATCAGGTGTTACTTCTCCTTTAATAATAGCATCTAATGTGTCAATCGTAGCCGGTGAATCAGCACATAAATAGGTGATTTCATTTTGATAAAATGAGCAGGTCATATTCTCCAACAACATAGTGTTATTTTTTGTCTTCTATAAAAAGTAAAGTTAGCAGTGAATAATAATTAATTGAATTTATGACTTAAAGGCTATGGTGTTTATTAGAATAGTTAAGAAAAAGCCTGAGTCATGGTTGATAATAATTATTATTTTGTTTAAAATGATAAATTCTTTAAATAACCTTATACACGTTTTGGAAAGAAAGTAATTTTTTAAATTCATTGCCAATCTCTGGTTCAAAAATATTTGAATCATGTTTATCAGGCATTTCCATGTCAGGATTCGTTATTTTCTTTATTCCCATTATACGCTTAATGCGCTGTATTGTAATAGCATATATTTTTTGAAATCGTTCGAAATTCAATTTTTTAGTTAGTGCCTCAACGCACAATCCTACTGCTATGTAGACTTCTGCATATAAGAACAAAACAAAAACATTTAAAATATTTTTTGATGTCCAATTATTCCACTGCAAACCATCTTGTTCAATTTCTTTTCTTATAATTAATTCCATTAACTGCGTATAGCAGGCGACAGGTAGTGGAACCTTAATATAGTTCAAATGAAATCTTTAGTGTATTTAAAAAAATAATAACATATTAATTAAAATGCTAAATAATTATATTTTCTAAATTGTCATTGCATTAAAAACGTCTTTATTCAAAAAAATTGACTCGAGAGAATCTCATTAGGAAAGAGAAGTAAATAATCAGACGGACTAAACCCTTGGGGTATTCCTCTTTTATAATAGTTATTAAGTTATAGCTAAAATCAAATGTCTTACATATAAATATATTTCGTGTAAGGATAAGTAGTTGAGGAGTATGCTTGTGAGAAGATAGGTAAAAAAACCGGTGACAACAGCTGATCTAGCTTTAATGAACAAGCTTGCAATTAAGGTGCCAAATGAGATGCTGGCGAATCCTTGCAAAAAAACAATAATGAAAATGATCAAATTATCGGCGTATGTAAATATGCCCCCATAGTATAGGAGTGATGTTATTAGTATAGAAGTTATTATGGCTGGAAATAAGTAGGTAAAAATCCAAGAGATTGTCCAAAGCGTGTGACTCAGTCCAAACATTTTGTAATACATTATACGTTTGTTCTCTTTCTCTTCTACCATAGATATTATTATGAGTGCTACATATGGTAACCAACATAAGTTTAAATGATGACTCATGGGCGTTTTTATCGACCTTAGAAACCTAGAATAATTTATTACTTTTTGCAACTTATTTTCAAAAATTATTAAAATATTAATTGCTTACTCGTCACGATTATAGCAAGGATATGGTGTCTGCTGAAGATACAAGCCTGGTTTGTGTATATAGGAATCATTTTCAAGAGTATTATTAGTGAAAACATCAATAATGGCAGTGTCGATGAGGTCTTGAAGAATGAGAAAACCGTTATAGTAGTATTTGTGGTGTGTTAGTGGATGCCTCAAAGGTGAATGTATATAATGTTCATCGTACAATCTATTTGTAGAATCTATTTTTCCAGCATCCATACGTATTTTATAGCGTACAAATTTTGACGAATCTTCAATCAATGCATCGATTGGCTTGTGCATATGCTTATCATTAACCATATCTATAAATACAATTCCAGCAAGAAAGTTGTCCGAGTCCATTAAAGTTTGACTGTATTTTTCCATCTCTAATTCGCTAGGTAAACCTTCTATTCTATCAACCAAAATGCAATCTAGCGTCTGGGATATCTTTGTAATTAATTTATCCAAAATGGTTATAATAGGTAAATATCTCTTTTGCTGAGGAGTTGTCTTGTTTCCCGATTTGCTTTCCATAATTTCAATATTTATCAAAATATTATGGATTATATCTTTCAATAAATGATGATAGAAAGAAAACCTTTCAAATGTCCTATTCACATTCTCCATAATTTTCCAAGTAACTTAATGCATTTTTATAAATATATAATAATTTATCTCACCAGAATTAACAGGTGTAAATAAGAGCTTGTTGACAAATAGTGGTTTTAGGGTCTTCCAAGTTTTTGTCAATAGTCTCGATTGCTCCAGTTCATAAAATACGTTCTGGCAGTAACCTGTTTTCATTATTAAATCATTATTTGCCTCGTTTAAAATTTAGATAAATATATAACAAATTTAAAGTAGTAAAAAGATCAATAGTGTAAATAGACATATCAGACATAAAACTCCAGCTACATATTTTTACGATTAAATTTGGAATGAACGTAAATGAATGCAGGTAATATTGATTTTAAGAAATAGACATCAATAAATTCCTGGTATATTTGCCAGTAATTATATCTATAAAACATAACCGATTTTTATTTTTTTATCACTAAAAATTGTTGCAAATATAATATGACCTTTTTTGGTTATAAATATATTAATTGCCATGCAACTTATGGGCTCACTTTAGACTTAAATTGTTGTGTAGTGTAGTGTGCAGCTTGTTGGTTTAAAATGGCAAACTACAATCCGGAAAACCGCTGTACTTAATTTATGTGGCCTCTACCCAAGGCCGTCCGACATCTTTGTAAATCAAGATCGCTTTTTCTTTAATGATTGGATTTAAATGCCGCCCCATTTCTAGGTAACACGAACCTCCCCCCCCCCTCCCTCTTCACGCTCTACTTTTATGTGCAACTCCCCTAAACCGTCCCTACCTCACCAACTCCCACCTTTTAATTTTTTTTTTTTTTTTTTTTTTTTGAATTGACATGCTTTATTAAAAAAAAGTATTAAATATAAAGTGGATTTAATACAAAGATACAAGAACGAAAATATTTATAAAAAGAATGATTAAAACACATTATCCGTTTCTTCATCTTTAAGAATGGGCATTGAATCCATCAAAGAATAAAAATTGGATTTAGCAATCGCAATGGCAATTGATTGTCTTAGTAAGAAACTATTCGATATTTTAGAAGGGGGCGAGCGTTTATTGAGTTCTTTAAAAAAATTTAATGCGCTCTTTCCGAACGTCCCTGAGCACGACGAGACGATAGGAATAAAAACGGAGGATTCCGATAAAGCTGAGTATTTTAAGGATTTGCGATGCTCTGCCGATCCTAGGGGGTCGTGAGTATCGTTGGAGGGGGCAAACAGGTCAATACAGGTGTAGTCCCATTTTAAGAAAAGGCCTTTGTCCCATGGGATAAGTGATGAACCGTCAGGACGCATCCGCCCTTCGAGAGAGGGATCTGACGGTTCAAGGATGGAAGGAACTTTTGCCCGTTTGAGGGCAGCTTGAAGCAGTGTATTTATTTTTTGGTGCCTACTATACCGGCTTTTGTTAAATTTACAATGCAGAGGGTGACGCGCTTCCTCATCTACAAGTGAATTACAAAGCCGGCAGGGGTATGGGGACGTGTATTTACAGCCCAAGCGGAGGGCTATGTTGAAGGACAGGGTAGGATTCTCTAAAAACATTCCCGAAAACTTACTAGGGTAAGCTTCAAGCCATTCATGACCAGATTGGTCGAAAGCCAATGACCTAAGATTGCAATGCTGTTTGGCGTCGCATGTCGAGAGAAGGTAAGCAACGGACCGCGACACCAAACTTGCATCCAAATCTTTTTGGGCATATGATTGTGGAATGTCAACTCCTAAATTGACATTCTCATTCCATAGAGATAAGGCTTGATTGATAGAGGGGTTGAGTGAGAAAGGGACAAGGTCGTTAATTGATTGTTTAAAAGAAAGGGAGGAGGAAATAAAGGCGGCTAAGGAAATCGCGGTTGGGGAACGAATACCTAGACCGCCAGATTTTGTGGGAAGAGTGGCTTGAAGCCAAGTATTCGTGTTAAAAGAAATATTTAAAATTAATTCAAGTGTGGATTTAAAAAGTGTTCATAATTGTGTAAGACATCTTTAAATAAAAAAGCTTGCGTGGAGCGGAAGCAGAATAAAATTTTGCTAATGTTGTAATAATTTTTTATAATGTAAAAGGAATGATGAGAGGGCTTAGATTTAAAAATGTCTAATTTGGTTTTTAGAGAAGAAAGGTTTATTGAAGTTGTCATTTTTACCTTAATTATATACTTCACACGCTTTGTTTCCAAACTTTACCTTTGTTTAGACTTCAAATTTCAGACATGACCTCCGCTACAAACTCTCCCTTAACACTGCACATAACCCCTCTTCCTTCCCCCTTCCTAAAATTTTTATATAAAAAACATCCTCGTGTCTCGTGAATATTGGTGGGTATTTAAAACAATCATATTAAAAATATTGGATTATGATTGGCAAAAAAGCTACAATGGTATCACATTAAATTATTAGCCAAATGTGTGATATAGCTTAAATTAATAAAATATTGAAATGGAATTGGTCAATAATCGAAAGCTAAAATGGACGTTTTTAAAGTAACATAGAATTTGAATCTTATATTTTTTAATCCTAATATTATGGTAATAAGTACTGATAATGTACAATTATTGTACTTGATGTGTATGGAGTTTTGTCAAAAGTTGACAAGGATCCATAGAGAATATCTTGGAAAAATTCTTTTAAGCTAATTTCCTTCAAATATTCGTCTTGTATGGCTGAATAATCCATGCCACATAAGGATCTGAGTCCAGCCATTAGTGAAATCGAATATTCTTTAGGTGTATAGGTCCGATTATTATTACTCCATTCAATCAACATCGTAAATAAAGGTTTCAAATGTCGGACAAATCTCTTGACATGTAATTTCTATAATTTTTTTAAAAAACTCATGAAAAAGAAATGATCCTTAGAATTTAAATTTTTATAAATAAATTATCGAATGAGCGTAATTATTATTAAGTGTCTTACCCTGTATAAAAATATTGTGAAATTTTTTATATTAAGAAAAAGTGTGAATTTAAAAAGAGCATTTTGCTACATTTATTACACCTATTTTAATTTTAAGGCACTTAATTAATCAACCACTAAGAATTGTATAAGAATAACTAACCGTTGAAATATTGGAGACAACATTCGCTAAGTTATTCAATCTTGTCCAATCGACCTAGTAGGAGTTACAAATTGTTAACTTAATTTTACCTCGTCCTTAATGTTCGGTACTGGAAAGGAAATCAATTTTGTATAGGTTTAAAAAATAGAATTAATAATACCTTTGAGTAAGTTAGTGATATCCATGGCAATTTCTTCCACGCTTTGATTTCCAAGATATCTATCCATAGCTATAAAAGCCTGGGCAAATCTAATAATATTGATATAATTATTTGATCAGCCAAAGTATGAATTATTATTAAGATAGCAGACATTATAACGATGAGTAAGTCATTAGGGCAACAAGTGTTTTCAAGAGCCGATTATAGCCATTATACACAAAATGAGTGAGACATACTCAGATTTGCCGTCAACGAAAAAGTTTTGGTCATCCACTGGCTTGTTATGGCAAGTGTTATTGTAATTACAGATGTATCCGTAGAAAAAATTGAGGAAACCTGCTGATAATAACGGTTTGGGGCTGTAATGACCTATTAATAAAATATTAAATTCCTTATAACTCATTTAACTTTAATCAGTTGATATTAACATCAATTGAGCAATTATATTAATATTATATAGGGTGTTATAGAAAATACTAATTTTCCATGGTTCGCTCTTTCAATGGTAAACACATTATGCTTGTTAGGCAATGTAGCATTGGCGTATGCAGGGGGCGGGTTTAGTTTTTTGAACGAAATTAAAGGAAAGAATAGCCGCGTGATATATATATAACTAATTAATGCAAAAAACCTAATTATTTCCAACAGCAAAATAAACAATTTTCATAAACCATAAAATATAATAGATGGTGTAATCATTACAACATATTTTTCAATTTTGAGCTACTCTTTGATCGAAATGTTTCTGGTTCTTCATCAATTAATAATTCAATTTACTTTTATATAATTAGATTTTAAATTCAAATTATGATTAATAATTGCAAGGGCGTAAAATATATTCATTATCGGGCTTAGGCAAAACAAAAATAAAAGCAATAGGCTAGGGCCGAGCCATGGGCGTAGCCAGCATTGGGATTAGAGGGAGGCAGTAATGATTTAGGGAGGGGCAAATTAATCATTTATTTTAATAAATTTCAACAAATTTTATAGGGGATTCAGCCGCCTCTCCTTGCCCCGTTGAAATGCAATTTGCAAAGCTGTACATTTGCATAATCAGGTGTTATAATAACAATTTTACAAATCTTATATATAAAAATGAAACTATGTATGTATGTGTGTATGTATGGCGCCACCTTTTTTGGAGAACTACCAAACCGATTTGGCTCAAAATTTCACAGTTTATTCCCGCCACTCCGGAGCGTGTTTTAAGATATGTTCCAGCCAAATCAGTCGAGTAGTTTTTGAGATATTGGGTTTTATGCGTTTTGACGCGGTATCGAATGTCAATCAAACGCCCTGCCCTCATCACGTACTGCTGCGTATCTTATCTATCTACTATCGTGTAGGTAGTCTGGTGATAAATGCAGTAGGCATGTGTTGCGGTAAATGAAAACTTTTTACGCACTATCAAAGCCATTTTTTGCTTCAATTATTATTATTATTATAGGACGGTCGTGTCCCCCCCCCCTCCTGCGTGGCTAAATAAATTAAAAAATCTAATTTTGTCATTTTTTGCACGTTAAACAAGGAGAAAAATGAAAATACTTTTAACAAAGTGCCAATAAATGTTGATATATCCATGGGCGTAGCTAGGTTTTGAATTAGGGGAGGGGGCAGATTAAAAAAAAAGGTCTTGACTACCCAACAATTTTCCTGAGAGCAAAAATAAAAAGGTCTCGACTATCCAAAAATTTTCATGCAACCGTAATTTAAATTTTATTTTAACAAAACAATTTTTTTTTAAACAAATAGTAGTTTATTCTAATAATCACATGGGTAAAATACATTGTTAAATAAAATATTAAAAAGAAAACGCATTAAAATCTAATTGGATGGCATTGATCCGTGTATGGAAATCGTGTTAGATTTGACGATTTCCACAGTGATCTTTTATTTTTGTGTAAATTCGCTAATAAGCATCTGTATTAATGGAGTTAAGTTCAAATAGGGGGGGGGGGCAGCCGCGCCCCCTGCCCCCGCCTGCCTGGCTAATTAGGGGATGGGGCAAAACATAATTTTTTTTTAATTTTTAAGGGTTTTTGTATTGAAATCCTCGGCTGCCCCCCCCCCCCCTAATTTGCGAAACCAAATTTTTTTCACTGCAAAAACATTGAAAATTTTAAAAAATATATGTTTTGCCCCCCTCTAATTGAACTTTTAAACGTTTTGCCCCCCCCCCCTAATCCAAAACCTGGCTACGCCCATGATTATAGGTAAATTTGATTTAAAAAAATTTGCTTCATGAAAATTTAAATTCGAACATTATTGAGGTAAAATTTTGTGTTTTTAACCACCCTTAAAGATATCAATTATTTGTTATTTTTCGTTAAATAACCTATATGCGTATCCGTATCCGCCCTTTGTTTAAATTTTATCATAAAGGCCAGGCGCGATATTTTTTTTTGATTATAGGTAAATTTGACTTAAAAAAAATTTGCTTCGTGAAAATTTGAATTCGAACATTATTGAGGTAAAATTTTGTGTTTTTAACCACCCTTAAAAATATCAATTATTTGTTATTTTTCGTTTAGTTGAGTTTTTAAATTTTTTTTTGGTAGTTTTAAATTTTCTTATTTAAATTTTTTAATTTTTTTTTAAATATTTTAAATATGGCAAAACAACGTTTGCCGGGTCAGCTAGTCTTATATATAAAAATGAAACTATGTGTGTATGTATGTGTGTATGTATGTCGCCACCAATTTTGGAGAACTACCTAACCGATTTGGCTCACAATTTCACAGTTTATTCCTGCCACTCCGGAGCGTGTTTTAATATATGTTCCAGCCAAATCGGTCCAGTAGTTTTCGAGATATTGGGTTTTATGCGTTTTGACGTTGTATCGCACGTCAATCAAACGCCCTGCCCTCATCACGTACTGCTGCGTATCTTATCTATCTATCGTGTAGTAGGTAGTCTGGTGATAAATGCAGTAGGCATGTGTTGCGGAAAATGGAAATTTTTTACGCACTATCAAAGCCATTTTTTGCTTCAATTATTATTATTATTATAGGACGGTCGTGTCCCCCCCCCTCCTGCGTGGCTAAATAAATTAAAAAATCTAATTTTGTCATTTTTTGCACGTTAAACAAGGAGAAAAATGAAAATACTTTTAACAAAGTGCCAATAAATGTTGATATATCCATGGGCGTAGCTAGGTTTTGAATTAGGGGGGGGGGGGGCAGATTAAAAAAAAGGTCTTGACTACCCAACAATTTTCCTGAGAGCAAAAAAAAAGGGTCTCGACTATCCAAAAATTTTCATGCAACCGTAATTTAAATTTTATTTTAACAAAACAATTTTTTTATAAACAAATAGTAGTTTATTCTAATAATCACATGGGTAAAATACATTGGTAAATAAAATATTAAAAAGAAAACGCGTTAAAATCTAATTGGATGGCATTGATCCGTGTATGGAAATCGTGTTAGATTTGACGATTTCCATAGTGATCTTTTATTTTTGTGTAAATTCGCTAATAAGCATCTGTATTAATTGGAGTTAAGTTCAAATAGGGGGGCAGCCGCGCCCCCTGCCCCCGCCTGCCTGGCTAATTAGGGGGTGGGGCAAAACATAATTTTTTTTTAATTTTTAAGGGTTTTTGTATTGAAATCCTCGGCTGCCCCCCCCCCCCCTAATTTGCGAAACCAAATTTTTTTCAATGCAAAAACATTGAAAATTTAAAAAATTTATGTTTTGCCCCCCTCTAATTGAACTTTTAAACGTTTTGCCCCCCCCCTAATCCAAAACCTGGTTACGCCCATGATTATAGGTAAATTTGACTTAAAAAAATTTGCTTCATGAAAATTTAAATTCGAACATTATTAAGGTAAAATTTTGTGTTTTTAACCACCCTTAAAGATATCAATTATTTGTTATTTTTCGTTAAATAACCTATATGCGTATCCGTATCCGCCTTTTGTTCATATTTTATCATAAAGGCCAGGCGCGATATTTTTTTTTGATTATAGGTAAATTTGACTTAAAAAAAATTTGCTTCATGAAAATTTGAATTCGAACATTATAGAGGTAAAATTTTGTGTTTTTAACCACCCTTAAAAATATCAATTATTTGTTATTTTTCGTATAGTTGAGTTTTTAAAAAAAAATTTTGGTATTTTTAAAATTTCTTTTTTAAATTTTTTAATTTTTTTAAAATATTTTTAATATGGCAAAACAACGTTTGCCGGGTCAGCTAGTTATTTATAAATGTCAACCTATACCTATGTATGTATGTAGCATCAAATACTAAAGAGTTGCAAAGGTAAAACAGCTGAAAACTAATCTGTTGAAGAAATTCTTGTTAGTTTTAAAAGTTGTAAATTGTTGGGGACATAATATTGTTTTGATGATTTTTAGGACAAAGCATGAAAATCATAAATTGAGATTTAGAGTTGACAATAGAATGTGTTGTGTAAGTATCTTCAAATTAATTTTTATTTCGATTCTCTTCCATTACATTTCCGTTACACCAGAGTTAATATAACGTAAAACTATGTAATTTAGACTGTGTACAAATTCACGACACCTTTTTTTAAAGGTGTAATTATGCTATTGCTTTTATCACATGTAAAATTTACCAAATATTCGAAAGAAAAATGTAAAACCCACGAAATAAAATCCTGCATATGCAACATGTAGTAACATAATCAGGGTGTTTTAAATTTTAAGAATGATTTTAAACTAAATAAACAAAATTGGCTATATAAATAACTGGTAATGGACAAATGTTTACAAAATAGATTTAATCTCGGCACCCTGCAGGTCAAAAATGCGGACACGGATGGTAAAGGGGGTCAGGTCATGAAGACCTTAAACTTTAAATAGCTATAACTTGGTTGTATTATAATATCAATTTTTATTTGCAAGCTTTATATTCTAGCTTTTATTTTTAAAATTAAAATATTATAATGGTTATTTGGTCAAAATTTGGCTCATAACAAAATAACTTCTTTATTTTTATATGGTTTAATTAATAAGATCATATAAATTTTGGCGAATTGGCAGAAAAATACCTTAAAACAAAAATAAAGAGTTTTGACACTTTATTTTTAATAAAAGATTCTATTTTTGTTGATCCATTTTTTTTACAGTTTTTCAACTTTTTTAATTTTTATAAATAAATATTTCATAGAAGGCTAGGTTTTAAGGATATGAAAAAAATCTAAAAGTTGTTTAAAAAGAAATTTTATAAAGATATAAAATCAGTAAATTTTGTGTAAAAAATGATATTTCCTAAGGGTCAGATTCAATTATTTTAGTTTTTATAAAGTTACTTTATAAACAGACTTTATACTTTTATGATTTTTTAGTCTACTAAATTTTTATTCTTTTATAATATCTATTTTAAAGTAAAAACTCCTTAAACTATTTTTTAATATTTTTGGAGATACTGAATATAATGTTATCTTATATCATCTCTGGGTGAAGAGTTATCAAAGCAGTGATCAAAATTAGACTTATAGAAAAATCAAAGTGCGCAAGTAATTTAAGTAAATAAGCTTATGATAATGGGTTTTTGTATTTAAAAATAGATTGAAATATTTCATATTATGGAAGTTGGAGTACTGGAAGCCCACGGGCATCTAAAATATTATCTATATTCAAAAGAAGTGTTTGATAAAAATAAGCCAAATTTTGCAGATATTTTCTACGATAAATTTTTTTAAGCTCTTCTTCTTTATCAAGTATCTAGTCTCAAAGTCGTGGGTTTATTTTGAGAAGTTTCTTCCATATTGACCTGGTAAGTGCCGCCATGTATTGACTAATCTCTTTTGATTTCACAACTTTGTCGACTTGCCCTTTTTACGTGACACGAGGTCGTCCTCTTCCTTTCTTCCGCAGGATTCCTGTCCAGTACTTTTCGAGACTTACATCATTCGTCTTCCTTATTAGAATATGCCCACACAACCTTAGCCGATTTTTGTTAATCATGTCCGCCATAGGTTGAATACCCAATTTTATCATGAGAGTCATTCGTCATATGGTAGAGCTTAGTATACCCCAAGCTCCACCGTATCATTCTCATCTCTGTGGCTTGTATTAACTTATCTTCAGTGGAATGCTATGTTTAACTTCCATACACTAGCACCGGTCATACGATGGATTTGTAAGCTTTGCTCTTCAACCATATTGGCATTTTCTTGTCGCACATTACACCAAAAATACTTCGCTATTTAAGCCATCCTTTTTGGATCCGGGCATTGACTTCCGTTGCACAACCTCCATCTTGATGTAGCATCGAGCCGAGGTATGTAAACCTGTTTTTTTTTGGGTACTTTAGATGGTCAGTCAGGGATGGGGTGCCTGTACCGTTCATTTTCATGTATACCGTTTTTCGATCGTTATCCTTTAAGCCATATCCAGCTAAGCGCTTTGACCACTTTTCGGCTCTTCGAATACTTTCTCCCTTTTTTCCTCGCATAGTACTATATCATCGGCATATAGCATACACCATGGCGATGGCTTTTGAATGTCCCTCGTTATTGTGTCTAGAATTATATTAAATAAAAAGGGACTTAAAGCAGAGCCTTGATGTACTCCAATATTAACCCGAAAAGGTTTAGTGTCTCCAACTGTCGTCCTAACGCAAGAGTTTGAGGCTCCATATATATTTTTCATAAGCCGTATATATGCGTCAGGGATATTTTGTTCTATCAGGCACCACCATATTAAATCGCGGGGGATCGTGTCATAAGCTTTATTTAAGTCGATAAAAACCTATGTAGGTTTTTCCTCTTTTCACCATACTTATCATCATTTGTCTTAGGGCGAAGATTGGGTCGATTGTGAATTTGCTGCCCACATATCCGAATTGATTAGCCGATATTTCCACCTCGTTTTTCAGCCTTGTTACTAAGATCCTTTCCATAAGCTTCAAGGAGTGGCAAGTTAGCTTGATACCTCTGTAATTGCCACAGTCCTGAGGGTCTTCTTTGCGTTTAAATAAGGGTATAATCGTGCTTGCTCTCCATTGATTAGGAATTCGCTCTTCAACCAATATCTTATTAAGGAGGTTCGTCATGGTGGTAACTCCTTCTTCACGACATCCGAGCAATGCTTCCATAGGTATTCCATCTGGGCCATTTGCTTTTCCTTTTTGCATCTTGTTCATTTGTGTCCTAACTTTATCTTACTGAAAGTGTCCGACCATGCTTATATTTGGCTCAATTTTGGGAAGAGAATCCTTGTCATTTGCAATATTCATAAGTTTCTTAAAATATCCTTTCCACCTTTCCATTACTTGTTTCGGCTTGAATAAGGTTTGACCCTCGTTTTTGACTATTTTAAGAACTCCGACATTGCGACTTTTCTTCTCCCTTATCTTGGCCAATTTGTACATATGCCTATCGCCCCCTTTATGATCCAGTTTGTTTGCCATCTCGGTGTACGCAGCATTCTTCGCTTTTGCAACGGCTTATTTTGCGGCCCTTGCGTCCCTATATTCTTGATAATCCTCCGACTTTTTTGATTTATGCCACCGTCTATATAGATTTCTTTCTTTCGATGAAATCTTTAACCTTTTGATCCCACCACCATAGTTCCCTATTCATAGTTTTGCCTCCTTTGGTCTGTCCTAGAACATGAATCGCTGTTTCCTTAATGTCCTTTCATAGCGTCTCCCAATCGTCGTCTACGTCCCTTTGCAACTTCCTTGGACCCAAGAGTGAGGAGGCTTTTTGATGGTTTTCTTCGTTCGTCGACGTATCCTTTAGCCTTTCGTATCGAATTCGAGGTTCATAGACCTTTTTTCTTTCGGGAAATACTCTTCTCTCAAGATCCATAACAAGAGGACGATGTGGCTTGACGATTACTTCTCTCGGTATTACTTGCAATCCTTGATACTCCATAAGTCCTTTCGCCATATGAGCAGATATTCAATTTGACTTAAATGATTCCCACATCTATGAGTCACAATATGATCTTCGCGTTTTTGAAAATAGGTGTCAACAATCGTTATGTCGTATGCTTGGGATACTTGGATATGTTTTTTTTCTTTTCGTCAGACCGTGCCCAAAATTTTCATGATTATGTTCATACCCGAGGCGATCTTTTCCTACGTGAGCGTTGAAATCCGCCCCAATAATTAGCCTCTACTCCAGTCATATTCTATGTATTTCCTTTGCCAATGAATCGATGAATGTGCCTTTCTCTGAGAACATTCACTCAATTTGGGAAGCACAGGCGCTAACGCTTAGTAAATCCTATTGATTTTGAATATTCATCACATTGACCTGTCTGAACATCGCTTGACTTGCACCACCTTGTCCTTGAACGATCTTAGAAACAAACCCATCGTAAGATCGGTGTTACTCTATGGAAGTGACATGGGCATTAAACACCACGGAAGGAAGCTATTACAAGCCACACAGATGAAATGTCAGGGTGGAGCTTGGGGTATACTAAGCTGGACCATATGACAAATGACTTGTATTAAACCTATGGCGGACATCATTAACAAAAGTCGGCTAAGGTGGTAGGCATCTAAATGACGTTAATCAAAAAGTGCTAGAAATGGAGGTACCTGGGAAGAGGAGGAGGACGACTTCGTGTCACGTAAGTTATGAAAACAAAAGAGATTAGTCAAGACAGGTACTAACTAGAAACCTGCACGGCCCGGCCGCGGACGGGCCTAAAAGCCCGGGCCGGGCTTGGACGGGCTTCTGTTTAAAAATAAATCACGGGCCGGGCTTGGACGGGGCGATATACAACTTAACGGGCTCGGGCCGGGCCTAGTTATACTTAAGGCCCGTTAAAAAATTAATTAGATTTAGTTTAAAATAAGGTGTTTTTATAATGTTCTAATTTATAATTATTTTAGGTTATATAAATTAACAAGGAAAGTTAAATTCTTTTTCCATCCTAGTTCATTAATACATCAATCTCAACCCGCATTTTAAATGTTAAAGATAATTTATATACGTAATCCCATGAGCGGAGCCAATCTAAATTAGAGCGGGGGCAGTTTAGATAGAGTAAAAAAATGTTTTTTCCACCAAGAATTTTTGGCAGCTGCCCATCCTTGCCTCCCCATTTATACCCTCTACCAATATTGAGTGAATTAATTTAGTATTATTAAAGATTATTTATATTAATTGCTATGCAATTTAATGGCTCTCTTTTGGCTATCCGTTCTGTCCATCCTGTCCTGTCTAACTTGTAATTTTCTAATAATTGCCGTGATATGGATTTTTAATAGCTGTGGACTTATACTTTTGTAAAAGACTTTTTTTATTTTGCTGACCGCTAATTGGCTTTACTTTTTTCGACCTCTCAAAACTCAAATACCATTATTGTTTTTGTGACCGACTAGTTACCCTTATTAATGAGATTCTTTGGGCAACTTATCTAGGTTGTTGCTATGCATTGGACTATGCCTCTGGATTTCAAATAGAATTGAATATTTCTGGTATTCGATTCAAATTCGAATTTTTTTTCAAAAAAAATATTTGATTCGAGATTCGTCGAATATTAAATAAAGATTCGAGTTCGATTTTTATTAGTATTAAAAAACACATTAAAAAGACTACTATGATTTTTAATTTGCATATACATTTAAAATTTAATTAATTTTTTTTTAAAAAATACACACATCGAAAATAAAAATATTAAAAGTGAACAAAAATCGATGGCGACATGTGTAGGACAATCAAGAACCGTTTTTAGCCAACTTTTAAGGTAAATTATCTTCCTAACACTCATCATTAAACGATTGCTTGTGTTTGGTCAATAAATTGGTTCCGGTTGAAAATATTATTTCGCACGGGGTAATTGATCCAGGTATAGAGAAAAGATTTTATGCCAATTTTTGAATGGTTGGAAAACGACGTTGATTCGATTTCCACCATTGTAAAGGCTCAACATTCAATGTGCAAAAATCATGTCGCTCTTAATAGACGATCCAGTGTTAATACCTCGCTAGTTGATACAAAACTGGGCTGACTTCTTATAGCAGTTTCCAATTCATCTTTAATTTTTCTATACCATATGCCATGTACTGGTGATAAGCACTCAAATATTGAGCCTTAAATCGACCACACTCGCTTATAAGACTGTCTTCTTATTGAATTATATCTTCAATTTTCTGTTTGGCCATTTTGTTAGCAAGATCTGCTGTTCCATCTGACTTCCATGTCAAGTTTTGCCTTTATTTAATTAATTGGTGGGTCAAATTCTTTACATATAGCCTTTAATCGTGAAACATCTTTGGGCTGTTTTGCAGTTTTTATCAAAGTCCATAATTCAATTAAATTGTGATCCTCGTTCTCCATAACTTATGTAAGTTTTAAAATTTTTTAATTAAACTTATTTAAACTGGAGCAGGAAAAATAAAATGCGGTAAGATAAAAATAGCCGAATATTTGAGTCTCGTCCATATTAATTAAACTTACAAAAAATAAAATTCGATTTTTCAAGGATTCGATTCGGATTTTCGAATCTTAGCAGCGCGAATATTCGATCGAAACTTAGACGTATGGATTCGAATTCGATTCGATATTTCGAATCGAATCCGAATTCGAATCGAATCTCGAATCGAATATTTCCCAGAGGCGTATATTGGACAATTGAAAAAGTGGCTATAATTCCCTGCATATTAATGCTGACCGTTGCTTACATTTAATTATCTGACCCGACCAGAAGCCACAATTCTGGTTAATTGCTATTTATATTTGCTGCTTTGTGAATTTCTTTTGGGCAATTTGTCTAGGTTGTTAATTTATAAGGAATGATTGCGAAACTGGCAAAGTAATTCCCTGCAAATATGCTGACCGTTCCTAACTTCTACTTTATCTGACACCGGCCAAATGCAAAAATATATATACTCATTATCATTAACAAATTTAAAACAAATTCTAAAATTTATTTCTTCAAGGTACTTTTATTACTGTTTTTTTCATTTTATATCAATAACTTAATTATTTGAAAGGGTGAAAAAGCAAAGACGCTAATTAACTTTATTAACAACATTATAACCAAATAAGGGTTTTAAAAGTTTATTCGGCTTATATGGTTTTATGTATCCTGAAGTGCACTCGTAGCTAAAAAATTTTCCATGTAGGTCGTTTCTTAAAAAATAGAAGTACTCGAGTGACCGGGAATTACCAATTTATTATTCTTACAATATTTTTATTAACATTTTTAACATATACATATCTTTTACCATATTGATAATAAAAATTAAACAAAAAAAATAAAAATATTTTACGGGCCCGGGGCTTTTTATAAAATTAGCGGGCCGGGCCATTATAATTTAATATTTTGATAAGCCCGGGCTTTTAAATTTTTATACGGGCGCCGACTGACCTAAACAGGCCCGTTGCAGGTCTCTAGTACTCACCCTGTCAAGATGGAAGAAACTTATTAATACAAACCCCATGTGGGACTAAATAACTGATAAGAAGAACAAGAATGGTAGCAATGTAAGCGCCCATAACAGTAATTGTGTCTTATATATGCTATTTAAATAACTAAAAATCTAGTTATTATTTTAATCGTGCTAAACATAAGCTTAAAAGTGCCTATAGGTATAAGGCAGATAAAGTTTAGTCTTTTTTTAGCCTAATAAAATATCAGATTTTTAATAACATCAAATAATAATCAAATGTGTATCTTTACAAAGGTTAAGTAAAAACTTTTTGAGAAATTAAATAATATTTCATAGAAAGAAAACGTTTTATGCGAGGTGCTAACATTTATAAGTCATCAAATGTTAACTAATTTAAATTTTATTTTAGACAAAATTATAAATTAAACTTCTTTTTAATTACCATATCACTTCTTAATTGCGTTTTATATAATAAGTTGCTATCTGTGGGTTAGTTGTTGAGAGGTAAATGTGTTGCGTATTAAAAATTCTTTTTATAATTATAAAACGCACACGATTTAATACTTTTTTGTTATAATAAAGAATCACGTGATTATAAAACGCAGAAGATTTAATACTTTTTTGTTATAAAAAATAATCACGTGATTGTAAAACGCAGACGTTCTATTTTTATATTTGTTCTACCCACCAACAATCCTTTATCTACTGGCTTATATATAACTTAATAAATTAATTATTCTAAAAGGGAAAAATTAATTTAGCTAATAACGAGCAAAAAATCTTTCAAATAAACTTTATGTGTTTAAAGACTATTATTTATTTGCAAATTATTTTACAACAAATATTTGTTTTTCTGATAAAATTTATTTTTATTGATTTTAACTAACAATTTATACTTTCGCAATCGAGTTTTTTATATTAAGCACGCTCTACTAATATTTTCAAAAATGCAAAATTTACATTTATTGCAAATTATTCTTTATACTAACCTAAAACTTCATAGAGCAATGGCGCAGGAAATATATTGAATAATCAATGGTTATAATTTTTAAAGTGAAATTCGCTGCTTTATTTAATAAAATGTTATAACTTGTGTTTCTATACATGCAAAGGGTAAGGCAAAATTTTGTAATCAATTTTAAACTTTATAATCTAAAAGAATTTAAAATTTTCACGTATAAAAAGTATGATGACCTTATATTCTTTAATATAAAAAATTAAAATAAAATACTTACAAGGCGATTGACGTAAAAATGCCCGATCTCCGTAGCCCCATCTAATGTAGACAACGGGCATGACCAAAAATAATGGAGTCAACATGTGAAGAATTGAATCCACCTATATTTATATGTTATAGATAAAAATAATAATTGTTGGTAAACTTACTTTATCTTTTTTGAATACTTGAATATTTTTCCACACTAATAGTACCAAAAACATGAGACTTGAGTCATTGCATTTACTCCGATCCCAAAATATCAAAGATTTAATGTGCTACAATAAATATAAATAATTAAATTATGATTTTACCATTTTTGGAGAGAAAATTGAATAATGGTTGAAAAAGGTTTTAAATCTTTTGTTATGAAAAGGCTTCTAGAACATATTTGTTCTACCAAATAACAATGGACATTTAAAAGTGGTGTACATTTTTGATTGGTTCTTTAATAATAAATATGATTGGTCCACAATTTATAGACAATTTTAAGTTTTTTATGATGATACAGTTTTTGTTTGCGTAAAATTTGTCTAAATTAAATAAGCAGGTAATTGATTAATGATAAATTAAAGTTTAAATTTTATTCTCTAGATATAAACGTTTTTGATTATTTATACATCAACTAAAGTTGGGAGCAGTGGCGTAGCTAAGGGGGTCAAGGGTGTCAAATTTAGAGTCCTGCGAAATAAAATTTTTACGGCGCCAGCCTCGGCCCAATCTTACATTTTAATTTGCCCAAGCCGTCTTGAACCTGAAATGCTTTATGTCTTTTTGGGCCGATCCAAACCCAAGCCCGGCTTGATTTCATTTTAAAGGAAAACATTTAGCCAAGTTTGAAATATCCATTTTATTCTAACAGAAAAACATAAAAAAATTGTAATCATTTTTTAACAAAGATATTTTTGGAAACGATTCCATTTGCTATTGCTATAATTTATCAACTAATATTTTGACATTCCAATAAATAATTTAATTAACTTATAACAAATTTTAAAAATAAAATTTGCAATTTGATTGAAAAATATTTATAAACAGGGGGAGGGAGGCTGGAGTTTGAAAGAAGGTATGCTGTATAGATATATTTATTTTAATTGCTATTCAATTTATGGGCTCGTTTTTGGTTGTCCGTCCGTCCGTCGTCCACCAAGTTATTGGCGCCAGCTTTATGACCCGGAGGTTCTGGATCAAGCCAAGGAGAGGACGAATTTTTTTTTTTTTTAATTAATATATTGTTCTTGTTAATACCATTAATAATAAGACTTTTTGGCCGTCCGTTGGCTGCTGACCAATGGAATAAAATGACCATTAGCCAAAATGTGAATCGAAAATTTTTCTTCATTTTTTTTGACTATTATGATTGTTCTTGTTAATACCATTAATAATATGGCTTTTTGGCCGTCCGTTGGCTGCTGACCAATGAAAAAAATAACAATTAGCCAAAATGTGAATCGAAAATTTTTTTTCGTTTTTTTTGACTCTTATGAATTTATATCCACTTTTACCGTATCCTTGCTGCTGACCAATAAAAAAATGACCATTGGCTAAACTGTGAAACGAAGTTTTTTTTTCGTTTTTTTTTACTATTTTTGTATAAATAATTAACTAATCATTTTGCATTTAATACCCCAAGAGGGAGGTTACCCAACAGAAGTCAATGCCCGGATCCAAAAAGGATGGCTTAAATGGCGAAGTATAGCCGGTGTAATGCGCGACAAGAAAATGCCAATATGGTTGAAGAGCAAAGCTTACAAATCCATCGCATGACTGGTGTTACTATGTGGAAGTGAAACATAAACATTAAACACCACGGAAGAAAAGTTATTACAAGCCACATAGATGAGAATAATGCGGTGGAGCTTGGGGTACATTACACTTGGCCATGTGACGAATGACTTTCTTGAAGCCTATTCCAGCAAACTTTTGGGAATGCTGCTTGAAGATTTTGAGCTATCATATTCCATAGCTTCAAAGTTGGGAATTAGTTGCACCAGAGAATTTAATTGTCGAAATTGTTTTACCATTGTAGATGAACATGCTAGTCACCCTCTACACTGCCTAGCAAACAAATATAAATATGTTAGGCACACTAAAGCTAATTCTATTAATTCAAGCTGTCCTTAAAAAGGAGAAAATCCCCTCAAACCTTGAGCCGTCAGATCCCTCTCTTGAAGGTAGGATGCGCCCTGACGGCTCTTCTCTAGTCCCCTGGCAAAATGGCCTATCCCTCAAATACCCTTTCCCATTTTAATTACGACCCTATCGCTACCGCAGAAGGGCCTAAAACTACAAACTACTCTGCCCTTTTGGCTTCCAATATTTTTATCCCTGTCATTGCCTCGTGCTCCTGTTCCTTTGGTAAACAGGCAATGGAATCTTTAAAGAAATTGGAAAACGCTCACCGAAATCTAAATTTTCTGCGTCCTTTTTACTCAGGAAACAACTCGGGATTCTTGTTGTACGATACAACTTTAAATCTTTTGCCGACTCATGGCCTATTTTAGAAGATAATGATATAGATCTTTGTATTTAACCAATATGTCTTTATTTTTGTATTACGCTTATTTATGTAACTTTGTTTCGTAAAAATAAACTTTTTAACCAAAATAAAGGGTAATCAACCTATGGCGGACAATTTAAAGAAAATCGGCTAAGGTCGTATGGGCATATACTAACAAAAAGTACTGCTCATGGAGGTACCCGGGAAGAGAGGAAGAGGACGACCCCGTGTCACTTGGAAAGGGCAAGTCGATAAAGTTATAAAAACAGAAGAGATTAGTCAAAACATGGCAGTCACTCGGTCAAAATGGAAGAAATTTATTAAAACAAACCCTATAGTGGGACAAAATGATTGATAAAGAACAAGATATAAAAAATGGTGTGCGATCTTTTTCTAATTTTAAAATTCTATAAAATTTTTAACAACGATTTAATTAAATTAATTTTCCCTCATTGTTTATTCATAGAACTTGTGATTTACCAATGTGTGAATCCCTAAAGTTTTGATTATTAATAAAATTAAAACTTAAAGAACTAGGTTAGGTTTTTTATTAAATCTTATGTAATAGTTTCTAATAGTACTAACATAAATATTTTATGCAGACGGCGTAGCTAGGTTTGGATTAGGGGGTGGGAGACGAAACGTTTAAAAGTTCAATAAATGGCAGGGGCAAAACATAATTTGTTTTGATTTTAAAGGGTTTTTGGATTAAAAATTTTTTTTTCGTCATTTAGGTGGGGGGGGGGCCCTGGCTACGCCCATGCAGACAAGTGCTACTAGTGAAAGTGAAACGGTGGGTAGCTTGTTGAAAGAAATAAAAACTCGTTTGAGACTGACGCATGGGCGTACGCAGGGGGGGGGGGGAAGGGGGGGTTTTTAGTCGAGACCTTTTTTTATTTGCTCTCAGGAAAATTTGGATAGTATTTTTTTTTGCCCTGAGAAAATTTTTTTTGGATAGTCGAGACTTTTTTGTTTTGTTTTTTTGCTCTCAGGAAAATTTTTGGACAGTATTTTTTTTTGCTCTCAGAAAAATTTTTAGATAGTCGTGATTTTTATGGGCTCGTTTTTTATATGGGCTCGTTTTTGATTTTACGTTGTCCGTTTTTTATTTTGCTCTCAAAATATTTGGATTTTTTTTTGGTCGCAGGAAAATTTTAATCTGCCCCCCCCTTAATTCAAAACCTGCGTACGCCCATGGACTGATGCATTTTTAACATGTTTGTTTTTGAACATTTTATACATATATATAAATGATTGTTTTAATATTAAAATAATTCATTTTAAAGTAGCAAAAAAATATTTTAGGAAAAGGCGCAGGCTTAGCCCATGCTTTGTATAAAAAATAACAGGCAGGGGTAGGACCTATAATATGATATGTCTTCTTAACAGGGCCAAGCACGGGTTCGTAAATTTTTTCCTAATGATGCGCTACTAAGCCTAAAAGGCTCTGTATCTCTAGTTTAAACACAACATTAATTGGCATATATAGAAAAATGACGGATTGCAAATTAAGTCCTTGGAAAAAGGACCAATTAGTCACAAAATTAAAAAAATTTTAACTGCTAATGCTTTTTCTATTTACAAACATAATAATAAAATCATATATTTATAAAACTCAATATTTTATATATTCTTATATCAATTATCTTATTAATTCATAATTTGGTTACCCATTACTTTTCATGTTCAACTATATCACATAGTCAATATGCTATGGGTAAATAAAAATATTTGATGCTTCTAAGTTTTTCCTGCATGGTTAACAATAACACTAATAAAATGAATTATTTAATTATTTTTTTCTTTCAAAAAGTTTTCCTTATTCAGGTGTTAAGATATAATTGCAGTTTTTCATTTCAAAAGCTTAATGTTTTTTAACCCACAAATATGCTATACTTTGTACTTGTAGGAACTATTAAAATATATGTTAATTGAATTAACTGTATACATTAGTTCGCGAATAACTCGCGGTATATGAACAATAAGCTCACTTATTCAAATTAGCTTCTCTACATCATTATATAAGCGATAACTTAGGCTTACATTGGACTAATTCATCTTTTCCCTCTCTTTTTTTACCCAAAATAAATACCCCCTCCCAAAAGCTTCATAAAATTTTAGAAAAAAATGTGTAAGAGAGCCAAAGCTTTTTCTCCTTGGTTACTTATCATTTTTGCATAATCACTTTAACTTCTAGTTTATAAAGTTTGTTTTCTTCATATGCTGCAAATTCTGCTTTATAACAAAAGCATTAAGCATGCAAATAAGGGGCATCATTAATATTTTTAAAGGTAATGTTTTGCTAGTTTATATTAAACATATTTACCCTTTATCTCACTAAAATTTATATATATTAAAACACTACCTATTCATGGGCGTAGCCAGGTTTTGGATTAGAAGGGGGGGGGGCAAAACGTTTAAAAGTTCAATTAGAGGGGGGTAAAACATAATTTTTTTAGTTTTTGCATTGAAAAATTGTTTTTGTCATTTAGGGGGCCTGCCCCCCCTGGCTACGCCCATGTACCTATTTAATTATAAATCAATGGGGAATGGGAAGGAGGTAAATGGTATGCTAATTCAACGTCATTATCATTATTATAGATATTTATAATATAAGATTGCTCAAACAGCAATAATATATTTTTGTTTAGTTAAATTGGTGTCGAAATTAATAAAACCTACATAGTTTTTATACCATTTTCTAATGGTTGCCCTAACTCTCATCTTCATTTAATTTGTTACAACAAAAACATTTTCTTTAATATGTAAATAGTTTGGAGCTGTCTATCAATGAAAATAGCATTTTCACCGTTTCGGGCTATGCCAGATGATCAATTGTTAGGGCAAAATTTTGATTAAAGGGTAATTAAAATTTAATTGAATTTAACATCAGGAACCGATGTCGTAAAAGACGGATTTTTGATCATAACACCCCCGCAAATCGTAAATTACTGAAGAGATAAAACTCTCAAAATTCAATAATACCAATGATGGTTTCTTCATTCTAATCATGAAATACCACAATATATATTATTTTATTACACAGGGCAGGCAGGATCGGTCAATTGTCGTAAATTAGATTTTTAGACAGGCCTGAGAACAATTTGGGTTTAATGTTTTATATGTTATATACAGTATTTTATTTGTTTTCGGCTATCATTAGTCACTTTTTCATTTGATTTTAAAATGTTTATTAACGGTAGATCTTATCCGAAACGCGTATTAAATTAAATTTTTTTGAAAGCACAACAAAATAATCATTTAGCCCTCATCACCGAGGTGATTTTAAATCTTTGCCACCCCCCCCCCCCCTTGATACACATCTCTTGCTAGTATACCAACAAAATAATGCTGATTATTTATTAGGTGTTTATTTGATAATCCCAAAATTGGGCCTAACGGGAAAATATGTTATTTCGATCAGGTCGGGCAGCTCTAATGATTCGGGCATGGCAGGGCGGACAATTTATTTACAATATAAGACGAGCTAAGTGAAGGCAGAATAATTCAAACAAATCTTAACTGCGCTTCATAGCCTCTAGCATCCTTAAATTACATAAGGTAAAAAATAAGGAACGTTTATCGTAAGAATGTTAATAGTTATATTATGTGTTTGCAAGCTAAAATGCCTTCTTAATTTTCAACTCTTAAAAATCCATAAGCGTAATAAAACTCGCCAGAATTGATTTTAATTTTAATGATCATTATGTTTATTAATTGCTATGCAATTTATGGGCTCGTTTTTGGTTGTCCGTCCGTCCGTTGTCCGTTATCCGTCCGTTACCCTATCTATTTGCATTGGGTATATTAGGTTATCGATTTTTTAAATTAATGCATAAGAAAGAGGTGCCCCACCCCTCATCTCTATCTCCCTCGCTATGTTATTTTTTAAATTAATGCATAAGAGGTGCCCCACCCCTCATCTCTATCTCCCTCGGTGTGTTATATATAAGAATTATCTATTGTATAATAAACATAAATAAAAGTTGTTTACTTTTAATTGCTATGCAATTTAACTAGTTTTTGGGTTAGAATCCTGGAGTTTTTTTTGACTCTTATGATTGTTCTTGTTACTATCATTGATAATAAGAATTTTTGGCAGTCCGCTGGCTCCTGACCGATGGAAAAAATGACCATTGGCCAAAATGTGAATCGAAGTTATTTTTTTCGTTTTTTTGACTATTATGATTGTTCCTGTTCCTACCATTGCCATTATGACTTTTTGGCCGTCCGCTGGCTGCTGACCAATGTTATATAATAAACATAAATAAAAGTTGTTTACTTTTAATTGCTATGCAATTTAACTAGTTTTTGGGTTAGAATCCCGGAGTTTTTTTTGACTCTTATGATTGTTCTTGTTACTATCATTGATAATAAGAATTTTTGGCCGTCCGCTGGCTCCTGACCGATGGAAAAAATGACCATTGGCCAATATGTGATTCGAAAATTTTTTTTCGTTTTTTTTTGACTATTATGATTGTTCCTGTTCCTACCATTGCTATTATGACTTTTTGGTCGTCCGCTGGCTGCTGACCAACGGAATAAAATGACCATTGGCCAAAATGTGATTCGAAAATTTTTTTTTCGTTTTTTTTGACTATTATGAATTTATATCCACTTTTACCGTGTCCTGGCTGCTGACCAATGGAAAAAAATGACCATTGGCCAAAATGTGTTTCGAAAATTTTTTTTTCGTTTTTTTTTACTTTTATGAATTTATATCCACTTTTACCGTGTGCTGGCTGCTGACCAATGGAAAAAAATGACCATTGGCCAAAGTGATCATCAAAATTTTTTTTTCCGTTTTTTTGCCTATCATTGACTTATAGAGTATCTGTTGGTACTGACCAATGGAGAAAAAATGACCATTGGCCAAATTTTTGATTATTTTAATTAAAAATTGTTCAAATTCAACAAAAAATTTCTCCCAACAATTCTGCAAATTCTTAACATTGTGGTGTTTTATAATATAATGTTTGTTAGACCCATAATCACTAAAGGCCATAAAAACTAATGTAATACGCAACTAGATGCAAACACTAAATCTAACCCTAACCCTTGCCTATATTACATTTTGCCTATAAATGGGAAATTATTATAAATAATTAATTAATCATTAGGCATTTAATACCCCCCTATAGGCATTCTCGCCCCTTCCCACCTTTCTCGCCCATAAATTGCATAGCAAATATGATACATTTATACGGAGTATAGATGAGTCGTCCCCCCTTCTCTTCCCCTCCTTCCCTTCCCCTCCTCCCCTTCCCTTCTCCCCCTTCCCACGAGGGCCGAAGGCCCGAGTTTTTTAAATTGTGGTGTATTTTAAATAAGCTTTCAAATATCTATATTCTTTTCTTGCAATCCAAATTCAATACATCATTTACAAATATACTAATCATTTTGGGGATTGAAAACTAAGTCAAAACAAGCCTTGCTGGACTCAGTTAGTCGTTTAAATAATTTAGTGCCTACTTAAATCCGCGTCATTAATTACTTTCTTAAAACTGACACTTTTGAATAAATAATCTGTCTAATTTCGGGTCGGCTTCGTTTAAAAAATTTAAAATCCTTTAAGTCTGGTAGGGTTGAAAAATTTAAAACGCATTTGGGTCGGTTTCTGGTAGAACAAGAGTGGCTTTGAATGCCTCCAAAAAATCATTCAATTATAATGCTATATTTAGACTTTTAAGCCTTTAATATATACATTCATTTTATTTTTCACAATCCATTTATTTACTTAAAATTTTTATTCCACTGCTTTAAATGTTTATCTTAATTAAGGCTTATTTAAAGATGGGAATATTAATCTGAACAATAATATGTTTATAGTTTTCACGCAAGTTGTCGAGATTTTGAATAATTAAGTAAAAGGTGTGAAAAATGGTCTTTTAACTTTGTTGAGAGATGCATTTATCAAATAATATCAAAGCAAAGATTATGTAGAATTAATATTATTTATCATAAGCTTATTTTTAAATACCGACCTAAATAAGCCACCTATGATTATTACAAATTCATATTGAGTAATTTTCTAATACAAATTCCCTAAAATCTTATGGGATAGAATGGTATTGGAAAGGCAGAGTCATGTAAAGCTTCCACCTAAAATGCCTTTCTTAAATTCCAGTCCTAACGAGACCCATCAATTATTTTGTAGTATCATGCCCTGCAGCAAATACCCCTCCCTGTCACCTCAATAATCAATTTGCGAAATTGAAAACGATAAGTATGGTAAACAGAGAAGCATCAGTAAAATAATTTATTAAGATTTTGTTAAAAAAATTAATTATCACCATATGATCTCATGGCGTGCTAAAAAGGACCATACTTTTTAGCCCAAATCCGACCTTTGGATCATCACCCGTGGAGGCTTTAAGATATATACTTGTATTTAATGTAGTGATAGTATCATATGGTGAGCACGATAAATTAAGGTTCTTTATCACAATTGGCCCGAATATAATTACTATTAAGCAATTTGCACGTTACAGAAGTTCTCTCCTTTATTCAACTACTACACCGAAATTAAGAAAAGCAATTTCAAGGTGCTTCAGCGCGTTAGTAGTAATTACTCCATCGTAATTGAGCCATTAACTCTTTAGTGTATGTATGGGTTTAAGTTCTCGTGCTTTAACCGTAAAGACCTAGACAACACCTATGAATGGACTAGATAAACTCCTCCATAACTGCTTTTTTAGCTTTTTTATTGTAGCACGTAAGTTGTCGTTAAAAAGTAATTTTTAGTGAAATTATTAAAGTAATCGAAATTTTTCATTAGGGCGACTTTAAAACTAATAAAGAGCTTTACATATTTTTTAGCTGGAAAAGTTTAAAGCCTTTTGCTTGACCAATCTATCTTAGTCAAGTAGTACACCTAAAATCTTAGTGAATGTCCGAGTATCTAATGTTAAGCAAACTATGATAAAATGAGTATGGAAATTTTTTCCGAAATAACGGTAGAAAAATATACCATATGCCCGCAAACAATTAACACAGCATGTTAGCTCTTTCAAGACAAAAAATGGATGCTGAAAATTATTAAAGCGTCTCATAAACATTTATAAACTTTGGAGGACTTGGTAAAACTTAGAGATTCCCCGCTGAGATTAGTTGATTGATCTGTGATATGCATATTGGGGCAATCTGTGTAGGCAACGTGTTAATTTGCGTAAGCCAATACGGTTTCATCTAAATTATATTGCTGAAGGAACAACACAGAAGAGACATCGCGCTCAATTATCGGGCCGTTATGTTATTAAAGAATGGCTCGTCTATAATTGAGATTAAAAGGCTACTATGCCGCATCCTACAATTAAAGGGATTTCTTAAACACCGGTGTGCTTTCCAATTACACCTTTATCTTCCCCTCCCCATCCACAATTATAAAGACTCCTTTACAATGCCTAAACCAAAAAGTTTTTTTTAAATATCTTATTTAACTACCATTTAAAGTTGATGAATTGTGCCTTTTCCATTCACAATTTGCTCTTTAAGCCGCCTGGTAATAAAGATCAAAATTCGAAACCCTCTGTCCTCTCAATTTCCAATGACAAATATGGAGAGTCCTCTTTAAACTCGATGAAAGGCCTAGGACGCTAAAAGTGATTTATAGCTATCTATAAAATAATCCACTAATTTATTTTATATAGGTAAGTAATACGATTCATGTTGGAACACTGTTCTAGGAGACTTTCAAAATGACTCTGTTTGGAGTCATTATGTATTACCAAAAATTAATTTTGAGGCTGATTTCGGAGGCTACTTTCAAGTTAAAACATTCACAAATGCAAATCCTTTCAATAACTGGCCTTGTTCTGGTCTTCCCACAACCTCGTATAAAACATCTCATTTAAACTTTTATCCTAAAAATCATGCGGGAAATATTGAAAGTAGAATAAGTCCGTTCGTACAATCAAATTACCCAATGCAATCGCCTGGGGATTTACCTATAGGCTCTTTCCCATATCAAAAGTATAAGAAGAGGCGCAAGATGAGAACCGCTTTTACATCTACGCAGTTACATGCCCTGGAAGAAAAATTTACTGTTCAAAAATATTTGTCACCGAGGGATAGAGATGAATTGTCGGAAAGATTAAACTTGCATCCCAATCAAGTTATAACCTGGTTCCAAAACCGGAGGGCTAAAAGTAAAAGGAAATGTGGAAATGTACAAGATAGTAAAAGTTATTTAGAATACGACTAAATGTACAGTCTATAATCTAATTCTTTAATAAAAATTTATTTATACAAATATGTATTTAACAACAACAATTATATGTACTCTTATATAATTTAACACAATACAATGTTAATTGATTTTGAAGGTTAAAAGTAGTCATTTCTAGACAAAATTTAATTTTATTATTAACATTGAATAATGAAAAGTTGGTGTGCAAGGGCGTAGCCAAGGGGGGTAGGGATGGGCGGCTTACCCTCTAAATGCAAACATTGGTTTAAATTTATTAAAATTATGGCTAATCTTTTTGCCTCTCCATAAATCATTATTACTTAGGGGAGACCGGGGCTACTTTAGCCATAAAAAATTAAATCGTGTTTGAAAAAAAACTAAAAATTATTTTTTCAAATTTTATGTTGGAATCTATTTTTAAAGACTATTTTTAATATAGGAAGAAAATTTGGAGGGAAATAAGCAATAGTTTTTTCACAAAATAAGTACAAAAAAAATGAAAATCCTAAATTTTTTAAAAGTGCCCGGGGTTAGTCATAGCCCATAGATTAACTCTGACTTTTTCACTTCTTATTAGTGTATGCTAACTCATATCAATAAAAAGATTGTTTCTTCATAAAAAAATGTAGAAAATGCAAATGTAATATGAATATTTTTTGTTTTTTAAATCTTGCCATTTGTAAAACACAATGCAAAAATGGCTAGCAATAGCCCCTTTCCGACTAGCCCCGACCCCTATTTTAATAAACAATTAATAATTTAAGATGTTATATTGCATATAAAAATTTTATCATTATACGGTTTTTATATAAAAAATCTCCCTTTATAAGATAAAAGTTAAATCAATCCAAAATATTCAGCCAAGCAAAATAAAAATTTTTGAAAAGGCTACTAATAGCCCCGAAAAATCGTTTTTTCTCAATAAAAATTTTAAATTTTATTTTTTCTAAACAAAAAATTTTTTACTTATGTCATATGGAAAAATACACATATGGTTTAAATTTTGATTTAATATAATTATTATTTTAAAAAATAATTAGAAAGATAATAGTAACCCCGGGCTACGACTAGCCCCGGTCTCCCCTACCTCTAATTCCAATGTTGGTTACACCCATGTTAGTGTGTATTGTTTTTCTAATTAAGTGTTTTTTTTAATCCAATAATAAATAAAAGAATTTAATAAAAAATTATTTTATAATTCAAAAATAGTTATTAGCTATTTTAAATTGTTTTTACATTTTAGAGTTATTTAAAATGGAAAAATAGTGTTATGGTAATCGATTTATTCACAAACTATTTTGATCTCATTTAATTTAAAAGATATTCATCATAAACAAAATTAAAAGTCATCGCAAATTTTTATACACATTTTTTTACTATTTTCTGCATTAAGATACATTTTTCAACATAAATATAGCGGACTATTTACACCGAGTCTATACAATGTTCTAATAAAATTATGCAGATGTTATAAAGTGTAGAGTTTTGCATAAAACATCTATATTATATATATTGTGTTCGGATTTAAATTCGTGCCTTTTATCCTCTTACGTCACTTTTTTTGTTTCATCGCCTATTAAAAATGTCAATATAAATCTAAATTCAGCAACAATAATGGTATAAATATTTATGAAACATCGCTCGGTCAGATAAATTAAATAAGTAATATCTTTCTTTTGTAAAAAAGAGATTTTACAAATTATTTAATTAGTATTCGTTGATTTGTTCAAAAATATAGTATACCAGCGAATTTTTTTGTACTTCAGGAATTGCGTTGTTTAATTCGTAGGACTGACTACTAGATAACCAATAATTTAATTTTCTGATTGGCGGTGAAATGAGAGAAGGGTCTGGCCGTTTATTTCTTTCAGCTTTTTTCACAAATATATTAATTATAATGATATTTTTATGCTATATTAAAATTACATTTAAAAATCAACTTGACGACAAGACTCATAACAAGACCTATTACAACGACTGATAGTGTGGATAAAACACTGAAGTATAGGTAAGATAATTGGTAGATCTTGAATGTAGTATTCCCTTTCGAAAAAGCTTCGAGCCTATCAAAAAATCATTTTAAAAAATGTAATTTGATTTTTAGGTATGATATAATCATAGACTACAGATATAATATATATTAAGCGTTGTTAATAATACAATTGTAATGTTTTCGTGCGAAAGATAATACATTTATTTATAATCAATAAAACAAAAATAAATTAAAAGATAATTCTAAATTATAAAAAATTTACGATTCATTTATGCTTTTTCTAGGGAATAACGAATTATTAGTGAATGAGTGAGTAATATTGAAATCGAAACATCCATCTATGTTAAGCTTGAGTCTTGGTATGGGCTGTCTATGTATAGTGGATCCAATCCCAACCTAAAAAGAAAATTAAACCCAAAATCCATCCTATAAAGGACCCCTAACGATAATGACGATATAAAAATCATTAGTCACAACAATATTTAGAAATAGTATATTTACTATAGAATTAGCACAGGGGAAAAACATTCCCAGGGTAAAGAGTCCAAGCAAAGGGCCACCAATCATACCAAATATACTCAAAGCTGCCTGTATATAGAAAAAAATAAGATATTTATTTTAATAGCAATATTTGTTTAATTTCTTATAACATTTAAAAAATATAAATGTACTTTTAAATTCAACAGTGGCGTAGCTAGCCTTTTTGCCTTGGGGGGGATGAGCTGGTCAAATGGGGGGGGGGACAAAAAATTTTCCTACCCATGCCTTTAAGAATAAAAAATATTTATGTTTTGCCCCCCCCCCCCAATCCAAACCCTAAAAACGACCATGGGTCAAATGCAATTAAAAAAATTTTCCCTCATAAACGTTGGACAAACTTAAAATTCCGCTACTACTTTGTGTATTTTTTCTATTAACATCACACTAATATGTACCCTCATGTTTATAGGGCATAAAATAAATAAAATTTATTCATAAATAAAACAAAGTGATGTAGTTGAAACAAAATAGAAAATTTCACATGGTATAATAAGTTATTGTAAGGGTAAAAGTGGAACTGGGATATTGACAAGAAATCGTTGACATTTTAAAAAATAATGCAAATAGTTAAAAAAGTATATAACAAAGTTTTATAAAAATTATTGCCACAACCCCAAAAATCTTGGCCATATATATAACAAATTTTAATTTTACATATGCAATATTGGCAGCATTTTCAGGCAGCATTATATCAGGAGAACAATGAGAACATTTAAAAGCCTTTTTAATGTGATCCTCAAAAGCGTAATTATGACATAAAATTTAAAAAAATAATTATGAAATTAGAATTCGTTCAAGAATAAGTATTTAGAAGTTATTCCCCATGATATTATAGATATATTTATCACCTATAAATTAAAACGAACTAATAAATTCAACGGCTAAATGAACCTTAAAAATATTCTGTCACAATTAAGTGAATCAAAATTTTATTTGATAATTTTAGATTAAATTAGATACGTTAAGAAGGTAATAAATCAAAAATTCCAGCTAAATCTTTTGCCTTATTATAAAGAATTTGATAGTGGTCCTCATTTCTAATATCATTTAAAGTTAATATTAGGCTATTAACCGTTGTAATTGCATTTATTAAACAAATAGTTGGGCTTTGAAACTCGTTCTGAACTTTTTGAACAATTTCAAAAATATATTGAAATATTATTAAAATTAGAATTATATCAAAAGACAAAAAGGTTATGTAAAATCCCATTGGCTAGCCATGTCTTTCGTCCTTTCTAAATTTTTAAGATAATTAATTATTGCAGAATAATTATGAAGTCCCATCATCGATTTTAATTTACTTGTCCATCTCACTGCACAAGGCAGTTCAATGGTTTTATGCTTAATAATTTAACAACTCTTGCATACTCTTTAGTCCCTCATGGTGGACATCTGAAACTACAGCATCTTTATTTTTATTTGTAATATAATAATTAAAACTTTTATTCAGAAACAATAATAATAATCTTTATATTGTTTCTTAATTAAGATAAAAAATATAATGGCGGAAGGGGCCCGAGGCCCAAGATTTTTCCCTTGGGGGGGGGCCCATGGGGCCCGGTTTTTGCTCTTGGGGGGGGGGGGGCCCGGGCCCCCTGGGCCCCCCTCTAGCTACGCCACTGGTTACCAGTAATTTGGGTTTTTCATAAAAAAAAGTTGGAGAAGACAGACAGGACTGCAAAATATAGTAAAGATAAAGATTTACCATCACAAGTATTATCACTGTCTTCATCGGGTTCGGTATAATGATTTTTGCAAATCACTTTATCTTCCACTAGGATGAATTCTTCACCAGTCGATAATTGCCTTTGACACGCGTCACACACGAAACAAGCCAAGTGGTAAATATTGTTTCACTTCCCACTTTGGCCAGTGGTCATTTTTTTCCAGTGGTCAGTAGCCAGCGGACGGCCAAAAAGTCATATTATCAATGGTAGTAACAGGAACAATCATAAGAGTCAAAAAAAACGGGAAAAAAATTTCGATTCACACTTTCGAGCACTGGTCTTTTTTTTCAAGTGGTCAGTAGCCAGCGGACGGCTAAAAAGTCATATTATCAATGGTAGTAACAGGAACAATCATAAGAGTCAAAAAAACGGGAAAAAAAATTTCGATTCACACTTTCGGACACTGGTCATTTTTCTAGTGGTCAGTAGCCGAGCTGTTAAAGTTACTTTACCCCAGTAACTAGTTAAGTTACAGTTACTTTCACAATAAATGTAACTAATTACAGTTACAGTTACATTTTTCAAAATGTAACTGATTACTTACTTAACTGATGGAACTAGTTACACCTAGAGTTACTTTTGTAAATTCGGGAAAACAATATTTTTTTATATTATCCATTTAAACATTTGTATAAAAATCAGAGGGTTATAAATGATGTTTCGATTTCAATGAAACGTTATTTTCTATAATGTCATCTAATAAGCTGGTCTGCTTTTCACTGAAAATTAAGAATAAAGTGGCTCAACGGGGGCCCTAGATGGTAGAGGTACATTGAAATTAATGAAAAGTTTCTTCAATTTAGGGGAATAATTATATATTAACAAACCATTATTATTCCAATTGATAAAAGTTTGAATGCACTCCTGAATACTTTATGACTTTAAAAGATTGAAAATTTTCAACGTATTAGGTTCAACTAGGTCCTGTCTTTCCTCCTAAAGTGTCTTCCTTAATTCTCCTTTCAACACACCACGGCCAACTTGTTTTAAAAATTGAATGTTATAATGAAAAATAAGAAGACTTTATCCACTATAACTTTACTGAGAAGTGGTCAGTTTGGTTTGCTGACTCCCTGTTGACTTAATATCTTTGATTTTTTTATATTTATGCGTATGTATTCTCTAAAAATTAATAATTAAGGTTTAAATAGTTACTTATGTGCTTCCATAAATTTGTAGTGGTATTTAAAGGAGCTGATATTTAATTACTTTAGGGCTGCACAATTTTCTTTTCTTTCTCTAACAAAAAATAATCACAAAAAGGGGCAAGGGAGTTTTCTCTTGTTCCATGTCAAAAAATAATACAAGCTAGATAATAAAAAAATATTATAATTTCAATAACCTTCATTAATATTGTAATATATTATCGGTAATTTATCCAATGGCTTAATTACCAAAATTTAGATATTTTGATTCATCCAAAATCATATAATACTATAGGTGATGAAAATCTCTTTTGCATATATTATATAAAGATGGGCTATTTTTTATCAAAAAATTGAAAGAAATCAATAATTATTAATAACATAATTTATGAATGGCCAAAATCTAAATACCAAACCTTACATTAAACTATTAGTCAAAGTTTTACCTGCTAATAAATATATCATATCTAAAAGTTTTGCACATATATTTTTTAATTTTTTCGTTCAAAATCTTTGCAGATATAAATGCTAATTTAGACTAAATAATAGATTTGAATTATTAATTTAATAACCATCATAATTTTTTTATTATAAGTAGTTTATCAAATGGTCAAATGATCAAAATTTAAATTAGAGGTTGGGCAATAATTATAAGATTCTTTATGTTGATAAAAATCTCTTTCGCACATGTATAAAAAAAAGGTATTTTTACAAACCAGTTGATAGGAGATAATAAATTAAAATTTATTAAATGTTAATTTAGATGGCCGAAATAATTACAAAATATTACATTTTTTACCTGCAAATAAATAATATATAAACTTTTTAATCAAAATTTTGAATTTGTCAGTTATTATAGTTTTTTAGTTTTAAACTAGCAGATATGAATACAATGTTCTAAAATAATACTTTATATAATAGTAATAATTTACTGATAGGATGGACTATCTACGAAATTATAGAAAGACAAAAAACACCATGATAATATTATTTATTAATTATTGATAGAGATATTATAGAACCGTAATATTATGAACGTTTAATCTTTATTACTTACATAAATTCCGAATATAATAATTAATACGAACGTTAAAAGACTATAAGGTAAAAAGATGAGTGGCGAGATTACAATGGGGAAACAGATAAAAAATGATGTGGGTAAAACAAATGGAAGAGTGTCTGTATGTTTGTTGTCTTCTATCTTTTATACCACGATGGTGTCAACAACACAACAACATCAATACCAATAGTGCTTCCCCATCGATGTATAATGCGCATCATTAAATGGCTTGGCGTGATTAACGTGTAAATAAGTGAATTGATATGACTGACGTGTAGCGCGCACCAGTAACTGAATAGATAGACGTACGGCGATTACCACACCATCCCCTTTAAGAAAGACCCCAAAGAGGACGGGAGCGGGGAGTCATAAAAAATGTAGCGGGCCGTCAGGTACGGGAACGGCCTCCCCGATAGACGTCATTGGGTCCGCACTTGCTACCCATTATTGCCGTCTGGCTGACCCCCTCGCTTTGATTCTCGAACCGCTAGATCGTATTCTAACAGCGTTACCGTCGCCATCGGCGCCAGTACCGCGTCCGTATTCACGACATCGGGTGGGTCAAGGTGCATCGCCACACTGACAGCAGCCTCACCCACGCCGGCGTTTACAGACCCTATCGACGAGACACTAGGCGCCCCCGGCGGTGTTAGCGTTGTGCCTCCATACGCGGCCCTCCGATGCCGGCGTAGGCACAAACTACACCACCTTCGGGCAGCCCTACATCGCCCTCCGCGCGCCGCCGTCGGGGCAATCACCGTGCCCCCTCGGACCGGGCGAACCGGCGGAAGGACTTCTCTGGGATCCCTCCGAACCCCAGCAGTCGAGGTACCGCTGCCCCCAGCGCGTCGTCCTCGACTGATTCTACCACCTCGTTCTCTATTCCCGGGCTGCGGGGCACCGCCCTGGGAATATCTTCGTTCGTGGAAGCTCACCATATGAGGGATACCGTCTCGGCCCACCACGAACGATACGAAAAGGTCCGTCGGGGCGTAAAGCGGATCAATCACTTCCACTTCCACCCTGAACCGACACCATGATGCGATAATGTCCATCTAATGCACAATAATAAATATACATATTATCGCATATCAAAGATAAACCATTAACATCGCAACCGTAATTGCACCTCGTGTATAACCGTGCGGTTATTAGAGCCCGTAAACTCAACCTCGTAGGCTTTTGAGCCCACGTGGGATTTCACCACAGCTTCCAACCACCGCTCGGTTCCACGATACACGCGAGCCCATACTAAATTACCAACTTCGTACCGACTGGGAGCTGACTCGCTAGTTGTTAAACCGGAGTCCACCCACACATCGATCGGTACGCGAGGTAATCTATTTAAAAATATTTTACTAACAGGGGCGCGACACGGAAAGCGAGCGGACGCATTATGTAATAATCTATACATCCATATGCCGTCCTTCTCTACCTTCTCATTTTTCAACCATTTCTTAACGATCGCAACATGTCGCTCCGCCAACCCGTTAGAACTTAGGTGATATGGAGGTGATGCAGTATACCCCATTTACCGCAAAACACCTTAAACTCGGCGCTAGTAAAGGCAGTACCGTTATCGGATACTATATACCTCGGGATACCATAAGCGCCCATTAAATTCTTTAAAAAATCAATAACCACCCCGGTAGACAGCTTCGTAACACGTTGAAATTCAACCCAACTCGAAGCCGCGTCCACCAGTAAAAGATATTGTTTCGAATCAAAGTCGAAAAAGTCTAGATGTACCCGGTCCCAAACGTTTCGAGCCCGCGGCCACCTAGCCTGTTTATCGTGCTTGGGCATGCACGCATTTTTACTACACGCAGTACATTTACGCCCATACATGCCAACATCAGCGCCCATTTTAGGCCACCAAGCATAATTACGCGCCATTGCTTTCATTTTAGACGCGCTGTTATGTCCAGCATGCAATATTTCCAACACTTGTGATCGCAACGCCCGTGGAATCACTATGCGTTCGCCACGTAGTACAACCCCATTGTCAAGATAGAGTTCGTTAACCAAGCCACGATAACACCTAGCGACCTCCTCGATTGTCGCCTGACCATTCAAGTATTTAGTAACCCCATGCAACTCCTCGTCCTTGTCCACCTCCTCCTTAAGGTTAACTGACGGAAAAGCTTGAGTTACAACATTAATCAAATAATTCTCACCCTCTAGTTCCTCCTTAGGTACCGCTTCATCGCTCTCACCTAAGCGCGATAATGTATCTGGAACATAGTTCGTTGCGCCCTTGTTGTACTCCAAGGTCACGTTAAAGTTACCTAAGAACAACAACCATTTTTGTAACCTAGGGCTCAGCAACAAACTACCATTACACTTCGCAAAAAGAGGAACTAGTGGTTTATGGTCAGTAAAGATTTTAAACTTACGACAATAAGATATTCACGACATTTATTTAACGCAAACACTACAGCTAAAGCCTCTTTTTCTATTACAGAATAATTAAGCTCTGCCGCGGTCAATTTACGTGAAAAAAATAGTATCGGCCGCTCTATTCCTTTAATAACATGAAAGAGCATGCCACCTATACCACTCTTCGATGCGTCAACCGCCAACCCTATGGGAAGGTTACGATTAAAACACACCAGAACTGGGTCGCTTCCCAACAAGTTTTTCAACTTCTCGAAAGCTACCTGTTCTCTATCGGAACAAACAAACGCACGTTGTCTTTAGTTAACCTATGCAAGGGAGCTGCTACCTCCGAGCAATGCGGTATAAACTTGCGATAATAATTCACAGACCCCATGAAAGACAAGACTTCCTTCTTGTTAGTTGGGGCTCGTATCTTTAAAATCGCAGCCACATTACTACCCAGAGGGCGTATTTTCCCACGTGCAATAACGTGCCCTAAGAATGTCACTTCTGTCACTCCGATCATGCAATTTTTCATAGTTAGACGTAATCCCCTCTCCTGGATGCGCTTAAGAACTGACTCTAAACGCGAATCGTGTTCTTGCGTCGTAGTGCCAACAATCAGCACATCATCCAGGTAAAAGAATACACCGTCCAAACCCTGAAAAACGGAGGCCATAGTTTTCTGGAACACCGCCGCAGAAATACTCAACCCAAACGGCAAGCGATTAAACGAAAACAACCCTAAAGGAGTATTTATCGTCATCAACCGCGCCGAACGAGCACTTAATTTAATTTGTAAATATGCCGACCTTAGATCCAGCTTTGTAAAGAAACATGCATTATTTAGGTTCGCTAAAATTTCCTCCACCCGCGGCATTGGGTACTTAATTTCCACCAACCACGGATTAAGCGTAACCCTAAAATCAATACAAAGCCGCCAAGACCCGTCGACTTTCTTAACTGGAACCAGAGGAGTCGCCCACTCACTATAATCAACGGGCGTAATTATCCCCTGTTCCGTCCAGTCCCGCAGAACCGCATTTACCTCGTCCCGCCATATGAACGGGATGCGCCTACTTGGACAAAATTTGGGATAGGCCCCATGTTTGTGTCTCATCTCATATTCATAACCTTTCAGACACCCTAGACCTTCAACAAAAACTGAATCGTAGCTCCTAACTACATTACGCAAATTCAATTGCCACCTGCCCAGGTCGCCGAATCCACTCAACAAGTCCGTAGACGTCACACCCGTAGGCGTCACACCCGTAGGTGTACCGACGATTAACGTCGAAAGAGGTTTCACGACTAAAGTCGTAGCTTCGGCACCACTCGGGAGCTCAATATTACATATCATCGCAACCCCACCCGGGCGAGATTTTACACTAGGAGCTACCCAACAACTAGGGGTTGTTTCTATCAATGAGTCACAGAGACCAAACCATCTAACATGCGGGCCTATCATCTGCAGCCAATCCCAACCCATTAAAGGATCGATTTTAGTGGCTGTTAAATATAATATCAATGTCCAGCGCGCGTCACCAGCCGCCACCTCTACGCTGGCTTTACCCACTAACTCTACCGCCGCGCCATCTAATTGGCGGGCATTAAAAAAAGGTCGGGCAATTTTTTTACTAGGCCAAAGGGTATCAAACTGTAAAATGGACATTAAACTTACACAAGCCCCAGAGTCTAAAATGAAATTAATTAACGTACCGTCCACCCACACCTTCGCCGTGGGCAGTCGAGTACCAAACAATAATTGGGGAATGGAGCTTGTCAAATTAAAATTTATGTTAGAGTAATATGAGCTAGGGACGTTAACATATAGTCAACGCCCTACAGCCCCTGAGCTAGCCTGCGTCGATGGCAAGCCACTTCCACATGCCAAACAATCATTTTTACTCACATTCTCCCTCAACACCGCCTCCGCGGCATGCACACAATTCGCCACAGGAGCATTAAAATTATTACCCCCATTAAACCTAACCGTAGCATTACCAGAATCATTACTATCCCTATTACCGTAATTAAATCTATTCCATTGAACTGGCGCATTGTCAAAAGTACCGTCATTAAATTTATTCCTCCTAACTGGAACATTGCTAAAATCATTACTATCCCTGTTACCGTAATTAAATCTATTCCCTTGTACTGGCGCATCGTCAAAAGTACCGTCGTTAAATTTATTCCCCCTAACTGGAACATTGCTAAAATCATTACCATCCTTGTTACCGTAATTAAATCTATTCCCTTGTACTGGCGCATCGTCAAAAGTACCGTCGTTAAATTTATTCCTCCTAACTGGAACATTGCTAAAATCATTACTATCCCTGTTACCGTAATTAAATCTATTCCCTTGTACTGGCGCATCGTCAAAAGTACCGTCGTTAAATTTATTCCTCCTAACTGGAACATTGCTAAAATCATTACTATCCCTGTTACCGTAATTGAATCTATTCCCTTGTACTGGCGCATCGTCAAAAGTACCGTCGTTAAATTTATTCCAAGATAGAGTTCGTTAACCACGCCACGATAACACCTAGCGACCTCCTCGATTGTCGCCTGACCATTCAAGTATTTAGTAACCCCATGCAACTCCTCGTCCTTGTCCACCTCCTCCTTAAGGTTAACTGACGGAAAAGCTTGAGTTACAACATTAATCAAATAATTCTCACCCTCTAGTTCCTCCTTAGGTACCGCTTCATCGCTCTCACCTAAGCGCGATAATGTATCTGGAACATAGTTCGTTGCGCCCTTTTTGTAATCCAAGGTCACGTCAAAGTTACCTAAGAACAACAACCATTTTTGTAACCTAGGGCTTAGCAACAAACTACCATTACACTTCGCAAAAAGAGGAACTAGTGGTTTATGGTCAGTAAAGATTTTAAACTTATTACGACCAATAAGATATTCACGACATTTATTTAACGCAAACACTACAGCTAAAGCCTCTTTTTCTATTACAGAATAATTAAGCTCTGCCGCGGTACACCGCCGGGGGCGCCTAGTGTCTCGTCGATAGGGTCTGTAAACGCCGGCGTGGGTGAGGCTGCTGTCAGTGTGGCGATGCACCTTGACCCACCCGATGTCGTGAATACGGACGCGGTACTGGCGCCGATGGCGACGGTAACGCTGTTAGAATACGATCTAGCGGTTCGAGAATCAAAGCGAGGGGGTCAGCCAGACGGCAATAATGGGTAGCAAGTGCGGACCCAATGACGTCTATCGGGGAGGCCGTTCCGGCGTGGGTTCGAATCCTACCGCTTTCACCACTATAGAAAGACAAAAAGCACCATGATAATATTATTTATTAATTATTGATAAAGATATTATAGAACCGTAATATTATGAACGTTTAATCTTTATTACTTACATAAATTCCGAATATAACAATTAATACGAACGTTAAAAGACTATAAGGTAAAAAGATGAGTGGCGAGATTACAATGGGGAAACAGATAAAAAATGATGTGGGTAAAACAAATGGAAGAGTGTCTGTATGTTTGTTGTCTTCTATCTTTTATACCACGATGGTGTCAACAACACAACAACATCAATACCAATAGTGCTTCCCCATCGATGTATAATGCGCATCATTAAATGGCTTGGCGTGATTGACGTGTAAATAAGTGAATTGATATGACTGACGTGTAGCGCGCACCAGTAACTGAATAGATAGACGTACGGCGATTACCACAGAAATTCAAATTTGATCCGCGAAGAAAATTTAAATTTAAAGTGATTAACACAAACTAGACGTGTAATTTTGATATTTAATTTGAAACAATTTAATAAAAAGTAACCGTAACTTTAGTTACACAGTTACTAAAATAATGTAACTAACTACAGTTACAGTTACTCTGAAGTAAAAGTAACTGGTTACGTTACTTTACTGAAGAAAAGGAACTGGTTCCAGGCACTAGTTACATGCAACTAGTTACTTAACAGCTCTGCATAAGAGTCAAAAAAAACGGAAAAAAAATTTCGCTGCACACTTTGGCCAAATGGTCATTTTTTTCATTGGTCAGTAGCCAGCGGACGGCCAAAAAGTCATATTATCAATGGTAGTAACAGGAACAATCATAAGAGTAAAAAAAAACGGAAAAAAAATTTCGCTTCACACATTGGCCAAATGGTCATTTTTTTCATTGGTCAGTAGCCAGCGGACGGCCAAAAAGTTATATTATCAATGGTAGTAACAGGAACAATCATAAGAGTCAAAAAAAACGGAATATTATCAATGGTAGTGACATAAACAATCATAAGAGTCAAAAAAACGGAATATTATCAATGGTAGTGACATAAACAATCATTGTCAGCCCAAAAAAACGTCAATGGTATAAATTAACAGGAACAATTTATTAATGCTAGTAACATAAACAATCAAAGTTAGGCTAAATAAATGTCAATGGTATGGACGGCCAAAAAGTTATATTATCAATGGTAGTAACAGGAACAATCATAAAAGTCAAAAAAAAACGGGAAAAAAATTTCGCTTCACACTTTCGGACACTGGTCATTTTTTTCCATTGGTCAGTAGCCAGCGGACGGCCAAAAAGTCATATTATCAATGGTAGTAACAGGAACAATCATAAGAGTCAAAAAAACGGAATATTATCAATGGTAGTGACATAAACAATCATAAGAGTCAAAAAAACGGAATATTATCAATGGTAGTGACATAAACAATCAATGTCAGCCCAAAAAAACGTCAATGGTATAAATTAACAGGAACAATTTATTAATGCTATTAACATAAACAATCAATGTCAGGCTAAATAAATGTCAATGGTATTAACAGGAACAATTTATTAATATAAAAATGTTAAGCTAAAAAAACGTCACTGGTATTAACAGGAACAATATAGTAATTTAAAAAAAATCATAAATTGCATAGCAATTAAACATACGCCCTATCAAAAACCATATCTAGAGAGGCATAAGCGCTCAGAGCGTGACATGACGGTGCGTTACACGTTCGGTGCGTTACACGAAGGTGCGTTACACGTTCGGCGCGTTACACGTTCGGTGCGTTACACGAAGTTGCGTTACACGTTCGGTGCGTTACTTCGGAAAATGGAAAGTGAGCCCATAAATTGCATCTTTAGAGGCTTTATCGTAATTATGCCAGGCAAGAAATATGTCCTTAAAATTGAGTTTATACATTTATTTTAACATATAACCACAAAATAACAAGTGTAATAAGTAATATATTTTGGTCGAAATTAAATTAAACTCCTTTTAAGCCATTTTTCCAATTAAAGTCTTGAATTTGTAAGTCTTGTTGCTTAAATTCCATCCTTTTTCTAAGCCTTTGCCGCGGACTTTGTTATGCTTTTTAAAGATAAGATTTATAAAATTAGTAACAAAAACAATTAAATCACAACTATGCTACCTATACATCTGCTTCTCTGAAGACCAAAATTTTATGTCTTTTAATTAAAATTCTTTTGCAATGAAATGAGAGCAGAAGCTATGGGATTATAATACAAATTTTTTATTTTTTTTATTTTTGATGTAGGTATGGTTCCAAAATTCCAGAGCGCGACAAAAGAAATATGTTAAACCATTCGATCCCCGTCTACTAGGTTACAATTACGCTGACAAAAATTACGGATCTTATTCATTTACAATTCCTTACCTAAATTCAGACGATACAACAAGTCCACCCCCCCCCCCCCTAAATGATAAAATGGCGGAGGTTGGAAGTGATTTTAAACAAGAGAGTGACACATCTCCTTAGCAAAATTGCGCGGCAAAGACTTTGAAATTAAAATTATTATAGAATTATAACAAAACTATGTTTTAAAAATACCAAAATTAATTATTTTACCCTTTCCTTAAATTATAACCTCGCTTCCCCTTTCATGTTATATTATTCTGACTACGGCAATTTACATTTTATTTTAAAGCTCAGTCCGATGTGCAATACGCTTACATTCCCTTAGACAAATGGATTTAACTCATCGTGCAATAATATTATGTGTAATAAATAATTTTATAATTGTGTTGCAAACGATTATTTAAGTCTAGACATAATATGAGATTATCCTCCCCCCCCCCCAAATGATGAAAAAAAATTAAAAATTTAGGTTTTGGCCCCCCCCTGATTGAACTTTTAAACGTTTTGCCCCTCCCACTTTAATCCAAAACCTGGCTACGCCCATGCTTGCTTCATAGGCAATGCTTATTTATAGAAATATATACTAACGATTATTTTAAATGTTCTAAATATTATTTCAAGGGCGTGTCTTAATATCGGATTTTGCTGCGCAGATTAATATTACTAAAAATTCCATATTTGTACCAAAAGTATGAATGTGAGCGAAAATTGTTTATACACAATTAGCATAACTTATCAAAAAGTCTAACAAATGTGTATTATTACTTAAGTATTTTTGAATTTAATTGAAAATTATATGTCTTTACAGAGATTTTAATGTATATACACTTTTTGTAAATGTCTTGAAGGCCTGAATTATGAGAAATTAAATTAATAATTAAAAGTTTAGCTTTTTAAATTCATTAAATCTCTAGCAAGTTAATTAATCAATTATGAATGCCTAAAGAATTTATTACGTGAGCAAAATTTTATAAGTTAACAATGAGCGACACAGCGCTACTATAACTACAAAATTATCTAAACCCATTAATGGGATGCATTTGGAATTTGGCAAAAAGCCCACACGTCTTTTCATTTTCAGAATTATACTACAAAAATTAAGAATTTTAATAATGTAGCGTTGCATAAGCATAGCCAAAATTGGATTAAGGGCGGGGGGCAATAATGACTTAGGGAGGGGCAAAATGATTAGTAATTTAATCATAATTATAATAAGCTTTGAAAATTTTCTGAATTTACAGGGGGCAGCCACCCTTCCCTGCCTGCCACCCCATGGCTACGTCCATTCAGCTAAGTAGCGGTGCGCATTATTGTTTTAGGCAGGTAGAGGAGCCGAACTATAGATTAAACTGTATCTAAATTTTATCCGTAAAATCCATTACATTGTATATGATGGTATTAATTGAAGCACTACAACCTATTTAATTGATTGATTGGGCTTTTCAAGCACAGTTAATACCTACACATATTTAATTAAAATGTAAATTAGAACCATGAACGTAGCTAGGGGGGCTGCTGCCCCCTTCTAAATCTATGATTTTGTTTACATTTATTAAAATTATGGCTAGTATTTCAAAAAATGCACATTTTGCCCCTCCCTAAATCATTATTGCCTCCTCTAATTCCAATACTGGCTACGCCCATGCATAGAACCATAATATTAAGACTTATGAAATGAAGATATTTCAAAATAAATTGTAATTATAAAAAAACCAGTACAGTATTTAATATTTAAATGTATTTGTTGTAATATTTTTTTGCAATATTACATAACAATCAATGTCGCATTTTATACCTATTTGTTATAAGACACGTAATGATTTGGTGATTGGTATTGATACTTCGTCACATTATATTATTCATTACATTTTACAAAATTTATATATTAGCAGTTCCTTGAGCGTTAGTATTTAGATTTAAACTTCAATAATGACGCGACTAATACATGATTTGGCTTAATGCTCCTTGCTTTGAAAACTCTTCCTTTTCTTTTTACAGATTTATGTGGCAATGGAATTGGCTGGTCACGGAGATTTATTACAATACATAAAACTCAAGGGTGCGCTCGATGAAAGACGGGCCAGGCGCATGTTTCTAGAACTGACGAACGGCATTTCATACCTACACCAAAATAATATAGTTCATAGGTAAAATCTAAATCTATAATTATTTTATCTTTGTGCCAATATTATATCTTAGGGACTTGAAGTGTGAAAATTTGTTGTTGGACGTCAATAACAGTATCAAAATATCGGATTTTGGATTTGCGCGATACTACGAAGGTATGGTTACTAGCCATACTTACCTTAATATAGCCCAAAACGTAACTGAATTGTAACATATCCTGCTTACATTTAGAGATTTTTCTTTTTTTTCTTCTTCTTTTTTTCTTCTTCTTTTTATTTTTATTTTGTTTCTTCCTTTTCTTCTTTTTATTTTATTTTTTTTATCTTTCTTTATTTTTTTCTTTTTTTTCTTTTTCTCCTTTTTTTCTTTTACTTCTTCTTTTTTTTCTTCTCCTTTTTTTCTTTTCTTTTTTTTTCTTTTTTTTTCTTCTTTTTTTTTTATTTGTCTTTTTTTCATTTTTTCTTTTTTTTCTTTTTTTATATTTCTTCTTTTTCTAATTTTTCTTCTTTTTTTTCTTTTTTTTTCTTTTTTTATTTTTCTTCTTTTTTTTCTTTTTATTCTTTTTATTCTTTTTTTTATGTTTATTTTTTTCTTCTTTTTCTTCTTCTATTTTTTTTTCTTTTTCTTCTTTTTTTCTTTTTCTTTTTTTTCTTTTTTTTTTCTTCTTTTTTTCTTTTTCTTCTTTTTTTTATGTTTCTTTTTTTTCTTCTTTTCTTATTTTTTTTATTTTTCTTCTTCTCTAAATGTATATAAACACGATATGTTACAATAAGATATTCTGAATCACTTACCTTTTGGGTTACATTAACGTAACAGAACCTTTTTTTTACACAGGAAACGACGTAAGCAAAACTTATTGCGGGAGCGCCGCTTATGCTGCCCCTGAAATATTACAAGACAATCCATACGTGTGCCCGTTATATGACCTATGGAGTATGGGAGTTATTTTATATATTATGGTAAGATTATGGTACAAATCAGTTTAATTCGACCAACTATTGTTTTGTAATTTCTAGTTGATCTGGAATTTTCCAGAAGTTACATGTACATTGCTCCTTTAAACAAGTTTTTTGGGCTAACCCGTTGCGAATAAGTGCATATCTTTTAGGCAACCAAACATTTTAATAAACCTATTATAGATATTGATTCCACTATAATTAATAATGTAATGTAATTTATATTAATTTACATGACTTCTAATATGAAAAAATTTACCATGGGATTCATTTGCTTGCCAATATTATGTACAAATTGTTTAAACTCCTGTTTTATCAATGACTTAAGACTAGACTAAAGAACTTGGCTATTATTTAAAAAAATATTAAAACCGTTGTCTATTAGGTTTGTGGTTCAATGCCATACGATGATTCTAATATCAAAAAGATGATTAAAGAACAAACCGAGAAAAGAGTTGGATTCTTGCGATCAAAAAAGCTTTCTACCGAAGTGAAAGAACTGATTTATATATTGCTAGAATCGGATATCGATAAGAGGGCCAGAATATAAGATATAAGAAGTAGTAAATGGATAAGAGTTAAAACTAATGAAAATGAAGATGAAAATTATACGGATTCAAGTGCGACGAAATACAATAAAATAAGCGAAACCTCGAAAAAGGGTAATGTTATAGTAGATGTCGTTGAAGAGAGAAAAGATAACAAAAAGCATACCAAGAGAATTATTGAGTGTTAAGATATAATCAATTCGATCGAATAAATTATTTGCAACCTTAAATTTAGTAGACGTTTATGTTTTTTATTTGGCCAAGATTGACCCGAGCTCGAAAATCGCGAACATCTTTGTTAAATCGTATAATTTAAATAATTTATATAGTTAATATTTATGAGTGGAATTGCTTTAGAACATGAACAACCTAATTTATTACTAGATAAGAATCGTTTATCCTGCTAAAACCTATGACTAATTTTAATTTTTATAAAGATCTTCAAATTATTTCGATATAAAATAAAGTAATTTCTTTTTAAATATATTTTTTCGGTGTTCTTGCATGTATATATTAAAAAAAGAATAAAATGCAACAATTTCCATTAAAAAATCACAGTGAAGAGGGGTTGTAAGTATAGCTATATATCTTTAAATCTTAGTTGGGTAAATTGATTTTATAATTTCTTGGCTATGATCTGTTTTGAGTTTGCCATGAGCAGGCCCCCGAGCCCGAAGCTCAATCATTTAATCCAGTTCTCCATGTAAACCTATAGTTAGGGGGGATTCATAAAGCCCTTGTTTTGTAAAGTAAATTTTAGCGCCTTCCAACCATAGCTATATTTTTACTTTACAAAAATACAAATTTTGAGTTCCCCTTAATTTTAGTTTAAGAATATATAAATTTATCTTTAAGGCCAAATTCTTACTCGATATTGTGCTATTAGAATAAAACGGTTTTAGATCAGGTTTTAGAGATAACCCAATGAATGTGTTTTGTTTTCATTCCATAACTTTAAGCGAACAGAAAGGTAAACGAAATTAATATATTTTCTAAAATATTATTAGAAAAGAACAATTTTAAAAACCTAATTCATGCAAAGAGCTGTTAAAACAAAGTTTAAAATGAGCTATTGTGCCCTTATAAAATTAATTTGAATTATAATTCTCGTTCCATTCGGAATTGGACTAGGTACTCTTAAAAATAAACTTAAACTTAGTAATTAATATGAAGGAACTAGTAAATTATAAGACTTATTTATTAAGTAAATTTATGATTTGAGTTAATAATATACAAAAGGTTTTTAATTTAAGACGCCTATACATGGGCGTAGCCAGGCGAAGGCGGGGAAGGGCAGCTGTCTCGCCCTCACTCCCCCCTAATTTAAAAAAATCGTTTAAAACTGTGGTCAAAATTTAAAAATTCTCTCTAAATCATTTATCTCCTGGTTACGCACATGCACAAATTTTAGCACATTGGCAAAAGGACTTTGTTTGGCTTGCGACATTCGCCCAATCTAACTAAAACAAAGATCCTCTCTCTACAGCCGAGGCTCTTAAAATTTCAAAATACTCGGAACTGAACAAAACTATATTTTTTGCCACATTGCGACAACCACTCTCATAACCTTAGACTATATAGACTGCTCATGCCATATGTTGCATATGGGTAATTGTGTGTCTAATTTTCCTCCATTTTAAAGAGTGTATTTGGTTATTTTAACCATGTAATTTTGCTCTATAACAGTCAATTTACCTTCCTCACTAGTTTTAAATTAAAAAAAACGTCAATAAATTAATTATACCTAAATATTGATGGCACTATATTATTAAACAAACTTTTATCGCAGTTTTTACATTTTTAATCTTTAAGTATTTTTTAAATGATATTTATTTTAAAATGCTGTTTTTGATATCTACCCACTTTAATATTTTTTTATATACCTTTTTAAAATTATTTAATTTGAGAAAATTACTAATTTCTATATGCTCACAACGTTACAATCCTCGTTTCAAAATGGTGGAAAAAAGGGTACACATTTTGTGCGTTGATGAGCAGTCTATTTAGTCTATGCTCATAATCTTTGGCCCCGAGGCTAAAAATTATTTAAAAGGAGGGAACCAAATTTCGTTCCTCTTCCATAATAATCGCGAATCCTTTTCCATATGACAGACAATCGGCATTACTATTTATAAATATAATTCAATGGCTAATTTGGAATGTCTTCCAAATATTAAAAATATGTAACTTTTTTATTTATTTCATTCATCTTCACAAAATATGTATTAATACCTATATATTAAACACTCTTAGACTACTTAACAAATTCGTAATTTGAATTAACTTTCACGCCTCTATTCATATATATAATTTTTTTAATAAAACTTGCATAATAAATGCATTTATTTTGAAGCATACATGATTAGTAATGTAGAATTGATAAAATTACAGGTGTTTGTTGTATAAAATATGGAATGCCATAAAATTACATAAAACGTATGACATTAAAGAATTGTTTGTTCAAATAAAATTCACAACGATAAAAATAGTAATTACAAACGTAAATTAGTATAGCCGAATCATATAAGTTTAAGCTAAAATTTCTTATAAATCGCTTCGCCTGTATTGTAATCAATAATAATAGTAATAATAATTTTTCGTGCGTTTAATATATATTTACATGATTTAAAAGTACATGCAAAAAATAAAAAAAAATAGTTGAGCGGCGGTGCAATAAAACAAAAGGCCCCCTTTAAAGGCCGAAAGGATCCTTATTTAGACGAAGAAGTTGTGCTCCGCTGGTTAATCGCTTTTTGGAAGAACTAAAAGTGGGAGGGGGGTTTGGGGTATTTGGACTTTTTACACCCTTTCCTTTGATACAGTTGCCCGTGCTAGGGGTTGATTAAGCTCCGTTTTCAAAAACTCCACTAGTGCCCGAGGATTGATGCTTAGGCGTGGGTGTTAATTGTCCGTAACCGCTAGATACTACGTGCGTGGTTGGAGTGTGAGACCTGAAGGAATAGGATTATAAAACGACGGTATTTTAGTAGGGAAATGATATAATTATAAATCTTCATGTTACATGCATAGACTACATAGGCTGCCCATGTCATATGTTCCATATGGCAAATTGTGTGTGAAACTTGCCTCCATTTTGATGAACACTACCGTCCTATATCACATAATGGCGTTTTGCGCTGTGCCGTTTTGTTCAAACAGGAGAGGTAAAGAAAAAAGGTTTTGATTCCATAAATAAGTAAGATTAAGATATTACAAAATATATGATATTTTTAAAAATTTTAAATATCATTACAGTTTTTACATTTTCAATTTTTATGAAATGTGTCAGTAATAAAATTTTTAAAGATATCATATATTTTCTAATATCTTACTTATTTATGGAATCAAAACTTTTTTCTTTACCTCTCCTGTTCGAACAAAACGGCACAGCGCAAAACGCCATTATGTGATATAGGACGGTAGTGTTCATCAAAATGGCGGAAAAACACACACACATTCTATACCGTGATGAGCAGTCTATGTAGTTTATGGTTACATGTAGTAACCACCACTGCTTATTTGATTGCTCGCGCCATATTAAACTACGTTCACTTCGAAACTTTGATTGACTCATTTCTATTATCTTATATCTCGCGACATACTACTTCGCTACGTTAATAGACCTAATTGTTTTCTCACATCTAGCTCGCGGATTCACCACTAAATGTTAATTGACTTAATGTCTTATTTCGATTAGCTCGCAATTATATTAAAAAGTGTTTTTACAGTTCTTTACTACTTACTTTCTCGTAAATGTTTCCCTTTTGTTAGATATTTAATATTTTAGTACTTAATAATTTGGTATTTATTTTCCGATAGACACAAGGCGTTTGGCTCGTCAAATTTGAAAATACTTTTTTTATTTATTCCTTTAATATTATGTATCATATACCTAATAAATTTAAAGAAAAAATATAAACTAACATGTTGAAATTTGACAAAAAATTATTGAGTTATTGCATATATGATTAATCCCCTGAATAATTGGGCGATATAAAATCTAAAACGATAAAAAATCTTAAGACGAGGTTTGAAATTTCCTTAAATCTCAAACAGAATTATCAAATTTCAATTTGCGAAGTTGGCAAAGGAAAACCTCCTTTTTTACTACTTGTAACAACTACCTGATGGGCAAAGATGCTAAGGCGGGGACCGGCGATTGTGGTCGACTGCTTATACGGGAAGAAGCCTTGCTGCCCGGTTTGCTACTAGCTCGACTACCAGTACCTGAGTGACAACAAAAAATAATACCTTCAACGCTCAGTCTGATTATTCCGTTCTAAAAAGAATTCAGTCTCGGTAATTTTTTAAAATGAATTATTTCATACAAGATCTATGGCCATGGGCGTAGCCAAGAAATCCAAAAATTTGTTGAAATTTATTAAAATTATTGCTAAAATTTTAAAAAAATGATCATTTTGCCCTTCCCTAAATCATTATTGCCCTCCCTCTAATTCCAATGCTGGCTACGGCCATGTCTATGGCGGCTCTTAACTAGCCGGTATATTCATAATGATTCGTGAAAAAGAATACGGTATATTGTATATAAATTGTGTTTTCTTAATCCAAAACCATTGAAAGCTTTTACAACAATTTATAAAATAAGCACAGCGTTTTGACAAATACAGGGTGTATAATAAAAAACGCGAGATCCCCTAAAATTACTTAAAAAAAGAAGATATAATATTAATTTTACCGTCGCTACTTTTCCTTGGGATGCGAGAAGCTGCAGCGCTATCGTAATAAGCGGAATATTGGTAGGGAGGTGTGGACGGGGTACTGGGTGTTTTTCTCCTTTCTGGTGTGTAGCTCGTCGAGGAGTTTATACGCCAGGGTGTTGATCGAGGCGTTTTTTCTCGATTCGAAGATATTTAGAACTTTGGTTGTTAAACTTTTAAATAACTAATCTCATTTAGCGCTTTAATATTACCGTTGTAACCCAAATCCAAACCATAAATCATTTTACATGCCTCCTAAAATTCAAATAACAACAAATTTGCTTTATTTCAATTTAAAATACGTATCAAAAATAATTTTTCGTCGCACTAATATTCTTTGTAAAAAGGTTTAATGCCACATTCACTATAATGTTTTAATTTTGATTGCAGGACAATTTAAATATCGACCAAGTATAGTCAACTTAAGAGTACCTACTAATAACCGCTAACTAACCGTCATACTATATCTATAGTCTCTGCTAAATACCTTGGTTATAGGGCCGGTAGAGCTGCTACTCAAACCTAAAGAGGATAAAAAGGAGGCGGGAGTTTGTGGGGTACTGCTGGGAGATTTGGATTTGAAAGGAGCCATCGCCTGGCTAAGTCCCGGAGGCAATATGAACGTTTCGCGTAGCTCTATGTTGGTACGACCTTTGGCTATGCCGTATAAATTTAGGTGTCAAACGCAAATAGCTTCCTTAATCTCAGCATATTTATATATAAAAGATTGATATCATAGATAGATACTAGCTCAATTTTTTGTCACATCCTTTAGTTTCATACATTAAATTCATGTAATCAACTTAAATAGTTAAAAAAGGTAAAGTTGCTAATGTTTTAGAGCGTCATTTAAAAACCAAAGACTAAGGGGTCATTTTTAAGAAGAAATTCTTTGAGAGCCACCCAATCTCTGTGGTTTAATTTAATTATAAATCACATTCATTCATATATCGTTGTAATATGAATGAAATTAACCATAATACAATGAAGACGGTGTCAAACACCTTTCTCAGGCATAATCAAAATTTTAATTAAATTAGTTAAATCATTTTCTGGGGCTATTATTCGAATTTAGAGTATAAAATCATATATAAACCAATGTTTCAATCTTATTCGCCCTTATAAAAAGGCTAAATTTTTTAAAGTTTCCTACCTCGACAGGGGTCATTTTTAACGAGAAATTCTTCGAGAGCGACCCAGCCTCCTCCCACTCGGACCATGACAGTACTCCGGAGGATTCGAACCAAACGTAGTTTTTGGGATTCACCAAACTTGACAGAATAAATAAAAAATGGTTAAAATTCGAGGAAAATCCATAATTTAACCTCGCTTTGAAATTAACAATTTCTACAAAAATCAAAGAGAAAATGTCATTTAAAATTGAACTTCAAAGAACATTACACTTTAGTTAGGGACTTGCAAAACATTCTTGATACATCCATCAGAGTAAGGTTCAAGATTCGTTAAAAGATCAAACTTACCTGCCGAATCCCAACCCAGGCATGGGTGTAGCCAGGGGGAAGTAGGGAGGGGCAGCTGTCCCCTCTTAACTTATAAATTTTTGAAAATTAACACAATCACGGCTTAAATTTGAAAAAATTCTCATTTTGCCCCTCACTTAAGCATTATTGTTGCCCATAGGTAAGAACTTGGCCAAAAATAAATAGCAGAAATGGATTGAAATCGAAGGTCACTCAGGAAACGCGACATTTAATTTACTCGATATTTGCTTTCGCCCACATGGTCAACCTTGTATTTGCTGTTGCATTCGCACAGATTAGCTTGCCTTTGCACTTCGTCCTTCACTTTTTCCACGTCAGTCATAGGGTGTTGATCATCATCTTTTGCGGGTGCCCTGAGTGCTGCCACGTATTCCTTGTAATCTATGAGTCCGTCTGAATTAGCGTCAAATACCGCGGCTACGTGTTCCATCTCGGGCCGGGAAGTTTGAAAGCGCGTTGCTAGGATGCCTTCGATGAAATCTTGCACGGGGATTCTTCCGTCTCCAGCCTTATCTTGACTCCGGAAAAAATCCATGACCCGACTTTTGTTGTGGTTCATCCAGGACATGTACTGATAGAAAATCCCCCAAAAAATATAAAAATTTTCACGACGTTTTAAAGTTTTTTCCACACCTGATGTAAGAGTGCCGCCAATTAAATGCTGCCATCTAGGGGCGATTTTAATTAGAGACTAACATCCAGCATCTACGCTCCCCAAGAGGCCTACCTCCACTCATAACCTTTTATCGAATAAAACCTACTCCCCTCTCGAAACCACCACCAACAATACATATTCAGACATTCCACATTCTCCTGTCAACAGGATTCTAAAAAACCCCTAAAGGAGCCAGACATCAAGTTCTAATTGCCCTTACAAATGCCATCTCAAACCTCTCTAAGGACTTAAGCAGCACTCCCCATTGGGCCAACTTTTTTCAATTTACTTCCCGTGTCCTTTCAGTACCACCATCAAATTACAAAGGTACCCTTTCGAACTGGGTTAAGCAAAACTCAGCAAAATGGGACGTTTCATCACCTCCCATTACCTACGAGCCACACACCCATAAGACTACATCAGCTCAACAAAGAGCCAAACGGGTTTCCGCCAAACTCAACCAACTCGACATCCAGGGTGCCCTTCGCTTGGCCAATTCGGACTGCAAAATTTCCCCAGACACCCAAGAAACCTTTGAATCTTTACAAGCCAAACACCCTGAAAGAAATAGCACGCAACTTCCCCCTACAATCAACTCCCCCTTCAAGGACTTTACATCGCCTGAAATTCTCGAGGCTATCGGTTCTTTTAAAAGATCCTCAGTAGGTTCTGGTTTAGACGGTTTCCGGGCCTCACATCTAATTGAATTAACAAGACCTCACATTGACAGGTCTGGCCACTTCACATCCACCCTAGCAATCTTCCTTAACCAGGTTATCAAAGGTTTAGTACCTGACACGATCTCTCCCTACTTTTTTGGGGCCACCTTAATATCTCTTACCAAACCTGACGGTGGTCTTCGCCCAATCGCCATGGGTTCAATATTTAGACGCCTATGCTGCAAACTCATTATTGCTCGAGTAAAAACCGACCTAGCAGATCAATTATCTCCCATCCAACTAGGTTTCGGAATCAAGGGTGGTTGTGAAATCGCCTCCCACGCTGTCCGCATAGCCCTCGCCCATCCCGACCACTCAATCCTAGCTAAGATTGACTTCAAAAACGCCTTTAACACGATTTATAGGTCACACTTCTTAACAGAGGCCTACAAATCCCTTCCCGAGTACTCCATTTTCCTAAACGCATGCTACGCTCCTACTTCCATGCTCAACTTTAATTCCAAAATAATTTTATCGAGTGAAGGCATCCAACAAGGAGACCCGCTAGGCCCTCTACTATTTTGCCTAGGAATAAAATCCCTGACTGAAGACCTAGCCTCTAAATATAACCTATCACTCAACTTGTGGTACCTAGACGATGGTACCATCAAAGGAAATGCCGAAGACGTCAAAGAAGCCCTGCATATCTTGAAGTCGAAGCTTCAAAAATCGGTCTCCATCTAAATCATATCAAGACCGAGGTTTGCAAAAACAATACTGATCCTTTAAGCCTAGACCCATACTTTGACGCTTTCAAACATACTCACCCCAACGAACTAACGCACTTAGGATCTCCCATAGGTGGCTCACACCCTTGTAACAAGTTATTAACAGAGACAATACAACATCTAGTAGAAATTAAACCCCTCCTTTCTTACTTGCCAGCCCACCAGGCTTTCTTTTTAATTAAAAACTGCTATTCTTTACCTAAGATAAATCACATCTTCAGGTCATCCACCTCATTTTTAAATCCCATCGCTCTATCATTTATTCGACCAAAAACTCAAAGATGTTGTCGAGGAAATCACAAACCTTTCTTTTACTGGGTCCCAATGGAAACAAGCGTGTCTCCCCACCTGAGATCACCCCCTCTAGTAGCTTTGTCGGCTTTCATCTCTAGTCGACTCTCAGCCAAACCAATCATCGACAAAAAATTGATCAACCAGATCCCTCCACCCAAATCGCTCTCGACATGTGGAGCTCTTTGTCCGACCCTAACACTCCATTCCCTACCATAAACTCTCAAAAAAGCTGGAACACTCCTCTCTACGACCATGCCCTTAAAACTCTAATATCGGGCGCATCGTTGGAGGAGTTACCAGCTTTAAGAAGTTTAGCATCAAGATCTGGCCACGAGTGGTTGGAGGCCATCCCAAGCCGGACCCATGACCTTCAACTCTCCAACAACGAGTTCAGGATTGCAACAGGGCTCCGCTTAGGATGCGATATAGTTGCCCCCCATCAATGCAACTTATGTGGCACATCAGTTGGTACAAAAGGTCACCACGGCCTACATTGCAGATTTAATAAGGCCAGATTTCTACGCCACACATCAGTTAATGCTCTTCTACAGAAGACATTCAATAAGGCTGGCTTCCCCTCCCAATTGGAGCCTAATGGTCTTTGCCTTATTGACAAGAAGAGACCTGATGGACAGACCCTCATCCCTTGGGCAAAAGGGCTATGCCTAGCATGGGACTACACTTGTCCGGATGCCTTTGCACCCTCAAACCAAAACAAAGACCCCCTTGTCGATTCAGAAAGATTGAAGTGCGCTAAATACGCAGAACTTAATACCTCACTCCTCTTCTTCCCTATAGTGATTACCACCCTCACAACAATAGGTCTTAAAACCCAAGCCCTCCTGAAAGAACTGGACGCCGTATAGCGGCCAATACCCTTGACAATAGGTAAACTTTTTTTTTAAAACAGAAAATCGGAATTATAATATGTCATTTTAAAGCGATCGCAATTTTTGAATGTTTACCTCGCATATAATTTTTATAGTAGTATATAGTTTCATTTAATAGAAAAAAAAAGAAACTAATTTGGCTAAAGATATTTTTATATTTTTTAGTATGTGACTAGAAATAATAACAGGCATAAAACGTTTTCTCTCTTATTACAGCTCATCAGAAATTTTATTCATACAATAGCTGTTTTATTTAGATGCATACAAATCTAAGGGTTGAAAATGTTCAAATGAGTAGAGGGAAGGGAATTCTAAGAGATTGTTTATTTCAGGGGTCGGCAACCTGTTTGTCCTTAAGGGCGCAATACTAAATTTGAAAATCACCGAGGGCGCATATTTTACAGATAATCAACAGGTATAAATAGGCATTAAAAAACAGATTTTTTATAACTTTATTTTGTTGGTGTCATACATAATGATACATATAATTCAGTGTGAAACTTGGGTGTCCATATTTTCAGCTAATTTCTTATAATTGGGGATATATTTAGAGTTCCCGGTTTAAACAATTATCTAGATGTGAGTCAGTAAGCTTTGTTCGGTATTTTGATTTCAAATATTTCATATTTGAGAACAAAGACTCGCAATTGTATGTTGTTGCACAATATGAATAAATTTTTAGCGCACATTTCCTTAAAATAGGATACTTATTTTCATCGACTAAGTTCCAAAACGTTTTATGATTACTATGCGCTTTTAAAATAATATCACTTTGCAAGTTTATTATTTCTAATTTTAGGTCTTCGATATTATGAAGCTCGAAATACACTGAAACTATTCCAAGGACATCATCTTCAGTAACATTGAATGGATTTATGAAAAATCTTAGAACGGGTTCTAATGCTGCAAAATCTTCAAATCTAGAAGAAAACTCTTCTATTAGCTTATCTATAATTTCTAAATATGATGTAGCAGTAAAATTTTCATTATTCAAATTTAAACTCTCAACAGTATATTTTATATTTGGAAAATATGATAATGATTTTTTCAATAGATGGGATTTCAACAACACTAACTTGCATTTGAATGCATTTACTGCACTAATCATGTCAGCGATGCTGATTTTTCCCTTGTATTTTTAAATTTAATTCATTCAACTTTGCCGTTATATCTGTCAGAAATCCGAGGTCGATGCCAATCCTTATTTTCTAATTGCTCGTAAAATTCGCCTCTTGTCTTGATGCAATAAATTCCTTTATTTGTGGCAAAAGCATGATAAACCGCTCAAGTATTTTACCTCTGCTCAGCCACCTCACTTCAGTATGTAAAAGAAGATCTGTGAACTGAACGTCCTCATCTTCTAAAAGTAATTTAAACAATCTGTGTTGCATAGCTCTCGATCTTATGGAAGTTGTAATTGACGATAACTTTTGTACAGGTAATTTTACATCTGTTATATACTTTTTAAAAGTAGAAAAGATATCTTCTTCTCTTGTACTTCCCTTTAATGGCAGAACTTTAAGGAATTCTTCTGTCGTAAAACCAGAAAATACCATCTTCACGCAAATTTCTAATTGTGATATATTTGTCACGTCTGTCGATTCATCCATCTGTAGCGAAAAGAAAATACAATTTTCTATATCATTTGCTAATTCTGCCTCCAAATTCTCCGCAATTACTTCAATTCTTCTAGTAACAGTTCGTGCTGATAATTGCAACGTGTTTATAGCTAAAACTATTTCCTTTTTTATATTTCCTTTTTATTTTTAAATTCTTCAAAAAGTGAATCAGCAGCTTCTAACATGGCTTCTTTCACTAATTCTTCACCTGTAAATGGTTTTTTATTCTTAGCTAGCAAATGCGATATTTTATATGACGCGAACGTTGCTGCTTTATGTTGTTGCAGTGGTTTAGTAAAAAAAACTTTGCTGGTTAGTTCTTGAAGATTTTAAAGAAATAATTTTTCTTCTGCTAATTTCAGAGTTCATTGGATAGTCACTATCAAAATTTGTATAAACGGTCTTAAAATGTAGCTCAATATTACTTTTCTTGGGAATCGCAACACTATTATTACACAACAAACAAATACACTTCCCTTCGTAATCAACGAAACAATATAGATGTTCCCATTCATCGTTAAAATAATATGTTCTTTTTCTTTTACATTTATCCATGAAGGGTTTTGAAAGAAAAGAATTATTTCGGATTACTTGGTAGTTTTAAATGCACGGTCTACGCGTGGTCTATTCGAAATACGATCACACACTAACAAAAAATACATGCGTTTTATTAGATAATACGCTCATATCATACATTTACATTAGTCCAGCGAGGGCGCATTAAAAATCAATTGGGGGCGGGCGCCGCGTTGCCTACCCCTGGTTTATTTATTAACACTAGAGTGTCGAAGCAATAACATAGAAAGTTAGGCATTACTTAACATCGAAAGTTAAATGGTTTGTAAGCTTAGAAATCGAAAAAGACGTTTGGATTATAATAACTGCATGTGTTACCCTTTTGCGCCATTCTTCAAATTGAAAATCTTTCAGCCGTTCGACTTCCTTCAAATAATTCAGGTAATCGACGAGTTTGCCTTGCCTATCAATGGCCAACAACCACACGCATCGTCATTTTTGCAAGAGATTACGGATTTTTTGGCTCATTCTGCGATTGCGGGACTTAAGCTTCGGCGGTCAAACTATTAATTTATTTATTTTATATTAATAAAAACTGGAGCACACAAGCTAAACTATAAGCTAAGCACGTACTCCAATTGTGATTTTTTGTGTGATTGGAATTTGGAGCGTTTAAATTTGGGTTCGGGTAGGGATAAGGGAACGAGCGAGTTGTTGGATGTAAGCTTTTATACGTCTTGTTGCTTGTTACTCATGCTATCCATAAATTCCTGCACAAAAGCCAATAATTTGATGTATGAAAATATTCCTTAAAAACTAACAAAATCAATAAAACTTTTATTAATTCAAAAAACTTTAAAGTCAAACTTAAATAATCTCGTAGGAGTCAAAGCCAAATAGTGATTTTACAAGGCCTTTTAAGAAGTTCGAAAGACGTTCTCCCCCGTCTAAACTTTCGGCACCCTTTTTAATAAAACAAAAACTTGGTATTCCTATAGCCAAATACAATTTTAATATTTTATATTAAATTAATTTATTGTTTTTATATGACGCATTTCGTTCCATACCGTTTTATGTATTTATTTTATCGTATCGATAAATTTCCGAAGTTTTAACAGAATTCATTGAATACAATATTTAAGAAACCTTATGTTCTAGCAGATATGTTCGATAGTTTCGATATCTCTGGGCAAAACTCTATGATCGGCGGCTGTTATTGTCGCTTCGGCAGTAGTGAGCCAAGCTAGGAGTTCCTCCAGGAGATTGGCATTCAGCTTGGCGTCTTCGTATTCCCGTTCAAGCCGATGGTGCAAATGTTCGACTCCCCCGTTCAAATCTTCCCACATCTCCTTCAGGAAACCCAACCAGTTTTCCATCGGCTTGAGTGCCGTAACGTAAGCGTCAGCCACGATTTCCCGACCCATCTCCAGAGTTTGGTCGTAGGTTGCTTTCTGCATTAAGCATACCCAACACGTTAGGTATTACATTATTTCCATTCATATGAGCATCGTTTTTATAAATGAGCATAGGGTCATGGGCATAGCCAGGGGGAGGCAGGGAGGGATGACTGCCCTCCTCTAAATCCAAAAATTTGTTGAAATTTATTTAAATTATGGCTTAAATTTCTAAAAATGATCATTTTGCCCCTCCCTAAAACATTGTTGCCCCCCTCTAACTCCAATGCTGGCTACGCTCATGTATTGGGTGTCATGCAAGGTAGAAACCTTTTCGCTGATTTCAGATTTGATAGCTTTGCAGAGCTCTAAACGGGCTGCCAAGGTTCGGGCTCCGCAGTCTGAGGTGGTGGATGTGAGAAGGGCGTCACCCGCCTTATGAATGTCGCGAACCCGTGGATCTAAATCTTCCATCCAATCGGCTAGGATACGAACACTACCGTGAAATAGTTCGGCCTTTTCTTTAGCGTTCGCCAATTTTCCGTCCTTCGCTCGGGTCAGGGAACAAACTTGGGTCCAGAGAGATAGGAGATCTTGTAGTGATTGTTTCACGTTTTCCATCATGCGACTATTCGGTTGTTGCTCGTCTCGGTGGTGCTCTGAATTATCGCCTTCGTCGTTCACAAATTTTGCAACTGCCGCTTTCAAAGAATCGATATTGGCGGTCCAGGAATCCAATTCTTTTTGAAAAATCTAGAGCATATGCACGACGACACACACACGCATGATTAGTTTTATAATATTCATTTATTCGGGGACTTTGGTGAATTTTTATCTTAAATTTTATATAAGTATATAAGCACATTTGAAATTAGGGGGGGGGGGCAATAACTGGGAAGTAATTTTTTAAAATTTAGCCATAATTATATGAAATAGCAAAGGATTCAAGAATTTTAGGGTCCCACTGGCTAGGCCCATGCGTATAAAAATGAATAACCTGGTGTCGTTCTATTAGAGCCAGTATGGTGTCTATGTCACCAAGGGTACCCTCTTTAGACTCTTCCACAAGCCTATCGTATTCGGCACTCAGCCATTCCTTTAGCTCTTGTAGCGCTTCGTGAATTTGACCACATAGAATTAGATCGCCTTCTAGCACTTTTTGATGATTCGATGATTCCACAATCAAGGCATTCCACTTTTGCTTGAGGTCGTTGAGCATAGATTGAAGGCCATTAGCATCGGCTTGACCCTCGGGTTGAGTGACGTTGCATTTGTCCTTCGAATCTTTTCCCTTTTGCAATACACATTCGTATTCGGGTTGAAGCGTAGAAAGGGCTTGTCGGAATTCCTACGGAGAAAAATGGGATTTATTGTGCTTTTTTGAACTTAATTAAATATAGAAATTTGACAAAATTAAATATTATAACCTCTCTTCAATAGATTCTACACTTCACGGATTACCCGATATAATGATATTTTCCAACTTCATATATTCAATAAATGAGGTGTAAGTAAACGTTGAACATTTAACTATATAATCAACACACTTAAGTTTTATAAATAAGTTTAAGCCATCACTGCATATATAAACTAGGTAGAGGTACCTTAAGTTGTTTAAGCCTTTCCTTCGATTTTAGGTATGTGGAAGAGGGTTCTATAGTATCGTTATCTGACTTATCGACGGAACTTGCCACATTCAACTCCTTAACGTCCGCGTTTCGAGTCGAGAAAATATTGCCGAGTTCATGCTGTAAGTTCGTTAATCGTAGCGTCAAATGATCTTGAGCGTCGTAAAAGTCGAGCGTTTCGGCTAAAGCCTTTTCCAAAGCTCGCCGCCTTTCAGCCCCTCGAGCAACCACTTTTTCCCAGCGACGTTGCGCTTGGATCAACTAATTTTTTATCACTATGGCATCTTGCTTTTGACAAAAATATTTCAAGTGCGTCCCACACTTCTCTAGTCGTATGCCGTGTTCGCTCTTGTAAGCCTCGGCTAAATCTACGAAGGAATTGGCGTGTTCTTGGACGCGCAGTTTGATCCCTTCCAACCTGCAAGGCAAATTTTGGTCGCTATCTCGATTGAGTACCGCCTCCAGCTCTCCCAATTTACGGGCACATAACTCGAAGCATTCCTGAAACTCTTTGGCCTGCTTATGAGCAATTTCCAATTTCGTCTACGTCGATAAAAATCCAAAGAAGGGTAATAGTTTAAATTTAAATAGTATAATATTTGTTCCCGATTAAGATGGAAGAAACTATCAAATCAAACTCCACAAAGAAGAAGAGGCATTTGACATTAATAAACAAAGTTATAATAATCGTCGATAATGCTATGATACAACAAATTTGTTTTCAATAATTATTATCTTTTAAAGATTCATGATATGTTCTGTGTACAGATATTGGACGAAATTTACTTAAAAAGAGTAATTAAACTCAGTGAAATCTCACCTTTGCTCGAACGCGAATGTTTTCCCACTTATGCCTCAGTATGTCCAATTGTCGGTCCAAGGGGCCATCTTCTACACCATCCTTCTCCCTTTCCCGCTCCCCTCGCGCCAAGAGTTCTTCGATAACGGGTTTTCCACTTTCCACTTCGCTGTGCACCAGTTCGAATTGATCCATTTGTTCGCGAGTAGTTTCGGGTAAACCAGCCAAGGGCTTGGCCGTCAACAGGTGTTGAGAATCGATTTCGTTGAGCCAGGCCATGGCGTCTTGCAATTCCGAAACGAATGAACGAGCCCGCTTCAGCTCGTTCTCCAAACGCTGAGTGTGGGCATCCACCGCGCCTTCGGATTAGAGATGACAAACGGTTTTAGACATTTGGTAAGAGGTTAATAATATATCACTTTGGGTCAAAATATATAATGGCCAAATTATATAAACCAATCAGAACCTTTAAAAATATAGCCGGTTAACGTGTATTTACACCGTCTCAAATAGTTCCCAAAATGACTAATATTTTTGGTCCAATATATTAAAAATATGATTATTAAATCCTTAAATTCTGATGTTTGCAAAATGTAATATTGGCAAAATGTAATATAGGCAAGGGTTAGGGTTAGATTTAGTTTGGGAAATATATTGGTTATTATGTCCATTATATATTATGGGTCCAAATCTAATATATTCTAAAAAGGCTATTCGAGGGGTCAGGTTTATTTGTTTCATACGTTGTTTTATACGTTTTGGCACTTAATAAAGACGTCATATACGTGATACGTGAGACGTCATACGGGATACTGTAAAATGCGGCAATCAGTTAATAAAATTGGCACTTAATAAATACGTCATATGACGTCTTACAGGATACTGTAAAATGCGGCAATCATTTAATAAAATGTCAATCATACGTATGACGTCATACAGCGATACTGCAAAATGCAAAAATAAATGGCAAAACAACGTTTGCTGGGTTCTTCTAGTATATTCTAAAAAGGCTATAATTTTTCTACAAGTAATTTTGCCTGCAACTATGACTTAATAAGTCCATTAGAAATTTTTAAAAATGATTTCTAGGCCTAAGTTAGTATAGTATGGCCTTTAACGATCCAGGCACTTATTCACACAGGGCCCACTTAAGTCCGCAGAAAATTTGTGGTTAAAATGCTAACAACATCCAACCCTAAGCATGTCTCTAACGAATTACACTGAATCATTAAGCAGAACAGACGTTTAGAGGGGGATAAAAAAGTCGCATTAGTTTTATTAGCTGCCCTGCTCACCTAAAAGTGTTCTCCAGCGTTCGTTAATATTGGCCACGGCACCCGCCAGCTCGTCGGTTTCGGTGTTAGAGGCTAGCAGGGAAACTGAGGAAATAGCCATGGAAGCGGTTTGCAGGCGCGATACGGCGTGGTTGAGGGAATTCACGGAAGCAATCTCGTTTCTTAACATCTTGTGTCTGTTTTATTATTATATAAATCGATATATTTACAGGACAGGATCATAAATTGCCTAGCGACCCAAAGCTATAAATTAGCGTTTTTTAGCGTACGCGTAGGCATAAATATCCAAAAACTCACTTAGCCAGTCTGTGTTCGATCGTTTTAATGAGTGAGAGGTCGGAGAGGGCGGTTAGCCTTTTTTCGTCAGACGCGTTGGGGCTGCTAGCTCCGCTCAAAAGCGATCGCGTAGTTTCGCTAGCTTCGCGTCCCAGCGTGGCTTCGGTTTGATCGAACCAGGCACATAACTCTTCGACCGCGCCCCGCAATTGGCCCAACTCAAGTAACGAAGTTTCCAGGGCCTGTTGACGATCGGACAAAGCTTCCATAACACATTCCCATAGTTCGTTTGCCTCGTGAAGGTTGTGAGTCAGGACAACAGATGCGTCGGGGTCGGGTTCGTGATTATAGACGGCGGGCCCGGCCCGGCCAGCTATAATTTCGTTACCCAGAGCGTTTATCCGTTCCAACTCGATGGTTTTCGCGTTAAATCGGGTTCGAAGGGCGCGCATCGGCTTGTTCGTGTAAGCGTTTCAGTTCGCGACCTTTGCGGGAAGAATGGGGGGTGCTGTTGTTCAACAAATCACCGCAAGACGATCTGAGGGAATCGGTTGACCGCGCCGCAGCAAGGGAGTTTTTGAGCGATCCTCCCGCATCCACCTCAGCAAGTTCTTGTTCAGCCCGATCGAGCCAGTCCAAAAATGCGGTTAGCAGTTGGTGCAAAAACATGCTACGGTCCATGGCTTCGCCGAGGGATTCTTCCCGTTCCACTATGGCATGGCGCGTGGTTTCGTAAGCGTTTTCAAGCTCCTCCATGCCCTTCTCCACGTCAGGTCTCTCCTGCGCGTTCTCTTCGATCAGATCGAGCAAGTCTTGTCCCGTTTGACGGCATTGCTCAACCTCGGGCCCTACTACGCACTCCAATTCTTCTTTGAGCGCCTAAGAGGTGTGGTAATCCAAGGAATTAGAGGAAAATTTAAAGCAGAGTAGTAACTTTTTCGCTACGACCCAGTGTAATCCTAAAGGAATCCATTGGATTGGTGTCATCTTAAAATATACTAAACAAATTTTATGTTTAAACGTACTCATTTAAATATCAACCTAGAGTTTATTTGGACTCAAACACACTATTTCCCTAAGTAAGCCATGTTTTAAGCCTTTTCCATTAGTCATTCTTGACTTTTAATCAATTAATAAATGCGAGGAATTTGGCCATATTTTAGAAGTCACTAATAACACGAGGTTACACTGGTACTGTTGCTTATTTGCAGATTGCATTTGAGAGATTTTACAAAATGATGTTATTATAATAAGCATACAAGCAAATCATTTTGTTGTTTCTGTATATTCTGTGGTGCGATCGAGGGCGTCTCATAATAGCCCACGTTATCCTGGATTTCTTTGAGAGCAGAGAACAGTGCGAAAAGTGCCTCCCAAAATTTGCTGGAAATTTCGTAGGTATCTTCTAGCGCTTTGCGCCGTGTATGAGTGGTAGACACTACGGCTTCCCACAATTGATTCAGTTTTTCGAGCTTGCCTCCAATTTCTAGGGGGCACAAATAAAATAATTTTTGTTTATTCATCACGTTATTGCAGAAAAATAGGCAATAACTTAAAATCCACAAAAATATTAATTGCCATAATGTGTTCTCCTAGACTTAGACAAGCCTGAACCCCGAGATTGCCATACAAAAAACCCTTACTGTCCCGATCAATAAAAAGTAATTAAACACTGATAAAATATCAGAAGATAATTCAAAATGTCAAGTGAAAAAAGACCTCGTTTTTCTTGTTCAGCTGCATCGTCAGCCACTTTGACTCCCCCAATTTGACCGGAGCGGATAAAGGTTTCGGCGGCCATTTTTATCGCGTCGTACGTGGTAGCTAGGCTTTCCATGTCTTGGGCGAAGTGCTGATTTTCCGCGATCTGAGCCCGAATTTTGTCGGGATAACACGAGATGGGTTCAGTTTTAGCTAATTGATCGGCCGTAAGAGCTACGGACATGCGAACACCTTCTAGGGTATTAGGCAAATCGGCTCGATTCAAGACTGGCAACATCTTATCATCGCGCGATTCGTCCCCATAGCCCAGGAGCTGAGTTGACGAGAAGTTCGCTTCCAAATTGACTTTGTCCTGGGCTAAGCAATCGGTCAAGCAATGGTAACGCTTGTCCAAATCTTGCGTCAATTCTAGCAAGTGTTTTTCGATGGGATTCTCATCCACACCCTGCCCCCGCTGCTTGCTACCCGGTTGGCCTTCCACGAAAGCCGCCGAAACCTTAATTATAGCATGCGCCCTCTCGTTCAACTCCTTCAACGCGTCTCTATGCTCGATTAGTCCTCTTTCGGCGCTCTAAAAAAAGCAAAATTAAGCTATACCATAGCCGATTCACGTTAAAATTTGTATATAAATAAATAAAATTCATTGTAAAGGTGAGTAGTCAAGCACAAAAGCAATAATGGAATTTGGGCTAGGGCGAGGTCGAAAAAAGTAAAGCCAATCAGCGGTCATTAGCTAGTCTATTTGCGAAAGCAAAATAAAAGTCTATACAGGAGCATAAGTCCACAGCCATTAAAAACCAGTATAAGTTTCCGCGGCAATTATTGAAAAATCACAAGTTGGACAGGACACACGGACGGAGGACAACCAGAAGCGAGTCCATAAATTGCATAGCAATTAATGAAATTTAGGATATACAGTCAAAACCGTTTAATTGCAAAGCCTTGGGCCTGAATAAAAATTCGCGATTAACAGATATTTCGCGATTAAACGATGGAAAAAGAGAAAATATTAAATATATAAAGAAGACATACGCTTCGCAATAAAACGATATTTTATATAATTGTATAATTGATTTAAGGACTCGAAAAAATGTTTGTGAATATCCGATATTGTATTATTAAGCCTTTGGGCAATATTATCGTTTGAAAAAAAACAAAATGGGGGTTAACTTCGCGATCAAAAATTTTTCGCGATAATCCGATTTGCGATTAAGAAGTTTCGACTGTAAAGCGTTTTCTATGACCCAATTTAGCCATATTAAAACAGGCAAATCCTCAGCCCAGTCTCGGTTTGAGAATTTTATAATATTTTCTTCAAAATGAATCTTGCAATAAAAAGGGGAAAAGTGTCAAATGCAATTACCTCCAAACTATTACGCAGCACGCCTATGTTCAAATCTTTTCGCACCAGTTGGTCAGCTAAAAACGTGCCAAAATTTCTGGTATCGTGCTCAGCTTCATCCAGCCAAGCCACAAACGCATCGTATTCGCTGGTAAAGGATTCCAACAGGGGCACTAATTGCCGACAAGCTCCAACTTTTTGGTCACAACTTTGCGCCACGTTATTCGTCAAGCGTTTTAGGCCTTCAACCTTTGCCGGCAATCGTAGACTGGGAAAATCGTCTTCACCCATCAGTTCTTCATCCTCATAAATGCCAGCATCTTGAAAGGCATATTAATAAAAATATTTTTTTAAAAATGACTTTAAAATGCTTTCATAAAAAATTGCAAATTTCTAAATGTAACTTTGATAGTTTTTTAAAGAAATTAGGACTTTACTAACCTTGGTTTGAAGCCTTTGTGTCTTTGGGTCCTGGTATGATTGTGTTTGGTGTTAGGTAAGCAGCTACGTCACGATGCGCTCTCAATGCTTCCATATTTATGCTGCGAAGTTTTACCTATTGATTAAAAAGAAAAGAAGGCAAAAGTTACTCTGAATCATAGCTCAATAATTAAAATACAAATGCATCAGTTAAAAGTTTTGCACACAAATTTGAGGCGCAAACTAAATAAGGTTATTTCTAACCTTCTGAGCCTGTATATCGGCCGCTAGTAATTTCAGGTTGTCCAATCGACTTTTCAACAAATCCGGATCTAGGAGGTAAAGGATGGAAGTGACTTGGGCAGAACCGGGATCACTAATGCAAGGATCGATATTAGCGCCTTTAGCTTGGAGCGAGCCAAATTTTGTGGCGCTCGGATCGGGTTTATAACTAGCGCTAGGGTCATCCGAGGCTAAATAAATGTCGGCGTCCTTCATCCATTCTGACATAATATCAATTTGTCGTTCAACGGATAGTACGAGTTGGCTGGCGCCAAGCAGCTTTTCGCGGCGCGTTTCAATGGCGTTTTTAAGGGTTTCGTAGCGAGAACGATCTTGGCGAACCAAGCTTTCCAACAACTGAAATATTTCGCCCTCCTTGCCACTTCCCTTATGCGTGGCAGCGGGAAACGTTGTTAAATAATCATCCATTTCATCCAATATAGCTCCCTTCCCCTGGACCGCTACTGTCCAAGACTGTTTTCCGCGTGGATAATGATAAAATAATTATAAATAGCGAAATTCGGGGTATTATAAGTAAAATGTGGGCAAATCAAAACTAGGTGTCAGGCTAAAGAAAATCGGTGGAAAAATGGAAGATATCCATAATATTTAACTATAACCTTGTCGATACTTAATTTATAATCCTTGCCCCAAACTATAAATGGCGATTGCGGGCATAGAAATTGTTAAAATTTAGTAAACATGCAAAGAGCTTTGCTAAAACCTTTCATTGAGCAAAGTGTCCAGTCCACTAAAAAGGGAATACAATCTTATTACGTCTCTAACATTGATGTTACCATGAGTTTTTCTAGCTGGTCGTTGATATTCATCGAGCCCAATTCTCTGGCGTCCATGTTATTTTCCATGGTGGAAAGGAAAACGTTTAATTCCTTCCTAATTTCGTGAAAGTTTAGCGCCTTGGGCAAAAGCTCTTGACCCACGGTATCGCAGAGACTGGTGCACGTGTCCCTCAGCTGTTCAAAATGGCTTTGGGCGTCCTTCAAGCGTTGAAGGCAATCTTCACTTTCTAAAATAAAAAAATAGTTAGTGAATAAATTTGTAAAAACCCCAAATCAAATTTAATACCTGCTGAATGGGAAGGCAAATCCTTGGAAGCCCGTTTCAACATATCCAATTCATCCCCCTTTTCCTCCAACGCGATTTTGAGGGACTTAAAAAAGATAGGTTTTTAGTGAGTAAAATATGTTAAAGATGACAAATTATTTAAAAAAATGGTTTTGATTTATAATATATAGCTTTTATTGCTAAATATTAAAGGTTCAATCATATGGGCCTAGCCAGGGGGGGGGCAGGAAGGGACGGCTGCCCCCCTCTAAATCCAAAAATTTGGTAAAATTTATTAAGAGTATGGCTAAAATTACAAAAAATGATGATACTGCCCCCCTCCAATTCCAATGCTGGCCAGGCCCATATTCAATCATATCTCTACTTTCACTAATAAAATCAATTTAATAAACCCCTTTTCCCTGGTTAAACTAGAGTTACCTCCAATTTTCGGTGCTGATTTTTGAGCGATTCAAGCAAGGGGCTAAGTTGGTATCGATAAATTTCTAGCTTAGGACCCGCGACGGCTTCGAACCAATTGGAAATTTTGTCAAGTTTCGCTTGCAAATCTTTGAAGTTGTGCTGATTTTGTGTAGATCTTTCAAAGGTCTCGCCTAGCCGGCCCCCCGTCGTTTCCATACCCTCTCTCACCTCGGCTAAGAGAGTCTTAACGAGGTCGGGGCAAGTTGGCGTAGCTGGTAGTAGCGGCATTAGGGCATAGCCAGTGTCTAACAACTTAGGCAGGCTAGTTTGCTGTAGCTCAGTTCCTGACCTTATCAATTCCTTGTATCGTGTTTATGTTTAAAAATTTTTTATTATACTGAAACTCGAGAAAGGTAATTATTTAGGAAAGAGAACCGCAAGATGAGGAATAAATTGAGGCGAAATTCGATATCAAGTCTTATGTTAAGGCTTAAGTTCGATAATTCTTAAAGGTTTTTAAATTGATGCCTCTATTTTAAAACTAATTAAATTTAAAACTCAGTTAAAAACTTAGAAAATTCGTAAAAAGTCGGACAAGACATAAAAATTTACTTGAAGGTGTTGGGCGTTTGTTAAAGGGTCGTCGCATGCCTTTTCCGCGGATGCCCTCCAGGTGCAGAGTAGTAGTATTGGGTTGTAATACGAACTTAATTTTTCCACCAACTTTTTGCTTTGGTTCACATGCGCCAAGAGGCTTACACGGTTCAGTTTGATTGCTTCAATTTCTTCAAATAACGGGTCAAGCGTATCCAATGCTGAAGACTTTGACAGATTTTGCAATTGCTAAAAAATAATATACGCCCTTCGGGCGTAACTGGGGGCTTCGCCTTCAGACCCCCTTGGGGGCTTCGCCCCCAAACCCCCTGCTGGGGGCTCCGCCCCCAGTCCCCCGTTGGGGGCTACGCCCCAAAACCCCCATCTCCTGGGAGCTCCGCCCCCAGACCCCCGGAGAAGGGGGAGAAGGGAAGGGGGGGGGAAGGGAAGAGGGGACGACTCATCTATTCTACGTATAAATGTAGCTTATTTGCTATGCAATTTATGGGCGAGAAAGGTGAGAAGGGGCGAGAATGCCTATAGGGGGGTATTAAATGCAAAAGAATTGGACTGACGGGCATAGGGTAATTATCAATGTTAGCCAAAAAAACGTAAAATTTTATTATGATTTACAATTTGACGAAGCGGGAAAATATAAATGAGTTAAGTGTATAAATGTCGGCTGGATAAAGTATATAAATATCATCTTTATTATTTTTTAATAAATGAAATTAGGTTAAACATCATTCTAAAATTAATTTTAATCTTGCACAACTTGTTGATTTCTAAGATTAGATATATAGACTTTCACATACTAAAACATTCTGGGCATAATTTATTCCATAACCGGAAAACGTTAAATTTTTAATTAAAATTTCAATTTGCAATAACAATTTCTATCGTACGTATATAAATTAAATAATAGTTATTGTATTAAATTTTTCGTGGCTGCCTTCCACATTTGATTTTCTACTGTATCTAAAAAATAATATAACATAAAAATGTTACATTTATATGGTCACAAAACGCAATTCTACATAGCAAGTTTAAAATAATAAAAAAAAGTCAATATAAAACACACAAATTTTTGGTTGCCTTAGTATAGGTATGTTGAATTTAAGCTTTTTGGGGTCGGAACATAACCACACATAAGGTGAAGCGCTAACGCCTTCGGGTTTCTTTGTTATTAATAATATTCTCTTTAATTTATAACAATTTGATTTAAGATTTATATAGCGTATAAAAAAGTGGCGAATTTAATACTTAGATTTCCAACGCGCACATTTAAATTAAAGGATTAGAAAAAAAAAAGTATCAGCAGTTCAAAGCACTTAACGACTAGATTATATAAAAGTTTTCCTTCTTTTAATCAAGTTAAATCCTAGTCCTATTAATGATTTGACGAATGCATAGAACTTCCATACTATTTCTAGACCCTATTATATTAATTTCTATCTTTCAATTAACCGGCCTCGAGTTATTGTGCGAGATTTAGAAAGAACGATTCCATCAGAAAGTTATTATTATTTACTGAGCTTCAACGTTCATACTATAGCATATGTGGGTATTGGTGAAAAAGTGGTTTTAATAAATTAGTATTTTATTTTAAATACTTATGCCGTTAAAACTAAACGCTCACACTACCCCCCCCCTTCCCTCCGTTAAAACTAAACGCATATAATAATCAATAATAATAAAAAGGGGTTGAGGGATGATCTCCTCCACTCCCGCCCCTAATAATACCAACTCAGCGGTGGAAGGATAAGAGGGTAAGATAGGGCATCTTTATTTTATTTTTATATGAAATTAGGTTAAACATTTTAGGTTAGGAGGCAAATTTTAGAGCTCACTTTAGATTAAAAATGACTAATCCGTCGTGTCTCGTCCAACTTGGTGCTTTATAATCGAAAACTACAATTCTCAGTATATTTTTGCCAAAAAACATAATGATTGCTGTTTAAATATGATTTTTAGCTAATTTCCTTACTAACGAGATTTTATGTATAATCAATTATAAAACTATTGAACTTAATTAAAGATTAGCAAAACAAAATCATAACTAAGATAAGCAAAACTAAAGAAGAAAAGAATATACAAACAATGTAATAAAACCCATAAATTGCATAGCAATTAATAAGAAAATCAATATCCCTCTTAAATCATTTTTAACAGTAAAATATTTTAATTAGAGTCCCCCTACCTATCCACCTTGACATTAAAACAAACTATAAATAATATAATATTCAAATAACAAATTTAAAATAAAAACTTACATGTACCGTTCAATGAATCTGACGCAAAATGTGGAAAACCGATTGTATAAGAAGAATTAATAATTGGTGAAAACAAAACCCGAAGAAATTGATAATAATTTTAAAATAACAAATGGATGTATGTATGTACGTATTGTGTCTAATCACGTGCTTAGTAAGACTTTTTTTTTAATACAATCAAATATTTAAAATAAAAAATTAGGCATAAAAAATTATAAATAGAAAGTAATGAAAAGAAAATTAAATTATATAATGGACTTGCGGCGTAACAAGAAGCGACATGGAAAAAAAACGCCGGCGTATATACACTGGAGGGTAACGGACGGACAACCAATGGTCATTTTTTTCAATTGGTAAGTACCCAGAGATGGTCTATAAATACATACGTCAAAAAAAAACAAAACAAAACAAAAAAAAAATTCGGAAACAATTTGGCCAACGGTCATTTTTTTCATTGGTCAGTACCAAGAGACGGTCTATAAGTCAATGTTAGCCAAGTAAACGAGGAAAAAAATTTCATTTCACACTTTGGCAAAATGGTCATTTTTTTCCAGTGGTCAGAAGCCAGCGGAAGGCCAAAAAGTCGAAATAGCAATGGTAGTAACAGGAACAATCATAAGAGTCAAAAAAAACGCAAAAAATTCACACCTTGGCCAAATGGTCATTTTTTTACAGTGATCAGTAGCCAGCGGACGGCCAAAAAGTCATATTATCAATGATAGTAACAGGAACAATCATAAGAGTCAAAAAAAACGCAAAAAAAAAATTTCGTTTCACACTTTGGCCAAATGGTCATTTTTTCCATTGGTCAGTAGCCAACGGACGGCCTAAAAGTCATATTATCAATGGTAGTAACAAGAACAATCATAATAGTCGAAAAAAAACAAAAAAATAATTTTCGAATCACATTTTGGCCAATAGTCATTTTTTTCCATTGGTCAGCAGCCAACGGACGGCCAAAAAGTCTTATTATCAATGGTAGTAACATGAACAATCATAATAGGCGGAAAAAAACGAAAATATAAACTTGGATTCACATTTTGGCCAATGGTCATTTTTTTCCAGTGGTCAGCACCCAACGGACGGCCAAAAAGTCGTATAACAGTTACAATAATAATATTCAAAAAAAAACCGAGATTCGAACCCAAAAACTGGTTAAATTAACAAAAATTAAAAGTGCGTATCCACGTTCGGTTCGGTGCGTGACATCCACGATTCTATTGGTCAGCAGCCAACGGACGGCCAAAAAGTCTTATTATCAATGGTAGGAACAAGAACAATCATAAGAGTCAAAAAAAACGCAAAAAAATTTCGCTTCACACTTTGGCCAAATGGTCATTTTTTTTTATTGGTCAGCACCCAACGGACGGCCAAAAAGTCTTATTATCAATGGTAGTAACAGGAACAATCATAATAGTAAAAAAAATCCCGGGATTCGAACCCAAAAACTGGTTAAATTAAAGTGCGGGACATCCACGTTCGGTATCCACGTTCGGTGCGTGACGTGACTTCGGAAAATGGAAAGTGAGCCCATAAATTGCATAGCAATTAATAATTTGAAATTTATAGCAACGATAACTAGATGATTCTAAACCCAAAAGCTGGTGTTGTATAATATTTCATTTTAGGATGAAAATTAAGCTTTGCAAAAAGGTTTGGTAACATATGAATTATTGATCTATTTTAACACAACTGCGGAAGACGCGATAAAAATAGAACATATTATCCCTTTCGTTTCTCACTTCTCTTAAAAAATATGCGAAATCATATTATTTGTACAGTGCTACAAACAAGTTAGAAATCATTTAAATTATGAGATTTAACACATATTAGATAGATTAAGAATTGGGTATAAAAAACGTATAAAAAGTATTCATTTTCGTTTAAAATAAACCACTCAAATTATAACCCTATAATGTATATTTTAATATAGTGATTTTAGAATGCAGTTTAATGTTTCTTACTTATTAACAACTGTTTAGGTTGCACTTTTTAGAAAACAATAATTACTGATAGGCCGACTTCGACCTTCGCCTTGGGTGAATTAAAAAGAATTTAGCTGAATTAAATTCGCACTTCCATGATAACGAGTAGGACATAATATTAATTTTAATATTTTATGTTGAGCTTATTTCAATCCGATATTTCATGAATTATACAATATTAAGCCTAAAACAAAAATTCCTCGTTAAAATTAGATTGAATCTATGCTTTGAATAACGTTTAGCACAAATCTAGAGCTAAGACACCTATAAACTTACAATGACATCCCTATCGAGTTCTTTGATGGAGGGCTCTATCGAGGCAATCCTATGCGTTATATCGTCGAGATTTTTAGTCAAGACATGCAATGTGACAATTCCCGTTTTAGCTGGTTCATCGTCGTCATTGTACTCAGTTAGCGAGCAGCCGACATACAAAAGTTCCGAATTTAAAGTTATCCCACCGGCGGGTTTGTCCCGTTGGCTCAGGCAATTATCCAAATCCTGTCTAAGCTTACCCAGTTTAGGGGCTATTTTGTTGTGTAAAAATTCGGCCTCCAAATTATCCTGGATTTGGGCGGTTAGATGAGCTTCCCTGTTTGCGATACGTTCAGACAGGGCATCATTGCTCGCGTTTAATCCCATAATTTTGGGTTCGATTTGACTTTTAACCTGTCGCCTCCGTTCTTTAAGTCGTCGAGATCTTCGTACAAAAGATCGAATAATTTGTTGAGGAATGAGGGATTCTTGCCCGTGCAGCTTTTGGTCAGGGTGAGCACGGAGTCTGAGAGCGGTTCGAATGTTTTGCGCTTGAAATCCTTAATAAAAAGAGAGAGAAAATATTATTATTATAAGCCAAGAGTCACGAATGACTTCTCTCGTACGTTTATGGGCTTGTCTTAATATCGGATTTTGATGCGCAGCAAAAATCGTCATATGGGTTATAACATAGTCGTGTCTTAACTTCGAATTCACAGTAGATTTGCATTTCAGACGGATAACATAACAGCGATTTTATAAGATGCAAATTTTTTCTAAGCTTAAATGTTGTATGTTGTTAAATTTTTAGGTATCAACAAATTTTAGATTTAATATCAAGAGTTTAAATAAACAAAAAAACGTTTTTAACTATCAAAAACAAAATATTAATAATTACAACCGATTGCCTCATGAAAATGAATTGGGTATTTAGACAAAGATAAATTGGCGCGATTTGAATCTGAATCCGATATTAAGACAAGCCCTAAGGGGTACATGTATATGGGAAAAGATTATCTTTAGAGTTGACCTTAATGAGTATACTTTGTGTATTAAGTTTGTATTTATTAGTGGTTTCGGGAAAATATTTTGGATCGAGGCGGCCACCAATAATGTATAAGAATTAACATTATCAGTAAATTGGGGTTTTTATTTTTTAAACACTTTTAATTTATGTGAATTTGATTAGTTTATATCTATCCCAAAAATTGTCGCGTTTTTAAATTATTATAAACATATTTCTTTTGGGCGTAATGAGGTATTTTTATATACCAGCTTTAACATTTTTTATTATTATAATATTAAATTATGAAGTTTAAAGTAACAGATTATTATTATTTGCTCTTATCTAGTCTTTTACCCACAATTATTAAACGTTATTAAAACATTTGGTCAATAAAACAAAAACTTTGAAGAATTTTCATTTTTCTTTTTAGAAATCTATCGTTTTTTAGAATCTAATAATGGCCTAAATAAATTTTGCGGTAAACGCCTATATGATATATGTAGAAGCTTAACTTATATTCAAAGAAAACGTTTAAATCTCTTCATACCAAACAAGTTTTGTAATCATTTTTAAAAGGTATACGTAGTAAAGTTACTTTTAATTCTTGGTAACGTTTATCGAGAATTTTGGCTTGGTCAATGTAAGAGGAGGCAGAACTCGTTTCATCATCCTTTTCGATATTCAACGCGGGGCAAGCCAGACCTGCCTCAAGCTCCCGCATAAGATTATCGCTCGAATTTTCAATTTTTCCGAGCAAATCTTTGGCTTCTTCGTAATTTTTCATCCTCTTTTCCACCACATCTTTCAATCGATCTTTGGTTTTGCACAGGCGTCTCACATTCTACACCACACCGACGATCAAAAACACGTATTATTTACGACATTTACCATATTAAGTTTTTTCCTAAGACTGAGTCCTTTCAACATTAATTTTAACTTGTCTAATGTCATACGAAAAAATAATGTAACTATCTCCTAATAGTTGCTGCTTAAAAAGGCAGAGGGAAGTAAATGCGACAAACAACTTGCTTCAATCATTCGTTATCTTCAATAGTAATATTTTTTATTATAATAGCAATTTGTTAAACAGTATAACAACGCTGTCTTACCTTTGTATGCGTTTCACTAGAGAGGTTAGCATCTCGGGCAAATTTATCCAAATCATCGATAGTGCTGGCAACCTCTTCGATCTTTTCCTTCATCATCTATGAGAAAAATTTTTAAAACGAAATATAGTAAATAAAGTAGGCAAATCAAATGTAAAATAAGCATAAGCACAACATTCAAAAATATAACCTTGAGTTCGGCAATCTTTTCTCCGATAACTCCCGGCAAATGGCCATCAAGCAACGTGTCGTCTTCGATGCCTGTTTTTAAGTTTTCGAGATTTTCGCTGATCTCACCCGTTTTCTCCTGCAAACGTAACAACATTTGTTATAGTTAACGAAAAGAATTAAGACTATAAAAATTTTGACCAAAGCTTTTTTGGTCTATTTTTCTTAGTCGCAAAAGCAGACCAAATATTTCTTAGTCAAACCTGTGATCTCGTTATGTCAAATTGACTAAAACCCAACCATTTAATATTTATAGAGACTTGTAACCTTAAGTACGACAGCCATTTCTTCTAGACCCCTAGTTATTTCTCTACAAGAATCGAGCTGCAATAACGATTGACTACAGCGTTCTTGGTAGGGCGCTAATAGATTTTGAAGCTTAGATTCGTAGAGATTTGCGGCATCCACGCGGTCTCCAGTTAAGCTAAGTTGGGCGCATTTAGCCGCGATCAAACCAATTATGGGCCGAGATTTGGACATGAGACGCTCTGCTTGTTTGACATCGGCACTACTTTTCTAATAAACGAAAACAGCATTTATTTTAGAACTACATTGTTCATGCCAATTTTGATTAAAATGGGTTTTAAAAGTTGTGTGAGTAATACGGAGTTATCGATAATTTATTAAACATAATGTGTGGTTTTAGTTGAGAATTTTAGTCAATTAATTGATAAATTAAGGCTTCAAAGAAATAGAATTAGATCAGTAATTTATGAAACATAATATGTGATTTTATATTTTGCAATTAATTGAGAATTAGTGCCGGTTGTTTATGATTTAACAATATAATAATAACTGAAAATACGAGTGCCCCAAATAACAAAATATGTCTAGTTTAATTAGCGCCATCTAGGGGCAATTTTAGATACTAATGGCAATAAATTTTACAAAGGGATAAGCTATGTTGGGAAATACTAGGCAAAGACAATTTCAATTTGGTCTTATTCAAGGGTAGGACCCGCGAACAAGGCAAAAAACCACAAGAAGTGACCAAGTGTGTGTAACGTTAATAAACCTCTATGTCGCTGGTCAGTTCTTCGTTGAATAATTCGTCTCTCGTTTGCATATTCAAAATGGTGGGATCTTTGATTTTACTCATTATATCGCCCAACCGTTTTTCACCCTTATGAAGGCGGCTTCCCATTTCCTTAGTTAATTCATCCAAATCTCTCAATTGCGCGACCAAGGATTCTCCCAGCAAAAGTTTATCGTCGCACGCTAAAATTCATGATGAAAAAATATAATAAAAATTACAATCACTTGCAAAACTAGACTGCCACCGTCTCCATTTTTAAATAGATTTGTTAAAAATTACAAATAAAAACATATATTAATAGTAAAAACAAAAGATATTACAACTTTATGCGATTTCTTAAGATTAAAATAACTTTAAAAATGGCAATTATATGACAAAGAATATTTACATTTTTCTAAATTTCCAAGGGTTCTTTAATAGATTTAACGTCGTCGTTCAAAAGGTCTACCATGGCCGGACATCTATAAATCAGTTCACGACCCAAGTATTTCATGTTATCGATCTCCCCATTTCTTTGCAAATCTTTTGTGAGAGTCTGATATGACGTAAATTAAATTAATTTTGATCAAAATTTAATGTTTTAAATGAAAGCTACATGCATGAGCGTAGCCAGAGGGGGGGGGGGGGGTAGGGTTGGGCGGCTGCTAATAAAAAATATTAAATACGGCAAGGGTATTAAAAATTTAATCCTAATGAAAAATTATTTGAATTTCGTAGAATAGAGAAACATATATATTAGATGTTCTATAAAAATGTACATAATACCATGAACGTAGCCAGGATTGAATTTAGGGGGGGGGGGCAATAATAATTTAGGGAGAGGCAAAATGACAACTTTTTTTAAAATTTTAGCCATAATTATATTTAATTTTGATGGATTTTAAATTTAGAGGGGGGCAGCCGTCCACCCCTGCCACCTTCTGGCTACGCCCATGCATAATACACATGATACTGCCGACGCGACTTCGCTTTATACAGCAAAAGCACAGATAATAAGAACAGAGAATACATTTTATATGAAAACAACAACACATTGTTTTTAAAAAAAGTTTATTAAAATATAAATAAATTTTAGATGAAATATTGCAAAAAAACGAGAAATATTAAAGTTACTTTTAGTAGACCGAGATCGGATTCTAACATTGAGGTGGCAGAACAAATCCCATGCTGAGCGAGGGAAGAAAATACGGCTTTAATTTTTGGAGGTGCTAAAAAGTCGGCGTTAATTCTTTGTTTTTCCGTTAGGGAAGTAATAACTTCTTGTATTTATTGTAAGTAAAGCGTAACGGTAAAACCTAAATTTTCTTTACCCGCTCTAAGGCTAGCTACAGTATCATGATAACGTCCCTGCAGACCCGACATAAAATAAATTAGCTAAATTATAAAAATTTGGGTTGAAGAAGCATTTTAGTAACAATTTTTCGCGTTTAAAAAGCGTTCATATTTTAGCAATTATAATGACTTCATATAAAGTCTCGACGCGGTTCTATTTTATATCGCTTTTAATTTTGTAAAACAATTACCATCGTGAATCGGAAAATGTTAATATGTTTAGTAAAAGACAAAAGATCCTTAAAAAACATTACATAAAACTTTTCAATAAGCTAAAAACATAACTGTTAAAAACGGTATTTACAATTTTTATGAATTGTTTTATATACATAAATATTTTTACGATATTTTTATAAAACTGCCATCTCGTAAGATAGCAATATTTTTTTAGGAAAAAAATCAATAATAAAAAATATAACATTAAAACTTAAAATATATTTTTAAGTACTTTTCAACGTAAAGATGCGATTTGACCCATAGGCTATCCCACAACTTAAGGGTCTCATCCAAATGCGTGGTCAAGACTGGGGTTTGCATAAAAGGTGGCAGGGCTTTGACTTTGGCTTTTATACCATCTAACTCAGGTTCTACCATTTGCAAGTTTTCTTCGTACTCCTGTAAAGCAATGAAAAAACATATATTATTTCATCAAAATAAACGAAAAAAAAAGAGAAAAATATAAATTACAATTTAGTTTATGTCGCATTACTTTATGAATTAAAACCATATTTTCCCAATCGTCGTGGTGAAGGGATAAAGGCAATTTGGGTCGCGCAGGGAGCGTTTCATCGAATTCATCCAACGTCAGCTTTCAACTTCGACATTTGCTGCTTAATCTCGCTATCGTCGATCGGCAGTTCTACAATAAATAAATAAATAAAAATGTTGAGAAAAGTTATAAATTTCGTGGTATATACCATATTTTGCAATGAATTCGAACCTCAAGGCTTTCGGTATTTTAGATGATATAGGTAGCTTTTAAGGAATTTTAAGGTTTAGTAAGCCTAAATCTTTCAAGCCATTTTTTAAGCTGTATTAGATTTTAATTGCTATGCAATTTATGGGCTCGTTTTTTGTTGTCCGTCCGCCGTTGTCCGTCCGTCCGTTACCCTCCCTATCTATTTGCATTGGGTATATTAGGTTATCGATTTTTTAAATTAATGCATGAGAAAGAGGTGCCCCACCCCTCATCTCTATCTCCCTCGCTGTGTTATTTTTTAAATTAATGCATAAGAGGTGCCCCACCCCTCATCTCTATCTTCCTCGCTTTCGGGCGGGGTCGGGTTTTAATTGCTGTTAAATTAATGCATAAGTATATCTATTCGTTTTTGATTTGGGTAACATTGATATTAATTGCTATAATTACCCTATGCCCTCCACTACAAGGGTTTGGGTTAGAATCTCGGAGTTTTTTTAGACTCTTATGATTGTTCTTGTTACTACCATTGATAATAAGACTTTTTGGCCGTCTGCTGGCTGCTGACCAATGAAAAAAATGACCATTGGCCAAAATGTGAATCCAAGTTTATTTTTTCTTTTTTTGACTATTATGATTGTTCCTGTTACTACCATTGCTAATACGACTTTTCAGCAGTCCACTGGCTGCTGACCAAAGAAAAAATGACCATTGGCCAAAATGTGAATCCAAGTTTATTTTTTCGTTTTTTTTTGACTATTATGATTGTTCCTGTTACTACCATTGCTATTATGATTTTTTGGCCGTCTGCTGGCTGCTGACCAATGAAAAAAATGACCATTGGCCAAAATGTGAATCCAAGTTTGTTTTTTCCTTTTTTTTTGATTATTATGATTGTTCCTGTTACTACCATTGCTATTATGACTTTTTGGCCGTCCGCTGGCTGCTGACCGATGGAAAAAATGACCATTGGCCAAAATGTGATTCCAAGTTTTTTTTTCGTTTTAGTTTTGACTATTACGATTGTTCTTGTTACTATAATTGATAATAAGACTTTTTGGCCGTCCGCTGGCTGCTGACCAATGGAAAAAATGATTGGCCAAAATGTGAATCCCAGTTTATTTTTTCGTTTTTTTTTGACTATTATGATTATTCCTGTTACTACCATTGCTATTATGACTTTTTGGCCGTCCGCTGGCTCCTGACCGATGGAAAAAATGACCATTGGCCAAAATGTGAATCGAAATTATTTTTTTCGTTTTTTTTGACTATTATGATTGTTCCTGTTCCTACCATTGCTATTATGACTTTTTGGCCGTCCGCTGGCTGCTGACCAATGGAATAAAATGACCATTGGCCAAAATGTGATTCGAAATTTTTTTTTCGTTTTTTTTGACTATTATGAATTTGTATCTACTTTTACCGTGTCCTGGCTGCTGACCAATGGAATAAAATGACCATTGGCCAAAATGTGATTCGAAAATTTTTTTTTCGTTTTTTTTTTACTCTTATGAATTTATATCCATTTTTACCGTGTGCTGGCTGCTGACCGATGGAAAAAAATGACCATTAGCCAAAGTGAGCATCAAATTTTTTTTTTCCGTTTTTTTGGCTATCATTGACTTATAGAGTATCTGTTGGTACTGACCAATGGAGAAAAAATGATTATTCGCCAAATTTTTGATTTTTTTAATTAAAAATTGTTCAAATTCAACAAAAATTTCTCCCAACAACTCTGCAAATTCTTAACATTGTGATGTTTTATAATATAATGTTTGTTTTACCCATAATCACTAAAGGCCGTAAAAACTAATGTAATACGCAACTAGATGCAAACACTAAATCTAACCCTAACCCTTGCCTATATTACATTTTGCCTATATTACATTTTGCCCATAAATGAAAAATTTGTATAAATAATTAATTAATCATTAGGCATTTAATACCCCCCTATAGGCATTCTCGCCCCTTCCCACCTTTCTCGTCCATAAATTGCATAGCAAATATGATACATTTATACGAAGTAAAGATGAGTCGTCCCCCCTTCCCTTCCCCCCCTCCCTTCTCCCCTCCCCTTCTCCCCTCCCCCTTCTCACGAGGGCCGAAGGCCCGAGTTTTTTATTTAAGGAAGAAAATTAATTTGCCCGTCACTTTTAGCTTCAATCTTGAAGTAAACTAAAAATGTGGATGGTTTAATTTTGGCCTTAGACGAGTTAACCGGGATTATTATGGTCGAATCGCTAAATAAAATCTTCATGTAGGGCAATATTCAATAAACTAAATAATTCGTCGAAAATTAAACAGTGGTCCCTATTAAACCTAGTACATCCCTCTAATTATAAAATTCTGTCGTTTCTAGAGATAAAAATCATTTAATTCATTGCTATGCAATTTATAGGTTCGTTTTCGATTGTCCATCCATCCGTTCTGCTCAGCTTGTCTAATTATTATCAATTAAAACGCCTTTTCTACCACCCATTTTACATTCAAAATCGGCTAAATTACTTCATAAAATCAAAAATGTTCTTCTTTTTGAAAATAAAGCAAGAGTTATAATAATGCTTAAGCTTACCTTCGGCATCAGGAGATAATATCAAGTGTAGCAGGTGAAGATCTCGAAATTTCTTCTTGCAAATTGTAAATGTCGCTCTCGCTCATTAGGGGACCGTCGTTTTCGGTGGTGAGAAAATCTCGCATGAGACTTTTAAATTTTAGCATCAGTTCGCCCTTCGCCTTAGGCGTCATGTTTTCAACTCCGTTCTCACCCTCCTTAAATTAAAATTTTCAAATTTTCCTTAATTTTACTTTAAAATTTAAATCATGAATTTGAAAAATTATTTTATTAGAGGTGTGTTATGTATGAAAAGATTTATTTTTGCAGATTATAATAGACAAAGTGGTCGCAAAACTTGCAATAGAATGTGATGTGGGCATAGACTAGATAGACTGCTCATCAACGTTAAATAAGAGTATCGTATCCGCCATATCTAAATGTGCACAAATATGGATAGGTTTTGAGGGGTTTGTCCCGAACCCGAACCCGTGAACCCGAACCGGGTAAAACCCGATGTTTTATAGAACCCGAACCCAAACCCGAACCCATTTTTAAAAATACTCTTAAAACCCGAACCCGATAAAAAAAGGGTTTGGGTTCGGATTTTTAATTCAAAAATATATTGTGAATCGAATATCTCAGTTTTCTCTATCATGACAATGTAACAAAACGAAAACCATACGATTTTAATTTCAATATAAGTTAGCCCAGGTTGTATTAGCTGTTCCACCTACCCAAGTTAGCGTGTAAAGAGCTTTTTCCTCATTAGAATTTATTCTATCAACTTATCGATCACAAATGACTGATCAGATATTAGAAGATGTTTTAATTGTAAGATTAAATAATATTTTAAAATTATATACATAATTTATGTGTCAACTGTATTTATATTTCATGATGTGGAGTATACGTTGAATAAAAATATTTTTGTGTAATTTAGAATATGGTATGGCTTTTATTAATAATATTTTTATTGCTTTTAAATCCAAAAATAAATTGGAACATTAAAAATTCAATAAATACATATGCACAATGAGATGAAATAATTGGCATAATTAAGTTAACTATTCAATAATTTTTTATAATAAAATTTCTTGAACACGAACCCGAACCCAATTCCTTAAACCGAACACAAACCCTATTTTATTTTGGGCGGGTTCAAACCCCTGTTTTGTAGATTATAATGATTTAGTTAATTTAATTAAAAATAATTAAACATTAATAACAGCATTTAAAATATATATCCTTTACACAATTCATAATTATACTGTCATGATGTGGTGATGTTAAAACAATTTAGTGCCATTTGCATTTTATTAAATACATTCGTTTATATTTATTATTTATTAACTAATAAGCGAGGAAAACTCACTTTTTCTGTTTCAACGATGGGGACACAAAATGGTGATTTTAATGGTATAGATTTCACCATATGAAACATATAACATGAGCAGTCTATGTAGTCTATGATTGTGGGTGAAATTTTATTGTTTGTTAAATTTCTTTTAAAACAAAAGCTCGTTTATAATTAATTTTTTTAAATTTATATGAACTCGACTGCAAAAAATAAAAGTTAAATAATGATTTTTACGTGGTTCCGATCCCACTCATTGATGGTTTCGATAGTTTTCATGATGGCTTCGTACTGTATCCGACGATAGCATATGGACCAACTTTCGTGTGATTTTTTAATGACCGCCAACAAACTACATAAAAAAATAAATTATAGTAACAATCTTAAAATATTTATTTGTGTGGCTTATACTATAATTTTTTTATTCAAGATTAAAAAGTTTATTTTCGCGAAAACTAAGTTACATACATAAGCGTAATACATCAAAAATACATATTCGTTAATTAAAAAGACCTATATCATTATCATCTAAAATAGACCAAGAATCGGCAAAGGATTTTTGCTGTCTAAGTAAAAAGGACGCGGAAATTTTAGATTTCCGTGAGTGTTCTCCGATTTCTTCGAAAAATTCCATTGCCTGTTTATCAAAGGAACCAGAGCACGAGGCAACAACAGGGATAAAAATATTGGATAAGGGCAGAATATTTTGTAGTTTTACGCCCTTCTCAAGTGACGATAGGGTCGTAATTAAAATGGGAAGGAGCAAATAAGTCATTTATATTTTTTCAATCATTCCTCCGATCAAAGAGCTATTCCTTCATACAGCGCAATTAAGCCTCGTTGTCTATATTAAAATCTCATTTTGTTGATATTTAAAGGAAATATTTAGGGTAAAAAATTTAGAATTAAGACACTAGTATGGGGGCGGTGTTTACTTTTCAATGCATCTTTCTAGATCTTCTGCAGGCGAACTACGAAACAGACGGATGGGCAGGAATGTTCTTTATTAGTCTTAGTGTCGACTACCTTCCAATAAGTTATGTTTTGATTGTCCACTAACCAGTATGAATTGCCACGCACTATAAGATCCTAGGAAATGATTAAATATATGATTTGTAAGGACAAGTTTGCTTTTACATAGCAAAAATATTCAAAAAATTATTATAACATGCATGTTATCACTACGTGGATATAAATTAAAAGTTTCAAGCTGACTTTAAACAATTTTTACGTTAAAGAGTTACTTTGATTAAAACACTTAATAAAATAGCTTGATTGATTTCAAAAAGGGTATAAGTCAACAAGTTGGCCAGGAGAAGGCGGGACAAAACCGACATTTCTAGTTTAAAATGAGCTTTGCATAGCAATAATCAATTAGGCATAGAGGTTTAAAGTGTCAACATCCCAGCAAAAGTTCAGATAAATTCCGAGCCCGTTTATATTATAAAAACATAACGATATTCCAAAATCTTAATTTAAACGTAATGTATTAAAAATAATAAAATAAACCTGACGCCTATAAATAGCAAAATTTAAGTCTGTCAAAATGATTGATTGACTGCTCATATCTAAAACGGCTGGTCTTTATCATGTTACACCGGTGCCAAAAAAATTTTAACTTCAAGCATTACTTTATTGGATCTGTAATCGCAGAGTGCGTCAACTTTGCGCGGTTCCTTAGTTTTATACTTGCGGGCTGTGATGGAGGGCAAGCAACTCGATTGTGTTTATAAATCGATTAATTGATAGGCATAGGCATCTAGCTCTTCCCCGTATTTCTAATATATAAATATCCGCCGTTAAAACATTCAAACTTACCAAGTTTCAAAAATTCGATTATTATATATAAGAGGTAAGTTTATTTTTTATAATTCGACGCATTTCATTTTAAATGTTTTATGTATTTATTCTATGTTATTAAACATCTATTTTAACAAAATCGAAACACAAATGGTATAGTCGAATTTAGCTATAACGAGCGTAAAAATTAAAACATAGATAATAAATTTTATGACTCGTTTTTAACATGCTTTCAGTCGCTTTAAAGGAGAAATAGTTTTATTCACTTATTCAAGCACGCACATTCAAAGTCAACTAAAACTATCTCAAAGCATTTGCCAAGCGAAAACTTTTATGGAATTAGTCGTTTCTAGGGGAAAACCATATCGATTTTTTGTGTACCGTTTTATTATGTTGAAAACTCAAACTAAAATTCTGGTCATTTATACTTATAAAATTATAAGAGTCGTATGTTAAGAAATCTCGGGAATAGGGGACCATATAAGGGATCAATTCATATGGGATAAATTAGATGCAAACGGTTAATAGATTAATATTAACTTTAAATGATATTAGAAATGAGGACCTCTATCAAATTCTTTATAATAAGGGGCAAAAGATTTAGCTGCACTTTTCGATTTATTACATTCTAAACGTATTAAAAAAGCAAAAAAGTATGACACATTTTACTCTTTTGAATCTACTAATTCATTAATTGATTTCAAAATTGATTTATATTATCCTATCATCGGTAGAATAATAGCAGAATTAAACATAAGATTTTTGGAAATTAATTGTAATTTATTTAAGTCCTTAGAATTTAAACCCTTCATCCCCTTTTTTTGCGATAAATCTCTTTTATCAGAAATAATTAACCATTATGAATTAAAACTGGAAGACGGCGAAATAATGGCAAATTTTTTTGTAAAACATTATAACTCTTTATCTTTAAATAAAATAAAATGCAATGATATTTTTTCACTTATTAAAATTTCGCCCTCAGTAGTGTTTCCAAATTGTATTATTTTGATTAAAATAATTTTAACTATCCCAATAACTTCATGTTCATGCGAAAGATCTTTCTCGTTGCTAAAACGGATTAAAATTTATCTTCGTTCCACAATTGGACGAGATAGGTTATCTTCCTTAGCTTTATTGAGCTTAGAACATGACTTTATAAATGTTATTCCCCCGGATGATATTATAAATTCGTTTGCAACATCGAGTAAAAGGCGTAATGAACTACTATTAAAAGACTAATTTTAATATTTATATCTGGGCTTTTAACCTTGTTTTAAACTTTTTAACACTTTCAAAATATATTAAAATATTATTAAATTTACGAAAATTCCATCCTGGTTTCAACTTAATCGTCCATCTCACATGCTCAGGGGCGTAAATAAGGGGGGGGGGGGGGAGGGGAACGGGAAATTCCCCCCCCCCCCCGCAGATTTTTTATGAAAAAAATATTTTAGATCTAAAGTTTATATTTTACAGTTGTGCAACGTACTGACCAAGTAAGACACTTATTAATTATGCAATGCAATTTATTAAATACTAGCTGACCCGGCAAACGTTGTTTTGCTATATGTAAATTCGTTAGTTATGTATTTTATAACATCTTCTAATTTCGAGTCAGGATCTTATAATTTTAAAAAAAAAATGGAATGCTGGCCAGCAATTTCCAAAATATAAATTTAAAATTATTATATTGATAACAACATAATTAAATAATGTGTTAATATACTTAACTAAAACAAATCCCTGATCCGTTTATAACACGCCAACCCTCCTCTCCACCCCACGGTTCTTCGATTGGAAGATCTGGATAATAATAATTTAGAGGATTTGTTGATTTTATACATTTTTAGACACTTACATAAACGATGAAAATAAATCCGTAATGCGCCCACCATCCCTCCTCTCCACCCCACCGTCCTTCGATTGGAAGATCTGGAAAAACATAATTTTGACAACTCCTCTCCACCCCACCGTCCTTCGATTGGAAGATCTGGAAAAACATAATTTTGACAATTTAGATTATCATAGTCTACAAACAGGAGTAATATTTTCTTTTTCGCTTTGGCATTTGTATGTTAACCTTAAAAATTCTTTAAATAAAAAAAACAAATAAACATGCAATAATATTAAGACTTCATCTTTAGAACTCAAAATACATTAAAAATATTTTGACCATTATGCAAGGTGACATGTAGAAACAATTAAACATGTAATAATATTAAGAATTCATCGTTGAAACTACAAAATATATTAGAAATCTATTAATTGCTCTGTTATCGGGATTTAAAAAAAATTACCTTGATTAAAGGCCTTTATACGTTATTTTCATATTTGATAATTAGAAATATTTTCAATTATATTAATTGGGTATTGTAAAATTTATTAATTTTAACGCTAATCAAATAAGTGTAGAGAATTATTTATTCTAGAAACTTTTAAACTTGTAGCTTTTACATTCTCGAAGCCCCTTGTTAGGTTTAGACGCGATAGTGTACCAGGGAAAGCTAAGATCGATGTATCATCGTACGTATGTAACTTTAACTGAAAATTGAAAATGAAGTTTGAACATATAAAAAACTGACGTTAGAAATCTTTTTAAAAAATATATATACAATCTCATAATTACCTTTTAAGCCATGGAAAAAAGAATTAAAATTATCCAAGAATGAAAGAAATTTTATTTATTTCAGGTTTAATTGATAAATTTTATGTTGTCACCGTTAACCGTTCTCGAAAACTAATGGACCGATTTGGCTCGAACAAATCTTAAAATATGCTCCGGAGTTTGGGGAATAAACTGTGAAATTTTGAGCCAAATCGGTCCGGTAGTTCTCCAAAATTGGTGGCGGCATATATATATATACATACATACATACATACATAGTTTCATTTTTATATATAAGATATACCGATATATACTTTTTTTTATTTTTGAATCAAATTTTGACAAAAAGACTATTAACCATTATTGTTGTTTTCCTTTTGCGATATGAAACGAAACCTTATTTCCGATTTTTTCCCCATCAAATCATCCGACCTATGCCCTTCCACATCTAGTAATTTGTTATAATATTAAATTATTCATGTATTTTATAGCTGGGAAAAAGAAAATATAAAATTATTTTATAATGACTTTCTTTATTTAATTTTAATGTTGAAAGGAAAATGCTATAAAAAAGGGCCAATCTATTTCATCTATTTTTTGACATAATATTTCTTATATAAAAGCTGATAGGTAAAGAAGAGTTGGACGAAATCCTTCTATAATTTATTTTCATTCGCGTTTCTGGCAAAACAATCAAAGATTCAGAGGTAATATTATTTAAAAATTTGCCAAAACTTGTTTCTTAAGTTCAAAATCATACAACTTAGCCTTAGGTTCGACTACTAATACTAAAGTTTCTGCTAACTGTCTAACTTGCTGGAGATCTAGATGCTTTAAAGTTCAGCTTCTGTTGCAACATCGTGATCATACCAGCTTGCTTCAATTTCTCCTTATTTGGTTTATCTTCCATTTCTGACAACATTTCAACTCATAATTCTGGCTCCATCATATCCCTGGCCTCTTAACAAATGTATATTTATATTGAGATCTTTTATGCTCTTTATAATTAAGTCGCCTAGCCCTCTTTTATTGTTAATGAAGGGTCAATATATCGAGCACACCAATTAGGTCATTACAAATTGATATAACCTCTTATTGAAAGTGAGGACTTAAGTAGTAGCACGGTACCTTAAAAGAGTTCTAAAATTGCCATCACCAGATGACGCTGGGAAAAAGAAAATATTAAATTATTTATAATGACTTTCTTTATGTTTTATACCAAATTTTATAATTTTAATGTTGAAATAAAAATGTTATAAAAATTTGGAAATTCCCCCCCGGAGAGAAAATCCTGGCTACGCGCCTTCACATGCTTATTGTTTAACATATCTTGCATATTTTTATGTACCACATGAACATATAAAGCCAATAGTTTTCCAAAAAATTGTTTGTACACCATTTTTTCCCTCTTATTAGTGATATCCCATCATAAGTTTGATAAATTAATATTAATAACCAATTCCTGAATTTTAGAGACAATTGATAACGCATCAAAACTTTCAAGGAATAAAAATCCTAAAAAAATTCATTATGTTTGTCTTTGGACGCTACGTTGTTCTGTGCATCTCACATTTCTAATTTCATCTAAAATTGTTAAATAAAATTTTGATTCATTTAATTTTGACAGAATATTTTTAAGGTTCATTTAGCCGTTAAATTCATTAGTTCTTGTGGTATACGTGTATACCACGTTACCATATGTTGGTATTTCGCGTTTTAATGTCCGCGGTATACTTTGATCTTACTTTGTTTTGTTTAATTTAATGTTAATGTAAAAGGGTTAACGAATGGTTCCGCAATCCTTATAATTAAAAAAAAAGGAATTGGTCAAAGGAAGGCATTTTTACCGCGGGTTAACCTAGACGCGGAAGTGGCTAAGTTTCTTTGACGCTCTCTTTTTTTAATTACTTTTACTTTTTATTTTTAACTCAGCCACATCTGTTACTAATCTTTGCAGCCCCGTCTGTAGATTTGCTCGTTCAATCAAGCCCACCACCCAGGGAAGATTCAACGGCTTTATAAGCGTCATCACACAGCATTACTGCAGTCCTTGAAGATTTTTCCCCAGTCGTTCGAAATTTTTCCCTAACTTTGTATTTTCCCTAAAACCTTTATATTTGTTCCCAACCCCTACGCTTTCACTCTTTCATTGTAATTTTACTAAATGTTATGATTTTATCTTCGTGAACCTTTTTATAAATATAAAGTCGAGTTCGCGTGAATAAACCATCTACTAATTTTGTAATATCTTTTCACTTACGTCGCTACCTTTGTCGCCTTAGCCGCCACCCGTAATAGTTCTTTTTAATTTTTAGGTGGTGTAAGGGGCGGGGGGGGGGGGGGGTTGTGCATATATATCTATAATATCAAGGGGCAATAACTTCTAAATACTAATTTTAATTTCATGTGAAATTTTCTATATTGTTTCAACTACATCATATGAATAAATTTTATTTTATTTATTTTATGCCCTATAAACATGAGGGGACATATTAGTGTGATGCAAATAGAATAATACACAAAGTAGTAGCGGAAATTTAAGTTTGTCCAACGTTTATGAGGGATTTTAATTTTATTTGGCCCATGGTCGTATTTAGGTTTTGGATTGGGGGGGGGGGGGCAAAACATATATAATTTTTATTCTTAAAGGTGTGGGTAGGGAATTTTTTTTGTCCCCCCCCCTTATTTGACCAGCTCAGCCCCCCCCCCCCCAAGGCAAAAAAACTAGCTAGGCCACTGCTTTTATATATTTGCTAAGTATTTTATTTGTTTGCTGTATTTAAATGTTTTGCTAAGTATTTAAATTATATGCTAAGTATAAATATATTATGCTAAGTATTTAAATTATTGCTAAGTATTTAAATATATTATGCTAAACACTACCTACGAAGGTCCCAAGTCCGTGTGCAAAAAGTGGAGGGTTGGCGTCAGGGCACAAACCGGCTATAAAAATCAACTCCAAATTTATGATAGTTTCAAACGAGATTTTACAAAAAAAGGCTAGGGCGTTCTCCACAAACGACGCGCACTGCATACCCCGCCCGTGCAATGTGAAAAATACACTAGGGTTACTGCCTAACTCACAACGAAGGCGGTTAAGGAAACTAGTTGTGGAAAGAATGCGAATTACGTGCTGGAATGTGAGAACGTTGACGGGGAAGAGCATCGAAGTCGCACAGATGTTAAAAAGAAGAAAGGTACACATCGCCTGCTTACAAGAGACGAGGTGGAACGGAACTAAAGCTCGGGAATTAGGAAAAGGATTCAAGCTTTTCTACAGTGGGTCACCAAATCGTAGAAACGGGGTCGGTATCGTTCTAAGCGAATCGTTCAAGGACAAGGTGGTGGAAGTCAAGCGTTGTTCCGACAGGCTAATGTGGGTGAAGATTGCGGATCAAGGGGGCCTCCTAACCGTTATGTGCGCGTATGCTCCCCAAATTGGGTGTTCGGAATCAGAGAAAGACATATTGTTCGATTCATTGGAAAAGGAAATACAAGGAATCCGACAGGAAGAAAGGCTAATTATTGGGGCAGATTTCAACGCTCACGTAGGGAAAGATCGCCTCGGGTATGAACGCAATCATGGAGGCTATGAGCATGGTCTGAAGAACAAAGAAGGGGAAAAACTTCTCCAAGTATCTTAAGCATATGACGTGGCGATCATTAACACCTATTTTCAAAAGCGGGAAGATCATATTGTGACAGAAGCGGGAAGCATTTTAGTCAAATCGACTATTTGCTTATACGGCGAAAGGACTTATGGAGTATCAAGGATTGCAAAGTAATACCGGGAGAAGAAATCGCCAGGCAACATCGTCCTTTTGTTATGGATCTTGACAGAAGAGTATTTCCCGAAAGAAGAAAGGTCTATGAACCCCGAATTCAATACGACAGGCTAAAGGATACTTCGACGAACAAAGAATATCATCAAAAAGCCTCCTCACTCTTGGGTGCAAGGAAGTTGCAAAGGGACGTAGACGACGATTGGGAGACGCTATCTAAGGACATTAAGGAAACAGCGATTCGTGTTCTAGCCAGACCAAAGGAGGCAAGGCTATGAATAGGGAACTATGGTGGTGGGATCAATCGGGTAAATATTTCATCGAAAGAAAGAAAAATCTATATAGACGGTGGCATAAATCAAAAAAATCGGAGGATTATCAAGAGTATAGGGACGCAAAGAGGGCCGCAAAAAAGGCCGTTGCAAAAGCGGAGAATGCCGCGTACACCGAGATGGCAAACAAATTGGATCATAAAAGGGGCGATAGGCTTATGTACAAATTGGCCACAATAAGGGAGAAGAAAAGTCGCGATGTCGGAGTTCTTAAAATTGTCAAAAACGAGAAGGGTCAAACCTTATTCAAGCCGAAAGAAGTGATGGAAAGGTGGAAAGGATATTTTAAGAAACTTATGAATATTGCAAATGACAAGTATATTCTTCCCGAAATTGAGCCAAATATAGGTATGGTCGAATTCTTTCAGAAGGATGAAGTTAGGACACAAATGAACAAGATGCAAAAAGGAAAAGCAAATGGCCCAGATGGAATATTTATGGAAGCATTGCTCGGATGTCGTGAAGAAGGAGTCACCACCATGACTCCTTAACAAGATATTAGTAGAAGAGCGAATTCCTAATCAATGGAGAGCAAGCACGATTTTACCCTTATTTAAAGGCAAAGGAGACCCTCAGGACTGTGGCAATTACAGAGGTATTAACTTGCCACTCCTTGAAGCTTATGGAAAGGATCTTAGTAACAAGGCTGAAAGACGAGGTGGAAATATCGGCGAATCAATTCGGATTCGTGGCCTTCAAATCCACAATCGACCCAATCTTCGCCCTAAGACAAATGATGGATAAGTATGGTGAAAAGAGGAAAGACCTACATATGGTTTTTATTGACTTGGAGAAAGCTTATGACACTGTCCCCCGCGATTTAATATGGTGGTGCCTGAGGAAACAAAATATCCCTGACGCATATATATGGCTTATTAAAAATATTTATGAAGCCTCAAACACTTGCGTTAGGACGACAGTTGGACACTCTAAACCTTTTCGGGTTAATATTGGATTACATCAAGGCTCTGCTTTAAATCCCTTTTTATTTAATATAATTATAGACACGATAACGAGGGACATTCAAAAGCCATCGCCATGGTGTATGCTATATGCCGATGATATAGTACTATGCGAGGAAACAAGGGAGAAAGTATTCGAAAAAGCCGAAAAGTGGTCAAAGCGCTTAGCTGGATATGGTTTAAAGGTCAACGATCGAAAAACGGTATACATGGAAATGAACGGTACAAGCACCCCATCGCTGGATGACCATCTAAAGTACCCAAAAGTAGACAGGTTTGCATACCTCGGCTCGATGCTACATCAAGGGGGAGGTTGCGCAACGGAAGTCAATGCCCGCATTCAAAAAGAATGGCTTAAATGGCGAAGTATATTCCGTGTAATGTGCGACAAGAAAATGCCAATATGGTTGAAGAAACGGCAAATTGACATTTATGGAAAGTAGAAGGCTTACCTTAGATGTTCAAGGATGTGTACGCATCGTGTCTCTTATCGTTATACTTCCTTTCTTATTATATTTTACAATTTCCAAGCATAATCATTCACCTTCTTTAAACCCGTGGGGGGGGGGCGGTTAAATGGCGAAAAAAATTTTTTTCAATGAAAGCCCTAAAAATTAAAAAATTTATGTTTTGCTCCCCCCCCCCCCTAATTAAACTTTTGAACGTTTCGCCCCCTTCCCCTAATCCAAAACCTGGCCACGACCATGTTAAACCTTCTATTAATAATTATAATCAACTAAAAACAAATTACTAAAGCTTTATCTTTTTATTATCATTAAAACAAAACAAGTTTGATTAGTGAATAATGATAGAATTTGATCATTTAGAATACATAATATTAATAAATCATTAAAATAATTAGGAAAATTAGTACATGTGACAAAAGGTTTATGTAAGGGGTCGATTGCAGATGTTATATCCTATAGAAAAGCAATACATAAGTTAATAAGTTTCTGGAATAGGTCGATTACAAATGTTACATATTCTGGGTCCACCATCTCTGTAAGGCCATTGACAATTGCATTGCTAACAATTGCAGGGTTTCTTTCAGAAAAAAGCTCCGGGGGGGTATTTTCAACTTCCGGGGGGGGGGGGTAAAAACTTTTTTAATTGCTAAACCATTTTGTATAATATTTATTGATTTTTATTGGTGATATAAGTGATATATCATGTTTTAATAACTTTCCTCTTTCTCCTGTCGCTTTTCTGCAATTTGTAAACGGAACATTAAAACACACCCTTTGTTTTTTGTTGAATAAATAAATCGTTTTTGTTGTAAAGAGAACAGACAGAGCATAAAGCCCCACCTAAGGCTTCATCAAAAATTAGCCATTTGTATTTAGATGTCCATGAAATCATAAACTTATATGATGGTTTAAGTTTTAATTTTTGCCCATGTTTTTCACTTTCAGAGACTGAGCAATTAGTAGAGCTGCCAATACACTCATCTTTATCAATATATATTAATAAAATAAAAACAACTTGGATAATTTTAATTACTAGCATTTTTATCATAAGAAAAAGAAGAGACAGTTTTCCCCACTCCAGCAGAATTACAATTTTCATCTTGACCTAAAACATGAAAATATATACAATACTTCTATATTAAATCCAAAATCTTTCTTGCCTCTTTCAGAGTTCATGTGAATTTCACTGCTGGGAGCAGAATAATATTTGCCTTTAACTTATATATATTTAAAATATCGAATGCTTAAAAATAATTACCATAATTTCCCATAGTAAGGGATAAAACAAGAGTTTTTTTTAATTCAGTCCCATCTTTACCTATTACAAACAAACATCTTCATGTCTTATTTTATATAAACACAAATACCCATACATTAAAATTATTCCAAATTAAATCATATTTACCATCTTTTTTATTAGGCTTTTCCTTTTTACTAAAGTAGTGTAAAAGAGTACTTTTATATTTACCAGACATCTGCAATTCAAAATAAGCATATTATATCAATAAAAAGCAAACAATAGAATCTATTATTAATAATAATTCTTTTTAAGTTTATAAGTAAGATAGTGATTTAATAATTCTAAAAGCGTTGATTTATGTTTATTTACCTATTGATATTTTTTAATTAAAGATAATCTGTAACTTTCAAGATTGTAAATTAGGGTTTACAGATGTTAAAAAATGATGTCTATGAATGATTTCCACCTGATTTGTAAAAAAAATTTAATTTCGCCAATTTATATTTTTTTATTGACAAATTAAAATAATTTATTGAATTTCAATTTTAGCCTATTAATATAATTTATGACTTCATGATGTAACTTGAGTTCATGCTTCCTTCAATCAAAACTCTCCGGGGGGGTATTTGAGCCCGGGGGGAAAATAACCCCCCCCCCCCCGGGCTCCCCCCTGAAAGAAACCCTGAACTATGGATTATCCAAATTAGGCATACTTTTAGGCGAGAATTCGTTTGTTGGAGCAGAATATTTATTTTGCAACATATTACTGTAACCTTATCCCGCTCCAATTTCATTACTGCGTGTTTGGCCCACCCTTTTGCGAGGTTTAGGAATAGGATCACTGATTACCGTTTTAATGTTATTTTCCTCGGTGACCATAAACTTAAAGTAGTTTAAAACATTAAACGCTCTAATAATATATTTTGCATCTATTATGAATATGTTTGTCATTTAATAACAATTACCAATTTGCCTTTAAAATTATTTCTCTAAAAACATTGTTTTGCACAAATAATCCCCTGGCCAAACCAACAATCTTAAGCAGGCTTCGCTTATCCATACGCGCAAATCTAACACATTTCATAATTTGAATGGTGTAAATTGATCTTTCGGGTTTATATTTAAGCCAGTTGAGAGCTGCTTTAAATACCTCCAATTCGTTATCAGCAATCAAGTCATCGTTGGATAAGATTGCACATACCGTTTCAATGTCAAGATCAAAAAAACCGTTAGAATTTACAGCACAATTTATTGCTGGAGGATTGATAATTTTGGGACTGTAACGCATTTGCTGATATCTTAAGGCTGTGGAGCAGGTAGGCTTTTAAGTAGTGATGGGAAAACCCGGGGTTTTATGCTTTAAAACCTCGAGGTTTTAAAACAACCTAACCTAAAAGCTTTTAGATTTAGCCTGGGTTTTGGATCCACCTAAGGGTTCCCCAAGATCCCAAACTAAAATTTTGGGGCTACATTCAAACTCTAGCCCAAAATCTTAGGTCGGAAGATATCCCAAGGTATGATTTTTATATTTAAATATTTTGACTGAACTACGGTCCTAAGCAATTTTTTATTAAATTAATAATTATCATTTGTTTAGATTTATAAAAGAAATTAAATTAATATTGTATCCTAATATCAATATATAAAATAATAATATCCAATCATTACTCGACTATATTGTAATAATAAATGTATAATTTAGGTTATCCCCACCTGTAAACTATTTAAATTTAGATGAACACATTATATCCTTTTACGCATTACCCTTTATATATAAGTTACTGTGTGGCACAGCACCATATAACTCCCCCCCCCTTCTCTTTCCCTTCTCACACAACCCATAATGAGAGTAGAGAACTGCACGGGTGACCCAAGACCCGACACGACCTCGGTACTTTTACGTATCAATTTTTACTTATAGAGGTGTAAAAACCACCGGTGCACACTGCCTGCACAGCACGCACCATATTTATTAACAATAACTATCCCCTACCCCTCCCTCCCTCTCTTAACTCTATGGGTGTCGTTCTAAGCGAATCGTTTAAGGACAAGGTGGGCAAGTGTTGTTCCACAGGTTAATGTAGGTGAAGATTGCATATCATGAAAGCCTCCTAACCGTTATATGCTCGTATGCTCCTTAAATTGAGTGTTGAAACTCTGAGAATGACATATTCTTCGAATCATTGAAAAAGGAAATGCAAAGAATGAGACAGGAAGAAAGGCCAATTACTGGAACGGCTTTCAACGCCCACGTAGGGAAAGATTGCCTCGGTTATACAAAATCATGGTGGCTAAGGGCATAATCTAAATAACAAAGAAGGGGAAAACCTTCTCCAAGTATCCCAGCCATACGACATTGCGATCGTTAATACCTATTTTCAAGCGCGAGATACATTTTGTGACTTATAGAAGTGGGAAGCGGCGCAAGGACTTATGGAGTATCAAGAATTGCAAAGTAATACCGGGAGAAGAAATCGCCATGCAACTCGTCCACTTGTGATGGATATTGAGAGTTTGGTAAATGTCAAGTTTTTCCCCAAATACCATGCTGTGAAGGATAAGTCGAATGAAGAAGAATTTATGAGCCTCGAATTCGATACGAAACGCTATACGTCGGGGTAAGATAAATGTAATCAAAATGCCCCCTCATCTTGGGTACAAGGGAATTACAAAGGGACGTAGACCACGATTGGGAGCGCTAAAGAAGGACCTAAACAGACCAAAGGAAACCAATATATGAATAGGGAATTATGGTGGTGGGATAAATCGGTTCGAAATTAAGAATAATCTATATAAACGGTGGCATAAATCAAAAATATAGGAGGATTTTCAATAGTATAGAATAGCAAAGAGAGCCGCAACAAAGGTCGTTACTATAGCGGAGAATGCCGCTTACACCAAGATAGCAAACAAACTGGACCATAAAGGGGGTGACCGGTTTACGTACAAATGGCCAAGATAATGTAGAAGAAAGATAGCGATGTCTGAATCCTTAAGATAGTTATAAATTAGAAAGGTCAAATCATATTCAAGCCGGAGCCAAAAGTAGACAGGTTTGCATACGATGGCTCAATGTTACAACAGAGGAAAGTTCAATAGATATTAACGCCCGGATTTAAAAAAAATGGCTTGAGCGAAAAATGTGAGCGCGAATTAATTTATACTTTTCGCGATATTTTCGCGGACATTTATCGTTTTAAATAAAATACATATTACTCGCAAAAAAAGTATATCCGGTGTAATATAGGACAAGAAAATGGCAATAGGTTGAAGAACTTAAAAGATCATCGGAGCCGCTACTACTATATGTAAATGAAACATGGAAACGCCACGGAAGAAAAGCTATTACAAGTCACGGAGATGAGAATTATAGGGTAGAGCTTGAGGTATATAAATCTCGACCATATGACGAATGACTTTCTCATCACAAAAAGGGTATTCAACCTATGGCGGACAGGAGTCTGGATAATCGACCTTAGTGGTACGGGCATATACTAAAAAGAGAGACTCATGATCTAAATCAAAAAGTATTGCACATGGAGGTAGGGAAGAGAGAAAGAGGACGACCACATGTCACGTGGAAAGTGCAAGTTTAGAAGTTACGAGATCTGACAAGATTAATCAAGACGTTGCACTTCCGATCAAGATAAAATAAACTCACCAAAACAAATACACGACATTGGGACCAAATACTTGATAGGGAAACACAATAACAATTATAAAACTTAACATACGCCTGAGCTATTTTTTATTCCCCTCGAACTTATGTATTCAAATCTTAAAATGAATTAACGCAAACTGGGAAATCAATTAGTTGAAATATGATAGTAAGGTATATATTATCCTGTTAGTGTCTAATGGGCCTTTGTAATTACCCATGTTATTGACACACTATTAGGAAATATTTGTGTTTAAAAAACATATGATCTTGGATGGATCCACGTCTGCTGTTACCAATTGACGTTTTAGATTAAAATTACCACTCCTTTTCTTTAATATTTTTGTATCTGTATTACCTAAAATATGTTAATAAGCAATTAGTGTTTGATATAAAATATTCGAAATGGGAGCATTAGATGGGATTGATCTTACCCAACTTAAGGTCTTATTTAAATGCTTGACAAAATTAATTTATTTTACTTCGCCTATATTATAATCTATATTATATTATAAAGGGATTTAATGTTCAAGCTTTTTGGGAAGGGCTAAATAATTTATTTTATTGATAAAAATTTGTTAATCCTTGCATAAGTGTGCCTAGGATATTATTATAAAGGGCAAAAAATTTGTTGATAAAACATAAAGGGATAAGATGATTTTATGAGGTTTTGATCATATCTGTTACAATTTACACATATCGACCTTGTGCATAATTTTAATGTAATAAATACCTACTGTAATTATGTTATTGGCAATCAACAATTAATAGTAGCTTTACATGGGCTAATTCTTAATTTTTATAATGAAAAAGATTGCATTTTTTTAACTAGGTATAGGCTTTTTATTTGCACATTGGCAGAATCATCTATGTACATTAAACAATTTTGCCTAAAAAATGTCTCAAAAATGTTTATTTATTTTTGTATGTTTGCCACTCCCTTGCTTATATAACACCATCAAGTATATATTTTACAAATGAATAAAATAAACATATAATTAAAAAAAACAATTACTAATGTTTTTAACTAATTATACTTTTTATAAAATAAGTTTTCTAGATTTCTAATACAACTTGTTCAACTCTAGATTTACAAAACATACTCTATATGTTATACCAGTAAATTGTAATATGATAAAATATTATAAAGATAAGAGTAATTTAGTTTTTATATTATATTTAATTAATAATATTAGTTTTAAATCTATAACTATAGATGATGTGATTAGCATTAGAGCAAACTTAAGGTTTTTTTTCAACGTATTTCATAAATATTGCCTAACCAAACATAAAAATATTAAACCATAAACAAAATAAGAACGTGCTACATCTGTCCAGTATTTAGTTTTGCATCATTTAATAAGCTTAGCCAGGGGGGCAGGTGCCCCCTATCTTTAAAAATTGTGTTTTTTGTTAAATAATGCAGTCTTTTGAAATGTCTCATAGGCTTGGCATTAGCAAATATAAAAACGCTACCGTAAATCCCTGTTTTTCGCATTTATTTTAAATTTCGCAAATTCATTGTTCAAATTATACTTTTCACGGTTGTCTTGTTTGTTTTATGAATTATTTGAGTATAAATTTACACTTAAAGGATGGTTAAAATAAAGATTTTTTTGCCAACATTTAAAACGATGTTTTCGATTGAACTTAATTTTAGGACATTTAGTCTTAATCAGATAATGTAAAATTATTTTAAAACTGAAATAAACATCTTCAATGATGAACTTTAATTTTTCATGTTTTATCATGAGATAAAATTGATTACAGTTCAATGGGCACGAGTCGGTAAGTCGTTCTTTGATCTTGGATCATTTCATGCACCCCAAAATTTATATCATTATTATGCAACCAAACGCGTCTTTTTATTAAATCGTGGTTGTTATTTAAATGCTCGGTAAAACTTCAATAATGCTAAGTATCTTATTTATTTTAGCGTCTATATATTTTTTGCAGGAAAAATTTACTTTATAATAAATTAATACTTTATCCTCCTTTTACCTAGCTCTCAAAATATAAATAATATTTTTTACTCAATTGGAGTGCGCGTGCATGTTTTTATGTGTAAAATATTTGAAACTTGGCAAAAACAAATATACTTTACTCTAATTCTATCAGAGTTCTCATTATTTATGCACTTGACGAGAGATTAAAATTTTATTTATTTAACGGAATTCCGTATATTGCCTCTATATAATGGAGGGGAAAACCCCGTTTTCAATGGAAGAACCAATTCCTTAGTGTAGCTATGAAGCGCACATAGTGTAAGACTTGTAAAAACGGCTGGGTTTTGTTTGGTCGACTTTCGACTCTGCTTTTCAAATGTCGACTAAGCTTAACTAAGAAAGGCAGACCAATAAACATGGATCTATCTATGTTTAGTCGATTAAAATTAAAGGCCGACCAAACAAAAATCAGCCGTTTTTACAACGTTCTCATTCTCCTCCTAATTTTCTATATTTTTAAATTTTTAACAAGTCAGAAAACTTTTGTGGGAGGATATAGATAGTACATAGATCATGTTAAAATATAACCTATTTATGATATAAAAATAGTTTTAGGATTTGGCATCGAAGATGGGCTTAGCTAGGGGTGGGCAAAGAGGGCAAATTCTAAATCTTAAATTGGAAAAATCTTCCATATTTGATATAATTATGTTTGAAGTAATCAAAACTTTTAATTTTCCTGGCTCCGCACTATGTATGATTGAAGTGCAAATAGATGATAGTCGACCTCGTAATCAATAATAATAATATTAATCAGGCTACGTTGATTGACCAATATATACTGTTTCCACTTTTGTTATCTTTTTCCCACGTTTAATTTGTAATTAGAGCATACTCAAAAATGTTTTTTGCAGTGCCGCCCATAACCTTAAAAGTCATGCGCGTAGGCGTAGACAGCATTGGAATTTTTTTTAATGTTAAAATGCTTTTATTAGGTAAAATTGATACATGAAATATACAATAAACGAGCATAAAATAATATTATAAATAATAAAAAATTATTCATCACATTCGTCAATAGCCAACACAGGCCATGTGTCAGATAAATATTTGTAATTATATTTAGCTATCAGAATGCCGTTTTTTTGGCGTAAAATAAAGCTGGGTGGGTATTTAGCTTTGGGGGATCTGTTTCCTCTCGATTGCAAAAAAGCTAATGCTTTTTTGCCAAAAGTAGCCGAACAAAAAGCTACTATTGGAATAAAAATCGTAGAATGAGCAATGGCTCGGTTTTTGAATGTTTTACGATCTTCGGCGCAAGAAAGTGGGTTATAATTATTATTAGTTGGCGCAAAGATATCTATGCAGTCCCATGCTAGGAACTTACCATCCTCCCAGGGGGTCATAGAAGCTCCGTCGGGACGCATTCTATCTTCTAAAGAAGGATCGGATGGTTCGAGGATGGAAGGAGTGCCGGCCTTTTTTAAAGCCGATTGATTCAAAAGGTTTATCTTTTGATGACGGACAAAGCGATATTTGTTTAACTTGCAATGGAGTGGGTGATGAGCACAGATATCTATTTCCTTATTGCAATTTTTGCAGGGATATCCTATGGTAACTTTAATACCTAGGCGGAGAGCTATTGCATACGATACTTCTGGGTTTGAAAGCAAAAGTCCTGAGTGTTTACTTGGGATACATCCAAGCCATTCGTGACCAGAGTCGGTCGTAAGTGAGTGACCTGAGATTAAAATGCGGCACAGTATCACAACTCGAAAGTAGGTAAGCGACGGAGCGCGATACTATACTGGCATCCCAATCTCGTTGTTTGGCCGACTCTGGAAGGCTGGTTCCTGGTATGACGTTCTCATGCCAAGACGATAGGGCCAATTCCGTTAAAAATCATTTGATTGAGAGGTTAATTCAAAAACAAGATCCTTCACAGATTTAAAGGACGAGCGAAAAACTACGAGGGAAATAGTGAGTGGGGACCTAATTCCTAAGCCCCCAAATTTGGTTGGTTGGAAGGGTGGCCTGCAGCCAGCTCGTATTATCAAAAGGTGGATTCAAAATTTTTTCAAGGCGATCTTTAAGTGTGGATTCATATACTCTTAAAATATCTGCATGTAAAAAAGTGGCAGCCTGAATTTTGGAACATTTAAAAAGTTTTTTATAATAAAAAATAGTTTTAAAAGATTAAATTTTGAGGCCAAAAGGGTTAATCTTGTTTAAAAAGCCTTGTAATCAGGGAGATCCACCTATAGGCGAGCCGAGCATTGATAGATTTTCTTTATTCACAATAGAATATGTATTAAATATGGAATTTTGATCAAAGTTAGGGGGCTGTAAAACTTCGCATTTAGCATCATTAAGTGTTAGGTTTAGGGACGTGCAAAAGTCTTTGATTATTTTAATCGCTTTGGTTACTTCTGCATGGGGCTGCCTGCCAAAGTTGCCTCATCGAGTTGCCCACCCACCATACATGTAGTGAAAGGCTACACTGGTCTTTGATTTGATTTATGTGTTTTTGTATGCCGCAACAAAATGATGGGGGTCCTAGTGGGTCACCTCGTTGAAGGCCTTCTGCGGATTTGGTTGCAAAGGAGCCATATTTCAAAAGGGATCGGCATCCATAACTTAACACAATATAGTTGGAGTATTGCGGAAAGTCTTCTAAAAAATTCTCCATAAAAACATTTCTATTAAGTTGGTTAAAAGCATTAGTGAAGAAGTCTAGTTTGACTAGACAGTGGTCGGGGGGGCGGGGGGGGGGGGTATATTTTGTAGGGTGATCCCGCCTGCATGGCAAGCAGCCTCACATCCTCCCTTAACACCAAAGCCTAATTGATGAGGTGTTAGGGTATTGGACAATGCTGGTTTTATGCGTTTACAGTTTGGATCCTGCGGAATACATTCCCAATGGCTATTGGCCTTAGGGAGTTATTGGGTTTTTTTAAAGCTAAAAGTCGAGCTCCAAAAAGAACTGGCCTAATTTCTTGGGGGATATTTGCATTGATAATTGATTTGCAAAGGAGGGTTAACGAATCAAGTAGAGAACTTGAATTGTTATTCTAGAAGGGGAGGGGGGGGGCAATAATGATTTAGCGACGGGCAAAATGATAGAATTTTTAAAAATATTGGCCATAAGTTTAATAAATTTCAAAGAATTTTAGGATTTAGAGGGGGCAGCCGCCCTCCCCCCCCCCTCGTCTACGCCCATGCCTAAATACATTATTTTTTGTATAAATTTTTGTAAAATCCATCGGGTTTTATCCATGTTCATTTAACTAAATAATATAAAGCCACATGTGTTAACTAACCACAGCGATGGTGCAAAAAAAAGAATGTGTTTTCCACGGCTTTTATCTCAAAAGTGTCATCTCCCTTGCGCGCGCGTGTCTCCCTCCATCTACATGAGCACCACCATAATTCCCCTAGGTATATCTTATTGATTTATTTTGTGCCTCCCCTCCCCCCCCCCTCTTTATATGTTTAACCACCCCGCCCCTTTCCAGCCTAGATCTTCCAAAATTGTTTTCTATAAACACCGAGGGCCTAGCCATTTCAAAATGGCAACCCTGTATGTATTTATTTTTGGTGTGAGGGAGCAGTTTTAAGTCAAAACCATGTTTAGTAATTGTATTACGATGAGCATTTTAATTTAAAATTTTATGTTTGCGAAATTTAGAGTTATAACGAACGGGAGGGGGGAGATCTTATAATTTTTCACAAATTTAATTAAAATTGAACGTTATTTATGACAAAAAATTTTGACGACCTTTATTAAATAAACAAGTTGGACTGGACGCTCGGACGGACTATCAAAAGTGAGCCCATAAATTGCATAGCAATTGATACCTCTGGCCGGGGTCTAACAAATTAGATGCAAGCAACGGTCATCATGAATTTTCAGGGAATTATTTAGCCCGTTTCGCAATTATCCGTTATAAAGCAACAACCTAGACAAACTACCAAAAGGAATTTATATATAAAGATAATCAGTCGGGCACAAAAACAATCATGTTCTTTAGGCGCCAGGTCGAAAAAATCAATCCAATCAGCGGTCATTTTTTTAGTCTATGTGCTAAAGCATAAATGTCTTTTACAGAAGCATAAGTCCACAGCCATAAACCCCCCGTATAAGTTTCCACGGTAATTATTGAAAAATTACAAGTTGGACAGGACGCACGGACGGACAACTAAAAGTGAGCCCATAAATTGCCTAGCACTTAAAACTAAAACTCGTTCACGAAATTAGGGCATTTTTCTCGTATTTTATCAATTTTTAAGGAGGGGTAAGAAGGTGAAAAAGATTTTAGCATTATTTTGTACAAAAATCATCTTCAATAGCTGCATCTATTGTCGTAGCCAGCTTTGGAATTAGAGGGGGGCAATAATAGTTTAGGGATGTTTAGGGAGGGGCAAAATGAACATTTTTTGAAATTTTAGCCATTATTTTAATGAATTTCAACAATTTTTTCGATTTAGAGGGGGGCAGCCGCCCCTCCCTTGGCTACGCTTATGGCTGCATCATAACCTCGCCTTGCAGATCGTCCAAGCTTAACTAGAGACACAGGACAGACGTGACATTTTTCTAAGCGCGGGTTTAACAACTTCTGACCTATTAAATGCCACAAAAAGTAGCAATCATTTACAGGGGCGTAGCCAGCATTGGAATTAGAAGGGAGGGGGGGGGCAATAGTGAATTAGGGAGAGGCAAATGCAATTTTTTAGTAATCTTAGACACAATTGTATGAAATTTAAAAGGATTTTTGGATTTAGAGTGGGGCACCCCCCTTGGCTACGCCCACGAGTTTTACGAACTTTAGACGTTTATAATGCTAGAAACGTTGTTTTCAGCTACACAACCCCCCCCCCTGGAGAAAATTATGGGGATATTTTTCTATTCTCTCTCGCGCCTTCTCCAATCTTTATTCCTAGCCCCAAGCTCTCAGTACCATATCATCCATGTAGTTTTTAGTAATTTTATCAAACACTAACAGCATTAATCTTACTTACCCAAGCTGAACAACACACATATGGTGTTTGTGGTTAGGTTATGGTATTCGAAACTCCTTTTTACATATTGAATCTCTTCACGTAGCAAAACTCTAATTGAAGAAGTTTTATCGCGTTACGCATTAACGCTTTCAGGGGCCGCAAAGGCGAAATTCAAGTTTTTTTTGTGGGGGGGGGGGGAAGGGGGCGTGATATGTGTTTTTATAAATATTATGACTCGATTATGACTTTCGAAATTTTATCGATTGACCACTACGCCCGAATTTAAACCTCGGCTGGGCTCGTCAAAATTTAATATTTGTATAGTATGTTTCATGACGTCTATGGATTGCGGAAATAATTCAATCATAGATATCCACTCTTAGAATTTTAATATATCTAACCATGCCCCCCCCCAGCTCAAATTTGAAACATGGGCGTGGCCATGAAATGCAAATAAATATTATTATTATTTTGCCCCTATCCTATCGTGATCATTATTCCATTCCTGGCTAAGCCCATCCCATGATATCACCAGTCTTTTGGCTAGCGGTCGGCCCTTAACGTCGTTTGATGTTTTTAAAAGATTGCATTCCAGGAGGAGTATTGTTGTAAAAAGGGTAGAATTTTGGTTGGTCGACCTTTGGTTTTAGTCTATGATTAAACAACTCTAATTAATAACAAAGGAGCCTTGATTTTATTCGAAACTATTTATTTTATTATTAAACACTAATAGAGATTTTTGGCCAAATAATTGTGTATGCAACATGCTAAAATGTATTGGATTAATGAGTTGCCATAGAGCCGTGGATTGAAATTGTATTGGATTTTACAGTTTCCATGGTGATTTTCTGCTTGAAATACAAAAATAATTACCTATACTTTTGTATTATATTAGGATCCATCGGGTATATTTGATTTAATCGAGGTCGTGGGCAATGGCACGTACGGACAAGTTTACAAGGTAATTTTGAAAATATTTACTTTTTCATTTTTACAAATTTTCCCTACTTTTTATTTGATTGAAGGGCTAAGAAACCAAGATCTTTCACAAAATGTCCTTTTTAACGATATTCTCCTTACGGTTTTGTTTAATCTAAAAATAAAAATTATATGCCTGAAAAAGGGTAATGATTGAATAAACAAGTGAAGAGGCTTTGGGGATGAATTACTCAAGGCCTCCTCTACCTGCCTGCATAAAACTACCCTTGCTTTTCTGTATGTTGTGTACGACGTGTAAGATTATCCCCTCTTAGCCCACATACATATATAATAGCTGTATGTGAGATTCGTTTTGGAAAACACATTTTCCCCTTTCCAGCTACTTAGCTTTCCCCGCATTTTTTGATATCTGGCGGGGCGTGAAACCCGGCCCGGGTACAAGCATACTTACTGTACGGTAACCCTAAAAGTGGAATTAGAGAAACACCCAAATTCAATGTGATACAACATAGATAGTAAGTAAGTAATCTGCTTAGATGAAAAGACGTTTAAGTAGTGGACATTAGAGTGTACGAATACCTTTTTACACCCTGGTTCGGTCAATAATTCCCCAAGTTAGTCTCCCCCCCCCTTACTTTTGTCACGCCTCTCCCCTTTATATATTAGATATTGTCTTCTCGGTATTTCTTTGTTTCCTTTCCCCTAGCCTACTCCAAGTGTAGAAACCTAATCATTGACACGACAGCTAGCTACTTGTTATCAATGGTAGTACACTAGTAGTATTATGATGTTGTATCAATTGCTTTGCAATTTAGGGCTCGCTTTTGGTTGTCCGTCCGTCCTGTCTAACTTGTGATTTCTGCATAATTGCCTTGGAAACTTAAACGGGTTTTTAATGGTTGTGGACTAATGCTGCCCTTAAATCTTTTTTATTTATAAATATTATGCCTCCACCTTTTCTTTGCTCACCCAAGATAGCTGCCTAATTAGCGGCGCGAGGTCGGAGTTGGCGACAGTGTAAAATTATGATGTTGTCGATAGGCCCTATCTACCCGGGCCATGGACGGGCTCGGGCCGGGCTCGACATTTGTAAGGCGCAGTTCGGCCCTATTACGAAATCTTTGCAATCTTGTATTCTAATGTGTATAATTCCTATGAAATGTTGTTTTACAAAATATTAATTATTTCTTGGTTGTGATTTATTAAACACGGGACTTCCCTCATTATTCTTCACCAAAACATCCTTGATTTTTAATTTAAAAAAAGGGGAAAAATGCAACGGCGGCAGGTTTCTTTGATGGAATGAATAAGAACATTTGTAGCACGCTGCTCATATAATTATTTTAAAGTTTAATATGAAAAGCAAGTATCTAACTAAAGGGCGAGCCGATTTAAGCCAAAAAAGACCCATCTCCTGTCTTCTTAACTAGTCAAGCCATTGTATTGCAAAGTTTATAGGAATAATTATGTTTTTACATTTATTCTAAAATTTAATGTTAACTTCGAAAAAGGGAGTAAGAATATTTTGTAGGTATGGATCAGGCAGGGGCAGGAGGGGGGGGCATATGCCCGCGTTTTTGACCCTTTTTTAATTGGTGACTCTTGAGACAAATAAAGTAGTTATGTACTACTTGGGAAAACATTCCGATATCGCTAGGGTTGAATTTTATTTTAATATAGTGGAGCCTGGTGTTGTGAAAACGGCTGGGTTTTGTTTGTTCGACCTTTGCGGTTTAATACAGACTAGCCGTTGACTCTCCTCTCTTTTTCATATTTGTCGACTAAGCCTATTGGTCCACTAAGAAACACAGACCAACGCCAAAATCTGGCAAACTAGTTTTCGCTAATTTTATATTTGCTTTCATCCTCACAGGGACGTCACGTGAAAACGGGACAACTGGCTGCCATCAAAATCATGAGCGTCACTCAGGTAAGTTCGACTATGTTTTTATTCGTTTCTGTTCGAAATGAAAGCCATATTTACAAACTAGACAATGAAACTAAATATTAAAAGAAATTTTATAGCTAAATTGTATAAAAATGCTAATATAAATAATAAATTGGTTAATTAAACACACATTTATTTATTCCAGCTATTTTTATCGATTTTTAGCTAAGTTTTCGTTGTTATTAAATCCCTATTTTGTGGGATTTTTAAATGTTACCTTAACTTCTTTGGTGTCGCAAATCGATTGAGTTCGAGTTTATTTAAATTTTCAAGCGAAATACTGCATTGTCCCCGAAGCTTCCATTTAAATTACTGAAAATGTATTTCTTATGCCCAAATAGTTTAATCATCGTCAACTCTTTTTGAACTGTTTTTTGTCACATCATACTATGTGCGCGTGACGTTGAATGTTCAATTTTTTTTTCATATTTTTATTTGTAAAAACTTGGCAAAACCTTCAAAAAACTGAACGAATAAATGTTGTTTCTTGTAAAATTTAGAATATATCCCTGTCAAATATGCGATTTTTTTCGAACATGTCCTGTCTGTCATGTTATGTCCAATTTTTTCGCATTCTTAAAAATGAATTAATTTTGATCGGGGGAAAAATGGTCCTAAGATTTTTGTGTTGTTTTTTACTATGCCACAACCTAAGCCCAAACTTCATTATCTTTTCTTGTCTTTCAATTTCTAATTAGAGCATTTTGGGGTTTGGTAGGTTTTAAGGTGAGTTTTAATGCTTGAGATATTGATTAAGTTTATAGAATCAAAGTGTCAAGTTTTTTTGCAGTTACGCTAAGTTTTTGACTTTTTTCTCGATTTTTATTCCATGTTTACCGATATTAGCGTAATTTATAAATTTTGTGATTGTAAAATTTGAAAAGTTTATTTCTCTATTTATATAGGAAGAAGAAGAGGAGATAAAGCTGGAAATTAACGTTCTTAAAAAGGTTGAGATTTAATATAAAATTTCATAACTGAACGCCTTTTGAAATATTGCTTAATTATTTAAATATTTATAAATCTCTAGTTTTCTCACCATCGTAACATCGCAACTTATTACGGCGCTTTCATAAAACACACCGGTGACGAAAGCCAATTATGGGTAAAATTAAATATTCTAATAAATTTTTTAGTGGGGTCAGATTTACCCCAAATATCTGTAAAAAGTTGTTTTTATCATTCAATATTAGGTTCTGAACGTTATTGCATAAAAAAATAATTGCTTATACATATTTACCGTTTGGGAATTGCATGTATTTTGGCACAGTATATTCGGTCTAAGATGGTTTTTTTGACTTATATTGTTGCCTCCATATTGTCGTTTCAACCAAAATTATAGTGGGAAATGTGTTTCATGAAAAAGAAAACCCGCTTTCACGAAGATGCGCGAAACGCTTCCTTTTTAAAAACCTTTTTTAGTGTGAAATGCAGCGAAAAAATAGAGATATGTTAAATATGACTTTTATAGGCCCCATACCCAGTACCTACTTAACTAAAGATGCAACTTCTATATATATATATATATATATATTCCATTATATTTATGCAATTTAAAAAAAGGATTCTAAGTTTGTTTTATATATCATCGTAGTTGGTGATGGAATATTGCGGGGCTGGGTCTGTAACTGATCTCGTTAAAGCTACAAAAACTAATTGCCTCAAAGAAGAGTGGATTGCCTATATTTCTCGCGAAATTTTAAGGGTTTGAATCTTCCAAATATTTAATTTTTGCGTTATTTTAATTTAAAAAAATTAATTTATTTTTATAAAAATTGTATTTATATATTATTTTTGCGTGTAGGGATTGTCGCATCTGCACAATAACAAAGTTATTCATAGAGATATCAAGGGACAAAATGTGTTGTTGACCGATAGTGCCGACGTTAAACTAGGTATATATAGGAATAAAGTATTTTTTTCGTTTTAAAAGTAATCGTTGAAAACTTGGCATTTTCCACAAAATTATTTTGCAGTCTACTTTGAAAATTTTGCAAATTTAGGTGGCAGAATAAATGAGAAAGCTAATGATTAATTTTAAATTTTTCAGATCATTTTAATTAATCAAAATTACCATAATTTATATGTCCTTCCCTTATTTGTGCACATTTCTAAATGGCGGAAATATGGTGCACCCATATAAAGTTGATAAGCACTCCTCTATCTAGTCTATTGATTTTCGTTACAAATAAATTTACTCCTTTCTTTTTACAAATGGCTTATGCACGCTAGCAAAAAGATGTTTACTATGTGAAAGTTAAAAAATATATAGTCTTCTAATTTTCTGTTTTTTGTTGTTGTTAAATAGTTTAATTTTTTAAATATATTGATAAATTTAAAGTCGATTTTGGTGTATCCGCGCAACTTGATAGAACAGTTAGTCGACGGAGCACTTTCATAGGAACTCCATATTGGTAATTTATCGTTTACATACAATATTTTTCACAAACAGACCCCTAAAGCTAAATACTCACCCAGCTTTATTTTACGCCAAAAAATCCGCATTTTGATAGCTGAATATAATTACAAAGCTTTATCTAACACATGGCCCGTGTTGGCTATTGACGAATCTGATAAATAAATTTTTATTTATAATATTATTTTATGCTCATTGTATATTTTATGTATAAATTTTACCTAATACAAGCATTTAACTTAAAAAAAAAATTTAGTAAACTTTTAGGTTTAATCACAATATTTATAATTGATCAGTCGACCTTTGGTTTGATTAAGGTGTTTTGGGGTGGCGGAAAAATAGTATGATTTGATATTTTGAATTTGTTGATCATTTAGTGACTTTTGAAATAAGTTCTATAGATACAGCCATCTTTTTAAATTGTTCTCATTTGATTATAATTATGGTTGAGTGTTTTAATGTGGTTAGCTTTGACAATTGCCATTTATAGGGCTATTTAGGTTCATATAAATAGTTTAGAAAACAAAATGCATTAACAGCCTTTGATCTGTTTTTCCAATTTAGACTAAGCCTAAAGGTCGACTAAGCAACACAGACCAAAAACCTTGGTCCTTTTTCAAAAATAGACCAAGCCTAAACCTTAGCCACAACCTGATCTATAACCCTTTGGTTTTTTACAGCACTACTCTGGTGCCATCTTAAACAGGGACTAATGAAAAATGGATGTTTTAATAGTTATTTTTCTAGTTTCGCAAAATATTTTTTAAACTGTTAAACTAATCGCTCCAGTTTTCCCCTTCGGCTTTCTCGTATGAAAACTATTTTTCGAAATTATAGTTGAAATTTGAAAAGTGGGTTTAGCGTGTTACAGTAAGATAAATCAGCTAAAATTTTTCAATTTCATCGTAATTTTGGATTTAATTTATAATGTTTAAATTGGACAGGATGTCACCTGAAGTGATAGCGTGCGATGACAACCCCGAGGCCACTTACGACACTAGAGTATGACGATCATTTCATTAATAACAAAACAAAAAAGTTTTTTGGCTTTCCCATGTTGAAGAGGCTAAATTATAATATTGGGTTTTCCCTTTCTTTTGCACAGAGCGATATATGGTCGGTGGGCATTACTTGCATAGAAATGGCAGAGTCGAAACCACGTGAACTCTTTACTTTAGCCATTTGCAAATTTATTTTATTAAATAATTTATGTGTTTTTAATTGTATCTGAAATTTTATATGTTTTTGTCTGTTTTAGCGCTATGTGAAATGCACCCGATGCGCGCTCTCTTCCTTATACCAAGAAACCCACCTCCACGTTTAAAATCGCGTAAATGGTAAAGCACGCTTAACATTAAGTTTTGCAATCTAAAAATTCTTGGTTAATAAATAAAAAAGAATGTTTTTAAATGATTTTTTTATAAAATGCAGATGGTAGTAAATTACTTTTATCACAGTATTTTTATGAATTTTGTAAATGATATATATTTAAAAATTCTGTTTTAATGTTTATCTAGTTTAATAAATTTCATTACGTTTTTAAACAACTTTGAATAACCAAAATTACTATAATCTATCTATATGTCCTTGCCTTATTCGTGCACATTTCAAAATGGCGGAAAAATGTTATGCATTTATTCAAAGTTGATGAGCAGTTTATCTATCTAGTCAATTGATTTTATTAGGTCGAAGAAATTCATAAATTTCGTAGATGCCTGCTTAGCCAAAGATTTCCATCATAGACCCTTCACAGAAGCCTTACTCAAGCACCCCTTCGTGCGGGATATAACTAATGAACGTCAAATTAGAATGCAACTTAGGGACCATATCGATCGAACTAGAAAGAGGAAAGGTATTCACCTCCGAATTTCTATAATGTCAATATATTTCTTCTTCTTCTTCTCCTTTATCAAGTATTTGGTCCCACAGTCATGTGGTTTGTTTTGATGAGTTTCTTCCATCTTGGCCGGGTGAGTGCCATGTCTTGACTAATCTCTTTAGTTTTCATAACTTTATCGACTTGCCCTTTCCACGTGACACCGTCCTCTTCCTCTCTTCCCCCGTACCTCCATCTCCAATACTTTTCGATTTACGTCATTCATCTCTCATTTTAGTATATGCCTATACCACCTTAGCCGATTTTCGTTAATTATGTCCGCCATAGGTTGAATACCCGTTTTTGCCATGAGCAGGTCATTCGTCATATGGTCCAGCTTAGTGTACCCCAAGCTCCACCATATCATTCTCATCTCTGTGGCTTGTAATAGCTTTTCTTCCGTAGTGTTTAATGCCCATGTTTCACTTCAATAGAGTAACACCGGTCTTACGATGGATTTGTAAGCTTTGCTCTATGTGAATGTATTTATTTTTTTTAAATTAAAACTCACGTTCTGAGGAAATTCGATTTGTTATAATTGTCCATGGGATGAATGTTGTCTAAAAAGGACCAGAATGTTATGGTTCTAGGCCTAAGTGACCGTTATAGACCGTTTTGCCCCATCTAATCGCCGATTTTAAACGTCTTGCCCGTTCGAAATTCGCGATTACTCTCGCGTTTTCGAACTTAATTTATCGCCCTTTATTCCCTAGAGGAACAAAGGGAAACGGAATACGAATACAGTGGTGAAGAGGAAGATGACGCTAGGGATGTGACTCCATTGCTCTTATCTCCGCTCCCCGTTCCACCAGGACCTGGGGTCGTGGGTTCGAGAGCCGTCCCCGCACCGCACGCCGGTAATAACGCTCAAAATCATCATGGCCCCAACGCCATTAACCATCACCATCGCAATAATAGCAACAAGTAAGGACTGCGCCATCTTGAAATGTCCTTTTTTTATACCGAGGTTTCCCCCCCCCCCCCATCTACCCCTAAAATGAGTTTTTTACCGCATTCAATATTTAGCGTGAAATTTTTTTGAATCATTTTACCAGCGTTAATCAAGTTTCTCCATGTTCCGAGCAGATATTGGCATTTTTGGTGATATTCCTAAAAAAATTGTTTGTTAGGGTCAAAATCTTTATATTTTTTAGACGTTTTACTTTCCCATTGATTTCTGCTTGAATCTTAGAGGACTAAAGCGTTATTAGCAATTGGATATACATTTACCATTTTTAAAAATGTATTTTATAAAACGTAATTGAGACACACTAACTTCGAGCTCTAATTGCTATGCAATTTATGGGCTCGCTTTTTTTAATAATTGCTATGGAAACTTTTACTGGTTTTAAGCGGCTGTGGAAACATGTGCTTCTGTAAAAGACTTTTATTTTGCATCCGCATATAGACTAGCTAATAACCGCTGATTGGCTTAAATTTTTTAGAGTCCTAGCCCAAGTTTTGTTTTTGTGTCCGACTGATGATTACCATATACAAATTGGTAACTAGGTTGTGGCTTTATAACGGACAATTGCGAAATTGGCTAAACAATTCTCGGTAAATTAATGATGACCGTTGCTTTACTTCTACCTTGACTGACCCTGGCTACATCAAAATTTTTGTCTTTTACTCGTTTTTATATTCAGTGTCTGTTTTTATATCGCTTATAGCTTCAAATAAATAAATAAATTATTCACTTTAAATATTTTACTCATATCTCTTCTTATCCTCTCGTATCTCTCGCAGCAAGGAGTACGCCCGCTTTTTTCACCGCGATTTACTGGCGCCCAAAGGAGGACCACAAGGGCAGGGCGTTAGAAATGGAGAAGGACCCGGTAGAGAAAATAGAGGCCAAGGTCCCCTTTTCCCCAACGGGGGCAAAGATGGTAGAGGACTCCTTCCTAATCCTCAACATCAGCCAAATGCCAGAAAATCTCGTTCAGACCTTGCAGAAAGATATGCAGAAAGGTTGGTTTGCTTTTCTCATTTTGCATGCAAATTTGTAGTGTGTTTACAGGGGGGACTTTAGTGTTTTGTTTTTGCCTATTTTTCTATTCAGCTTCATAAAATATGTATTTTATGGTCTTATTTTGTTTAAGCGATAAAAAATACAATTCTCCCTGAGCAATTACGGATTTGGTCCTTTAATTGTGAACACTTAATATTTGCACTTGGCATCATATGTTAGCAATTATCTCATTCAGCTAAAATGCACTTTGGAAAAAATCATAAAGTTTTTGCAGACTAATATAAATATGTCTTTTGCCGAATTCTTTCTTAAATAATAATACGGCACTCTCTGTATTTTACTTTCTAAAGGGCAATGTGCACCCTCATCTCACGAGAGAAAAGTCCCAAAAGTGTGCACTTTAAAATCCATGCCTCGCATACATCAATTTGCCTTAAATTTCCTCGGAGTAAAAACTAAGAATTTTTGGGTTGAGCTTAAATTGTTTATAAGCCCTCTCTCTACTCAATAGAAAAGTACCCTTCTAAATGCTCCCGCTTTACTCTATCTCCCTCCCTCTTTGCTATTTAGGAATCATTCTCACCACGCCCCACCCCTACCATCACTCCTAACCTCATCGGTCTATGAACCGGCCCGGCCGGGAGTTCCTCATAAGACGGTGAATAATAAACAGGCACGGCAGGGCCCCGACGATTCTACCCTGCATCGAAGTCGCGAAAGTAATGGGAGGGGTAGTCAAAACGAAAGTGGTGCTCAGTTTTCTCACGTCAATCATCATCCTTCTTATCGATGTTCCGTTCCCGAAATCTACGATCAAGTCTTGAGTCCTCCTAATCCGCCTCACAACAACGCGCGGCACAACAATCAAGCCCCCGCCGGAGGAGCAAAATTAGTGGGTAGGTTCTTAATCTCTCACCCTCTTGGGGTCTATTGTACCCCAAATATAATGATTGTCATCAAAGCAAGGCTGTGTTGAAGGTTTAATATATACAATGTTTTTGGTTATTTACTGGATTGGACGCCGAATTCTGTATGGTTTATAAATAATAATTAAAAAATTTATATCGAAATTCTAGATTTTAATTGATATTTTCTTTTCTCATTTTGCGATTCCTGACGAAAGCTTTACCATGGCGTTGTTTGCATTGTCGGTTATAATACTATTTAGGAAATATGTCTAAACACACGTGCATTATTAGTTAGCCTTTTTATAATTTGCTATAATGGTATTAAACCTCGAATAAATTTTGACGTTAGTTCACAATTGTTTTCACTGAAAGGATTTTGCAATCAAGATAGCCTTATAATTTTAATTGAGCCATCTTAATGTCAACCTTTTTTACGCTTTTTTGAAAATTTAAGTTTTGTCTCGAACATCTATATTGCACATTAGCGTTTTAAAAGCGGCGGGTTTTGTTTGGTCGACCGTTGGTTTTAGTCGATTGAACATAAACAGACACCAAAGGTTTTTTGCTCTCTTTTTCTTGGTCGCATAAACAAGCCAAGGGTATTTTGGTCTCACCTTTAGTCTATTCATGTTTAGTCGACTAAATCCAAAGGCCGACCAAATAAAACTCAGCCCTTTTTACAACACTATTGCACACCCACTCTATCACGTATCGTTCGTTCGGCGTACTCTAGACTAAATTTAATGCTAAGTTTGTCTCATTAACGAACAGCCTTGAATAATACTCCGTTGCACGCCCAACGCCTGCCCAGCGCCTCCGAATTCCCTAGGCAATCGAGGTTGGTTGAGATGTGTGAGAAAAGACCTTCGGGGGATTTTGTTATGCGGCTCACCACCCCGCAAGACTGTGGTCAAACCTCCTCCAAACCAGCCTCTGAGGTTGGTCTCCAATTTTTAAAAGTGCTCCAAGGCGCGAGAACATTAAGCGTAAGAAGGGGTATATTAGTGTGGAAGTTGTATGAAGATGTGGTTGTAAAGCTGTAAAAACAACGGTTTTTTTCATAAATGCTAGTGTTTTATATAAAAAAGGGGGGCCAAGAATGTTTAAAAACTTTTTTATGATACATAAGTATATGTTATTTTTCTAAAGCTTAACAACAAATAATATTTATCCGACTTGACTTTGGTTTTTTTATTGATTTTGGCCAGAGCTCTACCCGACATTTTTATAAAGCCCAGATTTTACATAAATTTCACTGATAATGAGTAATAGTTAATTTAAAACGAAGATAAATTTGGTAATAATCTAACTTTAAAATTTAAATTTCAGTATTCAACGGTTTAGAGTAAATATTTTATAAAAAAAATTTTGTTATAAATTATTTTGTAAAGTTCCAATATCTAGATGCTCTATGCATATTTATATAATCAATGTAAAAATTGAGAATACAATTATACGAATGATATAGATAGGGACAAAAGCGAGGTCGCATTGCTGAAGTTAGAACACCTTCTACTTGCGTTGTACGTTGAAAATTGATCAAAATTGTCATTTAAATTGTTTGCTTTCGTGGAGCGTTTAGCCGAGCTCACAATTTATTTTTGTATGGTTAAAAAGTGTATTTTAAAACAGAGTTAAACATATCATCGTAATACCACATTAAAAAAGACATATCGGTTAAATAGAATGAAAATGTTTTTTATCGTTATCACTTGGTTCAAAACTTCTTTTTGCCGCCCCGAGCAGAGGTCTGGGCCGTCACTTTGACCTCGACACCTAGGCACCACAGTGTATTTTTCCCTCCCAGATTTACACTTTGATATAAATATTCTACAAATTTACTATTTTATTTTTTACCGAACGATACTAACTTAGGATTTGGATCAATTGGCGGCCCACCTGAGTTGTTTGGGCGCGGGTGGGGATGAGGGACCAATATCGGGAGCACTTCCCCAAATCAGCGCCCAGCAGCCACTTAAGGAATCGCCTCACACTTCCTCTTCAAGCTCTGACCCCCCATCGCAATCCAGTTCATCATCGTGCAGTTCCGATGACGATGACCCCGATGAAATTTCTGGCTTGGTCCCGCCCGACCCGCTCCTAATCGTGGCTGAGGATGTGGTCGAAGAAATTGCCTCGGAGCCCGCTTCTAGCCCGAGCCCCCCCGACCTAGCAGCATTTCAGGAGCCAGCCTCCCCCCTCCTGTCTCACGGTAGATTTTTGACATAACTAGTTATTAAAAATAATAAGATAATCTAATGATAAAGATTTATTAAGGGCCGCGAGGGGACATGCAGTTTAATAAAACAAATATTTAAGACAAAAGAAAATAAAAGATTAAAACATATGGTTTTTACCAACTCGGCTTTGGCTTACAATATAAAATATTTAATTATAACAATAATATAATCTGTAGAAAATGATATACAAATAAAAGTTATACTAAATTGAACTATTCTTCTTTCACGTATTCACATATACGACACTAGTGTTGTTGTTATTTTTGAAAATTGGAATTTGTTATTGTTACTTAAAGGTTTTTTGCACTTTAAGTTTAGCGTTGTGCCAACTAATTTCTATGTAAGGAATCGATTTCTTTTTTCAAATCCGCATTATTTAAATGTTCTTATTGTGATGCTGGATTGCATTTAAAATGCTGGGCGAATTATCATGACTCATCACCATTAATTTTATTATTATAGATTTAAATAAAAATAAAGTGTTGCATCTTTGGCGTTGTTCCCATTGTCACTTTTAGGTGAGAACCCCCTCTAGCTCCTCGACTCCATTATTTTTTTCAACAAAAATTTCAATTGACTTTTTTAACTAGACCTTAAGGATGCTAAATAGTTGTTTTCAACAAAATTTGACCTGCCAAAAATTAGTGGTACTTGGCGAGGGCTTAAGGTGTTTTCGAAAGATTTGAATATTTAAAAAAATTTCATCCAACAAAATTCTATATGTAAGCTCACAAACAAAGTATCCCATTGTTGGGCTCCCGGGGCACAAAAACTAGACGGCCCAGTTGAGGGAAACTGAAAGATTGACGTGTATTAGCGAATTTCATTTAAGGATTTTCAAAGACTTTATAAATAATTTGTGATACCAAGCTTATTTGAACGGGGATAGATTAAGGACGTTTTTTAGGAATATCGAATTAATATCGGGGGAGGCATAGAGGGGCGATTCCCCCCCCTCCCTATATCTTAAATAAAAAAAACTCTTATAAATTCTGAAAAATATGGTTCAAATTACGTAAAAAAAATCACGCTTTGTTCTTGATCGACAATTTTTTTCTGACATTGACTTTTGTTTAGAAATTTGTTATAAGCAATGTAAAAAAAGACGACTCCCTTAGTTTGACAATATATCTTTTTTAACTAATTAAAAGCATCCTAAGATTTTTAAAAATTCTCCCTCCTACCATGTGTTTTGAATATTAAATTTATTTTTAAAGCATATTTTTTAAATTAATATTAATTTGACCTTGGTATAAGTTATATGAAACTTTAAAGCATCTTTCTATATTAATAATGTACCTGGGCGTAGCTAGCACTGGAATTGGGGGGGGGGGCAAAAAGATTTATGGAGGGGCAAAATATAAATTTTTTGAAATTTTAGCCATAACTTTCAGCAAATTTTTGGATTGGGGGGGGGGGCAACCGTTCTGGCTACGCCCATGATAATCGTTATGAACAATTTTTAGATGTGGCATGCCTCCAAGACCCCATCTCGCCTCTCAAAGTGTCCGACTTTGGCCGGGATCATCAGGGATTGAATAATCTCCCTGAGGATAAAATACCTAATTATGGCACTTTAACCGACCCCTCTCACGCTAAAAAGGTAATTTTGCTTTGCAGCACATAATTCACCATAATTACTTTTACCGGTTCCACAATGTTGAGGCGAAATTAAATATTGTTTTTGTTTTTCACGGCATTTTTATATAATTTTCACGAGGGGTATAGGCGTTTCTTATGAAAAAGGCTAGACCACTTTGTTTTTTACTCAATTAATCGCCCTTCTTCTTCTTTATCAACGAGTATTTGGCATCACAGTTGTGATATTTGTTTTGGTGAGCTTCTTCCATCTCGACCGGGTGAGTGCCATGTCTTGATTAATCTTTAGTTTTCATAACTTCACGAGGTCGTCCTCTTCCTCTCTTCCACCCCGGTACCTCCATGTCCAGTACTTTTCGAGACTTAGATCGTTCGTCCAATCGCCATTATTATTGCAAAAACTAAATTATATTCCGGGATGGATTAAATGCCCATTCTCAAAGCAGATATTATTTATATTTGTTTTTGTATCCTATCTCAATTTCATCCACCATTCCGACTCTTTAAATTAGGGACAGTGCCTTAGCAAATTCTGGTAGGGATCACCCCGGCCCGGGTTAAAATTAGTGGTCGGTTTGATATAAATTATCCTCATGCATTTGTTTCATCATTTTTTGGTGGTTAGTTATTTAATATTACACGAATGTTACCGCGTTTGAAATATAATGTTTTGATATAAAATTAAATCTTTCATTGCGTTTAATCTTATATTCGGGTCGGGTTCGGGTTTCTATTTCAAAACAATTTTCGGCTTGGTTCAACGTTGATAAAAATACCAATTTCCTACATTCAAGATACTTACACGTTATTAGTAAAAACGGCTGAGTTATTTTTGTTTGGTCGACGACCCTTGGTTCACCAACACTAACGGTCGATTCTGGTCTGTTTTCAAATTTCGACTAAACCTAGTGGTCGACTAAAGAAAACAGACCAAATATTAAGTCGACTAAAACCAAAGGCCCCGACCAAACAAAACCAACCCAGCCGTTTTTACGACACTTCACCTTATTTATCGTGATAGGAACGAACATCTTTAACGACTGATCTCTCTACCACTACCCAAAGCCCCTTTCAAAGGAGTTATTCTCACCAGCCAAAATCTGAGACCTCAAGCCATCTCGATCCGAACGGGAAATGGGAGGGAAAAGGGAATGTAGCAGGCGAACCAAACCGAGCCGGGCTTGATGTCGAAGATGAATATGGCTTTAAACGGCCTCAACTCCCTAACCCAGCCGGGCTACTTGATTTTGAGCCAACTCCCATTAATATACCCTACGAAGTAGGATTTATACGCATTTCAACCGTGAGACTTTGGGGGTTTAAAATAGAGAGAAATTTGGGATTTGGGCCGGGCCCTATTGTATACGTCTCAGGCTTATGTTTTAAAGTTGATTATTACTAGTGTTGCAAAAAGGGCTGGGTTTCTGTGGTCGACCGACCTAACATAAACACACCAAAGGTATGAACAAAAAACCTTTGGTGGTCGGTTCATGAGACTAAGAATCACAGACAAACCTTTGATTCGTGTTTATGTTTAGTCGGCTAAAACCAAAAGTCGACCAAACAAAACCCGCCCTTTTTACAACACTTACTAATACATTCAACTTTGGCTTATTAATGTAGGTGAATAGAGTTTCTTTGCCCATTGTAACTTTTTTTCATCCACTTTTGCTAAATGACCAAGCTAAAATAAAAAGTATCTGACTGATACAGGGTTAAGTTTTTGTGATGACAAAAATTTAAACACATTCCACCTTATTCGGTCGTTGTAACCCTAGTTTGGTACACAATGCCCCACCTTAGGGGGCTCAGTTTTTAAAGGATGTTATTTAAATGCTCAGTAAAAAAATCAAAAATGCTCAGTAAAACATGCTAAGTTTTTTATTAATATGCTCAGTTATAAATCCAAAATGCTCAGTATTTTCAAAAAAATGCTCAGTAATTTTAATACTTAATCTTAATCTATTTAGCACTAATATTTTGTAAAAGTTAAATTAAGTGTGTGGAAATTGAAATAGTTTATTTTGGCTAAATTAAATAGATTGGAGACCTGATTGTTAAATTTTTAAAGGTTATAAGGTATCTTAGTGTCTTGAATTTTTTCCCTTTAAGTCCTCCCTTCTATCCCTTCAAATAAATAAATGGCAAATTAAAAAAGCTATGAAAATTAATGACCTATAATTCTCATTCTAAAATGCTCTGCCTTTCCCTTCTTAAATTTTACATGTTTATAATGTATTTTTTTGCAAATTTTTTTGAGATCTATCAATCTTAAACTTTAAAAAGGGAAAATATAAAATTTCTATTTGAATATAATCACAAATAATTACAAATACAGATAAATGATAATAATTAACAATTTAAAATGAAAAATAGACAAAGTTCGCTGGAGACAACTTTCATTTCAAAAACCTAAAATTTGTTATATAATCAATGTTAAATAATCTAAACTTACCATTACTGAACAATAAAGGCTGATTTAGCCTTTGAGGGTCTGCCTCGTTTTCTTTTTTGCCCTATAGACACACTTTTGGCTTCTTCAAGTGGTTGGCAAAATTTAAGTTAAATTGCCAACCCAACGACATGTTTGCAAATATATTGTTTACAAAACGATGGACAATTGCACTTGGAGGAGGTAGTTTATGAAATAATATATATTTTAATTAAGATATAAAAATAAAACCATTTTTCAGGCGAACACTTTGACTCCATGGGAAACGCGCAAGACTCTTACTTAGATATTTCGAGTTCGAATCTCGCTCTAGGAATTTATTTTAAAAACTAATTCTTAGTTACTTTGCATAAATAAAAAGATTACTGAGCAAGATGTGAATAAAAAACTGAACAAATAATTAAATTACTGAACATTAAATTATTCTACTGAGCATTTGAATATTCTACTGAGCAAAAAATGTATTAATTACTGAGCACAATAATTTGTTCTCGTTTTTAAGTTGGAATTTTTAAAAATAGAGTGAGGCTAATAACACTTAATTTGCGGGATTTTTCTGCCATATTTAGGTGAAAAATTTCAAAAACTATTACTAGTAGTAGAAAATTATTAAAAAGATTGTACGTCACAAAATTGTCTTCGGGCTATTACCACTTATATGTAATTCCTGCTTGAAGTGTTTAATAAGTTCTTCTCGGGATGGTTCCAAAATTTTGCCAGACTTTAATTTTACCACGGTGCTGACTTTTTCCACGAATTTGAACTAATAATTAGCAAGGACAAGACAGGACATTTATCTTATCAATAAATAAAATAGTAAAAATAAGTTATTAAATTTGTTATTATATATATGTATGTTTAGCATCGATTTTTCCCCTCTTCAACCTTCTCATCAACCCTCTGCAAATTTATACCCTACAAGCTCCTGGCTCCCGTCATGGTTAATCTTTTATATCCAATAATGCACGACGACCGACCCCTTCTTTAATCGTGCCGCCATCTTATCGTTTTTTGTCCGGCACTTATATGATGCTTGCTGTTTGCTAACGAATTTTATTGTTGTTGTTATTGTTGTTGTTGTTGTTTTGGGTAAATGCCAAAGGTCCATTAGTGTTGTGAAAAGGGCTGGGTTCTGTTTTTCTTACTCGCACAAATGGACCAAAAGTTTTTTGTCCAAACCATTGGTCTGTTTATTTTTAGTGGACTAAAATCAAAGGTCGACCAATTCCCGACCCGGCTCGCTGATTTTTTGCAAAGCCTGAGCTCTGCCCCAAAATAAAATCTTTTTAAGTTGACCGCTTTCATATGGTAAACTTTTTATTAAAATATTTTAGCAATTATATTCAATACCAATGATGTCTGGTCTCATAAGGGTACTTCTTTGTTCGAGTAAGCGACCTTTGTACTCTTGGCCGGGCTTGATAAAATATATATATGGCAATTATTGAAATCAAACTTTCGCCATAATTAAGATCTTCTCACAAAAGTTACACCATAAGGATCTGAACTTTCGGGATGGAGCAGTTACAATTACGCACATACCTTCACGAATTACTGACGAGAATGAAATTGATTAAACCCAAAAATTATAAAAGTTTTGAAACACAACACCCTCTGAACCTTACAAATTCTCATGGCCGGTCCTTATTTAAATTCCCGCCCGAACTCGTTTAATCATCTCATGGTGGTCACACTTGTAATTCCAACAAAAAGTCCGGTCATGTCCCTTTTTTGTTATTGGGTATATGATTTACCATCACCAGTCTAAATAACTAGCCAATTTGCACAATTATTGTTTAGATATACAATAATATGGTAGTGTATACATGTTTTCCAATCCCCAAAAATACTCACGAGGTACTTTTTTCCACAGACCTGCATGCATCGGATCGGATTCGGGTTGAAATTTTAAAAGTGCTTTTGGGTCGGGTTCAGGTTGCAAAAAAGTGACGTTGCAGTTCTCTGCTCCTTTCCCCTACCTGATATCTAATTTATAAGTGACCTTTTGAGTCGCATCAAAATTTTTGGCCCGATGTGAAAAGGCATTGAAATGTGAAATTTCCTGGTATTTTTGAGATACAAATTGTATCCATGTGAATCCGTTCTATGTCGCTCGGGCATGCCATGTCGTATTGCATTACTTAAAATAAATAGAAACCCATATTGGGAATTTTATTGACTAAAAGCTATGGAGCTTTTCCTAATTTTGTACTCAATAATTGAGGAAATCATGGTAATGCCAGTTTTTATAAAAAAGTATTGCCAACTTTTGTACATTATTAGCAAATATATTATAATCCCGTAAATCTATATGAATCTTGGGTTTTTAATAAGAAGCGAGCTTAACTAACTATTAACAAAATGGCGAAATTTATATAAAAATTGGCATTGTCACATAAAAACTTGACGAATGATTTTGATATATTTTCGAATTAACTTTCCATAATAGTATTGCCAACAAAATGGAGCGAATAATATGTCTCGAACTCCAGATTTCTACGGTTCTTCCGATTGTCTTAGACCCGTCGGAAATGGCAATGGCGAAATGATTGGCGATCCCGCTAAAATTATCATTCCCGGGGCTGGGACTTTGGTTAACAGGCCTGGAAAACGTCCGGGACCCAACTCTAACATCAAGGAAAAACCTATGGGAGTACCTGGGTAGATTTACCCCCACCCCCTCCTTTGCTCCTCCTTTGTTTTTTGAAAAGTTGTTTTAAGCTTATATTGGAATTTGCTGGTCGTTTTCAACGTTTTTCACTTCGTAGAAACAAACTTTTCGTTTTATATCCAAAAACACCCCTTTTGCGATAGGATTTTGCATAAAAAATTCAAATGACATCAATTGTATTTATTAATTTTATAGTTCAAACGATTTTCTTTGCGTTAATCCTTTTCTTTTTTTGTGTGGACAATTCAATAAGTCGAGGACTGGAAGCGCATAAAAATCAACCCCTACCCCAACTACCCAAACCCGCCGGCTGCCTCGAACCTGCTGCGGGCCCCGCGACGCCCCATCAAAAACGCAATTTCTTCCAAAACTCTAAAGCAAATGGGAAAAGTCGTGAAACTTCTTTTCCCCAAGTCAACAACGACATGCGTCGCGACACGACGGGCGCCCAAATTAATGTCATCACTCAGCCGGTCGACAATGCGGTAAAGGGGAATTCTGCGAGAGCAAGCGGTGCTCTGCCTCCCCCACCCTTTTTGGGTCAGCAAAAGAGGCAAAAGTCTTTCATTTCGTTCGGTTTCGGGGCTCACAAAAATTCCGAAGTCGGAGGGGCACCCCAAGGGTTGAATGGGCAAAGTCCTCAACCCTTTCCACCCAACATAACCCATCCTGCTAGGAGGTTAGTTCACCCTCATAAATCTATTAGCAGCTACATAAGAGAGAGCGATCCTTGAAAATCCAAAATTGTATTATAATTATGGCTAATAAAACAATAAGCATTTTGCCCCTCCTTAAATCTTTATTTTTAATATTTTTTTGATTTAGAGGGGGGCAGACGCCTTTTTCTGCCACCCCCTGGCTACTGCCTTCGTAATTTTAAGTACTCAAAAGGATAGTAGCGTTTTTTCATACATATGCGAAATGATTTTTTGATTTTTATTACGCACATTAACTAAATCGGATGAAACTTTAACTTGAATATATTGCCACAATATTAAAGTAGTCAATGGTAGTGTTATAAAAACGGTTTTGTTTTGTTTGGTCGACCTTTGGTTCAACTGAGACTAACGGTCGATTCTAGTCTCTCTTTTTGAATTGCGACTAAGCCAGGTCGATTTAGGCAGGCCAAAAAACCTTTGATCTGTTTATGTTTAGTCCACTAAAGCCGAAGGTCAACCTAACCCTAAACCCAGCCCTTTTTACAACCCTGGTCTATGGGCGTAGCTAGGATTTAAATTTAAGGCCGGGAAGTTTTATAATTAGAGAAGCGGGGGGGGGGGGCAGACCTCCGTATAAGTTTTCCTATAAAATAAAGGCTAATTGATTAAAGGACGTAAAACTTTGAAAACACCACCACACATTTGCTGCAGGTATTCTCGCGTGAACGTCAACGTGTCTCCTAATACCGGCAACCACAACAGTAACGACGGTCTTTTACCTTGTGTGCGTGAAGATGCCATCACAGCTTTTAGCCACAATGGGGGCAGCAGTAGCAACCATAACCAAGAACTAGCTTGTAATTCCGGGCCCGAGATTAGGAAATACAAAAAAAGATTTGCTTCCGATATTCTGTGCGCAGCTCTTTGGGGTGTTAATTTGCTCATTGGAACAGAAACTGGTCTCATGCTTTTAGACCGTTCCGGACAGGGAAAAGGTATTTGAAATGGTAGCTATCTTTTAGCTTTGTCCCTAATTGATGTCAAACATTTTTGGTTTCATATATGGTAAAATGTATATCATTAAATCCACCATTTTGAATTTAACTATCATCTCCCATGTCTTTATGCAGTGGACCCCATTGTTAACAGAAAAAGTGGATTTACCTTTCTCATTAGTTAATAAATAAAAAGGGAATGTTAATAAATGCCTATTCAATAAAGTGCTGATGGCACTAAATTGCTTTAACATCATTACAGTATTTTTATTTCATTGAATTTTGTATGTAATATATATTTTAAAATGCTGTTTTTAAAGCTTAACTAGTTCGATATTTTTTTATTAAGTCTCAAAAACAATTTATTTAACAAAAATTACTATAATCTATATGTCCTTCCATTTATTTGTGCACATTTCAAAATGGCGGAAAAATGGTACACTTATTTAAAGTTGATGAACAATCTCTCTAGTCTATGGACTAATCCGTGATATTTTTATCGTAATAAATTTGATTCGTGAATTGCGTAGTGTACCAACTAATATCGCGACGAAGAATGCAGCAAATAGAGGTGCTGGAAGGTCAAAATATTTTGATAACGTTGTCTGGGAAGAAAAATCGCATCAGGGTTTACTACTTGTCTTGGCTCAAAGGCAAAATTTTGAGGACCGAAGGGGTAACCTCACACCTAAATTCATCAAAGTTGTTATTATTATGTTTTTGCTAAAATAGGTTGAAAAGAAGAATGGTTGGATCAATGTGGGGGAGTTAGAAGCAGTGGTCCATTTTAAAATAGGTATGTTTAACTTAGTTTTCCCGCCAACATAATATCTTGTAAATTGCTATTTTAACCTTGTGACGGATTACTAATGAATTTTATACTTTGTTTTATAGTCAAATTTGAACGGATCAAGTTTATGGTGATTTCCCTGAGAAATGGTGTCGAAATTTACGCTTGGGCTCCTAAGCCCTACCACAAATTCATGGCTTTCAAGGTAAGTACTATTGTTGTACCCGGCGGGTCTTGTTTGATCGACCTTTGGCTTTAGTCGACTAAACTAAACAGACACCAAAGGTTTTTTGCCCTGTTTTTCTTAGTCTATCACTCGGCTTAGTCGAAACGTGAAAAAGAGACCAGGGTCGACCGTTAGGCTTAGTTTAGCCAAAGGTCGACCAAACAAAGCCCAGCCATTTTTTCAGCACTAGTAAGTACCATACCTACAGCAATATTTAACCTTCTCCTATTTCGAAATCGAGTAATATGGATTTGATACATTGCTTTAAGAATAATCATATTTGGATGGAAATTTTGCCTAGTAGTTTTGTAATGTGTTCTTTTAAATTTTAAATATGCTTAGCTTGAACACAATCTTGATTACTGTTACTTTTTTGCTTGTGTAAAAGTGAATTTATAGAATTTAAAATAATCAAAAAACCCTAAAAACCCTTTTTTTGTAACATATTGGTTGTAGTTAATCGCTTTAAGAGTGTAAATTTTTTGATCTTATAATGTTGGCGCCAATGTGAAGCTAGAATATATGTGTACTACCTTTTTACACTTATTTTGGTGATTCATTAATTAAGTCGTTCTCGGATTTGGAATACAAACCGCTCCTGGTCGATTTAACTATAGAAGAGCAGTGCAGACTCAAAGTTCTTTACGGATCCGAAAGAGGATTTCACGCTATAGACGTTGATACTTGTAAAGTTACGGATATCTACATACCGCAACACGTTAGTCAAAACTTCAAAAATTATTTCCCTTTTGCATCCCGTTGTAATCGCACTATGTTTCCTTTACCCATCTCCCCCCCCCCCCGTCTAACCAGACACACGAGAAAAACGGCTGAGTTTTGTTTGTCTACCTTTGGTTTTAGTCGATTAAACATAGATAGACACCAAAGGTTCTTTGATCCGGCTTTCCTAGTCCACCTCTGGGGGGCTGAGTCGAAATTTGAAAAACAAACAGACCAAAGAGTCGACCGTTAGTCCTAGTTACACCAAAGGTTGACCAAACAAAACCCACCCCTTTGTACAGACTGGTATCTAAACGAATGTACTCCGTTTTCCATATAGGGTGGGAGGAATTATATGAGGGGAAGGGGTTCAGGAACACATGGATAAAATATAGAGGTGAAACGAGAAAAAATAAAATTGAAGCCCTGCAGATTAATTAATGGTCTATGGGCATAATATTATTAAAAATTAATTAAAGTGGCATGAAAGACGTTATAAAGGCTATTTTTGCACCTTTAGCCTCATTTTATCAAAATGTGGACGACTTCGGGTAAAACAAAAAATTTATTATTGCTCAGCCTAAAATTATTGATCCAAATTTCGATCTCAGATAATATCATTCATATTCTATACAATCGCTTTAATCATAAGTTTGAAACAATTTTTTCTTAAACTGCCGCTTGTTCTTGGTATTAAGGAAGAAATTGTTCTAGTTTAGAAGAAATAAAGGATAAGGCTCTTTCTTTTTGGTAAAATTAATGTCTTAACTTTAACGAGATTAAAATGTTTTATAATAAAATAATATTATGAATAATTTTTACAGGTGCCTACACCCATATCACCTCACATCATAATTATATTGCCGAACTCGGAAGGCTTGAATCTACTGCTATGCTACAACAGTGAGTGGTCCATGGTTCTTCCTTAATTTTTGCCAACTTTTTTTGAAATTAAAGTTAAATTTTCTCGTAATTTAGATTATAAGTACGTGTTTTCAACGATAGCATATGATGAAAGAATTTATTTTAATGGAAATTTAATTTTTTAAGTGTAATGGGTGTCGTTTTGGGTAATTTTAACTTTTTTCTCCGCAACAAATTAAAACTCGAATCTTTTGACGCTTTAACAGATGAGGGTGTTTACGTTGATACGAACGGCAAGTTAACGAAGAACGTTTCTCTGCAATGGGGCGAATTGCCCAGTTCCATAGGTATTACACTCCCTCATCTTCTTACCCCTCATCCCACACTCTTTCATGTTAAGCCTACAATTTACCAAAAGATCTATTTTTTATCACTCGAGGTATCGTGTTTTTTTGCTAAATTGTGCTCTATCCAATACAGAATCCTTTTTCAAGTTTGATCATGTTCCTGTGACAGTTTTTCATTTGTGAGAAACTTTAAAATATCGACTTGCACGATTAACTTGTAGAGTTCCTATTACAGCCAAATAGTGTTGGCTACGAGTGCAAAGACTATAAGAGGGAGTTATATGTTCTTTGCTCTCTCAAAATTATAATAAATTTTATTTCTAAATAAGGCCCAGCATTTTAACCAAGTTTCATGGAATGTTTGTCACCTTTAGCTTACACCGGATCCCGACAAATTATGGGATGGGGTAATAAAGCCATCGAAATCCGAGACGTGGAAACTGGGCATCTGGACGGAGTTTTTATGCACAAAAAATCTCAAAAATTGAAATTTCTATGCGAAAGAAACGATAAAGTTAGTGTCTTGCATTCTACCATAGCTATATAAATCCATTTTTTAGGTGCGGGATGCTTTAGTTGTCACTTTTTTACCTCTTAATTTTGTGTTATTTATTTTGCAAACCCTTTATTAAGCGTTCAATGTAGCGAGGCGGTGTACTGCCTAAGGCAGGAGGAGTTAAGTTAAGGCGCGAAGAGGAAACGGAATTAGAACCGAGCATTGAATCCACCTGGTTGATGGAGATAACCATTCCACCTACCCCATTAAAGCCCACCGTCGTATATATCATACGCAAAGTGTACCTTTTTCAATTAATAAATTCGCACACTTAAACTTATCTATTTTTAACAAAATATATCTTATATGAAAGCTAAAGATTTACTTTACATTCCTTGTGGGTTATTTTTATTTTGCAAAACAGGATCAAAAAACCTAAATCGAAAAAATTCAAGAAAATCTGACAGATAATCATTAAATGCTAATAACTTTAAAAATTCATTATAATATAAAAATTTTTTATATAAATATAAACACAAGGCTTGGATCTTTCATAAAAATATATTTATTGATCCTTTTTATAATTATTTTAAAAAATATGTGTTAATATATTTTAACGTATGATATATCATACAGTGGGCAAGTGGGAATTTTGAATACAGAAGATATCATTCAGTTGTTGGAAACAGATGATGAAATTTTAAATAATATACAAAGTATAGATCTAGAAATCATTCCCCCTAATGACTTCTATCTGACTGTGATGATAAGGCAGAAGATGAAAATGAAATATATGTGAATGATCCTAGAGTTATGGGAAAAGGTATTTTGGCAAAAAAATCAAATGCACATGTTCTAACTAATGAAAATGAAGTTATTGATTTAGAACCTCTTAAAGACAAATTATCTTTAGATCAAAATTCATTAACTAATAACATAAAAACAAAAATGTGCAGAATGGAAGAGAATTGATTTTGGGCCAGAAGAAGTAAAACATCGCCAGTATAGAATTCAAAACAGAAAAGATGAAGATCCTACCTTAGTAAACAGTATAATAGAATCTTAGAAGTGTTCCAATTATTTTGGGACCAACCTTTCTTGGAATATGTATGCAAGGAAAGTGAAGCCTATGTAAAATACAAATATTCAGATAATACATTTTCCACCGGAAAAACTGAACAAGTTTTTAGGAACATTTTTGGTGTCTGGTTATAACCATCTCCCAAATAGGAGGCTTTATTGGGAAACACAAGCTGATGTTAATAACATATCAATTTCTAACTGCATGTCAAGAGACAGATTTCTGACTATTTTCAAATATTTGCATTTCTCCAATAATAATGACAACCAAGTGGGAGGTAGCAAAAAAGTGTCTTCACTCATAACCCATATGAATAATAAGTTTGAAATATTGAGCCTGCCTCACACCACTTATTATTCTTTGGACGAGGGAATGGAGCCATATTTTGGCAAATATCACATCAAACAGTTTATCCGTGGAAAACCTATCTGATTTGGGTTCAAGTTTTGGTGACTCAACAAACCTAATGGATATTGTTGCAGATTTAAATTATACGAAGGTCGAGACGATCGTCCTCCTAGAGTTCCCCTTGGGAGTTTTGTGGTAAAACAAATGGTGTCTGGATTCGTCCCCTTTAACAGTCACATATTTATAGACAATTATTTTAATTCATTAGAATTAATGCGAGATATGGGGGTTCAGGGTATTTTTTTTTTATAACTGGAACAATTAGAAAGGATAGGATCCAAAAAGCTCCTTTAAAAGATTTGAAAAAGCAGAAAGAGGAGCTTTTGACGTACTTCGCGATGAAGAGGGAAAAATCACTCTTTATCGGTGGAACGATAACAATCAGGTTACATAGGCTTTAAATTGGAATGATGCCTTAGCCAACACGTTCACTCAATGTGTTCGTTATAATTCTATTGCCAAGAAGCGCATTATGGTTCCGCAGCCCAGTCTTGTGGCGGAGTGTAATAAAGGAATGGGAGGAGTTGATCTTTTTGATCAACTCCGTGCAGCCTATCAAATAAAAATTCGTTCAAAAAAATGGTACTGGCCTATAATCCGTTTTTGTTTGAACGCATCTGTAGTCAATGCATGGCTACTTTATCGGGATACAGAGAAAGGGATTCCCTTGTTGGACTTTACCCGAAGAATAACTATACCCTTACTCGCGGCCTCAAGTGTACCGCGAGTAAGGGCCATTAATCCTGCCAATTCACGCAACGTATACGACGAGGTTAGATACGATAATAAGGCGCATTGGCCTGCCACAAACCCCACGCAGAGAAGATGCGCAGCTTGTACTAAGTGTGCTAAATATATTTGTGGTAAATGTAACATCGGATTGCACATTGAATGTTTTACTTTGTATCATACGCGATAATTATCCTAATGATTTAATAATTATATATTAAATAAAATATGCTTCTTCAATATTTATAATTGCTTAGTTAATCATAAAAATGTCAAAAATATCTCAAAAAATTACTATAAATGAATTTTGTTTGCAAAACTTACGAGTTGAGGGCGATGGATTAGGGGGGGGGGGGTGTTCTTAGGGGAATTTTTTTTTAATTTTAATAGTAATCATCTTAATATTTCATATTATAATAAGGTAGTAAGAGATAATCATTTGCTACCTACGATTTATTAATACATAGCGGGGTGAATCTAGGTCTCCCAGCCTATGATATATACGACGCTTAAAAAACATAGTTAGAATTGTTTTTTCGAAAAAAAAATTGCAGATGTTATTTTGGTACAAAATTAATAAAAAATCTTGAATTTCAAGTTTTTTCATCAAAGGGGTTCTATGTTCAGGTTTTAATGGATTAAAACAAGGCCTTTATTGGATTACAGGCATAGACTAGATTGACTGCATATCAACTTTAAATAAGTGTCCCATTTACCGCCATTTTGAAATGTGCACAAATAAGGGAAAGACATATAGATCATAATAATTTTTTGGTTAATTTAAGTCTTTTTAAAACGTAATAAAATAAAAACATCATTTTAAAATATATATGATTTACAAAATTCATAAAAATAAAAAAAATACTGTGATGATGTGATGTTAAAGCTATTTAATGCCATCTGCCTTTTATTAAATAATCATTTGTTAACATACTTTTTTATTTATTAACTAATGAGGAAGGTAAATTCACATTTTCTGTTTTATCAATCGGTTGGTTACACTGCAAAAAGACGTGGGGGAGACAGTTAAATTGAAAATGGTGCATTTAATGGCACGCATTTTACCATACGATATGTATGTTAGAACACATTGCACCTATTTTTAAGGCCTTTATTCAATAGCAACTTATAATTTAATCGGCCCTAGTTTTTTTCCAATTTTATTTCTTTTGATAGTGTGTATTTCAGTCATTTCTAATTTTTTGTTAGCATTTTATGCTAGTTTTTATATCACTCATTTCGCCAAAAATTTAATTCCTCTCCTTTACTACAGGTATTTTTCTCTTCGGCCAAACCTGGTGGTGGGTCTTCTCAAATCTATTTCATGACCCTGAACAAGCACGGTCTCGCCAATTGGTAAAACAAAACCCCCTCCCCACACCCACGCTTCTTAGGACCCCTGTACACTTCTGCAATATGTCTGCCCGAATCTTCTACAATTTTGATCATAACTATTTTCGCATATATATAACAACACCCATCATACAATTTTATACTACCCTATATCATCTTTTCACCTAAACCATCAGTGTGATATTACGCTTAGTGAATCTATTGTTTTTTACTATTGATTTACACTCCTTCCTCCTAACTTTTTCGCTTTTTTACCACTACGTTTTTTTGTATTTAAATAGACCCATTTTAATACTACCACCATCGAGACCGTATGTATTTCATATATTTCATATATTTATAGCATTTTTACACACGTTTTCATGACATGCATTTTATAGGAATGCAAATCTCTCCTTTTCGGCTTTCTTCATTGCCCATGAAAAATGTGCCACACTTGAATTAGTTTTTTGAGGCGAGTTAAATGATAATCATGGTGTCACCAAACTTTTATTAAATTTACGTAATAAATACCTTTGTAAATGCATTTATCGACAGCATTTTGGAGATGCCACATCATTTTATAGTGGATAATTTAGTGATATTTTATGCCAAATAAGTAGTTCCAGAATGAATTGTCTTTTTATGTTTATAATTTGAGGAAACATCGCTTTTTTAGCGTGTATGCTAAATTTTTGAAACATGATGTAGTGGTTTATAAGTAATAATTTTTTAACTATGACTAATATAAACTTTTTGTCATGGAAATCACGTCTCAAATCCAAAATCCATCGGGGGTTTGGATGAGATATAAATTGATTGGGATGTAATTGTGATTACTTGTATTCAAGAAAAAAGCGTGTGTCGTAATCTACGACTATATTTTTTGTTGGTGTTAACATCATTAAAGTGGAATTTATAACTAGTAGGGGAGACCGGGGCTAGTCGTAGCTCGGGGTTACTATTATCTTCCTAATTATTTTCAAATAATAATGATATATAATTATAATTTAAATCATATGTGTATTTTTTCATAAGGTATAAGCAAAGAAATTTTTGTTTAGAAAAAATAAAATTTAAAAATTTTATAGAAGAAAAACGATTTTTTGGGGCTATTAGTAGCCTTAACAAAATTTTGTATTTTGCACATAAACATTTTTTGGCTATATATTTTGGACTAATTTAAGGTTTGTCTTATAAAGGGATATTTTTTATATAAAAACCGTCTAATGATTAAAATTTTATTCGCAATATAACACAAAACTAGGGGTCGGAGAGGTGCTAGTGCTAGCCATTTTACATTGTGTCTTACAAATGACAAGATTTAAAAGACAAAAATTTTGTTTATAATCTAATTTACTGTTATTTTGAATAGAAATAGACTGTGATTATACTTTAAAAACGACTAAAAGTTTTTTTCTATTGCAAAATCTGTCGTTTAAGTGTAATTTAGTCAGATTGTCATCTTGACCCTTTTTTATTTGTATTATATAAATGTAATCATATTACATTTGCATCTTCTATGTTTTTTGTAATGTAACAATCTTTTTATTGATATGAGTTAGCACACTAATAAGAAGTGAAAACGTCAGAGCTAATCTATCTCATGAACAGGGCTATAACAAACCCCGAGCACTTTTAAAATTTCTAGGACTTTTGATATTTTCAAACTCAATTTATGGAAAAACTATAATTACTTTTTCTCAACGTTTTTTCCTTACCTACGTTAAAAATAGACTATAAAAATGTATTGCAAGAAAAAAATTATAAAAAACTTAATTAGTTTTTTTAAAACGTGATTTAATTTTTTATGGGTATTTAGTCCAGGGTGTCCCCTACCTGTCATTTTTATACAACTATAATACCATAAACCAGGTTTATTTTCAAAAACCTATTTTGAGCTACTGACACATAATAAAAGTGCTTAGCGTAGGGACATAGAACTTATGTTAGGTTAGCAAATTTATAACTAAGTCGCAATCTGTTTTTTTGAAAATAAATTTAAAAGACACAAAACGGAGACTTGGGTTACTTTTCGACTCTAAATACTGTTGGTGCCTTCATGGAATAGTTAGACTGCTCAACAACTTTAAATAAGTATACCCTTTTACCGCCATTTTGAAATGTGCACAAATAAGGGGAAGACATATAGATTATAGTAATTTTTGTTAATTTATATGTTCTTGAAACGTAATAAAAAAAATTAACCTATTTAAACTTTAAAAACAGCCAGGCGCGTAGCCAAGGGGGCGGAAAGCGGGACTTTTCCTTCCCCTTGGCCAAAATTTTAATTTTTTTATTAATAATTAATTTAAATGGGTTTAATTATTATATAAAATAAAAGCGATAATAAATGCACTGATTGCTGAGGAGAAGAGATTTTTCCAAAGCTGGTTATATAGCGCCTTGAAGTTTCGCATATATTATACGCGAAGTTTGTTTTTGTTACATTATTAAGAGTGTCGAATAATTTTTTGAGTTTTTTTTCCCCTTGAGAAAATCCTGGCTACGCGCCTGAAACAGCATTTTTTTAAATTCATAAAAATAAAAAAATAAGATACTGTGATGTTAAAACAATTTTATCTGCAATTTATTAAATTGTAACATTCTTTTTATTTATTGAGAAGGTAAATTCACTCTTTTTCTCTTTTAATTTAACAATGGGTTACACTGCGGAGAGACAAGGGAGATAGTTAAGTTCAAAATGAGAGATTTAATGAATTAACCATATGAAACATGTGACATGAGCAGTCTATGGGTATATAATATTGTCAATATTTTTAAAAAAATTTGTATTTTGGAATGCGTAATATGGTATGGAGATATATGAAATAAAATTTATTTGCATGAACTAATCTACACAAAACGTAATAGAACATTTTTATTATCTTGGTAAGCTATTATTTTCAAAGGAACGCCGTATGGTTTTCTGTAATTATTTTGATTTAAATATTGAACCATGATTTTTTCGTCAAATTTTTCTTCACACAGTTCTAAGCAAGGCTGAAGTAACACTTTTTTGGTACAGGCATCCATACATTGTTTGGTTGTATTGACTCTCGTCGAAACCAACACTTTGTAATAGGGAACTGATGTTCAAAAATACGTATAAATGAAGCTTAACACGAGGTAATTTAATACGCTCAGATAAATAATTTTTTAAATTTAATTATTTTGAAGTTATATTTTTGTCAAGATCGATGAAATAATTGAAAGTTTATAATGATAGGTAGACAAGTTGCGAAAAGAAATGGAATTTGGACTAAGGCGAGATCGGAAAAAGTAAAGCCAATCAGGGGTCTAGCTAGTGTATTTGCGAAGCAAAATAAAAGTCTTTTACAGAAGCATAAGTCCACGGCCATTAAAAACCCGCATAAATTTCCATAGCAATTATTGAAAAGTTAAGTTGGGCAGGACGGACAGGATGGATGGACAACTAAAAACGAACCCGTAAATTCGTACCAATTAAAATTTTAACATGGATAAAAAACTCTAACATTGACATATTAAAACTCGTATATTTAGATTATCTGTGGATTTATTTAAAAAAATATTCATATCAATCTATGGTAGCATTCTAGCATAATTATTTGTAAAACTATATAAATCAAAAATTACTTTTTTAAAATCGAAGTTTGATGTTTTGCTTATTTTTAGTAAAAATTAACTAAGGCTCAATTTTTTAATTGTCAAAATTGTTAAAATAAATTAATATATATATATATGATATGATTGGTGTAATATTTGGTTTGTGGTAACATTATAAATAAAATATTAATAGTTACTTGGCTCAGCCATAGTTTTTGAATATATGATCAATATAAATATATGAATTAAGCAATTATACATAATTTCTTAATGTCAGAAAATTCTAGAAAATAAAGTTTTTTATTCGGTAGTAAAAATAAATTAATCTTATGATGATGTATTTTTTATAAACTTTTAGAACAAAGGTATAATATTATATCAAAATATTTATTGACTATTATTAAAATAATGGCTCAATGTGTAAATTTTTGAATTTACAATTATTTACGATTAATAATAATTACACTGGTCAACAAATAATGGAGTTGTAAAATCAATCGGCAAATTATTCGCAGATTCTGGTAGAGTTTTTTACGGTGATCACAAAAATATTTTTAGTTTTTTTCCTATACGTCAACATTTTGAAATATTCGCTGTCAAAGTTGCTAAAAACAATTTTGGCGTTTCTTAAACCCCAGTAACTTGCTAATTAATCGGTAAAATTTTTGTTTAATAAATTTGCTTCATAAATAGTTAGTGTTCCCCGCGAAAAACTCTACCAAATTTGCAAACACTTAGTCCGTCGATTTTTCTTATTGAAAATCACGATGTGCCATCCTTTTATTTTTTGGCGTTTTACATATTTTTTCATCTCTAAGTGATATATATGTAAACACTAAAACATAAAAGAAGAATATTTAATGTAAGTATTAGCAAATGTCAATTATTGTATAACTTAAATATTCTTACAGGGTTGACACTGGAGCCTTCACGGGTGGCCATCGGGTCTGGTTTGGGTTGAAAATCTTAAAGAATCTCGGGTCAGGTTGGGGCTAAATAAGTGACTTTTAACATGATTTTTGAACCGATATAAAATTAATCTAAAACAATCTCAAACAATTCCTATTGTTTGGAATAAAAATTCTCTCTAGAAAAAAATATTAAAAGGTGCATTAGAACCCATGATTATAGTATGTTTCAAAAGCGGTCAGCAAAACTGGTTTACAAAATTGAATTGTTTATTTAGAGTTAATCAACTAAGGCATTCAGAAATAGCCTCAGGCTTTTTAAGGCAAAAGAGTTTAGCCAAGTTACTTTGAGTTTTTTTTCTGGCTTAACTTATTTACACTATATTAACAACATACCATTTCAATTAACATTTTTAAATAATACCCTTATTAACTTTTCTAACATTTTTATGCTTTAGTTATGGCCTTATAGTAGTAAAAACACAATACAAAATATTCGAAATTTCTGTCGAAATCTGGATAAAAAGGTATCTTTTCTATTTCTATAAAACTTTACTGTAATGTAATGGTTTGCTAAATATTAGATAACCTTTTTTATATATGAAAATCTTTATAATAATTTTGAATAATTTCCTTTTATTCCCCTAAATTATATATTTAATTTTTAACATTTTGCCAATTTAAAGTTAGAAAGATTCCAAACTATTAGTCATTTTGATATAGCTCGATCTCTCCAACCTATTGATAAAAAGATCAAAAAAATTTGTTTGATAAAATATAGTGATGTAATTTATCGTGATTCTAAATATATATATAATTATGTTATAACCATATATCAGTTGTTGCCAAATATAGTCAAATACTTTTTACATGGCTTATGTCATAAATTATTATAGTAAATTTTTTTTTATTATTATTATATGAATTAAATATACTGTTGGTGCCTGATTTACAGTGTCCAGAGATGGCTTTCTAATTTAATTACAAGCCGGATTTGGTAGTAAATTATTGGTTTGGTTAAATTTTTTCAAAACATAATTATATCCTCTAACTATCATTTTATTGGTAAAAAATGACAGAATTTTCACGCTTTTTTGATAAACTTTTCTTTTTGATCGCATTATTATGGCTAATTTCAAAGCTATTCCATTATAAAAACTAATTTATAAAGATTTTTGAAATAATTAGTTGCCGATAAAAAACTAACATAAAAAGCGCTATTTTTCTAACTTTTCTACGGTAGATGGTGGCCAAAAATTAAAATTACATTTTTAAAAATGAATATTTGTGGGATAAAAAATGCTGGATACGCTATGAGGAAATAAGATTAATTGTTGTTAGGTGTGTGGTAATTAAGTAATGCACGAGGACTTAATATGAAATTCATGTGTGATCATTTGAGAACCTGTGTAATTGGCTAGGCTAAAATTGACAGTCCTCTCCAGCAATTTCCGTTCCCCCATAACAATTATCCTATTCTTTTTTTATATTATAAATTATTCTAAAGAATTACCTAATTTTATGCTGTTTAAAGGTCTTACGGGTGGACCGGTCAAAAGTGCTGAATTTTAATTATGATTTATAAGAACGCGCCTAATTTTTGCTGCCCAATCTATTATAAACAAATTTCTAATGTTTATTTTACTTAAAGACCATAATTTATTAATTAATTTCATATAAGAAAAATAAATTTTATATATTTACACGATTGTTCCGTAATTGCTGATCGAAAATAATAATTTCATTATTGGTAATATCGATAAAAACTGGCTAAATTGTAGAATTTTTTTTTAAATAATCGATTAGAGATGATTATATTTTATATTTTTTACAAAAAATACCGTAACTATTAAACTCAATTAATTTAATTGATGTGTGCTTGGCAGAATCCTTTTACTTGATAATAATAATGTATAAAGACCGAGCATTTAATTGTAATTATTATATTCTAGATTAATCTCGATTGAATTGCGACAAACGGAAATTAAAAAAAGTATCTATATAATAACTATAAGTTACTAAGAGGTAAAAACCCTTATTGTAACTACTTTTTTAACGAAAAATCATTTTTTTATTTTTTTATGCATAATGAATGTGTGCCATTGAATCCGCCATTTCGAATTTAACTATCTCCCTCCCATGTCTTTTTGCGGTGTAGAGCAGAGAAAGTGAATTTACCTTCCTCATCAATTAACAAATAATAAAGATTGTTAACAAATGATTATATTTAATAAAATGCAGATGGCACTAAATTACTTTAACAATCATCACAGTATTTTTTATTTTTATGAATTTTTTAGATGATCTATATTTTGAAATGTTGTATTTAACGTTTAACTAATTATATATTTTTTAATTAAATTTTAAAAACACTCTAATTAATCGAAACTACTATAGTATATATGTCCTTCCCTTATTTGTGCACATTTTAAAATGGCGGAAAAATGGCAAACTTATTTAAAGTTGACGAGGAGTCCACTTGCCTATGGCCTTTTTTCACCCAAACTCCCACCTTATTAGTCTAATATAAATATTTATGGGTCCGCGCTCAACACTAATTCTGAGACGGCAAAAAGAAGCCTATAAATTTTCATTAAGAGAAACAGAATTTGCGCGAAATTCTGTTCATATTTTTGGATCTTCTCTTAACATACGTGACTGGGATATATAAGGTTCCATTAAAATTTTGGTTAAATGCGTGTGCCTAAAATTTGTTAGTTTTTGAAAAAATTTTGAACATTTTTAGCTAAAAAATTAAAAACATTTTCGCAAACATTTTCTAAAAAAAAGTTTCTAATTTCAACTAACCTCGTTTTTGACAATTTCTAAGAAATAACTATGTCTTTAAACCGTAAGTTTGGGATATAAATTATATGAAATTTATATTTATGGTTTGGAAAAGCTCAGCGACCGACTTAGTACGATAATAAATCTACTATCTATAAAGAGTAAACTTTGAGACTAAGAAGTAAAAAATATATATTAAACTATACGGAGGGAAGAAATGTGGAAAAATACAAAAGCATCAACAATTTCACGTTCGGTAATTTAGGTCCCGAAGGCAGCCAATTCCTCAAACAAATATCAAAATTTATTATCTCAATTACACATGAGACCCCAAAGAATTTTTTTATATCAAGCAAAAAATCACCATGGAAATTGTAAAATCCATGACAATTTAAATCCATGGCTCTATGCCTGCTCATTAATCTAATATATTTTAGCTTTTATCATGCACAATCATTAGAAAATAAACATCTATTAGCTTTAAAAAGAAATAAAATACATTAGAATTCGGAAAAAATAACTTTGACCCATTTTAGCACGAGACAATTCTTGAATTTGAAGCTGTTGTACTATTGTAGAGATAAATTACAATAAATAAAGGGCAATCGGAAATATGCTTGAATATACATTAAAACAGGAGCATTTTAAATTGTGATTTATATTTAATACTCTTTTGGAATAATCTATAAATTTAGTATGACCATTTTTATAAATTCCTAATTTCTCTTCCACTGTATGCCCTAATTTTTTGCGACATTTAATCTTATTAATGTCAAAATCCTTTTTGTACATCACTATTTTTTGATAATTTTTAGGATTGAAAAAAGGTGACAATACCTCATTTTGGCCCAGAATTTATATATTTCGGTTGGGAAAATTAGTAGATATGGGCTGGTGAAGGCAAAATATATCTACTCTACAAAACCTTGATTTTTATATTTTTCTCTGAACCTAAATGATTTTAGATGATTAAATATTATTGGATTTGGGTGGCTCCCCTCCTTTAATCCAAATCGATAAGGCTTTTAAAATATTTTTCTCTAAATTAATATTCTTTTTGTGGGAAAAAGAAGAACCCCCCCCCCCTTTTATTTTATCGATATATTATTGGTAATCTTATTTTTTAAATATCTCATAGTGTGAAAATTTGAAATTGATCGTTACAGAACTCAATTCTAGCATTGCAAAAAGATTTCCATGGACAATCAAGAATACAGGACTAAAGGTAATATAATATGTTTTTTATGTATATATAGATATATGCATAGGCGTAGCTGGGAGGCGGATATCCCCCTCTAAATCTTTCTTTAAAATTTTATATAATTATGGCTAAAATTTTAAATAATTATCATTTTGCCCCTCCCTAAATCATTATTGCCCCCCTCTAGATCCAATCCTGGCTACGCCCATGTATATACGATTTCAAATACAATCTAAAAAAATTCAAAATTTTTACCTCCATGACTATTTTTGGTTAAATTAAATTATAATATTACAAATTAGAAATAAATCTGTTTAATTAACCCTATAATATTTTCCTAGATATCTTTTTCTAAGCTGTATCATTAATTTTGTTAGATTTATTTAACATTGCATTTTTTACTATAACTTTGACATTAAATAATGAGAATCTTTTAATCAAATATAAACATTTATAAGTTTCTAAAAGTCAAAATATTTCGACTACTATGAATGTAAATACCAAATGTAAGGTATTAATACAAATGAATATTGTTTTTATTTTTAAGTTTCAAGTGGTTGCTTTTGACGTTATAAGAAACATGTTTCATAATAAATATTTTGACAATTTTGCCCTTCCAACTTAAATTTTTTGCAATTAATGGGCATTTTAAACTAAGCCAACGAATTAAATTACTTTTTATATCTCTACCATTTCAAAGTTGCTATCGTGTAATACATCATTATCCATCAAAAAATAGTGGAGAGGTGGTGAATAGCGATCCCTAGAGATTAATCTATATAAAAAATGTGGAACTCTTATCGAGAAAAATATTTTAAATCATGATTTTTCAACACTTTAGCCCGATACACTACCATAAATTTTATATTTCACAAGTGTTATTAGTTTGAGAAGCTTTAAATAAATACGCCAGAAAATATATAAGGGCCCATAGCATTGGGGTCACTCTGACCCCAACGGACCAAAAATAGATTAAGTCGCCCGTAAAAATGCTCGACCCCTAAATGATTTTAACTAAATTTTAATTGTGTTTCCCCTAGTATGCCCTGACAAAAGAAATGTCTTTCTATGCCATACATAATACTTTAAGAAGTCCGGATATTTATTGTATAACAACAACAGGGTTGGATTGTATTGTCAATTAACATGGGGCGATTCCACTTTGTAATTTTATTTCGAGGCAAAATAGTCCATTGTCACCAATTTCAAGAGCTTTAAATGGATTTAAAGCGTTCGCATTGTAAGTGAGTAATGTGGAAAGGGTTAGGGTTGGGATAATGTGGGTTGTTCATAAAGATTAAATTAATACAATGTAGAAGTGGGATGCCAATTCAACTAGGCATTTTAAGCAAATTTAACTTACATTTTAAAGACCTAAATCCCACTTTCTAGCATGGCATAAGCTCTCCCACTAACCCTTGTAAATATATATTTAATTCTTTTTTAAAACGAATTGATTTACACTAAAGCCCTTTAAATTAAGTGGCAAGGGGGAGGGCGACAAACTAATAATATTTTGAAATTTGAACCAGGAAAAATTAGGAATTTTGGATTAAATGGGAAGATAATAGATATTGACGAATTTACAAAAGGAATCACATTGTTTTAGTCCAAATCCACATAATATCTATAAGTCCTACCCTACTAATGCACTTTGGATAAGCTTCAAACTAATGTTGTAAAAACACCTTCGATTTTAGTCGACTAACCACAAGCAGACCAATTAGGGTTTCTGTATATGTTTAGTCGACAAAAATCAAGGGTCGACCTAACGAAACCCACCCGTTTTTACAGTACTAGCTTCAACACATAAGCAATTATGGTCGTATTTGTAACTAAAATTCCGAACATCAAAATAGTATAACAAGACACATAATTCTAATAAGGACATTGATTGTATTAGATAGTTAGAGTTCCATATTTGAGTGCAACCTATGCTCCGCTTCTCGAATAAAATACGAATATTTTTCTGCTCTCTTTTAGTTGCAAATACAAAAGTATATTTATGATTTGTGTTGCAATTCATTCAAAAAAATAATTATGAGGGACACTGTCAATTTAATTAATTGCATTATAAACAATCTTATTACGTAATATTTACATTTGATATTATTTACAACAATTTTTAAATTTAAACTACATCGCGAACTGAGTAAATTTGAAATAACAATTTAGAGGTTTATGTGAAGTTTTAAAGCTTTCATTATGACGTCGTGAGAAAAGGGAATTATTGCACTGAAAGCTTTTATATTAATTAATTTTTCAATGTGCATTTTACAACTTCATTTACATTGCGTCAAACATTTTTATAGCTCTTTGATCTCACTTTTCAAAATTTATTACCATAAAAATTTTATTTTTAATTCAAATAATGGATTTGCCCTATTCGTTGTTAAATATATTTTATGTTTTACTTAAATAACCGAGCAAAAATATTTTTTTGTTATTGGATAATATTTACTTATTTCTGCAATTATTATAATCAATGATCCCTTTTATTATGTTCCATTTTTTGTCATATTTATCATGTTAAGGATTAATAATCTGATTTTTAAATAATTTAAATTTTAACATAATTTTCGGAATTACAATCTTTGTAAAAATGCAAATCTATCATTTGAAAAATTTGTATTTCGATTATTAAATAGCAATCCTAGGTTAATAATATCAGTTTAAACAATGCGCTTTTTCTAATTTGAGGATAAAACGAATTCTAATCAGAGTTTAAGCCCAGCCCCATGGGAGTAGCGAGCATTTGTATTGGGGGGGGGGCCAAAATTATCATTTTTTGAAATTTCAGCCATAATTTTAATAAATCTCAACATTTTAGATTTAAAGGGGACAGCCGCCCTCTCTGCCCCCTCCCCTTGGCTACGTCCCTTAAGATTTTCATGCCTTATTCTAAGGTTAAAAAATCGAATAAATAAAATATAATAATAATAATCATTGAATCGTAGATAGCAAAATTTTAACGTAAAGAACGGATCTTTTAAATATTTTTAAGCAACAATACAATTAGTAATATATAGCAGCATTGAAATGGCGGGAGCAATTGAAATCTATTGATCACTTTATTGTAAAATTAAAATTGGACGATTCCAATAGTATTATTCACTTGAATATTCATATATTTAATAACAAGAAAAAATAAAAATAAATTATGCATTAAAATAAAGTATATATCGATTAATTATTATTATGGAACGTGTGCAGGGAAGGAATTAATTGATTTTATCGGAGATTACCTTAGGGATATAAGGCAGCAAAGAGTTTTCCCTAATGTTACACCAGGCTACATGAGAAAACTATTGCCCGACCACGCCCCCAATGAGCCAGAAGCTTGGGATGATATTATGCAAGACATCAAGACAGTCATCATACCTGGGGTATTATTTGACCCCATGTTTTTTACGAATTGAATAAGTTGTCAAAATAAAAATTGCTATAAATACTGGTATAATTTTCATAGAGAAAGTGTTATTGTAAACGAAGGTTTTTTTAATTTAAATAAAAACATTTATTAAATCTAATATGAAGATGAGAAGTAGATATAAGAAAAGTGAAGAATTATAAATAATTAAGAAAACATTCCGCTATTGCTACCGACTTATATTTACAGACAGTAATGCCGATTTTCTGTCTTATAAAAATAACAATTGTTTATCGTGTGTGTAACTTCAATTGATAGACTTATTATAAAATATAAATTAATAAATTCTATTTTATCATAAAATCTTTTCATTCCAATGATCATAATCACTCAAAATATTTCTAACATAGTTGAACTAAAAAATTGTTACATACCTTTTTAAAAAGTAAAAAATGACAGGTGCTACCATGATGATCTTATGTCTTGGACAAAGTATAAATTATTAAGATCTGACTAATCTAATTACAAAATGTCAAAAAATAAAGATTTTTAATGAATTATTACAAAACGAAAGGAAAATGTTCTAGATTTTTCCTACGTTATAAGAGTGATTAAATTCAATATATTTAATATTACAACGATTAAACGATTTTTAGTATATAATTTTTTTTATTTTAGGTTACGCATTGGCAAAGTCCATACATGCACGCATATTTTCCTGCTCTGAATTCCTACCCTTCTCTATTGGGTGACATGATAGCTGATGCTATAAATTGCCTCGGATTTACATGGGTACCCCAAAATGTGACATTTTTCATTAATATTAAAAATTCAAAATTTTTAAGTTTTTTGAAAAAACCCCTTGTTTTATTTGAATTTAATTGCTCATTTTTTCACTTTTATTCCTATTTTGACAAATTTTTGTGTCCTATGCCTTTACAATCTCTATTAACCATTAATTCGCAAAAAAAAGCAATTTTGATATAATAAAATTACAAAATGAACAACACTGTTCAATGAGGATAAATATCATTCTAAATTTATTAGTTTTATTTATATTATTAATGGTCATTATATTACTTTTTGCGTACATTAATAAAACATTTTTATAATTATTTAATCAATTAACTCATACTTTCCTGATATCGATAAAATTTTGAACAATAAAATATATTAAAACGCGCTAATTCCTTACTATAAACTAATAATTTGTAAGGCTTCTAGCCCAGCGTGTACCGAACTAGAAACTATAGTTATGGATTGGTTGGGCAAAATGATCGGTCTCCCATCCGAATTTCTCCATTCTAATACAGCTACTTCAGGTGGTGGAGTTATTCAAGTGAGAACTTCCATTTCTTATAATATTTTTTTAATTATATTAATTACTAAGATATCCATAATTTACTAAAGAAAAATGACGAGGTATATGTATATGGGGTTATGTGTTAAATAAAATAAATTATAATAATTCCTCTGTAACAATATAAGTTTTAGACTATTTGATATGAGGAAATGTAGAGAAAAGTTTTCGAAATCAAAGTTTTAAACTAAATATTAACATTTTTATTGTAAATTTTGCAAAGTTTTATATGGCTTTTTAAACGTATACTAACTATAAAGGCTGAAACTAAGATGTTAAATAGTAATTAAAATATTAAAAATATTTTATATTTCCAACTTTAGACGACAGCCAGTGAGGCGACTTTCGTTTCAATTTTAGCTGCCCGAACTGAGGCAATCAGAAAAGTGCAGGTCATATATCCAGAAAAAGATGATTCTGAAATCAACGGACGCTTAATAGCTTATTGCTCTGACCAAGTTTATTAAGACACAAATGCTCTGTTTTTTTTACTTTTTTAAAGTAAATTTTTAAAATTAGTGAACTATTTAAACTATTTTTGAATTTAAAATGTTACTTATGCTTAACTCAGTCACAACCTTTAATGTACAATTTCAATCATAAGTTTTTCATTTAACACTTACATTTCCTACTAATAATATTAAACAAAATAAATTTAAAGTTCGCGCTTAAAGATAAGATAATTTCACAATTTTTATACCCATTGAGATGTCATAAAATCTTTTACAAAAACTAACATTTTATAAAGCAAAGATAATATTTCACCTCGGAAAGTGTTTAATCATATAAAAGATTTTTAAAAAGTCAAATTTTTAGGCGCATTCGTCGATAGAGAAGGCGGGACTCATAGGCCTAGTTCGAATGAGATATTTAGCGTCGGATGATGCACTTGCTTTGCGTGGGGCAACGTTGTGTAAAGCGATTATAGAAGATCGAGAAGCTGGATTCATACCTTTTTACGTATGTAAAGCGCGTATACTGTTGTAAAAACGGCTGAGTTTTGTTGGTCGACCTTCGGTTAACTAGTCGATTAAACATAGACAAACCAAAGATTTTTTGGTGTCTGTTTTTCCAAGTCGCCCTCGAAATTTGAAAAACAAACTATGTCAACCGTTAGGCTTAGTAGAACCAAAGGTTGGCCAAACAAAATCCAACCGTTTTTACAACACTATAAGCGTGCTCTTGCTTTAACAGCGTCTTTTATAATTATATTGTGCTTAGGCCTAGTCGAGGGGAGTGGGGCAAAGAGGCAAAATTTCTAAAAAAATCTTTTATATTTAATGAAACTAGGGTGAAAATGTCGAAAAATTGTCATATTGCCGCTTTCAAAAATTAAAAAACACATCAATTGAAATATATTTAATAATACTTAACTTATAAGATGGCGAACCGTGACTTTATCAAAACTAACAAAAGTTAAATACAAAAAAGTACCACTTTATTAAAGTTTATAGATTTGTTTATATTTTTTGTATAAAATACTGTTTTTACTATATATTATTGGTTAGTTATGCGCTTCTCTCGGAACCACCGGTGCTTGTGCATTCGATAATCTCGCAGAGCTAGGACCAATATGTAAGTTTAACTCTTTTTAAAATGGCGGTTAATCCCCGTTTAAAATTAAAACAAGCATTTAAATTTTTTTATAAATAATACCACTTGGGCCACAATCTTCATGTAATTTGGAGTGACTAAAAGTATTTAAAGATAAATATCCCAATAAACTACCATTACGACAAAAGTATAAGGATCTTTTTTTAATAATTTTTTTCTATGCAATTTATGGCCTCGTTTTTGGTTGTCCTGTCCGTCCGTCCTGTCCAACTTGTAATCTTTCAATAATTGCTATGGAATCTTATACGGGTTTTTAATGGCTGTGGACTTATGCTTCTGTAAAAGACATTTATGCTTTAGCACATAGACTAGTGATGACCTCTGGTTGGCTTCACTTTTTCGAACTCGCCCGAACTCAAATTCCATTATTGTCGAGCCCGACGGAACTGACTTTGTATTACCTATTATCCTTATTACAGGTCAGGAAGAAGAAATTTACCTGCACATAGATGCAGCTTATTCCGGCAGTGCCTTTATATGCCCGGAATATAGGTATCTAATGGAGGGGGTTGAATATGCGCAATCATTCGCCTTCAATCCCTCCAAATGGTTGATGGTCCACTTCGATTGTACAGCCATGTGGTAAGTGATGGGGAAGGCAAAAAGGGCACCCTCCCCCCCCCGCTCCAATCGAAAAATAATTTATTTTTATACAAATTTGATTAAAAATGTTAAAAATCAATGATTTTGTCTCATGACACTTGTTCAAACTTTTGATGATCTAAATTTAAAAAAAAATAAAGAGTAGCTAATTCATGAGTTTCAACTTAATAAGTAAAATTTCAATCGCTTGCGTCATTTAGGATAAAAGATAGCAGATTGTTACACAGGACATTTAACGTGGATCCTCTGTACTTAAAGCACGAAAACTCGGGTATTTCACATTTTTATATGCAAATCAAGCTAAAATGTCAAAACTATTGACTTTGTTAAATTTTGCCGATTTATATGATGTTTTTTTTTGTTAGGAGAGGCGATCGATTACATGGTAAATAAATACAGACTTTTAATAGATCATTACATCATAAATATATAAATATATTACATCGAACTACCAACTTTTTCCTAGCATTGGCAAATAGGTTTGAGCAAAAGATTTCGATCATTGAAGCTCTGGTGCGTTTTGAGATCTTTCGGAGTGACAGGCCTTCAAAATCACATTCGGAAGGTCTTATTTTGTATATTTTATTTTACCCATTTAACCTCAATTTTAAAACTATTTAGGGTGTAGAGTTGGCAAAAATGATGGAAAAACTTATCTTGTCTAATCCAAATTTCGAAATCCCAGCTAAAAGATACCTCGGTATGATCGTTTTTCGGCTAAAAGTGAGTAACTAAAAATACCCATTACTCCGAACAAGCTATATATCGAATTTTATATAATGATATCATTAGCATTGTCCGGGTCTCCTTTTAAGTTCATAGCATTTAAAAATATAAAACTTTTTTGCTTTCTTGCTTGACCAATTTCTATAATTATTGTACAACCTTCTAACTTTGTACCAAATCATATGAGGCCGATATCAAAATAAATTACATTACCTTAGGGTGAAAACGAATTGACGGAGACATTGTTAAAGTCGCTAAATTCCTCTGGGCAATTACATATGGTTCCCGCCTCTCTCAAAGGAACCTACATAATCCGTTTCACGGTAACTTCGCAATTCACCACGGAGGATGACATTAAACGGGATTGGGGCTTAATAGTAACGGCTGCTAGGGAGGTTGTGATTAAACAAGGAGGCCTTTGGATTGAAGAGATAGAGGAAAATGTCGAAATTGAAGTTAGCGAAGATGAATCGGGCTTAGGAGACGAATTGCAATATGCCGGAAGCAGTGACGTCGTTGTAACTACGGAAGATGGAATTCCCAAAAGACATGAGCCTTCCGTTACTTTCAAGGTGGCTGATGGGGCTGGAATTAGTAGCACTGGTGGGGTGGGTGGTAGTGGAATTGGCTCGATCAAAGTAAGGCGGACCAAGATGGTACCGAGAAAACAGATGAGCGTAGTATTCGATCCGAGGGCCTCGGCGCGTAGACGGGCCACAGCTGCCTCTGCCGCCCAATACATTCCAGAAAGCGTTAACAATTATATTGGTGCCGATGGGGGAGGTAAAACACGCGAAGACACACTAGCGGTCAAACGTGGTAGTAATTTTGGGGTTAGCTTGCTACTTAGCAATACCCCCCACTCTCCTCAATTCATAAATGGGAGTTATGCGGCCATTTTTGAAAATCCTCAAGTAGTCGACGATATCGCCAGCCATTTGAGAAGACTTCAAACGGAGTATTCTCCATGGAGACAGGTATTCATGAATTCATGCACATATTAAATTTTAAGACTGTTTAATGTAATGTCCATCGTCATTCTCATAATTTAAGGCGAAGGCAAAAAAATTATTATAATAGCTAAACTTATATTTAACAGGGTCCACCGCCTACAAAGACTATTGAATCGCCAAACTATGCAGACAAATCTGCGACAAAAGATGACGAATCACAAGATGAAGAAGTTAGTTGCGATGACACTAAGGAAGATGGAGAAGATGATAAAGAATCCGTTAATAAGATGGAAAAACCTTATAGAAAATCTAAGTCGAGCTTAGTTTTCAAAAAAGCGATTGAAAACTTGTTTGAGACATATGATTCCACCACTAAATTAACTGATTCTACGCGACAAAGTTTTAATTCGGCCACCCTTAACAAAACCGAGGCCAGGCGAGCAGCCTTCAAACATTTAGCCCCTGGACGTCAATACAGCTTAGATTCTAGGCTTAACTTTTATTCTCGAGCCATTAACGATATATCGGCGGCGGCTAAAGCGGCTGTCCAGGGTGAAGCAGGTAACTTAAAACCTCAGAGGAGAGAGCTCGGGGGCCGAGTGCTGCAAACGGGTGCTCCCTATCCCTTCGATAAGACATCTGAAGCCGAGGATGAAGATGAGCCAGATACTGGAGAGAATGATGTGGCATCACCACCAGAAGACGTAGGAGGTACGGTCTGCACTGAGGATTGTTACCCTGGGGTCAGAGTCAAGGAAGATAGCCTTTCGAAAATGGTGGTCGCGCATTCACCCAAGGAAGAAGGGATTGATAACACAGGTCAGGGATTATCCAAGCTAATGGCTGGAACGTCGTTGCGTCGCCGACGCAGGATTATAGACCCACCGACTCACGTTCCAGCATTGCCAAGGGGTGGTGTATCATTGTCAGGGACAAAAGATGCCTTAACTAAGGTTATCACCGATAGGATTGTTGCTAACGATAGTGTAGGTGTTCAGGTGGAAGAGAGTATGCTACCTTTCGAAGATCAACCATTTTCCTCGCCTTACATAACGGCACCAACATACGTTGGTAAGACTTTTGAACGTGCGGGAGAAAGTTGCGAAAAGCTCTTTGATATGAATTCTAACGATAAAATGGTCGAAGTCAACGTAAATAATCAATTGGGATGGGCCAAAGTGAAACGTAAGTTAGTCAAAACCGCTTCTAAAAATGTCGATGTATAAATTATTATTATAGTCTAATATAAATGGACGACCTAATTGTAGTGGATTTTCATCAGTAAATAACTCATCCGTTTTTGATGTTGACTCTGTTGAAGAATTATCTGGAGTTCTTTTAGGGGTCCACCTTTTAAACTTTCCTTCATCTTTAATGGCTGTACCTGTGGAGCCAGTCTTTGCAAAGTCATTAGCACAAACGTTGGCATCCGTTCTAGTTTGTTCTTTAACCGGTTCGCTTCCAAATAATCTAACCAATTTTGCCATCAAGGAATCCTTCTTGGCGCCCACTCTCTGCTTTTTTATAGGCTCCTTATCATCTAATTTGTCTACATCTTCATATTTCCTTATATCGGCACCATCTAGTTTGGATTCTACAAAATTTATTTGACCACTGAGACCCTCATCAAGATTTAGCATTAGATACAACCCCTTTTCTATGCACTCCAATTCATTTTTATTATTATTGTTTGTGTTATATTGTGAATATAATTTGTGTGTTTTGGGAGTTTCACAAATTGTATCGGAAAGTAAACTATTAGAGGATGATTTTTTAATTGTATTATATTTGAATTCGTTATCATTTTCACAACCACCTGCCCTATTCACAGTTTCGTAACTTTCATTTGGTTTAGTTCTGTTGTTCTGAGAAATTGTACTTTCAAGAATTGGAATGGGAAAGTACAATTTCTCAGAACAACAGAACTAAACCAAATGAAAGTTACGAAACTGTGAATAGGGCAGGTGGTTGTGAAAATGATAACGAATTCAAATATAATACACTTAAAAAATCATCCTCTAATAGTTTACTTTCCGATACAATTTGTGAAACTCCCAAAACACACAAATTATATTCACAATATAACACAAACAATAATAATAAAAATGAATTGGAGTGCATAGAAAAGGGGTTGTATCTAATGCTAAATCTTGATGAGGGTCTCAGTGGTCAAATAAATTTTGTAGAATCCAAACTAGATGGTGCCGATATAAGGAAATATGAAGATGTAGACAAATTAGATGATAAGGAGCCTATAAAAAAGCAGAGAGTGGGCGCCAAGAAGGATTCCTTGATGGCAAAATTGGTTAGATTATTTGGAAGCGAACCGGTTAAAGAACAAACTAGAACGGATGCCAACGTTTGTGCTAATGACTTTGCAAAGACTGGCTCCACAGGTACAGCCATTAAAGATGAAGGAAAGTTTAAAAGGTGGACCCCTAAAAGAACTCCAGATAATTCTTCAACAGAGTCAACATCAAAAACGGATGAGTTATTTACTGATGAAAATCCACTACAATTAGGTCGTCCATTTATATTAGACTATAATAATAATTTATACATCGAATGTGACAAGTGCGGGCACAAAATGGTGCCCAATTTATTGGATTATATCAAACATAAGGCAACCAAAGTTGGTAGAACGCGAGGCTCATCACTATCATTAACATAAGCTTATGACACGAACAATATATCCCTAACAATTAGTCTCTACATCTGCAAATTTTTAATTCTACTAAATCATTTAATTATAATATATCTATCCTTTTTTTAATATATAGCTTCCAAAGCTATTTTAATCGCCGGTTTACATGTAATTATAATGCTTTTAATCAGTATGTACGTGTTATAGTCCTAAACTTGTGTATTTAAATAAATTCAATGGCCTACTATACTATGTAAGTGCATTTCCTACACTAACAAACTATAGTATAGCTTTATAAGTTGAATTGCAAAACGGGTCGAAAATTGACAAGTGCGGTTGAATGGTAAACAATTTCTTCAGTATGGAAACTAATTTTTTATTTCCTGAAAATCACGAAATCGTGATGAAAAATTAAATTTTATGGTGAAATAAGGGTTTTAAACGATTCGGGTTTGTGTTTTATGAAGAAGATCCCGATTCACGACGGATAATAACCGCGAATCAAAGGGACATTTCTTCGTGTTAACAGATTTTTTTTGAAAATTGTGGCAATTATAAACTTCGCTAATCTAATTTCTACTTTATAACAAGGTTTCATTCTGGTTTTAAAATAGGTCTTTCTATAAAAAAAATGCACACGTTATGAAAGTGACTGTCTGGGAGTGTGCGTCAAGGTGTTTAATGTATGTATCTACTTTACATTTCACCCAAGTTAAGTCTTTAATCTGTTTTTAGCTTAATCGTCATAAGGTAAGGCTCACATAAAATTGCTCTATCGTGAATATTTGGAAATTGGAAAACGTCTGCCAATTCTTTAAAAAATTGATGTTTGGTCGAAAGTCCCAGGACAGGAGGCACAATGGGGTTGATTGATAATGTTGTGTGTGCGGTCCTCTGGAAGTGTATGAGCTTTGGAATTTTGGTTGGAGGGGGCTAAAATGTCTATACAGGTGAAATCCGTATTACCAGGGAATGTGAGTTGAGCCGTCATTCTTCCTCCCAACAAGGGCTCAGAAGGCTCTAGGACGAATGGAATATTAGTTTTTTAAGGGCTGTTTAGAACAGTAATTTGATTTGGTGCCTTATATATTTATATTTGTTTTTAAGGCAGTGTAGAGGCCTTGGATATATGTCCACAGGTTGGGTTGCGGCAGTGGTACGGTTTCGAATAAGGTATTCCTAGTCTAAGGGCAATAAAGTATGAGAGCTCCGGAACCTCCAACATCAATCCAGTAAGTGAACTAAGATAGGCTTATGGCCACTCATGACCCGTTCAATCAAAACCAAAGACTTCAGGTTAATGTGCTGGCGGGTTTCGCAGCGCGATAAGAGGTACTCGACGGAGCGCTATACGAAGCCAGCATCCCAATCTTTTTGCCTTGAGGCTTTAGGGAATGGGAACCGGGTTGACGTTGGAGGACCAGACATCTTGTTGAGCCAGCCCAATGGATAGGTCATTACATGGTGTTGTACGTTTGGTAATTATGTTGACGGATATAAAGGATGAGATAAAAGCTGCTAATGAGATTGATGCGGCGCGGCGTATACCTAAACGGCCGGCTTTAACCCTCGAGCGATAGTTATAAACTTAAATATAAAAGGCATTTAAAAGCGAATTGATCTGGCCTTTTCAGTAGCCTAATATTTTACCAAGAACTAAGTTTGAGGAAAGTTTTATAACTTTTCGCCCACTACTTTTTAAAATATAGCATCTTTTTAGCCACAGGGGTCCTGTGTACCCCACGAATGCTCTCACGTATGTTTTTTTCTGTTGGAAAAAATGTATGTATTTTTTTTCGTTTGGTGATATCTTTTACAATTTGTGTTTTTAACACATTTTGAACATTCTTTTAATAAAAAATCACGTTTATTTTGATTTATTTTAAGGTATATGATGTCAAGAGGTAAAATGAGGGGAAGCTCTAAAATAACCAAAATAAAAATGGGGGTCCAGAAAATCGTTAACAAGTTTTTTAATGTTGATTAGATTCATATCAAAATTTATACCATCAATCTTAAGACCTTTATAAACACATGTTTAAAATTTGAAAGGTTTAAAAAGAATGCTTTAAAAGTTATAAGAAGTTAAAAAATGGGGTCAAATATACCCCACGAATGCTCTCGCGTTCGGAATTTTCAGGAAGGCTCTCGAGGGTTAATGGGCAGTGCTAGGGCCAGGAGGAAGTGTCAAATTTTAAATTACGACAAAGAGTTCCTCATAAAACTGTAGCCGTTTAAAATTTCGGGTTGCAGAAATGCAGACGAGGAACACAGTGTTGGATTTTGGATATATTCAAATAGTTGTTAATTATAAAAAGAGCATGGTGTTTGGGAAGGTTTTTGAAGAGTTTCATTTTTGATTTAAATTAAGGATGATTAAGTGATTAAAACAGATTTTAAGGCAGATTGGCTACTTATAAGAAAACCCGATTATTTTATTTTTATGAAATGGATGCTATCACTTATGATTACATTATAAACTAAATTATATGCTCGAGAATTTAAATTATAAAATGAGCATGATTTACATAACCATTAAGCAAAAATTACATTTGTCCATTACGGTACATGAATGGAGCGGAACATTTAAGCCCGACCTTATAGAAAGAAAGTATTGGATGAAAAATAAATATCTAAATGAATATTAAAATAACCAATTATCTATAAAATTGCAAAACACAAGAAAATAATAACTTTTAATGCTTTTGCCATAGCATTGAAATCGTTGAGTGATTATATTAAGGTGAAAGGCAGGTGTATTTCCACAAAATGGCTATTAAGAGATAAGGCCTTGATTTTTGACAGTAAACAATAAAATGTTTAGACTGCGAATTAAGTGACTTTGTTATGAATAAATATTAGAAATTTATACACATCTAAGTGTGTACTTGTTATACAAAAATCGTAAAAACTTTTTTTGCGCTGAATTACTTATTGTTTAGATTTGTTTGCACTTCTAAATGGTGAATCCCATTTGTCATGCCGATTTATTTGGCATTGCCTGATTAAAAAATACACAATTCGTTCGTTATGATCGTACAACGAAGGTGCATCTGATTTACCTACTATATAAGCAAAAATAATAATAATTAATCCTTATTTTATAATATTCATCTTATATTCCGTGAGTTCTTAATAAATAGAGTCTTTTTATGTACATTTAGCAGGAAGTCTAATAGTCATACATATGTTGGCTTTACAATATTGTATTGCTGCATTGCCTTGCCTTCTTATTACAAATTAGAGGCCAGAAATAGATCCTGTAAATATCAGGTAATTTAATTTATTTAACAAATTTAGCTTTTATGATTGAATTTTTATTATTATACATTACAACAAGCAATATAATTTATGTAGTTTTATATTTTTCATTTTTAATTACAGATTTAAAAAACATGTATTTAATTCACGGTACCATAGCTTGGCTGTCAAATATGTTTCGTGCGCACAGGGGGAGAACAAACGAAATTCATCTGATGGATATTATATTTTATGTTTGTCCCGGCTTTTATCATTTAAATTGTTTTTAGGACTTAGTTTGCCCCTTCTAACAACACACTGATTCAGTAGGGTTGCCTAGGGGCGATCCCAGCCCTTTTAAACTCATACATTTTTATTCCATTGGTCGCTTCGTGTTCGGGCACCTTTGGTAAAAGGGCCATAGCTTTATGAAGAGTTAGGAAGACCGTTTCACTGAAACAAAGAGTTGTATCCTTTTAGCCAAATAAAATTTTAATTCATTTGCGGATTTTTGGCCAATTTTGGAAAATCCTCTCGATGTTTTTTATTCGAAAATTTTAGTTTATTATCTGATGCATTTTGTTTCATATGTTTCATGTATTTTTACATTATTGTCAAATTTCCAGATTTTTAACAAATAAAACTTGATACACGCTATTATCCTTTTATATAGGTAACAGCAATACCATTCTATCATCCCTTTCAAACACATAAAATGTTGCTCAAAACAAAGAGCATGTATTATATACAATATTATATGTTGTAATTAGATGGCGCTTATAAAAATAATAACATTGTACTATAATGTTTTTGCAAAGAATAATTGTGTAAATATACAAACTAATGTGCGTTTTTTTATGCGCGATGCTCCCCGAAATTTCTTAAAAGGTTATTCTACATTTTTGCCAGAACATTGCCTTATCATTCTAAGCAATTTATACATACTTTGTATCCACCTGCAAGCCACGAAACCATGTTTTTCAAAGTGCTTAAGCCATTTGCGGACGCTAAAAGTACACTTTTTACCTAAACATTTTTGGCTACAATGTCATTAATTTCTGAATATTATTTTTGTACTTCAATATACATTAACTTATACTTTTTATCTAAATCTTCTTCATTATCATGTATTAGGTCCCAAAGTCGTGGGTTGTTTTGATAAGTCTCTCCCATCTTGATCGGGTAGGCGCCATTCCTTGATTTATCTTTTCATTTTCATAATTTTGTCTACCCTTTCCACATGACATGAGTCGTCGTCTTCCTCTCTTCCTCGGGTCCGATACTTCTCGATTATGTGATTCGTCTCCCTTCTCAGTATATAGCCATACCACCATAGCCGATTTTCGTTGATCAAGTCCGCCATCGGTTAAATACCCATTTTTTCCCTAAGATAGTCATTCGTCATATGATCGAGAGTATACCCTAAGCTCCACCGTATCATTCTCATATCGGTGGTATGTAATAGCTTTTTTCCGTGGTGTCCAATTCCCATGTTTCACTTCCATAGAGTAACACCGGATTTAGAATGGATTTGTAAGCTTCGGTCTACAACCATCTTCCTGTCGCTTATTTTTGGATATATTTCGTCATATGAACCATCCTTTTTGAATCCGTGCATTGACTTCATTTGCTTAACCTCCCTCTTAATGCAGCATCGAGTCGAGGTATGTAACCCTATCTACTTTTGGATTCTAAAATGGTCATCTGGCGATGGGGTCTCTGTAGTTCATCCCTGTCCTGTGTACCGTTTAATTGTTGACCTTTAAACGATATAATAGCTAGGCGCTTTGACCACTTTTCAGCTTGTTCGAATACTTTATCCTTTGTCTCCTCAAGTTTCTTCTCCACCATTCCATTCCCTCGGCTAGAATAAGGTTTGACCATGGGCGTAGCCAAGGGGGGCGGGGAGAGGCGGCTGCCCCCCTCTAAATCGAAAAATTTGTTGAAATCTATTATAATTATGGCTCAAATTTCAAAAAATGTTCATTTTACCCCTCCCTAAATTATGCTCACGTCAATGGGTTTGACCCTTCTCATTTTTGACTATTATAATGACTTAGACATTGCGACTTTTCTTCTCCCTTATCTTAGCCAATTTGTGCATAAGCCTGTCGTCTCCTGTGTGTGAGTTAGTTTGCCTTTCCGGTGTAGGCAGCATTCTTTTTTATTGCAACGGCCTTCTTCGCCGCTCACTTCGCCTACTTATATTTTTGATAACCCTCCGACTTTTTTATATATGCCACCGTTTATATAAAATTTCCTTGCTTTCGATGACAACCCTGACCAATTTTTAATTGAGACATGTCGATTTTTCTCGTAGTGACGAGACGAGACAGAGATTTTTAGGCCGAGTCGAGATTCTCTTAAAAAGACTTCAGACGAGACCGCAACACTAAGGGAACAAAAGGATGCCATAAGGGGTATGGATATTCAGGGATACCACAAACCTTATAAATAATAAAGGTAAATAAAACAAGTTATACAATTATTTACTATTATCAGTTATTATATAATTACAACATGTTTAACCCCAATTAGTTTAAAACTAGACATAAAATAAAATTTCTACCATAATTTATTAATTTTCCACTAGATATAAAACAAATTTGAGTGACTTTTTTCCCAATACCAAACATCATGGGCATAGCCAGGTTTTGGATTAGGGGGGGGGGGGCAAAACGTTTAAAAGTTCAATTAGGGAGGGGGAAAACATAAAAAAAAATTCCGTTAACGCTCATGCCAAACATCATTTTTATCCTAATTCAAATGAATAAAGTACGGTTGTTTGATATTGAGTTTATATTATTTTTTAAATACTAGAGGAGGTACTAAAACTCAACGAGCCAGAAAGACCTTGTAGTGGTGGTTGAGCTTGTGCACTCTCGTGATCCAAGAAGCTATACTTTTGGTAGCCAAACACAATTTTTGTTTGTTACTGGTGGGGTCACCCTATTGGCAAGGTTCTTGGTGAAGGGTCAGACTAAAATTTCTGGGCTTTTTAAGGGAGTACTAGTGAAATGGTGCTAAATTAAGCCTATCAATACGAGTGGTCTAAAGAGAAGTTTAATTCACCAATGACGGCATCATAAAGTATAGTAGGTAGTCAAGCGCCTTAACATAGTTCCATCAGTCTTGGAAGGCCGAGATATCAATATTCCCTCATTCCATATTAACAAAAATGTATACTACAACATAGAAACAGCATGAAAACCAAGCTAGGGCGTCCCCCTTAAGCGACGCGCGCATTATTTGCCTGAAATGTGTGGGAAATAAACGAAGGCTACCGCTCTCTCAACAAACGGAAGCAGTTAAAGACATTAGTTTGCGTAGTTTGGGTCATGGAATATTGGTACAATGACTATCAAGAGGAGGAGAAAAATCGATATCGCTTGTATACAAGAGACCAAATGGAAGGGCCAAGAAGCAAAATACATAGGTGACGGATACAAATTATATTTTTACGGTACAGAAACTCATCGGAATGGAGTCGGTATAGTGCATCGGAAGAATTTCAGCAAACTGTCGTCGACGTTGAAAGAATCAATGACAGATTTATGGCGATACAGCTTTGTCATAGATATACTACGATAAAATCGGAGCGGACCTCAATGGACACGTGGGCAAATCAAGAGGAGGATTTGAAAGAAATCACGGTGGTCGGGGTTACGGCCTAAGAAATGAAGGAGGTACGGAAATTCTAGAAATTGCTCAAGCTTTTGACCTAACAATAGGAAATACCTTCTTCAAAAAGAGACAGGAACATCTTATAACGTACAAAAGCGGCAGCCGTACCACTCAGATAGATTTCTTTCTAGTCAACAGAACGCAAAGTATGTTTAAAATGTTAAGGTAATACCGAGTGAAATATTGGCCTGCCAACACAAGCTGTTGGTGATGGACGGCATTAAAGGGCAAAAGGTACAGAGAGTAGCGGCTACTATACAATGACGAAAACTAAAGGATAATATCCAACATTTTCAGGAACAAGTAATTAAACGTGCTGAATTAAAGGAAAATACTTCATGTGAGGATCAATGGAATGGTATAGCTTCACATTGCGAAAAGCGGGACGACAAATACTAGGTGAAGCAAGCCCACTAAGAATTCTCAAGGAGACGTGGTGGTGGAATTAAGTGCAAATATTTATCAAGGAAAAGAAGAGATTGTATAAAGTTTGGTATAAAAGCAAGGATAGTAATGATAATCAAGCTTACCAAGTAGCTAAAAGATCGGCTAAAAAATTCGTAGCAAAAGCAAAAAGCAAGGTGTACGACGATATAAATTTAAAACTAAACTCAAAGGAAGAAGAAAGATTGATCTACAAAATCGCAAAGTCAAGGGCCCGAAATTCTAAAGAGTACTTAGAATGCCGGCTAATCTAGGTCAAAAGGGAGAAATACTAACACACGACAGCCATATACTACAAAAATGGTACTATTATTATAGCGATTTATCAATTGAAAAGGGGCCTGTAGTCGAAGACATTAACCAAGAAAATACAATAGGAGAATTAAACACAGCGGACTGGATCACGAAAACGGAAGTCAAAGTTGTTATGGGTAAACTAAAGTCAGGAAAAGCTCTTGGACCAGATAATATTTCAATAGAGGGCTTTAAAGTGTTAGACAATATTGGTGTACAATTCCTCGCCAACCTTTTCAACAATATCTTGAAAACGGGTAAAATGCCTAACGAGTGGAGGGGTAGCTACATGATCCCGATATACAAGATGAAAGGGGACATTCAGGATTGCAACAATTACAGAAGGATAAAGCTTATAAGTCACACTTTCAAGGTGTGGGAAAAAGTGATCGAGAAACGGCTTCGGAGTTTGGTTCAAATTCGAGATAACCAATTCGAATTCATTCCGGAGAGGTCTATCAGACGCTCTAAACAGTGTTAGAAGATTAATGGAACGGTTTAAAGAAAGGGAAGAGGATTTGCACATGTGTTTTATCGATCTAGAAAAATCGTCTGATAAAGTTCCTCGTACTTTAGTGTGGAAATGTCTTAAAGAAAACAATGTGCCAGAATTATACATCAGAGCAATAAAATATATGTACAAGGGAAATAGAACGTACGTTAGAACAACTGTTGGGACTACAAAGGGCTTTGTCATTAACACTGTCCATCAAAATTCAGCTTTTAGTCCCTTCCTATTTATAATAATAATGGATATTATTACCAAGGATTTGGGCGAGGAAGCTCCTTGGGCAATGATCTTTGCAGACGATATAATCCTCTGTGCCAAAAGTTAACAAGAATTGGCTAATACTGTGAATAGATGGGTAAATGCAATAGAAGAAAGTGGTCTCAGGGTAATACGAAAGAAAACAGCATACATGATGATAAAGTTTAAATAGGATGAAAACCAGCTAAGTGCATCCCTTACTTTAGGCGATTGGCAACTTACAAGCGTGGATTTCTTCAAATATTTAGGATCAACACTTCAATCGGATGGTGGAATGGATAAAGAAATCCAAGCAAGGATAAATTCCGGATGGCTTAAGTGGAGGGACTTGACAGGCGTTCTGTGTGATATAAATATGATGACTAAAAGGCGCACTGTATAAATCCATCATACAGCCAACAGTCCTGTATAGCTCGGAATCATGGGCTATACGTAAAAGAGAAGGGCAGCGTCTTGCCGCCATGGAGATGAGAATGCTAAGATGGGTGCTAGGAGTAAGCAAAAAGGAACATAGAAAAATAAGAAGAATTTTGGGTACTACAACTATTACGACAAAGCTCCTAACAAATAGACTAAGATGGTATGGCCATGTCGAAAGAAGGGACGATAGATATGAAGTGGTTATTTCATTAATTAGAAGAGATACTTTAGTAATCGAGTTTATTGGTAGTGTAAAGTATATGCAAAAAAATGAATAATGATCCTGTTAGTTTTAAAGGTTGTGCTTATGTAGCTGCGCGAGCCCATTATTATTTGAATAATCAGGCGATGGTTGAATACAAGAGAGGGGCTATTAAAATAAAAATAACGTGATGGTTAAGTACAAGCGAGGGGCTATTAAAATAAAAATAACGTGATGGTTAAGTACAAGCGAGGGGCTATTAAATAAAGTAACGTGATGGTTAAGTACAAGCGAGGGGCTATTAAATAAAGTAACGTGTTAGAATTCGCCTAGACGGGGTCAAGGGAAAGTAGCGTGCGAAAGAAGGTTTTTGATTCCATTAGCGCGTTTAATTTAATTCGTAGCCTCTACAGATAGGTCGGAAAGATAATCGTGATAATAGATTTCGCAGGAAAACAAAGGAGAGGAAGACCCAAGCTTACCTGGATTTATAAAATACGGCACGATATGAAAGTCCACAAGATAAAGAAAGATCTATGTAAACATAGAAACAAATAGAAACGAATGCTGAAAGGACTGACCACCAGCCTAGGTGACAAACAGTCAAAGAAAGAAAAAGAAGAAGAGGAGGCACTAAAAGAAAAATCTTAAAATTCTATTCTAGGTTTACACAAACAAACATTTTTTAGATCATCTATAAAAGCAACCTGGTTCTGGAATATATGATTCATGTAGTGTTTTTATCCGTTAAAATATTAACTGTAGGAGGATTATATATATATATTTATATAAACTCGGGCCTTCGGCCCTCGTGGGAAGGGGGAGGGGGGAAGGGGAGGAGGGGAAGGGGGGACGACTCATCTATGCTCCGTATAGAAGTAGCATATTTGCTATGCAATTTATGGGCGAGAAAGGTGGGAAGGGGCGAGAATGCCTATAGGGGGGATTAATTCCAAATAATTGGACTGACGGGCATAGGGTAAATATCAATGTTTACTAATTTCAAAGCGGAAATAAGAATAAAAATTGGTTAGTAGTCAGGACACGGTTAAAAAGTCATATTATCAAGGGTATTAACAAGAACAATATATTAATCTAATTTAAAAAATAAATAAAAATTTTGCCCTCTCTGGGATTCGAACCCACATAAGTAGTGGTATAGGCTTTTGTAGGGGCACAGGGATCCATATCAGTAGAGGCATAGGCCCTTGAAGGAAAGGGCATAGGGTAATTATCAATGTTAACCAATTGAAAATCGAAAAAAAAATTTCGATTTATTTGGCCAATGGTCATTTTTTTCATTGGTCAGTAGCCTGCGGACGGTCAAAAAGTCATATTATCCATGGTATTTACAAGAACAATATATGAATTTAATTTAAAAAAAAATAAAAAAAAATTTGTCCTCTCCTGGGATTGAACACGAACCTCCAGGTCACAAAGCTGGCGCCAATAACTTGAAGGGTAACGGACAACGGACAACCAAAAACGAGCCCATAAATTGCATAGTAATTAAAATTAATTTAAAGAAGATACGCATAAAAATATTAAGTATGGTGGGTGAGATTACGTTTGTTTTAATAAATAAAAATTTTGCGTATATACACACAGTAAGACTGGTAAAAAAGATAAACAACCTATTAAAGTTGTTTTAAGCTAATTTTATAGTAAATGGTCAAAATACTTTCCTAAAACTAGATTTGATTTCATATTTATAGGCAAATTGAGGTCTATTAACACCTAATTCAAACTATCATTATTGGTTGACATTGTATTCGTGATGATGTAATCAATATTCAAAGGGGCATTATGCTAATAGGGCTGATAGTAATTACACTTTGATAGCAAGTCCTGCCTTGCCTTGTGTGGTGCTATGTTTTGTCCTATTAATTCAAAACTTATGCAAAATATTAAAACCCGACCCCGCCCGAAAAATCGATAACGAGAGAGAGATGATGTGGGTAGGAGACACGCGTATGTATTACAATTCTAACACATAGATGAGGGGTGGGGCACCTCTTATGCATTAATTTAAAAAATCGAAATGCTAACACATCTCTCTCTCCCATCTCCTCCACTCCCGCCCCCTAAACCTCCCCCCCCCCCGCGCTTATAATACTAGGGTAGTTTAACCTTGGCATATAAAAATACTTATAAAGAGTATAGTGAAATGCAGTAAATTTAATTCCAATCCTATATTTTTAAACATAGCAAATACAAAACGACGGAATTTTGTATGCATTTAGTTAGTAACCATCTAAACATATGATCTGCCCATGTAGCTAGCATGAAGAAAATGCTGCATTTTTCAATTTATGATATATTAATCCCTTATCAATTTATAATCTCAAGATATAAATGAAATTTTATGTTATTTAAATAGATAATGAAATGGAAAATCAATATATTAAAGATAATTTAACAAATATAAATTATTATGAAAAAATAGAGGGGGGGGGGCTACTTCAGCAATTGACGTTTTTTGATCATCAAATAAATAAATAACTAATTAGTAAAATATTTAAGAATTTGTTTCAGTATTTTATAATAATTTTGGAAGGAGCATTTTGAAATTTTATCCTTTACTTAAAAACAATTTGGACAATGGTCATTTTTTTTTATTGGTCAGTAGCCTGCGGACGGTCAAAAAGTCATATTATCAATGTTACAGTATACGGTCAAAATTATTGGGGTTTAACAAACTATATAAATAAAATTTAAAGTAATAGCTCTTGCAGAATCCTAAAATTCCTTTTTAGTTTTAAAAAAGAACTAATTTCTGAAACTAACGCCCCGATTCGCTCGAAACTTTACCCGTAGGTTCCCAGGGCGGCCAGGGGTAAAATAGCTTTTTCAGATTCCTAAAATACCCTTTTGTTTTAAAAACATCGGACATTTCCCGGCCAGTTTCATAAAAAAATTCAATTTATTTGGCATAGTCATTTTTTTCATTGGTCAGTAGCCAGCGGACGGTCAGAAAGTCATATTATCAATGGTATTAACAAGAACAAAATATTAATTTAATTAAAAAAAAAAATTCGTCCTCTCCTGGGTTTGAACACGAGCCTACAGGACACAAGCCGTGGGCTATACTCACTCACACCCTTGGTATTAAAATGGTAGAAGTTTTTATGTTATTTATATGGATAATGTAGACGGACGACGGACGGACAACAAAAAACGAGCCCATAAATTGCATAAACAAAATTTTTTTATACTTTTGCCTAATGGAAAAATACACATATGGTTTAAATTTTGATTTAATATCATTATTATTTTAAAAAATAACACTGGACAACAAATATTGACCTTGTGAAATCAACTGGAAAATGGGTAACAGATTCTGGTAAAGTTTTTTGTGGGGATCACGAATATGTTTTTCTTTTTTGTTATATACGAGAAGTTTTTGAAATAATTGGTCTCAAAGTTGTAAAAAAGGTCGTTTTTGACCCTTTTTGACGATGAATACTGCGAAGATGAATCGAGAAAGTAAAAAGTTAAAGTTCTAAACGATATTACAATTTGATTTTAAAAACTTTAAAAAAAAAAATTTAATCTACCTGCAATAGTTTTAATTTTATGACGAAAATTCAATTACCCCCTTGTTAAATTCCCCTCCCTTATATGCAAATGCATACATAACACTATACCGCAAGTGCATGTGCGTAGTGTGAAAGAGCTAAATAGTAGGTCACTACTCTTACTACTACTACGCCTCTATCCATCAATCAAAATCTCAACACCTTCTCCCGCTTACTCCTTCTACTCTTGTTTAAAAACTAGATTTGATGCCATATAAAGGCTTTTATTAAAAGATGTTTAAATTTTTCATTATACCCTTCGCAAAATTTAAATGAACCATGGGCGTAGGCAGGGAGGGCCCCCCCTAAATAATTTTTTTTTAATTTTTCGATATAAAATTAAAAAAAAATTGTGTTTTGCCCCCACTTAAATGCTATAAATTTTTTTCGCTCCCCCCTAGTTTCATTTGCACCCCCCTAATTTTAAACCGCACAAACGAAAATCAGGGATTAATCATTTTTACAAGGATCAAGTGTGACGTCATTTTTCGCGCGTTTTATATCATTTTTATATGACGTATTTGTATGCAATATTTGAATAAAAGAAAATTAGTAAAAAAAATTGTTTATAAATTTATTCTTTAAAAGTTGAATTAAAAACAGTAATATATGGCAGTAAAAATGGCAGTTCATTTCATGGGTGTAGCCAGCTTTCATAATGGGGGGGGGGCTGAGCAAAAAAAGGTCGCCCGGAAATAATCCTATAGTTATAAATTAATAAAAAATTTACAATTTTATTTTAAAATTAGGGGGGTGCAAATGAAACTAGGGGGGAGCGAAAAAAATTTATAGCATTTAAGTGGGGGCAAAACACAATTTTTTTTTAAATTTTATATCGAAAAATTAAAAAAAAATCATTTGGGGGGGGCCCTCCCTGCCTACGCCCATGGTTCATTTAAATTTTGCGAAGGGTATAATGAAAAATTTAAACATCTTTTAATAAAAGCCTTTATATGGCATCAAATCTAGTTTTTAAACAAGAGTAGAAGGAGCGGGAGGAGGTGTTGAGATTTTGATTGATGGATAGAGGCGTAGTAGTAGTAGTAAGAGTAGTGACCTACTATTTAGCTCTTTCACACTACGCACATGCACTTGCGGTATAGTGTTATGTATGCATATAAGGGAGGGGAATTTAACAAGGGGGTAATTGAATTTTCGTCATAAAATTAAAACTATTGCAGGTAGATTAAAATTTTTTTTAAAATTTTTAAAATGAAATTGTAATATCGTTTAGAACTTTAACTTTTTAACTTTCTCGATTCATCTTCGCAGTATTCATCGTCAAAAAGGGTCAAAAACGACCTTTTTTACAACTTTGAGACCAATTATTTCAAAAACTTCTCGTATATAACAAAAAAGAAAAACATATTCGTGATCCCCACAAAAAACTCTACCAGAATCTGTTACCCGTTTTCCAGTTGATTTTTTTTGTAGACTAGTAATTAGTTCAATTTACAGAAAAATGAACTAATTGAAGCAAAAATATATTAAGACCAATAGGAGTTAAGTTACATTTCAAAATGTCTTGTCAGTGAATAGTTTAAGTTTCCATATTGCAATCATTGTCCAAATAAGTTTACTAATAATTTAATTATTTATTCTTTAAATTTGTAAGCAATAATGCAAAACATATTTTCAAATTTTAATATTCCCCTGCCTATTATCATATTTCAATGATTATTTACAATCACACATAGTTAAAATTAAAGGGTTTAAAAGAAACTGCCAGGTACAATTAGTTTATATGTCAAAACAATAGTAAATGTCTGTGGAACATATTTATACAAACCTAACAATATATATTTTATGGGCTATAATTATTCTAGCTTTTTCAGTAGGAATAAAAAAGACCCCTTAATTAATATATATAAGAAATAAAGATTCCAATAATTTTAAACAATTGCATAAGTGGATTAGCTATAACTTTAGAAAGATCAAAAGGACAAACATATTTGTACAACACAATTGTCAAGACAGATGCATATATATTGTAAGTATAAACTAGTAACATATAAAAAAATAATAAAGTGCACATGTTTCAAGATACAAAAGTATGAAACATAAACAAAATAAATCATCACAAAAAGTGTGCCACAATTGATTAGCAGGTATAAAAAAGAGAAATGTTTATATCGTTAACATACAAATTGAGATGTGAGTGTATTGACTAGAGTTCATGAAGGTTATGCAGTTTAATAGCCATATTTAGATTTGAGCTTTTCAACCAAAACTATATATTTATTCATTGCTTCTTCTTTAGACATCCCTAAATACATTTGATTATAAATTTAAAAACTAGGAATATGAAAAAATGTAATAAGTATGGCAGTTAAACAAAATTATTTGCAAAAATTAAAGGTTAAATAAATGCAAAGTTAATAAGTTGTTAAATTTAATATGGTTATATATTATGCTTACAAAACTAAGCTGATCATGATAAAATTTAAAACAATGTCATTAAGATTGACAATAAATGACACTTTAACAATAGTCTTAACAGTTAAGGTCATTTGAACTATTATTGGCAAACTCAAATATATATTAATTGTAGCCTATTTATAGTCTGAATAATTTTTAAATGTAAAATTTAAGAAAAGAATAATTTTTGTTTGTCAAAACCCCCTTTTCATATCTAATTTATTTAAAATTTAAGCTAAAATATAGACCTTTCTTTAAATTCCAGGCCTCCCATTTCGCCTTTTCTTTTATATCCAACATACCAGTTGGTTTTGCTATGCAATAAACATAATTACAAACAAAAATGGTTAAAATTTTACCTGTGTCCACATCGCCAACTGTGGCCTGTTTAAATAAACCATATATATCAAGAAGATCGTTATTATCTGGCTTTTTCTTCAAATTTTTAACTTCCACCGCTGCTTTCTCAAAATTCTTAAAATTATATAGGTCAGAAAATAATCATACTTCTTTTAAGGTAGCCATTGCCCGCAGATTATGACAAGGTAAGAATATAAATAATACAATAAGTTGGATAAAAAATTGTTATTCATTATTTAGTAGTAGGATGAAATTGTTATGAAAAATAAGATCTTTGGGTATAAATGAATGCTTACACTAGGTCTAAAATATCTAGTTTTACTAAACACCTAAATTTAATGATAACATCCTAATAATTTAAAAGTGACAAAGGTTGAATATTATTAGTTTTTCAATTTAGTCTCAGGTTCTAAAGCAAAATCTCATTTCGTTTTAAGTGACACTATGAGAATCTCGATATTGTCTCGTCTCTGCCTAAAAAAACTATGTCTCGTCTCGGAGAGGAATCTCGACATTTCTCCAACGTTTGAAAAATATCACGCCATCTAAATTTTAGTGGTGCAGAAAACCCGAGAAAATTCTCGGTCTCTGTTGTCTCAAAAATTTGAGACGAGACGAGATTTTGAGAAACTGACCGATATCGAGACAAGAATTTTGGGGTCGAGACAAAACGATACGAGATTTTTTCGTCGAGATCCGGCCTAAATTTTTTTTATTGTTCATAAAGTTTCAGCAAAATTAATTGCGTATTTTTATTTTGCATGATTCGCATTTAAGGTATTGAATGTAAATCGATTGGAATATATTTGATATTAAAAAACTCCATGTGTAGTAAATATATCTTGCAAAAATCCAAATTTGGTAGTTTTATTTCATTTACTTAAGTATGAGTGGCCCTAGCCTAGGTATGTGATTAAATTAAAAATATGTTCATCACATAATTATAGCGTTATTATATATTAGTGTGGTGTTTCCCCCTCCCTGAATTATTATTACTTATTTTTATTACTTTACGCGTAACACACGATTGTTTATTAGCTTATTTATTTTTGTTGGTTTGTTTATTCCCCCCCCCCACATACGCATATAATTATACGCTATTGTGCCAAATCCCTCTATGATTAAAATAGATTTTATTATCCATTTTGATCGAGCGCTGTTTCGTGATCGAGCACTTTTAATGGCCTTCGCGTGCGCGTTATATTAGTATAGAATCTAAAGCGTCTGGTTATTATTTTATTCGGTTCTTTTAAAAAGAAAAGCGCATTCATGTTATTATTAATTTTTATCGTAGTGTTATTATAAAAAGGAAGAAAGCACATTCATAATTTATTCATTCATTCTTCTTTCTTATTTTTGTGTTTCGCTTAATTTTACGAATAAACATAATAGTCCTCCCTTTTTGGGGGAAGACCCGTTACAACAATTTAAATTATTTTGTGCCTGGTTAAATAAATCTCGTCAGTGATTAATTGATTTTAGGGATTTATTAATTAGAAAATTTTGGGCTTAGAATAGATCTGATGGACTAGTAAATATAATAACTAATGCATTTATTAATTTCGCAGTTTCTCATCCTGCCTGATGTGGTAATATAAAACAGGTGGTTAATAAGGTAGCAAGCGATATTTAAGCACCATCGCGTAATAGATAGAATCATTAATTTTCTAAAGGTTTTTATGCTTTACCTCATAATATACCTCCTAAATTAAAAGACATTATATTATTACATTGTCTTGTGTAACACTGCTTTTCACATTATACACTGGGGTTGGCAATGATTTATAAAAAAGTGGCAATTGTGCAATATAAATACGCGAACATATACTACTAGAAAATAATTATTTAATGGCAAAGTTGATTAGGAAAGGAAAGCTTTGGAATAAAAAATCGGACTGTAAACTATTGCGGTCGAGCATGAAATTGCAAAATAAGGCCCTCTGACTTCCAATATTTTTATACCCGGAGTTGCTTGCTTCATGCTCGAAAACCTTCTGTTACAAATTATAATTTTTTCTACGGTTTATGGGAACTTTCTCTTATATTGAGATATGCCACCTGGATTTATTAAACGACAACCAGGGATTGTAACAAATTGATACACCTAAAAGCTTTTGCAAACCCTTGGTCTATTTTATATAATAACGGTTTAGAATTTTATTATCGATATGTTCATCTTTATTTAAATTATTTTTAAATTTGTTGTCGTCCTTTGACTTCGGACAGATAAAATTATATTTAAAAAAAATAAATGCTTTCTGGTCACTTTTAAATGTAAGAGAATGAAAAAACTAATCAAATTACACATTATGATAATATTGCATTTTAGTCCCAATTATGAAGAATATATACAAACACTCAATTAAGGGCGAAAGGTCATAGGTATTTGAAAGAACTGAGCGATGACTCTAGTTATCTCTCCAGAATAATCAGAACTTTCATAATCCATTGCTTATAAACTAAGAGTCTAATTTTTGAAGTGATTAATTAGTCGCAATTGTGGTTAACACGGGGATGAACCAGCCAAGCAACTCTTACATGTCTGGTCAACAAATTCAAATATGTTAGAATACTGATTCAAATTCAGAGCGGGATGTCTAAAGCAGTTCTCTATTTACTCCCTAGCGGTTAAAATTTTTGTTATCCTTTTGGTCGATTTTTACTATTGAGCACCTTGGTAAAAAGGAATTAGAACATGTTCAAAGCCGTTAAAACATTCCATACCTTTTTTAATAAAACAAAAACTTGACATTCTTCCTGGCAAACTTGATGAATTTATTTTATATTTTTTTAAATATTCGACACACCTCGTTTTTAATGTTACAAGCATTTTCTTTTATTACTGTAATATTTCCCATTTTTAATCAATAATCTTTTTATGATAAAAAAGGCTCGTGTGCTTTATACATAGACTAGATAGACTGCTCATGCCATATGTTGCATATGGTAAATTGTGTGTCAAATTTTCCTCCATTTTGATGAGGGCAACTGGTGCATTTTAACCATGTAATTTTACCCTATAACAGTCAATTTACCTTCCTCACTAGTTTTTAAATTAAAACGAACGTCATAAATTAATATTATACAAAATTTTGATGGCGCTATATTATTAAACAAACTTTAATCGCATTTTTTACATTTTTAATTTTTATGTATTGTGTAAAATTTATTTTAAAATGCTGTTTTTGATATCTACCCAATTCAGTATTTTTTTATTTACATTTTTATGATTATTTAATTTTCGAAAATTACTAATTTCTATATGATCACCACTTTAGCATGTTCACATCAAAATGGTGGAAAAAAGGATGCACATTTTTTGCGTTGATGAGAAGTCTATCTATTGTAGTCTATGAGTTTATATGTAGTTAATAAACGTTTCAACGCAATATAGGCGAGGCCGTAGTTAGATAAACACTAAATATTCTAAAGTAGAATTTCTAATGTGGTTAAAATAATTTTAAGTGAAGTAAAATAAAGGGCTCAGGTCAAATAAATAACTTGTTTTTAAATTCAAAAAGCAAGTTGTATTTGAGATAAATAAGCCCACTAACTCAGTATCTTTTAAACTATTTGATATTCCAATTACATCCCAAATTCAATAACAATCAAAAAATGACATTTTAACGGTTTATTAGCTATCGAACGTCACCAATATAATAAAGTATGGATTACAATAAATATTTAGTTGTATGCAATGGAGATAAATCACACACAACCAACGGTGACAACTAAAGATGAATTAGGTAAAAGGTTATAATAAAGAACAATTCTAAAGAATGTAATCCAATTCAGGTCGTATGTACATGTTTTTGGAATCATTCTCGATTCTAGGATACCCGGCAACCATGGCGTCTTGGGCCCCGATGTATATGGTGTTATAAATTTTCCAATAAACGTCGCGCACCTTCCTGGCCGGATGAAAGAGGCCCTGAGAAAAGTTAAAATATTGATATTAATCTTTTGAGCACTTAATTTTGCTATTGAGTTCATTCATCTTATATTATAATTACTTTGCGCTTTATAATATAGTATATTTATACTTACATAAAATAAACATGACACTTGTCCCAAAATTTGGTCTGTTTTTCCACGTTGCTAATCAAGTTTAAGAAAAGATTATGTAATCTTATTATTTTCTAGTCTACAAGATTTTCTTTAAAGCCCCTTTAACACTGTAACCTCAAAAATGCGAGAAAAAAAGGACGAATTGGTTAGCCCTCGCTCATCGTTCCAATCCATCCCAGACTATAAAATGTTGAAAGGCGGCAAATGTCTCCACTTTATATCGGGGTAAGCGATAATCCTCTCCGCTTTCATTTGAACCATGAGCTGCGTCGAGAGCTCTAATGAAAGCTAGTAATCCAAATCAACAAGACCTCAAATATCTCCACTATTAAATAAGACTAATAAACTCAAAAAACCAAAAAGTTCGCCCTAGCGCTAGTCAACTTTATTGAACATTATCAAAACTCAAAAGACACCTTAGTCTAAAGTTCTAGGGAAAGTTAAGGGCTCAACATAGAACTGGCACGAAAGAAGTGATTTCTAACCTGTAAAACGTAGAGCAAAATCCGGATGGGCCCGAGGGCAATTCTCAAACCTTCAACTGCCTCGTGAACGGCTTGTATTACGTGGGGACTGGCCTCAAACACGTTGGGCCACACGTGATTCATGATGTGAACCAAGGCGTCTTCGCACCCGAACCCCACAACGCCCAGGGCGAGGTGCTTTATGGTCGCGCAAGCCGTTTGGCGATGCACCAAATCCCTGTAATAAACATCGATAAACCGAAATTAACGTGGCTATTTAAAAGGATTTGGCATTTGTCACTTTTAGATATTCTTTACCTGTCGCTAAGGGCGTCTTCCAAGAGCGGTGTAACGGCGTATATGTAATCTTTGCCCATCTCCCCGATGTACTCGAAGAGGAATGATAAGGATTTTAGGACCCCGTTCTGCACGTTCAGCTCCGGCACTCGGTACTCGTTCATGAGAGCTACAATTTTACATAAAAAGTTAAATTTGTTCAAAGGTTTTGCCCTAACCCCGCCCGATTTTATGACTAAATCCACCGACCATGCCCAAATCCCTTGAGCTGTCCAAAGTTCCCGGCCCGAAATGATGATTTTTTATTTTTAGTAATAACACGGTCTACAAATAAAGGTCTTGTGTAATCAACCGGGAAACGATTAACATATTCTGATAGTTTTTTGTGGTGAGCACAAAAATGTTTTTTGTTGTTTTCCTATACGTCAAGTTTTTTAGATATTTAGATTCAAAGTTGCGAAAATGACCGTTTTCGACCCTTTTCGACGCTCAATAGAGCGATATTGAATAGCTAAAAAAAATCTTAAACCTCTAAGTGGTAGAACCAACTTAGGGTAAAACATTGAAAAATGATTTTTTCCCTATTGTTTTTACTTTTTCTAATATATCAAAAATGCAATTAGTCCCTATCTTTGAGCCTCCCTCCTGCTCTATCTAATTGGCTTATATGCTTATAAAACACTATACCCTTAGTGCATGTAAGTGATTGATGAGTGTGGTGGGTGCAAGAGTAGTGGGTTAATACGAACTAATCCTACTACTACGCCTGTCATCCTCCCTCTCTACTAGGGGAATAGCTAGTATTACGCCACTACTCTTACACACCCCCACCCCCACATCATCCATCAATCACTCACATGAACCAAGAGTATAGTGTTATAAACCCAATTAGATAGAGGGAGGGAGGGAGGCTCAAAGGATGCCGCTTCGCATAGGGACTAATTGAAATTCGATATATTGGAAAAAGTAAAAACAATAGGGGAAAAAATCATTTTTCAATGTTTTACCCTAAGTTGGTTCTACCACTTAGAGGTTTAAATTTTTTTAGCCATTTAAGGTCTATTGAGCATCGAAAAGGGTCAAAAACGGTCATTTTCGCAACTTTGACCCGAAATATTTAAAAAACTTGACGTATAGGAAAAAAACGAAAAACATATTTGTGTTCACCACAAAAAACTCTATCAGAATATGTTGACCGTTTCCCGGTTGATTTTTCTTGTAGACCACTGTAATTTTGTCATAATCTCCAAAATAGTTGATTTCAATTTTAAATTTTTTTAGATCTACGATAATAAATATTAAATGTAACCAAATAAAAAAGTGACAAAATAGTACACGAAAACAAAATACCAAACTCTATAAAAATTTCTTTAATCCCGAATCTTAATATGGTGCCCGCCCGAAAATCTAAATTTATGACAGTCCACACGGCCGGTGGGCCGGGATGCGTTGAGCAGCGAGTAGGGCTTTTCCGGTCCTTGATTTAAATCATAGAATAAAATTGAAAAGAAAAAGTTCGTTACACTTAAAAAGGCTTGATAAGTGATTTCACGATAACCACTCTATTTGCCCCCCTTACGTGCTATTGACATTCACAAGAGATAAAAAGGTATTCTTTCACACAAGATTTAGGTGAGACGTTAGAGGTAAATGAAAATACCGGGCAGGACGGTGAAGGGCGAACAAGTCTCGGCAACGATAGCAATGGCAACGGTGGTACAGACGCGATTTTGACGTTCCTGCACCTTCAGGTTATTGAGCAAAGTGGCTAATACATCGTGGGGCCTAGAACAAAACAGAAATTGTGAAATTAAACTTCAAGTTATACCACATGTCGGGTTCAATAAAATACGTATAAACATTCTAGCTTGCGAGGGCTATGTAATTGTGATGAAATCAAAAAAGTACGTTTCCCACCTCTCAACCGTATGAGTTGGAACTTTGTTAAAACGGCTAATTTAGTCGACCTCTAGACTTAGTCGAAATTTGAAAAACAGGCCAGAGTCCACCCTTAGTCTTAGTTGAGCCAAAGGTCGTCCAAACAACTCAGCCGTTTTAAAACACTAATTACATATATATGATAAACGTACTATTCAAGTGAAGCCGTAATATTATTTGCTGTCATTTTTAAAGATATTAAATTGGCCAAGATTGAAAGAAGTGCCAAATTGCCCGATACTTTTATCAAATACAATAGTCTACAAAAATAACTCATAAATGAATATAAAAAAACGAAGGAATACATTTCCCAAATTTTGAGATATCAACCGTTCGTAAAGAAGTAATTTTAAGCACGCATACACACATACCCAATAGCCTTGGCGATGTAACCGAAGGTGTTAACAGTAGCTCGCCTAATGGCTTTTTTGTGCGCTTTCAACAGTTCCAACAATTCAAAACAGATCCGCATCCACTCCCTGGCAGAAACGAATTCAGATCCTCGATCCGCGATCCTTCCCACCAAATCTATGCAATTCTCTTGCACCTTTTCGTGCCTGCACATGTTAAAAGTAGGACAACGTTAAAATGTATTGCATTTTACAGACATTTTTTAGTGATATTATTGAGCAACCGAAGAAATTTGGGTCGCAAAATTTTCTCCTCAAACTATGCACTTTTAAAAGTAAGAATGGCGCATTTAGCTCCAAATAAAATATTATTCAATCGCTCCTTGAGCTATTTATACTTGCGACGTAACAAAAAAAATCAAAGCGGGCGGCATTAAAAAACCGCCTGCAAGAAATATTCTCAAGTGGAATTAGTAACGAATTCATTTTTAAAATAGTGTTGTTAAAACGGCAGGGTTTTGTTTGGTCGACCTTCGGTTTTATTCGACTAAACATAATCCAGCCTTTTTTACGACACTACTTACAACATATATTCAAGCGTCTAGGCCAACATCTATGTATTAAATAATCTCCTAAATCATATAAGTTAATATCCTCGCTTCTAAACACAAAAATATGAGGAAGAAGAAATCCATATAATTTCTTCACCTATTTTTGAGGATGGGGGTGAGGCGGGGCAAGAGTTCCTTGATGGGTGGGGTCATTTTGGTCATTCCGATCACGTTAACTATGCTCTTCAGGGCTCCCAATATGCTGCCCAGCACTTCGGGATATTCCTCGCCGAGGTACTCGTAAAGCACTACCCCCAAATGGCCCATCAGTTTTTCCTGTAAACCAAATACCGTGAGGTAAAATGAGAAAAAGGTTAGAAAAACGAAAATGAAGGAATCGAATTATAAATTTTCGAACGTTAGTATATGTTAATAGGCACGAAGACAATGGTTGCAATGACACTAAAAAGTGTATCATCTGAGCAGAGGTCAGATTTGTTTAAATTTTTCTGCCGAGCACGGCCTGTAGAGCCCGACCTCGATAGCTGAAAATGATTCTTTTTTATTTTTTTCAGATAGTAATTTCGTTAGTTTTCCACCATTTTTTAATTTAATTCTCAAATAAGAAGTGAAATCATAATTTTAGATTATAAAATAACGCATTGAGCCCCGTATAATGAGTAGAGCCCGCTAAAAAATGAGAAAAGTACTAACCTCTTGGCACATCTTCATAACGAGCGTGATGCGGGAAATGAGGTCGGCCGCCTGCTGACGGACCTTGGCTGATTTATTGTTTAGGCGCCACAGAATGGTTCCGCATATTTGGGGCAAATACGGCTTCACCCTCTTGCCCAGCCCGTTAACGACGGCTCCGAATCCGTTTAGCATGATGATATCCTAACGCCGATCGAGAGGGAACAACAAAATATGCATATTTATACTTAAATAAAAAAATTTTAAATTTCAATCAACAAATCTATTATATTTTGTCAAGCAAAAACGGTTGGGTTTTGTTTAGTCGACCTTTGGTATTACTAAGACTAACTAACGGTTAACAACACTAACCTGTTTTTCAAACTTTGACCAAGCCTAGTGGTCGACCAATAAAAATAGAACAAGCTACCAAACAGAACCCAGCCGTTTTTGCAACACTAATGTTTTGTAAATACCACTCCGCAAGCATATAAGCTTGGCTCGAGGGCTTCAAAAAGTTAGACCTTCAAAGCCAACATTGCAGTTCGATCCGCTAGAGCGCGCCTTACATCGATTGCCTCAGCTTCGTGGGAAACACACAGCTAGCCTTTTGCATTTAAGACAACAGAAGAGCGCCTCTTTTTATACAAATTGTAGCGCCGAGGGGTGCTCAGCGTTTTTTTGCGATTATTGAGAGGTTAAATAATTCAGTGGACCAAGGAATATTTGAAGCCTAAAGTTAATTATTCGCCCCCTAAACTCGATCAAGCCCTAGCAAAACTAGCACACAAAATGTTCTAAATATTTCCCTTAACCTAAAAATAACGCGTAAAAGCAATCTAACCTCGGTGGTTTGTTCTTGGAAAGCGTAGAGTATGCCGTCGATGAGTTGTTCTTCAAGGCGAGAGTCTATGTCCGAAGCGCCCATGTTAGTTATAACGTTCTCGATCGTCTCCATCACCATTTTCCTGAATTGCTCATTCTCATCTTTCAGGTCATCCACGATCCTTCCTACAATCAATCATCAAATAGAATGCAAAGGTAACATCAAATTAAACACTATTTTGCGAATGATTTAGAGGGCAAAATGTTACAAAAGCTTAAAAGCCCCGAAGTTCAATAAATTGATTAAAATTGGCTCAAATACACGGTTCTTCATCAAAAAATATGAATGAAAAGCTGATTGAGTCAAATTATTTTTATTAAGGGCATTCAAATATCTAAAGAAGCTGCCTTATGAGCTATTGAATAAATCGTGACATCTTTTTTATGTATATTTTACGCTGAAATCGAGACTTAGAGATTTAGGAGGGCTGGGGCTATTACTAAAACAACACTTAATTCGTTCTAGTCTGAAAAACCTTACTTTTTAGCGAGATCTTAGTTCAAAAATCTTAAAAACTGCGCGTCAAGTTTTTTTCGAATAAAGAAAAAAGTGCATTTCAATACTTTTACAGAAGCATAAGTCCGCAGCCATCTAAAACAGTTTCCACGGTAATTATTAAAAATTACAAGTTGGACAGGACGGAGGGGCAACCAAAAACGAGCCTATCCACTGCATAGCAATTAAAACAAAAATAGCAAGGACCAAGTGTCTAAATACCCACAAGTTTTATCTTACACCGAGTCTAAACTGAATAAATGCATTTTTGCCGTTTTAACGGGTCGGTCGATGCCTGATCGAATATAAATTTTTTCCATGGAATTCACCTCTGAAATCAAAAACTTTCGCGAGGCGCATTGTTACGGTCGACACATAAGCAAATATCATAGACAGACATTACCCACGATTTCGGCTACGCCCACTTTGTTCGCAATTTCAACCGTAGTGTCCACTAGCTGGCGATAATTTCTCTTGTCCAACGCCATCCTGTGTTGCCAAAAGTGCTTGAAGAAGGGCGGCAAAATCTCGTCCCGTATGTACTGAGGTTCCACTCCGTCCGTGCCACAGCACTGCTTAACAACCTTCAACACGATCTTCTTCATCTCCTCGTCCGGCGATTGAAATTCTCGGATGAGGATCAACATCACCTCTCGCGTGTAGTAATTCGCGTACTCCGCATCCATCAAGGGGATGAGGTAGCCGATAGCTTTCAAAAAAGCCGCTAGGCCCTGCAAACAAGCAAAATTAAACATTTAGGAGTGATATAGAATACAAATTCTGGTATAGTGTTGAAAAAAACCATGGGTTTTGGACTAAGAGGATTTAATCTGTTTTTGCTAAACAACACTAATCTGGAAACCCGGCTGTTAGGGAAACTGGACGAGCTATTTTTTAAAAAAAATCTCACGTCTCGTTTAAGATGGTGGGAAAATTTTCCCAAATTTCTTTCATGCGCCAATTCCAGAAGGATGAGCGGCGATTTAATTTTCATTTAGGGGTGGGGCTAATTTATTAATTATACCATTGCATCAAGCTTAACAACGTGGTCGGCCGATAATAATGTTTTCGACATTGAAATTATGTAGTATTAATTGAAAAATGTACACACACAAAATACATATATCATCATCATCATACCTTTCCTCGGTGCGTCCTGATACCCTTCCAAAGTGGTTTGAGCACGGAATCGAACGATTCTATACCGTATGGGGTAGCCGCTTCAGCTAGACCCGCGATCGATAGGGCCGTGATCGTGCGCACTTTTTGCTGTTCGTCCACCAGACCTATTGAGGGGGAGTAGGTATAGAAAAAACGCTTTCATTTGGTCCTAGATTTATTTATAATAACACGCTTAAAATACTCGTGTATCTAAAATGTAGTATAAACCCCTCTGACTTCAAATTATATCTTGTTGAAATATTGAGGGTTTTGCCCATTCTTCACCTTTTCCAGTTGCTAAATAAAACTTTTTACAAAAACTAAACGACTTTTACCCACAGTTTTTAAGGTAGCACCTTATCGACGAAATACTAATGTTGTACAAACGGGGCTGGGAATTGTTTGGCCGACCATTGGTTTTAGTCGAAACGACATAAGCAAAGTAAAGGTTTGGTTTCTTTACGTTTAGTCGTCGGCGTCCTACCAAGAAAAACATAGCGAAAAACCTTTGGTTTGTGTTTATGCTTAATCGATTAAAGCCAAAGGTGGACCAAACAGAACCCAGCCCCGTTTGTGGCGGGACACTAATACCAACAGGGCACACATACACGTACCGTGTTCGATGATTTCCACCAAAGAACGGAGGTGAGGCAGCACGGCGCAGCCCATTAGAATAGCGATCTGTTGCACGATCTTGATCCCGGTATGCCTGGCCTGCCAAGACTTCTTACTATTGCAAACGGCTTTCAAGAAGGGGAGCAGGGCGGGAATGCCCAGGGCAGAGGCTACGACCGCGAAGGCCCGAGCCGTTGTGTTACGCACGTATTCGTCTATGTTATCAATGTCCGGTCTCATCACAGATATCATTGTGGCCAGGCCCGCTGCTTTGGCCAAGTTCGATATAATTTCTCGGCCCTCGACACGGGCGTAGTAGTCTTCGTCTATGAGGAGCGGCTCTATGACCACCAGAATCTAGGTTTTATAGGATGGGTAGTTGTCAAATTTTTAAGAGTTGTTAAGAGCAAAAATTGATTGGAAAAGCAACTTTTAAATTACATAGTAGAATGAAAGATGAATCGTTGTGATAATCTAAGTTAGATAAGAATGTTAATTAATAAATAAATGGCCGGGTCTGATTTACCTTGTGGACGAAGGGTCTGACCAGGTCGTCCAGTTTGTAAAGAATTCGATCGATGACTTTAACTAGCAAATGCCTTTCCTGATCTTCCAGCGTGGGTGACATCAAGAGAGGCAGGATTTGATTAAAAAGAGGTCCTGCCCCCAACTCCCTAGCCTTATCCGTAATTTGTCTGAGCGCCGACTATGGGGAGCATGCATAGGGGGAAAAACATCGTGTAAATAGTCACAAATTTTATTGCATAAATACATAAGCATACCTTTACAATAACAGACGTTTTAAGTGATGAGTGAAATGACTTGAGGGAGTTATTAAAGGGAGAGAGTTTGATATATAATAGAAATGGTTAACATTACCTTAAATTATAAACATTTATCTTAAAAGGATTCATTTTAAATGCGATATATACCAAGGTTTAAAATGTGTTTGCAATAAAAGTTAGATGTCAATTGCTCACCGAACCTTGTGAACACCGGTCATTTATTGTTATTTAATTATTCACCAAATATAAATTGGAAGTTTACTGAAGTGGAAATATGCGGTTTTGAAACAAAACAAACATACACAAACTACGCAACTTTCTGAAATCCAACAAAAAAATACAACATATCATTTACTAGATGAATCTTTTTGTAGCGTCAAATATATTTAATTACGTGGTAATTTTGTGATTCATTCCATAAAAAAATCCTTTCACCAAAACTATAAAATTATTCAATTTTAGAGTGGATATCAATATAAAAAACACTTAAGGAAGGATAAAAATACCTTTCGCATGGGCGGGGTGCCATTCTTAATTTTAAGCAAGAATTTCATGATTTTTCTCTCCTTGGCCTCCTCGGGTGGAAGGGCGTCTTCGTCCACGTCCACTAGCAACTTGTCAAAGTATTGGGAATCCTCGGGCTTGAGCAAGGGCAAATTGTCGCCCTTGGGCTGAAGGTCGGGCACGACACTAGTTTTACGATCCGGGGTCGCCTGGTAAATATTTAAGTTATAGATAAAATAGGCAATAACATCTCCCTCTTGCGTGTAATTAATAGTTGATGCTAAGGTGGTATGGGCATATTACACTAAGAAGGGGACGAATGATGTAAATCTCGAAAAGTACTGAATGATGGAGGTACCAGGGAAGAGAGGAAGGGGACGACCTCCTACTAAGATTAATCAAGACATGATGGCACTTGCCCGATCAAGATGGAACAAACTCATCAAAACAAACCCCACGACTACTGTGGGACAAAATACTCGTTAATAAAGAACAAGAGGTCCCTGTAGCAAAAATTAGAGGTCCTTAAATAGGATATCCTTAGCAGTGGAACGTAAATCGAGTTTAAATAGTCTGCCCACTTGGCATCCTATATTTTAATCCCGGTCGTTGCCTCATGCTCTAGATTTTTTCTTGAGTAAATTGTAAAATAGTGGAGAAAATCTAGATATTACCCAGATTTTTAATTCTGACGATAGACTTGAAATTCTTATGCTGGGAGACAACTTCTTTAAAGCATTGATGATTTAGATTTTTATATTAACCAATATCTCTGTTTTAAGTTTTTAAATTAAAAAAGGTAATGTCATTACCTGCATGAAAAAGGCAGATTGTCCGGCCATGGGGGTCGGGGTACCCATGAGCTTTCGGACGGGCGTTCTCAGGGGCACGTAACCCGTGGGTGGGGGCAAAATTTTGTAGCCCGGGGGCAGTATGGTATCCAGTTCTTCGTCCGTCATAGGCCTATTTCGTTCGTCCATCTCTTTTTCCCAACGGTAAGCTTGAACTTGCTCGGGCGTCATAGCCATTAGGTGACCTATCAAGAAGCGTTGTTTTTTAAGGAAACAAAGAGTATTTAAATATTATATATCTAGAGGGACTCCCTAAAATACAGACAGGCAAGGCCTTAAGGCTTTTACAACGATTTTCTTTAACTTCGAACATCTCGTCAATTGTTAGAGTGACGAAAACACATACACATGGTAAGGGGGGGGGGGGGGGGGGGAGAGTAAGTTGCATGGGAAGGAAGGAGAGGGAAAGGGCGTTCTCTTTCAAAAGCTTTGATTGATCACCCTTTTCTCTCCAGTGTGCGGGAGGGGAGTCAAGATGTTCGTTAAAGAAAAACGCTGTATGATAAATCTCGTAGGGCGTATTATATATGATGAGCAGACTAATCAGAGTCCTTATAAGTATAAAAAGAATTTGACATCTCGAGATGTAAGGAAAATGTAGCAAACTACCAAGTTAAATATGACACAACGATAGATAAGGACATGCAAGTTTCATCCTTGTTGCAACAATAAATATCTCCAAGATCACCCTCACACTATTCACTCACAAATTATCCCTATAATATAAAATACTGACGCTTTTAGATTGAATAATTACTTTTAAAAATATATAAAAAAGAGTAAAATCTTAATTATATTTCTTACGGGGTGTGGGTGTGGCCAAGCCCATAGCTCTAACTCCGGTGGGCGTAATTCCACTGGGGGTAAGGCCACCCATCATGGCCCCAGGGGTCAAGCCACCGTGCCCGGGGGTCGGGGTTTGGTCGTAAGCCGGCGTTTCGTCCCACCTCGATCTCCGCTTCCCAGTAGACGAGGGGGTAGGGATGGAGACAGCCTCACTCCCTTTCCCTCCAGCACCCCCGGGAGTAAGGGTACCACCCGCGGGTGTTCCCAACCCGGCTCGAGGGGTGGCAGCGCCCTCTTCATCCATGGCGCCGCCCCGATCCGTTCTCGGGGTCTCCGCCCACCCTGCGCCCGCTTTGTGTCCCGGAGTTTCTAGAAGTCAATAAATGCGAACGATTGACTTGCAAGAAAATACAAATATATTTGATTCAAAAAAAGAGGTGCGGCGCTCCAAAATGATTGTAAGTTCGTGCATTTGAGATGTTAATACAAAATATACATTCGAGATCCCATTTTTTGAGAGTATGGTACTTATCAGTGGATAAAATAGTGTTGTAAAAAGGGCTGTGTTTTGTTTGGTTGACTAAGACTAAGAGGGTCGCTTATGGTCTGATGTTCAATCAAATTTCAACTAGGGCCTAGAGGTCGACTTAGAAAAAGATACCACATATTCTTTGGCCTGTCTTTATGTTTGGTGAAGTAAAACCAAAGGTCGACCAAACAAAACCACCCAGCCGTTTTTACAACACTAAAACATATTCCATATCCGACGCTTAAAAAGTCGGACTTGTGCCCACAAAAATCAAACTCCTTTATTTTATTTTAATAGCGAAAGGGTGCAAATTTAGAAACTTGTTGCGTAGCAATGTTATTATTATTATTTACTTACCCCTTTCCGTTTTGGGCGTTTCGTCCCACCTATTCTTCCTGACACTGGGCGTAGTTTGCTGCCTGCCCGGAGTTGCCCCACCTAGCTCTTCCTTCGGGGTCACGTGACCTCCACCCGGTGTCATGTGATGGGGAGTGGCCGTGCCCGGGGTAGTTGCCCCCAATCCCACGTGACCTAGGGGGTGAGATAGTCATATATAGTTCAGCGTTGCAGACACAATCAAATAAGATGCAATTGAGCAAACTACTAAACATTTTGGCTAATATCAAATCAAAATTAATATATACCAAATTTTAAAAAGAACCAGTTTTGATTTGTGTCCACTTTAATCTTTTAATTAATATGTGGGGAAAACATCAAAATCTTTAAACTTTTGATTTCTAATGATAAGAAATGGCTACGCTTTATCAAACTCCTTGATTAAAATAAGCTTTTTATGACGGTCCAAGGCTAAAAATTTTGATTAAAACCTTTCATTTCAGTACACAAACCTCTCTCATTTTAACCACATTGTAACTAAATATTTACAGTAATATTTTAAGCAACAAAACGAAGAGTTTATTCATAGTTAAATGGGTTTTCGTGATTAAAAGGCAACACCTTCATATAAACCAAGCCAACCCAACGCGCTTGTAAGGCAAATAAATGATAATATGCTTACTAGGTGTTTCAGCCCATTCGAAATCTGCAAGTTTTGGGCCCATATCACCGGAGGGCGTATCTAGAATGCCTCTGCCGGGCGTGGATGCATTGAGCATTTCTCTCCCAGGGGTAGGTGCTACAGCTTTTGTCCTGGGTGTCATTTTAATAGGTTGACTCTTTGGGGTAAGAGAAACATTTTTTAGCAAAAAATAAAACAAAAAACTCAAATTGGGAAGTCAATAAATGTTTTGGCCTTAAATGCTTAGAAGAGGGATAATATTAACTTAAATCACGATCGCATAGAGCAGTGGGGGGTCGCGAGTTTGCCGGGGGCCGCCAAATATTTTTAGAATAAAATAAAAATATGAGAAAAGCTTTAGAAAAAATAGTCACCAGGGGATTCGAAATCGTTGCCTTCTGTTTGTTTACATTTACAAGACGTTCGCTATAACACTCACACCCTGCTGCTATTAAAATAAGCTGTGAAACTTATTATCATAATTTATTCATTTTCTAATCTTTAAAATAATTATCTGCCTTTCGCTAGTACATATTTGTGTGAAAAAGGCTTCTCAACCATGGTGGATATAAAAACTAAAAAACGCAATCGATTGCGACTAGATTCCTGCATGAGGATAGCATTACAATCAATTGAACCAAGAATTAACAAATTGGTTGATGATGTTCAGCAGCAGAAATCTCATTAAATATATTTCCGAATGCATATATTTTTTATTATAAATCAATTGTTTTTATGTTTAATTATGAAGTTTTTATGTTATTATTATTTCAATATTTATTTAAAATTTAAATAGATAATGAAATAATAAAGTTGTGTTTTATGTTTATTATATAATAAAATGAAAAAATAATAGAAAATATAACATATATAAATTATTATGAAAAAAATGGGAGGCCACTAACAAATTATAAAATATTTGGGGGGCCGCGTGTCTAAAAAGGTTAAATGGCATAGAGCTTGTTTCACAAAAATAAAAAACACGCTTAAAAAACGAAATTGAAACAAAATCAACCCAATTTGAGCTAATAAAAAATTCTAAATTACATGTCCCTAAAGGAGTAATCTGGAGGGACTGCCCCTCCTATACCTTTTGGGGCCTCTAAAAAATAAGCCCATCTGTTGTTATAGTTACTTGTTGTCCTGCCAAAATATTAATATTCCTATCCGATTTAAACAAAAAATGTATATACACTAAAAATATAATAGAGATAAATTGTACTGCCTGCCTACAGCCCTTAATAGAATTTTCTAGAAAGGTCTTTGGCTGACAGTAAAACTAACAGAAAATGAATAAAATACCGTTCCGTTGGCTGAGAATGGTGTGGGTGTAGACAGTTCATCTTTTTCATCCATAGGAGTGGCTGATACTGCTTGATCCCATCTCCTTTTCTTTTTTTCAGGCATCCCACCATCTGCACCTATTGATTTTAGGTCTCCACTCTTAGCTTTATCATTTAATTGTTGCCGGTATGCAGCCTATGAAATAGAAATTTATTATAGTTGTTTACGCAATGAAATTTTGTATTTACTTCTGTTTTATCTAGGGTTTGCTGCTTCATAACATCCACAAAAGTTCTAGAAGATGGATCTGGTGTTTTCCCACCTAATTTCAAACAAAAATATGATCATATAAATGTTATTTTGATGTAAAAGTAATGCTTTGTTGAGGGGTTAAAATACAAATTTATATCGTTTCTTGCAAATATTAAACCTTCGGCAAAAGGGTCAAATCGTGCTGGAGATATCATAAGATTCCTTCTTCTTTGTTTGTACTCATCTTCTCTGTCAATAATTTTTGGAATTTTATGCTCGGCAAATGGATCAAACTCCTAATAATAAATTAAAGTTAATTCAATATAAGTAATGTACTTTGTCATTGGCAGTCATTTTAAAACTGGAAAACATCATGCTAGTTCCATTTGTAGCTGTTGCAGTATAATCATCTTCATCCTTTAAAGGGCAAAATGATAACAAATGAGAATTTAAAAATATATAATTATAAATGAAGAGCACATAAAAAGTAAACTTACATATGATGACCAACATCAATATCCATCTTTCACTCCATAATTTAGCATGGTGGTAATCAAACTAAGATATTTATCTGAAAATTTAAACAAAGGGGTCGGTTCTGAAAAGTTACTTTCCATATGGCAAAAAAATATTTTTGTTTATATCAAAATGTGATTCTTAGGTAGTCAATTACAAATGTAAGATATGGGTATGAAAAACATCATAGCACAAAATAGTTTATGTTAAAATTTGAAATATAAACCTCCATATCCTCTCCAGCAGGAATTGATGTGACATAGCCTTCAAATTTTCCCTTTGTTCCCCCATATATATCCTCATCGTAGAACGCTTTATCACCCAATGCCACTTTTTCATCCTGCCCATCATCCTCGTGCTCGTTATCTAAAAGCGTTTTTTGAGCTTGGATTTTTCTGATCTGATTTTCTAACTCTATTAGAGAAAATATAGATTTATTATGCGTGCATTATTACCTTCTTGACTAGCAGCAGCCATATTGAAAAAATGTAACAAGTAAAATAAGAATAAGCGACAAAAATTAAATTATAAAAATACCAGTCAAAATAGCACACATAAAGATCTAACTAAAGAGTAATAATTATATTTTTAATTAATTTCTGAGAGTTTTAATACTTATATTATCACTATATCTTTTAAAAACAAAATTGTAAATATAATGAAGTCAAATTGAAATGTTTTAATCTTGGATAAATTAAACAAAATTGGTTTTTATTGCCTTTAAATAACTACAGGACTTATTTATAATATGTGAATATCTAATTACATAAAGACCTCTTTAGCACTTAACATTTGTTTGAATTTATTAATAATAATCTTAAAATAATTTTTTCTAAGACTCTATAGTAAAATGGTTGATAGTGTATTTTATTATATCGAAATAACAGTAGTAAGGAATATATAAATCGCGCATTTATATATCAGTAAGTGTTGCACGTAACGGTGCGTATCCCTAGAACTTAACATTTAACACTACACCCCCATTTTTGTGTAAAAAACAAGGGCAAAATATTTAAAATGTGTGATACTGAACCAATCACACACTGGGAGTTATTTATGGACAATATATATTAATATTAGTATTTATGGATCAAGATGTGGATAGTAAAATACCACTTATTCAATTGCTCGGAATATTCTATAATATCTGTACATAAATTTCATATCAGATTTCTAATCTATACTAAGACTTCTGCCTAACGTACAAAAATTCTTTGGGGGAATAACAGTGGTGCAATTAAAATTAGTTTCTAATTTTCTACCTTGGCTCTTAAACTACAGAGATTGTTAACTACAGCTTAAAGCAAAAATAAATGTGTGAGCATATTAAGAATTTACCTTTTTCCACAGGTGCAAAAATGATATTTAGTGTTATTGCTTTTTTAAAAGAAGAAGGAAGTGACTTAGTCAGAAGAATAAATAGCAACAACAAATGCTATATTTTAGTTTATCTGGATTACTCGATCCACTTTTATCCAAATAAAACTGGATTCTGCTCCTTTTTAGTAAATGCATCAGCCATCCCTTAAAGTTCATAGGCCTCAGTTTGACTTCAAAGAGTATGAAGCACATCATAAATCATGGTCAAAAAAATTAATTTGCCTTACTATAAAAATAGTTATAGATATAAAATTTTCCCATTTTATCAACATTTAATTTAAATTTTCTTGGATTCCCACTCCGAATTTGTAAAAAGACATAACATATTCCTTTCCCTAATCAACCCGCTTAATATTCTCCAAATAAATTTAATCTGTTTGTTGATTCAATTCGCATATCGAATGTCAAAGTGGTGAAACACCCAACTAAGTGAAGTTGCACTAGAAAATAAACTAAAAATATGATCCATAGAAAATTTAAGGGAAAAAATATTGTTTGCTTTGCATGGCATACTTGAAATTAAAGAAAAATGAATGAAAAACTCGAAAAATTAATGGAAATATTTATAATGTCTGTGCTCAAGAAATTTTTACTTAAGGTCTGTATAAAAATTTTTTGTATACACGATTCTTCTAGTGTCCATTTTGTAATTGAATATATTGAAAACCTAAAATAAATATAAGTATATGAAAGGTGGATGTTTAATAAAATATAGAAATGGACAACATTTTCCAATTTTGTTTCTTTAAAGAGTTAACAAAAAATGTATAATTATTGATCTGAGTAATTTAGTGTTTGTTGTCATTTATTAACTATAGGTGTGTTAACATATACTAAATCATTGCTTATTCTCGAAAACAAGATACATATAAGCAATTGATAAGGTATATTCCCATTAAAAAACGCTTAAATGAGAAGCAGTGGGACTAAATTTTGGAGAAAAAATTATGAATTAAGCGATTTTTAACTTACAGTTAAAATTTTAAAATATTTACATAATTTTTGGCAGTAATGTCATTTATATTATAATGAGACTTCTGAAAAATACTTTTCTATGATTAACGACAAGTTTTGAGGCTTTAAACAAAATAATTCGGTTAAGTGTCCGTGATCTTATATGCACCTTTATGGAATAAGAGAGAAACAGCTGACGACATCTCCGATTTGGCTTATCTCCATGTTTATATCTAAATGTTTTTGAGGTATATTCTGAAAACTATTTCAATAAATCTGTTTTGTTTTGGGTTAATGTGCTAAATTAAATAAGAAATGTATTTATAAAACAAAAAATATGTTTTATTTTTTTTCATTAAGATATAAGGTATTAAAAGAAAATCGTTTACAACTAAGTTCCCGTGGACTGAATCTCACTTGGGACTTCACCACGGTCGACATATTTGCCCCATCCAACTCCTCTCCCGACCTTATAGTCAGTGCAGAGAATAGGAAGACAGCCATATATTCTTCCCTCGCGGACACAATATTCATTCCCTTAGTGGCATCCACAATTGGAAATTTAGGCGCTGAAGCTCTCGCTCTCCTGAAACAAATTGGAAAAGCGATCTCCAGCGTCTCTTTAGATTTAAAAGAGTACTTTTATATCAGGCAAAAGATCACAATGGAAATCGTTAAATCCAACACGATTTCCATACACGGATCAATGCCATACGTTTAGTTATAGCGCGTTTTTATATTTTTTGAGCCGTGTATGTAATTTTTTGTATATCATCTAAAATTATCAAATAAAATATATATTTAAAAAAAATAGAGTTATTAGAAGCATAGGCTTAACTAAGCTACACTATTACAAATCTTTTATATGATAATCACCAACGTTATTTTCTTCTGCCAATTTTTCACTTGAAACTTTGAAATTTTCATCTAAATAGGTGAGGTTTTCTCCTATTCATTTGAAATCTATTAAATAATCTTAACGACCATGATTATGACATAACACCCCAAATATGCATAAGAAAATTATAGTTTCTACTTGAATTTTAACCACTTATCTGATAATATTTTTGCGATTGCCACTTATAAGTAAAATAAGCGCTATAATAATATTTGCGTGCTCAAAACGTCGTGGTTACACATCACTTAAAAACATTATCATATCGGATTATTACTTATACGAATTTGACTACGTGTTAAAATCAAGGAAAGTGATAGGTTGTTCTAAGTTTGCTATTAAAATAGAGACGATATTGATAAGCAAGCCTATCGATGAACTAATGGATGCTTATAAAAAATGGAAGCCAAGATTGAGGAAGATATTTGTGAATTCCAAGAAAGGTTGAAGATTTATCTACATAATATTGAAGTTGAGGGCTAGTGTTGTTAGAAATCACAAGGAAAAGTGGTTAATTAAGAGATTGAAAGGTTATATTTTGACACAAGATTGTTGTATACTCTAAAATGGGGCTGGTGTCTGAAATTAGGGTTCGGGTTAGGAAAAGCATGGAGACCAGATAGCATTCAACTAGCCAAATCAAGTTTAAAGAATTCGGATTTGGAGGTATAGATCATCAACTTTTCTTTTGCCAACATCTTAGAAACAATATACAAGATGAAGGGCCATATTCATGATTGCTAGATTAAAGTTTTATATAAATTCCAAGGGATGTAATTAGGCTTCGTGATGACCAAATGCTATAAATTTGTCAGAAAATTGTACACACGTGTACATTGATTTCAAAGAGGCGTTTAATAAAGTGTTTAGGAAATAAGATAGCCCAACCTTGTTCATAATTATAATAATATAAATAACAGCTTTTATTGGAAGTAAATCTCAAATTATTAATCGATATTCATTTTTATGCGTATAAATTAAATTAACGTTACGGACAAACATGACTTATACACAGCGTATCACAAAGACGGAGTTGGTAGATCGATAAATGTATTTTTGTATGTACACATAATTGTAAATGAGCGATATCAAAAATTTGCGACGGTTTAAATCGATGGTTTAAGCTTTACTATTTAAGGAGTAGACTGACTTTTTCTTTAATTTGAAATAGAAAATGCCGTTATAGATTACGAGCGGGTGGCGCGATATCTATAAATGATTACAAAATTTAACTCGGTCTCTTTAAGAATGAAAGGTCCTTCTGTTGAGCTCTCAATCGGTACACTAGCCTTTTGCAGCTTTCTATATCAAAGGCACAAACATAACTTCGTAGTTGGGTGACACCTTATGGAACTAAGACTACCCCAAGCATAAAAAATGTGATACCGATTCGATAGAGAAAGTTTTCTGAAGTCTGACTTTTACCCTCTTGGCCAGAATTGCTACTAGTGCTTTCTCCTTGCTTACGTTTTCGAAATTTTCCAATCCCACTCAAACTATTGTCAACGTCTAGGGTTGGGTCAGTGGTCATTTTCTCATCCACATCTGCATAGTCTTCGAGAGGTTTTAAAGACGAAACGAGCATAACACCTCTAGTAGAATCTTCATCCCCTGACCCAAATCTATTATAAAAAAGTTAAAATGATTTTTATTAATAGTAGAATGCACCACAGTACTATTTAGATTCTCTAGCCAAAAAATGCAGCAAACATCTCATGAAAACCTTCGTAAACAAACACTAAAGAAATTAAACAACCTTTATGTAGGTATCTATTAATTGCTATGCAATTTATGGGCTCGTTTTTTGGTGTCCGTCCGTCCGTTGTATCCTCCCTATCTATTTGCATTGGGTATATTAGGTTATCGCTTTTTTAAATTAATGCATGAGAAAGAGGTGCCCCACCCCTCATCTCCATCTCCCTCGCTGTGTTAGTTTTTAAATTAATGCATAAGAGGTGCCCCATTCCTCATCTCTATCCCCCTCGGTGTGTTATATATAAGATTTGTTGAATTATCTATTATATAATAAACATAAGTAAAAGTTGTTTACTTTTAATGCTATGCAATTTAACTAGTTATATAATAAACATAAATAAAAGTTGTTTACTTTTAATTGCTATGCATTTTAATTAGTTTTTTAGTTAGAATCCCGGAGTTTTTTTTTGACTCTTATGATTGTTCTAGTTACTATCATTAAAAATAGGAATTTTTGGCCGTCCGCTGGCTCCTGACCGATGGAAAAAATGACCATTGGCCAAAATGTGAATCGAAATTATTTTTTTCGTTTTTTTTACTATTATGATTGTTCCTGTTCCTACCATTGTTATTATGACTTTTTGGCCGTCCGCTGGCTGCTGACCAATGTTATATAATAAACATAAATAAAAGTTGTTTACTTTTAATTGATATGCAATTTAACTAGTTTTTGGGTTAGAATCCCGGAGTTTTTTTTGACTCTTATGATTGTTCTTGTTACTATCATTGATAATAAGACTTTTTGGCCGTCCGTTGGCTGCTGACCAATGAAAAAAATGACCAATGGCCAAAATGTGAATCCGAGTTTATTTTTTCGTTTTTTTTTGACTATTATGATTGTTCCTGTTCCTACCATTGCTGACTTTTTGGCCGTCCGCTGGCTGCTGACCAATGGAATAAAATGACCATTGGCCAAAATGTGATTCGAAAACTTTTTTTTCGTTTTTTTTGACTATTATGAATTTATATCCACTTTTACCGTGTCCTGGCTGCTGACCAATGGAAAAAAATGACCATTGGCCAAAATGTGATTCGAAAATATTTTTTTTCGTTTTTTTACTCTTATGAATTTATATCCACTTTTACCGTGTGCTGGCTGCTGACCAATGGAAAAAAATGACCATTGGCCAAAGTGAGCATCAAATTTTTTTTTCCGTTTTTTTGGCTATCATTGACTTATAGAGTATCTGTTGGTACTGACCAATAGAGAAAAAATGACCATTGGCCAAATTTTTGATTTTTTTAATTAAAATTGTTCAAATTCAACAAAAAATTTCTCCCAACAATTCTGCAAATTCTTAACATTGTGTTGTTTTATAATATAATGTTTGTTAGACCCATAATCACTAAAGGCCATAAAAACTAATGTAATACGCAACTAGATGCAAACACTAAATCTAACCCTAACCCTTGCCTATATTACATTTTGCCTATAATGGAAAATTTGTATAAACAATTAATTAATCATTAGGCATTTAATACCCCCCTATAGGCATTCTCGCCCCTTCCCACCTTTCTCGCCCATAAATTGCATAGCAAATATGATACATTTATACGAAGTACAGATGAGTCGTCCCCCCTTCCCTTCCCCTCTTCCCTTCTCCCCCTTCCCACGAGGGCCGAAGGCCCGAGTTTCTAATTTACAATCTACACGGTAATTTTTTCATTAACTTGTGATAATAATGGTATAAGAAGCATGGGCGTAGCCAGCATTGGTATTAGAGGGGGCATTAAAAATTAGGGAGGGGTAAAATGATTATTTTTGAAATTTTATACATATTTGTAATAAATTTCATAATATTTTTGGATTGGCTACGCCCATGATATGAAGTACTCATAACCTCTTGGCCATTTAAAATGACATCTATCCTGTTGCGTGTTGCCTAAGCAATCCTAATATTCTATACCTATAACTATGCAATTTTTTATGAATACTACATTTATTTTTACCCACACAAAATGAAGATGACCATGATGAGATGCACACCCCCCCCCCCCCTATAAAAAATTATTATCGCCTTTAATATTTATCCTGGCTACGCCCATTAATTACCTATTATCTTCCATTTCCAAATCGTATATCAGGGGATGGGTATTGATAGTTGTAACATAATTATAACTAGGACTGGTCTCTGTTATATAGGCACGATTCGACTCGTCCAAATTTACACGAGGCTGAGTTTCCATGGGTCTAGGTGGGTCTTGTGCCCTAGGAGTGTATAATTGTTTTATTACGGCAGGTTGCTCTCCACTTCCACTCCCTTCTAAATCTTCCATGGGGGAATGCATAGTTTCATCATCGATGGGTAATTTTGACGTCGACCTAGGTGCTAACGATTGGCTAAGAACTTCTAATAATGATTCAATTCAAAAATGGACAATTTAAGGTGCATAAATTAAATTGTTTTTAGATCATATATGTAGCTGTATATTTAAATGCGGGCAACGGATACTTATAGCTTTTTTTATTATATTTATGGCCATATAAATAAAAGCTCAATTTTATTTTATAAAATAGGAAGTCCTGTTTTATAAAAATACCTTAAATAAACTGTATGTGTTATGGTTTTCATATTTATAAAAGTTTGTTATATTCGTTGAGGCAATAGGTGGCCCGTTTATCAAAAAAAAATATGAAACATCGCTACTAGTATGGCAAAATCCTACATGCTCATTAACGTTAAATAAGTGTACCATTTTTCTGCCTTTTTGAAATGTGCACAAATAAGAAAAGGACATAATAGTAATTTTGGTTAAAAAAAGTGTTTTTAAAAACGTAACAAAAAAGTTTTAATTAAAAACCTACCTTACAAATATAATTAATTATAAATTTAATAAATGTGAATACTTTCTTACATATTAAATTAAAAATACAATTTTACCTTCGTCGGGTATGTAAACGGCTGAGCCTTGAAAAGCTTGATTTAATTTTAAGGCTAATTGCGTTAAAAAGAGTTTATTTTCATTCAGAATCTCTTCTATTTCTAATGTTTTTGATTTCATCTTTAAAAATGGCCACGTTTCAGCATCACCAGAAACCGTAATATTACCGAGACTCCCATTTGTCGAATGTCTTAAAAAAATAAAATAAATAATTAATTATAGTTTCAGATTTTTTGTCATAAAAAAAACAAAAGATTAATCTTAAAAAACTGAGTTTAAATTTAAATATAAAAAAGCGATTTTTATTCACAATTTTCTATTTTCTGTTTAAATCCACCTGGTTAAATCATAGACTACACAGACTGCTCATGTCAAATGTTTCATATGATAAAATGTGTACCATAAGATCCACCATTTTGAATTTAACAATCTCCCATGCCTTTCTGCAGAGTACCCCATTGTTAAAACATAAAATGTGAATTTACCTTCCTCATTAGTTGAGATATAAAAAAATAATGTAATAAATGATTTTTTAATAAAAGCAGATGGCACTAGATGCTTTAGCATCACAACATCACTTTATTTTTATTTATATGAATTTTGTAAATGATTTATATTTTAAAATGCTGTTTTTAATTCAATATTATTAATTATTTTCATTATGTTTTGAAAACATTTTAATTAACCAAAATTACTATAATCTATATGTCTTTCCCTAATTGTGCACTTTTCATAGTGGCGGAAAACGGTGGAACTTATTTAAAGTTGATGAGCAGTCTATCTAGTCTATGGTTATAATATATAATACTTAATTTAATGTTAGTTGAGCTGGAGAAAAACTTTAAATTTTCAACTCTACAACTTTTCTTTAAACATGATTGGACTATTGCATAAATAACTTAGTAGTGTTGTCAATACGGCTGGGTTTGTTAACCATTGGTTTTAGTGAACTAAACATAAACAAACCAAAGGTTTTTTGGTCTAATTCTCTTAGAAAACCCAGCCGTTTCAACAACACATGTACCTAAAAATCTTATCGCAAATTTGCCTACTACTGGTATTCATTTTTTTTAGTTTTACTCAGTGAAATTATTGCCATCATTTTTTCGACTCGTCCCATTCCAGCAATGAGAGATTGTCCGTTGAATCACAGTGAAATTCCCAGTTGTCACATTATTGTTTTTACCGGGTGGGGCGTGTAAAAAATTTGGACAAAGCTTAAAAGTCAACGATTGCTCTATATCCACCCAAAAATATTTGGCATTTTTAAGCAAATTTTCCCATCCCTTGAGCACTTCATTGATCTGAGGTATGCCATAGGCTGTGCCATTGAAAGAAGCTCTAAATCCCAGTAACTCCGGATGGGGGCCATCTTGAAATGTCATAATTTTTTCTGCTTCCGATTCGTACGATTTCAGAGGCGGTTGACCACAAGATTTAAAAATCTAGGAAGGGTCAAGGAAAAAAGAGCATTAATTTTTGTTAAATTTTGAAGTTTTTAGTGAGATGATGTTTTTACCTCGTTTGAGAAAGAGAGTGAATTTTCTTGGAAATTCATTACGGCTTCGGATATCTTGACGTCTAATGTCGCTATATTACTTTCCACACTGAAAGGGCCGAGCAATCTATTAACCACTTTAAGTGCCGCATCTAAAAATGACGTTATATTTTCTATATTTTATATCATTTTCAAATTGAATAATAATCCATTTAAAAACGTGTAATTTGTTACATTCATATAAAAAACTCTTTTTGGGAAAGCACATGGGCGTAGCCAGGAAGAGGCGGCTGCCCCACCCCATTCTGAATCCAAAAATTTGTTAAAATTTACTAAAATTTAGTCAAAAATTATTATTTTTACCCTAGTTAAATCATTATTGCCGCCCCCTATAATTCCAATGCTGGCTAAGCCCATGCTCTTGTTTAACTTAAAGACTTTTAGTTATTATATACTACATATGGCATACCTACGAGAGGCGTTGCCAGGATTGAAACTATAGGGGGCAATATGATTTAGGGAGGGGCAAAATTATAATTTTTTGAAACTTTTCCCATAATTATATCAAAATTTAAAGAATGTATGGATTTAAAGGGGGGCAAGCGCCCCTCCTTGACCCCCCCCCCCCCGGACTAAGCCCATGAAACCTAAAAAAAGTATTATATAGACACATCAAATTAGTTTCAACTATAGACTTCACACATGTTAATATTTTCTCTCTAAATTTTGATTATAAAATAGTTGGATATTTTTTGTGGCAATAGTATTCTTTGTGTACCGATAAAAGAGTTCCAATCATCGGATATGGTTTTAACGTGGCGCAGCGCGTGGTGTATGACTGTTTTGCAAAATTGTGGGCAAGCCTTCCCCTCGCCATTATAAGTGGTGAGAGATGTGATTGGGTCGCAAACAGGACAGCCCCACAAAGACATTAAACCCATTTTAGAGCTATCATCCAAGTGAATTACCTATGATTGCAATAATTATATTTATATCGCACTTTTATTTATTTCTATTACGTTTAAATATATAGCAATTTTAAATTTATTTATCATGTTCGAGATTAGGGTTTCCAACCATTTTTTATAAGAGCACGTCGGATAAATGCGGCTCCTTATAATAAAGTTTTAATGAATCTTAAGTGTAATAGATAATTTAGGAACTAAATTTTCAAACAAAAGTAAAAATTAACGTTTTTAATAATAACATCCATATCACTTACTTTAGAAATCCAATGAGCGTTTATTTTGCGCTGAGCGCCAGAATATTTGACGCTATCGACGTCTAAAACGCTGGTTGAGACTTGTTGGAGCGCGTAAATCAAGCTTTTAGCCGCTACTAAAGAGCGTGAAACATGAACTATAAGCTCACGGGCTGGCTCTTCCCCATTTAAGCCACCACTCAAACCGCTGAAAGGTCTAACTTTGTTGTAATTCGATTTCACGCAATCTAAGCGCTTGGCATCGAAATAGTATTGGGGATTAAGCAGTGTAAACATCCTCAAATATATGTTAACGAAAAAGTCTCCGATAATTTCTTTTAAATCCGAGGTCGGCTCGCGCCTTTTAGTTCTGTAATATAATTTTTTGGACTTGTTTTGCTGACTAGAAGCTAGAAAATCATTAGGATTTGATTGGATCTTTGAAATTCTGGATTTCAGATCGTTGAATGAAGTAAAATCTTCTAGGCGGGTAAATAGGTCGTAGAAGAGGTCCACATTTTTGCCATACACAATACCGTACGTTTTGTTGAAAACGTTGTTTAAGTTGTGGCCCGAGGCTCGAATCGACAAGATAACGGCATCTGATTACATTTATTTCAAAACCAAAAAGTTAGTGAGATTTATTGATTTTTAATAAATAAAGCTACGTTACTTAGCGAAAATTAGATCCGCATCTTAGTGCACATAGAAATTTACTTATAAAACACCATAATATCTTTTTAAAAAGTTTTATTTTATTATATGTTTCTCATACACACACAAAGTCATTTTATGAAGTCTTTTTTTCCACAGGCTGGGATTTGATTGGCCGGCCTTTGGTTTTAGTAGTCGACTAAAACTAAAGAGCCATATAAATTTGAAAGAAAATGTGTGTTGTGTGTGTTAATTACCGTGGAAATTTTGTATGTTTTTATCGAATTCTTTTTTCATTTCGAAAACGACTTCGTTTATAGCTGATTCCAATTGAATGATTTGCTTGGCCGCAACGATCTTTTCCACAAACCTGGAACAGCACGAAGAAGTTCTGTAGGCACAGTAATCCGAATGATAATCTATACATAAGATAGAGAATAAAATGTGATAAAATCGTATTTTCGATATTAGAAAAAAATAACTTTTAATTTAAAGTAACCTGAAAAAAGTATAGGTAATCAACTAATTTTATTTAAATTATAAGTTTTTAGCATTTTTCCTTTACAATTGCGTAAAAAACTTTTTCCTAAAAAAAATTGTTAAATTTGACATTGGGTTACGACGAAATTTCCTATAAACTTGCACAGGACCCTTTATATTAATTTAAGCAAAAATGTCAGCACTACAACATAGTGCTTTAAATACAGTTGGGTTTTGTTGGTTCAACCAAGGCTAACGGTCGACTAAAAAAACAAACCAATTGGTCTGCTTATGTTAAGTCGACTAAAGCCAAAGGTCGACCAAACAAACCCCAGCCGTTTCACAATTAGGTAGGAGTAATAAAATTTCTTATATTTTACAAGGGAGGGGTGGCATTATATGGCTGGAACCATGGGCAACGTTGATTTTGATAGTACATAGAGATAGGGAGGGAAATAGAATTAATTTATCGATTTTTTCCTTTATATATTTATACATTTTCAGCAGACCATAGGACTGGCCGGATAGTGAGGATAAATGACAAATATTTCATGTCGATAGCATAAAAAAGATCTACATCTATATTGTAGGAGTAAACGATTTGTAAAACCCTGCCTGACCAGACTGCTACGTTAAATGTCAATGGCCATATTAGGGGGGGGGGGGGGCAAGTCGGAGCAGTGCCCCTCCCCCACCCTCAAATTAAAATATTCGCTACGCCCATAATAGTGGGGGGGGGGGGTGAAGTATTTTAAACCCCATTAAAATTTTCCTTTCTAGGCTCCTTAAATGAATCTATTTACATTCAATTTGTAACTATTTCTTTTCTAATGCATTAATATACGTGGCACTTATAGGACTTTGTTTGGTGGGGGGGGGGGCATAAGGTCTGATTTTTAAAAAAAAAGTCAAAATTCATTTATTAAATTTACACTAATAGCCCTGATTTAAAGAGGAAAAAATAAATTTTAAACGGGAAACTCGCCCGACTACTCAAATAACATATTTCACGAAAAGGATTCGAATACAATCCATTTTTCATACAGCTGGCAGATACAATAAGTCTACTTAAACAAATGGAAGATTCCTTTTTGTTTAACTTAGCACTATAGTAGCCGAGAGCAATTTGATTGATCAATTAGGGTAAGTGTTGGGGGTTAATTGGTTTTAAAAAGTTTTAAATGAAAAGGAAAAAAGTTTAGATATTACCAATCAATCAGATACAGATTGAGTTGAAATACTTAACTTTGATGTATCATTTAATAGTATATGTTGCATCGCAAGATTCACTTTTAGATACAAAAACAAATCATTTAAAATATATTAGAGCATAAGATTAAACAAATGATGGACTTATAAAATCAGCCGGCAAATTGTTTGCAGATTCTGGTAAAGTTTTCACGGTGAACACAAATATATTTTAAGTTTTTCCCTATACAGTCGAAACTTCTTAATCGCAAATCGGATTATTGCGATGAAATGAATATTTAATAAATGTACATATACTTTTATTTGCATCGTTTAATCGCAAAATATCGGTTAATCGCGAATTTTTTAGGCCCAAGGCTTTGCAATTAAACGGTTTTGACTGTACATCAAGTTTTTGAAATAATGGCTGACAAAGTTGCTAAAAACAGCGATTTTGTTGTTTTAAAACGTCAGTAACTTGCAAATTAGTGGGTATTTAGTTTAATAAATTTGATTTAGGGGAGAATCAAAAAATTTGTTTATCCTAGCTCTATCAGTTTAGATATATGTATTCAAAATTAACTGACCTCCATCTTTCTACATTGACAAATTGCCCCCGACTTAAGGTCGCGTTCCCTTCCCTTTAACACTAGGAATTAAGTGCGTGTTGTTGTTTATCAACTACTACTACAGACCTGCATGGGTCGGGCTTGGACAGGCTTCTGCTCTTAAATAAAACCACGGGCCGGGTCAGCTATACCTAAGGCCCGCTAAAAGTCTGTTACAAAATAAATTAGATTTTTATTTTGAAGTTAATATTCATTTATTATTTTTATTAGAAAAAATTACATATTTTGTGAAGGTGAGATAAATAAATTAAAAAATTAAGAATTATAAATATTAAGAAAACATTTCGCTATGGCTAATGAATTATATTTACAGATAGTTATGCCGATTTTCAATCGTATGAAAAACGATTCGCGTTTATTATGGGATAGTAATGAGATTTGTTTCCGATTTTTAATTGTGATTTATAAAATATTAATAAAGGTTTATTTTTATAATGACCCAATTTATAATAAATTAATCGACATATTAACAAGGATTAGGATTCCTCTCGTCCTTTATTAATTTGAAAGTTAGTGACGTTTGAAAACCGCCAAACTCTCTGTTTTTAGCAATTTTGACAGCAAATATTTTAAAAACTTGACATATAGGGAAAAAATTAAGAATATATTCGTGTTCAGCGCGGAAAACTCTATCAAAATCTGCAAACAGTTTGCTGACCGATTTTTCTTGAAGCGTGTTAGGAAAAATTTAACTAATTTATATGTAAAGGCGATAAGTTTTTAAAAAACGGAAACTTATATAAATAAAAATTATAATCTCAAACATGTGTGTGATAAAAGCATTGATTAGATGATGAACTCATTTAGTTGCTTCTTAAAGTCAGTATGCATATTCTAACCTAGCCTAGTTTAAAGCAAGAAAGAAAAAATAGTATATAGAAATATGATACTTTAACCTTTAATAATAATTTCTAATCTTTAAACAAACGCATTAACCGCTTAGCAATTTGATATTTCTCCATACAAACCCCATGGGCATAGCCAGAATTGGAACTGGGGGGGGGGGGGGGGGGCAATAATTATTTAGGGAGGGGCAAAATTATAATTTTAATATTTCAACCGTTATAATATTAAATTTTAAAGAGTTTTTGGTATTTAGAGGGGGCAACCGCCCCCTGGCTACCCCCATGAAGATACCTTATAGTATGAATTTTGTACATTTTTTTCATGGTCCTAGTGTAGGATTTATATGAAGGTAGAATAATTAAAGAGGATAATATTTTTGAAATTTTAACATTATATTGTATATATACAACATTTTGATCGTTAATGAAGGCACATCCCAACTTGACTCCCCTCCCATAGATAATGGTTTGCTGCCGTATTGTATTTATTATAAAAAACAGATCTATTCAAAAATAAATTTAAAGTTGGCCTAAAAAATGATTTTATATGTATGAATAATTATTTTCAGCAGACCTATCTATATACGAGAAAAATCCCTTTTTTTTTTGAAAATAAACGTTTCTATTTAAATAAGTGTATGCAGAAATGGGCAATATAATTATTTTGCAAAATTGTTAAATAACAAAGAAAAGATCAAAAAGTTGTTTTTATTTCTACTAATTGGCCTCCGCCCCTCTTAATTTTGTTCTTGCTGAGAAAAGTTCAATCCCACCTAATTCGTTTGCCAAAGGCATTGTTTTCCATGCCCCTTCCACTTCTATCCCACCCATAAATTAAATATCGAACTTTAAATTAAAATCAAATAATATGCTAGTTGATTGTATTATTAAGTTTTTAAACATAAAAAACACTAATGTGTTAAAAATGGTTAAAAAACTAAAAAAAAATAGGTGGTTCTGATGATTAAATTATACAAAATAAATTGATTGAATTAATTAACTATTTTAAACAGTTGCGCCATCGTGTTAGGATTTATATAAGTGAGGCCATTTGATAATGTGGTAAGTGCTTTTTTTAACGTATGAAATTTTGAATTCATGATTTTATTAAATACATGGGCGTAGCTAGAAGCCCGACCCGATCGAGCTTCGGGCCGGGCTCGGGCCGAATTGAATAAAACAGCTCGAATTGACTAAGCAAACTAATCTTTTATAAAACATGATTTAAACAAACTCAACTTGATATTAAATAATTATCTTCGTACACCATACATAATATAGCTTCCAAGCTTCACATTTTTTTCCTAAGGATGATAATTTGACTTAAATTACTAATCTTATTCTAATATTCAAATATATATTCATAGTAGCTGAAAGAAATATTTGTTAAAAACTTTTTTATTTTAATGCATTATGCATTTATATGTTACAATAATTTTCAAACATTTTAAAATAAATTTTTAAAATTTTCTATTTGAAAAATCGGGTCGAGTTCGGGCTCAGGTCTGGCCAAAAATAAAAATGTCGTTCGGGCTCGGGCCGGGCAAAATAAAAACTGAGACGTCGGGCTCGGGAAGAAAAAACTTCATTTTGCAGGGCTCTAGGCGAAGCCCGGGGGTAGGAAGGAAAGGGCGGCTCCCCCCATTTAAATCCAAAAATTCTGTTAAATTTAATATAATTATGGTTAAAGTTAGAAATCATTTGGGAGGGGGGATATTACCCTACTATATCTTTAGAAAATGTAATATAATAACATTTAGATATATAAAATTTTTTAAAAATTAAATAATTAATTCTTCTGATATTTTTTCACAAAATAATATAAAAGTGTGAGTTTACTTTGGAGGGGTGCGTTGGGAACATCGTCTGCCAAGTCCAAATTTTCGCTTTTCAAATATTTTTTAGCGCTGGAACAGTAATCAAAATTATTGTTTGCCTGGTCTGAAGCTAAAAATTGAGTCGTAAAAAAAGCTTGGAAAAACACGTATAGCAATAGCTCCTTCATAATAATACAATTTAAATGGTGGAATTTTTGAGAATTTTGGAATTGCGCTTCATCACGATGCAATCTCCCTACCACAAATCACAAAGAACTGAATCTTAGGTCATTCATTAAATTTCTGAGTTTCAAGTTTTTAAATTTTGACCCGATTTCCAATGGGAAGGTTGGGGCTAAGGAAAGATTAGATTAACTCCTTCACGCAGCTTATCTTTTTCACTTTAGGGAGGGGAGGAATTGTATAATACAAAGTGTCTAGCACAATTATTACAACTTAAGGGGGGCAAGGGAGGGAGAATGTAAATGGGGGGGGGGGGGGTTGGGGTGTAGTAAATCAATAATGAGAGAGAACCAAGCGGTTTTAACACCTCTTATTTAGTCAGTGAGTGGTCCCCTTTTAAAAGGACGCCCATTACCAATAATTGAATAAAGAGGCGATAGGAAGAAGGGAGGGGGGGGGGGGTAGAAATTTTAGATTGATTGACAAATTTGATGAAAATATGATAGATTTGTGTTTGCAAGAAACGTTTAAAATATGCTATTTTCAGATCAAAAATGTGTGTTTGCATTTCATAGTCAAAGCAAAGCTTTATAATTCCTTCTTCTCCCCTCTTTACATTCAAGTTTAAGCCTTCCCATAAAATAGACATTCAGACCCACCCGCCCCAGCCCCACTACCACGTACAACTGCAAAAAGCACTTATCTTCTAGCTCTAGCTAGCCCCTCTCCTCTATCTTGCCTACCTACTTACTACATGACTACATATATATAATATAAAGTAGACTGTAGGTGGCGCTTAAAAGATATAATGGTTTTATTAGATTTGCCCCCCCCCCTGCCCCTTCCCCTTGAAGAAGGGGGGGGGGGTAATAATTTACCTAGCAGCACTAAACTCATATAAAAATGAAGGGAGTATTGTGGCCTGGCAGGTTTATTATAAATGGAGGAGGTCCGATTAGAGACATATCTCCCTTTACCAGTTTTTCTATCATATTATTACAACAATAGTATGTCAGGTGTCTCCCCAAACTCAGTAGGGGGTGATGGGGGGGGGGGGAGGGAATTTATACCCACCCCTTGTTCATGTAGTAGTAGTAATTATCCCCATGAACATAATATAATAATCTGTCCTGTAGCAGCCATGCAGGACATTAGGTTCGGGGGCATACTAGTTTTAAATTAATGTGTTAGGGGAAGAGTTATAATATAGATGGACGGGACAGAAAACCGCCAGAGCCAGGTAAAAACAATTAATCAAAACGTCCATATAGATTTATATATGGTATGAGGGTCGAGGGGGGTGGGGGCAGCCTGGGTATAGAATGATAATAATGTTATCACTATTGTTTGACACACTCACTACTACAATGATGAGGAGGATGACACCTTTTTTTGCTTTTAGGACCATCTTTTCATTATGCGTTAGCACGGCGTGGTCTTTAGGAGGGGCATAAATTATGGTGAAAACACCCTAACATACCATTATTTATATAAAAAGTATATTAATGTAACTATTGCTATGTGGTGCAATATTATAATCTGTGATTTATCGATTTTCATTAGATTTATTATTTTTATCATGTTTAACAATGACAATTACTACCCAAACCCATAGTTATAAAAGAAGGGGGGGGGGGGGTGACAAGAGTTCACGTCTAAGGGCGGGGCCAGGATTAGAACTAGGGGGGCAATTATGGAGGGCGGGTCAAAATGACAATTTTTCAAATTTTAGCCTTAATTATACGAAATTAAAAAAAATGTATGGATTTAAAGGGGGGCTGTGGCCCCACCCTGCCTTCCCCTGGGTCCGCCTAGGGGCGGAGCATATTGAGGAATTTTTTCATACGTTTATTTTATATTATAATTTAGAGGATATTCAAGTAAAGTGTCCCTCCGGCTAACAAAATTTAAAAGCAAAATTGGTGCAAAATGGCACATTAAATTGCGGCAGTCAGGTTTTTAAATTACATTTTATTAAGCTATGGTTCTACAACCAAGCTTCGATTCGGCGAATACGTCATTGATTCGTCCGAAGGCATCCAACAAGGAGATCCATGAGGCCCTCCTTTGTTTTGTTTGGCCATTCATAATTTAGTCAAGGCAATATCATCTCAGTGTACCCTCGATTTAAATGTTTGGTACCTCGACGACGCCACCCTATGTGGCCGCCCGGAGGCGATTAGTAAAGCTATAGAAATTATCAGCAATTTTGAACCCAATCTAAATCTTAAATTAAACACGAAAAAATGTGAAATCTATCAGGACCCTAACACTATTGACTTTCCCTTTTTTTAAACTTTTTTAGTTTTAGATAGAGAAAATATATCCCTTTTGGGATCCCCTATTGGCGGTAAAAAATCTTTTTTAAATTTTCTTTATTAAAACCTCGAAATTTTAAAATCTAAAACGGAACTTTTAAAATGCTTGCCTGCACATCTTCTTTTTATATAATCAAAAATTATTTTATTTCAAAGATTAATCATTGTTTTCGCTCATCTGGTGCATTTTTACACCCAGAAGTTTTAAAGTCGTACGAAGGCTTTTTAAAAACATTATTAGAAAAAATTTTAAATTTAACACTAATAATTGGGTTCAGGCATCCCTTCCAACCAAATCTGGAGGATTGGGAATTTGTCCTCCCGGCAGCATATAGCTAGCTGCTTATTTCCTCTTTTAAGTCGGTCCAAAACTTAATTTTTAATCTCACAACACATGATTCCGACCCTCTGCTAACTCAAGCTTTGGAATTTGAATGTCACACCCGAGACCGTTCAACCTCAAAGTACGAGACAAAAGGATTGGGATTGTGGACTCGTATCGCGCTCCGTTGATTACCCTTTATCGAGCAGCGACGATAGCCAGCATTACAACCTTAGGTCCCTCGCTTTTGATGGTTCCGGTCACGAGTGGCTTGAAGCCTATCCCAGCAAACTTTTGGGAATGCTGCTTGAAGACTTTGAGCTATCATATTCCATAGTTAAGGTTGGGGATCAGCTACAGCAGAGAATTCAATTGTCGAAACTGTCTTTCCACTGTAGACGAATATGCTAGGCACCCTCTTCACTGCCTAGCAAACAAATATAAATATGTTAGGCACACTAAAGCGAATTTATTAATTCAAGCTGCCCTCAAAAAGGCAAAAATCCCCTCAATTCTTGAGCCGTCAGATCCCCCTCTCGATGGTAGGATGCGCCCTCACGGCTCTTCTCTAGTCCCCTGGCAAAATGGCCTACCCTCAAATGGGATTTTACTTGTATTGACCTATTTGCCCCTTCCCATTTTAATTACCACCCTATCGCTACAGCAGAAGGGCGTAAAACTACCAAGTACTCTGCCCTTTTGGAATCCAATATTTTTATCCCTGTCGTTGCCTCGTGCTCCGGTTCCTTCGGGTAAAAAGGCATTGGGGTTTTTTAAAGAAGTCGGAAAACGCTCACCGAAATCTAAAATTTCTGCTTCCTTTTTACTCAGGCAACAACTAGGGATTCTTGTTGTACGATACAACTTTAAATCCTTCGCCGACTCATGGCCCGTTTTAGAAGATAATGATATAGATCTTTGTATTTAACCAATATGTCTTTCTTTATTTATATACTTCGCTTATTTATGTAACCTTGTTTCGAGAAAATAAACTTTTTAACCAAAAAAAAAAAATTTATTGATTAAGGCAGGAACCAAATTTACCTTTATTTTAACATTTATTCTTATATTTATTATTGGATGTAGTGGGAACGATAGTAGGCCGTTATAAATTTCATGTTCCAAAGGATATTTGACTTTCACTCATTCATTTATCGTTTAAGGTGGGTGAGTGAGGGAAGGAGTAGAAATAGAGTGATAAATATAAGAGTTATTTAGCTAAAAATACAATCTATCTAAACATTTGGCGCACCTAAAGTAGAGACCCCCAAAGTCACTTAAACCCGGTCGGATCCGAAAATCCTTCAAATTTTTTGGCCCGACCCGGGGGCGAGTCGGGTTTCGGGTCATCCGTGCAGGCTTTAAATCCTTCCTACGCCATTGCATCATACTTTTTATTAGGAATATTTGTTGTTACAACTAATATCCTTATAAAGAATTGGCAATAGAGAACATTTTTACCAATCAATTTTTTAACTATTAATGACAAAAAAATTTATTAATTGCTAATATGATTGAAGTTTTATAGAATAAAATATGCCCAAAAGTTTTTAAAAACTGCTGCCCACCAGAAAATCAGATATTTTATAATTAAGAAAAATGACAATTAATTTATTTAAATGCCATCATCATGTGCATAGCGAGGGGGCAGGGAGGGGCGGCTGCCCCCTTTAAATCAAATGGTATTATGACTAAAATTATTAACAATTATCATTTTGCCCCCCCCCCTATCTAGAGACCTGCACGGGCGGCCCGAGGCCCGGCCCGGCCCGGAATAATTTAGAAGAGTCTAATTAGTCTTTTATTCTGTTTAAAACAATCTATAATATTTCAAAAAATTAATTACAAGTTATTGAATCTGTTAAACACTCATTTATTCATTTCGCGCTTATTCTAATGTACAAACAATTAAGTATGGAACAAAAAAATCAACTGCTAATAGCTGAAAATATTCAGAAAAAATTTTATAAAGTAAAAGAAAGTCTTAGAGAAAAGATTGAAGTATGGAAAAGATTATAAGAAAATATATTTTGTTTTTTGTAAGATTTGCAAGAATGTGTTATCCTATAATTCCTGCTCATCAGGCAATATTTATGTTAGTTTTGATAATGCTTAATATGGACACCCATCTCCAAAAACATAAATGCTGTAAAGAAGTCCAAGAAAATAAAAATTGGACAATTACCTATGCAAGCCACTTTTAACAAAACGTACAAATCCTGCAAAAATCTAAAAAGATCTCATATCCTCAATAGCCCAATTTTGTTGAATGGATATGGCATGAAACATCTTCTATGAAGAAAGAGGTAGAGGAAAATGAAGTTGACACCAACACAAAGTTAAAGATCAATGAGAAAAAAATAAAATTATCGGATTGGTCGAAAGACCACATTGGTCATTTCCAGCGCTTAGCGCTCTTGTTTGTAAGATTTTTTCGACACCTGATTTGGCCTCGAGTGAGAGGTGTTTTTCGTCAGCTGGCCGCATTTATGAAGAGCGGTGAACAAATCTAAAACACGGAAATTTTTGATGCCTGTGTTTTTTGCATCAAAATAGTTTTTTATCCATTTATAACTTTTTTAGGTGCGTTTTATTATTTAATAAAAAATTTTACCAAAATTAAGTTTGATTATGTTTCTGCAATTACCAAAATTCCGGGCCGGGCCCGGGCCGAGCTCGGACCTTGTTTTTAAAAATGCTAAAATACGGGCCCGGGCCGGGCCTATTTCCCCATTTTAATTCCGGGCGCCGGGCCTATAAAAATCGATTTTGCAGGTCTCTGCCCCTATCCAACCCCCCATAAACATCATTTTATCATTACCCCCTGCCCCATTTACTATTTCAAATATTTGCGAAGCTTGTGAAAGCATCAATAAACTTACGCGAGGACCTAATTTGATTAGTCACTTGCATTGTATCGTGTTTAATTATCTGTAGGCAGCAGTTTTAATCTAGGATTTAATCTATTTAGGGGAAATGTAACATCCTTTCAAAAGATACAATTAAATTAGGCATGGGCGTAGCCAGGTTTTGGATTGGGGGGGGGGGGGGCAAAACGTGTAAAAGTTTAACATAAATTTTTTTAATTTTTAAATGTTTTTGCACTGAAATTTTTTTTTTCGTAAATTAGGGGGCCCCTCGCTACGCCTATGCAATTAGGGTTTGCCTTCCAAGAACTGAGGGGTGTGGGTTAGGGTCACATGAGAATGAGAGTAACTTAGGAGGCAGGGAGGGGCTTACCTCCCCCCCCCCCCCCGGCCAAAAAAATCTTTAAATATTATGGTCAAACATTTAGAAAAAACTAAATCCTGGCTACGCCCGTGGAAAGTTATATTAGCATAATAGTAGCTAGACTATAATTATAAAAGGCTTTTAACAAACTTATATACATAAAACAGTGTTAAATGATATTAAAATGGGGAAGGGACCTCTTTCTTTTAGCTCCTCATCTCATGCATGTAATTGCATTAAAGTACAAGAGCCCTTCTCTGTCCTAACATTATTAGCCGTTAATTAAATAGATTAAAAAAGCAATTACAGTGCCCGTCTAATTAAATCATTAATTTAATTAACAGAGACTACTAAGCGAGTGTCGAGTTTTTTTATTGTTAAGGATAGTTTAAAATGCGAATTTTTTTAAAACTAGAATGATGGCAGATTTATGAAAATGTCAAAATATATAATTTATAAATTTATGTTTAATTTTATAGAGACCTTGTAACAAATAAAAATATTTTCCTGATTATAGCCCTACTCATGCAATGTAAAATAATAGAAGAAAAGTAAAGGGGGGGGGGGCAATAGAGATTTAGGGAGGGACAAGTTCATTAAGTATTTAAGCATTTTCGAATTTATTAGGGGGGGGGGCACTGCTCCTCTTAAGTACCATTTTCAACAACCGTTGGCTACACTTACTATTTTATAGTAATATTTAAATCACTATATATATTAGAGAGTAACAGGCGCGTAGCCTTGACCAAAATTTGAAATTTTTTTGAAGGTCCATGTCCTTTTTTAAGGTATAAATATGAAGAGAAGAGATTTTTCCAACGCTGGTTATATAGCGCCTTAAAGTTTCGCATATATTGTAGTACGCAAATTTTATTTTTGTTACATTATAAATAAAAAAAGTGTAAATTTTTTTTTGACTTTTCCTTCCCCCTTGAGAAAATCCTGGCTACGCGTCAGGAATTAACCTAATATGGTTTGTGGGCTAAACTTAGGTCTTACCAATTGATGATAATCTAATGTGGCAGACTGGGTAACGCGCAATCGATTTTGTCAATCATGTTTTCCTAATCTTCATCCTAATCTCTTATCAATATAGGATTTAAAAGAATATTGGTAAATTTTACCATTAACTGCACCTAAATGCTTTGAGCTTACATCAGTTTTAACATGTCCACTTCCTATAAAGTAAATTAACTCATCTATGCTATCTTTTTTTTAATTATTATACTAGTTCAATTCAATTGTTATTAAAAATAATGGATGCTTTAGGTATTATTTTCCAAGCTAAGTTCTTTACAATTTTTGCAGAACTGGCCAAAAAGATCTCCGTTAAGCTATATAAGCACCGTGAAACAGAAAGAACTAATGTTGTAAAAACTGCTGGGCTTTGTTAGGTGACCTTTGATTCAACTAAAACTAACGGTGGAGTTTGCTCTATTTTCAAATTTCGACTAAGCCTAGAGGTCGACTATGAAAAACAGACCAAATAAAAACTGTTTATGTTTAGTCGACTAAAACCAAAGGTCGACCAAACAAAACCCAGCCGTTTTAACAACACTAGAGAGAATTCATATCAGATACCAGATTGCCCGACCCGGCCGAACCTACTCGGCCCGGCCTTTCGGCCTGACCGGGTTGGGCAACTGTCTTAAATTTTTATTTTCAGACGAGCCCGGGCGGGCACGATGATAGAATTCGGGCGATTCGGGCTTAATGAAATTTTTTAGATAATGTATTACTTTGTTAATTTTTTATTTGATTGTATATGAAAATTCTAAAAGAGTTTAGAAACTAATGTCGCCATCCGTCCCCAAGTTATTTCTTCAATTTTTGCCCGAACCACTCTATTTTTAGTCCCTATAGCTACGTTCATGGAAAGGATTTAAATTTTTATTTATGTAGCCCCTTCATTGTTCGTAATTCACATGTGCCGTCTGTCGTATCCTGGATACGGAATGAGGTTACGGAGGGAAGGCTATAATTTTAGGAAAGAACATAAAACCCGTCAATACATGCAACATAAAATGGCAGAGTTATTTAGAGCAAAGAGGCCCGAGACATAAAAGGAACGTGTCCTGGGAGCTTTGATTAAAATAGTAAAACAGAGACCTGAAAGGAACGTGCCCTTGAGAACAATGGGGCAATAAATTAGGATCCCAAAAAGTTTGGAACGAAAGGGGGCCAAAGAAGCAAGAAAACCTTGAAAGGGATGGGTAATAAATTAATAATTGGACCGAAGAAGGACATCGAGGGATGGGAAAAAAGTTCGACGCCAAGAAAATTAAACCTATATAAGCCCCACGAAAATCGATACACAGCAGAACGATTCTTTCCGAACGTTTCTCCAGAATCTGGATTTTCTCCCAATAATTAATTCCCGAATTTTCCGAGACCATATCCCTGCTTAAAATATACTTCCATATCTCTGTTTAAAAATATAACTTCGGATCTTATAGTTTTTGTCGTCCCTCAATTCACTTCCTCGTTACGCCGTTTATATATCTATCTCGAACTTATAGTATTATCCATCGGAATTCTGTACAATAGTTGAAACAATAAATTAATTGGACGACGTAGTTTGAGAATAGCAGAACTGATAGGTTAACAGTCCCCGAAGCTTTTGCCCCTACTTCCAAATGAGACCGTCTACTTTCCGTAATAAAACACCGTCTATACATAATAAAAAAGCGTCATGCTTAAATTGACACAATGCATGCAAGTGTTAAATTTCATTCTAATATCATTTGATTTTTTTTTAACAAATCTTATTTGTTCTTTTAACAAAGCTCCCCAATACGCCTATATTATTCCCTTATCACTCGTTGCTATCTCTAAGCTATTACTTATTTTTATAATAATAAATTTCCATACCTTAGTATTTTTGCTTTAAATTTAAAAAAATTTCCATAAATTACACTTAAATTCTTTTGATAAATTATTGTTTTTTTGTATTAAAAAAGTAAGTTATAAGAGCACAGATTGACTAATTAATCTAATTTTATTCACTAAGAAGTTTATTATTAGGGTAGAAGCTTAAACGGATTAACCCAAAAGGGGAGTATAATTTTATTTATTTTAAGATAATTTATAAAATATGTATACTTTAACCTTAATTAAAAATTTGCTACATAAGTATTTTTATGGACATCGGCTGCATTAATATTTTGCTGTTATATGATTTGTAAACGTTCATGTTTGAACCGAAATTCATTAGCAATTAATATATTAAAATATTGTAACCTAAAGCGGCAAAATATTTTAGAAAGACCAAATACTAGGTTTTTTGACCTATTAGGATTAAAATTAAAGATTAAAAGTTTCATTTAAAGAATCAGTCGACTTTTAAATAATATAGGAAACTAGAATTTTTTTATGCCATTAATTTAAAGCTTATTTTTTAATAGTGGTTGAGAGAATTTGAGATCGCAAAATTTCGGGCCTAATCAAATTTAATATTTCGGGCCGGGCATTTCGGGCCGCTCTAATGTTTTGAGCGGGTCGGGCAGACACCTAGAAGGGTTCGGGCGGGCTCGGGTGGGCAATGAGGTTAAAAAGTTTAACCGGGCCGGTTTCGGGCATAAAATACCAAATAAATCTGACCCCTGATTCATATATGTTTGAGACAAAATGGTAGTAATTATTTCACATTTTTGAAGTAAAATTCATTGAAGTCTCTACTTTTTCTATAAATTAACAACATTTACTTTGATCATTATAAAAACTTACAGCAAGACATGGCATACTTTACTATTGCTAATACAATTTTTTAATTCGTGACCACTTTTAAAAGAGGGTCTCGATAATTTTACACTGTTTAGTGTTTACCTATAAATTTTTTTCTATTTAATATATTTTTTAAGTTATTTTTAATCAAAAAGCATTCAAATTCAAAAATTATAAATGAGTTCTATGTTTTTTTTTCAATTTTCGTACTTATTTATTTATTGGTAAAGAGAATTACATATTTTGTGAAGGTTAGATAAATAAATTAAAAAGTTAAGAATCTTAAATATTGGGAAAACATTCGGTTATGGCTAATGAATTATATTTACAGATAGTTATGCCGATTTTCTGTCGAATAAAAAACGATTCGCGATTATCATGGGAAGTAATGAGATTTGTTTCCCTACTTTTTTAAAAAGTTGTAAGGCTAGGGGGCCAAAGGTTGTTAGGGTAGTTGTCGCAATGGGACAAAATATTATAGTAGTATTGTTAATATCCGAGTATTTTGAAATTTTTAGAGCTGAGGACAAGGGATCTTTGTTATGATTATATGGGGCAAATACGTCAGTACATGTAAAGTCCCATGCTAAACTGAGTCCTTTTTCCCAAGCACCTAAAGTTTGGCCATCGGGTCGTTTGTTGTCATCACAGAGGCCTGTGTGTCCGAGAATTGAGGGGAAACCAGCTTTGATAAAATAGATATGTATAAGTTAGTTAACCGCGGTGTGTCGAAAGTACCGGGCTTTGTTCCGATTACAGTGAAGGCCATGATGGCCATCGATTTTCGGAATTATTGCAAAGTGAACAAGTGTGTTCAGCCACTATATTACATCCTAATCTTAGGCCTACGGCGAAGCGGAATTCGGTGTTGGATAAGAGAAGACCGAGGTTACGGCTTGGGAAAGCTTCGAGCCATTCGTGACCTGAGCGTGAAGCCAAGCTCCAAAGAGCTGGAAGTTCCTCTGCCGAAGCGCCATTAATAAGAGACTTTAAGAGGCACTCGGACAGGGGGCCAATCCAACACTTTTGTAAGTTTACTTCAGGGAATTTAGTAGGGACGTTAAAGAATTCCTTCCATTGTTGGAAGGCGACGTCGAGTAAGTTGTCATGTAGTGGGGTTAATGTTGAAATTAAGCTTTCATTTGACATGCGGCTTGATATAGATGTGGAAAGAGATACGGAGGCTATTGAGCCTAAGACCAGCCCCCCCCCCCCAGTTTTGTTGGAAGGCAAGCTTGTTGCCAGTGTGTAGAACCTAGGGTTAAATTGGTTATTTCTTCGGTTAAAGACTTAAGTTCCGTATCAAACTTGGAGAAGGCCTCGTGATGTGAGAACACTGCAGAGGACCGGAAGCTGTGCATTAATTTAAAGGTTTAACATGTTAGTAGAAGATAATTAATTTGATTACGCTAGGAATTTAACACAAAGTAATAATTGTATAAATTAATTAAAATTTATTAATGCTTGCTAATATTTGCTAAGTAGCTGTTTATAATATCATCTGTAATATTACAACCGCTACATTATTTTGAATAGCCGGGGACGGGCGTAGTCAGGATTATAACTAGAGTGAGGCAATAATGCTCTAGGGAGGAGCAAAATGATGGTTTTTTTTAAATTTCATCCAATTATAATAAATTTTGGCAAATTTCAGGATTTAAAGGGGCAACCGCCCCTCCCTGCCATTCCCTGGCTACGCCCATGGCCTGGGATCGTCAGTCATTTCATTTCTGCCTCTTTAATTTTATTACTAATCATTTTCATTTATAATTGTTAGTTTCAATTCACAGTTTTAGAATAATATCGAGTTTCCTTTCTTTCGTGTGCCATGTGTACCCTTCATTTAAAAATCCATATTTCATGCTATTAATTAAAAGTTTTATTTCCATAATTGTTCTTTCCAATGGCAAAATCTTTACCCATTTGGGGCCCCTTTCTGATCTATTCGCCTTTCCTCCCAAGAGTGAAAGATATTCACATAATTTAGATTAAAGTATAAATTTATAAAATTATATTATTTTTTAAGTTACCTTTTTAAATTTCCAATGTACAATCTTTGATCTAAATATCTTCACGCCATTATGAAACGTTTCAGCCCGCATATATACGAAATAAAATTAGTGCTGCAGAAAAGACATTTAATACTTTTGTTAAATTGTTAGCTTAAAGATTTTAAACATTGGCCATGCCATAAAGCATTGCACAATAAGATGGACTAGCAAATTAATTGATGACTGGAATTTTGCATGATATTCAGATTTGCAATTCAGAAAGGTCTAAAGACATATCTCAAGCCTGGCCTGTTATATAAGCTTTTATGGCACATTTAAACTTTTAGAAACGAAAATTGGATTAATTCAGCTACTGTAGAATATATTTTAAGTCCCTATATAAGTGGGTAAATGCAATAACAACTTCTAATAGCTTAATAATACCGATAAATGTTATTCTCAAACACACTATAAAGGGCGAAAGACCATATTTGACATAGATATTTTTTAAATTCTTCTATGACCTATAAAACTTATAAAAAGTGGACACTTTTTATTTTTTAAAGAGTTCAATAATTTTATTTACGTATTTTTAATTTCCTTTTTAATATAATTAAATATTCCGTCTTCAAGAAGGAGAGTTTTGTAAATCCTTTAAGAACGCGCTATGATTATACCTTTGAAGGAGGTTTCAAATTTTGTGTTAGTTTCTATCAATATATTGTATCGTAAATTAGAATCTAATACCTATATTTATTTAACTATTACTTTTTAGGTTTTCTATGAAATCACAATCTAATTAAATGAAATATATTAACCCAATAAAAAAATATATATGCATTTATAAGGTTAAAAATATATATTACATAGTTGGCTGTTTCTTAGACCATCTATAATAAATTTTTAGGTTAAAATATAAAATTTGGCCAATGGTCATTTTTTTTCATTGGTCAGTACCAACAGATACTCTATAAGTCTATGATAGCCAAAAAAAACGGAAAGAATTTTGATGCTCACTTTGGCCAATGGTCATTTTTTTCCATTGGTCAGCAGCCAGCGGACGGCCAAAAAGTCATATTATCAATGGTATTAACAGGAACAAACATAAGAGTCAAAAAAAACGGAAAAAAAATTTCGATTCATAATTTGGCCAATGGTCATTTTTTTCCATTGGTCAGCAGCCAGGACACGGTAAAAGTGGATATAAATTCATAAGAGTCAAAAAACGAAAAAAAAATGTTCGAATCACATTTTGGCCAATGGTCATTTTTTTCCATTGGTCAGCAGCCAGGACACGGTAAAAGTGGATATAAATTCATAATAGTCAAAAAAAACTAAAAAAAATTTCGAATAACATTTTGGCCAATGGTCATTTTTTTCCATTGGTCAGCAGCCAGGACACGGTAAAAGTGGATATAAATTCATAATAGTCAAAAAAAACTAAAAAAAATTTCGAATAACATTTTGGCCAATGGTCATTTTTTTCCATTGGTCAGCAGCCAGGACACGGTAAAAGTGGATATAAATTCATAATAGTCAAAAAAAAACGAAAAAAAAATTTTCGAATCACATTTTGGCCAATGGTCATTTTTTCCATTGGTCAGCCGGACGGCCAAAAAATCACAATAGCAATGGTAGTAACAGGAACAATCATAATAGTAAAAAAAAAACGAAAAAAATAATTTCGATACACATTTTGGCCAATGGTTATTTTTTTCCATTGGTCAGCAGCCAACGGACGGCCAAAAAGTCACAATAGCAATGGTAGTAACAGGAACAATCATAATAGTCAAAAAAAAACGAAAAAAATAATTTCGATACACATTTTGGCCAATGGTCATTTTTTTCATTGGTCAGTAGCCAGCGGACGGCCACAAGGTCACATTATCAATGGTATTAACAGGAACAATTAATTAATTTAATTTAAAAAATAAATAAAAAATTTTGCCCTCTCCGGGGTTCGAACCCACATTAGTAAAGGCATAGGGTTTGGTAAGGGGCACAGGGACCCATATCAGTAAAGGCATAGGCTTTGGTAAGGGGCACAGGGACCCATATCAGTAGAGGCGTAGGCCCTTGTAGGAAAGGGCATAGGGTAATTATCAATGTTAACCTATTCAAAGACGAAAAAAGACCATAAATTGCATATAGCAATTAAAAATTTCGCTTTATTTGGCCAATAGTCATTTTTTTCATTGGTCAGTAGCCAGCGGATGGTCAAAAATTCATATTCTCAATGGTATTAACAAGAACAAAATATTAATTTAATTTAAAAAAATTAAAAAAAAAATTCGTCCTCTCCCTGGCTTGAACCCGGGATATCCAGGTCACAAAGCTGGCGCCAATAACTTGGTGGACGACGGACGACGGACGACGCACCAAAAACGAGCCCATAAATTGCATAGCAATTAATAAGCATTAATTAATGGCATATTAAAAAAAATATGCAATATTTATTATCCCAACTGAAATCTAATTTCCTAGATTATTTAAAAGTCGAATGATTTTTTCAAATAAAACTTTTAATCTTTAATTTTAATCCAATTAGGTCAAAAAAGTTAGTATTTAATCTTTCGAAAAAATTTGGCCAGATAGCCCTGGCTAAACCGCTTTAGGTCACAATATTTTAATAAGTTAATTGCAAATGCATTTAGGGACAAACTTGTTGGAACATTTTAAAAACATATAATAGCAAAATATTAATTGAATGCAGGCGATTCCATGAAAATCTTTATGTAGCAATTTTTTAATTAAGTTTAAAGTTTACATATTTAATAAATAATATTACAATAAACAAAATCATACTCCCCTTTTGAGGACCCGTTTGCCCTACCTTAAATAAACTTTTTAATGAATAAAATTAGTTTAATTAGTCAATCTGTGCTCTGTTAAAACTTACTTTTTTGATAAAAAGACAATAATTTATCAATAGAATTTAAAAGCAATTTATGGATAATTCTTTTAACTTAAAGCAAAAAAAGAAAGGTATAGAAATATTTTATCATAAAAATAAAAAGTAACTTAGCGAAAGCGACGAATGATAAGGGAATAATAAAGGCTAATTGGAGAAACTTTGTGATGGTAAAATCAAGTTTCTTAACTTTTTTAGCATTTTCATATGCAATTAAATAAAAAGTAACAAAATAATACACTCCTTCAACTCTATTTAAAAAATCTCATTAAGCCCGAATCGCCCGAATCCTATCTCTTCGTGCCCGCCCCCGGGCCCAGTTGCCCGGCATCTGGTCTCTGGGATGGATTAAAGGAGTAAGCAAAAAAAACATAAAGGCGATGAAAAATAAGGGGCAATCTAAATACAACATCTATGAAGACAAAGCCAATAACGAATAGCCTAAAATGGTGTGGTCATGTAGTAAGAAAGGATGATAGCTACGTCGAAATGAAAATTGTGAAGATGAAATTCGAGGGAACAGGAAAAAGAGGAAGACCCAAGCTAACGTGCTATCACAAAATAAAGCACATACACAAGATCTATGTAAATTTAGAGACAAAATCTAACGTTAAAAGGACTGACCACCAGTTTAGGTGGAAGAAATTATTTTAAAATGTCTATAATACAATATATCGGAATTTATTTATGCTATATGACATTGGTCTTTGTAAAGAGGGTAAAAATAATTGTAGAGCGGAGCTTATTTTTAGCTCATATAAAATTTACTAAAAATCAACTTGTAGCTCATTAAAGTAGCGACATTTTGCGATCTTGACCTCTTGTTAATTAATTGATTCGCGCTTGATGCTGGAAACTGCTTTAATTTTTATATGTTTAATTAGAATATTGCAACTAAAATCGGTATGACTCAGCTATTTCTCATAGAGGGCAAGAATCTACCGCTTCTGGGGACCAGGTTGCGAGGTTATATAAAATAAACTTTGAATTAGCGTTTACTATTTATTTTTTATAATAATCATTCATTGTTTTAATCTAGATTCATAAACTATCAAATTAATTTTTTAAATTAAGAAATAATAACTTATCAGCTAATATAGAATTTTAATAAATATTCGTTTCGTAAGTTGCATATATTTACAAAACAGTATAGGCTGCTCATATTTTTTATTTCCACATTTGTTGAGTTTAATAAATTGTTTATTTTATAAAAACCTACCCATATGAAAATATTTTCAATACTTTCCATTTATTATAACGATGCACTTAGTTGACCTAGTTACCGTTTGATAATTTATTAAATACATAATAAATGTTCCAAATAAAACCAAGCATTGCATTAATATTAGGCGTAATAGTTCAGCCACGCTCAATAGATAAATTTATGTGTCAGTTCGTATATTGAAACTTTACACAAACTTTATTATTATTTTATTATTTACTATGATCGTAAAATATAAATAAAATAGCTTCACTCGCAGAATCTAACATGCAAATATATATTTTAAAAATTTTCTTTACTACAAAATGTATGTAATACTAATGACACATATTTAAGATATGGCACAACACATTTTAACAGGATTTTAATTATGCTTTTAAAACATTGTGAAATTGAATTTGTACTACAAATCTATGCGATCAAGTTAATTTACTTTGATAAACATATTTGGTAAAATCCTATTTATACCATATATTTTTGCAAACGTATATAAATCCCTTATGAATTTTGGGTTCCACAAATAATTGTATATATACGCCCAGGCAATTTATACCGTATTTCGTAATGTAGGCGAAATGCTGAAACCATAGTTCAGTTTTGCTTTTAAACGTATCCGTCCATGGTTGATAAGCAAACATGTAAATTGTCATAGGTAATATGTTCAAAATAAGATATATATTGATAACTATCAAGAATGATATTAATTTTTTTGTTTATATTTGCTTTCCATAGAAGCTTGGCTGTCTGCACTATTCCTAGTAGTCGGTTTTCTAAGTGGCGTCATATTAATAGTAACATCATGCTGATGACTTTTAGAACTAGAACTTCTTGTGATATATGGTAACATAAGCTTGCTAGTTGCAACAACACTTTTCTCGTCAAATTTTTCTATTTTGTTTTTTTTATTCATCTTACGTATGTAACAGCAGATTGTAATGGTATTCGAAATAACTGCAGTTAATGGGATTAGACAAAATATAACGTTGATCGAACGACGATAGCTAATGAACCATTTACTAGAGTTAGGATTCGGTGTATGTAAATAGCCATTATTTTTGCAAGCACTGTTGTTTAACTTTATTTCATTTGTGACATTTTTAGAGGCAATGTTGCTTGAAATGTTTGCCAAATTGCTGATGAATAAAATACCATCTATAAAATCTGTGCTACTGTTTTCTACATAAACAACATCAAATCCCCAACTGAACGGTATTGTTAAGGCCAGACAAACGAAAAATCCGAGAGCTAATATAACATATCGAATACGCCGGTCATTACAAAATTGCATATAGTGATGTGGGAATATTAAGGCACACAGACGCTCCAATGATATAGCTATACGGATGTAATTGCTGTAGTTGGCAAGCGTCTCTAAGAGGGGAAAATTTACCTTGATTACATAAAAGGCATACCATTTACTAGCGAAACATGTCTGATATTTTAACATGTATATTGCAACATGAGGTACAATGAAGAGGGTGAAGACAAAATCGGAAAGGGTCATAATTCTGATTAACAAGTACAGAGATAGATTCCGCTTCTTTGCTACACCCCTTTCCATTAACGACTTACATGGAAAAGCAACTCTATATGACAAATAATAAAGTCCACCTCCAACAACTCCGATTACCACTAAGATTGGTAAAATCATTCCATAAGTAATATTTATACTCCATAAAATATATTCTGACGAAACTTCTGTGCCCTTGGCTTTATTCAAAGTCATCTTTGCTAAGATATATGAGGAAGAATGATATGATTTCAGTAAGTTTAGATTAAGAAACACTGATTATTTTTAGACTGCCGATGGATATAATTAACGGACAAATCAAAACATTGAAATATATTTCCTTATTTGGCACAACATTTTAATCAAATTTAATTATATGCCAAATCTCACATCCTATGCTATAGACGTCCCATTGTTTGTCTAAAATATTAAAATTTGTAGATCCTTTTAATTAGTGTTAATTTAATTTAAAAATCAATTATTAAATTGTTGATCCAATATTTGTGGTAGGCTGGCGAGTCTACGTGGGGGGGGGGGGGAAAGAGCGTCTACCCCCTTAACTATTTATATATAAATATAACGCGATTTATTTTCTCCAAAATGATCTCGGACCCGATTGCCACCAAATTTGGCCAGATCATTGCCTTGGCATTAATTGTTTTACCGACTTTTAATTCACCTACGATAGCTGGACCTGGAACCATGTTTTTTAAAAATGAAGACGCTTTCTAGTGGACTTAAAATTAAATGGTTTAACAACTTATTTTTCGCTACAGTATTTCTCATTGCCCTGAAAATTTTACCCTAATGTTTTGCCATTTATGCTTCAATTTTTTAGCACCTACTCACAATTTTCACATTATACGAGGTTGTAACAAATAAAAAGTCTTAATTTGAAAAGAAATCACCATTTTCTTAATATAAATATAACGTCCGCTTTAGAAAATGTCCTCCCGTTTCGTGCTTTTTCAAGCATGAATCTGTATATACCAAAAAATACATCATTACGTATCTTTTGATAACAATGGATGCATTTCATGATGTAGCAAATTGATACCATGCATGAGTATTTATTTTAATAACAGCCATATCAAAAATTTTCAACTTTTAACTACAATTTTCATACCCCATAATTAACACAAATATTTAAATTTTTTATACTATGTTAATTTTCCAACGCATAAACTAATGGTTTCCTTTAATTTCATGTTATCTTTTAGCAAATTGTTAGCATTCATAAAGCATATATAATTTAATTTTGTTAGTAACAGCCTATAAATTATACATAGAAGCTTGCACCGGTGACGCGAAACCCATCTCGGTTCGGGTTCCTGTTAAAAATTTTAAAATGCTTCCGGGTGGGGTTGGTTTAAAAATTTAAAATGCGTTGGTGTTGGGTCGATTTTGGTTAAAAATTTCAAATTGCTTTCATTATCCCAAATAATATACCATACATATTTTATTTAAGCTGTTGTTAGGATCTTAAATAAGTTAAGTTTTTGTTAATGAATAACAAAGCGAAATTTTGATATAAATAAGTCACTTAGCTCAATTAAAAGATTTTCTTACATGTAAATTAATAAAAATATTTTATTATTAAATAAGTTACGTTATACTAAATAGATGCTTAGGGGGTCAAAGCGTTAGGATTTTTCCTTTGAGGAGGCCAAAAGGGTTAGGATTTTGTTCTTGGAAGTTAGATCACTGCCTAAAAACATAAAAATCATAAACGTTTGACCTTGCAAAAAATTTTGCAACTGATAAAATCGTTAATATTTTATGCGTCAAAAATGTTAGTCTGCTGTGAATCAGAAGTTAAGGCACGGCGACGATTTTTGCTGAAGCCCTAACACACGTTTAAAAGTCATGTTGTTATATTTATTTTGTTTATATAAATAAATATTTCAACCCTCCGTTAGTCATGTTCAAAAATCTCAATTGGTGTATTTATTAACATGTCCCCCCACCCTTCCCATGCATTTTCCCCTTGTTTGTTGATTTTGAGAACTGCCTAGACGTACATGTACCTCTTCAAAGCTCGAGTTATTTGAAGAAGACGTCTGAATTAAAAAAACATGGCCGCTAATCTAACTTTGGTCAATGAGTTATCAGTGTAACAACTTTTCCCAAAAATACTTCGTAATAACTTATAGTATTTAAGTTTAGACGTAACCAGGCCCCCGACCCCCAAACAACTTGTTCGGTTTTCAGTTTATTTTCACCCCTGCTTAAATTGCATAGCAAATAAACTGCTTTTCTAAGAAGGGTTGAAGCATAGGAGGCATAACAAAAACAACAAGGAGCCAGAGGGCGCTAGCGAGGTCCGAAGGAGCGAGAGGTCTTCCCTTGTATGTTATAGGTACACACTTAAAGATTAGAGTGATAAGGTTTGTATCAAAAAAATTGCAAATAAACTATTATGCACTTTATAAACCTGTGTTCCACGAATAATTTACATTATACATGACATTTATGCTGTTGCAATTTATTTCATTTTATTAAGAATTTACTATTGGATTACAAATAAATCGAATAACTGATTAAGTTGGTAAATAACAAATCTCAGTTGCTATAGTAATTGTTTTTATTATGCATTAAACATATTAAAAAGCTGATGTTCACTAATTTAGTAACTATATAAACTTCAAAATCAAATTATTTTAATATACCAATGGATTAAACTATAAAGAAAAATTGAAAGCATATAATAAACTCGGGCCTTCGGCCCTCGTGGGAAGGGGAAGGGGGGAAGGGAAGGGGAACGACTCATCTATACTCCGTATAAATGTATTATATTTGCTATGCAATTTATGGGCGAGAAAGGTGGGAAGGGGCAAGAATGCCTATAGGGGGGTATGATGCAAAATAATTGGACTGACGGGCATAGGGTAAATATCAATGTTAACCAATTTCAAATAGAAAAAAAATTAAAATTTCGATTCACAATTTGGCCAATGGTCATTTTTACCATTGGTCAGTAGCCAGGACACGGTTAAAAAGTCGTATTTTCAAGGGTATTAACAAAAACAATATAATAATTTAATTTAAATAAATAAAAATTTTGCCCTCGCCGGGATTTGAACCCACATCAGTAGAGGCATAGGCTTTCTTAGGGGCACAGGGACCCATTAGAGGCAAAGGCCCTTGTAGGGGTGGGCATAGGGTAATTATCGATGTTAACCAATTGAATTACTCATAAATAATTTTTTTTAGGGGATAAGGTCATACTTTGGTTTTTTTAACTAATGGGTGTCAAAGGTTGTTAATATGAGAAAAGCGAAAATACCCTAAAGAAGAGGAAATTATAAGAAAATTAAATATAAAACGATATTCTTGATAAGTGAAAGTGAGCAAAAGCTATTAGAGGCAAACTTGAGATTTAAGTAATTTAAATTAATTTTAAAAATGCTTTGTTAATTGCTATTAAACTTAACCTTTTTGGTTAGTTCGCCTAAGTTAATATTAATAATAACAGTTGCAGTGGTAAACACGACGGAAATTTAAAATTCATATAGAAAATTCCAACCCTCCCCCCTCAATTAATAACTTCTGTTCAATACATCTACACCCCCCCCCCCCCCACTCCTATATTAATAAATTAAAAATAATACTAACACATCTCTCTCTCCCATCTCCTCCACTCCCGCCCCCTAAACCCCCTCCCCCCCCGCGCTTATATTACTAGGGTAATAAACTGTAGTTTAACCTTGGCATATAAAAATACTTATAACATATGAAAGAGTTAAGATAAGAGTATAGTGAAATGCAGTAAATTTAATTCCAATCATATATTTTTTAAACATAGCAAATACAAAACGACGGAATTTTGTATGCATTTAGTTAGTAACCATCTAAAAATATGATTTGCCCATATCAGTAGAGGCATAGGCCCTTCTAGGGGAGGGCATAGGGTAATTATCAATGTTAACCTAATATACCAATTCAAAAACGAATAAAAATTTCGATTCACTCTAAAGCAGTTATAAAAAGTTTATATATACATGTAATTTTTTTGATTAAATTTTTGACAAAATGCGAATTTTATTATTTCTGAACAAATTTTTTTTTTACTTTTGCCTTATGGAAAAATACACATATGGTTTAAATTTTGATTTAATATCATTATTATTTTAAAAAATAATTAGAAAGATACTTAAAAACAATTTGGCGAATGGTCATTTTTTTCATTGGTCAGTAGCGAGGACACGGTCAAAAAGGATATAAATACATAAGAGACGATTAAAAAACGAGAAAAAAAAATGTAAATTACAATTTGGCCAAAGGTCACTTTTTTCCATTGGTCAGTAACAATAGACGGTCTATAAATATACGAGTCAAAAAAAAACGAAAAAAAATTTTGATTCACACTTTGGCCATTGGTGATTTTTTCCATTGGTCAGCGCCAACGGACGGCCAAAAAGTCACATTATCAATGGTATTAACAAAAACAATATATTAATTTGAAAAAAAAAACGAAAAAAAAATTTTGATTCACACTTTGGCCAATGGTGATTTTTTCCATTGGTCAGTAGCCAGCGGACAATCAAAAAGTCATATAATCAATGGTATTAACAAGAACAATATATGAGAAAATAGCTTCGAGAGCGTTTATAGTGCTTGCCGTTGTGATCGTGGTCATGGGAATTACCTCAGGCCATTTACTGTAGGCGTCAATTACAATAAGATAATAATACCCATTAAGGGGTCCACAAAAATCGGCATGTAACCTAGACCATGGTTTCCCAGTGTTTTCCCATTTTTGAATGGCCAATTCTGTTGTCCCAGTGAACCATTGTTGACAATCCGTACAGTTTTGAACATAACCTTCTATATCTTTATCAATACCCGGATACCAGAGATGTTGACGAGCCAAGATTTTTGAGCGACCCATGCATGGGTGTCCTAAGTGGATTAGTTTCAAAATAGTTTGCCTTAATCCTTGAGGAATAATAATTCGATATCCCCAAAATAAACAGCCCTTTAAGGTGGTGAGTTCTTTTTGCCGTTGTTGGTACTTGATTAGTTCTGGAGTAACTTTCTTGGGGCAGCCATGGAGTACATAATTATAGACTTGTCCCAGGATAGGATCTTTACGAGTATGACGTTCTATGTCGGCTGAGGTAATAGGGAAATGTTGAAATGGTTCTTCATAAATGGTGTATATATCTTCTTCTTCCTTTTGTTGTGTTTCTTTAGCTTGTATTGGAAGTCTAGATAACATATCAGCTTGTGTATTTTCTTTGCTAGTTTTATATTTTATGGTATATTGATAGGGTGTTGTTAACAAGGTCCATTTCTGAAGTCTCGCTGAAACGGCTTGTGGTACATTTTTATTAGGGTTGAAAAGTGATATTAATGGTTTGTGATCTGTTATTAATGTAAAATGGAGGCCATATACATCTTCCTTAAATTTATTAAAAGCATAAATGATGGCTAAGGCTTCTTTTTCAATTTGACTATAATTCCTTTCAGCAGCGTTAAGGGTGCGGGAAGTAAACGCAATTGGGTGCTGATACCCTTTTATTTCATGTGCAAATACTGAGCCGAGTCCTTCAGATGAAGCATCCGTTGAGAGTATTAACGGTAAGTTAGGATCAAAATGTTTTAATATCGGGGCTTGGACAATTGCTTTTTTAATGTTATTGAATGCCTTTGTACAGTCTATGGACCACTCCCAAGCAACCGTTTTCCTTAAGAGTTTATAAAGTGGTTGGGCTAAAGTCGAGAAATTTTTTATGAATTTCGCGTAAAATGTAGCCATGCCTAAAAAAGATTGTAATTCTTTTATTTTAGTTGGGAATGGTGCTGATAAAATTGCTTTAGTGTTCTTGTCGGTTGTAAAAATTCCGTCCTTACTAATGGTATGTCCTAAGTATTCCACTTTTTTTCCCAAAAATCTACACTTTTTTAATTTTAGTTTTAGGCCTGTTTTTGCCAATTCCTTAAATACTCTTTCTAATTTTTGATTGTGGTCCTCTACTGTTTTACCTGCTATAATAATGTCATCTAGGTAAACTACTATTCCCTTCTCATTTCTAAATAAAGAGTCCATAAAACGCTGAAAAATGGCTGGCGCCGAGGCTATCCCAAAAGGTAACTTAGTATATTTAAAAAGACCTTTATGCGTATTAATGGCTAATAAGTTTTGAGAATTTCTGCTAACTTTTATTTGAAAATAGGCGTCCTTAAAGTCCAATACAAAAAAATATTTAAACCCGCCTAATTGTGCGAATATATCTTGAATACGTGGTAAAGGATATTTTTCAATTAAAAGGTGCTTATTTAAATCACGGAAGTCGCCGCAAATACGGACGTGTTCATTATTTAACAACTGATACAATAGGTGCAGCGTGTTCAGCATATTTTATCGGTTTTAAAACACCTTCTTTAACTAACCTATCTAATTCCTCGTCAATTTTAGGTTTTAACATATAGGGAATAGGTCTAGGACAGAAAAACCGGGGGCATAACTCATATTTTAGTTTAAGCTTTGCTTCATAACCGACTACCCCTCCCAATTTATTTTCAAACAAACCCGGATATTTTTTAATAATATTATAGGTTACAACATCATCGTCAATATGATTAATCTCGCGCAGTTGGAAAGGTTTATTAAGCTCCCAATCTCCAGCTAGCTGCCGTAAAATGTTAGGAAAGATTCTCAACAAATCTCTTCCTAAAATATTTTGACCATTCCCTTCCACGACGTAAAGAAAAAGTTGTGGGTGGCGTCCTGTTCTTGCACCATGACTTTTGCCATTCCTTTTATCGGAATAGTTGACCCCTCGTAACCCTTTAGAACAATATTACAAGGTTGAATGGCCAGGTGAGCCCCATCGATGGAATTTATTAAGGTGACTGCTGAGCCAGGGTCAATTTCAAACTTTAAAATATGGTTGTTTACCTTCAACCCATAATATGGCCGGGAATTTTCTCCTAGATGAAAATAGTTCAATGACGAGACCTTGTTGGAGCGGCATATTTTCCCGATGTGACCCTGGGTATGGCATTTGTAACATGTTGCAAATCGGAATTTACAATTAGAACTAAAATGATTACCTCCGCAGGCGAAGCATTTGACATTCGGTATCGGCTGTTTGTTGGTCACCGTATGAATAGGTTCCAACTGTTGCGTCAATAAATGACTTTGAAAACTCGCTCGTTCCATGGACCTGGCAACATCCAAAGCCCCTTGCCAGGTCAAATTTTCCACAATCAACAGACGTTCTACAATCTTCCCATTTAGCAGTTCAGCTACGAACTGGTCTCGTAGATTATCCTCGAGAGTTGAACCGTAATTACAATGGATAGAAATACCTTTTAATCTTGCCGAAAAAGCATCAATATTTTCACCCTCCAACTGAACACATTTATGGAATTTATAACTATGTACAATAGGACTCAACGTGTGGGAGAAGAAACTTTTCAGGGTTGACACTATCTCTTCGAATGTCTTCTGCAACGGATCCGATGGTGAGAGAAGATTTATTAATAATTCATAATTCTGTGACCCAATCACCGTAAGGAGCAGAGATTTTTTATCTCCGCCAACAACTAGATGATAATGATTAAACTGTGAGAGATAATGGTCAATGTTATCGGAAGGCACATAGGGGTGGAAATTAATCGAAGAAGGAGACCGCGCCATTGTTGAGTCTTGGTTTTGGTGAAGCCTTTATTCAAAATACTAAGAGACTATCTTAATAGTACAATTTTGGTATATATATGTGATAGTGGGGTGAGACATTTACATAGTGGAGTGATAGTGGAATGAACGCATTACATAGTGGGGTGATAGTGGAATGAACGCGCTAAAGTAGAATTTGAATATTCTAGTGAAGTCTTATACTGGCGCTCCGCATGATAGTAGGGTGATACGAGCAAAAGTAGAGTTTAGTCTATAACATCTAATTTGAATACATAACAGTATGGGCATTTACTAAGAAAAAACACGAATGACGTAAATCCAAATGTACTGGACATGGAGGTACCGGGGAAGAGAGGAAGAGGACGACCCCGTGTCACGTGAAAAGGGCAAGTCGATAAGGTTATAAAAACAAGTGATTAGTCAAACATGGCACTCACTCGGTAAAGATGGAAGAAACTTATTAAAACATACCCCATAACTGTGAGACCAAATAACTGATAAATAAGAAAACTTGTAATTTTTTAATAGGATGGATTAAGGATTATCTATTAATAGTATTTAAATATTTAAATTTAATTCGCGAAGGAAATTTAAAGCGATGAACACAGACTAGAATTATTTTTGAATTTTATAAAAAGTAACTGTAACTTTATGAATAGTTACTGATAATGTAACTAACTACAGTTACAGTTCCTCTGATATAAAAGTAACTGATCAGTTACTTCTCTCAAGAAAAGTTATATGCAACTAGTTACTTAACAGCACTATTTATAAGATATGGCTTAATATTTTGTCACTTTATTTCGTCATTGCCTAATTAGTCCCAAACCCATTTTCTGTATCAATAAAAAGCATGTTTATATTCAATTTAATAGCTTAAATATCTTCATTATAAATAATAAGGTAGTTGCTGCTTAATTGAGTCCAACGTATTATTTCAGAAACTTACGAATCTTAAAGCATTTTATGACCACTTGTCTTGCAAATGTGACTTAAGTTGCTTATAATTTATTTTGTGACATGAATATGACTATATGATTAAAGAGCAAAGCTTATAAATCCATCGTAAAACTGGTGTGTTAATCTATGGAAGTGAAACATGAGCCTTGCACGTTACGGCATAAAATTACCACGAGCCACGGAGATGAGGAACGCAGGAGCTTGAAATATACTAACTTGTTCATATGATGAATGATTGTCTTGGAGCCAAAATGGGTATTCAGCCTATGGCTGACTTGAATGAAAATCGGCTAAGGTGGTATGGTCATATATTAAAGATGGAGAAGAAGATTTAAATCAAAAAGTATTGGACATGGAGGTGCCGGGAAAGAGAAGAGAAGGACCTCTTGTCACGTGCAAAGGGCAAATAGACTCATGAAAACTTTACGTAAATTATTATTATATTTGTAAAACTATTCTGTCTGCCCACATAAAAAAAAATCAATCAATACAAGTAATTTAAAATTTTAGGCATACAAATTTGTGGTTTTACTTACATTTAACTTAATTCCATATATGAAGTGGCTGTCACCCTTAATAGCATCGTTAAAACAATGCCTTTATATCACTGTTTTTAACATATGATTTTAAATATTATCATTTGCTCCTAAAGAATTATTACATTTTTATTATTATTATATTGCCATAGAAACCACTAAGGTGCCTATGGATACTTATTATCATTATTCATAACATAAACAATTAATTGTATTGTAACCATTACAAAGTTGTAATAAAACTAATTAAGTAGCATTGTTACTAAATTATGTAGTAACAAATGAAATTTGAGGTTTAAATAAATTGCACGTACATAACTTCATAACAAATACTTTTATATTCAAGAAGTAAACGATTCTGTAATAGTGTAAACTTTAATACAGAATGCCTAAAAGTATTTACTTGTACTATTTTTCAAAATAATTTCGCCAAAATATTTATATATTAATAAAAGCTTAGGATCAAATATATTATTGTTTTGCAAAATCGTAACATTTAAGGAAAATTAAATGGATTATAATGCACCTGCCAACCCTACTTTTATAATGCGAAAGGTAAAATGGCAAAACAAATACATAATGTGATTTGTGGCTTGAGAATTTTAGAGATGTGCCATGATGAGTTCAATCATAAATCTTGGCAGACTCATGAATGAATCTATTATGATCTTCTCAACTAGTTAAAGATGCTATCGAATCAAACGTTCGGCAGGCACTGAAATCGATGGGGGTGTTAAAAAATATCTAACCATTTTAACAAAATTTATATTTATACATTGTTTAATTAACGATTTAAAATATTAAAACATGAGACAGAATAATGTAATTGTTAAATTTGAATAAGTTTTAGTAATATTTATTACATCAGAACTCATGTTTGTTTGGTCACATATATTATTGCTCAGAATAAAAACATGAAAAAAATTATTAAATAGTTCTCTAAAGGCCCTTAAGCCCCTAATCTTTTATTGAACAAGCTAAATTCATTAAAATTCAAATTTTACCCGGATATAGATTCAATATTAATTAAACTTGAATGTATAAAATTCAATATTCAGGGAATTCTATTATAATTATAGTAAATTCGAACATTCTATACGTGAATTTCCAAAGATAATATAAATTAAATTTATTATAAATGATTCTGATGGTCTATAAAGAAAGGCCAGATCCCGAATATAAAATCTCGTCACGATCTCGACTCACGATATTTTTACCTGTTTTTCCGCATCACTATACATGATTAACGTCGGCTAAGGTCATAAGGGCATATACTAAGAAGCAAGATGAATTATATTAATCTTAAAGTAATAGACATGGAGGTACCAGGGAAGAGTGGAAGAGGAAGACCTCGTGTCACGTGGAAAGTGCAAGTCGACAAAGTTATATCCGATCAAGACGGTAGAAACTCATCAAAACAAATCCCACGACTGTGGGTCTAAATACTTGATAAGGAAAGAAGAAGAGATTTTATTATAATGCTCTTATCGAGGCGTATTAACACTCACAATCTCTAAAAAACATGGATTTCTAATATTTAAAAAAGTATGTTGAACACTTGGAACGATTATATCATTTATTACCTTGATTACTAAAGAGGCCAATTGTTTAGGTCAATTATACAGCCAACTGTGTATAGCTCGGATTCATGGGCTATACGAAGACAAAAGAGCAGCACCTAGCGTCAATGGATATTGAATTGATAGGATGGATCAGAGGTCAGATTTGTTAGAAATTTTATGCCCGAACCCGGCCCGGTTCAATTTTTTAACTTCATTGCCCGCCCGAGCCCGCCCGAACCTTCTAGGTGCCCGCCCGGGCCCGCCCGAAACATTAAAGCTGCCCGAAATGCCCGGCCCGAAATAAAATTTGCCCGTTAGGCCCGAATTTATGCGATCTTAAATTTTATCAACCACTATCAAAATAAAATCGGGCCTTCGGCCCTCGTGGGAAGGGGAGTAGTAGAAGGGAAGGGGGGGGGCGACTCATCTATACTCCGTATAAACGTAGCATATTTGCTATGCAATTTATGGGCGAGAAAGGTAGGAAGGGGCGAGAATGCCTATAGGGGGTATTAAATGCAAAATAATTAGTTATAGACCCTTGTAGGGGAGGGCATAGGGTAGTTATCAATGTTAACCAATTCAAAAACGGAAAAAAATTTCGATTTATTTGGCCAATGGTCATTTTTTCCATTGGTCAATAGCCTGCGGACGATCAAAAAGCCATATTATCAATGTTATTAACAAGAACAAAATATTTATTTAATTTAAAGAAAAAATAAAAATTTTGCCCTCTCTCAAGCTTGAACCCGGGATATCTAGGTCACCCTGTTTACAAGCCGTGCGCTACAACCCGTCACACCATGCTGGTATTAAAATACTAGAAGTTATTATGTTATTTATATAGATAATGAAATAATAAAGTTCTGTTTTATGTTTAGAAAATCAATATATTTCATCGGTCAGTAGCCAGCGGACGGTCAAAAAGTCAAATTATCAATGGTATTAACAAGAACATAATATTAATTTAATTTTATAAAAATTCCTTTTAGTTTTTAAAAAGGGCTAAATTCTGAAACTACCCGCCCAATTCGCTCGAAACTTTACCCGTAGGTGCCCAGGGCGGCCAGGGGTAAAATAGCCTTTTCAGATTCCTAAAATACCTTTTCGTTTTAAAAATAACGGACATTTCCCGGCCACATGTGCGGTGTAATATCTATAACACGTAGAAAATTTTACTAATTATATAAACTTACGCGCGCCATCTAATAAAGTACAATTCGTGTTTTAATAGTTTAATAGTAGATTGAATTTGATTAGAAAGAACGCGCTATGATTATACCTTTGAAGGAGGTTTCGAATTTTGTGTTAGTTTCTATCAATATATTGTATCGTAAATTAGAATCTAATACCTATATTTATTTAACTATTACTTTTTAGGTTTTCTATGAAATCACAATCTAATTAAATGAAATATATTAACCCAATAAAAAAATATATATGCATTTAAAAGGTTTAAAATATATATTACATAGTTGGCTGTTTCTTAGACCATCTTTAATAAATTTTTAGGTTATATATAAAATTTGGCCAATGGTCATTTTTTTTCATTGGTCAGTACCAACAGATACTCTATAAGTCTATGATAGCCAAAAAACGGAAAGAATTTTGATGCTCACTTTGGCCAATGGTCATTTTTTTCCATTGGTCAGCAGCCAGCGGACGGCCAAAAAGTCATATTATCAATGGTATTAACAGGAACAAACATAAGAGTCAAAAAAAACGGAAAAAAAATTTCGATTCATAATTTGGCCAATGGTCATTTTTTTCCATTGGTCAGCAGCCAGGACACGGTAAAAGTGGATATAAATTCATAAGAGTCAAAAAAACGAAAAAAAATGTTCGAATCACATTTTGGCCAATGGTCATTTTTTTCCATTGGTCAGCAGCCAGGACACGGTAAAAGTGGATATAAATTCATAATAGTCAAAAAAAACTAAAAAAAATTTCGAATAACATTTTGGCCAATGGTCATTTTTTTCCATTGGTCAGCAGCCAGGACACGGTAAAAGTGGATATAAATTCATAATAGTCAAAAAAAAAAACGAAAAAAAAATTTTCGAATCACATTTTGGCCAATGGTCATTTTTTCCATTGGTCAGCAGCCAACGGACGGCCAAAAAATCACAATAGCAATGGTAGTAACAGGAACAATCATAATAGTAAAAAAAAAACGAAAAAAATAATTTCGATACACATTTTGGCCAATGGTTATTTTTTTCCATTGGTCAGCAGCCAACGGACGGCCAAAAAGTCACAATAGCAATGGTAGTAACAGGAACAATCATAATAGTCAAAAAAAAACGAAAAAAATAATTTCGATACACATTTTGGCCAATGGTCATTTTTTTCATTGGTCAGTAGCCAGCGGACGGCCACAAGGTCACATTATCAATGGTATTAACAGGAACAATTAATTAATTTAATTTAAAAAATAAATAAAAAATTTTGCCCTCTCCGGGGTTCGAACCCACATTAGTAAAGGCATAGGGTTTGGTAAGGGGCACAGGGACCCATATCAGTAAAGGCATAGGCTTTGGTAAGGGGCACAGGGACCCATATCAGTAGAGGCGTAGGCCCTTGTAGGAAAGGGCATAGGGTAATTATCAATGTTAACCTATTCAAAGACGAAAAAAGACCATAAATTGCATATAGCAATTAAAAATTTCGCTTTATTTGGCCAATAGTCATTTTTTTCATTGGTCAGTAGCCAGCGGATGGTCAAAAATTCATATTCTCAATGGTATTAACAAGAACAAAATATTAATTTAATTTAAAAAAATTAAAAAAAAAATTCGTCCTCTCCCTGGCTTGAACCCGGGATATCCAGGTCACAAAGCTGGCGCCAATAACTTGGTGGACGACGGACGACGGACGACGCACCAAAAACGAGCCCATAAATTGCATAGCAATTAATAAGCATTAATTAATGGCATATTAAAAAAAATATGCAATATTTATTATCCCAACTGAAATCTAATTTCCTAGATTATTTAAAAGTCGAATGATTTTTTCAAATAAAACTTTTAATCTTTAATTTTAATCCAATTAGGTCAAAAAAGTTAGTATTTAATCTTTCGAAAAAATTTGGCCAGATAGCCCTGGCTAAACCGCTTTAGGTCACAATATTTTAATAAGTTAATTGCAAATGCATTTAGGGACAAACTTGTTGGAACATTTTGAAAACATATAATAGCAAAATATTAATTGAATGCAGGCGATTCCATGAAAATCTTTATGTAGCAATTTTTTAATTAAGTTTAAAGTTTACATATTTAATAAATAATATTACAATAAACAAAATTATACTCCCCTCTTGAGGACCCGTTTGCCCTACCTTAAATAAACTTTTTAATGAATAAAATTAGTTTAATTAGTCAATCTGTGCTCTGTTAAAACTTACTTTTTTGATAAAAAGACAATAATTTATCAATAGAATTTAAAAGCAATTTATGGATAATTCTTTTAACTTAAAGCAAAAAAAGAAAGGTATAGAAATATTTTATCATAAAAATAAAAAGTAACTTAGCGAAAGCGACGAATGATAAGGGAATAATAAAGGCTAATTGGAGAAACTTTGTGATGGTAAAATCAAGTTTCTTAACTTTTTTAGCATTTTCATATGCAATTAAATAAAAAGTAACAAAATAATACACTCCTTCAACTCTATTTAAAAAATCTCATTAAGCCCGAATCGCCCGAATCCTATCTCTTCGTGCCCGCCCCCGGGCCCAGTTGCCCGGCATCTGGTCTCTGGGATGGATTAAAGGAGTAAGCAAAAAAAACATAAAGGCGATGAAAAATAAGGGGCAATCTAAATACAACATCTATGAAGACAAAGCCAATAACGAATAGCCTAAAATGGTGTGGTCATGTAGTAAGAAAGGATGATAGCTACGTCGAAATGAAAATTGTGAAGATGAAATTCGAGGGAACAGGAAAAAGAGGAAGACCCAAGCTAACGTGCTATCACAAAATAAAGCACATACACAAGATCTATGTAAATTTAGAGACAAAATCTAACGTTAAAAGGACTGACCACCAGTTTAGGTGGAAGAAATTATTTTAAAATGTCTATAATACAATATATCGGAATTTATTTATGCTATATGACATTGGTCTTTGTAAAGAGGGTAAAAATAATTGTAGAGCGGAGCTTATTTTTAGCTCATATAAAATTTACTAAAAATCAACTTGTAGCTCATTAAAGTAGCGACATTTTGCGATCTTGACCTCTTGTTAATTAATTGATTCGCGCTTGATGCTGGAAACTGCTTTAATTTTTATATGTTTAATTAGAATATTGCAACTAAAATCGGTATGACTCAGCTATTTCTCATAGAGGGCAAGAATCTACCGCTTCTGGGGACCAGGTTGCGAGGTTATATAAAATAAACTTTGAATTAGCGTTTACTATTTATTTTTTATAATAATCATTCATTGTTTTAATCTAGATTCATAAACTATCAAATTAATTTTTTAAATTAAGAAATAATAACTTATCAGCTAATATAGAATTTTAATAAATATTCGTTTCGTAAGTTGCATATATTTACAAAACAGTATAGGCTGCTCATATTTTTTATTTCCACATTTGTTGAGTTTAATAAATTGTTTATTTTATAAAAACCTACCCATATGAAAATATTTTCAATACTTTCCATTTATTATAACGATGCACTTAGTTGACCTAGTTACCGTTTGATAATTTATTAAATACATAATAAATGTTCCAAATAAAACCAAGCATTGCATTAATATTAGGCGTAATAGTTCAGCCACGCTCAATAGATAAATTTATGTGTCAGTTCGTATATTGAAACTTTACACAAACTTTATTATTATTTTATTATTTACTATGATCGTAAAATATAAATAAAATAGCTTCACTCGCAGAATCTAACATGCAAATATATATTTTAAAGATTTTCTTTACTACAAAATGTATGTAATACTAATGACACATATTTAAGATATGGCACAACACATTTTAACAGGATTTTAATTATGCTTTTAAAACATTGTGAAATTGAATTTGTACTACAAATCTATGCGATCAAGTTAATTTACTTTGATAAACATATTTGGTAAAATCCTATTTATACCATATATTTTTGCAAACGTATATAAATCCCTTATGAATTTTGGGTTCCACAAATAATTGTATATATACGCCCAGGCAATTTATACCGTATTTCGTAATGTAGGCGAAATGCTGAAACCATAGTTCAGTTTTGCTTTTAAACGTATCCGTCCATGGTTGATAAGCAAACATGTAAATTGTCATAGGTAATATGTTCAAAATAAGATATATATTGATAACTATCAAGAATGATATTAATTTTTTTGTTTATATTTGCTTTCCATAGAAGCTTGGCTGTCTGCACTATTCCTAGTAGTCGGTTTTCTAAGTGGCGTCATATTAATAGTAACATCATGCTGATGACTTTTAGAACTAGAACTTCTTGTGATATATGGTAACATAAGCTTGCTAGTTGCAACAACACTTTTCTCGTCAAATTTTTCTATTTTGTTTTTTTTATTCATCTTACGTATGTAACAGCAGATTGTAATGGTATTCGAAATAACTGCAGTTAATGGGATTAGACAAAATATAACGTTGATCGAACGACGATAGCTAATGAACCATTTACTAGAGTTAGGATTCGGTGCATGTAAATAGCCATTATTTTTGCAAGCACTGTTGTTTAACTTTATTTCATTTGTGACATTTTTAGAGGCAATGTTGCTTGAAATGTTTGCCAAATTGCTTATGAATAAAATACCATCTATAAAATCTGTGCTACTGTTTTCTACATAAACAACATCAAATCCCCAACTGAACGGTATTGTTAAGGCCAGACAAACGAAAAATCCGAGAGCTAATATAACATATCGAATACGCCGGTCATTACAAAATTGCATATAGTGATGTGGGAATATTAAGGCACACAGACGCTCCAATGATATAGCTATACGGATGTAATTGCTGTAGTTGGCAAGCGTCTCTAAGAGGGGAAAATTTACCTTGATTACATAAAAGGCATACCATTTACTAGCGAAACATGTCTGATATTTTAACATGTATATTGCAACATGAGGTACAATGAAGAGGGTGAAGACAAAATCGGAAAGGGTCATAATTCTGATTAACAAGTACAGAGATAGATTCCGCTTCTTTGCTACACCCCTTTCCATTAACGACTTACATGGAAAAGCAACTCTATATGACAAATAATAAAGTCCACCTCCAACAACTCCGATTACCACTAAGATTGGTAAAATCATTCCATAAGTAATATTTATACTCCATAAAATATATTCTGACGAAACTTCTGTGCCCTTGGCTTTATTCAAAGTCATCTTTGCTAAGATATATGAGGAAGAATGATATGATTTCAGTAAGTTTAGATTAAGAAACACTGATTATTTTTAGACTGCCGATGGATATAATTAACGGACAAATCAAAACATTGAAATATATTTCCTTATTTGGCACAACATTTTAATCAAATTTAATTATATGCCAAATCTCACATCCTATGCTATAGACGTCCCATTGTTTGTCTAAAATATTAAAATTTGTAGATCCTTTTAATTAGTGTTAATTTAATTTAAAAATCAATTATTAAATTGTTGATCCAATATTTGTGGTAGGCTGGCGAGTCTACGTGGGGGGGGGGGGGGGAAAGAGCGTCTACCCCCTTAACTATTTATATATAAATATAACGCGATTTATTTTCTCCAAAATGATCTCGGACCCGATTGCCACCAAATTTGGCCAGATCATTGCCTTGGCATTAATTGTTTTACCGACTTTTAATTCACCTACGATAGCTGGACCTGGAACCATGTTTTTTAAAAATGAAGACGCTTTCTAGTGGACTTAAAATTAAATGGTTTAACAACTTATTTTTCGCTACAGTATTTCTCATTGCCCTGAAAATTTTACCCTAATGTTTTGCCATTTATGCTTCAATTTTTTAGCACCTACTCACAATTTTCACATTATACGAGGTTGTAACAAATAAAAAGTCTTAATTTGAAAAGAAATCACCATTTTCTTAATATAAATATAACGTCCGCTTTAGAAAATGTCCTCCCGTTTCGTGCTTTTTCAAGCATGAATCTGTATATACCAAAAAATACATCATTACGTATCTTTTGATAACAATGGATGCATTTCATGATGTAGCAAATTGATACCATGCATGAGTATTTATTTTAATAACAGCCATATCAAAAATTTTCAACTTTTAACTACAATTTTCATACCCCATAATTAACACAAATATTTAAATTTTTTATACTATGTTAATTTTCCAACGCATAAACTAATGGTTTCCTTTAATTTCATGTTATCTTTTAGCAAATTGTTAGCATTCATAAAGCATATATAATTTAATTTTGTTAGTAACAGCCTATAAATTATACATAGAAGCTTGCACCGGTGACGCGAAACCCATCTCGGTTCGGGTTCCTGTTAAAAATTTTAAAATGCTTCCGGGTGGGGTTGGTTTAAAAATTTAAAATGCGTTGGTGTTGGGTCGATTTTGGTTAAAAATTTCAAATTGCTTTCATTATCCCAAATAATATACCATACATATTTTATTTAAGCTGTTGTTAGGATCTTAAATAAGTTAAGTTTTTGTTAATGAATAACAAAGCGAAATTTTGATATAAATAAGTCACTTAGCTCAATTAAAAGATTTTCTTACATGTAAATTAATAAAAATATTTTATTATTAAATAAGTTACGTTATACTAAATAGATGCTTAGGGGGTCAAAGCGTTAGGATTTTTCCTTTGAGGAGGCCAAAAGGGTTAGGATTTTGTTCTTGGAAGTTAGATCACTGCCTAAAAACATAAAAATCATAAACGTTTGACCTTGCAAAAAATTTTGCAACTGATAAAATCGTTAATATTTTATGCGTCAAAAATGTTAGTCTGCTGTGAATCAGAAGTTAAGGCACGGCGACGATTTTTGCTGAAGCCCTAACACACGTTTAAAAGTCATGTTGTTATATTTATTTTGTTTATATAAATAAATATTTCAACCCTCCGTTAGTCATGTTCAAAAATCTCAATTGGTGTATTTATTAACATGTCCCCCCACCCTTCCCATGCATTTTCCCCTTGTTTGTTGATTTTGAGAACTGCCTAGACGTACATGTACCTCTTCAAAGCTCGAGTTATTTGAAGAAGACGTCTGAATTAAAAAAACATGGCCGCTAATCTAACTTTGGTCAATGAGTTATCAGTGTAACAACTTTTCCCAAAAATACTTCGTAATAACTTATAGTATTTAAGTTTAGACGTAACCAGGCCCCCGACCCCCAAACAACTTGTTCGGTTTTCAGTTTATTTTCACCCCTGCTTAAATTGCATAGCAAATAAACTGCTTTTCTAAGAAGGGTTGAAGCATAGGAGGCATAACAAAAACAACAAGGAGCCAGAGGGCGCTAGCGAGGTCCGAAGGAGCGAGAGGTCTTCCCTTGTATGTTATAGGTACACACTTAAAGATTAGAGTGATAAGGTTTGTATCAAAAAAATTGCAAATAAACTATTATGCACTTTATAAACCTGTGTTCCACGAATAATTTACATTATACATGACATTTATGCTGTTGCAATTTATTTCATTTTATTAAGAATTTACTATTGGATTACAAATAAATCGAATAACTGATTAAGTTGGTAAATAACAAATCTCAGTTGCTATAGTAATTGTTTTTATTATGCATTAAACATATTAAAAAGCTGATGTTCACTAATTTAGTAACTATATAAACTTCAAAATCAAATTATTTTAATATACCAATGGATTAAACTATAAAGAAAAATTGAAAGCATATAATAAACTCGGGCCTTCGGCCCTCGTGGGAAGGGGAAGGGGGGAAGGGAAGGGGAACGACTCATCTATACTCCGTATAAATGTATTATATTTGCTATGCAATTTATGGGCGAGAAAGGTGGGAAGGGGCAAGAATGCCTATAGGGGGGTATGATGCAAAATAATTGGACTGACGGGCATAGGGTAAATATCAATGTTAACCAATTTCAAATAGAAAAAAAATTAAAATTTCGATTCACAATTTGGCCAATGGTCATTTTTACCATTGGTCAGTAGCCAGGACACGGTTAAAAAGTCGTATTTTCAAGGGTATTAACAAAAACAATATAATAATTTAATTTAAATAAATAAAAATTTTGCCCTCGCCGGGATTTGAACCCACATCAGTAGAGGCATAGGCTTTCTTAGGGGCACAGGGACCCATTAGAGGCAAAGGCCCTTGTAGGGGTGGGCATAGGGTAATTATCGATGTTAACCAATTGAATTACTCATAAATAATTTTTTTTAGGGGATAAGGTCATACTTTGGTTTTTTTAACTAATGGGTGTCAAAGGTTGTTAATATGAGAAAAGCGAAAATACCCTAAAGAAGAGGAAATTATAAGAAAATTAAATATAAAACGATATTCTTGATAAGTGAAAGTGAGCAAAAGCTATTAGAGGCAAACTTGAGATTTAAGTAATTTAAATTAATTTTAAAAATGCTTTGTTAATTGCTATTAAACTTAACCTTTTTGGTTAGTTCGCCTAAGTTAATATTAATAATAACAGTTGCAGTGGTAAACACGACGGAAATTTAAAATTCATATAGAAAATTCCAACCCTCCCCCCTCAATTAATAACTTCTGTTCAATACATCTACACCCCCCCCCCCCCACTCCTATATTAATAAATTAAAAATAATACTAACACATCTCTCTCTCCCATCTCCTCCACTCCCGCCCCCTAAACCCCCTCCCCCCCCCCCGCGCTTATATTACTAGGGTAATAAACTGTAGTTTAACCTTGGCATATAAAAATACTTATAACATATGAAAGAGTTAAGATAAGAGTATAGTGAAATGCAGTAAATTTAATTCCAATCATATATTTTTTAAACATAGCAAATACAAAACGACGGAATTTTGTATGCATTTAGTTAGTAACCATCTAAAAATATGATTTGCCCATATCAGTAGAGGCATAGGCCCTTCTAGGGGAGGGCATAGGGTAATTATCAATGTTAACCTAATATACCAATTCAAAAACGAATAAAAATTTCGATTCACTCTAAAGCAGTTATAAAAAGTTTATATATACATGTAATTTTTTTGATTAAATTTTTGACAAAATGCGAATTTTATTATTTCTGAACAAATTTTTTTTTTACTTTTGCCTTATGGAAAAATACACATATGGTTTAAATTTTGATTTAATATCATTATTATTTTAAAAAATAATTAGAAAGATACTTAAAAACAATTTGGCGAATGGTCATTTTTTTCATTGGTCAGTAGCGAGGACACGGTCAAAAAGGATATAAATACATAAGAGACGATTAAAAAACGAGAAAAAAAAATGTAAATCACAATTTGGCCAAAGGTCACTTTTTTCCATTGGTCAGTAACAATAGACGGTCTATAAATATACGAGTCAAAAAAAAACGAAAAAAAATTTTGATTCACACTTTGGCCATTGGTGATTTTTTCCATTGGTCAGCGCCAACGGACGGCCAAAAAGTCACATTATCAATGGTATTAACAAAAACAATATATTAATTTGAAAAAAAAAACGAAAAAAAAATTTTGATTCACACTTTGGCCAATGGTGATTTTTTCCATTGGTCAGTAGCCAGCGGACAATCAAAAAGTCATATAATCAATGGTATTAACAAGAACAATATATGAGAAAATAGCTTCGAGAGCGTTTATAGTGCTTGCCGTTGTGATCGTGGTCATGGGAATTACCTCAGGCCATTTACTGTAGGCGTCAATTACAATAAGATAATAATACCCATTAAGGGGTCCACAAAAATCGGCATGTAACCTAGACCATGGTTTCCCAGTGTTTTCCCATTTTTGAATGGCCAATTCTGTTGTCCCAGTGAACCATTGTTGACAATCCGTACAGTTTTGAACATAACCTTCTATATCTTTATCAATACCCGGATACCAGAGATGTTGACGAGCCAAGATTTTTGAGCGACCCATGCATGGGTGTCCTAAGTGGATTAGTTTCAAAATAGTTTGCCTTAATCCTTGAGGAATAATAATTCGATATCCCCAAAATAAACAGCCCTTTAAGGTGGTGAGTTCTTTTTGCCGTTGTTGGTACTTGATTAGTTCTGGAGTAACTTTCTTGGGCCAGCCATGGAGTACATAATTATAGACTTGTCCCAGGATAGGATCTTTACGAGTATGACGTTCTATGTCGGCTGAGGTAATAGGGAAATGTTGAAATGGTTCTTCATAAATGGTGTATATATCTTCTTCTTCCTTTTGTTGTGTTTCTTTAGCTTGTATTGGAAGTCTAGATAACATATCAGCTTGTGTATTTTCTTTGCTAGTTTTATATTTTATGGTATATTGATAGGGTGTTGTTAACAAGGTCCATTTCTGAAGTCTCGCTGAAACGGCTTGTGGTACATTTTTATTAGGGTTGAAAAGTGATATTAATGGTTTGTGATCTGTTATTAATGTAAAATGGAGGCCATATACATCTTCCTTAAATTTATTAAAAGCATAAATGATGGCTAAGGCTTCTTTTTCAATTTGACTATAATTCCTTTCAGCAGCGTTAAGGGTGCGGGAAGTAAACGCAATTGGGTGCTGATACCCTTTTATTTCATGTGCAAATACTGAGCCGAGTCCTTCAGATGAAGCATCCGTTGAGAGTATTAACGGTAAGTTAGGATCAAAATGTTTTAATATCGGGGCTTGGACAATTGCTTTTTTAATGTTATTGAATGCCTTTGTACAGTCTATGGACCACTCCCAAGCAACCGTTTTCCTTAAGAGTTTATAAAGTGGTTGGGCTAAAGTCGAGAAATTTTTTATGAATTTCGCGTAAAATGTAGCCATGCCTAAAAAAGATTGTAATTCTTTTATTTTAGTTGGGAATGGTGCTGATAAAATTGCTTTAGTGTTCTTGTCGGTTGTAAAAATTCCGTCCTTACTAATGGTATGTCCTAAGTATTCCACTTTTTTTCCCAAAAATCTACACTTTTTTAATTTTAGTTTTAGGCCTGTTTTTGCCAATTCCTTAAATACTCTTTCTAATTTTTGATTGTGGTCCTCTACTGTTTTACCTGCTATAATAATGTCATCTAGGTAAACTACTATTCCCTTCTCATTTCTAAATAAAGAGTCCATAAAACGCTGAAAAATGGCTGGCGCCGAGGCTATCCCAAAAGGTAACTTAGTATATTTAAAAAGACCTTTATGCGTATTAATGGCTAATAAGTTTTGAGAATTTCTGCTAACTTTTATTTGAAAATAGGCGTCCTTAAAGTCCAATACAAAAAAATATTTAAACCCGCCTAATTGTGCGAATATATCTTGAATACGTGGTAAAGGATATTTTTCAATTAAAAGGTGCTTATTTAAATCACGGAAGTCGCCGCAAATACGGACGTGTTCATTATTTAACAACTGATACAATAGGTGCAGCGTGTTCAGCATATTTTATCGGTTTTAAAACACCTTCTTTAACTAACCTATCTAATTCCTCGTCAATTTTAGGTTTTAACATATAGGGAATAGGTCTAGGACAGAAAAACCGGGGGCATAACTCATATTTTAGTTTAAGCTTTGCTTCATAACCGACTACCCCTCCCAATTTATTTTCAAACAAACCCGGATATTTTTTAATAATATTATAGGTTACAACATCATCGTCAATATGATTAATCTCGCGCAGTTGGAAAGGTTTATTAAGCTCCCAATCTCCAGCTAGCTGCCGTAAAATGTTAGGAAAGATTCTCAACAAATCTCTTCCTAAAATATTTTGACCATTCCCTTCCACGACGTAAAGAAAAAGTTGTGGGTGGCGTCCTGTTCTTGCACCATGACTTTTGCCATTCCTTTTATCGGAATAGTTGACCCCTCGTAACCCTTTAGAACAATATTACAAGGTTGAATGGCCAGGTGAGCCCCATCGATGGAATTTATTAAGGTGACTGCTGAGCCAGGGTCAATTTCAAACTTTAAAATATGGTTGTTTACCTTCAACCCATAATATGGCCGGGAATTTTCTCCTAGATGAAAATAGTTCAATGACGAGACCTTGTTGGAGCGGCATATTTTCCCGATGTGACCCTGGGTATGGCATTTGTAACATGTTGCAAATCGGAATTTACAATTAGAACTAAAATGATTACCTCCGCAGGCGAAGCATTTGACATTCGGTATCGGCTGTTTGTTGGTCACCGTATGAATAGGTTCCAACTGTTGCGTCAATAAATGACTTTGAAAACTCGCTCGTTCCATGGACCTGGCAACATCCAAAGCCCCTTGCCAGGTCAAATTTTCCACAATCAACAGACGTTCTACAATCTTCCCATTTAGCAGTTCAGCTACGAACTGGTCTCGTAGATTATCCTCGAGAGTTGAACCGTAATTACAATGGATAGAAATACCTTTTAATCTTGCCGAAAAAGCATCAATATTTTCACCCTCCAACTGAACACATTTATGGAATTTATAACTATGTACAATAGGACTCAACGTGTGGGAGAAGAAACTTTTCAGGGTTGACACTATCTCTTCGAATGTCTTCTGCAACGGATCCGATGGTGAGAGAAGATTTATTAATAATTCATAATTCTGTGACCCAATCACCGTAAGGAGCAGAGATTTTTTATCTCCGCCAACAACTAGATGATAATGATTAAACTGTGAGAGATAATGGTCAATGTTATCGGAAGGCACATAGGGGTGGAAATTAATCGAAGAAGGAGACCGCGCCATTGTTGAGTCTTGGTTTTGGTGAAGCCTTTATTCAAAATACTAAGAGACTATCTTAATAGTACAATTTTGGTATATATATGTGATAGTGGGGTGAGACATTTACATAGTGGAGTGATAGTGGAATGAACGCATTACATAGTGGGGTGATAGTGGAATGAACGCGCTAAAGTAGAATTTGAATATTCTAGTGAAGTCTTATACTGGCGCTCCGCATGATAGTAGGGTGATACGAGCAAAAGTAGAGTTTAGTCTATAACATCTAATTTGAATACATAACAGTATGGGCATTTACTAAGAAAAAACACGAATGACGTAAATCCAAATGTACTGGACATGGAGGTACCGGGGAAGAGAGGAAGAGGACGACCCCGTGTCACGTGAAAAGGGCAAGTCGATAAGGTTATAAAAACAAGTGATTAGTCAAACATGGCACTCACTCGGTAAAGATGGAAGAAACTTATTAAAACATACCCCATAACTGTGAGACCAAATAACTGATAAATAAGAAAACTTGTAATTTTTTAATAGGATGGATTAAGGATTATCTATTAATAGTATTTAAATATTTAAATTTAATTCGCGAAGGAAATTTAAAGCGATGAACACAGACTAGAATTATTTTTGAATTTTATAAAAAGTAACTGTAACTTTATGAATAGTTACTGATAATGTAACTAACTACAGTTACAGTTCCTCTGATATAAAAGTAACTGATCAGTTACTTCTCTCAAGAAAAGTTATATGCAACTAGTTACTTAACAGCACTATTTATAAGATATGGCTTAATATTTTGTCACTTTATTTCGTCATTGCCTAATTAGTCCCAAACCCATTTTCTGTATCAATAAAAAGCATGTTTATATTCAATTTAATAGCTTAAATATCTTCATTATAAATAATAAGGTAGTTGCTGCTTAATTGAGTCCAACGTATTATTTCAGAAACTTACGAATCTTAAAGCATTTTATGACCACTTGTCTTGCAAATGTGACTTAAGTTGCTTATAATTTATTTTGTGACATGAATATGACTATATGATTAAAGAGCAAAGCTTATAAATCCATCGTAAAACTGGTGTGTTAATCTATGGAAGTGAAACATGAGCCTTGCACGTTACGGCATAAAATTACCACGAGCCACGGAGATGAGGAACGCAGGAGCTTGAAATATACTAACTTGTTCATATGATGAATGATTGTCTTGGAGCCAAAATGGGTATTCAGCCTATGGCTGACTTGAATGAAAATCGGCTAAGGTGGTATGGTCATATATTAAAGATGGAGAAGAAGATTTAAATCAAAAAGTATTGGACATGGAGGTGCCGGGAAAGAGAAGAGAAGGACCTCTTGTCACGTGCAAAGGGCAAATAGACTCATGAAAACTTTACGTAAATTATTATTATATTTGTAAAACTATTCTGTCTGCCCACATAAAAAAAAATCAATCAATACAAGTAATTTAAAATTTTAGGCATACAAATTTGTGGTTTTACTTACATTTAACTTAATTCCATATATGAAGTGGCTGTCACCCTTAATAGCATCGTTAAAACAATGCCTTTATATCACTGTTTTTAACATATGATTTTAAATATTATCATTTGCTCCTAAAGAATTATTACATTTTTATTATTATTATATTGCCATAGAAACCACTAAGGTGCCTATGGATACTTATTATCATTATTCATAACATAAACAATTAATTGTATTGTAACCATTACAAAGTTGTAATAAAACTAATTAAGTAGCATTGTTACTAAATTATGTAGTAACAAATGAAATTTGAGGTTTAAATAAATTGCACGTACATAACTTCATAACAAATACTTTTATATTCAAGAAGTAAACGATTCTGTAATAGTGTAAACTTTAATACAGAATGCCTAAAAGTATTTACTTGTACTATTTTTCAAAATAATTTCGCCAAAATATTTATATATTAATAAAAGCTTAGGATCAAATATATTATTGTTTTGCAAAATCGTAACATTTAAGGAAAATTAAATGGATTATAATGCACCTGCCAACCCTACTTTTATAATGCGAAAGGTAAAATGGCAAAACAAATACATAATGTGATTTGTGGCTTGAGAATTTTAGAGATGTGCCATGATGAGTTCAATCATAAATCTTGGCAGACTCATGAATGAATCTATTATGATCTTCTCAACTAGTTAAAGATGCTATCGAATCAAACGTTCGGCAGGCACTGAAATCGATGGGGGTGTTAAAAAATATCTAACCATTTTAACAAAATTTATATTTATACATTGTTTAATTAACGATTTAAAATATTAAAACATGAGACAGAATAATGTAATTGTTAAATTTGAATAAGTTTTAGTAATATTTATTACATCAGAACTCATGTTTGTTTGGTCACATATATTATTGCTCAGAATAAAAACATGAAAAAAATTATTAAATAGTTCTCTAAAGGCCCTTAAGCCCCTAATCTTTTATTGAACAAGCTAAATTCATTAAAATTCAAATTTTACCCGGATATAGATTCAATATTAATTAAACTTGAATGTATAAAATTCAATATTCAGGGAATTCTATTATAATTATAGTAAATTCGAACATTCTATACGTGAATTTCCAAAGATAATATAAATTAAATTTATTATAAATGATTCTGATGGTCTATAAAGAAAGGCCAGATCCCGAATATAAAATCTCGTCACGATCTCGACTCACGATATTTTTACCTGTTTTTCCGCATCACTATACATGATTAACGTCGGCTAAGGTCATAAGGGCATATACTAAGAAGCAAGATGAATTATATTAATCTTAAAGTAATAGACATGGAGGTACCAGGGAAGAGTGGAAGAGGAAGACCTCGTGTCACGTGGAAAGTGCAAGTCGACAAAGTTATATCCGATCAAGACGGTAGAAACTCATCAAAACAAATCCCACGACTGTGGGTCTAAATACTTGATAAGGAAAGAAGAAGAGATTTTATTATAATGCTCTTATCGAGGCGTATTAACACTCACAATCTCTAAAAAACATGGATTTCTAATATTTAAAAAAGTATGTTGAACACTTGGAACGATTATATCATTTATTACCTTGATTACTAAAGAGGCCAATTGTTTAGGTCAATTATACAGCCAACTGTGTATAGCTCGGATTCATGGGCTATACGAAGACAAAAGAGCAGCACCTAGCGTCAATGGATATTGAATTGATAGGATGGATCAGAGGTCAGATTTGTTAGAAATTTTATGCCCGAACCCGGCCCGGTTCAATTTTTTAACTTCATTGCCCGCCCGAGCCCGCCCGAACCTTCTAGGTGCCCGCCCGGGCCCGCCCGAAACATTAAAGCTGCCCGAAATGCCCGGCCCGAAATAAAATTTGCCCGTTAGGCCCGAATTTATGCGATCTTAAATTTTATCAACCACTATCAAAATAAAATCGGGCCTTCGGCCCTCGTGGGAAGGGGAGTAGTAGAAGGGAAGGGGGGGGGGCGACTCATCTATACTCCGTATAAACGTAGCATATTTGCTATGCAATTTATGGGCGAGAAAGGTAGGAAGGGGCGAGAATGCCTATAGGGGGTATTAAATGCAAAATAATTAGTTATAGACCCTTGTAGGGGAGGGCATAGGGTAGTTATCAATGTTAACCAATTCAAAAACGGAAAAAAATTTCGATTTATTTGGCCAATGGTCATTTTTTCCATTGGTCAATAGCCTGCGGACGATCAAAAAGCCATATTATCAATGTTATTAACAAGAACAAAATATTTATTTAATTTAAAGAAAAAATAAAAATTTTGCCCTCTCTCAAGCTTGAACCCGGGATATCTAGGTCACCCTGTTTACAAGCCGTGCGCTACAACCCGTCACACCATGCTGGTATTAAAATACTAGAAGTTATTATGTTATTTATATAGATAATGAAATAATAAAGTTCTGTTTTATGTTTAGAAAATCAATATATTTCATCGGTCAGTAGCCAGCGGACGGTCAAAAAGTCAAATTATCAATGGTATTAACAAGAACATAATATTAATTTAATTTTATAAAAATTCCTTTTAGTTTTTAAAAAGGGCTAAATTCTGAAACTACCCGCCCAATTCGCTCGAAACTTTACCCGTAGGTGCCCAGGGCGGCCAGGGGTAAAATAGCCTTTTCAGATTCCTAAAATACCTTTTCGTTTTAAAAATAACGGACATTTCCCGGCCACATGTGCGGTGTAATATCTATAACACGTAGAAAATTTTACTAATTATATAAACTTACGCGCGCCATCTAATAAAGTACAATTCGTGTTTTAATAGTTTAATAGTAGATTGAATTTGATTAGAAAGAACGCGCTATGATTATACCTTTGAAGGAGGTTTCGAATTTTGTGTTAGTTTCTATCAATATATTGTATCGTAAATTAGAATCTAATACCTATATTTATTTAACTATTACTTTTTAGGTTTTCTATGAAATCACAATCTAATTAAATGAAATATATTAACCCAATAAAAAAATATATATGCATTTAAAAGGTTTAAAATATATATTACATAGTTGGCTGTTTCTTAGACCATCTTTAATAAATTTTTAGGTTATATATAAAATTTGGCCAATGGTCATTTTTTTTCATTGGTCAGTACCAACAGATACTCTATAAGTCTATGATAGCCAAAAAACGGAAAGAATTTTGATGCTCACTTTGGCCAATGGTCATTTTTTTCCATTGGTCAGCAGCCAGCGGACGGCCAAAAAGTCATATTATCAATGGTATTAACAGGAACAAACATAAGAGTCAAAAAAAACGGAAAAAAAATTTCGATTCATAATTTGGCCAATGGTCATTTTTTTCCATTGGTCAGCAGCCAGGACACGGTAAAAGTGGATATAAATTCATAAGAGTCAAAAAAACGAAAAAAAATGTTCGAATCACATTTTGGCCAATGGTCATTTTTTTCCATTGGTCAGCAGCCAGGACACGGTAAAAGTGGATATAAATTCATAATAGTCAAAAAAAACTAAAAAAAATTTCGAATAACATTTTGGCCAATGGTCATTTTTTTCCATTGGTCAGCAGCCAGGACACGGTAAAAGTGGATATAAATTCATAATAGTCAAAAAAAAAAACGAAAAAAAAATTTTCGAATCACATTTTGGCCAATGGTCATTTTTTCCATTGGTCAGCAGCCAACGGACGGCCAAAAAATCACAATAGCAATGGTAGTAACAGGAACAATCATAATAGTAAAAAAAAAACGAAAAAAATAATTTCGATACACATTTTGGCCAATGGTTATTTTTTTCCATTGGTCAGCAGCCAACGGACGGCCAAAAAGTCACAATAGCAATGGTAGTAACAGGAACAATCATAATAGTCAAAAAAAACGAAAAAAATAATTTCGATACACATTTTGGCCAATGGTCATTTTTTTCATTGGTCAGTAGCCAGCGGACGGCCACAAGGTCACATTATCAATGGTATTAACAGGAACAATTAATTAATTTAATTTAAAAAATAAATAAAAAATTTTGCCCTCTCCGGGATTCGAACCCACATTAGTAAAGGCATAGGGTTTGGTAAGGGGCACAGGGACCCATATCAGTAAAGGCATAGGCTTTGGTAAGGGGCACAGGGACCCATATCAGTAGAGGCGTAGGCCCTTGTAGGAAAGGGCATAGGGTAATTATCAATGTTAACCTATTCAAAGACGAAAAAATACCATAAATTGCATATAGCAATTAAAAATTTCGCTTTATTTGGCCAATGGTCATTTTTTTCATTGGTCAGTAGCCAGCGGATGGTCAAAAATTCATATTCTCAATGGTATTAACAAGAACAAAATATTAATTTAATTTAAAAAAATTAAAAAAAAAATTCGTCCTCTCCCTGGCTTGAATTCGGGATATCCAGGTCACAAAGCTGGCGCCAATAACTTGGTGGACGACGGACGACGGACGACGCACCAAAAACGAGCCCATAAATTGCATAGCAATTAATAAGCATTAATTAATGGCATATTAAAAAAAATATGCAATATTTTATTATCCCAACTGAAATCTAATTTCCTAGATTATTTAAAAGTCGAATGATTTTTTTAAATGAAACTTTTAATCTTTAATTTTAATCCAATTAGGTCAAAAAAGGTAGTATTTAATCTTTTGAAAAAATTTGGCCAGATAGCCCTGGCTAAACCGCTTTAGGTCACAATATTTTAATAAGTTAATTGCAAATGCATTTAGGGACAAACTTGTTGGAACATTTTGAAAACATATAATAGCAAAATATTAATTGAATGCAGGCGATTCCATGAAAATCTTTATGTAGCAATTTTTTAATTAAGTTTAAAGTTTACATATTTAATAAATAATATTACAATAAACAAAATTATACTCCCCTCTTGAGGACCCGTTTGCCCTACCTTAAATAAACTTTTTAATGAATAAAATTAGTTTAATTAGTCAATCTGTGCTCTGTTAAAACTTACTTTTTTGATAAAAAGACAATAATTTATCAATAGAATTTAAAAGCAATTTATGGATAATTCTTTTAACTTAAAGCAAAAAAAGAAAGGTATAGAAATATTTTATCATAAAAATAAAAAGTAACTTAGCGAAAGCGACGAATGATAAGGGAATAATAAAGGCTAATTGGAGAAACTTTGTGATGGTAAAATCAAGTTTCTTAACTTTTTTAGCATTTTCATATGCAATTAAATAAAAAGTAACAAAATAATACACTCCTTCAACTCTATTTAAAAAATCTCATTAAGCCCGAATCGCCCGAATCCTATCTCTTCGTGCCCGCCCCCGGGCCCAGTTGCCCGGCATCTGGTCTCTGGGATGGATTAAAGGAGTAAGCAAAAAAAACATAAAGGCGATGAAAAATAAGGGGCAATCTAAATACAACATCTATGAAGACAAAGCCAATAACGAATAGCCTAAAATGGTGTGGTCATGTAGTAAGAAAGGATGATAGCTACGTCGAAATGAAAATTGTGAAGATGAAATTCGAGGGAACAGGAAAAAGAGGAAGACCCAAGCTAACGTGCTATCACAAAATAAAGCACATACACAAGATCTATGTAAATTTAGAGACAAAATCTAACGTTAAAAGGACTGACCACCAGTTTAGGTGGAAGAAATTATTTTAAAATGTCTATAATACAATATATCGGAATTTATTTATGCTATATGACATTGGTCTTTGTAAAGAGGGTAAAAATAATTGTAGAGCGGAGCTTATTTTTAGCTCATATAAAATTTACTAAAAATCAACTTGTAGCTCATTAAAGTAGCGACATTTTGCGATCTTGACCTCTTGTTAATTAATTGATTCGCGCTTGATGCTGGAAACTGCTTTAATTTTTATATGTTTAATTAGAATATTGCAACTAAAATCGGTATGACTCAGCTATTTCTCATAGAGGGCAAGAATCTACCGCTTCTGGGGACCAGGTTGCGAGGTTATATAAAATAAACTTTGAATTAGCGTTTACTATTTATTTTTTATAATAATCATTCATTGTTTTAATCTAGATTCATAAACTATCAAATTAATTTTTTAAATTAAGAAATAATAACTTATCAGCTAATATAGAATTTTAATAAATATTCGTTTCGTAAGTTGCATATATTTACAAAACAGTATAGGCTGCTCATATTTTTTATTTCCACATTTGTTGAGTTTAATAAATTGTTTATTTTATAAAAACCTACCCATATGAAAATATTTTCAATACTTTCCATTTATTATAACGATGCACTTAGTTGACCTAGTTACCGTTTGATAATTTATTAAATACATAATAAATGTTCCAAATAAAACCAAGCATTGCATTAATATTAGGCGTAATAGTTCAGCCACGCTCAATAGATAAATTTATGTGTCAGTTCGTATATTGAAACTTTACACAAACTTTATTATTATTTTATTATTTACTATGATCGTAAAATATAAATAAAATAGCTTCACTCGCAGAATCTAACATGCAAATATATATTTTAAAGATTTTCTTTACTACAAAATGTATGTAATACTAATGACACATATTTAAGATATGGCACAACACATTTTAACAGGATTTTAATTATGCTTTTAAAACATTGTGAAATTGAATTTGTACTACAAATCTATGCGATCAAGTTAATTTACTTTGATAAACATATTTGGTAAAATCCTATTTATACCATATATTTTTGCAAACGTATATAAATCCCTTATGAATTTTGGGTTCCACAAATAATTGTATATATACGCCCAGGCAATTTATACCGTATTTCGTAATGTAGGCGAAATGCTGAAACCATAGTTCAGTTTTGCTTTTAAACGTATCCGTCCATGGTTGATAAGCAAACATGTAAATTGTCATAGGTAATATGTTCAAAATAAGATATATATTGATAACTATCAAGAATGATATTAATTTTTTTTGTTTATATTTGCTTTCCATAGAAGCTTGGCTGTCTGCACTATTCCTAGTAGTCGGTTTTCTAAGTGGCGTCATATTAATAGTAACATCATGCTGATGACTTTTAGAACTAGAACTTCTTGTGATATATGGTAACATAAGCTTGCTAGTTGCAACAACACTTTTCTCGTCAAATTTTTCTATTTTGTTTTTTTTATTCATCTTAAGTATGTAACAGCAGATTGTAATGGTATTCGAAATAACTGCAGTTAATGGGATTAGACAAAATATAACGTTGATCGAACGACGATAGCTAATGAACCATTTACTAGAGTTAGGATTCGGTGTATGTAAATAGCCATTATTTTTGCAAGCACTGTTGTTTAACTTTATTTCATTTGTGACATTTTTAGAGGCAATGTTGCTTGAAATGTTTGCCAAATTGCTGATGAATAAAATACCATCTATAAAATCTGTGCTACTGTTTTCTACATAAACAACATCAAATCCCCAACTGAACGGTATTGTTAAGGCCAGACAAACGAAAAATCCGAGAGCTAATATAACATATCGAATACGCCGGTCATTACAAAATTGCATATAGTGATGTGGGAATATTAAGGCACACAGACGCTCCAATGATATAGCTATACGGATGTAATTGCTGTAGTTGGCAAGCGTCTCTAAGAGGGGAAAATTTACCTTGATTACATAAAAGGCATACCATTTACTAGCGAAACATGTCTGATATTTTAACATGTATATTGCAACATGAGGTACAATGAAGAGGGTGAAGACAAAATCGGAAAGGGTCATAATTCTGATTAACAAGTACAGAGATAGATTCCGCTTCTTTGCTACACCCCTTTCCATTAACGACTTACATGGAAAAGCAACTCTATATGACAAATAATAAAGTCCACCTCCAACAACTCCGATCACCACTAAGATTGGTAAAATCATTCCATAAGTAATATTTATACTCCATAAAATATATTCTGACGAAACTTCTGTGCCCTTGGCTTTATTCAAAGTCATCTTTGCTAAGATATATGAGGAAGAATGATATGATTTCAGTAAGTTTAGATTAAGAAACACTAATTATTTTTAGACTGCCGATGGATATAAATAACGGACAAATCAAAACATTGAAATATATTTCCTTATTTGGCACAACTTTAATCAAATTTAATTATATGCCAAATCTCACATCCTATGCTATAGACGTCCCATTGTTTGTCTAAAATATTAAAATTTGTAGATCCTTTTAATTAGTGTTAATTTAATTTAAAAATCAATTATTAAATTGTTGATCCCATCGAAGCTTATGAATTTCACAACAGCTTTAAAAAATACGCAAAACAATATATTTTTTAACCTGCTGAGCTTATAACTAATTCTCCTATACATAATATTAATTTGTATCTTTCGTTTACTTAATTTCCTTTTATTTTATATTATTGCCAAATTTAAATTTACTTAAATGACTAAGAAAGGTAAAATACATCAACAAGATAATATTTAATGTTTGATATGAATTCCTATGCGATTTAGTTTTCCTTGAATAGATAGTATCTAAATTTTAGAGTGTGTAATGTGGAATTTTAGAATTGCAAATTTTCCTTTAAGCGTTATTAGTTTCTCAAATTCCGGGCATTGCTCTTTGAGTAGGATCATTTGCGGGGCCAATTTTAAAATAAAGAAAGGCAATTTGCAGCCCGAAATTGTGGAGGCAAAAATTTTATTTATATTCATAATGAATCGTTCAACTAAATCCAAAACTCAAATTTCTTAAAGCTACCACTCTACCTGTCAAAAATGTTTAGCTCACCGCAACTTAAACTTTCGGGTCTAGTCGGATTCGGGTGGAAAATTTTGTAACGCTTTCGGGTCGGTTTCGTATTGAAAGATCGAAAAGGCTTTTAGGTCCTGTTGGGTTAGCATCTTTAAAACACTTTAGAGTCGAGTCGGGTTCCTGGTGAAATTTTTTTTCAATGCTTTCGGGTCGGGCTCGGGTAAAAAAAGTGACTTACAAGCATCTAATACATAATCATTTTTGCTAAAATACTTTAATATTTATTTAGTGTAATTATCTTTTACTGCAATTATCAATATACATAGTTATTTATTCTGATTGAAACATTTTTCCAGTAACGTGACCAGATATAATTTTCCCCTTGGAGGGGCTGAACTTAAATTTTACACCAGTGGGAAGGGGTCGTTGATAAATTTTTTCCATTGCTAATTGTTAAGCTTAATTTTTGGCTATTATTTTGTGTATTTTTTTCAAAATTTCTCGAACTCGTACTAAGTCTAATTTAACATATTCTATATATTGCTCCTCTTTCGCTTCCTTTCAGGATATGCGAAATTAGTCCTTAACGGACCATTATAGGACTTAGCCCGCCCGTTGCAAATACATACAACCCGGACCGGGTCCGGGTCCCTCAAAATAATAAATGATAGACCCGGCCCGCTATTTTTTTTACAAAGCCCGAGCCCGGGGACGTATACAAAAACTTTTATTATGCATCTTTTAATATTGGATTGTAATTTTTTTATTGAATAGCAATATATTTATATATATAAATGTTAATATAAATAATATAAAAATTATACATATCTAAATATTGAATTAGCCTACTCCAAGGTTTATCGGCCGTGCAGGTCGCTAAGCGAAATTACCCGCGATAAAGTATATTTTATAATGAAAAATGCATAGTAAAATAACAGCAAAGCTACTTTATTAGAAAGATTATATTAAGGCCACATAAAATTATAGGACTCATAGTATGTTTGTACAAATGCATTGAAGCCCAAAATGGAACGGGTATATTGACAAGAAAAATGTTAATTTTTGTAAATTGATAACAATTGCTTAAATTATATAGCGACTGTCTTTATCACAATTTGGTATTGCCCTATCCCAAATAAATATACCATACATATTTGATTTAAGCGGTTGTTTGGAGCTTTTAAAAATAGTTAAGTTTTTGTTAATGAATAACAAAGCGGAATTTTGATTTAATAAGTCACTTAGCTCAATTAAAAGATTTTCTTACTTGAAAACCACCAAAAATATTTTATTTTTTAATAAGTTAGATTATACTAAAAACTGCTTAGGGGTCAAATGCGTTAGGATTTTTACCTTGAGGAGGCCAAAGGGGTTAGGATTTTGCTCTTGGAGGCTAGGTCACTGCCTAAAAGCTTAAAAATCATAAACATTTGACACAAAATTTTGATTCTTATTCAAATAGAAAGCTCTTCAAAATAAAAGCTGATCAGATTGAAAGCTAATAAATCATTTAGACCCTAAAATGTGTTTAAAAAAAAGCTGAGAGCAAAAGGGCTAATCAAACATTTTTGAATATCCCATTTTTTATACCATTTTTGAATATCTATCTATTTTTAGATATCTTATTAATAAATCTAATTATTAGATCTTATTTTTAAATCTCAAATGGGGAGGGAATTTGATGTGCATCTAATCCTAACCCTAACCTAAAACGCTGACCTAAAACACTACCCCGAACCTTAACCCTCAATGGGATATTCAAAAATGATTTATTAGCTTTCATTCTGATCAGCTTTTATTTTGAAGAGCTTTCTTTTTGAACAGAAACGAAAATTTTTTGCACCTTATAAAATAGATGATATGTAATGCGTCAAAAATGTAAATCTCCTGTGAACCAGAAGTTAAGGCACGGCGACGATTTTTACTGAAGCCCTAACACACGTTTAAAATAAGTTGTTAACATATTTGTTTATATAAGTAAATATCACCCTCCGTTAGTCATTTTCAAAAATCTCAATTGATGTATTGAAAACATTTATGAACATGTCCCCCGCCCCACCCTTCCCATGCATTTCCCCCTTGTTTGTTGCTTTTGAGAGCTGCCTAGACGTACAATACCGCTTCAAAACCGGAGTTATTTGAGAAGACATCTGAATTAAAAAAACATTGGACGCTAACCTAACTTTGGTCAATGCGTTATCAGTGTGACAACTTTTTCCAGAAATACTTCGTGATAGATAACTAAAAGCATCCGTTATAAGACGTAAGCGTAACTAGGCCCCCGACCCCCAAGCAACTTGCTCCGTTTCTTTTCACCCCTGCTTAAATTGCCTAGAAAATAAACTGCTTCCCCACGAAGGGTAGAAGAGAATAGGTTGGCATATCAAAAACAACAAAGGGCCCGAGGGCTCTAGCGAGGTCGAAGGAGCGAGCCCCTTGTATGTTATGGGCGCACACTCAAAGATATGAATGATAAGGTTTGTATCAAAAAAATTGCAAATGAACTATTATGCACTTTATAAACCTGTGTTATTTATTTTAAGCCACGAATAAATTTACATTATACATGACATTTTTGCTGTTGCCATTTATTTCATTTTATTAAGAATTTTTGATTGGCTTACAAATAAATCTAATACATGAATAAGCTGGTAAATAACAAATCTCGGTTGCTATAGTAATTGTTTTCATTATGCATTAAACATATTTTAAACGCTGATGTTCACTAATTTAGTAACTATAAACTTCAAAATTAAATTTTATTCATATGGATTGAACTATAAAGCTCGGGCCTTTGGCCCTCGTGGGAAGGGGGAGGGGGGAAGGGAAGGGGGAACGAAACTCATCTATACTCCGTATAAACGTAGCATATTTGCTATGCAATTTATGGGCGAGAAAGGTGGGAAGGGGGCGCAAAATAATTGGACTGACGGGCATAGGGTAAATATCGGTAACCAATTTAAAAACGAAACAAAAATTAAAATTTCGAATAACATTTTGGCCAATGGTCATTTTTTTCATTGGTCAGTAGCCTGCGGACGGTCAAAAAGTCATATTATCGATGGTATTAACAAAAACAATATATTAATTTAATTTAAAAAAAAAATAAAATTTTGCCCTCTCCGGGATTCGAACCCACATTAGTAGAGGCATTGGGTTTTGGCACAGGGACATATATCAGTAGAGGCATAGGCCCTTGTAGGGAATGGCATAGGGTAATTATCAATGTTAACCTAATATACCCAATTCAAACACGGAAAAAATCATTGGTCAGTAGCCTGCGGACGGTCAAAAAGTCATATTATCAAGGGTATTAACAAGAACAATATATTAATTAATTTAAAAAAAAAAAAAAAATTTGTCCTCTCCTGGGATTGAACACGAACCTCCAGGTCACAAAGCTGGCGCCAATAACTTGAAGGGTAACGGACAGACAACGGACGGACGGACGGACGGACACCAAAAAACGAGCCCATAAATTGCATAGCAATTCAAATTGAAAGCATTTAATAAAACTCGGGCCTTCGGCCCTCGTGGGAAGGGGGAGAAGGGAAGGGAAGAGGGGAAGGGAAGGGGGGACGACTCATCTGTACTTCGTATAAATGTATCATATTTGCTATGCAATTTATGGGCGAGAAAGGTGGGAAGGGGCGAGAATGCCTATAGGGGGGTATTAAATGCCTAATGATTAATTAATTATTTATACAAATTTTCCATTATAGGCAAAATGTAATATAGGCAAAATGTAATTTAGGCAAGGGTTAGGGTTAGATTTAGTGTTTGCATCTAGTTGCGTATTACATTAGTTTTTATGGCCTTTTGTGATTATGGGTCTAACAAACATTATATTATAAAACATCACAATGTTAAGAATTTGCAGAATTGTTGGGAGAAATTTTTTGTTGAATTTGAACAATTTTTAATTAAAAAAATCAAAAATTTGGCCAATGGTCATTTTTTCTCTATTGGTCAGTACCAACAGATACTCTATAAGTCAATGATAGCCAAAAAAACGGAAAAAAAAATGCTCACTTTGGCCAATGGTCATTTTTTTCCATTGGTCAGCAGCCAGCACACGGTAAAAGTGGATATAAATTCATAAGAGTAAAAAAAACGAAAAAAAAATTTTCGAATCACATTTTGGCCAATGGTCATTTTTTTCCATTGGTCAGCAGCCAGGACACGGTAAAAGTGGATATAAATTCATAATAGTCAAAAAAAAACAAATAAAAAGTTTTCGAATCACATTTTGGCCAATGGTCATTTTATTCCATTGGTCAGCAGCCAGCGGACGGCCAAAAAGTTATAATAGCAATGGTAGAAACAGGAACAATCATAATAGTCAAAAAAAAACGAAAAAAATAATTTCGATTCACACATTTTGGCCAATGGTCATTTTTTTCATCGGTCAGGAGCCAGCGGACGGCCAAAAAGTCATAATAGCAATGGTAGTAACAGGAACAATCATAATAGTCAAAAAAAACGAAAAAATAAACTCGGATTCACATTTTGGCCAATGGTCATTTTTTTCATTGGTCAGCAGCCAGCGGACGGCCAAAAAGTCTTATTATCAATGATAGTAACAAGAACAATCATAAGAGTCAAAAAAAACTCCGGGATTCTAACCCAAAAACTAGTTAAATTGCATAGCAATTAAAAGTAAACAACTTTTATTTATGTTTATTATATAATAAAATGAAACAATAATAGAACAAGCGGACGGCCAAAAAGTCATATTATCAATGGTAGTAACAGGAAAAATATATTAATTTAATTTAAAAAATAAAAAAATTTGCCCTCTCCGGGAATCGAACCAGCAATTCAGAACGTTCGCCGGGGTTCGAACCCACATTAATAGAGGCATAGGCTTTTGTAGGGGCACAGGGACCCATATCAGTAGAGGCATAGGCCCTTGTAGTGGAGGGCATAGGGTAATTATAGCAATTAATATCAATGTTACCCAATTCAAAAACGAATAGATATACTTATGCATTAATTTAACGTAGCAATTAAAACCCGACCCCGCCCGAAAGCGAGGGAGATAGAGATGAGGGGTGGGGCACCTCTTATGCATTAATTTCAAAAATAACACAGCGAGGGAGATAGAGATGAGGGGTGGGGCACCTCTTTCTCATGCATTAATTTAAAAAATCGATAACCTAATATACCCAATGCATATAGATAGGGAGGGTAACAGACGGACAACGGACGGACAACGGACAACCAAAAACGAGCCCATAAATTGCATAGCAATTAACATAAATAAAAGTTGTTTACTTTTAATTGCTATGCATTTTAACTAGTTTTTTAGTTAGAATCCCGGAGTTTTTTTTGACTCTTATGATTGTTATTGTTACTATCATTGATAATAAGAATTTTTGGCCGTCCGCTGGCTCCTGACCGATGGAAAAAATGTCCATGGGCCAAAATGTGATTTAAATAAATTTTCATAAAATTTTTGGCATGTCTAAAAAATAAATTTTGAAATCATTAAACAGATTTTAGCCATCTATATAGAAGATTCTACAAAGCGAAATTTCCCACCTTTTATAAATTTTTAAAAAATTTTTGGCATGTCCAAAAAATAAATTTTGAAATCATTAAACAGATTTTAGCCATCTTTATAGAATATTCTATAAAGCGAAATTTTCCACCTTTTATAGATTTTTATAAAATTTTTGGCATGTCTAAAAAATAAATTTTAAAATCATTAAACAGATTTTAGCCATCTTTATAGAAGATTCTATAAAGCGAAATTTCCCACCTTTTATAGATTTTTATAAAATTTTTGGCATGTCTAAAAAATAAATTTTGAAATCATTAAACAGATTTTAGCCATCTTTATAGAATATTCTATAAAGCGAAATTTCCCACCTTTTATAAATTTTTATAAAATTTTTGGCATGTCTAAAAAATAATTTTTGAAATCATTAAACGGATTTTAGCCATCTTTTTTTCATAAATAAAACATTACTTCTATAATGCAGCATAAGCAAAGCATAATAATTAACTATAATTTACTAGAGATTAGATTATAAAGAATAATACTTTTCATTATGACGTCACAATGGGAAAAGTTTAAACTCAGTGACGTCATGATATAACTATTTTTATTTTCTTAAATTAAAAGTTTATTACCTAAAATTGATATATTTGCTTGCCCCACCCCAAACGACCAAAACCAAACCAAAAGGTTAATAATATTATCCACCCACACCCTTTAGGTGTTTAATACACCCAAACCTAAACGCCAAAGGTCACCCCAAAACATTCACCCAGAACGCTTTAGGTCTTTTTTACAAAAACGCCAAACGCCAAAGCTCTCCCAAGAAAATTCACCTAACACTGATAAGGCTGGGTGAAAATAAACGTCAACGCTTGCAGGCGACCAATAGAAACCCTTGGTTTTTTACAACACTAGTAATTATAGCAATTAATATCAATGTTACCCAATTCAAAAACGAATAGATAAAACTCGGGCCTTCGGCCCTCGTGGGAAGGGGGAGAAGGGAAGGGAAGAGGGGAAGGGAAGAGGGGAAGGGAAGGGGGGACGACTCATCTGTACTTCGTATAAATGTATCATATTTGCTATGCAATTTATGGGCGAGAAAGGTGGGAAGGGGCGAGAATGCCTATAGGGGGGTATTAAATGCCTAATGATTAATAAATTATTTATACAAATTTTCCATTATAGGCAAAATGTAATAACGGCAAAATGTAATATAGGCAAGGGTTAGATTTAGTGTTTGCATCTAGTTGCGTATTACATTAGTTTTTATGGCCTTTAGTGATTATGGGTCTAACAAACATTATATTATAAAACAACACAATGTTAAGAATTTGCAGAATTGTTGGGAGAAATTTTTTGTTGAATTTGAACAATTTTTAATTAAAAAAATCAAAAAATTGGCCAATGGTCACTTTTTCTCTATTGGTCAGTACCCACAGATACTCTATAAGTCAATGATAGCCAAAAAAACGGAAAAAAAAATTTTCGAAACACATTTTGGCCAATGGTCATTTTTTTCCATTGGTCAGCAGCCAGGACACGGTAAAAGTGGATATAAATTCATAATAGTAAAAAAAAACGAAAAAAAAAATTTCGAATCACATTTTGGCCAATGGTCATTTTTTTCCATTGGTCAGCAGGCAGGACACGGTAAAAGTGGATATAAATTTATAATAGTCAAAAAAAAACGAAAAAACAATTTTCGAATCACATTTTGGTCAATGGTCATTTTATTCCATTGGTCAGCAGCCTGCGGACGGCCAAAAAGTCATAATAGCAATGGTAGGAACAGGAACAATCATAATAGTCAAAAAAAAACGAAAAAAATAATTTCGATTCACATTTTGGCCAATGGTCATTTTTTCCATTGGTCAGCAGCCAACGGACGGCCAAAAAGTCATAATAGCAATGGTAGTAACAGGAACAATCATAATAGTAAAAAAAAAACGAACAAATAAACTCGGATTCACATTTTGGCCAATGGTCATTTTTTTCATTGGTCAGCAGCCAGCGGACGGCCAAAAAGTCTTATTATCAATGATAGTAACAAGAACAATCATAAGAGTCAAAAAAAACTCCGGGATTCTAACCCCAAAACTAGTTAAATTGCATAGCAATTAGAAGTAAACATCTTTTATTTATGTTTATTATATAACATTGGTCAGCAGCCAGCGGACGGCCAAAAAGTCATAATAGCAATGGTAGAAACAGGAACAATCATAATAGTCAAAAAAAAACGAAAAAAATAATTTCGATTCACATTTTGGCCAATGGTCATTTTTTTCATTGGTCAGCAGCCAGCGGACGGCCAAAAATTCTTATTATCAATGATAGTAACAAGAACAATCATAAGAGTCAAAAAAAACTCCGGGATTCTAACCCCAAAACTAGTTAAATTACATAGCAATTAAAAAGTAAACAACTTTTATTTATGTTTATTATATAACTAGTTAAATTGCATAGCATTAAAAGTAAACAACTTTTATCTATGTTTATTATATAACAAAAACTAGTTAAATTGCATAGCAATTAAAAGTAAACAACTTTTATTTATGCTTATTATATAACTAGTTAAATTGCATAGCAATTAAAAGTAAACAACTTTTATTTATGTTTATATAATAGATAATTTAACAAATCTTATATATAACACAGCGAGGGAGATAGAGATGAGGGGTGGGGCACCTCTTATGCATAGCAATTAAAAATAACACAGCAAGGGAGATAGAGATGAGGGGTGGGGCACCTCTTTCTCATGCATAGCAATTAAAAATCGATAACCTAATATACCCAATGCAAATAGATAGGGTAACGGACAACGGACAACGGACAACGGACAACCAAAAACGAGCCCATAAATTGCATAGCAATTAATACTTATGCATTAATTTAACGTAGCAATTAAAACCCGACCCCGCCCGAAAGCGAGGGAGATAGAGATGAAAGGTGGGGCACCTCTTTCTCATGCATTAATTTAAAAAATCTATATCCTAATATACCCAATTCAAATAGATAGGGAGGGTAACGGACGGACAACGGACAACCAAAAACGAGCCCATAAATTGCATAGCAATTAATAAATTTTTTTAGCAAGATGAACATATGACATTAAAGGCCAGTCACAAGCTTCTACATTCCATTGAAGGCCAATTGGGCAACATTGAATAATTGGGGGTTTGATACAATTGACAAATAATCTATCGAAATATTTTAAAGAATTATATTATTGTTTGGTAATTGATACATAAAAATATTGATTTTCTCAAAAACTACTTTTTCCTGTAAGAATATTAAAGATGAAAATGTGCATTGTATTAAATTTCTAGCGACTACTGAACAAATATAATATGCTTATCCTACCTTCTTTAAAGGTATCTCAAAACTTTTATTCGACAATCAATAGTAAGTAGTTATTAAATCTTCTTACGTGCAATCAGGAGGATAAGGTTTTAGATCTCCAAAAGAGGCTCCGAAACATATGGTTGTCAAATTGCCACATGATCCACCACCTATCGCGCGACTTATAATTGTCGAAGCCCACTGTCTTGCTGTGCATGTTGTATTGCTTGTTGCAGGTTGTCTCGTTGTACTTTGTTCTGTTATGGTTTGGCCTGTTGTAGTTTGTGTTGTAGCCTGTGTTGTGGTTTGTGATGTGGTCTGTGTTGTGGTTTGTGGCGTTGTAGGTGGTGCAAGAGTGGATTCGTAACCTGAGCATCTAGTGGATATTCCATTGTACACTGGTGTCAATAATGTAGCTTGTGGATCCATTGAGACATCCCATATAAACACTCCGGCATATTTTTTGGTTACATATGTAAAATTGACCTGCAATATATTAGCTATATAAATTAATTGCAAAGTTTGTCAAAACAGAATAATATTATAAATGACAAATTTATTTTTTGCTAATTTTATTCTCAATGGTGGCGAATTAAAAATGTATGTTTAAAATAAAAACACTAACCCTTAGAGGTAATAATAAAAATATAGATTTGTACTTGGTCAATAATTTTTATGTAGCCATGATTAGAAATACCTTAATGTCTAAGCTTTTGGGGTTCTCATAACTGACCCATTGGTCTCCTCTAAATGCGTATGGTACAGAGGCTGCCGAATCCCGAATTTCCGACCAAGCATTTTGTTGGACCTTAAATCGATAAACACACCAATGAAAAGTTTAAAAACGTTTCGATGGTATACCTCTGCCCCTGCTATAATACCAGCTTGATTAAGGCCTGTAGGATGTCCATCAGTTCCAGGAGCCCCCACAAGTGTGCTAGCAGATGACAAGGTCCAAGTACGACCATGGAATGCCAATCCAACTAACAGCTTACTTTGAGGTACCTCCAACCTTTCCCACATTTCCGCAGCGGCCATCTATTAAACAAAAGGTTCTTGCTATAAATTATATATAATTCAAATTTTACAAAACATATTCTATGTTTAATTTGATCGAGTAAATAAAGTTAGATTCGCACTATTTATTGTGTGGTGTGGTGGTTAAGTATGGCATTCCAATTGATTCTAAGTATATTGCATTATTTTTAAAAGACTAAATTTGTTAAAATTAATAAATTTAAGGCTAAGGAATTTCTTGATATGGTTTAAACAAACATTGTAGCGCGTTCTCGCAATCCTCCCATGATTTTCAATTTATATTATTTTTGCATTGTATATTTATAAAAAAATATTTGTTGGAATTTTACTTTTTGTATTTTATTATTTTTGCGCGAATATCACTTTAAACTTTTAGGTAACGAAACATTTAGATCCCCAAAAAAATAGTTACAAAAAAAGTGGATCTTAAAAATTTTATAAACCCCCCCCCCTTGAAATCCTACTTACGCCTATTCAAATAGCCATAATTATTGTTGAACAACAGAATGTACTAAAACAAAACAGGCTTTATTACATCGCACCCTTCTATTATAATGTGATAATTATCACTCACATTATAATAGATGAGATGCTATGAGCAAGCAGTTTAGAGAAACTGCTTGCTCATAGCATTTGCTCATATTAAACTGTTAATAAACTTATAATGCTCAGGTACACAGCTCTATACATGAGTTACTTTTTTGCTATTACCACTTCGCCTCTCGAGCATTTTATCTGATACATCAACAGCCTCATGAGTAGAGTAGGATACACAGTGCTTGTGAGGGGGCAGAGCTCACAGTGAGCAATGCTCACTGGAGCAAATCAACATCACTAAGCATGATCATTTTCTAAAATTGTAGCCATAATTTTAATAAATTTCAACAAAATTTAGGATTCAGAGGGGAGCAACCGCCACTCCCTGCCCCCCCCCTGGCTACGCCCATGTATCCAATTATAAGCATTTAGGTATTTATTCTGTATCGTATAGAAGTTTTTAATTAATAAAGCAATGAATTCAAAAAAACAATTTTGATTTTTAATAAGAGACTATCATCTCTAGCATTTGCTTATCTTTAATTGCTTCGTTTCAATGGAATATTTTAAATTTTGGCGTGAAAGGAGTATGCGTGTTGCTTAAACATTTCTCGAATATTAAAATGACCTAGCAAACTCGATTTTATTTAACAAAAAGAAGCCTATCACTTCATCTTTTCTAGCATAATTCCCTCTTCCATACCTCTTTATTAAGCTAATTTTACTTCTCATTCCGATTTTTTGGAGACAAAATCATCATGTTCAAGGCAACTAACAAGGCTATCCCTCGGGCCCAGTCCTCTTCTACATGACTATACAAACCTTTCTCTGTAAATTCTCATTACTTGACGACATTTCCATCAAACTTTGGTACATTAAAAAGAATTTTTGTCTTTTCAGTCGATGATAATTGGAGTATCCGAAAGATAACATACTTTTCTTAGATATAAAGCCATTAAGCCTCAGCAAAATTTTGAGATCGTAAGGTATTCCTTTAACCCCGACATATGAAGTTTCTATTATTAAGGTCGTCCTAATGGAGATGTTAAATCCGTTGTAACCGTTTTAAAGGTTTTCCGACTAAATCGGCTCTATAAGTCATATCCTAGAACGCCTAGCTCCTAATTACGCTTATTTCTTTGAAATAGTTTCTCTTAATACCTAAAATAAAATGTGCTTTACGCGCATCTAATGACTTATCCGGGTCGCCAGACACCCAAAACTTGTGATTAAACTTCCAGGCCGGGTGTAAAATATCCGGAATAAGTAATTTCAAATATAAAATAATGAGGCTCTTAAACCGAAGTTAACAATTTATAAAAGTCTTTTTCTCCGTGACACTAAATATGAGTATTATAATTCATTCATTTAAATTAAAAAATGTTTCAATTGGATTTAAAAGGAAAATTTCTCCTCAAATCGGAAAAATCCTTTTTTTGTTCTATTAAATAGATTTTTAAGAAGGGTTTAGTATAACAAAAGTTTCTTTATGTCTTAAATATAAGGGACAGAAATTGCCTATTTCTTTTATTCTAAGTCACATATAAAATAAAATCGCTTTAACACAAAAATTAAAATTTGAATTTTGAAACTACAACTCTTGAGTACGTTAATAATGGTTTATTTATAAATATAAATAGTTGAATCATAAATTTGTAACTAAACTATTAAGCGCCAAGTCGATAATAAAAGTATGTTAATATAATGTAACAAATAATACTTGATTAAAATGTAAAATTTTATTAATCATTAATCCCCATTCATATAAATATTTTAGGCATTCTATTATTATAATTGCTCCAATCAAAAATTTATAATTTAACCTGACAGATTACATTATATCAAATCTCTGGACAAAATGATGTTCACTGATCATTGCACACGTTTTATGAGATAGTGATTAAAAACGTTAAGTAGCCCATAATTTTAGCAACAAATTTTGTCAAATAAATGTTCTTTAACCTTTTAAAAAGGAATAGTTGATCGCTTTGACCCTTTTGAAATAGTATGGTTTGGAGCAACGTTTTCTTACATTAACCTCTTGATATTGTTATCTTCAGGGATAAAATGATCATTTCACATATTAAATATTAGACTTGACTTGTCCTTTTTTTAAATCTACTATTTCATTCTGTAATATTTGTAGAATAATCGTAGGCGATCAATCCTTTATTTAACCAATTAACATTTAAGGGCCTAGTAAACCTTAAGATCGCATTAAAACGACTTTCAATTCTGATTATCACAGGATTAAGGTGCTACCATGTGTAAGCAAAGTTGTAACTAAAAACTATTCTTACAATATTTGCATGCGCGTAGCCAGGAAGGATTGTAACTAGAGGGGGGGGGGGCAATAATGTTTTATGGAGGAGCAAAATCATATTTTTTTATATTTAAGCCATAATTATATTAAATTCTGGATTTAGAGGGGGGGTGACCGCTCTTTCCTGCCACCCCCTAGCTACGGCCATGAATATTTGGATCACTAATAATAATCATTTATAGTCCTACACCGACCCAATTTTAAAAAATTTAGAGCTGGGAAATGGCCCAACTCGAAATCTCTTTATTTATTTGCAAAATTAGCAAAAAAGCCAAGGAAATATTTTTATTATACAAGTGATACTTAAGACCTTTTAAGAAGGGTTTTCCACACCAATATTTTTAATGGATTGATTTTTCGTTCAACCCATACTTAAATGAGCTGTTAAAATTCTATTCTATAGTTCAATTTAACCCCTAGTAGTAAAAAACTAATTTAGTTCTAATTTACTTGGCAAGAATAAAATCCTTAAAATTTCCCCAATTTTTGTTGTTGTAAAATAGTGGATTCAATAATAATTTAAAATTTGCTTATATACCCAAAAATTGTTATAGCATTAAAAGAATCTACCTACACTATGAAAAATGCGGGTTTATATTTGATATGCATATTCCTTTTATTTATGTCAAAAATAAACACTATTTTTGCATTTAAAGATCCTATTAATTAACTCAATATCTAGGTGTATTCAAATAGAGGACATAGGGGGCAATAATGATTTAGGGAGGGGCAAGATGATACGTTTTTTTTAATTTGAACCATATATTTATGATAATTTTAAGATTTTTTTTTGGATTTAAAGGGGGACAGTCGCCTCTCCCTGCCACTCCCTTACGCCGATGCTGTCAATTTGTGCTGTAAAAACGGCTGGGTTTTGCTTGTTTAACCTTTGGTTTTCGTTGACTGAACATAAACAAAGCAAAGATATTTGGTCTGTCTTTCTTAGTCGCATAAAGAGAAAAGGTTTTTTGGTCAAGCCTTAGGTCTGTTTATGTTTAGTCTACTAAAACCATAGGTCGACCAAACAAAACCACCCAGCCCTTTTTACAGCACTACTGTCAATCCTTTGTAATTCTACTCCTACATCGTGGGTGTAGCCAGGTTTTAAATTAGGGGGTGGGGCGAAACGTTTAAAAGTTCAATCAGGGGGGGGGGGCAAAGCATAATTTTTTTTCAAATCTTAAGGGTTTTTGCATTGAAAAATTATTTTTAATCAAGAATCAAGATTTATATCGAGAAAGATGTTACGCAGCAACGTTAATAATACATTAAGTTAAGGTCTATTTTTCTAAATGTCCAAAACGTAAAAAATGCATAAAAGTTCTGAAATTCAATAAATTGTTTAAAATTGGCTTAAAGAAACAATTCTTCCATCAAATATGAGAATGAGTTAAATTATTTTTATTCCATACATATATCTAAAGAAATTGACCACCTTAGCTTGACAGTTATTGAAAATTTTACTTTTATATTTTTATTGAGGGTTAAAGTATCATTCTTTATAACATATAAATTCAAACTCAAAGTTAATTAATAATAAGATATTATCAAATAAGGAAATTTTATTACTTTATATTTATAAGTGTTAAAATATAAATCTTAACTCGTACTAAAAGGACCACTATAGGTTTTGGCCCAAACTTCATAATAAAAATCTAATTTAATCTTAAAACCAACTAAACATAACAAAATAAATTTTCGTCTAATTCCAACTTAAATTTGATATTATATGTAATTTTTGTATTCATTCACGTCTAATAAATTTTAAACATTTTTAAAAATTACATAAAATTCGGTGAGTTGGGGGAAATTTTTTATAAATATTTACAAAAATAGAAGGAAAATGAAAGAAATCTTAGTTAAGGAATCACTAGGTACCAGGCAAAAGGTCATTCTATTTATCACGAGCTTACAAATTTCCTATTGAAAGCCTCAAGGTGTATTTTAGCCATAATAATTTGCATAACAACACGTACAATATAGTTAAATGGATCGAATGGCTAAATTGATTTAGTAAAAGGTAGCTAGATTGACCTAGATAGTGTTGTTTTAAGGTGCTATAATACAGCAAAACACATTTATTTTCCGGACTTGAGAAGTAGTATTAATATTCTATTTATGCACTTAAATTATAATTTATATATACACTTTTCCAGATACATCAGGCATATTCATAATATTCAATAACAACCCCTTTTGCACACAGGCACCATTTATGCTAATTCAGAGATCCCCCCCCCATACGTTTTACATTAATTGCCATGTAAATCGTTTTTAAAAAGATGGGGCCAAGTTCCAAAGAAGATATCTACTTTGAAATTAGCACTGGGGAAACTACCCTTATAAAATTAGCAGCATTGGGGACAGGGATGGGCAACAGACTTGCAACGCATAAGCTCACCATCATTAAAGTAATGTCTGCTGAACAACATCAGAAGAGAGGACTCACGATTGCAGTGAGGGGACATTGTGTGTGCAATATAAATAAGTGACGAGGATGGTGACCACGAACCTTCGTTGAATTTTTAGTCACGGTCGAGTAATGTTACTATTCATACATATCCACTTGCCCAACAATGCGTGGAGAGAGGGCTGGGTCAAGCTTGAATGACCATGATAAGGGCAAGCAAGCATATAACCGTTATCTACACTCTTGGCGACTTCAATTAATGAAATGTACACTGGACAAGGGGTTGGGGGTGGGTGCTTTTGTCCCCCCCTCCCTATGTGGCCCTCGAATAAATTTTCCTCCATTTTAATTTCAAAGTTATAATACGCTGCACGGTCGAGAGCATCTTCCTTTGTCTTAGCGAGGCAGCCATTACATTAATTACGTCGAGTCCAGGGGACTTATCAATTTCATTCCAGTCAAGATAATGTGTGGTAAGTCGCGATATTTTAGCCATTTTTGCACGAATTTTGATTTATATGAATATAAAAATACACATTTAGGACACTTTTCAAGACGCAAATTGCAATTGGATTCTCCGAGTGAAAAAACCTTTGAAATTTACTGGTTGTGGGTGATGTTTGTGCCTCTAGTGCCATGTAAAAATAATCAAAAATATAATCATGACTAGATCCACACTCATCCCTCAAGATTAGTTAACACACACACAAGAATCTTAGCAAATTCGGAATGTCAAGAAAAGTTTTTAAAAATGTCCGCACAGGTGAATGTAACCTGGTAAGATGTAAATTTGTTAACCAAAAAACCGTACAAAAATTATTTCATCACCGGGTACACATTCATCAATGCGGGCTATATACAATTCACATTTTTAACTGAAAATTTTTATACATTTTTTTGTGTAATATTTCGCGTATACTAATTTAACATATATCGTAGACAATTTGAAAATAAATATTTTTCAACTAAATTTACAATGAAAATGTATGATGTGTTAAATATCATGGTTCCAATGGCCTTTTCACGCCTCTTTCTACATTTTTAGCCGGCTCGGGAAAGCTCGGTTTTAATGGAATAGGTATATGAGTTTCAATGAATTTGAACAAGAATTCTGCCGTCACTGGTTGATGAATGCTTTGCCAAACGCCTAAAAAATAAAATATTTTTTTTACCATTTCCAAATCAAAAATATAAACTAACTTTCATGAAAATCAAAAAACTAGATCAAAATTTTAGCCATTTTTTAATCACCTTTTTTATACATAAAACTTAATTGTAGTTTTTCCTAAAAATTAAAACAAAACCAATTATAAAAAAGGAACTTAAATTTTAAAATCTTCGTTAAATTTAGGTTTATCAACTTACATATAAGATATTATCAAGTATAAAACTCTAATTTTTTCAGTTTTATGTTGTTGTATTTAACGGAAGTGCTGGGACTATTACCTTTAACCGTAGATATGTGATTTGGGAAGGATTTATCGGGCCTGGTTCTCATAAATTTCCACTGATTATTTTCAATTTTACACTCTATTATTTTGTCGTGATAAGCTCGAAGTTCTTTCGTCACCTATCGTGTAAGTATGGTTAAGTGTCGAGCGGGCATAAGTATGTTTTAAAAATAAAAAGTTGAAAAAGTTTTAACCTTAATTTGAGCAAATGGCTTTTCGTAACCACCAACATAGAGATAGCCCTTGTGTTCCGTCACCATCCTTTGGCAAACAAATACGCAAAATTTAGTCATTTTGTATTACATTTTACACGGGATTCAATCTCTTATTTTTTACATTTTAATATAAAAATTTCAAAAAGTTATCATTTTGTCCCTCCCTAAATCATTATTGCTCCCCTCTAGTTCCAATCCTGGCTAGGCCTTTATATTCAAAGGGCCTAATTACCTGCCAATTATTATAAAATTTACACATAGACTGATGGGTTAAAAAGTTTTAAAAGTTGAGTGGCTTAAAACTGTTAGCATAGGGGATTTTGATTTGAACTCTGGCATAAGCGTAGCAAATAGTTCATAAAAAGACTTTAAAGATAGTCCTATCCCTAAAACCAAATCGACATTTTAACTTACCCAATATACAAATTGGCACTTTACGGGTAAAAAAATACAAAAAACGTTTTTTGTAAAAACTTTTACTTTAACGCAAACAAAGTGAATTTTAAAGATAGATTTTATCCATGAAAATAAGGTTAAACTTACCCATATTTAGATTCCTTGACAACCTTCAGTTTAAAATCGACGGAATTGAGCTCGGGTGGTTTCCATTTAAGCACCTGATCCCAACGCCCAAATTTGTAAGGCTATATGACAAAAATTTGTCAGAATTTACAATAAATTTTTATTTTAGTAAAAGATAGGTCTGTCTCTGTGGTCGTAAACTTAGCGCTTTTCAATAAAAATAACTTGGCATAAATCGGTTTATTAATACCTCGTTGATGGGTTGGAAAACGAGGCCGTCCATGGCGTGGGAGAGTTGCTTGGTAAAATTTCCTTGCCACAACTTAGAACGAAAATAGATGAAAGATAAAATAAGTGTAACTAAGAAATGTTTAAAATTAAAATGCTCGAGGATTTGTGCTGGTGAGTTACTTCCCAACAACAATTAATTTATGATGAAAAATCGATTGAACTTTTAAAATCCCAAATTTCCTTTAAATTCACGTTACGCTTTCGGGTTTTATTATTATTAATTTAACGATAAAAAGTATGAATCCCAGTGTAGGCTATATCTTACAGTTTACAAAAATCATTAAATGAGTTTTAAGTAGAATAAGATTATAAAATAACGAAAAATATGGTGCTAATGTAGTTATAATATAAATAATCTTTTTTTCTATATTAGCTATTAATTGATTTTTAAATAGATGGAAGCGAAATTTAAACATTTATAATTAATGCAAGCTTAAATAAGGTTGATTAAAAAACATTTTGTTATATTTGCTTGGGCTGTAGAGGTCAGAGAGCAGAAAATACCGGCCCGCTCGGGCAACTGTCTTAAAATTAGACTTTCAGGCGGGCCGGACGGGCACAATAACAAGATTCAGGCAATTCGGGTTCAATGAGATTTTTTTATAATAATGTAATATTTTGTCACGTTTGGTATCAATTTAATTTATACTCAATTCAGGACATCCTTTAAATTTATAAGCCCGTTCTGTCGGCCCTAGACCCTTCCTTCCATCTTTAATTAATGTGCGGTACATTAATAAAAACAAATATTCCAGGCATACCTAAAGGTTTTACTAGGATTTATTTCAATTAGCTCAATGAGCATGGCAAACCAATAATTGATTATTGGAAATTGATTACTATTGAAAAGAACAAGATTTTGCCCTCCCCCACCTTCACCCAAATCAAAAGACCACATATGAGTTATATCAAAAATCTGTCTCGTTATTTCTAACGCGCACCGCACCATATCATCGAATACAGAATAGAGTTAATGATTACCTTTATATAGAACCCCAGAAAGACCAAAATGTTTGGCATGAAAGGCAAAAATTGCTAAAGTCTCACTTGTTGCTGCACCATAAATATTTAAAGTCCCTGGTATTTTATCTACGAAATCACTTAAGAAAGGGCACTAGTCAACGAAGGTAAGTGGAAAATTCAAAAAAAGTTAATTGTTAGCATAAACATATTATGTAAAGTATTCCTTATAAATTCATTAAATTAATGACTTATCAAAACATAATTCAGTTAACGATTAATTGTGGATTTATAAATGCTCTACAAAATTTTCTGATCCAATTTACGGATAAAATTTTAAACCCGTAATAATCAGTCTCCTTACCAAACCAATGTGAAGTGTTAAAAGTGACCTTTATTTTTAATATGAGAACCGCAAAATATTTTTTCACAAAACTATGACTTAGGAAAATAAGTTGGGTGATATCAAATCATTAAGGAGATTGACCAGCCTAGGGACCAGAAAAGCCCATCCCGCTCGGCCCGTGGCCCGGGCAACTGTCACAAATTTAGATTTTCGGGCGGGCCCGGCGGGCACCATAACAAGATTAGGGCAATTCGGGTTCAATGATGTTTTTAAGTAATGTGTTATTTTGTTTTTGTGTATTATTTAGTCACTTTTTTATTTGATTGTATAGTAGTTGTTAGTCCTATTTCTTATTCAATATTAGACTAAAATCTAAATTTTCACAAACTTTACTGCCAAAAACATACACTTAGAAGAGCCCGGACGGGCATTTTGGGTATAAAATTGGAACGGGCAGGAATCGGACATATAAATTGAAACAAATCTGACTTTCGGTAGGTCAAACTAGGAGCTATCGAAAATAGCGCTAAATTTTAAAACGTGCAAAAATTTATAAATTGCACCAGACCCATCTTGGCTCGCCCTTGGTTCATCGTAATTACACTGTTAAAAGACTTTTAGGGCCAAATATTCACAGGTAACGTCATAAAATCCAAACCTGCAAATGTTCTATCGAGAATATAAAACGAAATTCTTTAATTAAAAAATAGGAGGATGGTATATTGTTAAAAGCATTGCTTGATAGGCTCAGAGTACAGATCAAGAATTATCCCAAAACTAAGCCCATACAAGTTTTTTCGATACTAACCTAATACTTTTGTGGTTAATATTAAATTTGCAAATTAAATATGTTCGATGAAGGCGGGAACTCATACATTTAATGAGAACTTATCATAAACTAAATTCAACATTTTAGTGATATTTTTACCTGGGCACACTCTAAACTAAATTTAAAATTTACGAAAAAATGATTGGATAATAGAGACGAGCATGGGCGCCGCCAGGATTAGAAATAGAGGGGGGCAATAATGATTTAGGGAGGGGCTAAATGATAACTTTTTGAAATTTGAGCCTTAATTACACTAAATTTTAAATATTTTTTTGGCATGGGGGGGGGCCGCCCCTTCCTGCCTCTCCCGAGCTACGCCCATGGAAACGAGCTTCAAGGTAACACAAACTAACACATGACTGTCATAACGCACGTTTAGTTGTTGATGCACCAAAAAGGATCATTAATGTTATAACACAAGCAGAAGTTCACAGTCATTAAAATCCCGCACAAGTTTCCACGGCAATTATTCAAAAATTATAAGTTGGACAGGACGGACAGACAGGACAGAAGAAAACACAGCCAAAAACGAGCGCATAAATTGCATAGCGATTAATATTGCAAATACAATTACCAAATACACTTAAAAATCCAATGTTGACAATACGCATATTAGCTCATTTTTAACTTGAATATTTGAGCCGCCACCAAAAAATGAAATAATTTAAAGGATTGCCTTAGAACTGGTCTATGAAATCGACGAAAACCGCAGTGTTTTTTTGGTAATAAAACAAAATTATTTGCCACAAAATGACAAAAAGCATAAAAAATAGTAATTTAACCATACACTACATAGAAACATAGATTGCTCATGTCGTATGTTTCATGTGGCAAAATGAGTACCATTAAATCCACCATTTTGAATTTAATTATTTCCCATGTCTTTTCGCAGTGAATTTACAAAAGAATGTTAATAAATGATTATTTAATAAAATGCAGATGGCACTAAATTGCTTTAGTATTTTTATTTTTTATGAATTCCGTAAAAGATATATAGTTTTTAATGTTTAACTAGTTCTATATTTTTTTTATTAAGTTTTAAAAAAACTATAACTAATCAAAATTACTATATAATTTTTATAACCTTCCCTTATTTCTGCACATTTCAAAATGGCGGAAAAGGGTACACTCATTTAAAGTTGATGAGCAGTCTATCTAGTCTTTAAATTTATTTGCCAAAAACTGTAATGGTTATTTTTTCGCTCTCTCTCTCGCTTAAAATAACCTTATGTGCTTCGGACAGTGGCCAAAATGGCTTGGCTCTCACACTCATAGATTCCTTATTTTTGTCAATTTTATTTTCTGAAGCCGCGACGGTCCGTGGAAATATAATTTCTTTTTCGATACACAGTAACCTGATGTCAAAATTGCTTTTCCAAACTTCGACTTTCTGAAAATAAAGCAAAAGACAAATTGTAAAGTGCAAAATAAATAAAAATTATTTCATAAAAAAATTATAAAACTCACCTCAAACATAATGATGTCGTAAATGAGGTACCGAGGGATGGGCTTACCGTCTATCTTATCAATCACCATTTCCTAAAACCATAAACGGAATAAAATATTTCAAAATTAAAAAAAAAATTAAAAAAGTAACACTAAATATGGAGTAAAAATAAAAAATTTATAATTTTACTCCGTCTAAAAGGGTATTTGTGAGCAAATTTTCCGGACTTTTGCGTTTGGGGAAAGTTAAATGAGGAACTTTGAAATAACGATTATCCCTGTCGATCATGAAAACTTTTTCACCGTGTATGAGCATCATGTATCTGAAATATTTCGTTTTAAAAGACATTTTCGTTAAAAAATTCACGATTCACATTCGCATCCTAAACATATATTAGTTTCACGTATATAATTAAAAAAATTGATGTAGCTAAAGTTTAAATAAAACCTCTCAAAAACGCATTTTTGTTGCTTCTACAGGTAAAAACAAACGCTGTAAAAGGACACCATTTTATATCTGGCCTTATCTAAATGTCCTATTTATTTTTTTAAACTAAATTTGACATAGACGAGCAAAACCACTATTCTTCACACGGTTTTACTAGAAATACAGTGTAAAACATACACCCATAGTCGACATAGACTGCCATGTTTCACATGATAAAATGTGTATCATTAAATCCACCATTTTGAATTTAACTATCTTCCATGTCTTTCTGCAGTGTACCCCATCGTTAAACATAAAAAGGAAGATTTTATATAATGCAGATGACACTAAATTGCTTTAACATCATCACAATATTTTTATTTTTTTTTAAATTTCGTAGATGATTTATATTTCAAAATGCTGTTTTTAATGTTTAACTAGTTAAAAATACTTTAATTAACCAAAACGACTATAATTATATATCCTTTCCTTATTTGTGCACATTTCAAAATGGCACAAAGACGATAAACTTAATTAAAGCTGATGAGCAGTCTATCTAGTCAATGCATACACATTTGGTAATTTATACAGTAAAAATAAACTAATTAAATATGATTATTTATAAAAAAAGTTAAAATAAAATGAGAATGAACCTAGTTCCGTCAGCTTTCCAACTGACTTTATACGGAATTTTGGCCATAAATTCCAGATTTTCTATCGACATCGAAACGGGTTGACTACCGGGAAACGATTTTCTAAGGCAAAAAATAAGGACAATTAATATATGTAAATGAATTTTTAAATATAAAAACTCCTTTTTAAAATTAACTTGTATATCAAAAACAAGATTAAGCAGAAAAAAATAAAAAGAAATCGTGAAAATTTATTATGTTCTGAACTAAATATGGAACATAGGTGTAAGTAGTTTCTTTCAAGGAAAATAATATGCTTTCTAAAACTATATATTTCATTGCATTGAGACGATGTTCAATATAGTATAAAAAGGAAAACTCGGTATTTTTAAGAATATATCAAATTTATATGCAAGTAGTTAAATTCTGTAAAAATAGGCAACAAGATGTAATAGAAAACTTGTAGAAATCGAAAGGACTTGTTGAACGATACAACTTTACTCGGCCTATTTTAGATGATAATGATATAAATCTTCGTATTTTAACAATGTATGTCTTTTTTGTATTACGCTTATATATGTAACTTTGTTTTCGTTAAAATAAACTTTTTAACCATAAAAATTTATTTTTTACTTTTTAACACCACACATCTCTTTGCACATGGTACGGAAGGCATTTAGTTCTATTGAATCCGTTAGTTGTTCTAAGGACAACCCCTCCATGAAGGCTGAATTAGGCTAAATTTATAATATTTAACACAAAAATATTACCAACAAATATAATTTTAAGTTATTTTATATGAATATAATCAAAAAGTAGGATAATAATTAAGGACAAACCATATAACATAAAAAGGTACTTTATACCATTAAAATTAGGATACTGTTTGTTTGAATAAGAATTTCTAAATTTTTACTACTCATCAACTTCAAATAAGTGTACCTTTTTCTCGCCATTTTGAAATGTGCGCAAATAAGGGAAGAGCATATTGATTATAGTATTTAAGGTTATCTAAAGTGTTTTTAAAATTAATAAAAAAAATTATTAAACTAGTAAAACATTAAAAACAGCATTTTAATATATATTATTTACAAAAATAAAAAACGGTGATAAAGTGATGTTAAAGCAATTCGGTGCCATCGGGATTTAATCAAATAATCCTTTATTAACATTCTTGTTTATTTAATTGACTAATGAGGAAGGTAACTTCACTTTTTCTATTATAACATTGGGTAACTGCAAAAAGAAATGGGAGATAGTTAAATACAAAATGGTGGATTTATTGGTACACAGTTTACCCCATATGAAACATGTGACATGAGCAGTCTAGGTTAGTGTTGTAAAAACGACTGTTTTGGTCGATCGACCATTGGTTTTAGTCGACTAAACATAAACAGAGCAAAGGTTTTTTGGTCTGTTTTTCTTAGTCGACTTTTAGGCTTAGTCAAAATGTGAAAAACAGGCCAGAGTAGACCGTTAATGTTAGTTGAACCAAAGGGCGACCAAACAAAACCCAGATCTTTTTAAATCACTAATCTATGTAGTCTGTGATGGCATCTAAGTTGAAATACAGGCAAAAGTTTGCGATAATAAGATCTAGGGGTTAAAAAGTCTACAGCTTTAAGTTGTCCAATACCAGCAAAATTTTATGATTTGTTAAAAATTTGTAAAATCATAAAATACGGCTTTAAGCGAGTTTTCTTCCGTGATATTCGACGCGATTTCCTCATTCTCCAAATCGTTTAAGGGGCCCGAAGCAGAATCTAAAAAGAAAATTTCGCAAAAAAGAAGTGTTATTATCTTGCAAAAAAACGAGCAAAATGATGAAAAATTAGTTTTCAGCCACAACCTAGCTCATAAAGTTGTAAAAACGGCTGGATTTTGTTTGGTCTTGGTTCAACTTAAACTAACGGTCGACACTGGTCTGTTTTTAAGTTTCGACTAAGTCTAAGAGTTGACTAAGAAAAACAGACCAAAAATAACCGTTGTTGGTCTCATTATGTGTAGTCGACCAAAACTAAAGGTCGATCGACTAAACAAAACCTAGCCGTTATTACAACACTAGGCTGTGTCAAAGCCCGGCTCTTTGTATACATAAAAATTGTGTTATTTTATTTCAAAGATTGTTCCAAGCGTTGTAAAAACGGCTGGATTTTGTTTGGGACTTTGGTTCAACTGAGACTTACGGTCCATTCTGGTCAGTTTTTCAAATTTCGACTAAGCCTAGAGGTCGACTTAGAAAAACAGACCAGCCTTTGGTCCGTTTAAGTTGAGTCGACCAAAACTGAGGGTCGGTTGACCAAACGAAACCCAGCCTTTAAAGTTTTTGATAAATAAGGGACTTGCCCCAATCTGGTCTGGGGGGAGCAGCGGGAGTATCGGCTACATCGTCATACCTACTGAAGAGCTCGTTCAAGTAATCTTGCTTGTATATTCCAGGCGGTCGGGCCTAGTGAGGAAAAATAATAAAAATCTATTATTTATTGTGACAGAATTTAGGACTAAAATTATGTGACCCAAGTTTCATTTTTTTAACTTACTAAAACATGCCTTACCAAAATTAATCGATCTGTTATATCAACTAGCGTTAAATTTCTCCGTAATTTAATATAAACGATTATTTCAAAGTGTATTAATTTAATGTTTACTAGTCATTTATTAATAGAAGGCGATTTATAAAATACCAAATCTGCCCCACCCCATCCCTTAATTATAATAAAAGCATAGAGTGTCTATCAAACGTAAGTTTTTTACACATCAATATTGAGGCTTGATTGGTCTGACGTACAACTAAACACACGCTAATCCCCTTATTTTTGCAAAGATATTCCGCTCATTTTTGCAGTCAGAACATTGAAAAATCTTAAATTTTATATAAAAAATCCAAATTTCAGCACTAAAAACGTTTCATAAACATATTTAAAAGTGAAAAGTTTCAATTAGTTAGATCAAAGCCGTGTGTTCTCACTTCGCAGAAGGTTTGTACGGCTGCTATTGGGCTGAGTTGAGGATGGAACAGCGTTAAGGAATTGTGAGTTATAATGATGATATGAAGTAAACACTTACCTCCAAGACATTTGGTCGATGAGGTAGGAACTAATGAGAAAGCCTGTCCTATTGTAACCGTGCGTACAATGTACGGCTAAAAGGAAGAAATGCATAAAAAGGGGAATTTCACGAAACTACAATGCTTGTTTAATCATAATTTAATCTTTTATACCGTCAATTTTATCCATTTTGTTAGCATTTTAAAATAAGTTGAGCTGTTCAGTAGCGAGCGCGCCATGCTTCTAGTGTTGTAAGCAGGGGTGGGTTAGGCTTTGCCGACCTTTGATTCAACTAAGACTTAGGGTCGATTCTGGTCTGTTTCTCAAATTTCGACTAAGCCTTGAGGTCGACTAAGAAAAACAGGCCAAAGTCGACTAAAACCGAAGGTCGCCCAAACAAAACCCAGTTTTTACTACACTACGATAGCGAAATGAAGGTCGCTCCTTCCCCTGTTCAAATTTACTTTTTAAAACCTTTTAATATTTGTAACGCGACTGACACATTCGCAAGGGCGTAACCAGGGGGTGGCAAAGAGGGGCGGCTGCCCTACTCTAAATCCAAAAAATTATTGAGATTTATTAAAAATATGACTAAGATCAAAAAATAATAATTTTTTCCCCTCCCTAAATCATTATTGCCCCCCTCTAATCCGAATGCTGGCTACGCCCATGGGGTCACCCGTACTTGACCCTGCCCAGCAATTCGGTCTTAAGTGGCATTTATTGCTCGAGGTAATTCTTTATTTCAGTTACAGACGCAGCGCATTTTGATTTTGTTGTATCAGAAGTCCGCATTCTTAACTAGAGTCACACACAGCACATGGACCGAGAACGATAATAATTATACAATAAACAAGTTTGGACGGGCCGGGCACAGAAATGGGGTTTGAAATCCTTTTAAATTTTATGACTTTTTATTACGAAATTAATTTTATAAATATCCTGTGTGCTGATGCTTTGATAAAGATAAACAGTTTCCTTTAATTTAAAATACCATTGTCAAAAGTTATACTGAGATACATATCAATATTTTAGCTCCTCAAGTCTTATTAGAATGTGCCTTCTATACATTTTACATCAAGTATACTAGTTTGTTACCTAATATTAATCCTATATTTTTATACATTTTTTTATGATGTTTATTCTGGTAATAATGATTAAATAAAATTCTCAAATAAATTATTTTGTTATTGCAAATTAAAATTATGCAAATATCCCCCGTAAAAGCAGGTATTAACAACTCTGAAATATACCAGGAATGAATAATTGTACACACAAAACCCATGATTGAATAATTATGACACCAAACATAAACCACCCCTATTTTTAGTTATGTCAAAATTTTACGTTATTGTTAAATTCTAATAATAAAATTTCACATAATTGAACGCATAATTAGAGTTTGTCAATACACTTCAAGGTGGTTGACCTCTCTAATATATTACCAAAAATTAGTAATACATGATTAATCAAAATGTCAACAAAACTAAAAATTAGCAATCAAACTTTATGATACATGTAACATAATATGTTACCTATAATATCATCAGGATGTTTTGCCAGATAACGGGAACATAGATCAATGAAAGTTTCGGCTTGTTCAGCAGATGGAGCTTGGCCAAAACTTTAAAAAACAAGATTTATAAACTGTAAACATTTGTGACAGCTTTAGCTAAACCAAACAGTAGGAAAATTATAGATTTCAAAAAACATGTAATATACTAAACGATGGACCTTATAAAATTATTTTATATACCCTCGACAGGCTAATTTATAGTATTGAGCACCATGAGATTCAACTTCCTTTTGGGAATAAAATCTGCTTGTATTAGTGAGATCAATCCATAAACCAATTTTATGCTATTTTTAAAAGATGTATATTAACTTTATAATGATTAATAAATATGTGACAAATAAATCAAAATACCACAAAACTCAAAATTGACAATAAACTTCATCCCCTATATAGCAAATTTTTATATAATTTTTATTTAATTTAGCATATAATATATATAGCATTGCAACACAACTATTAATAAATAATAGAAGATCAATCAATTTATAAATAATTTAATCAGTTAAAATATTTTTCATATTATTATTTAATGTATAGTACCTTAGTGGTTTTTATCGAATTAAACACCATTTCAAGATTAAATCGATTTGTTTCAGGAATGAGTGGGTTATATGAATTGTCAAGAGGGGTTTTAAAAGGCAAAAATTTATCTACAATAAATTTAATTATTTTCTAAAAATGTATGCCTCTACCTGCTACTAACCGACCTTTTCTCGGGCTATTTAGCCACCTCGCTGGTAACTTTAGACTATGGTTTATATCCATATGATGTGTAAATCGTTAAGCATAAAGCTACATAAATTTGAAAAGTCGAATAAGGGATGTGCGTGTACACTATCATAAACAAATGTTTAAGCTGTTAAAATCTGCTTCCTTATTAAGCAATAATTACTTAAATTTCTATCTTTAGACTTAAATAGTGTAAATACTTTATTTTAGCTATATCGCCTGCAAAGATTATAAGGCTGCTAATTTAATAATGTAGTTCATCAAAACTACACTATTAACAATTTATTCCAAATAAAAAAAATAGTAAACGCAATTGCTGTCACACTAGTCGGCATTTGGATATACCAACATACAGGCGAAAGATACTTTATATTGCCTAGAAAAATGCACTCTAATAATTGTTGGATCAGTTAATTAAATGGTAAATGAAATTCGATTTTAGTTCAATTTACAAAGCACTTAGTAGAAGCTAGTATATTTCTAATATGTTTCATTGATTTATTATACTGATTTTATTATATTAAAATAAGAATTCATAAATAGAAATGCCTAATTTAAATCTCTTTTATGTAAATTTTAAGTGAACATTCATATTTTTTTTATTGCAACCTAATCAACTAATCAATTAAATTTCCTCATATAAAAGTGCTACTAAAAGCTTGGTTGCACAATGTTTTGAGGTAGTTTACTTTAAATCCCAATTCTGCAATCTGCAGTGCACATTTCTTAGCTAATTTTTGTCGCTCTTATAAAAAATACAACCAAACCAGATAAGGCTCCGAGCGGGCACAATATCAAGCTTGGGGTAAATTAGGCTCAATTATGTTCTTATATAATGTATTTGTTTATGTGTATTATTTTGTTACTTTTTTATTGGATTGTGTAATATTTGTCAATCCTAGTTCTATTCAAAAAAATTTAATTAGAAATTTTTGGAAATTATAACGATATTACTGCTTAAAATTAAAAAAATTTGATCTCAGGCCGGGCATTTCGGGTAGCTTTAATAATTCGGGCACGGCCGGGTAGATATTTAAAAGGGTTCAGCCGGGTCCGGGCGGGCAGCTTAGTTATAAAATCAGACAGTGCAAGATTCGGCATAAGATTTTTAACATATCTGACCTTGACCCCCTGGTTACGCCCATGTTCATATATTATTATATGGTATCAACCATGTCGAGTTTCTAACTAGTTTTAAAATGAAACATGAGCATTTATTAATAAAACAAATGCACAATAAACATATAACAAATATTGCGTTCAAAATTTTTCTTTCAAATAGAGACATTCATTTTTTAATGGAGATAAATTTTGAAAAAAGTTCTTACAATAAAGACTAAATTGTTTACCGAGATGTCAATAGAAAGCACAATAAAGCCAATCCCGCTCCGACATTTTGTTCCTAATTTGCCGCTTTTTTTATTTTCCCACCCAGCTCTATATTTTAGTATTTGTTTAAACTTATATTATTTTAATATTACTATCAAGAACATAGAATATTCTTAATAATTTAAATTTATAAACAATAGCTCACATAATTATCGAAATACAATTGAGTGTATAAAAATGCACTTATTCATTACTCACATGTCGTATCCACAGGACCCTAAATATCTCGTTCCGCCCCCTAATTGTCCCTGCCTTAGTGGTCCCTTTCTGGTTATTGTTCTACGTATCTAGTTTTTGTTCTCTCCGCCCCCATAATCTATTATAGGTGTTTTTAAGGTTTGGAATTAAGGTTAATGTGTGTATATAAAGCTTGGAATATTCTCGTTGTGGTTGATCGTTAAAATTTATGGGCAAGGTTTGGAATGTTCGAGTGTTAAACATTAAGATTAATTTGCTAAAAAATAAGTTTGAAATGAGGCCGCGGTTGGTTCAAGTATGTCAATAAACTCCAGGGGGTCAAGGAACCCTGGAGTTATAGAAAGATAAAAATCTTTTTAAATATATACTCCTTTTTGCTTTACTTTTTATTCTCCCCAAAAACTACCTCACCTTCCCCCGATTTATGGCTAAGTTGTCTTTACTCTTACCCAATTAATTCTACTTTTCCATTTTCTCGACTATTTAATTTTCCATTACTCTTATTCTGTGGCCTTAAGAATCCCCTACAAAACTCTCGTCCCTTCGATAACCCACATGACAATTATATATTTCCTCGCTATTTTTCCCACGCCGTCTTAATAATCTGATAACCCCAAAGTCTTTACCCGTTCAGTTGTACCACCTTATCCCCATAACCTTATGATCCGCTACTCCAGCCCCTTGATTATACCCACCTTACGTACCGACAATACCAGAAACACTGTCCCTCGCCGAGATATCTGCGACATATATATGTAGAGCTGTTAAAGTTCATCTATGATACGAACTAGTTCAAGTTCATAGTTCAATTTGAAAAAAATCATTAGTTCTACTTCATATTTTTTTAAAAGGTAACAAGTTCATGTAGGAAAAAATGTAACTAGTTCAAGTTAATAGTTCAGTTTTACAAAAATAACTAGTTCAAGTACAGTTCAAAGTTGAGTTCATTTTTTTAAATATGATAAAGTTTAAATCTAATCCAAGAGATTTTAGGAAATGATTCCTGAATTAAAATTAGTTTTTTTGAATCCTATCCAAAATTTTAAATAAATTTTATAACTTATTAATTATATATTTGAAAATCTAATTTAAGGAAATATTCATATATAACAAAAGCATCAACTATACAATGTTTAAAATCTTTATTACAAACAATTTATAATAAAAATCATGTGAAAGTAGATGTGAACTGGATTTTAATTAAATATTGTTTTCAAAATTATCATTTAATAAACAAGAACGTTTATCTCCAAATATAAGTTTTCCCAAACTGAAAAACCTTTCAACTGGAGCACTAGATGGGAGGCAAACGTTATATTTAAAAATCTGTTTTAGATTTGGAAATTCATCAAATATCAAATAATAAGGTATAAAGTTGAATATAGTCTTCTTATTTCTTCATTAGAATTATCACGTCTTATATCTAAGAAATCTAAACCATTGTGTGTATGCACCTCTATACTCGTTCCTATTATCTACTTCAAAGCAAATACCCGAATCACAATTGATATCCATCTTTTCTAATTACAAGCTTTTATAAATCACATTAATTAGCTAAATCTTATTAAGTGCTGACAATAATGCAAGAATTTTTTTGTATTTTTAAAATCAAAAATGCGCGGTTACTGTATGTCTGTCTGTGTGATTACCGCGAAGACAATGCACGTCAAATTGTTGATGCATACAAACAATAAACTCGGCTTATAAATTTATTTTAAATAATATATATGTGATGAATTAGTTCAATTATATTGTATAGTTCAAGTTCAAGTTCAGAATTTGAAAAAAATAACTAGTTCAAGTTCAAACTTAAAAAAAACGAACTAGTTCAAGTTTACAATTCAAATTTTTTGGAAGGTAACTAGTTCAGTTCTAAGTTCAGAAAAAAGTGAACTAGTTCTTAACAGCTCTATATATATGACAATACAAATCGAATAAATTCTTGAACGTGCTTATTGTCAATTCGGACATAAATCGAATAAATTCTTGACCGTCCTTACTACGCCTCTGGATTTCGAATCGAATCGAATATTTTTGGTATTCGATTTGGAGTCGAATTTTTTTTTCGAGATTCGACGAATATTAAAATGAAGATTCGAATTCGATTCAAAAAAATTTAAGGATTTGAAATCGATTCGAATATTTATTAAGTTTTTTGAATTATTAAAAAACACATTAAAAAGGCTACTATGAATTTTAATTTGCATATATACATTTGAAAGATTTATTTAAAAGAAATCTAAAAAAATACACACATCAAAAATAAAAATATTAAAAGTGAACAAAAACTATGATATGTTAAAGACAATCAAGAACCGTTTTTAGCCAACTTTTAAGGCTAACTATCTTCCTAACACTAGTTCTTTAAACGATATTGGTTCCTGTTAAAAATATTCTTTTGCGCGGGGTAAATGATCCAGGTATAGAGAGAAGATTTTTTGCCAATTTTTGGATGGCTGGAAAACGTCGTTGATTCGATTTCCACCATTGTAAAGGCCCAACATTGGACGCCACAAGTGGTTTGTGCAAAAATGTCTCCAATGATGACTTTGCGTTCATGTTGCTCTTAATAAACGATCCAGTGTTGATACCTAGCCAGTTGATACAAAATCGGGCTGACTTCATATAACAGTTTTCCAGTCATCTTTAATTTCTCAACAGGATATGCCATGTACGTGAATCACCCCAGTGGTGATAAACACTCAAATTTTGAACCTTAAATCGACGACATTCGCTAATAAGGCTATCTTCTTATTAAATGCCATATATCTTCAATTTTCTGTTTGGCCATTTTGAAAGCATGATCTTCTGTGCCTGGTTGTATACCGGTAATACCAAGTTAATTGTGGGATTTGCCCCCCGGATTATAAATTAGTTGCACTGTAAAAGGGAAAAAGTATCAATTTAATTTTTTCAATTTGTTTCCATTCAATGTTGGATAGCAATTCCTCCTAAGAGGAATTTAAAGGCCAAATCCAATGCCTGCCTTACTAAAATAGCCTTTTCTATCATTATATAGGTGCTGTTCCACCTGACTACCATAAGTTTTGCCTTTATGTAATTAATTGGTGGGTCAAATTCTTAACATATAGCCCTTAATCGTAAAATATTTTTGTGCTATCTCGCAGTTTTTTTTAAAGTCCATATTTAATTAAATTGTAATCCTCGTTCTCCATAACTTATGTAAGTTTGAAAATTTTAAATAAAATTTATTCAAATTGTTGCAGGAAAAATAAATGAAATGCGGTAAGATAAAAATAGCTGAATATTTGAATCTCGTCTATTTAAATTAAACTAAAAAAAAAATAAAATTGGAATTTTCAAGGATTCGATTCGGATTTTCGAATCCTAGCAGCGTAAATATTCGATTCGAAACTTACACTTACGGATTCGAATCGAATCTTGAATATTTCTCAGAGGCATAGTCCCTACTATCAACCTAACCATAAATACTTAAGCAATTAATAATCCCGCAAACTCAATCCTAAGAACCCCTTACCCCATACCTTATCGACGACTAAGGACCCGAACTAACAGCTAAAACCCTTCGGACATATAGCTCGAACCAAACCACAACGTAAGAGTTGGCCGACTTTCACCTTCCTTTCTTCATCACAACACATATATCAAATTTATTAAAAAAAACAATTAAACGCATTTTGACTTTCTTGTTAACCTAAAGGGGCATAAATTGAAATATAAGAAATTACAAAGTTTGGGTGATAAAAATATATAAAATACTTAGTCCTATGGACCTCAGGGGTCCGTTTATTTGCGTTGCTTCAGTCCCAACTTTTTCTATGCTTTTTATAGAGGCAGTAATTTGATTTACTATGCAACTCTTGGGGGGTACGACATCATCATCCTGACTAAAATAGTAAAAAAAACTCCTTCCACGGCTTGTAGGACCGAGGAATATATATACATTAATCATAACAAAAGAAGCATTGCTTTTTTTCGCGATTATAAATATTTGGTTTGATTACCTTTGGATGATTTTAAAATTGAAGAGTTCTCACTGGAGGTCTGCCTGGGTCATTATTTTAAGCTGCGGTCCGGCCCATACCTGAACAAATATAAAACTTTATGCGCCGCATTAACATGAATCAACTCTTTTTGTGTGTTCTCTGACATTTGTTAAAGCATATTAAGAAACTTAATCTCAAACACGACACTTGTGTCTGACAAGGTCCCATGTTTCCGTTTTCCATGAGTTGCTTATTATGTCTTGGCAATTGTTGCATTACATTGTACAAATTCCAATTTCAAAGCTATATTGTTAAAGTTCCATACAAAACTTATATTATTGTTTTAGTAGATATTGAAGTTTCGCAGATTTTTTAAGAATATTTTAACTTTACTTTTATCAACAGCCATTATAATCATTCTGTTTTGAAGATAATTAAAAAAGGGTGCCGAGGTTGCAATCACACAGCCGCGGCGGCGAAGAAGGCACCGTTGATAGAGTGTCAACCTAGCCATAGACTTTGGGTTCAAGTTCAAATCGATATAATGGGCCCTCTCAAGCGTAAATCATACTTGGTCATGGTGGACAATAGCTCGAATTGGGTAGAGGTGTTTAAGTAGAAGACACCACATCGATGACCAAAATAAAAAAAATTAATAAATTTTAATTAACTACAATAGCTAATGTTAGTTATTAAAACATTATGATCACTAAATTACCTTAGTGCTGCCAATATGTGGACCTTAAATAATCAATGTTTCAGAAATAAAGCTAAGCACTAACATTACATCTTCTACTTTTTATACATGACTAGCTGTGCCCGGCCAAGCGTTGCTTTGGCTCAGTCCTTAAGTGGTTAAATAAGTATAAGCTATTAATAAGACTTATCTAAAATGGGGTCATATATGAAATAATTTATAATGTGAAAGGTCCGAATGATTTTATAAACCCACTATTTTTAGTATCTATTTATATAATAAGACAAACCAAATGCAAATTCTGTTTTAGTCATCAAATCCGACTAAAATTAAATGTTTTTGAAAAAATTGCTTATTAAAGCTGTTACTTATTATACAATAATACCATTATTTTATTTTTCTAGTTAGCTGATTTATTTGAAATACAATTTTCTTTAATATAATAAAATAATTAATTGAAGGATGGATAATTATTAAAAATATGCTTCTATGATCGACCACGTGATAATAATGACAAAAACTGCATAATTTAAATTTTATTTATTTAATTTAAATAGTCTGTTAATGTCAGATATTTTTAAAACAAAAAGGTATTTTAGGAATCTGAAAAAGCTATTTTACCCCTGGCCTATCTGGGCATCTACGGCTAAATTTTCGCTCGAATCGGATCTGAAGTTTCAGAATTTAGCTCTTTTTTAAAACCAAAAGGCCGAGAAATGTCCGATATTTTTAAAACTAAAAGGAATTTTAGCAATCTGAAAAAGCTATTTTACACCTGGCCGCCCTGAGAACCTACGGGTAAAGTTTCGCGCGAATCGGGCCGGTAGTTTCAGAATTTATTCTCATTTAAATATCTCATTTAATAAAAATTAATGATAGATAAATAATGACATTTATATATAAATAGCATTTACTCAGAATAATCAACGTTGGACTATTTTATATTACATTTAAATTATATACACTTTCATCTTTCTCATTTAAAATATAATGAGAAAAATTCATCTTCTTCACCTATATATTTTCTCAAATAATCTATAATTTTATTTATTTCAGGTTAATTCCTAAATTTTATGTTGTCACCGTTAAGAAAAAATGACGTTTAAGAAATTTAATTCATAAATTTTATATTGTCACCATTAATAAAAGATGACGTTTAAGAAATTTAATTCACAAATTTTATGTTGTCACCGTTAAGAAAAGATTACGTTTTACTACAAACTACTATAAGTGATACACTTTTACTACAGAACTGTCTGTATATTCAAATTTTCGACGAACGCGAGGAGGTGCGTTTGATTGACATTTTATTGAACGTCAAAACGCATAAAACCCAATATCTCAAAAACTAAAAGGAATTTTAGAAATCTGAAAAAGCTATTTTACCCCTGGCCGCCTTGGGAACCTAGGGGTAAATTTTCGCACGAATCGGACCGGTAGTTTCAGAGATTAGCCCTTACATACATATATACACTTTACTTTATATATATAGATATACACTTTACTTTATATATATAGATTTGTTTTATTAAGTAAAAAATATTGAATCTTATGTTTCCTCATAAATTGATTCCTTTATTACTAGTTAATATTAGATTTATATTATTATAAATATAGGTTTATTACCTCCAAACGATTGTGTGTATTCTTTTGTTTTTATATTGATAATATAAGGCCAAATAAATTGGAATTGCTTTCCTTATTTAGGCGCAAGCCCAGCCCGCACTTTTAATTCAGCTCAGGTCTGGCTTGCAGACCGGGTTTGGACTTGTGAGTCGGCTCGGCCCATGCAGGCCTCCGTACACACAGGGCACCAAATGCTTTTTCACAGGGAGAGGGGGGTGACGTAATAACTGCATAGCATAGCAACTAAATTGACAGATTCGGCCAAATTAAAATCAAGCCTGTAATACCTTAGCACTTACATTTTGACTATTGTACACTTTCATTATATAGAGTGCGCTTTTATTTTCCCAGATAATATTATATATTAATTTATAGCAATGAAATAATGTTTTCCATAACGTTAGTCATTCACATTTAACAAAATTATTTATAAGGCATATAATAGATAGCTGTTCCGAAGTGCAAACATTTTAAGAATTATTCGTTGCATATTAGTAGTTATATATGTCTAGAATGGTAAATTTTTTTAACTCATTTTCTATAATGCTTATATTTTAAGCTACTGTTGATTTGCTTAACTTCTCCAGCTAGTCCATGGGTTGGCCGCCTATAACCAAATTGTAAAGATAATTGATATTCAATATCAATTCCGTCAAATAAACATAAGATGATTTTTTCTAGTTTAAGGAGGGAAGGGGGGGGCGAAAAAATATTTTATCTTGTCAACCAATGTTTTTTTATTTATTCGGAGGGAAAAGAATCACTCTTAAAACATTCGATGAAAAAAACTGTGATTTCATATACCATAAACTGAAAATACTCTGATTCGCTTACTAAAAATATTTGTTACACACATTTGACGCGTAGCATGTACATGCTTAGTTTATGGGAAAATGATATTACCTATTACTAAATTAACAAGCTTTTAGATAACTTGATTATCTTATTTCACAAAGCGGTATAAGCCAAGCCTGTATGAGGGTCCAAGCACAAAATAATTAATTTCTAATGGTAAATTGTTAAAATAATCTTTTGTAAGCTATGAACAATACTTTTAAGTCAATTTTGAAAGGAATTGATGGAATTACTCTTTTTTTAACTTTAGCTTTTATAGGTAACTAATAAATGTAGTATGCACGTAAAGCATATAAATTGGAAAAACATAAAATCTGTAAAACAACTTCAACGTTAAAAAATAACTTTGGCACGTTTTTTTAAACAAAAAAAGAGAGGAAAACAATTTAAATTTCACTTATTAATAAAAGGCCATGTGAAGAAGAGAGGATGAAATTATCTGTGGCAATTTTTATTTCATATGGTAGCACTTATAGTATATTAAGCATAGGTAATAAATAACCTAATTTCCAACCTGCACTGCAATCGATTCGGCACAGATATGGGTGGGAAAAATATCATGGAAAGTTAGTATTAACCTAGAAATTTATTGAATAAGCATTATCATTATCTCGCCTGTATTGAGTGCCCTATAATAACTGTAAAATTTATAATGATAAAATCAAGGTGAGAATCAGCCAGGGGCTAATGAACAAGCATTTTTTTCCAAGCTTCTTGTCTAGGATATATTTTTTTTATGTGTCATACTTACTCCCAGATAATTATTTTAATTTTTTTACCACTTTTTTTGCTTAATTAATTTATAACATTTTTAATACTAACATATCACCCAATTTATTATTCCGTTAGACTTGCCAAAAACAATGAGTATATATATTAATTTTTTAAATATTATTTCTATTTATGCGAATTCTACTTTTAAATTTAACACAGAACGAATCAATAAATACGAAATGAAATGGCTTTTGATTTCATTTTACGGGCTGTTGGTAAGTTAACATGCTTTATTTAAAATTTTAAATTTCAAAATCGAGAAAAATTAATGAATCAAGTTTTATTAAAATGTACAAATGCAGGAAAATATATTTAATTCCTGCTTTAAACAATTTAATTTTAATTTTACGTAAAAAATCTATTATAGTAAATAATATTTTCTTATTTTCTAATTACTAATAAGTTAATAATAATGTCAGATTGCTTTGGTCAAAGTCGAAGGATACGGGGTCACTAAAAGAACTCCAGGTAATGTAACTTCCCCTTTATATATTTATTTTTTAAATCTAAGATTATATACTCTGATGTTTTTGATTAATATAAATATGGATAAATAAAAAAATAAAAAAAAATTAAATTTGTAATTTAGGTAATAACAATTAAGTCTTTTAGCAGCTTAAAAATAATCTCTTAACCTCGTTAAATTCATACATGAATTTGTATGTTTCTTTCATATTTTATTTATTAAAATTTTAGTTTGTTATTCAAAATATCCCATACTAACATCATTTTTCATCAAGGCTTTCTTCCAATTATATTATTATCTAAGATGCACGCAAACTAGAATAAAAATCATATTCATGTATACCATTATATTAACGTAAAGATTTAATGGTTTTCAAAACTATTTTTATATTAAATATTTTAATTTTAAATGTAAATTACAAACAAACCCTACCGCTACCCGATGCTATGAACAGTGTGCATATCGTGCCTAGCCGCGGTAGCTATAAGGGACATTGCTTGCGGAGGATCCTATGGAGCAATATGCCCACCAAATTATTTTTGTGATCAGCGCACTGGTGGACTCAAAAAAGTTTCTGAAGATTATGGTTGTTGTTGCCCCATCCCATCTACACGTAAATACTTTATTTTTCGATATATTGCTAATGACTCAAAATCGGATCGCACTTACGTTTATTAAATTAGAGTTAAGAATTTGATGTCAAATTAAGATTATAACTTTTTCTCAAAAGTTTCCAAATTTAAAACCAAACCTATTCTAGAGTTGTTCCTATATTAGGTTGATATCTAGTGAATCGCTAGAAATTATGAGTTAAGCTAAATATGTTTTAAAAGGTAGGCGTGGATTAATAAAGAAGTAAGAATAATTGACAATCTTGTGGAATTATGTGGTATTTGTATAAACAAGCTCTGAACTAAACTTTAACTAGCTATTTTTATGATATTTCAATTAAATGGATTTGAAACATGTGCAAGGATTTTGTCGTTATATTTATGTCTCTATGCCTGAGTTCGGTCAATTGAAATTCAGGATAGTAGGTAATATCTCAAAATTAACAATTTATTAAATAAGGTAAATAAGGTATTTTATATTATTCCTGAAAAAAGTTTATAATTGTTAAATTAAGTTAAAAATTGACAAATGTTTTTAGCTGCATAATACTTATTCAAACGTTATATCAAAATTTTAAACTTTCATAACTAGAGCCCTGCAAAATAAAAAAGTTTCTGCCCGAGCCCGGCCCGAGCCCGACGTCTCAGTTTTTATTTTGCCCTAGCCCGGCCCTAGCCCGAACCACTTTTTTATTTTTGTCCCGACTTGAGCCTGAGCCCGACCTGATTGTTTCCTTATTTTAATTCTAAAGTAACAGCTACTGTGAATATATTTAAATACTAGAATAAGATTTGCAGTTTAGGTCAAAATATTATAATGGACAGGGGAAAAAGCTGAAGCTTGGAAGCTATATTATGTATGGTGTACGAAGATAATTGTTTAATATCGATTTGAGTTTGTTTAAATCGTGTTTTGTAAAAGATTAGTTTGCTTAGTCAATTCGGGCCGGGGCCGGCCGCCTCACAGGCCCGACCCAAGCCCGAGGCCCGATTGTTTTATTAAATTTTGCCTGAGCCCGGCCCAAAGCGATCGGGTTGGGCCGGGTCGGGCTTTGGTCGGTCCGTGCAGGGCTCTACATAACGCATAGTAAGTTTCTATATTAAGACTCGTGTAGACGCTAAAATTGATGGATACTAAATGATTTCATATATATAGTTTTTTTAAATTAAAAGGTTTATTTGTACGAGAACGAAGTCCTATATATACTTAAAACAAAAAAGACATATTGGTTAAATACAAAGATCTAATTTATTACGGTCCAAAACGGGCCAAGAGTCGGCAAATGCATCGCATTATAAGAATCCCACGTAGTTGTATGGGTAAAAAGGAAGTGGAAAATTTAAAGGGGAGCGTTTGCCGATTCTTTAAAAAGAAATGAATAACTTGTTTACCGAAGGTAGCAGAGTACGGGCAACAATGGGGATAAACTATTTGATGCCAAAATGGCTGAATCGTTTTAAGCTCCTCTGCGAAGGATGGTGCAAAAGGTGGATTTAAAAGGCTTTATCTTTTTGAAACCGGAACGGTCCCAAAGTCGTGGGTTTGCTTTGATCGGTTTTTTCAATCTTGATCGGATATGCCATGTCTTGATTAATCTTCTTAGTTTTCATAATTTTGTCGGCCTTTTCCACGAGACACGAGGTTGTCCTCTTCCTCTCTTCCCCGGTACCTTCATGTCCAGTACTTTTCGATTTATATCATTCGTCTCCCTTCTTAGTATACGCCCCTAGCCAATTTTCGTTAAATTACCATCTCGATTTAATACCTTGTACAAACGAACCCGTCAGATATAAATCTACACTTGATTTTTATTAAACATACAGCCTAGGCCATTTGTGAAAAGGAAGACACAATTAGATAAACTATATCTTTATTTTTTTTATTGTTTATTGGAACATAAGAACATTATAAAAACCAAGTGTTAAAATTAGAAAAATATAAGAGCGTGTATAAAATTTTTTTATAAAAAGCGTCGCATGTATCATCTAATAAAAATGGCCAGCTGTCGGCCAGGGATGTAAAATTGTTGCTATAAAAATGTGCAATTTTTAGAGACTATATCATAACTTTCGAATACAGGAAACTTGATATCAAATAGTTGTCAAAAAGCGGATTTTGTAAAAAATAATTATCTCGGATTAGTAATCTACAATTAAGCAACTTTTATTTTCACGTGCATATTTAAGTAAAATATGGGCTGCTTCTTGGGTATATGTATGATCGTTAAACTTTATTTAAGTGGTCAACCCAATTCTATTTTTATGATTTAAATGTGCAACATTTGACCACTACCTAGTTTAATTTAATACATAATTAGTAATTAATACACCAAGCAAATTAATTTAATAAAAACAGTGACACCCAATCTTTATCATAAATCATCGCGTCTTCATAAAATATTTAAGGAGAGTTTTAAATTAAGGTAACTTTTAAATTTCTAAGTATATTCATTATACAAGACAACGTTAAAGATCACTTCGCCGTTTTACGTAGTAGAAAAATCAAACGAACTATATTTTTAACCATTAACTTTAAACCCTTTAAATTTTCTATGATTAATAATAATCTATTTTCTCGACATCTTTAATGCCATTAGTCTTCACCGGAGTAACCACATCAACAGCTCCCACCGGAGTAACCACTGGTGCCCTTACCACAGGAACCGGGTTAACAGTTACAACGGCAACTCTACCACCCCCAGTAATAGTTACAATAGGTGGCCCCTTCGATTGTGGTCTCGGAATTGCAGATCCTACTTGTGACGCTTGTTCAGGAGCATATTACTGCGTGCCAGCAGCTACCAACGTTCTTTGTCTCAATTATAATTGCGACGGGGCTTGCATCGGACTGTTCACAGATACGGCTACGGGGCAGGCTACCAGTTGTACCAACCAGATCTAAATTATTTGCCCACTACACTCTTCCCTAACAATATCGATGTACATATAATATACAATTTTTAAGTTATCTCGTTCCATTTTACATATGTTTTCCATCGCATATTTTTGTCACCTCAGTTCAACTTTAAAAATGTATCGATCATTAAAATGAGCAAATAAATGATTAGTATTATGTCGAGGAGATTATCAATAATGTTAGTAAAGAACGACAGAGAGCAGAGGGACTGGATAAAAATCTCACCTCCAATTTTTCATTATTTTGTTTGTATAAGTTAAATTGTTTAACAAATGCTCCTTATTAATGATAACAAGTGAACTGAGGAAATAAAGCATGGACGAACTATGGGTTAAAACTAAATATTTTTAATTCTTATCTACGATTCATATTCCTCAATATTATAAATAAAATAAAATAATTCATATCTCAAAAGGTTAAAATTAGTGATTTTGAACGTTTCTAATGTTATGTTGTTATATTGATAATAAAATATTCCAAATTTAACAACGTACTTTAGTGCGTTGAAACAAAAGCTAAAGGTTTTTGAATCAAGGAAACTGTAATAAGGTAGACCTTAACCTTGAAATCCTTTGGAATTTAAAATAGTTTATTAAAAAGTCCTTTAATTTAATATAGTGTTAATTGTAAAAAGTTAATTTAGTGTGCATTTTAATTTATTTGAATAGCACCCAGTTAATTATTCAAATAAATCGCAATGTGATTAGCCTATATATAATCAATGTTACGTATGACCTTGATTTTGCAAATGCCTTTATGAAAAAAACTAGGTGTTAATCTTTATTTATTTATTTATTTATTTATTTATTTATTTATTTATTTATTTATTTATTTATTTATTTATTTATTTATTTATTTATTTATTTATTTATTTATTTATTTATTTATTTATTTATTTATTTATTTATTTATTTATTTATTTATTTATTTATTTATTTATTTATTTATTTATTTATTTATTTATTTATTTATTTATTTATTTATTTATTTATTTATTTATTTATTTATTTATTTATTTATTTATTTATTTATTTATTTATTTATTTATTTATTTATTTATTTATTTATTTATTTATTTATTTATTTATTTATTTATTTATTTATTTATTTATTATTTATTTAGAGTTTAAACTAATATCTTGCAAATCGTTCGCTGCCCCCCCCCCTTGGCTACGCCCATGTAAAGTGCTAAACTCAACCTCAATTTTATAAACCCTTTCGGTTCTTGGGAGGGATATTTTAAAGCTTTTAAAATAAATTAAAAAGCGTTTAGAGCAGACACCCCACGATAATGAGAGCTTCCCTCGATGACAAAGAACTCCTCGTGTACATTCTTGTTAATATAAATCTCTTTTAAGATTTTATATGTTCTGGATTTATCCCAAAAAAATTAACGATACGGAGTTTAAACTAATAATTAAAAAGCATTCTATGCTTAGATTTAACAAAGTAAGTATGTGGATTCATAAAAGATTATGGATTCCAAATTTTAAAAATACATTCAAAATTTAGAAAAAACGGCATTTGTGCATTTTATTAATTTTTATTCCAAATCAACTTTTAATTTTAGATGTTGAAACTCAATTTAGCGCATTAATTGGTAGTTTATAAGTGTTGTTGATTAGTGTCATCATTTAGGTATAAAGCATGGTGCAAAATATTATAAAATTAAACAATTTAAGTGAAGAGTTTAACTTTAATACAAGCCCAAATAATGCCAGTTACTCTAAATCGTATAAATTAAATATCACTAGCCATAAATAATTTAAATTCTTGTGAGGATATGCTCCAAAGAGAAAATCAGTATTTTGATTTTACGTAAAAGTACCTACCTCTAAAAATATAGTGATGGGGTGGATATGACATAGTATAAAATTTGTGCTACAATGTATTCGCATAACATACCCTTAAATAGGACTGGGTTGTAGTTTAAGATTGAATGGTGTAAGACCAAAACAATCTTGACATGTTTGCAAAACGATTAACTGATTGATAACCTACGTCAGTGATCTCTAGTTCAGAGGAATCAAAAAATACTAATTTAGACGGTATTCTCATTAATAATGCAAAAGCCCAAATATCTCTATCAGCTCAGACTTTTTTGGTTGAAATAAATATTCAAGGTTTTACCAGGTATGACTCGACAATTTTAAGCAAGCTGATCTATGCCTAACATCACTACTGGCTCAAAATCATTGGAATATACAATAGATCTAATATTAGTCCAATACATATTATTCGTGATAAACATCTGATTAATGGGAGCTTTATAAAATAAATCCATGCAAACCCAGGAATTAAAACATAGATATTAACTATGTCAGAGTCTTAATGAATGTATAAAACAGCAAACAATAATTTACTCGTAAAAATATAAAAATAGTGTAAGCATTTTTAAATGTTAATTTGAGAGGAGACAATATAAGCTCTAATATTTGTATCTGTTATAATGTTACAAATCGCTTCCAAAGCCAATCACCCTCTCCCCATCCTGATAAAAGTCAAAGTGTTGATAGAAGCTTTTGTACAATTTTGACTCTCAAAGCTTCACAATGGACTGTTTATGTTAATATTAAAAACTAATTATTGAGTTATCCCTAAGAACCATTTTTTGACGTACATAAAAGATATAAAATACAAGATTATAAATTCAATAGTTTTATAGACTTAGTTGGCAGCTAGTATGGACACTAGAAATTAATGAAAGAGGTTCAAAATAGAATACAAAACAAATTTAAGGCTGGGGCATACTAAAAAGCCAGTTATAACTTTTTTATCATGCATAAGGGAAAACAAGTTTTTAAAGAATTGTTATATTTAATATATATGATGTATCAACCAATCAAATTATATATATATATTTCGCGCCATTTATCATCTTAACGGCAATGTTTAGACAGTGATACAAATCTTTATGTTTAATTTAAATGTTTTTGTCTAAGAATTTTATGGAAGGTAATCCACTAAGCGTCAAACATTTATAAGGCTTACGTAGACAATCCAACTGCAAATTAAAAGTAGATATATATTAATTAGCAACTCACCTTTCTCAATGCTAACTTTTATGCAAATTACTATCTTATTTATAAAGTCCACCGTTGCATAAACAAAAATTAATTATTTATTGCTATAATTATTTGCTTTCCCACAATCGTATATATAGGTGAGTCAATAGCTACACCCAATATCGATAGTTAACCTTGGTAAAATTAAAAAGTATTAAGGCTGATTTGACGTCACAGAGAGTAAAATTTAATTATTTCCTTCATAGATGAAAAATTTAAGCGCCTCATAGATTGATTAATATAATTTCCTTCTCAAATGCAAATTATATGAACGCGCTATCAATTTAGGAATCCATTATAGAATTTGGCTCTTCGTTTTGTGTATTATCGTTAAAAGATACATACTATATGACATCGGTTTAGAAATTTGATAGTATTAACTTTTTAATATAACCCAAATAATTAGATGGGTGTTGATATCTTTAATTTAAGGCATTTATAAAGTCTCCGAGAATCAATGATGTTTTATGATGACACCTAGGAGGAATAAAAAAACTAAATTATATTAATTTTAATATGTCCTCATAAATAATTAATTAAAATTGAACCTACGTAATATACATTAATCATTACCAACATCGATCACTGCTTTGTTTATCCTTAAATTCTTCATTACAAATACAATACCTGACAGTTTTAAAATTGATGATTTTGTACTGATTTTATTTTAGGCAATTGAATATTTTAGCATCCAAGTCTATTTATTGACCCGAGACTATATAAAGATAAGTATTGTAAAATCCAGCACCTCAATCCAATTTTGGCACAACCCTCTACTCTTTCTATAATGAAAATTCTAACAGGTAATTTTATAAACACTTGTAATTTTACACATTAGGGATGAATTCGATATATTTAAAAACTTTGGTCATAAATCATTCCCGTTCCAAAACAATTATAATAACTCGCTAATTTGAAAAAAGAAATTTTATATTGCATTAGTTCCAAATGTGACAAAAATTTATTTCAAGCTTAAAATTTTAAAATGATGTGTAGTTTTAAACAAAATGTGAAAGCATGTACACACAACGGATTCTATATAAAGTTGCCATTCTAAATTAAAAAAAACATAATTATAATTATTATCAATTTTATTTTGAACTTCTTCAAGTAATAAAGGCTTGGTGAAGTGTAGTACATTTTTTCTAACATAACTAGTCTCTTCCACTATTTTTCCCAAATCGGCAGGCCCGAAAAAATATTCTTATTTAGACATTCATAACAACACGGACTAGACTTTTGTTATAAGTTAATTCTAATAACTTTACAATTAAACATATTAGAAGATAAAAATAATTGACTTAGTATGTCATATATCCCTTAGCTAATTAGTTATAAGGTTCTGATAAAATACCTGGCCGATCATTGCTTAAGCTAGGAATCATAATGCTTAGATATATTATCAGCGAATGTTTACAAAGCTTAAAGTTTATTAGTAAGTACGCTTAATGAAATCAAACATGTAATTTGTTGCCCAATTTAAATTATCGTTTTAAATCAGGTTTGGAGGCCATCATAGTGATGTTAAAGATGTTTAGTCCTTTGGCTACGTCTGCAATATTACCCAACTTGAGCAATGAATTTACTGACTTTCAGCACAACAAAGATCCCAATTTCAATCATGGTTTCAACGAACTGTCAGAAGCAATTAGTAGTGCTTACTCAAAAAACATTAGACATCCATATAATTTTAAAGATTTGAACAAATTGCTTGATTCTAATGTGATGGCTGATGACTATACATTAGATCAAATTACAGACTTGTTACCAATGAACGTCAGAAGTTTTGGCAAACAAGATAGATCGTTTAAAGTACCTCGAGAAGGTTCACAAAATACCCGGCAAAGTTACGCTAAATCACCCGAAGAAGGTGTTGCACAAGAACTCACTGCAGCTGAAAATTTATATATGAACGCTCTAAATTTGTGGTTGCATAAGACTAAGAATAGGGGACATCATGGGATGAAAAATTCTTACAGTCAAAATAGAGTTCAGTCTAAGGTAAAATGTCTAGTAATAGTTACAAATTTCTTATAAATATCCGAAGTGATGTAAATAAATTTAGCTAATATTTGCTTATAAGTGCAATGTAAATATTATTAATATTATTGAGCAAGTCTATACCGGCTAGCTTATCATTTGTAATCATAATTGTCAATTTATCGGATATAACTTAACAAAATCTTAAATTTCATCTTTTATTTTATTGGATGCGAGTCCAACTTTTATTGGTTATACCTGTATTAAATTTATTGTATTTGCAAGTAATTATTAATTAAATTTTTTAATAGCTCCCATAAATTGCTACTATTGACTTAATATTATGTGATTTCTAAGGAGTTTATACCTTAGTGGTCACAACATATTTATAAAAATTTCAAAAGTAGTTAAAGTAAATATTTTTTTGATTTAGCCCTATGAGGAGTTCAAAGGTTTGGAGAATTTTATGAATACCAGATTAGCTTCATTTAACCAGTTAGGAGACAAGATGAATAAGAGAGATAACCCTTCGGATAAAAATCCTTTCAATAGCTGGATGCGAACTTCGGTGATGAATCCGATTATTACGCTTATGGACTATTTGCATGGGAAAAACGACGATGATAAATTTAATGAAATGATTCTCAAAAATAAAGAAATACTTGAGGGTCAATAATAGACCAAAGCACATGCGCATTACATGAAAGTTACCAAAAATAATAATTGTTTTTGTATAAATGTCAAAACATTTTATATATTTTAACAATTTTGTGCTCAGTCACCGTATTTAAATTGTCGCTTTTGTCATTTTTATCTGATTTTTGTCATTTGTATAAAGTAGTAAATATTCATGCATTTTAACAATTCACTCTCTAAAAGTTGTATTCCACACTGTGCGAGAGATTTTCACAATTTTCATTTAATATTATTTTAAGCAATTCTCTAAAAATCTAATTTTGCTTAGCTATTTGCCATAGTATTTTAGTTACAACTGTCGAAAATATGAAACAATGTTTAAACAAAAAATTCTTAATGAGTTGATCTCAAAAAGGCATAAATAATAACCCTTATTTGTTTAAAGTCGATAACAAAGAGCAGCATTATGTAAGCCTTATACATGAATAATAAGCTAAGATTGACAAATGATTTTTCTCCTATTTTAAATCAGACATAGTTAATACTCTCCTGATCGATGTTAAGCTCACAATTAAATGTTAAGGTAGAATCTAGAATGGATAATTAGTTCAATTATGAAGACGGTTTTATAAAGTTAATCTTAAGAGTTTAAGTAGTAATAAATAATAGTTAGGTAAAATGGATTCATACCAATTACTACATAAGGCGCAGACTCCAGTACTCCTTTAATTTTCTTTGTTACAAGTTAACAATCTAACGTATTTCACTTGTCATTATAGGTTCTCTAGATTTCTTTTTGATTTTATATAGGGATATAAAAATAAATTTTATAAACAACGAAAGACAAGCAGTTTATGTATGGATTTAAAGGATATCTGGATCCTAGAGGGTTTTAGCGCCTTAACAATATAGTTCAATCTCATATATCAATAATAAAAGAAGATTACTATCAAATTTTTAAATGCTATTGTTAATGCCTATCATTCCCGTTTTTTAAGCTTATATTCATAGCTATTTTGTAACATAAAATTAAATGAGTAATAACATTTACATAAAGTTATATTATAAGGAAGTGCTCTATCAATCAGATAGATGCGTTTGAATGTTAATGAATATTATAAATTTTTAGCCTAATATAGTGAGTGAGGAATAATTTACTTTTAGCTTTTAACACTAATGTATACCTTTAAAAATACAATATTTGTGGAATTTATTTAAATGATGTTAATTATCATTGGACATATTTATTTTTTATATATTTTAAATAGTCAAAAAAGCAGTTTGCACGATCATTTTAGAATTAGAATTAATTAGTCGTTGTGCTTGAAGTGTTAATCTAGACGTAATTAGAAGTGCTTAACGCGCGCAGCAATTTATGGTTAAAATTTAAAAACTCAAGCATTTAAGGTGCAAAGCGTCCCTCAAAGAACAAATAAAAAAAACCCTGGCATTCTGCAACATTATTGAAAACAATTATAACAAACGCGTGAAGATTTTATGCATTTGACAATTTTTAAACATTAGCGCTGACAACACATCTTACAAGTAGGTAAAGTAAATCACTTTTACCAAAGATTTCATTCAAATTCACATCTTATTAAGAATTGTACCAGATAAAATTTTACACACATTTTATAAACTTCTGCAACCTCATATATGTTAGGTCTAAACCCCCTACGTTTTTAGGCTAATTTCTCATAGCCATATTAAAAATAGACTATATGAAGCATATTAACGCTTTTGCAAAATATTTGGTATGATAAAGAGTGTTCATAGTTAATAGCTTAAATAAATAATTAAATATGTACCTCTATTATAGTTCTTGTAAATAAAATCTCATTGTTTATGTTTTAATCATACTAAATATTGTAACATTACGACGCTCTTGAAAAAACGTTATTTTGGTTTAAACGTAAAATAAATTCGTGCACAAATTGTACAAACTATTTTACGTGTTTCAATATAATAAATACGTTTTACTAGTTTTAGTTAATGTTCTAGTTATAATTTAGGAGTAACAAAATAATAAATTTTAGTGCTGTCTGTGTTAGTGATGTTACTGGCATCTCCATTGGTGTGTGCCTAGGTCAATCATCGTATATTAATGGTGAGTAAACTTTTTTTTTTCAAGGATGAAGTTAGTTTATTTATATATATCTAAACATAGTATTAAATGATACAATTATATAATAATTATATTTAAAAAAAACATCATATGAGTAATATGTCTTCATCTTCCTCTTTTTAGAAGAGGCCAGGAATCCAAAAAAGATTTGAAATTAAATTTTGCAATTAAGATAGCTATTGATTGTTTCAATAAAAATGAGGGGGAATGTTTGGAGGGAGGGGATCGCCTGCCAATTTTTCTGAATAAAGCCAACGCCATTTTTCCATAGGTTCCTGAACAGGAGGAAACTATTGGGATAAAAATACTAGAGTCCAAAAGGGCCTTATATTTTTGGAGCTTGCGTTCTTCAGCGAGGGCCATGGGGTCATAATTAAGATTAGAGGGGGCAAATAGGTCTATGCATGTAAAATCCCACTTTAAAAAGAGACCATTTTCCCATGGGACTAACGAGGAACCGTCAGGACGCATTCGATCTTCAAGGGCAGGATCCGAAGGTTCAAGTATGGAGGGAATATGGGCCTTTCTAAGGGCTGACTGGATAATAGAACTAATTTTAGAGTCTCGCAAGTGTTTAAATTTATTTAGTCTGCAGTGTAACGGGAGGCGTGCTTCTTCATCCACTGGCAGGTTGCAATTTTTACAGGCATATGCCTTGGTGTATTTTATTCCCAGGCGTAGTGCTATATTGTAGGATAGCTCGCAATCCTCTAACATCATTTTGGAGAACTTGCTAGGATACGCCTCTAGCCATTCATGTCTAGATTTTCAAACACCAAAGATCTAAGGTTGTAATGTTGTTTGGTATCGCAGCTCGAGAGGAGATAAGCAACGGAGCGCGAAACCAAACATGCATCCCAATCCTTTTGATTTGGTGTTTGTGGTGGTGAGCTTTCTGGTAGAACATTTAAATTCCAAAGGGATAGGGCCTGTATAAATGTTTCATCAAGTGAGTATGAGATTAGTTTGGCGACGATGGATTTTGAGGATAAGTGGGAGGATATAAATGAGGCCAAGGATAAGGAGCTTGGTGAACGAATTCCCAGAACCCCAGATTTTGTTGGTAATGTGGCTTGTAGCCAGGTGTTAGCATCGAATGATAAGTTCAGGGTGGATTCGATGACAGATTTTATGTGGGTTTCGAAATTATGTAAAAATTGTGTATGCAAAAATGCGCTTGTGGATCGGAGGCATAATAATATTTTGGCTATATTAAAGTAGTTTTTCAATATGTAAAATGCGTGATGGCGGGCATAAGCTTAAAAATTTCATTTTTACATTTTAATTTTTAAGGTTATCGTCGAGATAACTTCTTAAGCACTCAGGACCGTTTATTGGAGAACCTAGTAAAAATACCTCGTCCTTCTCAAGGCGTAGAAAAGATGCAAAGAACGGGTGGATGTCAGTTGTGCTGTCAGAATAAATTTCGCATTTTGTCGCGCTTAAAGATAGGTTAAGTTTTATGTAAATAGTATTCATTAATGATGTTAAGAGCTTTGATTAGCTCTTCCGTGGTGCCTGATAGAGTGGCATCGTCGAGATACCATACGTTTAACTTTAAATTGCATTTTTCCTTGATTTCATCTATTAATGGTTTGATGGCCATACAAAATCAGGGGGGGGGGGCCAAGGGGGTCCCCCTGTTGAATGCCGTGCTGAATCAATTAAATAATGCCCGAATTTTAGGATAGAGGGTGTCCCATAACTTAAAAGGATATAATTAGCATATTTAGGATAAGTCTCGATAAAAGTTTTAATAAAGGAATCTCTGTTTAAGTTATTAATAGCGTTTAAAAAATCTAATTTTAAAAAAGACTCATTGGGTAATAGATTTTCGAGGGTCAATCTTGCGGCGTGGTTGCTATTTCATACCCTCCTTTGACCCCGAAGCCTAGCTGGTGAGGCATTAGCGATAGGGTTAAATTTGGTTTAATTGCTTTGCATATTATTTTAGAGATGATTCTTCTAAAAACTCCGCCGATAGCGATCGGTCTCAATGTTTTTATCGTGTACCCATACACGAAGAATGAAATTAGCGTATCCGGAGATACAAGTATACAAAGACTAAGCCAGATGTTTACTTTGTTTGTAAAAGGTATAGACGCCGCCGCCACACGTCTCTCCTTTTCTAATTAAGTTTAGTACGCATATTAAATCCCCCCCCCGACGCGCTGATATTATTTATTTTATCCCCATATATGATTGTGTATCACTGATAATATGCCTGAGTCATTATGATAGTACGGGGATATCTTTTAGATATTAATTAATTTATTCTTGGTTGTATTTGTGTAATAGAAATAAAGTTTATACACAAGAGAGATTTTAGTTTAATAATACGACATTTTTACCGGGGAGAAGGTTGGTTTTCCCCGGCCCCCTATCATCCAGTAAAATCTCCCCAATATATCTCTAAAAACTCCCCAATATATTCTAAATGACCTATCCCCCTTTTCATCAATTTAATCCTGCCACGAATATTCTTCCCAAGTTATTCTGGGTCCAACAAGTTTTTAATCATATCACATAAAAATGCCTGGATATGAAATTGGCGCCGGAAAGGTGGAATCGAACCACTTCGCCGTTAAGCGACTACAGGTTTGAAGCCTAATTTCATATCCAGGCATTTTTATGTGATATGATTAAAAACTTGTTGGACCCAGAATAACTTGGGAAGAATATTCGTGGCAGGATTAAATTGATGAAAAGGGGGATAGGTCATTTAGAATATATTGGGGAGTTTTTAGAGATATATTGGGGAGATCTTACTGGATGATAGGGGGCCGGGGAAAACCAACCTTCTCCCCGGTAAAAATGTCGTATTATTAAACTAAAATCTCTCTTGTGTATAAACTTTATTTCTATTACACAAATACAACCAAGAATAAATTAATTAATATCTAAAAGATATCCCCGTACTATCATAATGACTCAGGCATATTATCAGTGATACACAATCATATATGGGGATAAAATAAATAATATCAGCGCGTCGGGGGGGGGATTTAATATGCGTACTAAACTTAATTAGAAAAGGAGAGACGTGTGGCGGCGGCGTCTATACCTTTTACAAACAAAGTAAACATCTGGCTTAGTCTTTGTATACTTGTATCTCCGGATACGCTAATTTCATTCTTCGTGTATGGGTACACGCATATTAAAATGCTGAGAATTCCTCATTTTAGATGGATTTCAGAACGACAATAACAGAATTATCCAATAAAAAGAAATTCATAGAGCCGGGATTCAGTTACCTATAGAGCGGGGAAGAAAATTATTATTGGATTATTCCAGGAGTATTCCCACAAGCCATAGATGAGGTATTTATAATTACATCCCGTTGGCCATGAATACTTAATTTTTCAAAAGAAGAGACCACGTGATTGCTTTGAAGGATACACATGTCGTATATAATAATTTTTGGATAGTTAGTATAATATTTTTGATATTGTTACTATTAATATCATGTAAACCCATAATTAGAACGTTGTTGATAAAAACCATCCGATTGCATGATATCAATTATTCTTTTATCCACCCCTGGTCCTAATTTTTTTTGGAAAACCGCAAGGTATCGTATCCGGAGATACGAAGATATTTCCCCCCCCCCCCCCTGTTCTTTTATAAAAAGAAACGCCGCCGCTCACTATACGTGGTACGTATGTTACTTTTTCTTTCCCCCATGCCCCCTGACACAAAAGGTTAATTGATTGTAACATCTGTGTACTGAATATATACATAGAACTTTATTCCTTTACATTTAATTTCTAGTACGCGTATGTTATCCCCCCCCCCGACGCGCTTATACGTATTTGTTATTTCTACCAATACGCATCATTGATTTTTACATACTCGAGAGTTGCGTGATTTTATTCATTAATAAATTTATTCTTGGAGATAAATAAAATACATAAAGGACCTAAAGAAAGAATTAAATGGTGAGTCCCCCCTTTGGGGGGGGGACAAGGTTTATCACTTTAGTGACCAATATTTCCCCCAATTCTAGCAATGATAATTCCCCCTTCCTTCAAATCATTTTTATTCATATCTTATATTCCTTTTTAAAGATATGAAAGTTTTGTTTGGTTTTTCGATAGCAAGTAACTTTGCCCCAAAGACTATCGGTCGTACTTCCTGGGGAATGTTGCTATTAATGATTAGATTGCAAAAATTTGTTAGGGCAGTGAGTAAAACAGGAGAGTTAATGTTTTCAACTTTTATGAGATCTTGAAGATAGATTGGTTTAATGCCATCCAAACCTGCAGCAGAATCCATGGGAAAAGAATGGATAGCTTCACTTATGTCTAAGGACTTTAAAATTATGCAGGATGGTGTAAGGAGGAAGGTATATTGTGAGTAATGTTTGTGGTGTTTTGCTAAGAGTTGTTGATACTCCTGACTAGGGGTTACAATTAGATTATTACCTCCAAAAGTCTCATAGCCCCTTTGATGTTAAAGGAATTAATTTTCCTTGAAATCCTATTTGCCGTTTGTTTTGGAGTAAAAGGCTTTAATTCTCTCTCTGAATGTGTGTAAGGCTCAAGGGTATCATTTACATTAAAATTCAAAATATCCTTTTTAATTTTCTGTGATAAATTAGACTCTTTAGTTTGAGATGGAGCCAAAATATGATAAGAAAATTTGATAAGTTTTTCCCATGCTGTGATGTTGTGTGGGTCACTAATAATGCTGTTAAGCAAATTTATCAAAAATTGTTGCATGCAAGGTTTGGCTCCTCTTGGAATTCTTGAAATTGTGGGGGTGAAGTCATGTGTTAAAAGGACTTTACTCCAAGTTGAATCAAGAGGCTCATCGATAAAATAAACATTATTAGGAGTAGCTGGGAATGTATTAGAGTTAGGTGTAATATCAATATTATTATTAGATTCAATTTCTAATGCTGTAGGAGGACATATTATACTTGGGGGGCAGCTTACCAGATGAAGGGCATTTAGCCAATAATGGGCCATGGTGGACAAAACAATTTTTTTTGTTTAAACAAATGTTTCTCTTACATGTAGGGCATAGAGATTTAAGTGCTACCATGGGTGTAAATTTAAACGTACAAGTTTGATATTTTCAGGGTACGTGTTTAATTGATATTATGCCTTTAGTAAAAGTGATGTAATAGCATAACCCCGCGTTCGTGATGACGCGCGAAGCGACAAAAAGCGAAGTGAATTTTTGTGCTAATTTATCAAACTTTTTATTATTTTTCTTAATATCTTATATTCATCGTGAATTTTATCATATATCACGAAAATAACAATTGTAGATATGAGGTGTATATAGTGAAACCGCAGACAATTATTTTCGCCTGCGGCAAAAAGCGAACGAAAATAATTTTTTTACCATTGCGCGAAAAGTACAAAAAGATATGTATCTTAATTTTCGTTCGCTTTTTGCCGCAGGCGAATATAATCGTCTTCGGTTTACTATGTATACCTCATATTTACAATTGTTATTTTCGTGATATATGATAAAATTCAGAAGATGATTATAAGATATTAAGAAATATAATGAAAAGTTTAATAAATTAGCACAAAAACTCACTTCGCTTTTTTTCGCTTCGCGCGTCATCACGAACGCGGGGTAAGTCTGTTTATTTTTAGATTTAAGTGGTATACAGCAAAATTAAAAGGTTGTTATGCAATATAAATTTAAATAAGGTGGGATCAGGGAGTTCATAAATGAGCATAGTTAAATTGTATATTGCCTGAATAATAGATCATATGAATAATAAAAATTGTATATTTCTCAAATTTTGATATCTGTTTAGAAAAATTAAACCTTTTATCCAGGGGGATCAGGGTTTATTGGTGTAAAAGGGTGTACAAGTTAAATATGCTTCTATATTAGTCTTGTTTGTATTGATTCTAAACTGTACAGCGTTTTGTATTGGTTATATGGGTAAGCTGGTTATCTAAGTTTGATATTAATGTAGAAATGCGTTGAAGTGTATATCTTCATGCTTAAAGAGTGGTATGTTTTAATGTGGAATTAGTGGATATAAGAGATTAATTGATTGTGAAGTTGTATAATGGATTTTCTTTGATATAGGCTTGATTTAAACCTCTAAATTCTTCATGGTAGAAAGCCTTGAATTAGGTGGTAAAATGTAATTGTCTCAAGTTATAAGGGGATCATTATGATTGTCTATATTGGCTTTAATATTATTTTCTTTTGCACTATGGTGTGTTAAAAGTATTTCGGAATAGATAAAAAGAAAAAGTCAATATTGAAATATAAATCAGCTGTAATTGCTATCCATATCATTAATTAAAATTAAGCCTAATATCACAGTGCTTTAGTGTATTTATAAACATTAGCAACTTAAAGTGTACTGGGAATATATAGTCTGGCTAAGAGCGGATATTAATTAAGTAAGGGTGTAGTCCGCCATTTAAAGTTAACACCAGCTGCCATGGGCGTAGCCAGGCGGAGCAGGGGGGGGGGCGGCTGCCCCCCCCTAATTTATAAAAAAAAAATTTCAATGCAAAAACTTTGAAAAATTAAAAAAAATTATGTTTCGCTCCCCTCTAATTGAACTTTTAAACGTTTTGCCCCCCCCCCTAATCCAAAACCTGGCTACACCCATGGCATCCACTAAATGAAAACATATAAATACCTTGCTCATCCTAAAATAATTGAAGAATCTCATTAGACAGATCACTAATTTAGGAAAGGTAGGGTAATATTCACTTTCTTTAACACATTTACATTAATCTTATTAACATTTATGTTTTCATAGCATAATATAAATATCAGTATTTAACGTTAGGTGTTAAACCATGTTAAAAGCGAATTAAATGGCACGCATTATGAACAACGATCCGAATGGCTTAAACATTTTCGCGAATCAAAATTCGCTTCGCTTTTTTTCGCTTCGCGCGTCATCACGAACGCCCCGTTACTCATCCTGCATGATGCGGTAATTATAAATTGGTGTTCATTCTGTTTGAATATTATACAAGTTAACTAAGGAGGCTAGAGATTTTTAAGCATCCGCCTAACGATTTCAAAAGTACAATAGAGTATTTAATGACACCGTAATAGATTAATCTTAAATCATGAGTTTTTTAGAAGTTTATATGCTTCTACCTCCCTATATAAATACATAGTTTTGCCATATGCATGACTTTTCACATTATAAGCTGGGTTAGCAGGTGCATTCAAATCAACTATAAGTGCGATAAAATAAATATACGAACCTATATATATATATTTTTTTTAAATGTATATATTGTTTATTTGAACGTAAGAACATTATAAAACGAATTGTTAAAATTCGAAATATATAAGAGCGGGTATATAAAAAAAAATTATAATTAAAAAGCGTCGCATGTGTCATCTAATAAAAAAGGCCAGCTGTCGGCCAGGGATTTAAAATTGTACGTGGCGATAAAGATACCAATTTTTTGTTTAGGTAAAAAATTTGTGGAATATTTAGAGGGCGGGCAGCGCGGCTGATATCTTTAAAAAGCTTGATGGCGGCAGGACCAAAAGTCCCAGAACACGAGGCAACGATAGGGGTAAAGATATTAGAGGGTAGGAGGGCCTGGTATTTTACCGTTTTGCGGTGTTCGGCGAGGGTCAGAGCATTATAGTTCTGGTTAGAGGGGGCGAAAATGTCTATGCAGGCGAAATCCCATTTAAGGGGTAGACCATTTTGCCAAGGGATGAGGGTAGAGCCGTCTGGTCGCATCCTTCCCTCCAACGAAGGGTCTGACGGCTCTAAGACGGACGGGATATTGGCAAGCGGCTTGGATAAGGCTATTCACCCTTTCGTGCCTTATGTATTTAAATTTATTGTAAAGGCAGTGTAGGGTGCCTTGCATAAATGTCTATGTTCTGGGAGCAGTTGTGGCAGGAATATTCTTTGAATAGAAAATTCCTAGTCTGAGGGCAATGGAGTATGCTAGCTCTGGGTCCTCCAACATCAATCCAGAAAGTGAGCTAGGATAAGCTTCTAGCCACTCGTGACCCGATCCATCAGAAACCAAAGATTTAAGGTTGAAGTGCTGGCGGGCGTCGCAACTCGATAAGAGGTAATCAACGGAGCGCGATACGAGGCCAGCATCCCAATCCTTTTGTTTTGAGGTTATGGGGAAAGGGGTCGCTGGATTGACGTTGGCGGACTAGACATCTAGAGCTTGCACAAACGAAGGATCCTCACTTGTTGTGATTAATCGGTCGATCAAACCTTGGGCGGATTTATACGAAGAGATAAAAGCTGCTAAAGAAATTGAGGTAGCTAGGCGTATGCCTAAGTCGCCAGCTTTGGTAGGTAATGAGGCTTGGAGCCACGAAGAAGTGCTGAATTTGATATTAAGGATGGCTTCTAGCGTGTTTTTCATGAAGCTATCGTAGCTTTTTAAAATCTCGGGTAATAAAAAAGCTGATGATGACCGGAAGCAGTGTTGAATTTTTGAGATATTAAAATAATTTTTGATTATATAAAACGCATGATGTTTTGGGAGGGTATTAAGAATTTCCGTCTTCGAGAAAAGAGTTGATAAGTGCCTATGTAAAAATTCTATTAAGGCGATTTGCCCACCTATTGGTGAGCCTAGATGAGTTAAACTCTTCATTTCAACTTTTAAAAAGGCTTAAAAATTGGAAATAAGTCTGTATCCGGGCACTGATATATCTCGCATTTAGAGATATTTAATTTCAGGTTTAGGATACCTTATAATCTCGGATTAAAAGAATGGCCTTAGAGATTTCTTCCGGAGGACCGCATAGGGTAGCATCGTCTAGGTACCAGACGTTTAATGATAAAGAGCATTGGTTTGAGAGAGAGTCGGTTAAATTTATTACTAGACAAAACAAAGGTGGACCTAGAGGGTCACCCTGTTGAATACCTTCTGCCGATTCAATTAAAAAGTCCCCAATTAGTTTTGATATGCAACCGTAACTTAAACTGATGTAATTTGCAAACTTTGGGAACTCATCAATGAAGGAATTAATTATCGTTTCTCGGCGAATATCATTGAATGCATTGGCAAAGTCCAATTTAACCATGCAGTGATTGCAGGGAATTTGTTGAAGACTTATCCGCGCAGCGTGATTGGCAGCCTCACAGCCGCCTTTAACCCCAAACCCTAATTGATGAGGAATTAACTTGTCGCTTAAACTGGATTTGATTGTCTTACAAATGAGTTTTGATATAATACGTCGGAAAACACTGCCAATAGCAATGGGTCTTACCGAATTATCAGGTTTTTTGATAGCGATGAGTTTAGCGCCGAACAATATAGGGATTATTTCGGTAGGAATATTACCGTTGACAATTAAATTGCATAGGGACGTTATAGAGTTGAGTAAAATTGCAGCGCTCACGTTTTGGAGGTTAATCAGGTCTTGTAAATAAACGGGGCGGAAACCATCAAGGCCTGCTGCAAAGTCGATGGGAAAGGAATTGATGGCTTCCCGAATGTCGGATGAGTCTAGTTTTATGGAAGAGGCTGAGGTAGGGAGTCAATTTGCCGATGAGGATGGGGGATGTTTAGATTTGAGTTGTTGGTATGAATCAAGGGAGTAAGGAGCAATTGAGTCATTGTCATAAAATATTCTGAAAGCACTTTTGGGGTTAAAGTTATCAATTTTTTTAGAAATTTGTTTAGCGTTTTTCAAACGTCAATAACTTGCAAATTAGTCGGTTAAAATTTTGTTTAATAGATTTAATTCGTAGATATATGGGGAGAAATGTATTCACAATTTTTTTTTATCCTAGCACTTTAACTTTTTAAATTATATACAAAATTAACTATCCATATCGTTTACATTGACAAATTACACCAGAATTGAGGGCGCCCTCCCTTCTCTTCAACACTAGGAACTAATTGCGTGTTGTTGTTTGTGTTGTTGTTTATCTACTCTACTACTACTATTACCAAAACAACAACACGCACTTAATTCCTAGTGTTGAAGAGAAGGGAGGGCGCCCTCAAGTCTGGTGTAATTTGTCAATGCAAAAGATAGGGATAATTAATTTTGTATATAATTTAAAAAGTAAAAGGGCTTGGATAAAAAAAAATTGTAAATACATTCCTCTCCACTATATCTACGTATTAAATCTATTTAATAAAATTTTTACCGACTAATTTGCAAGTTATTGACGTTTAAAAAACACAAAAATCGCGTTTTTGGCAACTTTGACAGCGAATATTTAAAAAACTTGACGTATAGGAAAAAACTAAAAACATATTTGTGTTCACCGTGAAAAACTCTACCAGAATCTGCAAACAGTTTGCCGGTTGATTTTTCTTGTTGAACCGTGTAATTATATTCAAATAAAAATTTTATATTTTGCCGTAGAAAGTTTAAGATTGATAACTCTCAATAAATTTGCAAATAAATACATTATAAACACAAGGATAGTAAAATTTAAGAAGGGAGAGACATAACATTTTAGATTGGGAAATATAGGTCATTACTTTTCATAGCTTTTCTAATTTGTCATATTTATTTGAAGGGTGAGAAGGGGGGAAAAAATTTAAGACACGAAGATACCTTTTAATTGATAAAAATTTAACAATCAGGTATCCAATCTGTTTAATGTAGCCAGAATAAAAAACTATTTATATTTCCACAAACTCAATTTAACTTTATTTTTATAAAATATTAACGCTAAATAGATTAATATTGAGTATTATTAATTAAACTTACTGAGCATTTTTTTGAAATTATTGAGCATTTTATATTTATAACTGAGCATTATTAAGTTTATTTACTGAGCATTTTTGAATTTTTTACTGAGCATTTAAATAACATCCATTAAAATATATTATTATTTCAAAATATTTATTAATATTGTACTAAAGTAATTTATGAAATGGCTTTCAAAATTTAAATTTAGGGGTTGGGCCAAAATCATAGGATATTTTATGTAGATAAAAATTTATTTTGCACATATATAAAAAGAACTGAACAATTAATAAGAGTAACCAATTAAAATTCATTAAATGTTTATTACATTTTTTACCTGTTGTGTCACTTCTTTAAATTTTTGGAATACAAATTTGTACTAAATTAATATTTTATATAATATTGGTAATTTACTGATAAAATAGATTATCTATTCGAAATTTTCAAATTTGATCCGCGAAGTAAATTTAAATTGAAGTAAGTACCCAAACTAGACGTGTAATTTAAATATTTAACTAAAAAATTTTAATTTATAAAAAGTAACTGCAACTTGAGTTACACAGTTACTGAAATAATGTAACTAACTCCCGTTACAGTTACCCTGAAGTAAAATTAACTGGTTACAGTTACTCTACTGAAGAAAAGGAACTAGTTCCAGGAACTAGTTACATGCTTAACAGCTCTGATTAAAAAGCATGCTGACTTAACAAAAAATTTGTATTTTAAGATTTTTTTATAATAAAATTTACTTTGTACCTATATTAAATCCCATTTATTAATCATTTTGTACATACCAAATACTACAATTTTATGAGACTCTCAAAAAGCCTTTTACGACACAAGTTTTAATTAAAGCAAAATGTATTCTTGCACAATGCACAAACTTTTTATGTGTTACAATTAAGTATACACATTACCTTTAAAATGTTTTAGTTATAATTCATGAGTAACAAAGGTTTAAATTTAGCGTTGTCGGTCCTAGTGATGTTACTGGCGTCCCCAATAGTGTGCGTATGGGTCAATCATCGCATTTTGAAGGTGAGTAAATTAAAACCACACCAACTACTAATGCTATTTAGTTGGGGGCTGGCTTTTCAAGGATTTTATTGCATTCCACCAGTGGTATATATTTTTATATTGTGACACGGGTGTGCTATTATAGGATACTCACTCAGTTAGGTTAAATATTGTCGATTATAAGTAGCGTGAGCACTAATGGGAGTTGTCTTGTATAAGTGTTAACCCCCTAGTTCTATTAAGGTTATGAATATTTAAGGTCGGCTAGTTAGTTTCAAATAGATTTAGTTCTAAAATAATTTTTAATACATGCAAAATAAATAATTAAATTGTTTTTAGGCAGACAAAAAGGTTGAAAATTTGGAAAGATGTAGAAAAGTAGGCAAAAGAGAATATTCTGCTCCTAGATTTCCATTTAAAGGTTGGAACAAGGTATTAATTATGAATCCATTCGTTGCGCTCATTAAAAGTATATTAGACACGACGATGTTGATAAAATTAATGCGATGATCGTCAAAAACAAAAAATTACTTGAGAATCAAAGAAGATGGTGTATTCGTTAAATTTTTTAATTATTTTATATCTCCGTCATATTTATATTTTCATTTATTCAAAATAAAATCTCATTATACGCCCAGTTTAAGGTTAGTAATTATTAAAATTGTTATATTTCCAAAAGCGTGCTAAAATATTTGTTATTATCATTTTTACGCTATACACAAATTAATACATAACATAGCATGTTTGTGTGTAGAATAGAGTCACTTCCATAGGTCAAGGCTTTACATCTAATATCTCTAAGCATTCAATTTCTTCGATATTTTCGTTGGTCAAATACATTTCGCATGGGTAGCATGGAATTCTGGTGCACGTGACATTCTTAGTTGCTGGACTACACTTTGTAACTTTGCTTGGACACTTTCGGCATTTTTCATCCACTTTTCTATTTATACATGGGATGGCCCCTATATTGTGAACTATAAATATTTTCTCATGTTTATGGCTCCTTTTAATCGCTAACGGTTTTGGAGCTGTGGCTTCCAGATTCACTTTTTTCACGCTTTTAAAATTGTATAAATTACTCAAAGTTATTAACAAAATTATTAATTCACTAAACATTGTTGCACATTCATGTGATATCGTTTCCTATACATAGTAAAATTGTGACGCACGCAATAATTCTTTTAGTATCTTAAAAATTATACCATTATCATAATATTCTCCATATAACTGATCATCCTACATTAATTACAAAGTTGTAATTCACAGTCTTAAATATTGGACTAAACCCTATATTTGACCAATTATTTTCTTGGCTATTTACTGTTTTATTGATTCCTTAACTAAATTAGTTGACAAACAAAATTATGTTATGAAAATCGTCTATAGAACAAATGTCAAAAATAGGCTTTCTCTAGCATATTGACGTTTTAAATAATGTGACGAAGTAGCAAAGCTAAGACAAGCATTTCACCTTTTGAAATTCATTAATTGAAAAAAACATTAAAATGCGCTAAACAATTTAAAATGTCAAACATTTTACGGTAGATATATATAGTAAGATGACCTTTTTCACAAGTCTAAAATAGTTTGAAGTCACCTTTTGTAAATCTAACTTTGAAACGTAAATAATGATTAAGTTGAATCATTAGTGCAGAACCAAACATATAAACATACCTTACAAACTCAAAAAAACTGGCATTAAATGTAATCAACAACAGGGTGGTTTCCCACAGTGGAGATTTAATACTTGAAAGTGTGAAAATTAACACACGACCCAAATGCTATTAAGGTTGCCCATATATTAACTGACAAGGCGTAGCCAGGGGGTGGCAGAGGGGGGCGGCTACCCGTTCTAAATACAAAAATTCTTCAAAATTTAATATAATTATGGTTATAATTACAAAAAATTATCTTTTGCCCCTCCCTAAATCATTTTGGCCCCCTCTAAATCCAATCCTGGCTAGGCCAATGTTAATTGACAACACCAAAACTAATAATAAACTTGACGTCAATATAAACTCTATTTGAAAACGTTAGCAGTGCCAACAATCTGAGTGTCAAGTCAACCTATAGTTGGCAAGGTAGAGTAGCACAATATTTGAATTCCAATCGCATAGCTTGCGGCTCGTAATTAATAGTTACTCACCGTAATTAGATAACTACCGAAAAATGAATAGAACTAGAAGTCAATTAATTTTTTATTCTGACTTACGTGTTCAAACTTGATGAAAAAAGTAAAAAAATATTTATTTAAATTGAACTCCAAGCTACGATAAAACTTTAAGTTATTTATCAATAACTTGAATAAGGTTATCTGTAAAATTTAACACACAAATTCCAAATAATAATGCGATAGTGTTGCAAAAACGGCTGGGTTTTGTTTGATCGACCTTTGGTTTAACTAAGATTAATGTTGGCCTCTGCTCTGTTTTTCTAATTTCGACTAAGACTAAAGGCCGACTAAGAAAAGCAGACCAAAAAATCATTGGTCCCTTAGTGTTTAGTCGACAAAAATTAAAGGTCGATCAAATAAACCCCAGCGGTTTTTACAACACTACTGCTTTGCTTAAAAATTGTTTAATATAAAAAGCAACACAAATAGAAACGCACTTTAATCATAAAGTCAAACCAAAATTTTGACAACCCAGGACTCAATCAAAAATTTTAAAATATACCTCCAACAATAAATTGCAAAATTAAATTACTACCATAAAAACTCATTTCAAATAATTCGTTTTCTATGGGTTTTACGACACGACAAAACTTGAGATCAAAAGACCTATCGCTATTGGCGGAGTATTTAGGAGGATTATTTCGAAAATAATATGCAATAAAATTAAACCGATTCTTTCCATCAACCTAAGTCCACACCAATTAGGTTTTGGAATAAAGGGAGGCTGCGAAGCTGCTAGTCATGCCGCTAGGCTAGCCCTCGAATTCATACCATCGGACCATTGCATGGTCAAATTAGACTTTGCTAACGCTTTCAATTGCATTCGTAGAGACGTCCTTATTAAAAATTTTCTCGAGGATTTTCCAGAGTTCCATAACTACATCCTATTAAGTTATGGCTCAACATCCTTTTTAAGATTTGGGGATTCTACAGTTAAATCAACTGAAGGTATCCAACAGGGTGACCCATTGGGTCCGCCATTATTTTGCTTAGGTATTCAAAGTTTAGTAGAAAAAATATCGCACGAATGCGACCTATTATTAAATATATGGTACTTGGACGATGCCACCCTTTGTGGCCATCCTCGCGAAGTTTTTAAAGCTATCAAAATTATAAAAGAATTCGAACCAATTTTAAAACTTAGACTAAATGAGACCAAATGTGAGATCTTTCAACCCCCTGACTACACATTATATCCCCACGTTACCCCTTTTTTAGCAATCAAGAAAGACGCTATGTGCCACCTTGGATCGCCCATAGGCGGTAGAGTTGGACTCGCTACTTATTTGGAGAAAAATCTCTCTATTTTAAAGTCAAAATTAGATCTCTTAAAGTGTCTGCCTTCACACCACGCTTTTTACATAATAAAAAACTATTTTAATATTTCAAAGATTCAGCACTGTTTTCGCTCTTCAAGTGCTTTTTTACACTCGGAAATTTTAAACCTCTTCGAACAAAATATTAAATCTATTTTACAATCTATTTTAAATATTAAATTCAATACTCATAGCTGGTTACAAGCTTCCCTACCAACCAAATCGGGTGGTTTAGGGATTCGCTCACCGGCCTCAATATCTCTAGTCTCCTTTATTTCATCTTATAAATCCGTACAAGATACCATTTTTAAGTTGTATCCGGTTAAAGAAGATCCGCTTCTACCCATTGCTTTAGCTACTTGGGAAAACAACACCAATCCCGAAACACATTTGCCACAAACCTCACGACAAAGAGATTGGGATGCCGGACTTGTGTTCAGAGATCAGATTAACCGGCCCGGCCCGCTGCCCGAACAGGCCCGGCCCGGCCCGTGGGCCGGTGTCGGGCCGGGCAACTGTCATAAATTTTTTTTTCGGGCGGGCTCGGGCGGGCACGAAGAAGACAGCATTCGGGCAATTCGGGCTTAATGAGATTTTTTAGATAGTGTATTTTTTTGTTACTTTTCATTAAATTGCATATGAAAATGCTAAAAAATCGCCATCCGTCCCCAAGTTATTTTTACAATTTTTGCCAGAACCCCTTTATTTCCATCAAGTCCCTAGCTAGGTTATGAAAAGGATTAAAATATTTATATATATGCAGCCCTTTCATTGTTCATAATTCGCATGTGCCGTCTATACTTAGTACAAAAACGTCACGGCCAAATTGATACAACGCCTGAAAGTGTTAAATTTCATTATAATATCATTTAATTTTTTTAAACAAATGATTTAACAAGGCTTCTCCAATTCGCTCTTATTATTCCCTTATCACTCATCGCTATCGCTAAGCTCAAATATTTTAGAAAGACCAAATACTACGTTTTTTGACCAATTAGGATTAAAATTAAAGTACAAAAGTTTCATTTGAAAAAATCATTCGACTTTTAAATATTGAAAGAATTTTAGGTCGCAAAATTTCGGGCCTAACAGGCAAATTTAATATTTCGGGCCGGGCATTTCGGGCAGCATTAATGTTTCGGGCGGGCTCGGGCGGACACCAGAAGGGTTCGTGCGGGCAATGAGGTTCGAGAATTGAACCGGGCAGGGTTCGGGCAGAAAATTCCTAACAAATCTGACCTCTGCTTGTGTTGCACTCCGTTGATTATCTAATTTCGAGTAGCGATGCAAGTCAGTGTTCTAATTTAAGGTCGTTTTTGTTTGATGGCTCAGGTCACGAATGGCTAGAGGCCTACCCAAGCTGTCTCACCGGGATGATGCTGGAGGACTCGGAGCTTTCGTACTCCATAGCACTCCGGCTAGGGGTCAAATTTTCGAAGCCATTTACTTGCCGAAATTGCAGCATACTCGTAGACGAACAAGCCAGGCATCCCTTACACTGCCTGGCAAACAAATTCAAATATGCTAGACACAATAAGGCCAACGCCTTAATTCAAAGTGCCCTGAAGAGAGCAAAGATTCCATCCATCTTGTAGACATCGGACCCCGCCTTGGAGGGACGTATGCGTCCTGATGGATCTTCTTTAGTCCCATGGAGCAATGGTCTTCACCTTAAATGGGACTTCACATGTATTGACCTATTTGCCCCCTCTAACTGCAACAATGATTCTTTAGCGGTTGCAGAGGGGCGGAAAACCAATAAATACAAAGCCCTATTATCCTCAAATATTTTTATTCCATTGGTTGCTTCGTGTTCAGACACCTTTGGCAAACAGGACAGGCCTTAGCTTTTTTTAAAGAGGTTGGAAGACGTTCTCCCCCGTCTAAACATTCGGTACCCTTTTTACTAAAACAAAGGCTTGGTATTCTTATAGCCAAGTACAACTTTAAATCGTTCGCGGATTCTTGGCCAATTTTGGAAGATCCCCTCGATGATGATATATCCGAATAGTGTATTATTTTATTCGGCGCATTTTGCCTTTTATATTTCATGTATTTATATTATATTACTGTCAGCGGAATTTTAACAAATAAACTTTTAAAAAAAAAAAAAAAAAAAAAAATTCTAAGGGCAAGGAAGGCATGGGTTATAGTAAGCTTCAGGGGTCAGTATTTTGTTTGGAGTGTCACCCTCAAAAATAAAATTTATACATTTCCAAGGTGAATTAAAACTATCATTACTTTATTTAATCATTAATTGTGCTATAACATATGTTGCCGCATAAATGTAATTGTGTAATGTGTCAAGCAGTAGGTAATATAATACGAAGAATTACAATAATAATTAAGGCGATATGGTAGAATCACGTAAATGTATAAGTTAATCAGATCGAGGGGGGGGGGGAAGAAGGGAAGGATAATGTCGAAAAGATATTACGACCGAAAAAGTTATAATAAATCCCAACGTAGCCCATTCACTATATTCACCATATAGAACTGTGAATATGTAAGTGGTGAGTCTATGCCTTGTGTAATGAGTGACGGATGTAGCTAGAGCAGAGAAACTAAAGCGAAAGCAAAAAATAGCAACATTTCGAAAATGGGAGGCACGAATAATTTAAAATTCGTTAGATATGAAAAATTTGTCGCTCTTGGGTAAATCAGCCAACTCTTCGTAAGGAGATGCATTCAAGTTAAAAAGATATTTCAGGTACACTTCCAACTCCTCTGAATTATCTTCCACCAGAAATTCCATTTCATAGCAGGAAGTTAGGGTCTCTGTTACAGGTCCTATTCCAATATGTTTTTCCAACATATGCCTATTTGATATATTGTTAAATATTAGCTAATATTATATGGATATCTTTGTTTTTCAAATTTTTTACTGTTTTGCACGTAAAACAGCTAATAAATTTGGAAAAAAAGAAGTTTAAAGTGAAAGCAGACGAAAATAAAAAGATTAAGATAATAATATAAAAAGGCCAAACTTACTTCATATCTTCACTAGCTAAGAATATGGTTTTGATGGATGAGTCATACTTAAATTTAGTGCTTTGTTCATCAGTAAAATAAAATATGAGCCAATCCCCAGCCCTTAGGGTAGAAGGTAAGTGATAATTAACCCCTATTTTATCTTCCTCAGCCCCCGTAGATCCGCATATGTCTGATACAGTCATTTCTCTGCCATCTTTGTTCTGGCCTGCCTCACAATCTGTCTCCTAGGATGCAAATTATATTATAAATGTGACTTAAATCAATTATTACCCAAAACAGCCCAGGACTCTAATTATAATAAATTTACAAAAGCTTATCATCACCCAACGAACCAATCAATTATTTGCATCACTCTTGAGAGTTTGCAATATAGATTTCTTAAAAGTGTATTTATAGCTAACTATAAAGCAATTTCAATTTTGACATTAAAGAAACTTAAGATTTTGCTATTATAAATATGACCATAAATGTTTCATTATGTTATGCTAGTTAAAGATATCCTAGCCTATATTAAATAGGTATAGCATGACAAACTCAATTTACATAATACATGTCGCTATGTTAAAGAAAAAAGTCTGGTAGTTTGTATCTATTTTATTCTTAGCTATTATATTCTACTAAATAGATTCCTTTCGAATATTCAGAAAAACTTAGACAGAGCTAAATACTTTTCATAGTGCTTTAGTTATGTACAGAGCATAGATTGCCAGATTAATTCTAATCACATAAAAATACTATAAATTTATAAGTAGCATTCCAACCATAATATAATCCTTTAAAGTTCTTTATAAATTTCCGCATTTGTTAAAACTTAAAATCCAACATGGTAATTAAAACTCCATCAAAAAAACTATACATTTTTAATTTGAAGTAAAGGTTATGTCAACTGCTTCAAAGATATTTTAAATTATTTAAAGTTATGGCATTAATTTATTTAATATTCACTAATATACCTACCATATAATCTGTGGATTGAGATAGTTTTCTAACTCTCATAGACCTTTGAGGGTTAACATTTCCAACTAAATCACTTTGAGGCAACAAACTTTGGTATAAGAAGGCATCATATATTCCATTATTGACAAACAACAATTGTTTTTTTTGCAAATCATCTTCAGGTTTGATAACTGATATAATTGGGGTACACAATGCTGAAGCATTTGTAGATGAGAGTAAATAGGAAGTGGCAATGGCAGATACATTTTTTATAAAGGGAAATGTATTCATCATATTCTGCAACAGCCCATTGATATTGTTGGCAAACTTAAATATATAAAAACAAATGATATAAAAACTTAAGACATTATTTAAAAAAATATGATTATAAAAGGTATTAACCTCTTCAAAATCATGGCAATTCTTGTATACTCCAAAATTTGGCATATCAAGATACATTTGAGTTATGTTAAAACCCAACTTGTCAGCCATTTTCAGCAATTCACATATAAAATTAAACCAAAGGTTGAAAATATTTGTATTTTCCCAATCAATTTGATGAGTCGTTTTGCCATCCTCAGGAACAGAAAAACTATAAAAATAGTGTAAGCCAAAAAAGTATAACTTACCATAAACCAATAACATTCTCCTTGTATTTTGATGCTTCAACAAAAAGTTTTAACAAATTTTGAATTATTGCATCATAATCTTCAAAGTCAAAAAAGTCAACTTTCATGACAAGTCTAGAAATTAATTTAAATCACAAAAATCTCATTTTACCTAGGATTAGGATGCACTTTCATGATTCGTTCCAATTCTTGAATACTTGAAAAAGTAACAAGATTAATGTCATTGGTAAAAGCTAATTTAAGCTGAGCTGGAAGTTTACATTGCCCATTAAAAAGGGTATTGATGTGTGAATTTCCATTTATGGTTGTCTTTGCTGCCATGATTAGATCATTCTGTGTCATTTAAAAAATGCAAAATAAAAAAATGTTAATTTACCAATTATATTAGTATAAAAATTTACAATCATCAGCTTACCTTTGTGCTGCATTGCATTCCAACATTCAATGATATTAAAAACTGTATAAAGTTCTCATCATCATATTTTGATATATCTAAAAGTATCACGATAATGTTTTTATAAATTTACCATGGCACAAATTTAAGAATGGGAGTAATTCTTGCCATATTTTGATTTTATTTAAAACATCACTCAAATTCAAAAGAAAAAATGAGTCATGATAAAGCTAAAAAATAGGAATTAGATATTCGGAATTTAGTAATGACATTAGTATGAACATAAAATCTAATAAAAAGTTTACTGAATTAGAAGATGAAATTTGACTAGCAAAGCCAAGGAGTGAATTGTCTGTGGGAATGTAATGAATGGGTAGTTGGGATTTTATCATAATAACAATTATCTGGTGTTAAAAATAAAGTTATGCTAGGGAGGTAAATGATGATGCTCCGAATGCATAGAATATCTAGCAAAATGTCAATAATTTGTAAATTAATTGTACCTGTTAAATTTAAAAGTTTTTGATTAACAGTATTCGGGCTCGCGTATTACTACTACCAATTAACTGCAAAATAAGCTAGAATAAACTTGTCAAAATGGTCACGTGATATGATGTAAGCTAATATTACAAATTGACACCACAGATTAAGGTAGAAAGCAAATTTGTTGAAACCAAAAATAATATCCAAATGGGTCTCAATATTAATAAATATAATAGTAATACGTTAAATGAGAGGTTGAACTTTATTTGGACAAATATGGCCGAAATAGATCAGAGAAAAACGAAAATGATTAAGAACGTTAAAGCTATTGGAATAGATAAAGTACCAATGGAAGCGTAGACCTGATGAGGAAGTCACGAAGACATCTCTAAAATACCAAACTAACTTAATACCTTGTCATTTAATCTACCCCGCTTTCACACTCCATCACATATATTCCAATCCCCACTTATATTAATTCCACTCCCCCCCCCCCCTCCCAACCCCCCTCAATACCTAGTTACTTACATAAACATCTTCATCCTAAGTGCTAAAACGGAGATTAACACAAAGATTAAAGTTCAAACCGTCGTTTATATTCCCGTATGCAAATAAAAAATATGTAAAAGAGGCTTTTTGTACCTGGATTAAAGTTAACATTCTCCCCCCCCTCCCGGGGATTTAAACAAATATTTACAGTTATTGTAATTCTTTAACAAACTAGGTCTAAGCGAAATAGCTGCGTAATATTTAAATATATTTACTTTTCTTAATAAATGAAATCTGTTTAAAAAAATATGACGATAGGTACACAAGGTTAAATCATACCTTTCATTTAGATTTACAAGGAAAACCTGATAAATTTATATTCCAGTTTATATTACGTATAAAAGCCTTATATAGATGGTAACGGAACATCCGAATAAACAATATTAATAAATTGTATTGTAAATATTAAGTAAAAATTAATAATCATTTTCAATTGTTTTTGAGGAGGAATCTGGCTTTAGAAGATTCCAGCATCTGCTTAGACCCAGTCTGATAAAATTATCGGGCTCAGTTGACTAGCCTGATTCGATTTTTTATAAACCGTTTAAATACAATTATAAGCAATTGCAGCCATTAATAACATTCTTAAAACCTACTTATAAATGTAAACCTAGACCTATCGCAAGCATTAAATGCTGTCGAGTTGCAAAAGCATGGGCGTAGCCAGGAGGAGACGCGGCTGCCACCCTCTAAATCCATAAATTTTATAAAATCTATTGTAAATATCCTAAAATTTCAAAATATTATTAATTTGCCCCCCCCCCCTTTCAAATCCTGGCTACGCCCATGTGCAAAGGTAAAATAATTGTAAATAATTTTATTGACGAAATTCTAATTAGAATGGTAAATTATTAGGGGGATAATATGGTTTTGATGATTTCTATAACAAATGCAGGACAATCACACTGTGAGACCACGTTGACATTTAGTATTTTTATATTACATTTTTAGAAAAAAGGATGACCTGTTTTCACCAGGCTTATACTTTTACATTCTCTTCTGTTACAGTTCGGTTGCAGCAGCGTTAATAGTATGTGAACATATCTATATTTGGCTGGATAAACTCATATTAATGTTACATATCACTGTGTTTATTTTTATCACATCTAGAGCCCTGCAAAATGAATTTTTCTCGACCCGAGTCAGCCTAAGATCCTTTTAATTTTTTGGCCCGAGTTCGAGCCTCTCCCGATTTTTTTAATAAAAACCTTAAGGCAAATTTTGTACTTAAAAATTATTTTGCAATATAAAACATAAACTTGATTGTTTTTATTCGTAAGGTTAATTATTTTAGCCAAGATCTTTAAGGGTAACATCCTTAAAATTTAATAAATGTTAATTTTTTTTCAATTTAAATAGAGGCTTGGATCAGAAAAATACAGGAAGTTGATGTCAAAATCCTGAATTTTGCCACGCAAAAATATGTATTCGCAAGGTGTTAATCAAATAACTACATTTTTTATTTTAAAATTTCTCATACAAATTGCTATGTTTGTGCCTCAATTTTTGTTTGACCCTGTTGCCTAGGAGCACACTTTGGCTTTTGCAAAGAAGCAGAGTGTATATCGCTATAAACATTATTATTTAGTATATTGCTAATATTTTTCGAGAATGTATTAGTGTTGTAAAAATGGCTTGGTTTTGTTTTGTGGCCCTTTAGTTTTAGTCGACTAAGCATAAATAAACCAAAGGTTTGATCAAAAACATTTGGTCTGCTTATGCGATTAAGAATAACAGACCAAAATTCAATTGGCCTCTTTATGTTTAGTCCAAACCAAAAATCGACCAAATAAAACCCAGCCATTTGTACAGCACTAGTATGCATTAACTATATTTATAGCTATAAATATTACATCTGGCTAGAGAGAGTTCGCTAATCTTTGCCCTCGATTCGCCCATAATTCATTTATTATGCAACCACAAAAACCAGGGGCTTCGCCCCTGGTGAGAGGGGGGAAGAAGGAGGGGGGCAGGAGGGAAGAAGAAGGAGCGTTGGAGGCTGCGCCCCCAACACCCCCTTAGGGTCCGACTTGGGGTTCGCTTTTTCGTTTTGGTACATTTGCCTATTTTGGGGTATTGTTTTTACGAAACTCATCTATACTCCGTATAAACGTCGCATATTTGCTATGCGACGTTTATGGGCGAGAAAGGTATGGTGAGAATGCCTATGGGGGGGGGGGGGTGGAGGGGGCAATGGTAAGCAGGGAGTCAGATAATACTCGTACAACGTTATAATTGTTTTTTTAAATATACTATTTTCATATTAATAATTTGCCTCAATAAATATAGTATTAATAAATGTTTTATCCGTTTTTACAAAAATTTAGCTTTTTAAATATTTGTATGCAAAAAAACTAAGTTATCAATTTGCATTTTATACTTGATTTTGAGAAATAGGTTTTCTTTCATTCATTCTATTTATCAAATTTTAAATTAATCCAAATGGCGAAGGGAACGCAAATAGAGGGTATGACCTTGGAAAAGCCAATAGTCATCCTTCCAAAACGTACAACTTTCAATTTAGAGTTTTTTTGATACTGTATAAATTTAAACAATTTTGTGTAGGCGATTGACTATAGACTTTATTCAAATCATGCGCATATGTAGAGTTTAAACAAGAAAACAACAATGAAATGGTAACATTTTATCTAATCTAGCGAGTAAAAGAATTGGGCATGGTGCGATTATTAGATACGACGAGATGAAGGTGAAAATTTTGCATTGTATTTAGGATTAGGTTAGTGGTTAGCGATTTTATTAGAAAAAAGGGACGGGGCAAACCAATTTGTAAAACTATATATATAAAGAACCTTGTAAGGGGTGTGGGGTGCGGTGATACATGGGAAAAAATTATATAAAGGCAAAAAATAGAATTAAAAATTTCCATATACACTTTGGCCAGTGGGCATTTTTTCTAATGGTCAGCAAAAATAAACGTCTATACATAAGGGCCAAATATCAAAAAAAACGAAAAAATTTTCCAATCAGACTTTGGCCAGTGGTCATTTTTTCCATTAGTCAGTAGCCAGCAGACGGCCAAATAGCCTATAATTATAATATAGAAAAAAAAATTTGATATACACTTTGGCCAGTGGTCATTTTTTCTAATGGTCAGCAGTCAGCAGGTCAAAAAGCGTTTAAATACATAAGGGCCAATTATTAAAAAAAACAAAAATTCCAAGCACACTTTGGCCAGTGGTCATTTTTTCCATTGGTCAGCAGTGAGTAGGTCAAAAAGCGTCTAAATACATAAGGGCCAAATATTATAAAAACGAGAAAATTTTCCAATCAAACTTTGGCCAGTGATCATTTTATCCATTGGTGAGTAGTCAGCAGACGGCCAAAAAAGCGCATATGTTTAATCTTATTAACAAGAACAATATATTATCAATGCAAAATTTAGGTTATACCAAAAAGAAAAAAAATTTACAAAGCAGCAAATATCCAACTAATTATTTTGGCTTTTGTAGTAGTACGAAAAATAAAACTGATTGATATTCGCGGTAGTTCTAGAAAATAAATACATTTAGCTAGAAATTAAATAATTATTCATCTCAAACGTCAAAGAATATATTAAATTGGGAGCAATAAAACAAAGAAAATAATTAATATAATTTATTCGTATTCACAAATACGAAAATGGTGTCAGAAAAAGTTCCCACACCCTAAGAACAATCGTCTCGAAAGGAAAGGGAATAATTTAAGCGTATTCAGAAAATGAAGTATATTCTTGGAATTAAAATTCGTAGCATCAAAACGCATTATTTATCAACTGACGAAACAAAAGTAAAATTCCCCAGTAATCCGAAATATAAAATCAACATTTGGGAATTCTGAAAATCAAGATTCGTATTTCTGGTAAGATTGATTCACACACACTGAAATCACTCACACACTTTAAATTAAAAATATATGCTACAAAAATTTATGATTAATATTTTTCAATGGCGAGAGCAATGGCTATTTTGGTAAATGGGATGGTATTAAGATTTTGAAGGAAGGAAATGTCAGAAATTTTTTGTTTGTTAGAAAGATTTTGAAGGAAGGAAATGACGGAAATTTTTTGTTAGAAATTGTACTACTAAACCGGGTATTCACGGGGCTCTGAACTCATTGAGTCAACCTCGGGTTTATAAGTCTCTGAACTCATTGAGTCATCCTTGGGGTTTTTAAGGAACGGGACTTGTCTAAAAAATCCGTATCCTTGTTTTTGCTAAGTAGTGTCAATATCTAGGTCATTATCGATGTCAATATCAATGTCAATATCAAGGTCAATGTTAATGTCAAGAACAATGTCGATATCAAAAAGCATGAATATGGAGATTACGAAATTGCCAGAAATCCGCAAGGTTAAAATTTTTTTTTGGGAAAAGGGGAAGGTGTGGCATTAAGCCAAATTTTAGTAATTCCAAATTTTAGGGATTTTTATTACCGTGGCAATGATTTGCCCTTTTTGATTTTTAAAATTAAAATTACCCTTGGATTTTATGAATTTAGTTTGGCTGTTCAAGGCCACGCGTTTATTAATGGATTTTAGAATCACGATGATTGTTAATTTCGATATTTGTTAATTTATTGTTATCTCCGCGGTGTATTATTATTGGTGCGCCATCTTTTACGCCTAATCTGATTACCTCACCCATGATCTCCATAACTGTGTATTTATCATTATTGTTACCACTTCGTTGTTTATTATTATTTGTGCGTTATCGTTATTTACGCCTAATCTGATTACATCAATCTGATTACCTCATCTATGATTATTATTGTTACTACTTATATTCGCGGTAGTTCTAGAAAATAAATACATTTAGCTAGAAATTAAATAAATATATTATTCATCTCAAACGTCAAAGAATATATTAAATTGGGGAGCAATAAAACAAAGAAAATAATTAATATAATTTATTCGTAATCACAAATACGAAAGCTTTTGGCCAGGGTCAAATAATGTAGATCAAGGTCATCATTAATTTGCAGGAATTTTTTAGCCAGCTTCGCAAGCATCCGTTATAAAGCAACCTAAACAAATTGTCAAAAGAAATTCACAAAACAGCAAATATAAATTTTTATTAAGCAGAATTTTGGCCTCTGGCCGGGGTCAGATAAAGTAGAAGTAAGCAACGGTCATCATTAATTCGCGGGGAATTTTTTAGCCAATTTCGCAAGCATCCGTTATAAAGCAACAACCTAGACAAGTGGTTTAAAGAAATTTAGGTATAAAACTAATCAGTCGGGCACAACAACAATAATAGATATTGGGCTCGGGCGAGGTCAAAAAATTAAAGCCAACCAGCGGTCAGAAGCTAGTCTATTTGCAAAAGCCAAATAAAAGTCTTTTACAGAAGCATAAGTCCACAGCCATTAAAAATCTCCACGGCAATTATGCAAATATTACAAGTTGGACAACGAATGGACAACGAAAAGCGAGCCCATATAGCAATTAATATTGATTTGGTTAGATGTGGGGTCTTATTCAAGGTTTGTTTTTGAATTTTTTGCATATGACTTCTTAAATAGTTATGGGGAACAAAGGCCAGCTGTCTTTAAAAAAGCATAAAACTTACCTATACTCAGTGGTAGAGATTTCATATTTTTCCTAACCCAAGGGTTAAGGAAATTTTTCATGGAAAATATTGAAAATAATGAGAAAATATGAGAATTATTTAGAGAGCTTAATCTAGGGTGAAGTAACAAAATAAGTAAATGTTGTTAACACAGAAAAAAAACTTTTAAGATCCATTTATGTTGATTTACTAGCTGACCCGTCAAACCTTGTTTATATACATTATTGCTAAAAAATATTATAAGTGTGTGGAGAGTGGTTATGATTAAATGGAGCGTTGTGACAATGATGGCTTATAAAATGACATTACACTATTATTTATTAATTGCCATGCAATTTATGGTTATTTCATCCTTTACACTTTATTAAATTAACAAATATATTTCAATTACATTTTTTGATAGCTATATATACATCAGATTATAGCAAATGGGAATGAGTGAAAATCAAACATTTCTTAATTATAAAATATTATAATGGCATTAATTAAAAAGATATGTCTTATGCAATTCAAGATTTATAACCTTAAACCCAACCCGGTCCGTAGTCAGCATCGGAATTAGAGGGGGCAAAAATGATTTAGGAGGGGCAAAATAATATTTTGATAAAGATTTAGCCAAAATTTTAAAGAATTTTTGGGGGTTTAGAGGGCAAGACCGAGTATATACATAATAATCTATTGGTCGAGTCTTAAGGTCTTTGCTATTTGAATGGGTTGCATTAAGTTATTAGGAGCACGGCGATTACAATATTAAATTCACCGCCATAAATCCTCGATTCTAGCCTGCTCGTGAAGTCCATTCCCACTGCCACGTATAGCTGTCCGTGGGAAAAGCATGATGTGCCCAAATCCAAGCCACAAACAGCCATATTGCTGATATGTTAATAAATTAATAGAGTAGTTTTTATAAATTGAATATACTTCAGTCTTTTTATATATGAAAGATTATTAAAATTGTCGTATTTGCGTGTATGATGTCATGAAGTTAGGTATGCTTGATATTTTATTAAGTGGGGGAAGCAACGAGGGGCGGCTGCCCCCTATAAATCCAAAAAATATTTGAAGCTTATTAAAATATTGGCTAAATTATTGTCAAAAAAAATATTACCCCTCCCTAAATAATTTTTGCCCCCCTCAAATTCCGATGCTGGCTACGCCCATGCTGTATGGTATTTTTATAAGTCGAATACTTCAGCCTATTTATATATAAAGGATTATTTTTATTGTCGCATTTTACAGTACCATGTATGAAGTTGCTTATGAATGACATATTATTAAGTGTCAAAACGTATAAAACAAAAATGCTGTACCCTCTTTTCACTTAGGGGTTTGAAAAAGAGTATAAAACCTATTCTCAGACCTACCCAGGCGCGTAGCCAGGATTTTCACGAGAGGGGGGGGGGAAATCTGGCAAACAAAATTTTTTTACAATGCATTTAGTCAAAAATCAAATTAAATTAGATGTATATATTATGTTTATAGGTTATAAGTGACTTAAAGTCTTTGATGTAAAAATATAATATTTTAACCCATTTAATTTAGTTATTAATCAAAAAACCTGGTACCAAATATGCACAGAAATTTTCATAAGAATTGGTCAAGCCGTTTCGGAGGAGTTTAACTACAAACACCGTGACACGAGAATTTTATATATTAGATTGAAAATTCTACAATAAATGGGCAAATAATTTAATACATACATTAAGAAAATTAATATAAATCTATACAAGGGCGTAGCCAGCATTGGAATTAGAGTGGGGCAAAAATGATTATAGGAGGCATTGGCGTAGGGAGGGGGTGGTTTTCGGGTTAGAACCCCTCTTATGATTTTAAATTTTTATATATTTAATAAAAAAAAAATATTCGTTGTAATTTTACTTTAAGTAATTTATTATTTTTACTCGATTGTCACTTTAAACTTTAGGGAAAAAAACATTTTGATCCAAAAAAATAGTTAAAAACATTTGACCTTAAAAATTTTGAACCCCCCCCCCCCCACCCCCCTGAGGAAATCCTTGTTACGCCTATGTAGGGAGGGGCAAAATTATCATTTTTTGAAATTTTAGCCATAATTTTAATTTCAACAAATTTTTAAATTTAGAGGGGGGTATCGCTCCTCCCTACCGCCCCTTGGCTACACCCACGAATCTATGAATAGACATTTTTATCGGCGTCAATTGCTCTCTAATTCATTTCTTCTACATCTTCGAGATTTCGATTGTGATTGTGCATAATAAGAGAGGTCTACAAAAAAACCATCCTGCAAACTCTCCTCTTCTCCTCCACTCCCGCCTCTTTCATGTGTGTTTGGATAGATATGAGGCGGGAGTAAAAGGGAGAGAGATAGAGACAGAGAGAGAGATTGTTTTTAGTTAAAATTATAAATGCCGTGGCAATATAGCCTCAAAAAAGTTAAAATGAGCATTTTTTGCACCTTCAACCTCGTTTATCTAAAAACGGAAAGTTTTGGAAAAAAATAAAAACAGATTATTGTTCAGTGCAAAATTCTCTATCAGAGTAATTGGTCTGTTTGCGGGATGGAATCACAAAGTCAATATTTGTAGACGTGTAAATCGAGAAGACTTACACTGTATAGATTTAGTTTGTGTCGTATTTTTAGAATTTTGATAAACTTTTCATTTGCCAGTTAAGTGAATACATTGTAACTTCCAGTGTTCTAATAGCTTGATTAGTCCAGATCCTTCCCGCCGAGTTAAAGGTGCGATTTTATCAAAATTAGCCCTTAAAAAACGTTCAGAAAATTTTTTCATATTGTAAATGCAGACCTAAAAGTAAATCAAGGCACGTTAGGCTTGATAATATAATTACTTAATAGTGATTTTAAATTAAATAGGGATCTTTACTTTTTACTACAATGAAACTTTTAACTCAGTATGTTTGTTTTTGAAATATAGACCTTAAATAAATTAAGAAATATTAGACCTGGTAATGTAATTACTTAATGAGTGATTATTTAAATTAATATAGAAACCAGATGTCTTGTTAATATAATATTATATGGTTAGTAAACTTTGAGTTAAATAAAAGTGAAGCCTACACGGGTCGTTCTGGCTTGTCCTAGCAAATGAAATAATTGGGCATGAGTCAAGCCCAACGTACGAGTCCGACTAAAAGCCGCCTCGTCCAAAGCAAATCATATCAATAACATATTTTAAAAATATTTTAATCCAAGGTAAGCTCCTGGGCCTAATTGGTTAAAAAAAAGGTGTATTTCTTAGTGATTTTGTAAGATACATGTTAAAATATATTAGATTAATAAGCAGGCATATAGCCATGCACGGGCGTAGCCAGCAGTGGAATTAGAGGGGGGAAATAATAATTTAGGGACTGGCAAAATGATCGTATTTTGAAATTTTAGCTATAATTTTAATAAATTTTTGGATTTAGAGGGGACAGCCGCCCTTCCTGCCCCCGTTCCTTTGACTGCGCCCATGTAGCCATGGATCCAAACTATATTAAATTTTACAATTTCTATGCTGATTATCTGCTAAATATAAAAAAAATCTTTGGGGTCGTGTGTAATTGAGGTAATAAATTTTGATTTTAGTTAAAGGAATTGGCTACCTTCGGGACCTAAAAATGATTGTGGTATTTGTAATTTTCCACTTTCCTTCTCACAGTAGAAATGATGAGGACTGGGGAGCTGTTAGATTTGGCAAATATATGCATCTTAGTGAAAGCCAAACAAGCCTTTATTAGGCCGCGAGCCCATGATGATGGTTACGCCGTCGGGTTCTTCACCGTCAATAGAGCTTTGGCCTGTGGGTTACAGTGAGTTAGAAAAACCGTTTTTTCAAAAATTGTCCGATTATTATATTTGTTATGGAATAACGGGGATGACGTCCCTTGCTGTATTGGCAGTGTAAAGAAAGTTTATTGTTCTATCGTCGCCACACCGCTGCTTTACATTTCCCACATATAAAATTATTTATACAACATTTTTCTTATAACACATGACATATCGTCATGTTGTATTATGATCAAATATATATCAATCAACTCTTTTTTATCAAATTAAAAAACTTATTTCCTTGCGACTGTATTTAGAAAGTAAAAAGGACGATAACCTATGATTAAAGTATACAATACCTCTAAGCTGCAGCTTTTAAATAAGATGCATCTGAAAAAAGACAATTAATTCCTTTTTTAAAGCAGATCTCTTCAATCTGTTGATTAACTTAAGTTGTAAGCTTAATATCTGTTTCAAATATTTTTTTATATTTTTTTTAAAGGGCATAGGATCAACAAAATATTAAGAATATATAATAGTGCATTACATTAATAGGGATGCGTTTTACATATTTTGGATAGCGCTTAAAATATTGTATACTAAAGTTATAATTAAAGTTGTTAAGTAACTAGTTACATGTAACTAGTTCCTGGAACTAATTATCTTTTTCAGAGGAACTGTAATTGTAGTTAGTTACATTAATTTAGTAACTATTGAGAAAAAGTTACAGTTAATTTTTATAAAATTTAATACGTTAAGTGTCCATCGGTTTAAATTAAAATTTTCTTTGCGGATTAAATTTAAATACTTAATTACTATTTTGAATAGATAAACCATTATATTATAAAAAATTAATTACAAGTACCATAATTAAATATGAATTAACTGAATACATAGTAATTTTTAAATTCTTGCCAAATTTACCTCTAAATTTTGATCATTAAGCTATTTGAAATTTGAATCTTGTTAAATGTATGATAATTATCCTATGAAACATGTACCCCTACCATCCAGCGCCCCTCGAGACTATTTAGTCTTAGTTTAATTTTTAGTGAAAATTGGAGATTATTAGAACGGCAATATTGAATATAACGTTTTTTTGAAGTTGAATCATCATATAATACCCTGTGATTTTTTAACATGTGAATATAGTATATTAAATATTTTTTTAATTTATCCGGGTAACTTTTAACGTAACTAGTTCCATCGGGTAAGTAACTGGAACCGTATTCGGTTACTTTAACGTAACTGTAACTGTTTACTTTTTTTTGAAACAACTTATTTTAATGTCGTTTGAAAAAACTTTTTTAATGTCCTCTAACAAAAACAGAAAAAGAAAGGTATTCCAATTTATACAGGTTTAACTAGCAATTAAATGAGTGAAATTATTAAAAAATTATGTTGAGTTCACTAATATGGAAACTTTGACAATTAAATTTTGACTTTAACTGTTTCAATAATGGGCTCGACTTGAAAATTGTGTATTTTAATAATTTTATTTATATAAAGGAATTAATCTAATTTAAAAATTTTATATTTACAAAATGATCATTATAGATGACGTAACGATTGCTTTATAACTTATTTAATTTGCCAAGAAATAATGTAAGATGAGTTTTTGAAATATGAAATATTTAATTGCCTCAAATTTAATAATCTCGGCATTCTTTATATATTCTTTAACCAAGTAATATGAAAATTAACTACATAACTTTACTTTCTAATTTACCCTTTATAAAGTCTAGGAATAAAAGTTTTCAAATTGTAAATTACATTTGTCATGAAATTGCTAGATTTTTACTTAAATAAGACCTTTTATTATTTTAATTAGAAATTGTTAAGAGTCTTTAAAATTAATCAAAAATTCGAGGGAAATTAAATCAAGGTATGAGGAGTATGCATGGCGTAGCCAGCCTTAGGATCAGAGGGGGGGGGGGGGGTAGTAATGATTGAAGGAAGGCAAAATAATCATTTTTTAGCCTTAATTTTAATAAATCTCAACAAATGTTTGGATTTAGAAAAGGGGCAGCCGCCCCTTCCCCCTTGGCTACGCCCATGAGAGTATGACAATGGGGACATTTAATTTTTATTAAAGTTAAGAGAACTTTATTATTAAATTAGCAATATAACTAAATCAGAGTGTCCGAATTTGAGTGTCCCTATCAAATGCAAGACCCAAAATGTGATACAGATCCACCATCAGATTGCCAAGGTGGTCTAGTTACGGATGCCTGCGGGTGTTGTCAAGTTTGCGGAAAGGTTTGCACGAAAAAATAATAAATCTGTCCATGGGCGGAGTCTGGGGGTGGCAGGGAGAGGCAACTGCCCCTCTAAATCCTAAATTCTTTAAAATTTCTTATTTTTATGGCTTTAAAATATTATCTATTTGCCTCTCCCTAAATCATTGTTGCCCTTCTCTGATTTCAATCCTGACTACACCCATGAATCTGTCCATTCACTTTTAAATTTTTAACATTTTATCAAATAACGACATAGTTAGGCGGATTTGAAATTTTTAGAGATGTGATTAAAAAGCTTGTCAAATGAAAAAGTTTGAATATTATACAATTTTAGAATTTAAATTGTATTATAACATTTGTTTAATATGAATTTTTATATTAAATCGGGATAGATTATAGAGGAACCGGTCAAAGTAGCAGAAAAAAAGCAGCCAAATTGGTCAGAACTCATCAAGATCACGATTGGTCAGGAGGGTTAAGGTTAGTGTTTTAGGTCAGAGTTTTAGGTTAGGGTTAGATGCACATCAAATTCCCTCCCAATTTGAGATTTAATTTTAATATATTGATTATCTAAAAGTCATATTTTTCTGCTACTTTTTTATCATTCTGCTACTTTGACCCCTATCTAGATTATAGGTGAGGCTTGTGGTAGCATATATTTCCAATTTTGCGATAAGGGATTGATTTGCAAACAACCACCTGATGTTGAAATTACCGAAGAAGAAGGAGTTTGCATAGCCGGACGACTTAGGATTTATTATTAAAATTAAAAGAATAATATATTATGGAAATAACTTTTTTATTCTGCTCGTTATAACATAAGCTAAGTAGTTTTTATGAAATTAAAAAGCTGGGGAGACTTGCGGTCCTAAACAACATGGCAAATGCAAGCGGGGTTTATATTGTGATCAGATAAGCCCAGGCAATATTGGAGTTTGTAAAAAGAAAGAACTCCTTTTTCATGGGAGATAAATCAACGATCGCAAGTCACCAAAGTCATTTAATGCTTTACGTTTATATAAGAATGTTTTAAATTTATATAATGTGTCAACAAATAAATTACAAGATATACTTTAGATAGAAATTTATAAAAACGCAACAACTTTGTTATGTCCCCTTTAGTGATTATAAGTAACTAGATGAACCCGGCAAGCGTTGTTTTGCCATTTCCCGGGTGTATTAGCAGAATATATATCATCTTATTGATAAATTTCAATAGTATATCAAATATAGGCAAGTGTTTATTATGCAAAAATATTTAAATAAACAGTTAAAGAGGGTCCAAACCCCAGGCCCACCCAAGAGAGAAAACCGCCCCATGGCCCCCCCCCCCAAGGGAAAAATCTTTGGCCCCCTAGCCCTTCAAGCAATCTTTTTTTAATTTTTTGTAATTAAGAAACAATATCATAATTATTTGTTTCTGAATAAAACTTTTAATTCTGAACTTAATAATGTCCGAAGAACTGAGATATATCAACATTTAGGGCACTTTTTTTTAAAGTATTTTCATTTATCTCCTTATTTAACGCGCAACATCTTATAGATAAATTTCAATAGATTAAGAATATATCAAATATGAAATATAATTGGTAAGTGATTATTATGCAAAAAATTTTAAACAAATAGTTAAAGAGGGTCCAAGGCCCAGGCCCACCCAAGATAGAAAACCTGGCCCCATGGCCCCCCCCAAAGGGAAAAATCTTTGGCCCCCTGGCCCTTCAAGCAATTTTTTTAAATTTTTGTAATTAAGAAACAATATCATAATTATAATTATTTGTTTCTGAATGAAACTTTTAATTTTGAACTTAATAATGTCCGAAGAACTGAGATGATATATCAACATTTATTGGCACTTTGTTAAAAGAATTTTCATTTTTCTCCTTATTTAAAGCGCAAAAAATGACAAAATTAGATTTTTAATTTATTTAGCCACGCAGGAGGGGACACGACCGTCCTAGAATAATAATAATCGACGTGAAAAATAAGCAAAAAAATGACTTTGATTTAATGTTTCGAATCGTAAAAAGTTTCCATTTTGCGCAGCACATGCCTACATTTATCACACTACAAACGAGAGATACGCAGTACGTCATGAGGTTGCGTTTGATTGACATTTTTTTAACCGTCAAAACGTATAAAACAAACTCGAAAACTACTTGACCGATTTGGCTCGAACAAATTTTAAAACATGCTCCGGAGTGGCAGGAATAAACTGTGAAGTTTTGAGCCAAATCGGTCTGGTAGTTTTCCAAAATTGGTGGCGGCATACACACATACACACACACACATAGTTTCATTTTTATATATAAGGTATAATATCTAGCAGCTCTAAAAGAAGATCTATCACAAAATTCATTATCCCTAAAAGCTGCTTTTAAACACAGTTTAACAAAATTAACAAAGTTTTTCAAAAACTAGTCCCTTTTATTGTGAAGTAGTTGAGAATTATAGCCTTACGCGTTAGATTCACTTAAGCCATGAAAATTTAGTCTTATTAAAGAAATGTATGTTTTCAGGCTTCTTAATGTCATTATATTGTTGTGTCAAAAAGAATTAGCCTGACACTAGAGAAAACGGGCCTGTTTAGGTCGGTCGGCCCCCCCGTAATAAAAATTTAAAAGCCCGGCCCGGGCCCGTCAAAATATGAAATTATAAGCCCGGGCCCGGCCCGCTAATTTTATACAAAGCCCGAGCCCGGCCGGGCCCGTAAATTTTTAATTAATTTGTTTATTTTTTTTTATCGATATGGTAAATAATATGTATCTGTTAAAAATGTTAATAAAAATATTGTAAAAATAATCAATTAATAATTCTCGATCAGATGAGATCTTCCATCTTTTAAGAGGCGACCTACAGGGAAAAAATCTCTTTTACAAGTGGCGCTTTGGGATACTTAAAACTATCAAATAGACTTCTAAAACCCATATTTAAGGTTATAAATTTTTTATATACTTGGCTTCTTTGCTCTTCCACCATTTCAAATTATTAGGTTTTTGATAAAAATGAATAATCAGTAATATTTTACAAAAGTATTTTAACAAATAAATTTCAAAATTTGTTTTTTAAATTTGCTAATGAATATATATATATAAATAATCTTACATAATATTAAATTATTTCACTCAATATTGCTAGAGGGTATTGGGGATGCAAGGATGAGCAGCTGCCCCCCTCTAAATCCAAAAATTCTTGATCTAAAATACATTTTTTGCCCTCCTTAAACTGCCCTCCTTTAATTTAAATAGGTTATGCCCATGAGTTCTCGTGTATAACCGGTTGAGATATTGGTGAATTAATGAACTAAGATGGAAAGAAAATTTAACTTACGTTGTTAATTTAATATACATAAAATAATTATAAATTAGAGCATTATAAAAACAACTTCTTTTATGCCAAATCTGTTTGTTTTTGTCACGGGCTTTTAACGGGCCTTAAGTTTATCTAGGCCTGCCCGAGCCCGTTCAGTCATATAATGGCCCGTCTAGGCCCGGCCCGTTGCTTTATTTTTAAGCAGAAGCCCATCTAAGTCCGGCCCGCAGGCCGGGTTTTTAGGCCCGTCCGCTAGCCGGGCCGGGCCGTGCAGGTCTCTACCTGAGACTGCATTGGATTAAAATCCGTTAAATATAAAAAGTATTTTTAAAAAAAACTTATGGACTATAAGTTTACTTTTTTTATCTTCTTAATGAAAGTTTTTTGTATGAAAACAAAGCTACATATATAAGCGTAATACAAAAAGTGGTTTAATACAAAAATCTATATCATTGTCGTCTAAAATTGCATTGATATGATGCCTTGTTAAATTCTAATATGAACTATATTTCCAGTACTGTATTTTGATTTAGCTTGCTTGAAAGAACTCGGCGGATCTTAAAACTGCTGTCGGTATCGCTATGGACATCTACTACCAACATTACTGGCAATTTTTTCAGTGCCCACAACCGGATCTGCGCAATGACTCAACTTGCCTAAAATGTGGGGCGGTGTCCCGGCGAAATCCTGACGCAAACACCTTCATTGGGATCCAGGGGCGTAGCCCCTACTAAGTCTGAAAGACTTAGCTAGAATCAGATTGATTTGTTTTTGCAGTATACACCCTTAAAATGGGGCAAAAATGCCTATTTTTGCAAATTTGAACGCAATTGTTTCAATAAGCATGACGTATTGGATAAAACGGAGAAGATATTCATGTTCAGCACAAAGGACTTTATAAAATTGATAACCGGTTTTCCGGTTGACTTTTGTTGACCAGTGTTATTGCATAATCAGCTCAGCTACATAAAAAACCTATATTTAAGTTTAAACCAAAGGAATTATAAAATAAAATGATGGTTTTAAAGCATAATAGGTTGACTGGTTCTTCACCTGGGAGCTTAATGATATTTTTTATCTTGTGTATAATTTTGTTTTGGTGTATTATTTTGTCACTTTTTATTATTTGATTGTTTAATATTTATTAATCGCAGTTATTTGGTGTCGCTGACAGGCCGAAATCTGGTGTAAGATTAGTGATGCGGAAAACAGAGAAAAATCTCGGTCTCGGTCTCGTCTCGAAAAACCGAGACGAGAAATTGAAAAATGGAGTCGAGATCGAGACGAGAATTTTGATGTCGAGATCGAGACGAGAATTTTGATGTCGAGACGAGACGATACGAGATTATTTCGGCGAGATCTCGACTTTTTATTGATCGTTAGATTTTGTAAATTAATGTGTCTATTGATTTGCATGATTTACATTTAAGGTATATTAAGTGTAAATGAATATATAATGGAATATATATTTGATATTAAAAAAATTCCGAAGTGTTATAAATAGTATATATTTTTGAAACAATTTAAAATTTGGCAATCATTACCTAAGTTAAGTATGGTTGACTTTTAGGGTATGTGAATAATTGTATAATATATTTATCACATATTTATATCCATAGCATTATTAAATATTACGAAAGTTTAGGCTTAAAATGAGTTCCGATAAAATAGTAAATATTACTAAAGCATATTTAAATTTCGGTTACTCATCCTGCATGATGCAGTAATTATAAATTTGAACCTTAATAAGACATTAAGTGAATACATAGTTTTGTCATATGCATTACTTTTCACATTACAAGCTGGGTTGGCAGGTGCATTCAAATTTACTATAATTTCTATAATTGTGCAATATAAAAAAATACACGAACCTATATTGTATTCGATAAAGAACTATTTAATGGCAAAGTTAGTTAAAATTGGAAGGTAATTATTTTGTTTGATTATCAAGATTTTAGTTACAAATTTAAATACGTGCAGTTTAATTCAAAGTTTAAAACCTTATGTTCTTAATCCTATATAATGCTGCTTTTATTGTTGTTTTTATAACGTATTAATATGTACAACTAGTTGATCACTCGCACTTTGTGGTTTATAACGCTATAGTGAAAATGCAATAAACACTATGGGCTTTAATTGATGATGGTAATATCAATGGACTTAAACGTTGCCTTAAATATGTTAAGGTCTACTTTGAAGCTTTAGCCAGGTTTAATAACGGGTCTCAATATGCTCAATTGTGCAACTAAGTCAACTAAGCAAACTTATAATTTTCTCAGTCTATTTAGAGTTGACAAACACAGTAAATTTGATACAAATGTTATAGTTTGCTAGAACTAAAATTTAATTTTCTATACTTCAAATTTATTTTTAGTTTGAATTTTCCATAGAAATATTTTCTTCATGAATTAATTAATATCTTTATATTGTCAATGAGATGTCGTGTCCCGCTAAATCTTTAAAAAGTTTGTGTATTAAACCTTTTTAAAAAATATAAAAGTTTGCCATTTGGATTTTTTAACACTTATTTAATATTTTTTAAAACAAGAGAGATTTTTATTCCGTATATATTTTTCATTTAAAAAGTCTTGACGAGACGAGAATTCTCGTCAAGACTAGACGAGACCGAAATTTTTCTAGACCGAGACGAGATGAGATCGAGATTTTCATAATCGCTCCCGAGACGAGACGAGTTTTGTTTTCGAGACCGAGACGAGATCGTAACATTATGTAAGATAGGTATCGCAAGAAGGAGCAACGTTAACAAAAAGAGGAAGGGGGGTCTTAAGAAAGCCTGTCTAAAAAATTCAGCATTAACCATCTCTCGTTATCGTAATGGACTTGACGCAGACATTTAACATCCTTTCGATTTCCTTTCCCTACCAAAATTTCCTAAGGTGTGTTTGGCATTTTTAAGAATGAAGCCAGTTTTGAGTATATTTAACTATAGAGTATCAACCTTCCTTTATTTTTAATGAAATAAGCAATATTTTAATGTATATTAATGTTTGATTACATGAAAATATATCCATTATACATACCTTAGTTAGATAATTTGAATACAAAATCGAATTATTACGCGCAACGTTTTTCACACACCTTATTATACAATTTGAATGTAACATAGACATTGGAATATAAAAATTTGAATACTATTACTAAATATATATATATATATATATATATGTTTTTCGCTATTTAGATAAATACTTACTACGCTTTTAATCATGAGCGTAGCCAAGGGATGCAGGGAGGGGCAGCTGCCCCCCCCCCCTTTTAAACCAAGAATTGTAGCAATTTGTGAAAATTATGGCCAAAATTTTAAAAAATTATCATTTTATTCCTCTCTAAATTACCATTGTCCCCCTCTAATACCAATGCTGACTACGCCCATATTTTCAATAATAAAGTAGGACGAGAGCGTCTACAAATAAATTGAAAACTTTTCAAATAGATTTCATTAAGATTCAAATATTAGGAAAAAGTTACTGAATGTCAAATATCTTATGTTTGTCCAAAAAAATTGTATTAATGAAAATTCCATTATGCATCCAAAATTATTACAATTTGACTAAATGGCATTACTGAAGTAACATTTGGTCAATTTAAAACTTTGTAGGTTGATTGACCTTACAATGGATAATCTTTCTCAGTTATTTGGTAAGATTCTCCATCTTAACGAAGGCCCCGAAACAGAGCTACCATCTATTTTACCTCAACATAGTATTAAGGGCATAGCGGAATATATCCAAGATAAAAAATGTTCAAATATTATAGTGTTAACTGGTGCTGGAATTTCTACAGGTGAAACATGTTTTAATTAAAAATTTGTTTTGTTTCAAGGTTACTATTTTATTTTAAATATTTAAGCTGCTGGTATCCCTGATTTCAGAAGCCCAGGTTCAGGTTTATATCACAATCTTAAGGAATACAATCTCCCCTATCCTGAAGCAGTTTTTAATATTGACTTTTTCAAGGTAACTGATGCAAAATACTAAAATTCTTACAATATAAATTTATATTTAGAAAAATCCTGAGCCATTTTTTAAATTGGCAAGATTCTTATGGCCAGAGAAGTTAAAAGTATTGTTTAATTTACAAGTTTAAATATAATTTTGCAGCCAACTATAGCACATTATTTTATACGCTTACTATTTGAGAAAAATCTTTTACTCAGAAATTACACCCAAGTATTTTTATATTTATATCTATAAAATTTTCAGTGTTTATTATATAATAAAATTGATATAATTATAACTAACTTACACTTTGATTGTACCTAAATAATTTTTTAACAGGGAATTAAATAAAAGTATAAGTAGATCCATCAACACACCCTCAAATTTTCAATCTCTACATTAAATTTGCCCTAGGATAACATAATTTTTAATATATTTTATATTGCTTTATTTATTCTTAACTTAGAATATAGACACATTGGAGTTGTTAGCCGGTATTCCTGAGCAAAAGGTTATTGAGGCACATGGAAGTTTTCGTAAAGGCAAATGTTCTAAATGTGGTCATGTGTACGATTACACGTGGCTCAAGGAAAACATTTTTAATGATCCCTTGAAGAAGGTTCCAGAAGAAAAATCAAAATCTCTCAGCACTCCTATCGTCTCACCTCCATTACTACCAGACAATGATGTTTCAAATGAAAATCACACCAGTCAACCTACGCTTTTAAGTTCAGACAAAGGTGAAGAAAAAATGGCTGATGCTAAAAATACAATTCTTTTGGAAACTAAAAAAGAAAGTTCCCGGAGGTCTGAAAGGCTGCAAAACAAAACAGGGAAGAATGTTGAAGAGGGAGAAGTGAAAAATGTTAAAACAACTTTTTCCATCCCTAAATGCACGTTGTGTGGGGGTGTAGTTAAGCCAGACATAGTATTTTTTGGAGAACCCTTACCACCCCGTTTTTTTACATCCATCCGGGTAGATTTTCCCAAATGCGATTTGCTCATCATTATGGGCTCTTCCCTCGTGGTGCAACCCTTTGCTTCACTCGTTGATTAGTATTTTATATTATTACCGCATATCAAACACAAAGCAAGCTTAAACTATTTTAAAATGCAAGTTTTATCTGTTCTACAAGAAAATAAGTATCATTTACATGGGCATAGTCAGGAAGGCAGGGAGGGGCAACTGCCCCCCCCCTAAATTTATATATTCTTTTAAATTTCATATAATTATGGCTAAAGTTTTAAATAATTGTCATTTGCCTCTCCCTAAATAATATTTTCCCCTCTCTAGTTTCAATCCTAGCTATGACCATGATCATTTATCTTTTTGAAATAGCTAAAATCTCCTTGAAAACAATTTCTTAAATTTTTGGGCTACTATAGTTGTGAGATTACTATCAAATGGTAATATCTTTTTACCTAGTTTTGCTGTAGTTAAGGCAAGTTAAGTTTTGTTGGTGTTTAGAATCCAGCTGAAGATTTCTAATAGTTGTGTTGATTTGACGTAGTTGATAATTTATTTGACACCCAAAATTTTTTAAGTCAATTAAAATAAAGCCCAACTCTGCTGACAAACTGGATTGCATAAAATAATCAAATCTAAATCAAAAGTTTAGTAAATTAATATTTTTTCAATACTGTTTGTGTGCACAAAAGACTTGAAAATGATTTAGGGATGGTCAAATTGATATTATTTTAAAACTTATTGGGTAGGGGGGATGGGTTGTTGCCCCTGCTATTTATGATTAAAACTGTGGATTAACCGCAATAAATTTAAGCCCGATCAAAAGTTTCAAAAGGTTATATTTTTTTACTAAGTGAGGTTCAGTGTTTTTAGCTATTCACTGTAGCCGGCATCTATCTAATTTATGATTTCATTAACATTGGAATAAAGCTATGCTTCCTAAAATATTTTGCTGAATTGCCTTGGCCCTATTAAAATTGTTTAGCGCTCAGCTAGGAAAGTTAAATTCTAAAGCTCTTCTGCTCCCTGCTTCATGATCATAAGATTAATTGCCCTATGGTTTAAACTTTAAAGTCAATTAACTATAAGTAAATTTATGCTTACTTACAGCAATTCTCAAGCTTCGGACCGGTTAAATAAAAGAGTTTTAACTTTTTATTGCTTTGTTGATTCTAGAAAAGTTTTTTTATAAATTAAAACGCAAACGTTTTGTATAAAATTCATTTGGTTCCTTTAGGAGGTCTACCTTTACCCTATTATAAAGTTTACATCGCTAAAATATACACCAAGATTGCTAGTAATTTAAGCCTTATGTCGATTAAATTTTTTGAAATACAAATATTTATATTTTAAAATGTTTATAAAACTCTATGAGTTATATGACAGATGTATTTTACGAATTACAGCGTTGGTACTCATTAAAACCCCTTAATTGCTGAGATATTTTTTTCAATAGATTTTCATCATTTCAGATTATTAATACAAATAAAATTATAAGATTTAGAGATTTTATTACTTAACACAAAATCATGTTTTACTACCTCTAAATATTATCGTCTGCTTTTTTCGCAAAACAATTACACAATTTTAGAATTATTTTAACATTTTGGTGCGGTGGGGAGCTTCTAGATCTTAAAAAAATGACACATATTCAATGACTACCATCTTTGATTGGAAAGAAATAGCATTTCCAACCAACTATTCAAATTATAATATAATTGTCTTTCTTTCAAATATAAAGCGTCAAACCGAAGGTACCAAGATTACTGATTAACAAAGAAAAAACATCAGCCCATGCCTCGCTCTTTCGATTTTTAGGTATCACAAAGGGGATGGATTTCGAGAATGACAGCAAAACAGCCAGGTTTTAAATTTTTTCAAATTTCTTTAAGTTTTGCATTACAAATTTTAGGTTTGAACCAAGATATTACCTTAAATGCTTTGAGTAGTGTTGTAAAAAAGACTGGGTTTTGTTTAGTCGACTAAACATAAACAGACTTTTTTTTTTTTTGAGAAGATGCGATTTAACGTAATGATGAGGGGATATATCGGGCCGGGGAAGGATAAACCTTGCCCCCCCCCCAAAGGGAGACTTACTTTATTTCTTTCTTTACATCCTTTATATTTTTTTTAAGAAAAATTACAGAATAAAATAATGATCGAAATATAAAGTTTCTTTTCTATACACTACGCGTATCAGAGACCTTTGCCCGGCCCACGGGTCGGGCCGGGCAACTGTCTTTAATTTTAATTTTCGGGCGGGCACGCTGATAAGATTCGGGCAATTCGGGCATAGCTAAATTAAAATCATAGTATATTATCTTGTTACTTTTTTATTAGATTGTATATCGCGAATGCTGCCCCCCCCCCCATGTTAAATCTTTGCCCGACTCTATTTCTTAGCTACGTTTATGGAAAGGATTGAAATATTTATATTTATGTAGCCATTTCATTGTTCACAATACACATGTGTGCGGTCTAGACTTAAAACAAAGGCTTCATGCCATAATTTTTTATAAAATTTGGTTCAATTCGCCTTTTTTATTCCCTAATCTACGCTATTACTTATTTATAATTTCTATAATGATTAATTTCCATATCATTTTTTTGCCCCATTTCTTTCGTCCTTTATATTCACTTATCTACGCTATTTTTTATTTTTATAATACATAATTAATCACAACCATTCCTTTTTTGCTTCAAATAAAAATTTTCTCCATTATATTCTATAACAAAGTAAGTATTACTAATTGAAATTATTTTTTATTAACCTAAATGCATTAGCAATTATAGTGGGTTGAAAGATTTTGGGATTGCATAAATTTGGGTCTAACGGGTAAATTTAAATAATTGGGCCGGACAGCTCTAATGGTTCGGGCATGGCCGAGCGGAGACTTAGAAAGGTTCAAATTTGGGTAAAAGTTTGGACCGGGCCGTGTTCGGACAGAAAAATTTAAACAAATCTGACCTCTGTTTGGGATCGCATAAATTTGGGATTAACGGGCAAATTTAATATTTCGGGCAGCTTTAACGATTCGGGCGGGCCCGGGCGGACAATGAAGTAAAAAAATTTAATCGGGCCGGGTTCGGGCAGAAAATTCCAAACAAATCTGACCTCTGACGCGTATACTAAAATCAACGATGCGTGTTGACCGAAATAACAAACACGTATAAGCGCGTGGGGGGGGGGAGAGAGGGAAAATCACACACACGTAAGTAAAATTAAATGTAAAAGAAAAGACGTGTGTACCACACAGATTAAAGGTTTTTGGTCTGTTTATGTTTAGTCGACCTTTAGGCTTAGTCGAACTTCGATAAACAGACCTGGGTCGACCGTTATCTTAGTTAAACCAAAGGTCGACCAAACAAAACCAGTCGTTTTTACAACACTAGCTTTGAGGAATGCGTTGCGCTCCTTATTAATTGCTATGCAATTTATAAGCTCGCTTTTGGTTGTCCTGTCGTGTCGTGTCCAACTTGTAATTTTTAAATAATTGCCGTGGAAATTTATAAGGGTTTTTAATGGCTGTGGACTTAGGTATTTTGCTTTCGCAAACAGACTAGATTTTGACCTCGCCCGAGCCCAAATTTCATCATTGTTTATGGGCCCGACTGATTACCTTTATACATAAATTTCTTTTGTTAACTTCTCAAGGTTGTTGCTATATATCGAATAATTGCTAAACTGGCAATGATTCCCAGCAAACTAATGATGACCGTTTTTTTATTTATTGTAAATCACCTTAATAATCCATAAAAGATATTTGTGTAGGCTCGTGATTTAATATGTTTTACCATATTATTAGAGATGTTTTCTGGAAGGGAACCTGTGACGATGGCTGTAAAACCCTGATTAATTTATTGGGCTGGGACGAAGATTTGAAAAGAATTATGAATGAAGAAATTCCTGAATTGTTGGGTCAGGCTTCAAATGCCACCTCGGAATTTTAATGTTTTTTATTTCGTAAAATGTTTTAATTGTTAAATTTTATTTATAGTTATTAGTGGACGTGCCCCTAGAATTTGTTTATATTTCAAAGTTGTGTCGTTTAATTTTACAGTATTTATTTATTTTTAATAGTAATTTATAATGTTTATAATTAACAATGCTTATATGAGTGGGTATTGTCGTTTTGAAATCAATGGTAGCGATTTACGTATAATCGACGTCTTTAAAGTCGCGTTATTACATTAACCTGCCTTTAAACATTTATAGTTGTGTTGTAAAAACGGCTGGGTTTTGTTTTGGTCGACCAAACGTAAACAAACCAAAGGGTTTTTGGTCAGTTTTTCTTAGTCGACCTCCAGGCTTAGTCGAAATTTAAAATACAGCCCAGAGTCGACCGTTACTCATAGTTGAATTAAAGGTCGACCATGCAAAACCCAGCCGTTTTTAAAACATCAGTGGGGGGGGGGCATGCTGTTTTAAATGATCAAAACCGAAATTCGTTCGAATAACGTTATTTTTAAACGGGAATTAAAGTTTTACCTAAAACAATGATGATTTTTGAATTTGTCCATCTCTGCTTCCCTTTAACTACCCACAGTTCCGAAAAGGTAAAGCTTGAGGAATTTAATTCCGTAGATAGGAATTACCAAAAAATTTGATTTTAAAGTTTTTAACACTTTAGGTATGAAATTATAAAATATTAATATCATAATAAACAAAACAAAGTTTATTTACCATAATCTTGTTGAAACCTCTAAACTGTTGAATATTTTTCTTTTAATTAAATGCAAATAGCTTTATTCATTAGAAGTGCGAAAGTCAATAACTTGCCAGCAGAGATGTGATAGTAGTTTAAACTTTGAATAAAATTAACAAGGGTGCAATCAGGGCCAACTGCCCCTACACACATAGTTTAGGAAACCAGGTTTAAATATTAAGGGTTAAAAAATTTTAAACATCAGATATGCTTTATATCGTATGATTTTTTTGAAATATACAATTTTGTTAAGAATTAAAAGTATAAACAGTAAGCGAATAAAAAAGGACTTATATTGATTTAATTTTAATCAATTTAAAATAAACCAAGATCGAGGCTTTGAAAATGTCAAGTTTTTGTCTGAGTAAAAAACTCGTTTAATATCAACATTAGTCTAACTTTTAGCCATGGGCGTAGCCAGGTATGAAATTAAAGGGGGGGGCAATAATGATTAAGGGAGGGGCAAAATAACCATTTTTTTAATTTTAGCCATAATTTGATAAAATATCTAAGATTTTTTGAATTTAGAGGGGAGCAGCCTCCCGTCTCTGCCACCCCCTGGCTATGCTCATGCTTTTAGCAGAAATATTTTGGCTTAAATGGTATATAATAAATGTTTTTAACGACTATTTATAAAATTCCCCCTATAACAATCATGTATATTCCTTAGCATTTTCTGGAAAATTCCTAACCCATAAAAAACGGATGACTTCAAATTTATTTTTGATCACATAGGTATATAATAGTAGGCAATTTAAAAAAATCCGGATTGATTTCATTTTTTAAAATATCCTTGTATTTGATTTGCAATTTTTTAGTTGGGATAAGCTGTATCATAATATTAAATAAAATCTATTTCATTTTTTTAATTTACCATCGCATTTTAATTTGCACTCCAGGAGGGTATCGAATCGATTTTCATTTCCTTGACAACCACCATATGTAAATTCTTTGCACATTTTAGTACCGCGGTCATAATAGTATTTTGGAATCATGGCCCTACAAGGCCCTGTCACTGGTGGCAATTCACAAACTTCCATAAATAAAGCTAATGAAAAAATAATAAAAAGTAATATTAATTTTTCAATATAATGTATAATAATTTATTGAATACATTGTGAAATGGTTGATTCCATCATCAAAAATAGTGTTGCAAAACAAACGAAGAGCAATTTAGGGAAGATATTCATTTCGATCAGTCTAATTGAGGGGCTCTGAATTAATCAATTGATATATAGTTAGAAACAATACCATATTAGTTGTGAAATCAATAATTGTCATTAATTATGTATAAATAATATATTATAAGTGGGTATAAGAAATGATAAAATTTGAATAAAGTTACTTTTTTCTCTAATAATTTAAATCCAAAACAAACACCCAATAATTAAAACCTCAATGCCTTGTTAAATATTCATGGCTGACCATTTAAAAACTGTATTTTTTGAAAAAATGGAGGGGGGGGCTTGGCTAGTCAACGTATTTTGATAATATTGGACAAATGTAAATGCGAAGTGTTGAATGAAAACGTAAGATTCAATTAAACTAAGGACATTAAAGCCTGAGCTCACTTAAGTTAACTTCCAAAAAGTTTTTTTGATTGTATTATAAATAAATAATTCGACAAAACTTTATTGATAATATTAATTAAGACTAAATTAAATAAATTATCATAACTTGTTTAAATTTACTTCCAGGTACGTATGATGTCTTATGAATATTTATAATAAAACTCACGTTGTCAAGAATGTCGAAAATGTTTTAAAAATTTTTGCGAAAGTTAATTGCAATCAACCAACAAGCTCTTTAGTTATAAATAATGAAAAACAAATACGAAGCTGCCAAATGTTAATTAAGAAATAGCAATGTCATTATGCCAACAAAAACAGATCCGGGACCTTGATATTAGATACTTTATGCTATGAAATAGAATACGCGAGATAGGCAAGTTGAAAATTACCATTATATCCATAGACCTTTCGCCATATTTAAAGCACAAATAGATAATAGTAATTATGGTTAATTAAAGTGTTTTTAAAACGCTATAATAAATGTCGAACTAATTGAGCATTAAAAACAACATTTTAATATATACAAAATTCATAAAAATAAAATATTGGGATGGTGCCATCTGCATTTTATTAAATAGTCATTTAATAAAATTCTTTTTATTTATTAGCTAATGTGGAAGGTAAATTCACCTTTTCTGTTTGAACAGACACTGCAGAAAGACATGGGAGATTGTCAAATCCAAAATAATGGATTTATGGCACACATTTTGGAATTATATGACCTGAGCAGTCTATTTAGTCTATGATTATGTCTCGCCATTCAAATTAAGTCATTTAATCATGCATTATCTTGAACATGTGACCTTATGCATTGTGTAATTTTTTTCTTTTTGATAAATAATGCTTTATTATAAAACGAAAAAAATTATAAATAAAATGATTAAATCCATTTCTTCGTCTTCTTTAAGAATGGGCATTGAATCCATCAGGATATAAAAATTTGATTTAGCAATGGCAATGGCGATCGATTGTCTTAGTAAAAAAAACTATTCAAAATTTTTGAGGGAAATGAGCCTTTATTAGAAAATTTAAAGCGCTCTTCGCAAACGTCCCAGAACATGACGAAACGATAGGAATAAAAATAAATTATTATGGTTCTGTTTAAGATCGTAGCTAGGGGGCGGCACATGGCAGGGAGGGGCGCCTGCCCCCCTCTAAATCCACTAATTCGTCAAAATTAATATAATTAAGGCTAAAATTTTTAAATTATCATTTTGCCACTACCTAAATCATTATTGCCCCCCTCGTTCCAATCCTGATTAAGGTGTGCTATCATAATTTATAGCAAATAAAAGGCTATAATATAAATTGAGGGGCCTGGGTAGTTCACAAAACTTTATAATTATTTTGATATTGAACGAGGTAATAATCGAAATTTTTATTCATAAATTTGCTAAATTTTTATAAGAATTATAAATTTTATAGATTGAAAAGACAAGCCTCCCTTACTATTTGAACCACTTAAGGATATTGCTGTCGAACAATAACAATTAACAATGGTGCTAATACAGACATCTCTGAAAACTTATATATTCAATTTAAAAAAAGTTAACCAAAAAATATCTAGTCAGTGCCTCAATGGATTTAAAAAGTGGAAAAAGGATTTTAATGCAATAAAATAATATTTCAGGGCTGCTAACTATTCACTAGGTCATTAATTAATTTGTGTGCAAAAAAACTACAAATCACTAAATAGAAGGTAAATAAGGATTTTAAAAAAGGAGGAATATTATCTCCTTTCGAGCTGCTATACCAAACAACTTTACAACCTTGGATCTTTGGTGTTTGATAAATCTGTACAAGAATGGCCAGAGGCCTATTCTAGCAAGTTTTCCCACATGATGTTAGAGGATTGCGAGTACTATATAGCAGTGTACCTTGGAATCCCTACACCAAAGATTCTGCCTGTAAAAATCTGCCAAGAAGCAAGTCATCCGTTACCCTGCAGGTTGAATAAATTTAGACAATTGCGACACTCTCAAATCAATGCCATAATCCAGTCAGTTCTTACAAAGGCCCCATCCCTACTTGAACCATCAGATCCTTCCCTTGAAGGTCGAATGCGTCCTAGCGGTTCCTCAAGTCCCGTAAAAAATAGTCTCTTTTGAAATGGGACTCTTTAAGACCATTTCCGCCATTATTAGATGACCAAAAGAATTTTTTATACCTGTCACTACAACAAGATTTTAGGATTAGGGAGTGAATAATAACTAATAATTAGAGAATTTGCGTCATGACCCGCTGTCGTAAAAGACCGATTTGACCTTTGGGCCCTCACAACTCGAAAAGCAGTGGTATAAATGAGCTGAACTTTCAGAATTTTGTAATATAGATAGTTTCGACATTTTCTCATAATTTTACAAAAATCTGAGGTGAAAGGCGTTTTTATGATTGATTTAACATGTTGATTTATTAAATAATGCCTGCTGTAATAGTTCACACAACTAAATGTGTTACATTGATTACAATAATTTAAATTGATAAGTGTTTTGACCTATATATATTATTACCAGTGGCGTAGCTAGCCTTTTTGCCTTGGGGGGGGGGGGGGGGGGGAGGGCTGAGGTGGTCAAGCCATGGGGGGGGACAAAATTTTTTTAACTAATAAAACCCTTAAAAATTAAAAAAAATCATGTTTTGCCCCTTCCCCTAATCTCGATATGACCATGGGTCAAAAGCAAATGAAAAATTTTTCCCTCATAAACGTTGGACAAACTTAAAATTCCGCTACTACTTTGTGTATTTTTTCTAATAACATCACGCTGGTATGTCTTAGACCCTCATGTTTATAGGGCATAAAATAAATAAAATTTATTCATTAATAAAACAAAGTAATGTAGTTGAAATAATATAGAAATTTCACGTGGTATAATAAGTTTTTGTATAAATGTAAGGGCACAAAGTGGAACGGTCATATTGACAAGAAATCGTTGACATTTTAAAAAATAATACAAATTAAAAAAACTATACCAAGTTTTTATAAAAATATTTTATTGCCACAATCCCAAAAAATCTGGCCATATATATAACAAATTTTAATTTTTCATATGCAATATTGGCAGCATTTTCAGGCAGCATTTATATCAGGAAAACAATAAGAACATTTAAAAGCCTTTTTTAAGGCTAGATCCTCAAAAGGCGTAATTTTAACATAAAATATAAAAAAAATTAATTATGAAATTAAAATTCGTTGGAGAAGAGTATTTAGAAGTTATTACCCCTGATGATATTATAGATATATTTGCACAACCCCTCACCCCACCCCCTTACACCACCTAAAAATAAAAATGAATAAATGAAACGACTAAATGAACCTTAAAATATTCTGTCAAAATTAAATGAATCAAAATTTTACTTAATAATTTTAGAAGAAATTAGAGATATTGCACAGAACAACTTAGCGTTTGTGTACATTTTGTTGAATCCAATGGTACACCAAAATAAAGGAATTTTTTGGGAATTTTTATCCCTTGCAAGTTTTGATGCGTTATTGTCTACAAAATTCAGGAATTTGTTATTAATATTAATTTATCAAACTTTTGATGGGATATCATATCACTAATAAAGGAGGAAAAATGGTGTACAAACTATTTTTTGGAAAATCATTGGCTTTATATGTGCATGTGGTACATAAAAATATGCAAAATATGTTAAACAATAAGCATGTGAGATGGACAATCAAATTGAATCCAGGATGGAATTTTCGTAAATTTAATAATATTTTAATATATTTTGAAAGTGTTTAAAAGTTTAAAACAAGTTTAAAAGCCCAAATCATTTTTCATAAAATATTAAGTCTTTTAATAGTAGTTCATTACTCCTTTTACTCGATGTTGCAAACGAATTTATAATATCATCCGGGGGAATAAGATTTAAAAAGTCATGTTCTAAGCTCAATAAAGCTAAGGAAGATAACCTATCTTGTCAAATTGTGATGAAGATATTTTTAATCCATTTTAGCAATGAGAACGATCCTTCGCATGAGCATGAAGTTACTGGGATAGTTAAAATTATTCTATTGAGGGCAAAATTTTAGTAAGTGAAAAAATATCATTGCATTTTATTTACAAAATTTTTTGTCATTATTATTTCGGCATCTTGCAGTTTAATTCATAATGGTTAATTACTTCTGATAAAAGAGATTTATCGCAAAAAAGGGGATGAATAGTTTAAACCTTCCATGGGCTTAGCCAAGGGGGGGGGCAAAGAGGGGCGGCCGCCCCATTCTAAATCCAAAATTTTGTTAAAATTTATTAAAATTATGGCTGAAATTTGAAAAAACAATCCTTTTGCCCCCTCCTAAATCATTATTGCCCCCCTCTAATTCAAATTCTGGCTATGCCCATGAAACCTTGGACCTATATAGATTACAAATAATTTACGAAAATCTTAGGTTTAATTCTGCTATTCTATCGATAATAGGATAATAAAAATCAATTTCGAAATCCATTAATGAATTGGTAGATTCAAAAGAGTAAAAAGTGTCATACTTTTTTGATTTTTATACGTTTATAAGGTACTAAATCAAAAATTGAAGCTAAATCTCTCGCCTTATTATAGAGAATTTGATAGTGATCCTCATTTCTAATATCATTTAAAGTTAATATAAGGCGATTAACCGTTGAAATTGCATTTATTAAACAAATATTTAGGCTTTACATTATAATTAAAAGTTATATTCAAAGATAATTATAATCTTCATATTTTTTCTTAATTGAGATAAAATAAAAAAATGGCTTACGGGGCTCAAGATTTTTCCCTAGGGGGGGGCCCATGGGGCCCGGTTTTTGCTCTTGGGTGGGCCCGGGCCCCCCCTAGCTACGCCACTGATTATTACCAATAGTTGTTTTTTACACTTGAGCTTCTTTTATCTGGATGAGGGGTGACGCTCGGCTATCCAGGCCTGCCAGCCATTTTGATGATATGATATATTTTACGCCTAATGAAAGAAAGCGCCCGAGCTCTTGTTCAAAGACAAAGCCTATACCACTACGCCCTCAAGCCTCTTGATTTATTAATCCGAAAGTAGCCCTGTTTTTTGGCATCAATACTATCAAGCACACAGGAAAGGAAACCTACAGCCAGCTTAAAGCATCCTCCTTCGTCATCCTTAGATAAATACCCCAACTCTGAATCGAACATATCCTTAGATTCCGCCGAGGTCGCTGAAGCCATTAACTCATTGCCCCTGGATTCTGCCACTGGTCTGTACGGAATATGCCCTATATTATCTCCAAGATTTATTTTAAACGCCATAACCTCATGCAACTTTCCTGTCAGTGGGAACGTACCTCATGGAATAATACCAATTTTGTTTGGCGCATCCCTTAGACATATCGCTATTGGGGGAGTATATCGAAGGAATTTAGTAATATGTAATAAAATTGAACATACCTTCTACAAAACTAAGTCCACATCAATTAAGTTTTGGAATAAAGGGACGGGAGGCTGCGAAGCCGTTAGTCATGCCGCTAGGCTAGTCCTCGAAGCCATACCATCGGATCATTGCATGGTCAAATTAGACTTTGCCAACGCTTTTAATTGCATTCGCAGAGAAGTTCTTATTAAGAATTTTCTTGAGAATTTTCCAGAGTTCCATAACCTCATTTTATTAGGTTATGGCTCAAAGTCCTTTTTAAAATTTGGGGATCAAAAAATAAATTCATCGGTCATCCAACAGGCTACCCACTGGGCCCGCCATTATTTTGCTCAGGTATTCAAAGATTAGTTGAAAAAATGTCGCATGAATGCGACTCACATCTAATATTTTTACCCCTATCGTTGCCTCGTGTTCTGGGACTTTTGGTCCGGCCGCCATTAAGCTTTTTAAGGAAATCAGCCGTCGCTGCCCGCCCTCTAAATATTCCACTAATTTTTTACTTAAACAAAAAATTGGTATTTTTATAGCTAAGTACAATTTTAAATCCCTGGCCGACAGTTGGCCACTTTTACAAGATGACACATGCGACATTTTTGAATCATAATATTTTTATTTTGTTTTACATCCGCTTTATTTTTAGAATTTTGACACTTCGTTTTTATAATGTTCTTACGTTCAAATAAACAATATATACATTTAAAAAAAAAAAAAAATCGAACATGCCACCATATGGTCATCCTCGCGAAGTTTTTGAAGCTATTAAAAAAACTCGGGCCTTCGGCCCTCGTGGGAAGGGGGAGAAGGGAAGGGAAGAGGGGAAGGGAAGGGGGGACGACTCATCTGTACTTCGTATAAATGTATCATATTTGCTATGCAATTTATGGGCGAGAAAGGTGGGAAGGGGCGAGAATGCCTATAGGGGGGTATTAAATGCCTAATGATTAATTAATTATTTATACAAATTTTCCATTATAGGCAAAATGTAATATAGGCAAAATGTAATATAGGCAAGGGTTAGGGTTAGATTTAGTGTTTGCTTCTAGTTGCGTATTACATTAGTTTTTATGGCCTTTAGTGATTATGGGTCTAACAAACATTATATTATAAAACAACACAATGTTAAGAATTTGCAGAATTGTTGGGAGAAATTTTTTGTTGAATTTGAACAATTTTTAATTAAAAAAATCAAAAATTTGGCCAATGGTCACTTTTTCTCTATTGGTCAGTACCAACAGATACTCTATAAGTCAATGATAGCCAAAAAAAACGGAAAAAAAATTTTGATGCTCACTTTGGCCAATGGTCATTTTTTTCCATTGGTCAGCAGCCAGCACACGGTAAAAGTGGATATAAATTCATAAGAGTAAAAAAAACGAAAAAAAAAATTTTCGAATCACATTTTGGCCAATGGTCATTTTTTTCCATTGGTCAGCAGCCAGGACACGGTAAAAGTGGATATAAATTCATAATAGTCAAAAAAAAACGAAAAAAAATTTTCGAATCACATTTTGGCCAATGGTCATTTTTTTCCATTGGTCAGCAGCCAGGACACGGTAAAAGTGGATATAAATTCATAATAGTCAAAAAAAAATCGAAAAAAAATTTTCGAATCACATTTTGGCCAATGGTCATTTTATTCCATTGGTCAGCAGCCAGCGGACGGCCAAAAAGTCATAATAGCAATGGTAGTAACAGGAACAATCATAATAGTCAAAAAAAAAAAAAAAAAATTTCGATTCACATTTTGGCCAATGGTCATTTTTTCCATCGGTCAGGAGCCAGCGGACGGCCAAAAAGTCATAATAGCAATGGTAGTAACAGGAACAATCATAATAGTCAAAAAAAACGAAAAAAATAATTTCGATTCACATTTTGGCCAATGGTCATTTTTTTCATTGGTCAGCAGCCAACAGACGGCCAAAAAGTCTTATTATCAATGATAGTAACAAGAACAATCAGAAGAGTCAAAAAAACTCCGGGATTCTAACCCAAAAACTAGTTAAATTGCATACCAATTAGATTAGAAGTAAACAACTTTTATTTATGTTTATTATATAACATTGGTCAGCAGCCAGCGGACGGCCAAAAAGTCATAATAGCAATGGTAGAAACAGGAACAATCATAATAATCAAAAAAAACGAAAAAAATAATTTCGATTCACATTTTGGCCAATGGTCATTTTTTTCATTGGTCAGCAGCCAGCGGACGGCCAAAAATTCTTATTATCAATGATAGTAACAAGAACAATCATAAGAGTCAAAAAAAACTCCGGGATTCTAACCCCAAAACTAATTAAATTGCATAGCAATTAAAAGTAAACAACTTTTATTTATGTTTATTATATAACTAGTTAAATTGCATAGCATTAAAAGTAAACAACTTTTATCTATGTTTATTATATAACAAAAACTAGTTAAATTGCATAGCAATTAAAAGTAAACAACTTTTATTTATGTTTATTATATAACTAGTTAAATTGCATAGCAATTAAAAGTAAACAACTTTTATTTATGTTTATTATATAATAGATAATTTAACAAATCTTATATATAACACACCGAGGGAGATAGAGATGAGGGGTGGGGCACCTCTTATGCATGAGATAGAGATGAGGGGTGGGGCACCTCTTTCTCATGCATTAATTTAAAAAAGCGATAACCTAATATACCCAATGCAAATAGATAGGGAGGACAACGGACGGACAACCAAAAACGAGCCCATAAATTGCATAGCAATTAATTATAAATGATTACGAACCAATTTTAAAATTAAAACTCAATGAGACCGAATGCGAAATCTTTCAGCTTCCTGACTACTCTATATATCCCAACGTTACCCCTTTTAGCAATCAAGAAAGACGCTATGTGCCATCACGGATCGCTAGGCATTAAAGTTGGACTCGCAAATTATTTGGAGAAAAATCTCTCTATTTTAAACTCAAAATTAGATCTCTTAAATTGTTTGTCTTCACACCACGCTTTTTATATAATGGAAAACTATTTTAATATTTCAAAATTTCAGCACTGTTTTTGTTCTTCAGGTGTTTTTTGCATTCGGAAATTTTAAACCTGTTCGAACAAAATATTTAATATATTTTACAATCTATTTTAAATATCAAATTCAATACTCATAGTTGGCTACAAGCTTCCTTGCCAACCAAATCGGGTGGTTTAGGGATTCGTTCACCTGCCTCAATATCTCTAGTCTCCTTTATTTCATCTTACAAATCCGTACAAAATACCATTTTTAGGGTTGTACCCGGTTAAAGAAGACCAAATTTTACCCATAGCTTTAGCATTTTTGAAAAACAATACCGATCCTGGAACACCTCTGTCACAAACCTCGCGACAAAGAGATTGGGATGCCCGACTTGTGTTGCGCTCCGTTGATTATATAATTTCTAGCGATGCCAACCGTGTATTTGTTTGATGGCTCAGATCATGAATGGCTAAAAGCTACCCAAGCTGTCTCTACGGGATCATGCTGGACGACTCGGAACTTTGTTAATCTATAGCTCTCACACTAGGGGTGAAATATTCGAAGCCATTTTTTTGTCGAAATTGCAGCACGTTCATAGACAAACAGCCGGGCACCCCTTACACTGCCTGGCAAACAAATTTAAAATATGTTAGACACAATAAGGTCAATGCCTTAATTCAGAGTGTTATTAAGAAAGCAAGATACCCTCCATCTTAAAGCCATCGCATAAACTTCATATTTAAGTCAATCGAGATAAAATTTTTAAGCAATTTGATTTTTTTACTAAATCTATATAACGTGACGTGACCAAATCTCGAAAAACATCATAATTAAAAAAGGATGGTATTTAAATGCACAGTAATAAATTAAAAAATGTTCAGTAAAATGTGGCTCAGTATTTTATTAAAGTGCCCAGTTAAAAACTCAAAATTGATCAGTAAATAAACTTTAAAATGCTCAGCTTTAAATTAATAATGCTCAGTATTTTTGCTAAAATGCTCAGTAATATAAATTCATAATTTGTGATATTAATTTATTTTGCGCTTACATAATAATATTTTAATTGGTATATACAATTTTTTTTAAATGAATTAAGAACTTTGCCCCCCTCCCTTAACAAAATTTTTTTGTTAGAGACTATAATTTAGTCGTCAAATTAAGATATAAAAAATAAAGCATACTTGTAGAAACCTCGAGGTGACCTCAAGGTAGACCTGAGGTTTTAAGGTTTTTTTATATGAAAAACCTTGAGGTCCTTATAAACCTCGAACCTCACCTTAAGGTTAGGTTTGAGGTTGATTGACAACCTGAGAGGTTGAAAACCCACAAAAATAGTCATGGGCGTAGCCGGAGCAATATTGATTTAGGGAGGGGCAAAACAATCATTATTTGAAATTTTAGCCATAATTTTATTAAATTTCAACAATTTCTTGGATTTAGAGCGGGGTAGTTGCCCCTCCCTGCCCCCCCCCCCTTGGCTACGCCCATGAAAATAGTGTTTGCATGGTTATCGGAAAATTTTAGCAAAGCGTCGTTGACTTAATAAATAAATCTAAGGTAATTAATTGTGAACAAAGCAAAGTAGTATCAATCTGCATTCCACAAAGCGATTGCTATATTTATTTGCTTTTGTCTTATATTTGTGTGTATACATGGACGTGACCAGGGGGAGGCAGGGGCTACCCCCGTTTAAATCCAAAAATTCTTTTAAATTCAATATAATTTTACTAAAATATCAAAAAATAATCATTTTGCCCCTCCCTAAATCATTATGTCACCCTCTTATTCTAATCCTGGCTATGCCCATGTGCATATATTGAAAGTCATTAAACATGCCTAAGTTAGTACATAGAGAGTGGCAAAGTATCCATCTTGGCCTCATTCATTTTGCCATTATTGTGTGGGTGCACGACTTACAATGATTCTTCATTTGTGCTTGACATACTAGACTCCATAAAAATATAACAATAACGGATTATAACAGGCACGAATAATATAAATTTGATCTCGATTATATTAAGTGGGAATAAATATAGCGAGGATTGATAGGTTTTAAAAAAACGTATTTTGAGACACCCATTTCAATGGTTGTTAAGCCTCACGCATTGATTGGCACCTTGGTATTCCGGGATCCATAAATCGTAATTAGACCTCAATAGGGGAGGCAAGAAACGTCTATCATAAATGAACGATCGTTAGTCGATGATTATTAAATGTACTTAAATAATTATATTATTGGCAACAATCTGATGGATCGACATTACACTATATTAGCTTACCCGCCGAGGTAATGGTAAGGTCCTTTGAAATATTTGGCGCATTCTTTAGGTGCCGTTAGGGAGATTAGCATTTGGGGCTTAATTTGATATTTACCCAATTCAGCTGGGTCAGTTTGACCACTCACGTCCCAACCTATATAATTGCCATTTTACCCTTTCATTTTAAACAACTTTATACAAATTTAATATATTTTGATATAAATATGAAAACAAAAGAAATTAGCCTAGACATGGCACTCACCAGGTCAAGATGGAAGAAATCTATTAAAACAGTCCCCACGACAGTGGGACCAAACGGCAGAAAAAGAAGATTATAATATACATAGCGTTGTAATTTTTTAAATTGGCGATTTTTATTGACTAAAATAACCTTGCATATAAATAAGTTTTGTGTAGCTACAAGTGCTACTAGTGAAAGTTAAAGGGCATATCGTTTGCTATAAGAAATCAAAACCCGCTCGAGACTGATGATAATTTTATTATTGACAAAAAATTTGAACTTAAAAAGTAGTAAAACATGAAAGAATAATAAAGCTTTGTATTTAAAATCGAATCTTATGCTAATTAGAAATGTACCGACCTGAAGGTACGTCTATGCTACATACGGGTATGGTGAGCTGATTCAATTTAAGTAAGACTTGGTCGAATGGAGGCCTAATGGCGTCAGATGACTTTTCCATTTTGAAGCCAAACCCGAAAACGGCGTCTACTACCAGATCGAAACCTTTGTCTACGAGAGTGCATTCCTTGGGGAGGTAGGAGAGAAAGGGGACATCCAATTTCTTGGCTTGGATGACTAGTCGTTCGTAAAAGCGGACGTGAAGGCCGCCTTTCGGAGCCCGAGGGTAATAAATCGATGGTTCGTATCCCTGTCCGTACAAATTTATTTTTTTCCACTTTACCCTTATAAGGCTAATATGTTGTCAACTAAAGCGAAATTTTGTTTTATAACTGCGTTTAAATGAATAAAACTTAGACTGTTCATCATGTAATAGAAAATAACTCTATTTAAAAAAGGTAAAATAGAATGAAAGCCAAGATCTTCCGATTTTTACCGTATGAAATTAGATATTAGTATGCAATTTATGGACTCGTTTTTGGTTGTTCGTCCTGTTCTGTCTAACTTTCAATTTTTCAATAATTGCTGTGGAAATTTATACGAATGGCTGTGGACTTATGTTCATTCAGTAATCTATTAACGCCCCTAGACAATTCGTTGGATTTAAAAGTGAAGGTCGCCGTTGATATTTAATTACTGATTTACCGTCTTTAAAATATTAATTTGCCATAATAAAAATTAAGGGGCCTAGCTGACCCTAATCATGACTTCGTCGCCTGCCGAGCCTAAATATATTTTTTGGACAGAAAAAAAGTAGTAGTAAATTATCATTGAAATGTAAGTGTTAACAATAAAATACATTTCAAGATGGCTGCTAAAAATCGTCTAAAAGTTCGCATGGGCCGCACATATATTTTTTAGCCCGCAGATAAAATTTTAGAATTGCGTCGCATCAAGCCTAACTAAAAAAGCCCATACTATCTAAAAATAATTTCAATCAACTCTTTTTTACATTTGCTGGCTGAAACACGAGTTTCGTATATATGGCAAAATCTGGCGTATTATTTTTTGCAGATTTCGATTTCTCATTAAGCCTACCTATTAATTATATACATAAATATAAATTTTGTCCCTCGTATAGAATACTTTTAAGAGATTTATTAGCAGGAGCATTAGAGGGAGTCAAAAAATAATTATAATTATTATGATGATGTTTCGTCCTATTCAAGGACATCGTCGGATTAATGCTCTTGCTAATAAATCTCTTAAAAGTATATACATAAAGCTTTTCCTTATAAAACTTCTATTATTATTTTCAAATAAAAGATGATTTTGAAGCTAGGGCATCTAAATTAGAGTAGTTTTGTGAGGTTTGTAGAAAATGTAGTAAAATTCCCAAATAATTTACTAAGTATATATGCAGCCATTAGAATCATTTTGTTTAAAAAATTACATTAACTTGAATTGATTAAAAGAGCTAATGTTATGTAATTATTTAAACATTATCATCATTCAATTACCTTAAAAAACTTAGGTAAGCTTTTAAAAGTAACTTCCATGGTCCAGAAATAAAGTTAATAACAAACACTACCCCTTTCCTTCAAATTTAATCCTTGTTATATTTTATAGACTAGATAGACTGCTCAAGATAAGTGTACCATTCTTCTGCCATTTTGAAATGTGCACAAATAAGGGAAGACATATAGATTATAGTAATTTTGGCTAATTAAAGTGTTTTTAAAACGTAATAAATAAATGAACTTGTTAAACATTAAAATTTTTTATAAATATAACAAAATGTGATGTTAAAGCAAATTGGTGTCATCTGCATTTTATTAAATAATCAATTATTAACATTCTTTTTATTTAATAACTAATGTGAAAGTTAAATTCAAAATGGTGAATGATACACATTTTATCATAGAAAACATATGACATGAGCAGTCTATGGTTATATTATTTAAAAAATATCGAATATTATGTCTTCTCTTGAATTAGTCCCATAATTACCATTTAAATCTTAGAGTTATGTTATAACAAATAAATTTTTACTATTTTCAAGCTATTATGTGCATACTCATAATTTTAATAAAGGTCAAAAAAATTCAAAGCATTTTACTATTCTATCCCCAAACCTAGCCCCCACTTTTTATTCAGCTTTTTATTATAGATCGTCATCAAACTAACAAACCAAATCATGGTCCGGATGTAACGCTAAAAACCCATCAATCTGACCAGATTAAAAAAAGGCACCGATTAAAGTGCCACACGGAATAGCAAGAAGTTCAACTGAGGATAATTGAAGCTATTGAGTGCTCCAGTGTGTAGGACAAGCTAAGAGCTCATTTCATATTCTGGACCCGTAAAACCGAAGCTGCAAATTGTGTAATATAATTCACTTGAAGCAACAACTAACATAATATTATGGCACGTCTACAACATTGATACAACATTATTAGCAAAGGTCCGATCCTCATCTGTAAAGGTAATTAAGTTTAGACTTGTGAAATATACCAAGATGGCATAATAAAATACACTCTTCGCGAACTCTATTATAAACAAAGACTAAAAAAAACTGCTCATCAACTTAAAATAAGTGTACTGTTTTCCCGCCATTTTGAAATGTGCACAAATAAGGGAAGGCCCTATAGATTACATGGTAATTTTGGTTAATTAAAGTGTTTTTTAAACTTAATAACAAATATTGAGCTAGTTGAACATTATAAACAACATTTTAAAATATATATAATTTACAAAATCTTTCGGTAAAAGTAAAAAAAAAATTATTAGCTTTTTTGCCTTAAAAATAATATCAGCTATTTTCTAATCATTACTTTTAAGGTTACATTTCAAAATAAATTATTAAGATATAAGAAACTAAATAGGGGATGTGGATAGTGGTTTTATGGGGCAAGCGTAGCACTTCACTTTAGTTTCCTTTGGTTAAATTTTGTAAGAGAGGAACTGATATTACTAAGGAGAAAATATTTTTATGGATACATGGGTTATAATTTTTAACCATTCTTGTTTCGCAAATAAATCTTACAAAAAGAGGAAAAGTTTTTCATGAAACTATTAGCCAAAATACAAAATGCTATTCTTCTAGTTTAAACGGGGCGCTGTTTCACATTTTTGACGAGTTGAAAAAAAAACATAGAAGAGAGTACATTTTAAATATTGAAATAAGGTTAAAATTACCCCAAAAACACAGTCCAAAAAATTATAACCATTTAGTGATGGATGACATTAGCTAAGGACAAGCTTAAAAATTAGGATCATGGACGCCATCTTGAATTGTACAAGTAGGAAAAATTATAGGTTTAGGAACTTACGAAAAATCTGAGATGCCTGGCGCACACCAAACCATCTCCCCCATTATTACCAGGTCCACAACACACTAAAACCAAGCCTCCTTTGGGCAGGCTCTTGAGCGGGTATGCATCCATTATCGCTTCTGCACAACTTAAACCTTTAATATTGCACACAAAAATTGAATAAAAATATTAAAAATTTCCATATTAAACTTAGTAAATATTTAAGATAAAAATATAAAAATAGCTAACCAGCCAACTCCATCAATTGCTCCAGCGTAAAGCCGTACTCGTCACTCATCAATTCTTGATCAAGCTTTTGAGCTTCTTCTTGACTACGAGCAAATATAATTATTTACGTTCTGCCGACATTAAAATATATATTTTGAAAACTTTAATTTTATAAAATATTAAAGAACTTTTGGATTTAAGGTGCATCCCTTGGCTAGGCCCATGGCAGCCAACCACTTATTATATTTTAAAAATTATGTTTATGCGATCATCTTTTGTTTTTTATTTTTACCTGTAAAATGCACAAACACAAACTTAAGTTAGGCTAGTTTACATTCGGCAATTTTTTTAAACGATCTAATTATATTTAAGGTTGTTTTAGATGTTTTTTTGTAGGAGGTTAACTTTTGTCTAAGTTGATTTTTGATGTTAGAGATTACAAAAATTTTCAGGTATTATTCAAACAAAAGGATTCCTAAAGTCTCTAACAGAGGCCAAATTTGTTTGAATTTTTATGCCCGAACCCGGCCCGGCCATGGGCCGGGCTAACAAGGTTGGGCAGTGGGGCCGGGCTTTTCTGGTATCTAATTCACCATATAAATGTTGCGCCAAAGGTTTGAAAAATTCTTGCCTATGACAATAGATTTAGCCGTGTGCAAATTTCTAAGGACAAGGGAATTTAAAAAATGAAAGTAATTTATAGTATACGTGGCAAATTTGGTGATTCTTCTTAGCTATGTAACATAGTAACGATTAACGAAACCTAACCGCCGATCTTAATAACTATCAAAAATTAAGGACTAATCATTAAGGATTATTCCTTATGATTTATTAGCAATGGTAACACGATAGCCAAATCGACGTGCATTATATCAACTATAGAACCCACTTATTCTACCGATCAAATCCTTAATACAGGGAAAGGCACCCTCCCCCCCCCCCTATCTCAAATATTCTTTTAAATAAAAATTTATATTTTGCCCCCCCCCGTCGCTCGCGTTTCAGATTTTAGCACAATTTTATTTAGCTTGCCTGCTACAAAACGCAAAACTAAATCTAAATAACTAAGAGTTTCTGGCAACAAAAATCTATAGAGATCCGCACGCTCTGACTAGTGGCATTATCACTTGTCGAGATGGGCGTAGCCAGCATTGGAATTAGAGGGGGGGGGGCAATAATGATTTAGGGAGGGGCAAAATGATAATTTTGATTAAGTCTAGCCATAAATTCAATAAATTTCAACCATTTTTTGACTTTAGGGGGGCTACGCCCATGCTTGTCTAGGACTAAAAATGAATAGCCACAAAAATATGGGCCAAGTGATGGAGAAGGGGGCCTGACTGAATTTGCAATACATAACACAGATGGGCTTTTAGTATAATTGGTGTGGTAGAGGTGGAAGAACGGCTGATGGAGTGCCGAATCAATAGAGCTCTTAAAAGCGTTAAATGCAGGTGAAACTGGAGAGTAGGGGTTAAGTATTATACCATTACGGTAATTGATAGATATAACCACAACCACACATCTGAGAGCTCAAGGAGAGAGGCCTTAAATATTATTTTTATGCATATATATTAATAACACTTAACACTCCCCCCCCCCTTCTTTGCCTCTAAAAGCCTCATTTCTTCAAAAGGGTCAAACCAAGAAATTCGTAACTTTTATGTCAATCGATAAGAAAACCATAAAAAATTTTGCCACTACTCTTACTAGATCTACTTTTTTAGAAAATAGGCAAGCCTTCAGGCTTAAATTTTCTAGTTTTATAAATTTTGAGGGGCGTAGGGGAGGCGGGCAGGGGCAGCTGCTTTTAAAAATTATTATTTTGCCCCTCCCTAAATCATTGTCCCCCCCCCCTCTCTAAATCCGATGCTGGCTATGCCCATATTTTATTGCTATAGCCTCCCAAAACTGTTTTTTTCCCTGAAATGAGCCGATTTCTTAGCGCGATAACGTATAATAAACAGGTATTTATATGTAATGGGGACTAAGAGAATGCTTAAATAATTTAGTAAATAGACTACATAGACTGCTCAGTTTCATATGGTAAAATGCGTAGCATTAAATCCAATCCACCCCTTTGAATTTAACTATCTCCCCTGTCTTTCTGCAATGATCTATTGCTAAAACATAAATAGTGAATTTACCTAGCTATTAATTAATAATAAAAAAGAGTGTTAATAAATGAATATTTTGTAGACAATAAATTGCTTCAACATCACATCATCACAGTATTTTATTTTTTAGTTTTATGAATTTTGTAAATGGTATATATTTTTAAATGCTGTTTTTAATGTTTAACTAGTTCAATATAGTTTATTGCGTTTTAATCAAAATGGCGGAAAAATGGCACAATTCTTTAAAAGTTGATGAGCAGTGCCTACCTAGTCTATGAATGTATATCGTGAAAATAAAATTAATTTTAACCTCGAGTTCTATTGGAAAAACCTAGTAGGTCCGTTGTAATTTATAAAAATCAATCAATTAAGAAGGGGAAAATGATCACGTGAAACGTCAAGCTCCCTCCCCCCTAGATTTAGGTTAAAATCTGACACAAAGGGTAAAAAATGACATGTTTCACTATGCATAAGCCATAAGAAATATCCACGTCGATATTCAAAATTAATCTTAAACCACTGCATATCACTCAAACATATTTAAGGCAATGTCTGTTATGCCAAATTTAATTTGAAAAAAAATAATTTTGTTTAATTTAGAGATATGGTAATGCAAAAGTATTTGATCCCAAACAGTCGTGGGGGGGGGGTTTGTTTTGACGAGTTTCTTCCGTCGTGATCGGGTAAGTGGCATCATGCCTTGATTAATCTCCACTTAGTTTTTATAAACTTTGTCCACTTGCCCTTTGTCACGTGACACTCTCCTCCCCGGTACCTCCATGTCCACTACTTTTCGAAACTTACTTCATTCGTCTCCCTTCTTAATATATGCCCGTCCAATCCATACCACCTTAGCCGATTAATGCTTAACTCCCAGAAACGCACTTTTTCGTATTTCAATTTTTAAACCGCGATTCTTTTAAATAGTTTTTAAATATTATTTAAGAGAACTGTATTTATCAAAAAAAATTTATTGCCTTTTTTTCTTTTTCTTCTGAATCTCAATCATTAAATTCTAAAAATCACCGCCAATATAGGAATTAATTTTCAGCGGGGGACGATAAACAAACCAAAATTAGAGAAATGTTTAAATTACCATGATAAATTAAAATATTTGTTTTTAATTTCAAAACTATCGTATTAAAAGTGCGAAATCCATGGGAGTAGTTTATATAATTTCTTAGTTTATATGACAAAAATAAAAAGTAGGCAAAGGCCAAAAAGCAATATAATTTTATAAAGTGCTGAAAAAGAACATAAAGTCCACAAGCAAATTATCTGATTTTTAATAACGGTATACTTTAAAAACAGCCAGGGAAAGGAACTATTCTTAATTAAACCACACGACCTAAATTTTTATTATTCAATAAATAAATTAAACAATTGATATTAACGTGTACATATTAACTATTTCTTCACTGTAAATCCCTTTTTGTTATAGAATAAAAGTATTTTTAATATTTTTATATATAATTTTAAATTCTCTTATTCAAAAACTCTTCAATTTATGCAATAAACAATTTAGTTTTAATTTTATATTAAATTTGTCAAATTTCTAATATTTTTAAATCAGCGGAGATGAGTTTGCCATTTGGAGTTTATTTATATTTATATATATGCCTACAAGGTCTTATAAACCTAGACTTGATTGTTTTTTATTAATTATACTAATCATTTAAGATCAACAAATTTTATTATTGATAATTTAAAATTTTCAAGCAATACCAATTTATTTTAAATAATTTTTAACAAATTTATTCAATATCTAGATTTAAATTTGGCCAAATGTAAAGCTGTAAAATAAACACATAATAAAGTAGGCTTTTTAAAGAAATTAAATTTAGAAAAATAACCCGATAGTAAAATCATTTATTTAGATGAAGACATTACATTTTTTTAAATTTTCTTAAATTGACAACAAAAAAGAACATATTTTATAAATAGATATCTTAATTAATCTGTGATAAAAGTCAATTTATTGCTTCTGATAAGTTTCAAAATGAATGTGAATAAAGGTTCACATAATTTAACAATACAATAGTTCTAATAAATATAAAGAGGCTTTATTTATAAGATTATTGGTGGCAATATTGAAGCCATAAACTATTATAAAAAAGGTTTCAATTTCAATTCTCATATTGTTTAGCTATTTAACAACATAATTTTAATTAACTTGTTATATAATAATCATACCTTAGATATATTTTGGAACCGTTTCCTTGTGAATCTTGAGAATATTGGCGAGCCATAAGTTTTTGTAATGGCGAATATGTAAGTAATTGATAAATTCGTTTGTGATGGTAATTGGGACTGCTGCGATATATTGCTAAATTATTAATGAATTCTCTTTTATTAGAAACCCTTAATAATTTTGAAAATCACGAAGTTAATAAATTATTTATAACATAATTACAAAATGATATAATTGGTTTTTTTAAACTGCGCGTTAGTCCTTGGATCATATGAATTTGCACATTGGCTTTTTGGGACATCAGCTGAGTAGTGCAATGGCGCTGATATCGGCAATCTTGGACTGATATAACCTAGTGCTGGTGAAACGCTCAGCACTAGTGCTTTTTGCGCCTCCCCGCTACATAGCATAGTCGCTTGGATGCGCTATAAGCTATAGCGTTAGTCACATAAGGCGCTATTAGCTATAGCACATAGTCACTTGGAGGCGCTAAAGCTATAGCACATAGTCACTTGGATGCGCTAGAGCTATAGCACATAGTCTCTTAGAGGAGCTAAAGCTATAGCACATAGGCACTTGGAGGCGCTATAGCTATAGCGCATAGTCACATAAGGCGCTATGCGCTAGAGCTATAGCATATAGTCACTTGGAGGCGCTAGAGCTATAGCGTTGCGCTAACACCGTTATAAATGTATAGGTTAAATTGCATTATTATGCGCACATGTGGTTTGAAAATATTTAAGAAAATTAATAAGTTACAAAAAAAACCATAAATTATGTTGACTTCTATTGTTTGGTTACAATTTCCCACAAAATGGCGGCTTCTATACTTGCTGCAAAATTATCAGCTGTTCGGCAGGATATGATGTTATTAGTCTATGTCGGCAATGTTATATTTGCCTCTTCTTTGATTCATTGACTAACCTACAAAATGAACGATAGGTATGCTCAAGAAGCAGCCCGAGGAGACCCGATCATTAATGCTAAAAAACGACACTACTTGCCCTTAACCCGCAACCCAATGCGAGTATTATTAGCTATAATGCTATGATTACACCCTCGGACAAGTTAAATACGTCGGTGTATCTCTGTGCACGGATAAGTACACTACGCTAGATGTCTCGAAAGAAAATTACAACATCTATTAGCAGGTTCAAACAATGTCATAGAATTTAAAATTGCAAAATGTTTTCAAGAACCACCAAACTTCGACTAAACAAAACAGAAATCCTCCCAGACTCTTTTAAGGCTGTTAGACCTAGAACCTCAGGACAAGCTCAATCAAAAGCATACAAACAAAGGTAAACAAAGTGCTGAGAATCGTTTGTCAAATCTTCTACCCAAGAATATTTAGCGATGAGAATTTAATGTAGCTATGCAAAATACTCCGGTGAATATATAATTATGGCTAAAAAGTGGAAATTCTTGGCGCACCCGTTTCGGAGAGGTTCCCCCAATCTCTGCATGTCTACCCCCTACTAGAATACCGCAAATGCCGTGGAGCGTGGACCTACAACACGTCCAAGACCATTTAGATGCGATCCTCATAGACAGGGACGCTTTGAAAATGTTTGTCAGCAATCACCTAAATTACAAGTTATCTGCTAACACGTTAAAGAAATTGATTACCATCCATAAACCACCATGCCCCCTTCCTGCAGTTTCACAATGATTCAAAGCAGATACCGGTGTGCAACCGAACAAGGTAAACTATTTCTTAAAGAATTCCAGCGCATCCCGCAGATGGTTTGCTAATATTTGTTTCAGTTTATCCTGAAAGGCGCATAGCCCCCCCCCCCATTTATCGCCTCGACCGGTATCACCAGATCTCGTAAGCGGTTCCAGTTGATGTGGTTTTCTGATAACAGCCTTGCCTGTAAGCCTATATCGCGTAACCCTAATGAATTGGTCCGCCATTCTGTTTTGCAATTCTTTGTTTCCAAGTTGCAGGTTAGCTGCGGCCTTGAGTCTATTCGCGTACATGTATATCGCCTATTCCACCTCTCGTCGAACCACTGAGTCATATCTCTTTGCCATCACACATGAATGGCAAAACAAATGCATAATGTGAATTGTAGCTTGAAAGTTCTGAAGTGTCCCATGATGAGTTCAATTATAAATCTTTGGCAGACACATGATTGAATCTATTAGTCTTCTAAAATAGTGGAAGATGCTCCCAAAATCAATAGTTTAGCAGGCACAGAATTAACTGGGATGCTCAAAAAATCCCTAGAAATTTTAGCCAAATTTTTATAAATACTTTGTTTAATTACCATTAAAAATATCATCATATCAGACAGGATGATGCAATTATTGCGCATTTTGAAGTTGTTTTAAAACTATTCAATATTTTTCAGGTTCACAATTCCTATTATAAATGCTTAAAATAAAAATATTTTATTAAAAAATTATTTACAAGTCCGATGGGCCACTCCTATTTTTTGAACAAGCTAGATTCTTGTTGTACGATACAACTTTAAAACCTTTGCCGACTCATGGCCTATTTTAAAAAATAATGATATGGATATTTGTATTATACCATGTCTTTATTTTTGCTACGCTTATGTATGTAACTTTGTTTTCGTAAAAATAAACTTTTTAACCATTAAAAAAATTACTAAAATTAAAATTTACGCGAATATAGATTTTAAAATTGGGTGTGTAAAATATGCAATATTAAAGGGATTCCAATTATTTAAATTAAAAATTAACGTCCTTGAATGTGTATTATAAAATATAGAAGTATAAACTAAATTTATTATTTATGATTATGATGAAAAAAATTTAAGCCGGGATCTCGAATATAAAATCTCATCGTCTCGTATCGAGGTCTAATATCTCTTCTCGATTTTTATTACGATTATTCTTGGTTTTTCCGCTTCACTCTTCAAGGTTGAGACAAGACTGTGGCATATGTCGTGACATATGCCGATCCGATAATTGTGGCATCTTGCTAAATTTAATTTATTATTAATAAATCCCAAATCATCCTCTTACACACGCGCTATCTATCACGAAGAAGATCAACCGTTATACGCATCCCCCTCCCATATCACGATGATTATCAGTTTTTATCGATTATTATAGCACATCGCTTGTTTCACTTGTTACTCATAATTATCGATTTTGTTAACGATATATATTGAAGATTCATATTACTATATACTCATTCTTAGTTTTTTGTGTTACGCGCGCTCGCGCGCGTAACGTAACAATTATAATGTGTAGTTTAAAATAAAGTTGGATAAATTGGTTTATGTAGATATTTGAAATTAAAATGGAAGCCCAGAAATTTTAAAAGTTTGAATCTCTTATTTATTAAGAATTCATTATTATGGCGAGGAAAAGGTCTAATTTTGATGGAAACTTATAAGGGTTATGTTAAATTTTGAATGTCAATTTTGTTGGAACTCTTAATATGGTTTATATTAATTTTTGGTTACGAAAAAAGGCCAGTAATTTGTTTTAAAGTTAAAGCTACGGATATTTTTGAGGCTCTGAACTCTATGAGTTATCCTCATGTTAAATTTTGAGGCTCTGAACTCTAGGAGTTATCCTCGTATGTTTTGAGGCTCTGAACTCTATGAGTTATCCTCAGTGTTTTTATAAAGTAGCATTAGTGATAAATTTAATTGGTGGCCTGATTGAAATGATCAAAAGTAAATATGTCGTTTAAGTGATATTTTGTTTCTGTAAGGTCAAGTTTATTTTGGGTAAAGGGTAAGGTGTGGCATAAGGCCAGATTTGGATTTTTCTTCCCCGGTGTAGGGTTGTCAGATTCAAGTATTGTCAGATTCAAGTGCGTAATAGAACGCACTAATTGGCTACAAGCGTAAAAGTAAACAAGATCACGGGATTTTCGCCACATCGCCATTGGTTATGAACTTTATACAGAACAATTGAACGCGTAAAAAACACTCGTTAGGAGAATAATAAACAAGTGTTGCCAGATTCAAATTTAAGTAAGAAATTTATTGATACATGCAATATAATTTATTGTTAGTTACAATTTCTTCTATAAAAGATTCAGAAATTCAGATTATTATATTTGATTTTGGAACATACAGAATTTATTACTTTTTACAAATAAAATAACATCACTTAAGAAAGTAATAAAAAATTATTGTTAATTACAATTTCTTTTATAATATTCTTATTCAGTTATGCCTAGTCTTTTTGCATATGACATTTATCAATACCCTGCACCTAATATCATATCTGATAAATTTGATATCCAGCAAAAATGTTATTTAAAAAGAAAGGCCAAACAAAAAATGGGCATTGTTGTAAATTAATCATGATAAATTTTTTTTTAAATTAGTTCATGCTGTTCCAATGTGGTCACATATTGCTGTATATGACTCCCAAACTTAATATGACCTGCTGTTTATTTGGCTTCCCAAAAGTAAAAGATTAATTATAAGTTAATTGTTTTTATAGGGACTAATTAAGGTGAACTGGTACAAAGCATTGCTTCACCTCTGCCTATCACTTTCAATCTAATGGCTTAGTCAAGCAACCAATATCAATCATACCTGGGCTGTCAATTCACCCTCTTATCCAAAATTATCATCATTTGAGATATATGTTTTAGCATTATTTTATAAACAATTGTTTTTAAATATTGTATTGTTTTCTTTGTTCCAGATTGTTAATAAAGCTACTTTGCAATTCATAAACATTTGTTTGAATTGTATAAACTCTTTGTAAGAATATAACATATAAAAAATAAAGCAACAATACCCTTTAATATAATAAAACATAATTCCTAACCTAAAGAATGATCATATCATAAAAATAAATTGGTTGAGCAATTTAATTATAAAATACACATTTTAAGAAATAGGGGTCAAAATTTGTTAATTTTTTCTAATCCATAAAAAAGGATTCATCATAAATAAGTAGCTATATATATTAAATTAAATTGATATATTTAATTTTATTCAATTTTGAATTTGTTTAAAAAATTAAAAATGGCTGTATAACATATAAAAAATAGGGTCAAAAAATAAATTTTTAAACAAATTAATAAAAATTAAGATTCATTATAATTATGCAATTTAAACTATTGTCTTAGTACCCTTTAATATAATAAAACATAAATAATTAAACCTAAAGAATGATCATATAAAAATAAATTGGTTGAGCAATTTAATTATAAAATACACATTTTAAGAAATAGGGGTTAAAATTTGTTAATTTTTTCTAATCCATAAAAAAGGATTCACTATAAATAAGTAGCTTTATATGTTTAAGTTTAATTGATATATTTCATTTAATTCAATTTTGAATTTGTTTACATAATCAAAAATGGCTGTCAATCATGACATATGTCAATCAAAGTCAGATTGACAATTGAATCTGACAATACGTGAATATGATAACCTGACACCGGTGTAGGGTTCTAATTGTGCGCAGTGATAAAAGTGCGCATACATATAATTGGTCAATATAGAAATAGCTTAAAATGATTAGCGTGATTGTTATCACCACGTGGGGTACCACGAATTTTGATAGGCTTGCATACCAAAAAGACGCTAGAAAAACACACATGAAAAAAGTGCGTTATAAGAGTCCGCATAAAAATCCCAAAACAAGTAAAAATTTTATAAATAAATAACTTAATATACAGCTCTCTTATAAAAATAGGTCTCAAAACAAGTATTCAAATCCCAAAACAAGTAAAAACCTTTAAAATAACTTAGGATTGTTTTTAAAAAACTTTGCATTAAATTTTTATATCTTATCATCAATGTACTTATAAATGTGTTATTTATAAATATAAACTTAATATACAGCTCTCTTATAAAAATACGCCTCAAAACAAGTATTCAAATCCCAAAACAAGTAAAAACCTTTAAAATAACTTAGGAATGTTTTTAAAATACTTTGCATTAAATTTTTATATCTTATCATCAATGTACTTATAAATGTGTTATAAATTTTATAAATAAATAACTTAATATACAGCTCTCTTATAAAAATACCCCTCAAAACAAGTATTCAAATCCCAAAACAAGTAAAAACCTTTAAAATAACTTAGGATTGTTTTTAAAATACTTTGCATTAAATTTTTATATCTTATCATCAATGTACTTATAAATGTGTTATAAATAATTGACTCATGCATTTAATAAAAACTTCAAATACTGTGCATTAAATTTTTATATCTTATCAATATACTTATAAATGTGTTATGAATAATTGACTCATGCATTTAATAAAAACTTCAAATACTTTGCATTAAATTTTTATATCTTATCAATATACCTATAAATGTGTTTTAAATAATTGACTCATGCATTTAATAAAAACTTCAAATACTTTGCATTAAATTTTTATATCTTATCAATATAATTATAAATGTGTTATGAATAATTAACTCATGCATTTAATAAAAACTTCAAAATCTGGAAAGGATTGTTTTTAAAATAATTTGTATACTTAATTAATTTAATTAATTTTTAATATTATTTGTTTAGGACAACTTAATATATAACTTTTTAAATCTTTTAGATGTCAAAATATAATTTTGAGGAGATAATTAAATATATAAAGGAGGGACTGATGCCTGATATATATGATAGGAATCAGAGGGCCTATCTTAAAAGAAAGGCAGCTCTTTTTACCATTAAAAATGAGAAACTATATCACAAAAGAGTCAAAAACATAGGAGGTATTAAGACAGGTATCATTATTAAAATTTACTGTAAATTGTAATCTTTAGAAATGCTGGCAAGGGTCATGATGACGAAGGAAGAGATTATAAATGTTATCAAATTAAACCATGATGGCCTCAGTGATAGCATACATGCTAAAAGCTTGGGGGGCCATCTTAAGTTTAATCGTACTCAAGAAAAGATAGCAGAGAAGTAATAGTTTATACAATTTATATTTAAGGTTTAATAATTCTGTGAATAATTTTACATTGTATTAATGTTTGATTGTGTTCTTATATGTTATGATTAGATATTGGTGGCCTAACATGACAAAAGATGTTAGAGAATACGTTGGGTCTTGTCATGCATGTCAGACCCACATGGCTAGAATTGATAAGGCCACCCCATTTCTTCATAATGTGGCTGTTATTCCAGCCCCTTGGAAACAGGTTGGAATAGATCTTTGCAATTTGCCTACAACAGAACAAGGCAACATTTGCATGTTAGTGGTAATAGATTACTTTTCAAAATGGGTTGAGGCCAGGCCCATGAAGTCTCATTCGGCCACGGAGACTTGTTACAATTTGTGGGAAATCTTTTGTCGGTGTGGTCGCCCCAAAGTAAATAACTTAATTGAATCTTTATATAGTTTTAGATTGTAATAAGTGACCAAGGTCGTGAGTTTGTCAACTCACTGACAGAGGGCTTGTATGCCCTTACTGGAGTCAATCATAGGATTACCTCCGCCTACCACCCACAGGCTAATGGTCTGGTTGAAAGAGCCAACCGGACCATCGTTAACTCCCTGGTTAAAGTTTTGGAGAACGAGACAAACAAATGGGACATTGTTTTACCTGGAGTATTGCATGCTTTACTTACCAGGAAACAACGGTAATTTAAATAGAAGTCTGAATGATTTTTGTAGGTCCACAAAGTTCAGCCCGTGGGTGCTGATGTGGGGTCGACAACCCGATCCTTTTTTTTCGGATGATGAAGATGATGACGAGATTCCTGACATAGTGGAAAACGATTACGAGTCATTTGACTTTGAAAGGCTCATGGATAAATCCAGAAAGATTTATGAAGTAGCCATGGTCAACATAATGGGTGCCCAGTCCAGACAGAAGGCTGATTATGAAAAGAGGCACCACTTGAAACCGGGTTTTCAAGTGGATGATGTAGTCCTGGTTTTTAATTGTAGGCGGGCTGACCGAAAAGGCGACAAGATGTTACCCTCATGGATCGGGCCATACAAGATTGCCTCTGGTCATAATGGTATTTGATATATAATCTTATTTAACTCATTTAAAGGAACTTACACTCTCAAAACAATGGAGGGGGTGATATTAAAAAAAAAACTCATGGAGGAAACATCAAATTGTATAAAAGTGGAATGAATAGTAATTAATTTTTGATATTCTTATATCTATTAAAAGTGTCCGAAAATCCTGGCAAGAGAGCCAGACGTGTGAAGATGGAGCCCAATATCGGTATTGATATAATGAAACTTTAAATATAGTTGATTTAGAAAAAATAAGAACTCACAAGAAAGTGGAGAAAAAAGCAAACAATGAACATTTTGGTAAAATTTTTCTTTGTTATAATATGAATAGTAACTAATGTTCAATATTTTTTTATTTATAATTAGTGTCCCACAATCTTGTTGAGGGAGTCAAAGTTGTGAAAATTGAGCCTAATTTCGGTATTGATATATTGAAACTTTAAGTATAGCTTGATTTAGAAAAAGTAACAACTTCGAAGATTACTACGGTAGGGGAGAATGTAAAAGCAAGCAAGGAAGATTCGGGTAAAACTTTTCTTTGTTTTAATTTATTTTTTAGATGGGGAATCTTTAGAATTCATTAGCCATAATGCTAAAGAATTGAAATTTTGTTCCTTGAGTGAGGATTGGTCAAAAGAACAAATGGTGAAGTAAATATATATATCTTTAATTTGCAAATATATATCAATTCAAGGTTAGGGATCTTCGGTCGGTTGAAGCCTGTGCCCCAGGTTGAAAAACCGTTGGGCAAACCCGTAAGAGTGCAAGATGTGGTGGGAGATGGCAACTGCTTTTACCGTTGTATGAGCATAGCCATCTTCCAAAAGGAGGATCAGCATGCGATTATCCGCTCACATATGTGTGGGGCATTTTTACAAGAGGATATAAGTGGTGCTATGCTACCTTATCTCCACCCATATTCTTCTAGTTCGCAATATTTGGTGGAGAAAAACATGTGGACACTGGAGGTTTGGTCCACAGAAGTGGATATAATCCTAGCGGCAACAGTTTTTAATATAAATATATATGTTTATTCTTATCAATTGGGCCTATGGGCTCCTTATACACCGAAATTGAACAACGAATTATCAACTCATAATATTTATTTATATCATCGTATCAATCATTTTCAATATATATTAGATTGTGAATAAATTTATTTCCATCTATTGATACAATTTATAAAATTAAACATCAAACAGAGAATTATCATAAATTGAGACAGAAATTTATAGAATAGAAAAAAATGTGGACAGAAGTTTATGGATAAAAAGTAAAATATCAAAAAATTAGACAGAAACTTGATAAATATCCACAGATTTAGACAGAAATTTATAAAAATCAAAAAATTACACATGAATTTATAGATAAAAAGAGAAATGTTAAAAAATTTAGACAGAAACTTGAGAGATAGCCACAAATTTAGACAGAAATTTATAGAATATCCTCAAATTTAGACAGAAATTTATATAAAAAAAAATCAGAAATTTATAGAATATCCTTAAATTTAGACAGAAATTCATAAAAAAATTTAGACAGAAATTTATAGATAAACAGAGATATTAGACAATTAAAAAATATTAATATTATTTAAACATTTGTAGTTATAATTAAATTTATAGATAAACAGAGATATTAGACAATTAAAAAATATTAATATTATTTAAACATTTGTAGTTATAATTAAATTTATAGATAAACAGAGATATTAGACAATTAAAAAATATTAATATTATTTAAACATTTGTAGTTATAATTAGTAAAATCAACTGAATTATATGGATGAATCAACTGAATTATATGGATGTCGTGTAAACGTGATTGACGTGTGTAAAAATTTCAAAGTGTATCTGTCATTAGAACGTGATTGACGTGTATATGCGTATTTCCTACTTTGCGCACAAACTTAACCTTACACCTGTAGGGCCCCCGCGTACCGTTTTATTCCAGTTTTGGTAAATTGCAGTTTTAATAGTTTAATTTAATTACCCTTCTTCTTTAAAAATAGATCCAAGGTCACTCTTGCTTCTAAATTTTTCCCCCTTCATCATGAATATAATTTAATCGTTAAATTTCCCCGCACGTTCATGTTTGTATTATTTACCTCCCCTCCGATCATTATTGTTTACCTCTTATGTATATCACTGATCATTATTGTACCAGTCCGCTTGTTGATACGCTTATTGTTTATTGTGCGCTATCATCGTAGCTATATAAAGCAGTGTTCAAAAACATATTGTAATCTTAATCGTTGCCTTGATAATGGTCTTAATAAATTTTTAAAGTGGAATAATGTCATGTCCCGTCAACGGGACATGATATATTTTAGGGCCATTATTATATCCACTTAAAAGGAAACGAAATATTAATTTTAATTTCTAGTCCTATTTGTCTTTATATTTTAAGATCTACCGCGATTTAATTAGATACTAAATATTTGTGTGACTACATCTATTTCCACTTTAAAAATTTATTAAGACCATTATCAAGGCAACGATTAAGATTACAATATGTTTTTGAACACTGCTTTATATAGCTACGATGATAGCGCACAATAAACAATAAGCGTATCAACAAGCGGACTGGTACAATAATGATCAGTGATATACATAAGAGGTAAACAATAATGATCGGAGGGGAGGTAAATAATACAAACATGAACGTGCGGGGAAATTTAACGATTAAATTATATTCATGATGAAGGGGGGAAAATCTAGAAGCAAGAGTGACCTTGGATCTATTTTTAAAGAAGAAGAAGGGTAATTAAATTAAACTATTAAAACTGCAATTTACCAAAACTGGAATAAAACGGTACGCGGGGGCCGGGGAAGAAAAATCCAAATCTGGCCTTATGCCACACATATTGAGACACTACTTAAGAAGACAAACTATTCCTTATACTTCTTATACTTATGTACGGTTTATGGTAAAACCCTCAAATTTTTGCATTGGAGCGACAGTGGGAGAGCCTAATTACTTTTGAATTAAAACTGGATTACATCGAGGATCGGCTCTAAGTTCTTTTATATTCAACATATTTATGAACACGATAACGAGGGTTACCCGAATGTCATCTACTTGATATATGATATAAACTTATAATATAGTATCATGCGAAGAGACAAAGAAGGAAATATTCGAGGAAGTGGAAGAGTGGTCTAAAAGTCAAATATCAAAAAACGGCTACGTTACATGGAGATTAAGGTCACTGACACTCCATCGCTGAATGACCGAGTGAGGTACCCAAAAGTCAACAGGTATCCGTGCCTCGATCCGAATATACATCAGGGAGGATGCGCAAAGAAATTCAATGCACGGATATAAAAATAATAACTAAAATGGGGAAGTGTATCCGGTGAAATCTGGGACAAGAAAATAACAGTAATATGGCTGGAGTGCATAGCAAATCTATCGTAGGACCCTCTTTACTTTAAAGACGTGGAACATTGGTATCAAACGCCGCGGATAAAAAGTTAAGAGCCACATAGAGGAGACTGATACGATGGAGCTTGTGGTACATAAAGCTCGACCACATAACGAATGACTGCCTAAAGGCAAAAATTGGTATTACCTATGGCAGACATGACAAACAAAAATTGGCTAAGGAGATATGGACATATGCTAAAAAGGGATGAATTATGTAAATTCAATAGTATCGGATATGGAAGTGCCGGGAAAGAGAAGGGCGATATTTTATTAATGCCACGAGCTGAATAAAAAGATGAATCCAGTCGTATCTATTATTTAATCTGGAGGAAATTAATCAAAACATACCCCACGACTGTGGGACCATACCATATACACAATAAAAAGGAAAATGATTCTATGGCTCTATTCGATTTAAAAATAAATTATTATTCAAAAATCAGAATGCTCACAATAAATTTTTGGGTTTTAGGGCTTTTTAAGGGAAAAGTAAAACTCTTACTATCATCTGAACGACTTATACATTTTGGTTTAAACAAGTTAATATCTGAAAACTAGGAGGCAACTCCAAAAAATAATAACAATTATAGTGTGGGCAAATATGCTTAAAAATAAATACGATATTAAATCCACAGACATATCATAAATCTCTACATGGCGCTGAAATCTGGCTGTTCATGGATTATTCCATCTTGGCTAATGACATCTTTTAAAAGGAATGCTAATATATAAGGATCACGCTTAACCATTATTATAATCAAATCAGTAGCTGCCTGTATCTCTTTAACTTATTTTCAAAGTCACTTAATGATCAACAAATGTAAAATATCAAATCATACTATTTTTCTTTTACCCCAAAACACCTAAACCAAACTAAAGGTCGACTAATTAAAACAGAGGAAAAACCTTTGCTTAACAAAATTATGACTAAGCCTAAAGGTTGACTAAACAAAATACACTAACAAACTATGGTCTGTTTTGGTTTAGTTGACTAACCCCAAAGTTCGGCTAAGAAACCCAGGTCTGTGAGCTTTTAAACAAAACATTATAGAATTCATTATAGGTTTTCTGAACAAACTTTTATGTTACACCCCTTTGTTGGTTTTATGGGTCTATATAAAGCAAAACAAGTTTTATTGTATTTTAAAAAAAGGTGCGAAAATCAGATTTTTTAATAGCTTTAACAAAAAATATTATCAAATCTCTGTACAAATTTAGTGGATTTAGGATTTTTGATCTGGTAGTTTGGTACATATTGACCTCTAACTAGTCGCAAAGTTTTTATTTAAAAGAATGATTTAAGGAAATTGTTATTTAAAACAAATTTATCTTTGAAATATCCGTTAACATTCCCTTGCATACTTAGCCATGTGAATTAAAGTACCAAGTAGCCAGGGGGTGGCAGGCAGGGAAGGGTGGCTGCCCCCTGTAAATTCAGAAAATCTTCAAAGCTTATTATAATTATGATTATATACTAATCATTTTGCCCCTCCCTAAGTCATTATTGCCCCCCACCCTTAATCCAATTTTGGCTATGCTTATGCAACGCTACATTATTAAAATTCTTAATTTTTGTAGTATAATTCTGAAAATGAAAAGACGTGTGGGCTTTTTGCCAAATTCCAAATGCATCCCATTAATGGGTTTAGATAATTTTGTAGTTATAGTAGCGCTGTGTCGCTCATTGTTAACTTATAAAATTTTGCCCATGTAATAAATTCTTTAGGCATTCATAATTAATTAATTAACTTGCTAGAGATTTAATGGATTTAAAATGCTAAACTTTTAATTAGTAATTTAATTTCTCATAATTCAGGCCTTCAAGACATTTACAAAAAGTGTATATACATTAAAATCTCTGTAAAGACATATAATTTTCAATTAAATTCAAAAATACTTAAGTAATAATACACATTTGTTAGACTTTTTGATAAGTTATGCTAATTGTGTTATAAACAATTTTCGCTCACATTCATACTTTTGGTACAAATATGGAATTTTTAGTAATATTAATCTGCGCAGCAAAATCCGATATTAAGACACGCCCTTGAAATAATATTTAGAACATTTAAAATAATCGTTAGTATATATTTCTATAAATAAGCATTGCCTATGAAGCAAGCATGGGCGTAGCCAGGTTTTGGATTAAAGGGGGAGGGGCAAAACGTTTAAAAGTTCAATCAGGGGGGGCCAAAACCTAAATTTTTTTAATTTTTAAGGGTTTCTGCATTGAAAAAATTTTTTTTCATCATTTGGGGGGGGGGGATAATCTCATATTATGTCTAGACTTAAATAATCGTTTGCAACACAATTATAAAATTATTTATTACACATAATATTATTGCACGATGAGTTAAATCCATTTGTCTAAGGGAATGTAAGCGTATTGCACATCGGACTGAGCTTTAAAATAAAATGTAAATTGCCGTAGTCAGAATAATATAACATGAAAGGGGAAGCGAGGTTATAATTTAAGGAAAGGGTAAAAAAATTAATTTTTGTATTTTTAAAACATAGTTTTGTTATAATTCTATAATAATTTTAAATTCAAAGTCTTTGCCGCGCAATTTTGCTAAGGAAATGTGTCACTCTCTTGTTTAAAATCACTTCCAACCTCCGGGCGGGTTGGAAGTGATTTTAAACAAGAGAGTGGTGGACTTGTTGTATCGTCTGAATTTAGGTAAGGAATTGTAAATGAATAAGATCCGTAATTTTTGTCAGCGTAATTGTAACCTAGTAGACGGGGATCGAATGTTTCACATATTTCTTTTGTCGCACTCTGGAATTTTGGAACCATACCTATATCAAAAATAAAAAAAATAAAAAATTTGTATATAATCCCATAGCTTCTGCTCTCATTTCATTGCAAAAGAATTTTAATTAAAAGACATAACATTTTGGTCTTCAGAGAAGCAGATGTTGATAGGTAGCATAGTTGTGATTTAATTGTTTTTGTTACTAATTTTATAAATCTTATCTTTAAAACTTTGCATAACAAAGTCCGCGGCAAAGGCTTGGAAAAAGGATGGAATTTAAGCAACAAGACTTACAAATTCAAAACTTTAATTGGAAAAATGGCTTAAAAGAAGTTTAATTTAATTTCGACCAAAATATATTACTTATTACAATTGTTATTTTGTGGTTATATGTTAAAATAAAATGTATAAACTCATATAATTACGATAAAGCCTTTAAAGATGCAATTTATGGGCTCACTTTCCATTTTCCGAAGTAACGCACCGAACGTGTAACGCACCTTCGTGTAACGCGCCGAACGTGTAACGCACCTTCATGTAACGCACCGAACGTGTAACGCACCGTCATGTCACGCTCTGAGCGCTTATGCCTCTCTAGATATGGTTTTTGCTAGGGCGTATGTTTAATTGCTATGCAATTTATGATTTTTTTTTAAATTACTATATTGTTCCTGTTAATACCAGTGATGTTTTTTTAGCTTAACATTTTTATATTAATAAATTGTTCCTGTTAATACCATTGACATTTATTTAGCCTAACATTGATTGTTTATGTTACTAGCATTAATAAATTGTTCCTGTTAATTTATACCATTGACGTTTTTTTGGGCTGACATTGATTGTTTATGTCACTACCATTGATAATATTCCGTTTTTTTGACTCTTATGATTGTTTATGTCACTACCATTGATAATATTCCGTTTTTTTTGACTCTTATGATTGTTCCTGTTACTACCATTGACAATATGACTTTTTGGCCGTCCGCTGGCTACTGACCAATGAAAAAAAATGACCAGTGTCCGAAAGTGTGAAGCGAAATTTTTTCCCCGTTTTTTTTTGACTTTTATGATTGTTCCTGTTACTACCATTGATAACATAACTTTTTGGCCGTCCATACCATTGACATTTATTTAGCCTAACATTGATTGTTTATGTTACTAGCATTAATAAATTGTTCCTGTTAATTTATACCATTGACGTTTTTTTGGGCTGACATTGATTGTTTATGTCACTACCATTGATAATATTCCGTTTTTTTTTGACTCTTATGATTGTTTATGTCACTACCATTGATAATATTCCGTTTTTTTTACTCTTATGATTGTTCCTGTTACTACCATTGATAATATAACTTTTTGGCCGTCCGCTGGCTACTGACCAATGAAAAAATGACCATTTGGCCAATGTGTGAAGCGAAATTTTTTTTCCGTTTTTTTTTGACTCTTATGATTGTTCCTGTTACTACCATTGATAATATGACTTTTTGGCCGTCCGCTGGCTACTGACCAATGAAAAAAATGACCATTAGGCCAAAGTGTGAAGCGAAATTTTTTTTTCGTTTTTTTTTGACTCTTATGCAGAGCTGTTAAGTAACTAGTTGCATGTAACTAGTTCCTGGAACCAGTTCCTTTTCTTCAGTAAAGTAACATAACCAGTTACTTTTACTTCAGAGTAACTGTAACTGTAGTTAGTTACATTATTTCAGTAACTGTGTAACTAAAGTTACACTTACTTTTTATTAAATTGTTTCAAATTAAATATCAAAATTACACGTCTAGTTTGTGTTAATCACTTTAAATTTAAATTTTCTTCGCGGATCAAATTTGAATTTCGAATAGATAGTCCATCCTATCAGTAAATTATTACTATTATATAAAGTATTATTTTAGAACATTGTATTCATATCTGCAAAGTTTAAAACTAAAAAACTATAATAACTGACAAATTCAAAATTTTGATTAAAAAGTTTATATATTATTTATTTGCAGGTAAAAAATGTAATATTTTGTAATTATTTCGGCCATCTAAATTAACATTTAATAAATTTTAATTTATTATCTCCTATCAACTGGTTTGTAAAAATACCTTTTTTTTATACATGTGCGAAAGAAATTTTTATCAACATAAAGAATCTTATAATTATTGCCCAACCTCTAAATTTAAATTTTGATCATTTGGCCATTTGATAAACTACTTATAATAAAAAAATTATGATGGTTATTAAATTAATAATTCAAATCTATTATTTAGTCTAAATTAGCATTTATATCTGCAAAGATTTTGAACGAAAAAATTAAAAAATATAGGTGCAAAACTTTTAGATATGATATATTTATTAGCAGGTAAAACTTTGACTAATAGTTTAATGTAAGGTTTGGTATTTAAATTTTGGCCATTCATAAATTATGTTATTAATAATTATTGATTTCTTTCAATTTTTTGATAAAAAATAGCCCATCTTTATATAATATATGCAAAAGAGATTTTCATCACCTATAGTATTATATGATTTTGGATGAATCAAAATATCTAAATTTTGGTAATTAAGCCATTGGATAAATTACCGATAATATATTACAATATTAATGAAGGTTATTGAAATTATAATATTTTTTTATTATCTAGCTTGTATTATTTTTTGACATGGAACAAGAGAAAACTCCCTTGCCCCTTTTTGTGATTATTTTTTGTTAGAGAAAGAAAAGAAAATTGTGCAGCCCTAAAGTAATTAAATATCAGCTCCTTTAAATACCACTACAAATTTATGGAAGCACATAAAAGTAACTATTTCAACCTTAATTATGGGCCCAGGGCCCCTTCCGCCATTATTTTTTTTATCTTAATTAAGAAACAATATAAAGATTATTATTATTGTTTCTGAATAAAATTTTAATTATTATATTACAAATAAAAATAAAGATGCTGTAGTTTCAGATGTCCACCATGAGGGACTAAAGAATATGCAAGAGTTGTTTAATTATTAAGCATAAAACCATTGAACTGCCTTGTGCAGTGAGATGGACAAGTAAATTAAAATCGATGATGGGACTTTTGCATAATTATTCTGCAATAACTAATTATCTTAAAAATTTAGAAAGGACAAAAGACATGGCTAGCCAATGGGATTTTACATAACCTTTTTGTCTTTTGATATAATTCTAAATTTAATAATATTTCAATATATTTTTGAAATTGTTCAAAAAGTTCAGAACGAGTTTCAAAACCCAACTATTTATTTAATAAATGCAATTACAACGGTTAATAGCCTAATATTAACTTTAAATGATATCAGAAATGAGGACCACTATCCAATTCTTTATAATAAGGCAAAAGATTTAGCTGGAATTTTCGATTTATTACCTTCTTAACGTATTAAAAAACCAAAAAAGTATGACACATTTTACTTTTTTGAATTTACTAATTCATTAATTGATTTCAAAATTGATTTATATTATTCAATCATCGATAGAATAATAGCAGAATAAACATAAGATTTTCGGAAATTATTTGTAATTTATATAACTCCTTAGAAGGTTTAAACCCTTCATCCCCCTTTTTTGCGATAAATCTCTTTTCTCAAAAATAATTAACCATTATGAATTAAAACTGGAAGACGGCGAAATAAAAATGGCAAAATTTTTTGTAATTATAACTCTTTATCTTCAAATAAAATAAAATGCAATGATATTTTTTCACTTATTAAAATTTTGCCCCCAATAGTGTTTCCAAATTTTATCATTTTGATTAAAATAATTTTAACTATCCCAATAACTTCATGTTCATGCGAAAGATCGTTCTCATTGCTAAAACGGATTAAAATTTAGGTTATCTTCCTAAGCTTTATTGAGCTTAGAACATGACTTTATAAATGTTATTCCCCCGGATGGTATTATAAATTCGTTTGCAACATCGAGTAAAAGGCGTAATGAATTACTATTAAAAGACTAATTTTAATACTTAATGAAAAATTATCTGGGCTTTTAAACTTGTTTAAAACTTTTTAACACTTTCAAAATATATTAAAATATTATTAAATTTACGAAAATTTCATCCTGGTTTCAATTTTATTGTCCATCTCACATGCTTATTGTTTAACATATCTTGCATATTTTTATGTACAACATGCACGTATAAAGCCAATAGTTTTCCCAAAAATTGTTTGTACACCATTTTTTTCCTTTATTAGTGATATCCCATCATAAGTTTGACAAATTAATATTAATAACCAATTGCTGAATTTTATACAATTGTTAACGCATCAAAACTTTCAAGGGATAAAATTCCTAAAAAAATTCATTGTGTTTGTCTTTAGACGCTAAGTTGTTCTGTGCATCTCACATCTCTAATTTAATCTAAAATTATCAAAAAAATTATTTTTTTTTACTGCTTGAATGAAAAGTTTATTTGTAAGAAGATGAAGTCACACATAACTTCTTCATCTTTAAATCAGTTATTTGGTCCCACAGTGGTGGGGGTTTGTTTTGATAAGTTTCTTCCATCTTGACCGGGTGAGTGCCATGTCTAGACTAATCTCTTTTGTTTTCATGACTTTATCGACTTGCCCTTTCCACGTGACACGGGGTCGTCCTCCTCCTCTCTTCCCCGGTACCTCCATGTCCAGTACTTTTTTATTTATGTCATTCGTGTCCCTTCTTAGTATATGCCCATACCACCTTAGCCGATTTTCGTTAATCATGTCCGCCATAGGTTGAATACCCATTTTTGTCATGAGAAAGTCATTCGTCATATGGTCGAGCTTAGTATACCCCAAGCTCCACCCTATCATTTTAATCTCCGTGGCTTGTAATAGGCTTTCCTTCCGTGGTGTTTAATGCCCATGTTTCACTTCCATAGAGTAACACCGGTCTTACGATGGATTTGTAAGTTTTGCTCTTCAACCTTATTGGCATTTTCTTATCGCAAAGATTGCACCGGATTTACTTCGCAATTAGAGTTATTATTTTTTAAATCGGGGCATTGACTTCTGTTCATGAAGTCACATATTTATAAACATAAAATTTAAAAAAGACATGTTGCTTAAATCAAAGATCTAAATCATTATCGTCTAATATGGACCCAAAGATGGCAAATACTTTAAAGTTGTATCGCTGTATAGTCCCACATTGTTGTCTAAGTGAAAAAAGCGTGTAATATCAAGATTTCGGATCTTCTTGTTTTAATCGAAATTAGCTATGTTGGTCAACCCTTGATCCCCCCCCCCCCCCTCTTTGCGCACTTAGTTAATTAACGCATCTAGATTGTTTGAGCATTTTGATGCTTTCCGTTTGTTTGTTTTTTGCTTTTAGAAGGCAATGTCCAATTTTAACGTTGAAATGTCTTTTTCGCTGAATTCCTTTTTAAATTGATAAGTTGTGATCCTACCTATCTAAAGTCGTTCAAGGATTATCAAGAATTTAAAGAGTAATTACATAATTTTTTTATTATAAGAATTTCTTTCATCACACTTATCTACGTTTTGAGACTCGAGACGAGTTTAAAGGTTTTGATAGAAATTTTATTATAAAAATTAGACTTTAACTTTACAAGCAAAGCATTTTTATCGTGTCTCTTTCCCATTTCATAATATTTTCACAAAAATCGACTTTAAGTAAAAATGTTTTTAATCCGATCATTGCTTCATACTCGAGAACATTTGAATCATTTGCAATTTATGAAATTCGCGGTTTAGTCAGACCTCATATTATCGCGCAAAGTTTCTTTTTCTTAATACAAAACAAATGGATACTTCTATCGCCAAGTTTTAAGTTGAAACATATGAAGAGTCTGATGTATATATATATCTATTAGCTCCTTTTATCCTCTTTCACCTAAATTTATACGGCATAGCCAAAGGTCGTACCAACATAGAGCTACGCGAAACGTTCATATTGCCTCCGGGAGTTAGCCAGGCGATGGCTCCTTTCAAATCCAAATCTCCCAGCAGTACCCCACAAACTCCCGCCTCCTTTTTATCCTCTTTAGGTTTGAGTAGCAACTCTACCGGCCTTATAACCAAGGTATTTAGCAGAGACTATAGATATAGTATGACGGTTAGTTAGCGGTTATTAGTAGGTACTCTTAAGTTGACTATACTTGGTCGATATTTAAATTGTCCTGCAATCAAAATTAAAACATTATAGTGAATGTGGCATTAAACCTTTTTACAAATAATATTAGTGCGACGAAAAATTATTTTTGATACGTATTTTAAATTGAAATAAAGCAAATTTGTTGTTATTTGAATTTTAGGAGGCATGTAAAATGATTTATGGTTTGGATTTGGGTTACAACGGTAATATTAAAGCGCTAAATGAGATTAGTTATTTAAAAGTTTAACAACCAAAGTTCTAAATATCTTCGAACCACACTCTGTATTCCAGATTCGAGAAAAAACGCCTCGATCAACACCCTGGCGTATAAACTCCTCGACGAGCTACACACCAGAAAGGAGAAAAACACCCAGTACCCCGTCCACACCTCCCTACCAATATTCCGCTTATTACGATAGCGCTGCAGCTTCTCGCATCCCAAGGAAAAGTAGCGACGGTAAAATTAATATTATATCTTCTTTTTTTAAGTAATTTTAGGGGATCTCGCGTTTTTTATTATACACCCTGTATTTGTCAAAACGCTGTGCTTATTTTATAAATTGTTGTAAAAGCTTTCAATGGTTTTGGATTAAGAAAACACAATTTATATACAATATACCGTATTCTTTTTCATGAATCATTATGAATATACCGGCTAGTTAAGAGCCGCCATAGACATGGCCGTAGCCAGCATTGGAATTAGAAGGAGGGCAATAATGATTTAGGGAGGGGCAAAATGATCATTTTATCAAAATTTTAGCAATAATTTTAATAAATTTCAACAAATTTTTGGATTTCTTGGCTACGCCCATGGCCATAGATCTTGTATGAAATAATTCATTTTAAAAAATTACCGAGACTGAATTCTTTTTAGAACGGAATAATCAGACTGAGCGTTGAAGGTATATTTTTTGTTGTCACTCAGGTACTGGTAGTCGAGCTAGTAGCAAACCGGGCAGCAAGGCTTCTTCCCGTATAAGCAGTCGACCACAATCGCCGGTCCCCGCCTGAGCATCTTTGCCCATCAGGTAGTTGTTACAAGTAGTAAAAAAGGAGATTTTCCTTTGCCAACTTCGCAAATTGAAATTTGATAATTCTGTTTGAGATTTAAGGAAATTTCAAACCTCGTCTTAAGATTTTTTATCGTTTTAGATTTTATATCGCCCAATTATTCAGGGGATTAATCATATATGCAATGGCTCAATAATTTTTTGTCAAATTTCAACATGTTAGTTTATATTTTTTCTTTAAATTTATTAGGTATATGATACATAATATTAAAGGAATAAATAAAAAAAGTATTTTCAAATTTGACGAGCCAAACGCCTTGTGTCTATCGGAAAATAAATACCAAATTATTTAAGTACTAAAATACTTTATTAAATATCTAACAAAAGGGAAACATTTACGAGAAAGTAAGTAGTAAAGAAGTGTAAAAACACTTTTTAATATAATTGCGAGCTAATCGAAATAAGACATTAAGTCAATTAACATTTAGTGGTGAATCCGCGAGCTAGATGTGAGAAAACAATTAGGTCTATTAACGTAGCGAAGTAGTATGTCGCGAGATATAAGATAATAGAAATGAGTCAATCAAAGTTTCGAAGTGAACGTAGTTTAATATGGCGCGAGCAATCAAATAAGCAGTAGTGGTTACTACATGTAACCATAAACTACATAGACTGCTCATCACGGTATAGAATGTGTGTGTGTTTTTCCGCCATTTTGATGAACACTACCGTCCTATATCACATAATGGCGTTTTGCGCTGTGCCGTTTTCGAACAGGAGAGGTAAAGAAAAAAGGTTTTGATTCCATAAATAAGTAAGATATTACAAAATATATGATATTTTTAAAAATTTTATTACTGACACATTTCATAAAAATTAAAAATGTAAAAACTGTAATGATATTTAAAATTTTTAAAAATATCATATATTTTGTAATATCTTAATCTTACTTATTTATGGAATCAAAACCTTTTTTCTTTACCTCTCCTGTTTTAACAAAACGGCACAGCGCAAAACGCCATTATGTGATATAGGACGGTAGTGTTCATCAAAATGGAGGCAAATTTCACACACAATTCGCCATATGGAACATATGACATGGGCAGTCTATGTAGTCTATGCATGTAACATGAAGATTTATAATTATATCATTTCCCTACTAAAATACCGTCGTTTTATAATCCTATTCCTTCAGGTCTCACACTCCAACCACGCACATAGTATCTAGCGGTTACGGACAATTAACACCCACGCCTAAGCATCAATCCTCGGGCACTAGTGGAGTTTTTGAAAACGGAGCTAAATCAACCCCTAGCACGGGCAACTGTATCAAAGGAAAGGGTGTAAAAAGTCCAAATACCCCAAACCCCCCTCCCACTTTTAGTTCTTCCAAAAAGCGATTAACCAGCGGAGCACACCTTCTTCGTCTAAATAAGGATTTTCGGCTTTTAAAGGGGGCCTTTTGTTTTATTGCACCGCCGCTCAACTAATATTTTTATTTTTTGCATGTACTTTTAAATCATGTAAATATATATTAAACGCACGAAAAATTATTATTACTATTATTATTGATTACAATACAGGCGAAGCGATTTATAAGAAATTTTAGCTTAGGCTTATATGATTCGGCTATACTAATTTACGTTTGTAATTACTATTTTTATCGTTGTGAATTTTATTTAAACAAACAATTCTTTAATGTCATACGTTTTATGTAATTTTATGGCATTCCATATTTTATACAACAAACACCTGTAATTTTATCAATTCTACATTACTAATCATGTAATGCTTCAAAATAAATGCATTTATTATGCAAGTTTTATTAAAAAAATTATATATATGAATAGAGGCGTGAAAGTTAATTTAAATTACGAATTTGTTAAGTAGTCAAAGAGTGTTTAATATATAGGTATTTATACATATTTTGTGAAGATGAATGAAATAAATAAAAAAGTTACATATTTTTAATATTTGGAAGACATTTTAAATTAGCCATTGAATTATATTTATAAATAGTAATGCCGATTGTCTGTCATATGGAAAAGGATTCGCGATTATTATGGAAGAGCAACGAAATTTGGTTTCCTCCTTTTAAATAATTTTTAGCCTCGTTGCCAAAGGTTATGAGAGTGGTTGTCGCAATGTGGCAAAAAATATAGTTTTGTTCAGTTCCGAGTATTTTGAAATTTTAGGAGCCTCGGCTGTAGAGAGAGGATCTTTGTTTTAGTTAGATTGGGCGAATGTCGCAAGCCAAACAAAGTCCTTTTGCCAATGTGCTAAAATTTGTGCATGTGCGTAACCAGGAGATAAATGATTTAGAGAGAATTTTTAAATTTTGACCACAGTTTTAAACGATTTTTTTATATTAGGGGGGAGGGAGGGCGAGACAGCTGCCCTTCCCCGCCTTCGCCTGGCTACGCCCATGTATAGGCGTCTTAAATTAAAAACCTTTTGTATATTATTAACTCAAATCATAAATTTACTTAATAAATAAGTCTTATAATTTACTAGTTCCTTCATATTAATTACTAAGTTTAAGTTTATTTTTAAGAGTACCTAGTCCAATTCCGAATGGAACGAGAATTATAATTCAAATTAATTTTATAAGGGCACAATAGCTCATTTTAAACTTTGTTTTAACAGCTCTTTGCATGAATTAGGTTTTTAAAATTGTTCTTTTCTATATTTTAGAAAATATATTAATTTCGTTTACCTTTCTGTTCGCTTAAAGTTATGGAATGAAAACAAAACACATTCATTGGGTTATCTCTAAAACCTGATCTAAAACCGTTTTATTCTAATAGCACAATATCGAGTAAGAATTTGGCCTTAAAGATAAATTTATATATTCTTAAACTAAAATTAAGGGGAACTCAAAATTTATATTTTTGTAAAGTAAAAATATAGCTATGGTTGGAAGGCGCTAAAATTTACTTTACAAAACAAGGGCTTTATGAATCCCCCCTAACTATAGGTTTACATGGAGAACTGGATTAAATGATTGAGCTTCGGGCTCGGGGGCCTGCTCATGGCAAACTCAAAACAGATCATAGCCAAGAAATTATAAAATCAATTTACCCAACTATGATTTAAAGATATATAGCTATACATACAACCCCTCTTCACTGTGATTTTTTAATGGAAATTGTTGCATTTTATTCTTTTTTTAATATATACATGCAAGAACACCGAAAAAATATATTTAAAAAGGAAAAACTACTTTATTTTATATCGAAATAATTTGAAGATCTTTATAAAAATTAAAATTAGTCATAGGTTTTAGCAGGATAAACGATTCTTATCTAGTAATAAATTAAGGTTGTTCATGTTCTAAAGCAATTCCACTCATAAAATATTAACTATATAAATTATTTAAATTATACGATTTAACAAAGATGTTCGCGATTTTCGAGCTCGGGTCAATCTTGGCCAAATAAAAAACATAAACGTCTCCTAAATTTACGGTTGCAAATAATTTATTCGATCGAATTGATTATATCTTGAGACTCAATAATTCTCTTGGTATGCTTTTTGTTATCTTTTCTCTTTTCAACGACATCTACTATAACATTACCCTTTTTCGAGGTTTCGCTTATTTTATTGTATTTCGTCGCACTTGACTCCGTATAATTTTCATCTTCATTTTCATTAGTTTTACCTCTTATCCATTTACTACTTCTTATATCTGATATTCTGGCCCTCTTATCGATATTCGATTCTAGCAATATATAAATCAGTTCTTTCACTTCGGTAGAAAGCTTTTTTGATCGCGAGAATCCAACTCTTTTCTCGGTTTGTTCTTTAATCATCTTTTTGATATTAGAATCATCGTATGGCATTGAACCACAAACCTAGTAGACAACGGTTTTAATATTTTTTTAAATAATAGCCAAGTTCTTTAGTCTAGTCTTAAGTCATTGATAAAACAGGAGTTTAAACAGTTTGTACATAATATATTGGCAAGCAAATGAATCCCATGGTAAATTTTTTCATATTAGAAGTCATGTAAATTAATATAAATTACATTACATTATTAATTATAGTGGAATCAATATCTATAATAGGTTTATTAAAATGTTTGGTTGCCTAAAAGATATGCACTTATTCGCAACGGGTTAGCCCAAAAAACTTGTTTAAAGGAGCAATGTACATGTAACTTCTAAAAAATTCCAGATCAACTAGAAATTACAAAACAATAGTTGGTCGAATTAAACTGATTTGTACCATAATCTTACCATAATATATAAAATAACTCCCATACTCCATAGGTCATATAATGGGCACACGTATGGATTGCCTTGTAATATTTCAGGGGCAGCGTAAGCGGCGCTCCCGCAACAAGTTTTGCTTACGTCGTTTCCTGTGTAAAAAAAAGGTTCTGTTACGTTAATGTAACCCAAAAGGTAAGTGATTCAGAATATCTTATTGTAACATATCGTGTTTATATACATTAAGAGAAGAAGAAAAATAAAAAAAATAAAAAAGAAGAAAAAAAAGAAACATAAAAAAAGAAGAAAAAGAAAAAAAAGAATAAAAAGAAAAAAAAAGAAAAAAAAGAAAAATAAAAAAGAAGAAAAAGAAAAAAAAAATAGAAGAAGAAAAAGAAGAAAAAAATAAACATAAAAAAAAGAATAAAAAGAATAAAAAGAAAAAAAAAGAAGAAAAAGAAAAAAAGAAAAAAAAGAAGAAAAAGAAGAAAAAGAAGAAATATAAAAAAATGAAAAAAATGAAAAAAAGACCAATAAAAAAAAGAAGAAGAAAAAAAGAAAAAAAAATAAAAGAAAAAAAGGAGAAGAAAAAAAAGAAGAAGTAAAAGAAAAAAAGGAGAAAAAGAAAAAAATAAAAAAATAAAGAAAGATAAAAAAAATAAAAAGAAGAAAAGGAAGAAACAAAATAAAAATAAAAAGAAGAAGAAAAAAAGAAGAAGAAAAAAAAGAAAAAATCTCTAAATGTAAGCAGGATATGTTACAATTCAGTTACGTTTTGGGCTATATTAAGGTAAGTATGGCTAATAACCATACCTTCGTAGTATCGCGCAAATCCAAAATCCGATATTTTGATACTGTTATTGACGTCCAACAACAAATTTTCACACTTCAAGTCCCTAAGATATAATATTGGCACAAAGATAAAATAATTATAGATTTAGATTTTACCTATGAACTATATTATTTTGGTGTAGGTATGAAATGCCGTTCGTCAGTTCTAGAAACATGCTGGCCCGTCTTTCATCGAGCGCACCCTTGAGTTTTATGTATTGTAATAAATCTCCGTGACCAGCCAATTCCATTGCCACATAAATCTGTAAAATGAAAAGGAAGAGTTTTCAAAGCAAGGAGCATTAAGCCAAATCATGTATTAGTCGCGTCATTATTGAAGTTTAAATCGAAATACTAACGCTCAAGGAACTGCTAATATATAAATTTTGTAAAATGTAATGAATAATATAATGTGACGAAGTATCAATACCAATCACCAAATCATTACGTGTCTTATAACAAATAGGTATAAAATGCGACATTGATTGTTATGTAATATTGCAAAAAAATATTACAACAAATACATTTATACTATTAAAAACTGTACTGGTTTTTTTATAATTACAATTTATTTTGAAATATCTTCATTTCATAAGTCTTAATTCTATGGTTCTATGCATGGGCGTAGCCAGTATTGGAATTAGAGGAGGCAATAATGATTTAGGGAGGGGCAAAATGATCATTTTTTGAAATCCCTAGCTACGTTCATGGTTCTAATTTACATTTTAATTAAATATGTGTAGGTATTAACTGTGCTTGAAAAGCCCAATCAATCAATTAAATAGGTTGGAGTGCTTCAATTAATACCATCATATACAATGTAATGGATTTTACGGATAAAATTTAGATACCGTTTAATCTATAGTTCGGCTCCTCTACCTGCCTAAAACAATAATGCGCACCGCTACTTAGCTGAATGGACGTAGCCAGGGGGTGGCAGGCAGGGAAGGGTGGCTGCCCCCTGTAAATTCAGAAAATTTTCAAAGCTTATTATAATTCTGATTAAATTACTAATCATTTTGCCCCTCCCTAAGTCATTATTGCCCCCCACCCTTAATCCAATTTTGGCTATGCTTATGCAACGCTACATTATTAAAATTCTTAATTTTTGTAGTATAATTCTGAAAATGAAAAGACGTGTGGGCTTTTTGCCAAATTCCAAATGCATCCCATTAATGGGTTTAGATAATTTTGTAGTTATAGTAGCGCTGTGTCGCTCATTGTTAACTTATAAAATTTTGCCCATGTAATAAATTCTTTAGGCATTCATAATTAATTAATTAACTTGCTAGAGATTTAATGGATTTAAAAAGCTAAACTTTTAATTAGTAATTTAATTTCTCATAATTCAGGCCTTCAAGACATTTACAAAAAGTGTATATACATTAAAATCTCTGTAAAGACATATAATTTTCAATTAAATTCAAAAATACTTAAGTAATAATACACATTTGTTAGACTTTTTGATAAGTTATGCTAATTGTGTTATAAACAATTTTCGCTCACATTCATACTTTTGGTACAAATATGGAATTTTTAGTAATATTAATCTGCGCAGCAAAATCCGATATTAAGACACGCCCTTGAAATAATATTTAGAACATTTAAAATAATCGTTAGTATATATTTCTATAAATAAGCATTGCCTATGAAGCAAGCATGGGCGTAGCCATGTTTTGGATTAAAGGGGGAGGGGCAAAACGTTTAAAAGTTCAATCAGGGGGGGGGGGCCAAAACCTAAATTTTTTTAATTTTTAAGGGTTTCTGCATTGAAAAATTTTTTTTTCATCATTTGGGGGGGGGAGGATAATCTTATATTATGTCTAGACTTAAATAATCGTTTGCAACACAATTATAAAATTATTTATTACACATAATATTATTGCACGATGAGTTAAATCCATTTGTCTAAGGGAATGTAAGCGTATTGCACATCGGACTGAGCTTTAAAATAAAATGTAAATTGCCGTAGTCAGAATAATATAACATGAAAGGGGAAGCGAGGTTATAATTTAAGGAAAGGGTAAAAAAATTAATTTTTGTATTTTTAAAACATAGTTTTGTTATAATTCTATAATAATTTTAAATTCAAAGTCTTTGCCGCGCAATTTTGCTAAGGAGATGTGTCACTCTCTTGTTTAAAATCACTTCCAACCTCCGCCATTTTATCATTTAGGGCCCTAAATGATAAAATGGCGGAGGTTGGAAGTGATTTTAAACAAGAGAGTGGTGGACTTGTTGTATCGTCTGAATTTAGGTAAGGAATTGTAAATGAATAAGATCCGTAATTTTTGTCAGCGTAATTGTAACCTAGTAGACGGGGATCGAATGGTTTCACATATTTCTTTTGTCGCGCTCTGGAATTTTGGAACCATACCTATATCAGAAATAAAAAATTTGTATATAATTCCATAGCTTCTGCTCTCATTTCATTGCAAAAGAATTTTAATTAAAAGACATAACATTTTGGTCTTCAGAGAAGCAGATATTGATAGGTAGCATAGTTGTGATTTAATTGTTTTTGTTACTAATTTTATAAATCTTATCTTTAAAACTTTGCATAACAAAGTTCGCGGCAAAGGCTTGGAAAAAGGATGGAATTTAAGCAACAAGACGTACAAATTCAAGACTTTAATTGGAAAAATGGCTTAAAAGGAGTTTAATTTAATTTCGACCAAAATATATTACTTATTACACTTGTTATTTTGTGGTTATATGTTAAAATAAAATGTATAAACTCAATTTTAAGGACATATTTCTTGCCTGGCATAATTACGATAAAGCCTTTAAAGATGCAATTTATGGGCTCACTTTCCATTTTCCGAAATAACGCACCGAACGTGTAACGCACCTTCGTGTAACGCGCCGAACGTGTAACGCACCTTCATGTAACGCACCTTCATGTAACGCACCTTCATGTAACGCACCGAACGTGTAACGCACCGTCATGTCACGCTCTGAGCGCTTATGCCTCTCTAGATATGGTTTTTGCTAGGGCGTATGTTTAATTGCTATGCAATTTATGATTTTTTTTTAAATTACTATATTGTTCCTGTTAATACCAGTGACGTTTTTTTAGCTTAACATTTTTATATTAATAAATTGTTCCTGTTAATACCATTGACATTTATTTAGCCTAACATTGATTGTTTATGTTACTAGCATTAATAAATTGTTCCTGTTAATTTATACCATTGACGTTTTTTTGGGCTGACATTGATTGTTTATGTCACTACCATTGAAAATATTCCGTTTTTTTGACTCTTATGATTGTTTATGTCACTACCATTGATATTATTCCGTTTTTTTTGACTCTTATGATTGTTCCTGTTACTACCATTGACAATATGACTTTTTGGCCGTCCGCTGGCTACTGACCAATGAAAAAAATGACCAGTGTCCGAAAGTGTGAAGCGAAATTTTTTCCCCGTTTTTTTTGACTTTTATGATTGTTCCTGTTACTACCATTGATAATATAACTTTTTGGCCGTCCATACCACTGACATTTATTTAGCCTAACATTGATTGTTTATGTTACTAGCATTAATAAATTGTTCCTGTTAATTTATACCATTGACGTTTTTTTGGGCTGACATTGATTGTTTATGTCACTACCATTGATAATATTCCGTTTTTTTTTGACTCTTATGATTGTTTATGTCACTACCATTGATAATATTCCGTTTTTTTTGACTCTTATGATTGTTCCTGTTACTACCATTGATAATATAACTTTTTGGCCTTCCGCTGGCTACTGACCAATGAAAAAAATGACCATTTGGCCAATGTGTGAAGCGAAATTTTTTTTCCGTTTTTTTTGACTCTTATGATTGTTCCTGTTACTACCATTGATAATGACTTTTTAGCCGTCCGCTGGCTACTGACCAATGAAAAAAATGACCATTTGGCCAAAGTGTGAAGCGAAATTTTTTTTCCGTTTTTTTTGACTCTTATGCAGAGCTGTTAAGTAACTAATTGCATGTAACTAGTTCCTGGAACCAGTTCCTTTTCTTCAGTAAAGTAACGTAACCAGTTACTTTTACTTCAGAGTAACTGTAACTGTAGTTAGTTACATTATTTCAGTAACTGTGTAACTAAAGTTACAGTTACTTTTTATTAAATTATTTCAAATTAAATATCAAATTACACATCTAGTTTGTGTTAATCACTTTAAATTTAAATTTTCTTCGCGGATCAAATTTGAATTTCGAATAGATAGTCCATCCTATCAGTAAATAATTACTATTATATAAAGTATTATTTTAGAACATTGTATTCATATCTGCAAAGTTTAAAACTAAAAAACTATAATAACTGACAAATTCAAAATTTTGATTAAAAAGTTTATATATTATTTATTTGCAGGTAAAAAATGTAATATTTTGTAATTATTTCGGCCATCTAAATTAACATTTAATAAATTTTAATTTATTATCTCCTATCAACTGGTTTGTAAAAATACCTTTTTTTTATACATGTGCGAAAGAGATTTATCAACATAAAGAATCTTATAATTATTGCCCAACCTCTAAATTTAAATTTTGATCATTTGGCCATTTGATAAACTACTTATAATAAAAAAATTATGATGGTTATTAAATTAATAATTCAAATCTATTATTTAGTCTAAATTAGCATTTATATCTGCAAAGATTTTGAACGAAAAAATTAAAAAATATAGGTGCAAAACTTTTAGATATGATATATTTATTAGCAGGTAAACTTTGACTAATAGTTTAATGTAAGGTTTGGTATTTAGATTTGGCCATTCATAAATTATGTTATTAATAATTATTGATTTCTTTCAATTTTTTGATAAAAAATAGCCCATCTTTATATAATGTATGCAAAAGAAATTTTCATCACCTATAGTATTATATGATTTTGGATAAATCAAAATATCTAAATTTTGTAATTAAGCCATTGGATAAATTACCGATAATATATTACAATATTAATGAAGGTTATTGAAATTATAATATTTTTTTATTATCTAGCTTGTATTATTTTTTGACATGGAACAAGAGAAAACTCCCTTGCCCCTTTTTGTGATTATTTTTTGTTAGAGAAAGAAAAGAAAATTGTGCAGCCCTAAAGTAATTAAATATCAGCTCCTTTAAATACCACTACAAATTTATGGAAGCACATAAAAGTAACTATTTAAACCTTAATTATGGGCCCCGGGCCCCTTCCGTCATTATTTTTTTTATCTTAATTAAGAAACAATATAAAGATTATTATTATTGTTTCTGAATAAAATTTTAATTATTATATTACAAATAAAAATAAAGATGCTGTAGTTTCAGATGTCCACCATGAGGGACTAAAGAATATGCAAGAGTTGTTAAATTATTAAGCATAAAACCATTGAACTGCCTTGTGCAGTGAGATGGACAAGTAAATTAAAATCGCTGATGGGACTTTTGCATAATTATTCTGCAATAACTAATTATCTTAAAAATTTGGACAAAAGACATGGCTAGCCAATGGGATTTTACATAACCTTTTTGTCTTTTGATATAGTTCTAAATTTAATAATATTTCAATATATTTTTGAAATTGTTCAAAAAGTTCAGAACGAGTTCCAAAACCCAACTATTTATTTAATAAATGCAATTACAACGGTTAATAGCCTAATATTAACTTTAAATGATATTAGAAATGAGGACCACTATCCAATTCTTTATAATAAGGCAAATAGCTGGAATTTTCGATTTATTACCTTCTTAACGTATTAAAAAACCAAAAAAGTATGACACATTTTACTTTTTTGAATTTACTAATTCATTAATTGATTTCAAAATTGATTTATATTATTCAATCATCGATAGAATAATAGCAGAATAAACATAAGATTTTCGGAAATTATTTGTAATTTATATAACTCCTTAGAAGGTTTACACCCTTCATCCCCCTTTTTTGCGATAAATCTCTTTTCTCAAAAATAATTAACCATTATGAATTAAAACTGGAAGACGGCGAAATAAAAATGGCAAAATTTTTTGTAATTATAACTCTTTATCTTCAAATAAAATAAAATGCAATGATATTTTTTCACTTATTAAAATTTTGCCCCCAATAGTGTTTCCAAATTTTATCATTTTGATTAAAATAATTTTAACTATCCCAATAACTTCATGTTCATGCGAAAGATCGTTCTCATTGCTAAAACGGATTAAAATTTAGGTTATCTTCTTAAGCTTTATTGAGCTTAGAACATGACTTTATAAATGTTATTCCCCCGGATGGTATTATAAATTCGTTTGCAACATCGAGTAAAAGGCGTCATGAACTACTATTAAAAGACTAATTTTAATACTTAATGAAAAATTATCTGGGCTTTTAAACTTGTTTAAAACTTTTTAACACTTTCAAAATATATTAAAATATTATTAAATTTACGAAAATTTCATCCTGGTTTCAATTTTATTGTCCATCTCACATGCTTATTGTTTAACATATCTTGCATATTTTTATGTACAACATGCACGTATAAAGCCAATAGTTTTCCAAAAAATTGTTTGTACACCATTTTTTTCCTTTATTAGTGATATCCCATCATAAGTTTGACAAATTAATATTAATAACCAATTGCTGAATTTTATACAATTGTTAACGCATCAAAACTTTCAAGGGATAAAAATCCTAAAAAAATTCATTATGTTTGTCTTTAGACGCTAAGTTGTTCTGTGCATCTCACATCTCTAATTTAATCTAAAGTTACAACAAAATTTTGATTCACTTAATTGTGACAGAATATTTTTAAAGGTTCATTTAGTCGTTGAATTTATTAGTTCGTTTTAATTTATAGGTGATAAATACATCTATAATATCATGGGGAATAACTTCTAAATACTTATTCTTGAACGAATTCTAATTTCCTAATTATTTTTTTAAATTTTATGTCATAATTACGCTTTTGAGGATCACATTAAAAAGGCTTTTAAATGTTCTCATTGTTCTCCTGATATAATGCTGCCTGAAAATGCTGCCAATATTGCATATGTAAAATTAAAATTTGTTATATATATGGCCAAGATTTTTGGGGTTGTGTCAATAATTTTTATAAAAACTTTGTTATATCGTTTTTTAACTATTTGCATTCTTCTTCTTCTTTATCGTGTTGAAAGTCCCACAGACGTGGGGTAAGTTTTCAGCAGCCTCTTCCATCTGAGTCGCGGAAATGCCATGCCAATTTCCATCTGTTTGACGTCCATATCCTTTTCGACCAGTCGTTTCCAGGTGGCACGTGGTCTGCCCCTTCCTCTTCTTCCAGGCACGTCCATCTCCAGCGTTCGCCGTGTGACATCGTCTTCGTCTCTTCGTAATACATGGCCGTACCACCGCAGTCGATTTTCTCTTAAGAAGTCCTTCGTCGCTTGTATACCCATCTTTGTCATCAAGGATTCGTTCGTCATGCGATCCAGCTTGGTGTAGCCTAAGCTCCATCGCACCATTCTCATTTCCGTGACTTGCAAGAGTTTCTCCTCCGCGGTGGTTACAGCCCATGTTTCGCTCCCGTAAAGCAAACCGGTCGCACGGCCAAACCTAAAAGACCGTAGATGTTTCTAAGAAAGTTCCTATATCTCAACACCCCTAAATTACGATCTTTCATTGTTTCTCACTCGCATACTAAACCTCTGCTACTCGTTTGTGTAAAATTTTAGTGTATTTTACAAGCGATCCCCTTTTTACCCCTGTTTTCTCCAAACCCTTTCTTGTATGACTAAAGGTAAATCAACAAGAAATACCTCTGCTATTTCTAACACGATTCCCCTTAATAAAATCTTCCCCAAGCCCACCCCACCCGTGCAGATGGCTTCGCCCGGTAAAGAATCTTCTTCTGCTACTGCAGGCAGTGACGCCAACAGATCGGAGATGACAATGTCCCTAATCCTCGATAGGCTAGCTGAACTTGACGCGAAGATAGAAAGAAATACCCTGGGTCGGAGTGAAGAAACAATCGGCAGCGATATTAGACCGACATGGGCACCCTCGCAACCTACCGAGTCAGTAACAATGACTCGGGCCGAGTTGGACCTCCTTCTGGCCCGTGAAAGAAGCAAAATTACCCCTTTGCCTGGGTCCAATACGGAAGTTCTCAAACTCCGGCTGAAAGGACTCAAAGAAGCGGTCGAAACGAATTACACTATGCCTGCCTACCAGAAACACGAGGCCGAATTCTTACTAAGCCTTGGTGAAACAATTGAAGATTACGATAAGACGGTGGACAAATTTTCCGACCGAGTCAGGACCATCGCCATGGCATCTTATTATGGTTGGCAAGCAGTGACTGGAAAATCCAAAGATTGGGCCGAGAAGATGGGCATGGGCCAATACACGGAGCCTGTGCAGCTTTTTCGGGCACCTGCTAAGGAATCTAGTTTCAGGAAGAAAGGCCCTCGCGCAAAAGGGCCGGCTCCGCCTCGGGCGGAGAGAACGTGAACATGTTAGGACGGTAGCGGCGACCCTTGGCTGTGGTGTTAACCCGCCAAGGTCGGTGAGAAATGGCACTGTTCCAGCGTGGCTTAATAATTATACTGCCATTGCTCGAAGCATTGCTATTAACGCCATTTCTCCCGACGATGGTCCGGAGTCTGGGGAACCGATTCATCCTCATGACACGTCGCTACCTGAACATGCCAATGTGCCGGAACATCTCCTTGATCAATGGACGGAGGTGGGCTTGGATAGCAACAACCCACCTATCATTAGCGAACCGTCCAATATCCCCTCTTTCCCAGTCCACCCCCTTTCCGCTCACACTTCATTTACTGCCCCCCTTTCAATTCGAACTACGATGCTAAAGCCTCACTAATTGCAATCGGCTTTCACGAATAGATGCACGAAACGGTTTCAAACCAAAAATCTCCAGAAAAGCTCTGGCCGACAACAATGGGAGGTATCATGTTCCAAGATGCGTCAAAGCGATTCCCAGAGAACACAAACCCCTTGTCAATGAAATTGTACTATCAAATGTAGTACGAAGGAATACCGAAACCATTCCTTCACCTATGTACTTTATTCCAAAGGCAGATGGATCTCCACGCTTAATCGCAGACCTCTCGCAAATTTCCAAAAACTTCATTAAATATCCCTTTACCTTGAAATCAATTCCCCTTATTGCATCATCGTTATCGGATGCTTTGTACATGACAAAAATCGACATGAAGGCGGCGTTCTTTTCAATTCCACTAGCCCCAGAATCGTCAAAATTCTTCGGATTCCGTTATAGACGGATAAAATACTCCTACAAGGTATTACCGATGGGAGCTAGCTTTTCGCCTTTCGTGTTACAACAGATACGCCTTGCTTTTGAACCAAATTGGTATCTTTTTGTGGAGATGCTGCGCCACTTGAGCCATGCTTTTTTGATCCGAGAATAGACTTCGGCAATACATCCTCCCTCTTGATGCAATAGCGAGCCAAGATATGTGAACTTATCAACCTCCGTGTACATTGGACCGTCATTTTTGTGCATTTGCAGACTACCGCCCATCGTTTGCATGTAAAGCGTTTTCTTCTCGCTGACCTTTAACCCGAATTCCGAAAAACGTTCTGACCATTTTTTCGCCTGATGAAAAACCCCTTCTCTTGTTTCATCGCATAGGACAATATCATCGGCATATAGCATAGTCCAAGGGGCTGGCTTGTGCAAGTCCTTTGTTATTGTATCCATAATTAGATTAAACAAGAATGGGCTTAACGCTGACCCTTGATGTAGTCCAATCATTATTCGGAAGGGTTTCGTTTCTCCTACGGTAGTCCTAACAGATGCAACCGCGCCATTATACATTTATTTGATAAGTCGAACATATCCTTCGGGTATATTTCTGGCTCTAAGGGACCACCATATTAAGTCTCTCGGAACCGTATCGTAGGCCTTTTCTAAATCGATAAAGACCATGTGTAAGTTCTTTTTTTTGTCGCCATATTTATCCATCGTCTGCTTCAACGCAAAGATTGGGTCCATCGTTGATTTACCGGCCACGAATCCAAACTGATTGGGCGAGAGACCAACTTCGTCATTGAGCCTTTTCACTAGCACCCTTTCTAGTAGTTTTAGTGAGTGGCAGGTCAACTTGATACCTCTAAAGCCACATTCCTGCGCGTCTCCTTTGCCTTTGTATATGGGTTGATCGTACTCTCCCTCCATTGGTCAGGGATACGACTCTCATACAGCATAGCGTTAAATAGGCCTGTCATTATGTCGATTCCTTCTCCTTTGCACCCAAGCCAAGCTTCGATCGGTAAATCATCGGGACCTAGCGCTTTTCCTTTCCGCATCTTTTTTAGTTGCGCTCCTACCACATAAGCCTGCAATGGTAAAACCAAGTTCGAGTTCGGTTCCACCCTCTCTAGCGGTCTTCTATCAATCGTTTTGTTCATCATATTTTGGAAATAATCTTTCCATTTTTTGATGTCTTCCTTCGGTTTGCACAACGTTCGTCCCTCTTCGCTTTTAATGACTTTCAGTGTCCCGACATCTCGACTTTTTTTCTCCCTAATCTTTGCGAGTTTATACATGACTATGTCGCCGCCCTTGGTATCGAGCTTGTTTGCCATCTCGGTGTAAGCCTCGTTCTTCGCTATCGCAACCGCTATCTTAGCTTTGCGTTTTGCTTCACGATATGCCACGTAGTCTTCTCGTTTCTTCGTTTTGTACCATAGTAGGTACAACGCCTTCTTTTCTTCTATAGCCTCTTTGACCGAGTCATTCCACCACCATAGTTCACGCCTGTGAGCTTTGCCGCCCTTAGTTCGTCCCAAGATTTGAAAGGCCGTTTCCTTTAGAATATTTGCAACGGTGTCCCACCTTTTGTTAATGTCGCTCCCCAAGCCTGCAACCTTCAAGAGCGCAGTTGCTCGAGCGTGAAACATTTCATTTGCACGATCATCCTTAAGCTTTTCGTACTTTGTCCTTGGTGTGTAGACTTTTCTCCTTTCGGGAAAAATCTTTCTTGCTATATCGGGGACAACTGGCCGATGTTGTTTGGCAATTTCTTCTCCCGGGATAACCTTGCAATCTTTAACTTGCCACAAATTTTTGCGCTTCACTAGGATGTAGTCGACCTGTGTAAGTCGGGCCTGAGTAAAAAAATTCAAACTCGGGCAAAATAAAATAAAAAATGTCGGCCGGGCTCGTGCCGAAGAAATTTTATTTTGCAGGGCTCTAGCTATAATTCTTCATTTTCCAATGCTTTGTATGACAGGTTATGGTTCTTTTTCATCGGAGATAACGTTCTGATCTGATAATTCTTTTAATATTTTTACTAATTCACCTGTTTTTATAACTTTACACCGCTCAGCTATACACATGTATATATATAAGTTATTATGATAAAATCAAGAAAAACACCCAAGTATTCATAAAGTTAAGCAGAAAAATTAAGTTTTATATAAAGGCTTTTTACTAAGAAATCTCGTGTCCCGTATTCATAATTACTTAATCCATTAGGTAAATCAATAGATTCTCCACGAATCATTGAAAAGTTTTCTTTAAATTTAACCTCAGGCAAAAAGGGAGCTACTTCTTTAGTGAGTACTCAATACGGCACGTCCCGAGATGACCCTTCCCTTTCGCCTTCCTTGACTTTCGACGAAAATACATCTTGCACTGAACCAGCTGACGAGGAAGAAGATCGCGACATCGTGTCATCTTCGACACATTACAACGACACTCAAGAAGAAATGAAAAATAGGACCACCCCCCCCCCCGGCATTACCTCGACCCAGGAGGATTTACAATCTCAAAATCCTATTGCTTCTTTGGGTAAATTTTTGAGATTTTACACTGCGTAAATGTGTGTGAGAAGTTGATTGGGCTGCATACCGTAGGAATTGAATGAGGATTATGATGGAATGAGTAGTATGTGTTTTAAGAATAACTTTAAAGCTGTTTCCTTAAACATTTAAGGAGGGAGATTTGCCTTAATTTAATAGCGATTTAATATAAAAGTTCCCGCGTTTGGCTTGGCAAAGTATTGGTCTTATTCTAAAATGGGTTGATATCAATTTTTTAATAGATAACGCGTTTAAATAATAGGACTCGTCTAGATTCTCTGAAGCATTTAAATTATATGTATCTATCTTTCGTGGAATTCCCTAGAATTGGAATTAGAAATATTTAAATTGTGCTATTATAAGCTAATTTGCTTTTAACGCCTGTTTTCATACACCGATTGCGGGGTATAGGGCTCTTGTATAAGTCATTTTAAAATTATTCGACTTCCTTTATAATTTTATGAAAATCTTAGGATGCTGATATGTTAACGCATACATTTTATATAAGCTCGAAAACTGCTTAAGTGGTTCCTCGTAGCATTCATCTTTATCACAATACGCCTCTTGCCATAATAATCGTTATTAAGAATATATATTTATCTCGAGGTTTTTTCAAATCGAATAATTGTCTAAATGTTCAGTCTAAATTGCGCTTCAAGTAACAGTGTGCCATCATTGGGAGATATCAAATATTCTTAGTAGATTTTTAAACCGGCGCGTTCAGAAATTTTACCAACATTTGTTTACTTTTTTCGTTTATAAAATTCTTACGACGCGGTGCATCATAGCCTGTTTTCCCAACGATCCTCCCGTTTTTAAAACTCCGAGCAAGGTCGTCCTGCTCCGTAACATGGTGGGACCTGGGGAAGTTGACCCAGAACTAGTAACCGAAACTAGGGAAGAATGTAGCAAGTACGGCGAAGTAAAGAAATAGAATTAGATTAATAATACTATGGAACAGGCGGACAGCTGATAATATTTTAGTAAGGGTATAGTATAGTCCGCCATCTTAGCGACATCATAGATAATAAACTAAAGGCCATTTTTATTTTGTCGTCAAATTTTAAAAATATTATTACTTAACAAAATCTTAACAATCTATTATGAATAGTAGAAAATGTGCAAAACATTCACAGTGATATCTAGTTTATCTCACCTAATGGCGCTCTAAGTTGCTCAAAAAAATTTCAAGGCAAAAAAGAGCGGATGGCCGCCAGTCTATGGTATTATTTGTCAATGGATATAACAAACGATCGAACATTTATTTACTTCTCAGAATTAATTGTCCAAAATATCGATTATTAGGACAGATTCATTCATCTAATATTTCTGGACCGACCACGATAAATTAAATTAGATAATAAAAGCTGATTAGGCAAAATTGATTTGATAAGGGAACACAAAATTTGTTAATGGTTTAGAGGGAAGCGGAATGATGACTTTTGAAAGTTTAACCATAAATAATTTTAATCTTGGCTATCTCATTGACGATGGCCTTATATAAATAGGACCTTTTTTGAAAGTCGGTTTAAATTACATTATTGAAATGAGGTATTAAAGCCATAATATAAAAAGAGATAATATTAGTGTTGCAAAAACGGCTGGGTTTTGTTTGGTCGACCGAACATAAATAGAGTTTTTTGGTCTGATTTTCTTAGTCGACCTGTAGGCAGACGAAATTTGAATAACAGACCGGAGTCGACCGTTAGTCTTAGATAAACCAAAGGTCGACCTAACAAAACCCTGCCGTTACTTACAAAATAGTATAAATAAGGAAGATAATTGAAAAACGTTCGTAGTTTAACATTCTTATGTTTTAATCCAGACATGTTTTAGCCAGCCAGAACTATCAATTTGAGAGGAACAAAAGTGTTATCGTTGCGTTTAGTTTGTTCCGATGAGCTTTAAAAACTTCAAGCATTGCGAGGGACACCATTCATATAAGCATTATACAACACTTTTTATTAATAACACTGGTCAACAAATAATGGACTTGTGAAATCAACCGGCAAACTGTTTGCAGATTCTTGTAGAGTTTTTCACGGTGAACACAAATATGTCTTTAATTTTTTCCCTATACGTCAAGGTTTTTAGATATTCGCTGTCAAAGTTGCCAAAAAACGCGATTTTAGCGTTTTTCAAACGTCAATAACTTGCAAATTAGTCGGTAAAAATTTTATTTAATAGTTTTAATTTGTAGATATATGGGAGAGGAATGTATTTACAATTTTTTTTATCCTAGCACTTTTACTTTTTAAATTATATACAAAATTAACTATCCCTATCTTTTACATTGACAAATTACACCAGACTTTTTGGCAACTTAGACAGCGAATATTTAAAAAACTTGACGTATAGGGAAAAAACCATAGACTAAATAGACTGCTCATCCACTTTTAAAAAGTGTTCCAAATTTTGGCATTCATTTTGAAAAGTGAATTGAATGGTTAGGTTTATGCTTATAATGGTTTCGGTTATGCCTTATATATTTTTTTTGATATAAAAATGTAAATCATTTTGAGTTTTATCAACATGAGCTTTTGAAAATTAAAATATTGGTATAAAAATTAATAATTATCTATAAATAATATTAACTTTTATAGCGCCATCTACACTTAAACTTATTTTCTAACATGTGCCCAATTTATATGGTTTGATGAATTTTTAAAATCGCTATAATGATTAAAATGGGTTGTTTTATATTATAAGATCAATGATTATTGACCAATACTATCCATCGCTATACAAATTCTACGTCACTTTTCAAAATGGCGGTCGTTTTTGCAACACTTTTGATGCGTGAATATATAAGAGATGAGCAGTCTATTAGTCTAAGGAAAAAACTAAAAACATATTTGTGTTCACCGTGAAAAACTCTACCAGAATCTGCAAACAGTTTGCCGGTTGATTTTTCTTGTTGAACCGTGTAATTAAGGTAATCAGTTAGGCATAAAAACAATAATAGAATTTGGGCTCGGGCGAGGTCGAAAAAAGTAAAGCCAATCAGCGGATATTAGCTAGTGTATTTACGAAAGTAAAATAAAAGTCTTTTCCAGAAGCATAAGTCCACAGCTATAGACCCGAATAAGTTTCCACGGCAATTATTGAAAAATTACAAGTTGGACAGGACAGACGGACAACCAAAAGCGAACCCATAAATTGCATAGCAATAAATGAGTATTAATTGTAGTATTTAAACTGAGTGTATCATATCCACTATTAATTGCTATTGAATTTATAGTATATAAATATTATTATTAAATCAATAAAACGCATTAGGTACGCGGATGCGTGGTATTCGAAATACCAGCGACTTCGCCCCTAGCCACCGACGTTAGAGAAACGGATCGTGTACGAATATTTGTGGAATTCGCGCGGGTCGAATCGGCTATCAAGGCTGTAGTCGATTTAAACGGGAGTTTTTTTGGTGGACGAACCGTGCATGCCGATTACTATAATCTCGATAAATTTAGGCGATTCGTTCTGGGCGAAGGCATTTGAAAAAGACCCTCGCCCGAAACATTTTTTTTTTGAACCACTATCGTATTTGTTTATCACGAACGGAAATGTAATATATAAAACTCGGGCCTTCGGCCATCGTGGGAAGGGGGAGGGGAGAAGGGAAGGGGGGAAGGGAAGGGGAGAAGGGAAGGGGAGAAGGGAAGGGGGGACGACTCATCTATACTTCGTATAAATGTATCATATTTGCTATGCAATTTATGGGCGAGAAAGGTGGAAAGGGGCGAGAATGCCTATAGAGGGGTATTGAATGCAAAATGATTATGGATTATTTATACAAATTTTCCATTTAATTAAAAATAAATTGCCCTCGCCGGGATTCGAACCCACATTAAATATACATTTAAATAATATTATCTAACGGAAACTGAAATTTGGAATCATGGGGATAGCCTACCCCCTCTAAATCCATTAAAATTTCTTATAATTATAAGGTAAGCAAGGGCATTATCCATTTAAGCTGTTGTCCATGTCGTTTATATATATTATAATAAAAATCACGAAATTGAGGTGTATACTTAAAAAAATGTTCCAGCTTGCATTCTATAGTAACTAAACAAAGAACATAAGGAATTTTGGATCAATAATACGATTAACGTTTTTGGAAATCTTAGTTTTTTAGATACTATAAATATTTTTTAAAGATTTAACAATTTTCAAATTAATTCATGTATTTTCTATTAATCCCCATTTAAATATTACTCGACCCGATAACTTTAATATACATAAAATTAAACCAAAAATCATCTTACTTCATCTCGTTTAAGAAATCGTAACATGAGGGCTAATTCGTAATTTAACGTCGGCCTTATTTTAAACTAATTTCCCCCTATTCTTATGCCATTAAAGTTAATGTTCCTACACTTACGCATTCCCATCCTCCATACCCTTATATTAAATTATCTTTGAGAATTACAAATGGGGTATAGAAATACCCCAGTAATATTTTGGCAGGTTAATTTATTACAAATATACAAGAAATTTACATAGAAGATTAGCTTTAAAAAACAACGCCCGAACTATTAATTGTTATTTATTAAATTGAAAAGGTGCCTAAAATTTAAAAATAGAGCGACGCGCATTGTAAGACGGGACGGACGGACGGGACGGACGGACGGGACGGACGGACGGGACGGACGGACGGACAACCAAAAACGAGCCCATAAATTGCATAGCAATTAATTAAACGGGACGGACGGGACGGACGGACGGACAACCAAAAACGAGCCCATAAATTGCATAGCAATTAATACCCAATGAAAATAGATAGGGAGACGGACGGACGGGACGGACGGACCTCTTTCTCATGCATAGCAATTAAAAATCGATAACCTAATATACCCAATGAAAATAGATAGGGAGACGGACGGACGGGACGGACGGACGGACAACCAAAAACGAGCCCATAAATTGCATATCAATTAATATATGTGTATATTTGTCAAACCTATAATTGTGTCTTCACCATTAAATGTTTTCATGGGTTTTAGTGTGTTTATATGTGGTAGTTTCTATTCCGCGCCTGAATCTCGCACAAACAGTGAATTATAAGGGCTTAGCTTTTAGAAATGAGAATATCGTTTATATAATGATGGTTTTTTAGAAAGCTCTTTTTTCTGATGAATCTTATTCGGACGTTAAATGCTGCGGTTTTTTTTGAGAGTTAACACCGCTGAAAGTAAATTTTTTACCGATTTCGAATAAGTGAGCCACCTTTGAATTCGTGGTGACATTAGCATAATTTTGACTAAACAATGTCACAAGTGAATTTTGGAGTGGTTTGTAAATAGATCTCGTATCCCTTACATTTTGCATAAGGACGTTATTCTTTTATTTAATTAAAAAAATATAAGCCAGATTTTAATGATAAAATGACTTTTTGCATTAATAGTCAGTGGCGTAGTTAGGGCGAGGCTAAGGCACCCCCTAGAGCAAAATCCGGGCCCCCTCGAACCTTTCAAGAGAAAAATCGTGGCCCCTTTAGCCCCCTCCCCCACCCCAAGCGAATATTTATTGAAAATTAATAATATGTTTATTACTTTTGAAATTAAACTAGATAACTTTATTGTTTTTTACTTCGTTTTTCAATAACACGCATACAAAGTACATAGCTTCCAACTAATAACTTGAATCAAATAGATAAGGCGTATAACATTGTAAATTTATTAGTATTTTATTACTAAGGTAATATTAAATAGCTCTAATATAGCCGTTTTTTGTCGTTGTTTTTTGGCGATGAATTTTAAACATTAAAAAAGAAAATTTATGGTGAAATTTATTTTGGGCTAGGTAAACAACGGGTTTCTAAGCTCACTGGACATATTATATTGATAAAGATTAAGGTGCTCAAGCAGATTTGATTTATAGATAGCTATAAAGTGAGAAAATACATAAGAGCAATTGGGCATTTAAATAGTTTAACAAACAGGTATAGGAAATTAATTTCAGCCGCCGTTTAACTCCTTCTCACTTGATGGAAATTAATGTTCGCCCCCCCCGCCCCTGCCAAGTGTAAACAGCGCTGCTGGGTTAGGTGACCATAAAGTTTAACAACGGGCTATGGAGGTAAAATTTTTAATTGCAGGTGACCACTCCCCTTTTGTATACGATCTAAGTTCGGCCCTCCAAAGGAAAAAACTAACTATGTCACTGGTAAGTGTCATGCTAATGACATATGACGTTTCTTAAAGTTATATTTTACTTTTTTAAAATACAAATCTTATCATTGATCTACTTATATGTCACTACAAAACATATTTTATATGCCACTTTTCCTTGAGGAGGCTAAAACAATCTAAAGGTAAGGGAAATAACTTCCCTCTATCTGTTCGACAAGCGTTTTTTCTGAAGTGTTATAGATATTTTTTAATATTCGATAATTTTTGGTATAATTTTTAAAAAAAGAATTTAGTAAGCATAAGTTTTTCATATATAAGCACGTGTGTAATTTCATACATCCATATTTATATTATATATAAAATAAGATTGAGCAAAACGATTGATCTTGGTGCATCATGCAAGATATTAATCCTTAAAAAGTGGATTGTTTAGGAAGTATTCTTCAACTTCGCCCAGATTCCATTCCTGATATAAAACAAATAGTTAAACAATATTTTGAACTTAATATAAATCATACTTTAAATATTCAAACTTAGCCAACTTATAAAAATCAATATTAAAATTAAATGACTAAACTTAGCGACTTGCTACCAAGTTTTAGCTAAATACAGACAGCTATGACATTAATAAAAACCTTTGGCCACAGATTATCAAGGGTAGGATCGTGTGTGTGCTTAGAAGCATTTTTGATGTTTTGAAATAAGTGTTCACCACTATCTTTATTTCCCTGAGAGGCCTTGGGCTCAGTTTGAGGCGAAATGCAGGGTTTGGTACACAGAGCAAAAAGATGGCGAAAGGGTTGAAAGTGATATCTGTAAGAATTTATAAGTATAATTACATCAAGATTCTACTAAATAGCAGGGGCCAAGTTTAAGAGCCATAAAATATCAAACTTTAAATACCGTTTTAAAGCGCATCATAAGGGACAAATCGCAAAAATGAAAATTAAGAAAACTTTTATATTAAATCATTCAGAATAGTAGAAAAAATTCGATCTGGTCGTATTTTAGTTACAACCTTATCAATATTTCGCTCGGTTAGAGTTCAACTCTCAAAATTTGTTTTATGAGCAAATTCCAATAAAATCATTGTTGTAGGTTGACTATAATATACCTATGTGATTTCCGAAAGAGTTAAAAGTTTCTCCTGATATAATTTTTACCATGCGGCAATATCCATTATAATGTATCTACGAAGCATCGTAAAAAGGTGGGTTTTGTTTGGTCAACCTTTAGTTTAACTAAGACTAATGGTCGACTCTACTCTCTTTTGCAAATTTCGACTGAGCCTAGAGGAGACTAAGAAAAATAGATGCCGATTTAAATCTTTGGTCTGCTAATGTTTTGCCGATTTAAATCAATAGCCGACCAAACAAAACCCAGCCGTTTTTAAATCTAGTACCTAGCCATATTTATCAAATGTAATAATATTATATCTCATATTATTTAAAAAAATGGATGCAGCACCAGCAAAAGCAAGCTTTTTCTATGAATTGCAACCACATTTTTAAATAAACCAAAATGAACCTTCAATGCTAGAGAAAAAGCCTCTAATTTTTAATTAAAGCTTGATGAGTCTTTCAACTAATGTTTACATGTTTAAGTTTTAATTGCTATGCAATTTATGGGCTCGTTTTTGGTTATCCGTTGTCCGTTGATGTCCGTCCGTTTACCCTTCTATTTGCATTGGGTATATTAGGTTATCGATTTTTAATTGCTGTCCGTCCGTCCCGTCCGTCGTCCGTCCGTCCGTTCGTTTTTAATTGCTATGCAATTTATGGGCTCGTTTTTGGTTGTCCGTCCGTCCGTCCCGTCCGTCCGTCGTCCATCCACCAAGTTATTGGCGCCAGCTTTTTTTAAATTAAATTAATATATTAATTGCTATGCAATTTATGGGCTCGTTTTTGGTTGTCCGTTGTCCACCAAGTTATTGGCGCCAGCTTTAATTAAATTAATATTTTGTTCTTGTTAATACCATTGATAATATGACTTTTTGACCGTCCGCAGGCTACTGACCATTGAAAAAAATTACCATTGGCCAAATAAATCGAAATTTTTTGTTCGTTTTTGAATAGGTTAACATTGATAATAATTACCCTATGCCCTCCACTACAAGGGCCTATGCCTCTACTGATACGGGTCCCTGTTAATTAAATTAATATTTTGTTCTTGTTAATACCATTCATAATATGACTTTTTGACCGTCCGCAGGCTACTGACCATTGAAAAAAATTACCATTGGCCAAATAAATCGAATTTTTTTTTCGTTTTCGAATAGGTTAACATTGATAATTACCCTATGCCCTCCACTACAAGGGCCTATTCCTCAACTGATTTGGGTCCCTGTGCTCCTACAAAAGTTTTAATTGCTATGCAATTTATGGGCTCACTTTCCATTTTCCGAATGTCTTGTCACGCACCGAATGTCTTGTCACGCTTTTTTTAACAGTATAGATATTGCTATTATTAATTTAACAAGTTTTTAGGTTAAAACCCCGGTTAATTTAACCAGTTTTTGGGTTCGAGACCCGGGTTTTTTTTGACTATTATGATTGTTCCTGTTACTACCAATGCTATTATAACTTTTTAGCCGTCCGCTGGCTACTGACCGATGGAAAAAATGACCATTGGCCAAAATGTGAATCGGAATTATTTTTTTCGTTTTTTTTTGACTATTATGATTGTTCCTGTTACTACCAATGCTATTATAACTTTTTAGCCGTCCGCTGGCTACTGACCGATGGAAAAAATGACCATTGGCCAAAATGTGAATCGGAATTATTTTTTTCGTTTTTTTTGACTATTATGATTGTTCCTGTTACTACCAATGCTATTATAACTTTTTGGCCGTCCGCTGGCTCCTGACCGATGGAAAAAATGACCATTGGCCAAAATGTGAATCGAAATTATTTTTTTCGTTTTTTTTGACTATTATGATTGTTCCTGTTACTACCATTGCTATTATGACTTTTTGGCCATCCGCTGGCTGCTGACCAATGGAATAAAATGACCATTGGCCAAAATGTGATTCGAAAATTTTTTTTCTCGTTTTTTTTTGACTTTTATGAATTTATATCCACTTTTACCGTGTCCTGGCTGCTGACCAATGGAAAAAAATGACCATTGGCCAAAATGTGAATCGAAATTATTTTTTTCGTTTTTTTTGACTATTATGATTGTTCCTGTTACTACCATTGCTATTATGACTTTTTGGCCGTCCGCTGGCTGCTGACCAATGCAAAAAATGACCATTGGCCAAAGTGAGCATCAAAATTTTTTTTTCCGTTTTTTTGGCTATCATTGACTTATAGAGTATCTGTTGGTACTGACACTGACCAATGGAAAAAAATGACCATTGGCTAAATTTTTGATTTTTTTAATTAAAATTGTTCAAATTCAACAAAAACTTTCTCCCAATTCAATTGGTTAACATCGATAATTACTCTATGCTCTCCCCTACAAAGGCCTATACCTCTACTTATATGGTTCCCCGTGCCCCTACAAAGGCTGGCTCTACTAATGTGAGTTCGCATCCCGGAGAGGGCAATTTTTGTTAATTAAATCGAAAATTTGTATTAATTGCTATGCAATTTTAATAATTAACTAATTATTTTACATTTAATACCCCCCCCCGCCTATAGGCTTCTCACCCCTTCCCACCTTTCTCGCCCATAAATTGCATAGCAAATATGATACATTTATACGGAGTGTAGATGAGTTCCCCACTCCCCTTCCCCCTTCCCACGAGGGCCGAAGGCCCGAGTTTTAATTAACACTCTGTAAAAAACTTTATACAAATAAGCTTAATTTAGCAGGTAAAAGCTAATTAATTCTGAAAATAACATATGATTTTTCAATTAAAATAATTTTCTTATTAAAGTAAACCAATAATTAAAGTCATTTAGCCTTAATTCAGCTAAGCTAGTCTATTAAACAATGTCTCAAATCATGATCGGTGCCAATACATATTTTAATAATGCCTGAATCTATTTTTCACATGCACATTTTATAAATTGCAATTTGAAATAATTATTAGCATCAAGAACACATATTCTACTCCAGTTTCAGATAAACCAAAAAAAATTAAACGCGCTTAATTATGGCTTCTAAGATCAAACTTGTTGTCAGAAGTGTGAGCAGGCCATTTGAAGGGGTAAAAAGCGGCTGTAAGAAGGGCCAGTCCAGGGCCGGGCTCATTGTTTAGCCGATATCTGCATTGGCCCAAGAAGAGAAGGGCGAGGGCTGTAGAAGCGCAAACGTAAAATCCATACGAAGGCACCGTATATCCGAAAGGGGGTAGGGCCGGGCGCAAAAATTTACGACAATATTTGAACGTTTTAGTGTCACCCGAACCGGACATTATCTACCGTGTCAAGCAAGACATATAGAGACTATGTAGACTGCCAACCAAACTATATTGCTATATCCTGATTATTTCTTAACTTTTCAAAATGTAAAAACATAATACCTAAATTTCTCTACTAATTTCGTCATTTTTTTAATTGGTCCCAATTTTAATTCTTATACACTCACTACGCTAAATTTGTTTAAAACTTGGGGTCGTTGGGGCCCACAATGTAATGTAGTGTTAAGTAGCGGTTTGAGTCTTATTATAAAAGCAAACTTATGTTAAAAATCCAAAATCTATCATTAGGCATAGATGCTACTATATTTATAGATATAAAAATGAAACTATGTGTGTGTGTATATATATATGCCGCCACCAATTTTGGAGAACTACCGGACCGATTTGGCTCAAAATTTCACAGTTTATTCCTGCCACCCCGGAGCGTGTTTTAATATATGTTCCAGCCAAATCGGTCGAGTAGATTTCGAGATATTGGGTTTTATGCGCTTATGCGTTTTGACGTTGTATCGACCGAACGTCAATCAAACGCCCTCTCATCACGTACTGCTGCGTATCTTATCTATCGTGTAGGTTAGGTAGTGTGATAAATGCAGTAGGCATGTGTTGCGGAAAATGAAAACTTTTTACGCACTTTGAAAAATTAAATATCAAAGCCATTGTGTCTTTATTAATTTAAGTTGAGTTTAATTAGGGGGGGGGGGGGATATTTTTTTTTTAAATTTGGTGTTTGTTTTAATTTTTTTGTCATGGGGGGGGGGGCGGACCTTGGTACGCCCATGATATATATTCTGCTGGGGGGGCATCTGTATTAATTTGAGTTAAGTTCAAATAGGTGGGGGGGGGGGGGGGTAGCCGCGCCCCCTGCCCTCGAAAAAATTATATTTTGCGCAGGAAAATTTTTGGATAGTCAAGCAAAAAAATTTAATACTCTGCCCCCCCCCCCTTAATTCAAAACCATGGTACGCCCATGATATATATTCTGCTGGGGGGGGGCAGATTAAAAAAAAAGGTCTTGACTACCCAAAAATTTTTCTGAGAGCAAAAAAAAATAAAAAAAGGTCTCGACTATCCAAAAATTTCCCTGTGACCGTAATTTAAATTTCATTTTACCAAAATAATTTATATTTTTGTGTAAATTCGCTAATAAGCATCTGTATTAATTTGAGTTAAGTTCAAATAGGGGGGGGGGGGGGGTAGCCGCGCCCCCTGCCCCCGCCTGGCTAATTAGGGGGGGGGCAAAACATTTTTTTTAAATTTTTAAGGGTTTTTGTATTGAAATCCTTTTTTTTTAATTAGGGGGGGGGCAGCCGCGCTCCCTGCCCCCCTTGGCTAATTAGGGCGCCCCTCCCCTGACTACGCCCATGGATATATCTCAGTTCATGGGACATTATTAAGTTCAGAATTAAAAGTTTTATTCAGAAACAAATTGAAAATTTAAATTCGAACATTATTGAGGTAAAATTTTGTGTTTTTTTTAAACCACCCTTAAAAATATCAATTATTTGTTATTTTTCGTTTAGTTGAGTTTTTAAATTTTTTTGGTAGTTTCAAATTTTCTTATTTAAATTTTTAAATTTTTTTAAATATTTCTAATATGGCAAAACAACGTTTGCCGGGTCAGCTAGTTTATAGATGTAAAATCTGAGCATTAAAGCCTCTGCGAGCAAAATACAGTCTATCTCGCGAGCATTTAAAATGAAGAAAACGAACTTTTAAATGATAACGATCGAAGGAGGATTTAAAAAAACAATTTCGAGCTAATATTTTCTTTGAGCTATGACTTAATTTCAACAAAAATTCAAAAAAATAACGGGGCATAAAGTCGATTGTTACCATAGCCAGAGAAATGAGGAAGGTGTTTACACAGGTCTCTGTAGCCACATATTCAATTTTATGAGATTCCACATGATCCGTGTCAGCCATGGTGGGTTCATCCTCTTCGTAATAAGCTGCCAAATTTTCCCAGCTTACTACTAACCTCCTAAATTCCCTAAACTGCACACCAAAAAAAAGTTTAAAATCAAATGTAATTTAAGGTGCAATTAATATATAAGAAAAATCAAAAATTTCATATTTTTTTTGCAGTTACTTACCAAGATATTTGCTGCTTGTTTATCGTGAGTACCAGCGTATTTGAGGCCAAGAAGGAAGGCTTGACCGGCATATATAAAATCCCGAATTTGCCTGCAAGTTAATAAATGCAAAAATCACGGTGAAATAATAAATGTCGAATTGGTAACCCTTGTAATAATTGTAAATCGATTTAAAAATCTAAATTTGTCAAGAGTTAGTTTACGCTAGATAACCTTAAATTTCCCATTTCAGCGGTGAGAAATGGACTTTCTTCAGCATCGCGATCATCAGCCAAATGTATGAGATCGCGAAATACTCCACGTATCTCTGCTGATCCCCCATCCTATATAAAGTACACCGATATATTTATATAATCAATTTATAAGTTAAATAAACTTTATAAAGTTCCATTTAACTAAAAAACTACCAAACTTACACGCTTGACCCTCCCCAAATATGACCCGACATAGAATCAAAGTTAAAATAAACTCGAATTGGGTAGGGCACTGCTATAATTGATGAACTAAGCTAAGGTGGGGCAAGGTTAAATCTTAGACTAATAGACTGCTCATCTCTTATATATTCACGCATCAAAAGTGTTGCAAAAACGACCGCCATTTTGAAAAGTGACGTAGAATTTGTATAGCGATGGATAGTATTGGTCAATAATCATTGATCTTATAATATAAAACAACCCATTTTAATCATTATAGCGATTTTAAAAATTCATCAAACCATATAAATTGGGCAAAATTCATGTTAGAAAATAAGTTTAAGTGTAGATGGCGCTATAAAAGTTAATATTATTTATAAATAAATAATTATTAATTTTTATACCAATATTTTAATTTCCAAAAGCTCATGTTGATAAAACTCAAACTGATTTACATTTTTATACCAAAAAAATATATAAAGCATAACCGAAACCATTATAAGCACAAACCTAATCATTCAATTCACTTTTCAAAATGGATGCCAAAATTTGGAACACTTTTTAAAAGTTGATGAGCAGTCTATTTAGTCGATGGGTTAAATACATCATATATCTGCTCGAAATTTAATATGGCGTTATAGTGGTGGTTGTAAAAAACGGCTGGATTTTGTTAGGTCGACGTACGGTTTTAATCTACTAAAGATAAACATATAAAAGGGTTTTTGGTCTATTGTTCTTAGTCAACAGTTAGGCTTAGTCTAGAAAAACAGACCAGAGCCGACCGTGAGTCTTAGTTAAGCGAAAGGTCAACCAAACAAAACTCAGCCGTTTTTACAATACCACGTCATAGGAAAAATCAAAAAATGCTCGATAAAAAAATGCCATCAACTGCACAGCCTCATGAGCCATTATTAAAAAAATTTAAAAATTTTATCTTGCTCCTTTGAAGCTCTCATTCCCAAGTTTTGGGTGCAACCTCAGAAAGCAGCAAAAAACATCAAATCTTCAAGATTTTCCTAGAATGTTATTCAATATATTATAAAAGAATTTTGGATTTTAGCATATATATAAATATTATGGTCGATTTGTATTAAATCAAAGAGACTTCACATGTATCCCCATGTTTATAATTGTGCCACCAATCTCTCCTCGCTGCAATTGAATCATAATGAATGAGTCCGGCAGCTATAGTACGAATCATGAAAAAATCGGGTCGGATATCTAGACAATCTTTAACAGTGGCCGGGGTTCCGAGATGTTTTGAGATCGATCTTATAAAGCAAGCATTTCAGTCTCAACTAGTGTTCTAACTAGGGCTGGGCTTTATTTGGGCCCTTTGGTTTTAGTCGACTAAACATAAACAGATCGAAAGTTTTTTGGTCTGCTTTTCTTAGTCGACTTCTAGGCTTGGTCGAAATTTGAAAAACACACCAGAGTCGACCGTTAGTCTGAGTTGAACCAAAGGTCGGCCAAACAATTCCCAGCCGTTTTTACAACACCTCAACTCTTGTTGACAAAGACATCAAAAATTCGTTTGCAAAAATTACAAACTAAAAGAACTTTTAATCGTGAACTAACTCTTAACACAGGCAAAAAACGATTTAAACGAATAAAAAGAACATTTTTCCAATAAAACTTTTTGACGTCCTTATAATAAAATAAAATCAGAGATAAAAACAAATTTATGCTATCTATAGCTAGTAAGATCCAAATTAAAGAATGAATTATACTAAAGAATCTCGAATTAATATTATGGGTTGTTATAAGGTAACACCACTAGCAAACGAACTAAACTCTAAATGGGCTCAAACAAAGTAGGCCATTATAAAAAATTGCAAATATTTTGATAATAATTTATAATTTCGTAAAGACTATTAAGATTTGTTCATAGTGCTAAAATTTTAAATTACTAAAAAAATATTAAAGAATCATTAATTTATAACTTTATTACTCTTAGAGTCAAAATCTATTTTTAAAATCATTTCAATAAACCTATCGTTAGTTCTGAAGAAAATGAAACCCAGTGCTAAGGCTGCCGGGGGAAATACAAGAGACATATCGGGTGGATTCTTGCTGGCGTCATTCTGACCAAAAATATTGTACATTTCAATGTAAGAAAAAACATTTTTGACAAATATTAAATAATGAAATATTAACACTTTGTATTTATTAATTATTTTTTAAAGGTTTAAAAACCGAGACGTATTATATGTAATCATAGACGAAATAGACTGCTCATCAACTTTAAATAAGTTTACCGTTTTTCCGCCATTTTGAAATATGCACAAATAAAGGAAGGACATTTCGATTATTATAATTTTGGCTAATTAAAGCATTTTTAAAACGCAACAAAAAATATTAAATTAGTTAAACATTAATAACAGCATTTTAAAAGATACATCATTTACAAAATTCATAAAAACAAAAATACTGTGATGGTGTGATGTTAAAGCAATTTAGTGCCATCAGCATTTTATTAAATAATTATTTATTAATATTGCTTTTTATTTATTAACTAATGAGGAAAGTAAATTCACATTTTCTCTTTTAACAATGGGGAACACTGCAGAAAGGCACGAGAGATAGTTAAATTCAAAATGGTGGATTTAATGGTACACATTTAACCATATGATGACATAGTGTTGTAAAAATGGCTGGGTTTTGATTGGTCAAGTCGACTCTGATCTGTTTTTCAAATTTCGACTAAACCTAGAGGTCGACTAAGAAAATAGACCAAACCTTTGGTTGGTTTATATTTAGTCGACTAAAACCGTAGGTCGACCAAACGAAACCCAGCCCTTTTTACAACACTAATATGACATGAGCACATGAGCGGTCTATGTATGTAATGGGGCAAACCAGAGCGCTAAGGCCGAATTTTGGCCAAAATTGTGGCAATAATAAGTAGAATAATTAAAAGTTATAGGGTAACCTTTATAATATCACTACAACCGTAGAGGACGTAATTCAAAAGGGTCACTTGAATCTTTTGTAAAGCAGAAGATGGGTTCGTTCCTTCTCGCAACGCTCTCTAAATAAAAAAATTGTACAATTTTTCGAGGTTTTACCTCAAAATCAGTCTAAAGCTTAATCCTTTTAAGTTAATTTATAATTAGAGCCCTGCATGGGCAGCCCGACCAGAGAGAGTTTTGTGCCGGGCTCGAGCGGGTCTTAGTCTAGGGTCGGGTTTTATAAAGTAGCCCGACCCTAGGCCCAAGTCCGAATTAATTCCAAGACAACTAACCATTTATAAATAATGATTTGAATCCCAACTCGAATAAAATAAATAGTTTGATACAACGTACATAATATAACTTCCAAATCAAAGCCCTTGGTCTATTAGTTTCCATAGTAACTCTTGAAATTTGAGTATCAAGTAAGTGAACATTTCAAAATTTTAAAGTGTCAAATAAATTTTTTCTATGAAGTTATATATATATGCGTTAAAATTATTTGTTGTTGAGCAAATTGTAGCAAGAGAAATTGGATTCTTAAATCCAAACCTACCCTCGTTTTAAATCAAATTGCTGAGTGATTGACGCCTTTGCATATACGTTATTGATTAAAATCAAAAAACACGTTTTTAGAAAGGTTTAGCAATTTATAAGGCTTGTTTAAATAAAACTTTAAATAAACCGTACGCCAAAATTGACTAATCCCAAAGCAAAGCTGGCAGCTAAGGAATATGAATCGCGGTCGGTGATGTGCTCGCAATCGGGATCGGGCGCGAGGATAGCTATCATAAATTATAAAATATTTTGCCAAATTAACAAAATTTTAAAATTATAATGTAATTTCAGTATTGATCGTCTCCAGCAAACTTATGATATTCTTAAATTGATGATTGCAATGCACAAAAAAGCGTTTTGCGACATCTATTAAAAATTCGGGATTCAATTCATTTTTTGCATAAAAAATATAAGTGTTGGAAATTTTAGATAAACTCTTTCTTTGAATTAATGTAAATGAAATAAATTTAGTTATGTAGATGAATTTTCAGGTAAAAAAATTCATTTTTCAAATATGGGGGTCCTTAAATCAAAAATTGAATATTTGTTATGAGAATCAATTCGTTTCATTTATTGAAATAATATAATGAAGGTCAGCCGTGATGTTGTAAAACCGGCTGGGTGTTGTTTGGTCGACTAAAGATAAACAGACCAAAGGATTCTTGGTGTGTTTTTCAATTTGATCGCAAGAAAGATTTTAAAGGACGGTATGATAGTCAAAAGGACTTGAGGTCCGTACGGGTGACCCGAAACCCGACCGTTCAAGTTAAAACATTTTTAGTGCTTTCGGGTCGGGTCGAGTTGATAAAAATTGACTTCGCAGGCCTCTTAAAAGGACACCCACACAATCAGAAATAGACATAATTGCTCAGTAAAAAAGACACGTTAATCAAACTAATAACTGAAACAATGCTTAATTTAATAAAAAAATGTAATATTCAATTTAAAAATAACCAATTTCCTGCAAGGCAATTTTGCTAACGTGCCCGTGCCCGGTGCCACAGTGAATGAGACCCAAACTTAACATAGCTGCGGTTTGAACGTGGAGAGATTGACGAAAATCCTCAGGAGATTTCTGCATGTTTAAGAAAGCTTCCATGTGCATCGCTAAGAGCCTGTAAATCAGAACGTCCATTTCTTTGCTACTGTCACCTTAGACAAGAATGCAGACAGCTTTAGAAATTACAAGGAATTGCGATTATGTGTTGTAAAATATGCAAAGTAGGATATAATACACTGGTCTGAAAGTATTAATCTTTTAGTCAAACTACACGGCATGGCTCCATGTATTTTATATTGCTTAAGCCCTAACTAAAAAATATTTAGCTTGATATATATTAGTGCAATTGACCTTTATCTGGTGGAAAGCACAGCTCATATTAAAGATAAATGGTGTAAGAAAACCAAAATTGTCCGTCTAATTTGACCAATTTAAAAATGAGTTGGCTAGGAAGGAATAAAATTCATTCGCTTTAGGGTTTATAGTCATTTTGCAATCCATTTCGTATTTCATCAAAAAATTCTACGCGAGGTTTTGCGTCTCGAAAGATATCTTATTATCATAGCCTTACTTTAGGCGGGGAATAAAAAAGGTTAATTTATTATAACTTTTACTTAAAACTTAATTAATTATCCGTATAGGAATATTTTAATTTGAAAAAGGTGGTGGGCATGTGCCCCTTCATGCCCCTTATGACAACGTTCGTGTATATGCTTGCAACTAGTGAACTAATGATGGCGCAAAAGCAAATTGTCATTGGCCAACTCAAAATTAAAACCGGAACGATCTATTTGTAAAAATAAATCCAGTGTTAAAATCAATAGTCTACTGCAAAACCAATAATTGTAATTATTAGGCATGTTAAAAAAGAACAAACTTTCATTATCGCTCCTTGTAAATTCTTGAGAGTCTAGTGTTGTAAAACGGGCTGGGTTTTGTCTGGTCGACCTTTGCTTTTGGTCGAATAAACATAAAAAAACCAAAGGTTATTTAGCCCGTTTCTACTAATCAATCTACCCCTAGGCTTAGTCGAAATAAAAACGGAAGGGTCGACCAAACAAAACTCAGCCCTCTTTACGACACTCCCTTGAGAGTACAAATTAGCGAACTAACCAGGCTTAATTTGGCGAGATTCGAGATCATCAGCACGGTGCCCAGCTTGATTTCGCCTATACGTTCCAGCGGCAAGTCCCAGCAAAACAGCAATTTTAATTTTGTCTCCACAACCTATGATGGTATTCAAAGAGGTGGCGTTAGAACTACTAACTTCCGAGTTTTGTGCATTGCCCCCTTGGGGTATGGAAGGGTCTGTATTTGAGGGGGAACTACTACCTGCCGCACTTAAAGCATCCCAACGCAAATAATCTTTGATGGTGAGCAACGAAAGGTTCGATATGTGTCCCCCTAAGCCTAGGCCTAAAAGTATTTTTTAGAAAGTTTCAACGATATAAAAATTATGTTGGAGATTAAAAAACCTAAATTTGATATGCGGTGATAAATCACCAGGGCCCCGATAGTGTTGTAAAAACAACACCGGGGTTCTGTTTGATCGACCGTTGGTTTTAATCAACTAAACATAAACAGCAGACCAAAGGTGTCTTTTCATGCAACTAAGAATAATAGATCAAAAAAGCTTTGGTCTGTTTAGCCGACTAAAACCAAAGGAACCAGCCGTTTATACAACATTAGGCCCCGAGGACAATAGTTCATATTTCGAGAGAGAGAGAGAGAACAAAAAACCTAGTAGAGTTCCTCCTGCGTGACTTTGGTTGGGCTAAGCGATTCCATTTGTCGCGCTTCAATTTCATTCTTTCAGCTTTGGTCAATCTAGTTGTAGCTCCTGCCTCCCCGACCCCCACATTAAGTCTAGAAGGCTCCTACTCATTTCTTTGAGCCCCTTCCACGTCCTATAATTAATGGCGCAAAATTGTAAAACTAATCACTCCTATTATAAAACAAAAAAAGGCATTGAGGGATGGTTAACAAAAAATCTGACGCCATTGTTGAGTCGATAATTCATTGTAACATTGAGAATTACCTTAATCAACCAAACAGGCAAAAAAATCTAAAAAAAATTAATTGAATTCAACATTTTAACCGTTTAAATATCATTTACTATTCGCCCAGGGTTTAAAAGTGTCACCTAGTGTCATAATAACGGCTGGATTTTGTTTGGTCGACCTTTGGTTTTAGTCGATTAACAAAACCCAGCAGTTTTTACAACACAGTGTCACCCTCAGTAAAAATAAAAATATTTCACATTGAACAAAGGGTGAAATAATCGTTTTTAGCCGCTTGTCAACCAACACAACCTGGAAGTGAAGGTCGTAGAATGCGTCAAAATCGTCTTGGTCAGAAGGAGTAGCAATTCCATCTCGGTCTTCGGGCGGCTCATCATTAAAATCCTGAGGGGTGGCGGAAGTCACAATTTTATCTTGAATCGGGGGCGGAGGTTTTGGCTTGTTGAAGAGGATCCAATAATTGATAAGCTACAATTATGTTTGCAAATTTTAATTAAGCAAAAATAGGTCCATTACAAGAGCTTTATTCCACTATCCAAATATTTATATGATTTATAAAAGACTTAGTTGAGAAACTTAATATTTTTTTGTAATTAAATCTATATAAAACATCTAATTTTCATTAGAATCGCCACAGCATTAAAACAACTCCATTTATCATTGTGTCTTTAAAATAAGGTAATAATCATTTATGTAAAATGAGCATAAAATTTCTTAATTTTCAACTTGAACTCGACCGGATAGAGATTTCAGTTGGTTTAATATCCGACCTCGATATGCTATTAAGCTAATTTTAAGATGGCCGACATTTAAATAGAAGCATACGGTAAAAACCAAAACTACACATAAACTCCATCATTTAAATCAAGGATATTTACACAGAAGCTCCATATATTTTGGGTATAAAAAATGATTTAAAGAACCAAATTCCTTTATCTATAAACTGCTGTGACGCTCTATTAAAATAAAAACATTTTCCTCATCACATATATAATAATACTTTAGCGAAATCGTTAGATCTACAAACGTTATCGCTAATCGCTTGGCCGGCTGGCAAGTAAGTTAGGCCCAAGGCTACTCCATTGTGGAAATAAGGCCAGCCCGATGCAAATATTCCATTCGGATCTGAGGCCGCGTTCAAGTGTTGTGGCAAACTAGTAGAACTATGAAATTCCGTTAAAGTCAAAGGCGACACTTTAACGACCCTCCGAGGTTGCTGAGTTTTGGGCCCGCCTAAAGACAGGCCGGGCTGGCCTCGGGCGCAGAGCACGCATATGTGGCCGCTCAATTGAATTGTGGGCACGGGTAGGGTTTGTGTTAGAAGGGGCCATGATGTGTGCATATCGAACGCGCACCTTTAAACAGATGTAGGGAACGCTTTTTTAAATTATAAAATTTACGATTAGCTTGTAAATACCTAAATCAAGAATTCTTATGTCAAAAAATCTTGAGCCTTGGAAAAATATTAAAATTTGCCTTTTTCAGTTATGCCTAAAAAAAGACCATTGATTGCAAGCTAATTTTTTCATTAGTATCATTTAAAAAAGAATTGCGAAGTTACAAGTTTCTAACTAAGTCCTATATTCCTTACTTTTGAAAAGTGTACACATATGATTGGGGTATAAAAAGACCCTAAAATCGTCGTATATCATGATATCTTATAGGTTATTAATCTTTTTCACGATTATTCCTCTTGAAAAATATTTCTGTGTACACATTAATAAAAGATGTAATTTATTATTATTTAAGGGAAAATACACCTTACGAATGAGTGAGATAAAACCCTTTAACCAAAATTATTATACTATTTCACTACAAATGCCTTTCCCTTATTTGTGCACATTTCAAAATGGCGGTTAAATGGTACACATTTTTGAAGTTAAAGAGCAGTCTATCTAGGAAACACACCTTCCGAACGGGTGAGACAAAACCCTGGGCCATTGGCTGAGCAATTGCATTTCCATCTCCTCCATTAATCTATTGTGATCGATCATAAAATTTTCCTCGCGTTTAGTGATCCAAAGAGGGATTGAATGGGAAGAATCGACAAGGGCATTAGCTATTTCCACCCTAAAATCTTGAGGAAAACGACTTCAACTCTACGTAGAAACAATAAGTGAAAATGAAATTTATAGATTATAAAAAGATTTTTTAAAAGAGGTGTCAAAAATACAGAAAGTACTCTAGATTATTTACAATTTAAAAGAGCTCTTGCGTTTTTTGATTAAGTAAAAAGGAGCCTTGAAAAGTCATTAGTGGTAAACAATTTCAAACTTCATGTGAAATCAATTTTGCAAAAATTAAAAGTAACAGTTATTTATTAATTTACAGGTCGGGTCCAGCTTAAAATCATTAATTTTTGGGTGAGTTAAATTTATTCTTGGTCTTCAATGGATTGTTAAATGGTGAGAGCTCCCAATTTTAAAAATATGGAAAAGGGGTGCATCACATAAGAATGACCCCAGATCTAAACAAACACTAGCTTTGAAACGTTTTATATACTCGCAAAAATTTCTAAATTTTAATTTTAATTATTTTCAAGCGCGTGGCACTAAGTATAATATTGGACCTCACAAAAAAAATCATTAAGAATATAACTATATATCAAATAATAAAATAATTCAGTTTTACCGTTTCTAATTGATAAATTATAATAAAAATAATATTTTAATCGTATGTGATGTGATATATCCACAAACAAATTAAATATACTATTAAAAGGGAAGTAGGCTTTTCGATATGCAGCTTGTCTCCTCCATTTTCACATGCATCTTCTAAAGACACCTTAAATTGATCATGATATTGTAAAGGATCTTTAATATACTTGACATCAAGATCCATCCCAAATCCATCATCGCCACTGTTATGCGGACAATTATTGAATCCCGATGGAATGCCAATCCTCCATAAATTTTAAATATACATTTAAATCGCTAAAATTATAAACTCCTAGAAAGTTTTAAACAAATCTATCAATTTAAAATAAAGTTGAACAGGACAGGACAGACGTACAACATAGCCTCAATTAAAAAAGTTTTATATAAAAGGCAGATTGGCGCAAAAAATAGAAAAATAATTCAACAATTAAATGCGGTTATTATCTTAAATGGACATTTCATACTTCCTTATAAACATTCCACGTTAAATTAACATAAAAACATATCAAAAAATTACTATTTTGTGTAAAATGGAGTTTAATTTAACCTTGTCTTGGGAAATTCATAATTTCGTAAGCATTTTCCTGAGTGTCCTTAGTTTCCATACTACCAGAGTCTAATATTTTATGAACAACTATTTCGGTATAAAGTGGGCTTTCGCATTGAATTCCAAATATGGACGTTATAATTTTGTGACAGGCGGCGAGCTTCCCACAAGATTCGGCGCGAAATGGATTACGCTTGAATTCCTAAAAATCATTTACAGTCAAAACCGTTTAATTGCAAAGCCTTGGGCCTGAAAAAAATTCGCGATTAACCGATATTTCGCGATTAAACGATGGAAATAAAAGTATATGTACATTATATTAAATATTCATTTCTTACGCTTCGCAATAAAACGATATTTTATATAATTATCTGGTTGATTTAAGGACACGAAAATGTTTGTGAATATCCGATATTGTACTATTAAGCGATTTGTCAATAAACGATGTTTTTATTAATATTATCGTTTAAAAAAAACAAAATGGCGGTTAACTTCGCGATTAAAAGATTTCGCGATAATCCGATTTGCGATTAAGAAGTTTCGACTGTATCTTAAATAAAATTTAGAGAAATGAATCTAATTTTGTCAATGAAAATTATTTATTTTAAATAGGATTTCGAGAAGTAAATTTAATTTTTGTCGAGGGCTGAATTCCTGAAAATCATTTATTTTAAGTTTATTTCTTATCAAGCGCTTAGTACATTTAGGGTTAGATCAAAAGTTATTAACAAAATTGTTATGAATAAAGTTTGTTTCGATCCCATGGGCGTAGCCAGGGGGAGGGCGGCTGCCCCCTCCAAATCCAAATTTTCTTTAAAATTATGGGTAAATTTTAAAAAATTAACATTTTGCCCCTCTCTAATTCAAATGCTGGCTACGCCCACGTTCGATCCTTTTTCAAATAAAAATAAAGTGTACATATAAATAAAATTTTGAAGTTTTTACCATATTTATATAAAAGATCATGTATAATTTGGTCACTTAGAAAACTTGTTCAATTTAGAGATAATTTAAGCTATATAGATTATCAATATTAGCAATGCAATATTTTATAGCGAAAAGTAGTTAATTCCCAGTTTTTATTCACCCACCAAACAAAAAGGTAATAAAATTTATTCGGGAAAAAACATTTAAAATCGCATCTGAGGGGGCTTTCCCATTATACTAGGCTTTGTCATATTATTTGAGGCTAAGCATGTCTCTTACAATTACAGTAAAATAGGATAATACAATATTGTATATAAATTAATTTAAAAAACACCATACCTACTACTAAAAATAAACCCTAAAACACAATAAACATATAGTATTTCATCGACTCATGGGCGTAGCCAGCATTGGAATTAGAGGGGGGTGGGGCGATAATGATTTAAAGAGGGGCAAAATGATAATTTTTAAAATTTTATCCGCAATTTTAATAAATTTCAACAAATTTTTTGATTTAGAGGGGGCAGCCGCCCCTCTGCCCCCCCCCTTGGTTACGCCCAAGCTTCGACCTAAACTTGTTATATCGAGCTGGCTTCAAAAAGTTCAGTTTAAGAAAGCAACACACGTTATAATTGCATTCCAAGATGCTAATCAATCGCTGGACGAAGGTTAAATTTGGCATTTCGGAGGCATCTTCATTGAATCCTACCACTTGCGTCTCCGCTTCAAAATTCTGTAGCAAAAAATGAGTAAAAAAGAAATATTTATAATTTTCACACTATAAAAAACGGAGTGTTTTGGAATTTAGTGCGGTGCCTTAATAGCGATTTACTAATTATTATTAACACGATTCATTCTCAACTGCTTGACTTATAATGTCTCGCGTGATTCTAAGAGGTTAATTTTAATTTATTAATTTAAAAATCGTTGCGAATGACTTTCAGATTAAAAAATAGTCAAAAATGGCCCGGGATTTTTATAATCTATAAGCCATAAATCTAGTCATAGTCATGGATTCAGGCGATTTACTTTATATTTTTTGCATTATAAAAGCCTAAAAATCTCTCATAAATTATCCAAATTCACTAATTTTTTTATATTTTACATATTTATAATATTAAATATGAAGTACTGTGATCTTTCACATATTTAAAAAAGGCATTAAGGTTCGGGTATAATATGAAAGCTTAATTAAAACTAAGCAAACCAGCCATAGATTTCCAATCAATTAATCAATAAATTGTTTTCCATATTAACATTTAAAAGGCGTTAATAAATGCATAATTTTAAAATAGATTTATTAAAAAGAAAGGATATTTTTTGGACTGATAGTCTACAAAAAAAAAGATGGATTTAAAGTGTTCAAATATTACAGCGGCTATATTGAATCCTTGAATCCCGCAAAGCGTCAGAAGAAGTGATAGCAGGTCATTTAATTCTCTTTCGGCACATGGAATCCTATATTCCAACTAAAAACATGGAAAAATAAAAAAACAAGATTATGATCAGAAACTTACTGATTTTAAAGATCAAGTTATGTTTTATTCCATTTAATTAATGATATTCTTCAAAAATAAATGTAAAAATGAAAACTTTTAAGAATTAATTACGTTAACCTGGTTAAAATTTTCTGCGTATTTTGAAGTTATTGCCATTTGATACCATCGGGTTACGAGTTTGGTCAAGAAAGCAGAGTCAGGGTCTCCCACAAATTCTTGAACCAAGCTATCAAACAATCCTTTGGCTGAGATATAAAAATAACCAAAAATTGTAGTTTAATTAAAACAAGCATTAAATACAGGGTTTATTTCCCTATAATTTTCGAAAAGTCCCCAGAAATGAACAAACAACACATTCGAATTTGTAAAATACATTTTAATTGTGAAAAAAATTATATTGACCTATTTCAGTTTTTACGTGTTTTACAAATTAAGCAGCTTTTATGTTTAAACACTTTTAAAATCGAAAATATAAGTTTATTTCATAAAAAAAACTTAAAAATTTCTTTTTCGCTAATCTGATTCATTTAAAAAAATCCCATATTTTAAGATAATAATTCAATGTCGAAATAGGTAATAGTTTTAAAAAGACTCAAACATTGAGATGTTCGACAGGGAAGGCTAGGCAATTTTAACTCGTAAAATTCCGTGTCGCCTTTTATCAGTCCTTTAGGGCCCAGAAGCGTATCCATTTTTTCGCCGTTTACAATAGTATATAACACGATCCCGCCGAGCCGTAGAGCTCGATGACGCCTGTTGCCTCTGACATTAAGCCCGGGCTGGGGACCTCCAGTGTTTTCACGTCAATCATCTTGACGTCACGTTCAAGCGAGATGGGTGATGGAAAATTGGGATCCAATTGATTCAAGGGGGGAAGGTGCAATTTTTATTTCCTAGGCTCGAACGGGGTAGAAAATCCGGGATTCACAAATGTATTCTGAGTCGATGACCCATTGTAAAATGAATCCCGGCCAAAAGTGCCCCCCTCAATTTTGACCAAATTGCATGGATCTTTCAAATTTGTCGTGTCATTGGAATCAAAATTCAATGGCTTAAACAGTGGCATGCGGAGCGACTATTATAAAATGTGAAAAGGGGGAAGAAACATTGGGTCCATATGGGGCAATTGCCCTCCCCCCCTTCTACCTTCCCTATAAACTTATTTGTCCCTCCTACAAATGCAATATTAAAGCGGGATCCAAATTTACCTGTACATATTTTTTTACACTCATCAAAATAGTGATCTCATTTGTGGGTAAGCGCCACCTTCGAATTGTGTATATATTTATATTTATGCGCTCACCAAATTTATAAAGTGATACGAAACAAACTATTATTACTATAGAATTGATCATTAAGGGATTACAATCCCTTATCTTAAATGTCGTAACGTAATTGTATAAAAACCGGACAAAAAAGTTTGGGTTGAAAATATAGAGCCCTGCACGGGCCGTCCGAAACCCAGCTCGAGCCGGGCCCGAAATTCGTTTGAGCCGGACTCGGGCAGAATTTAATAATAATCGGGCCGGACTCGGGTCGGCCATAGATATAAAAGCATTTTGGGCACGGGCTGATGAAAATCCATTTAGTAGAGCTAGAGTTCTTGTAAAACGTGGATAAATAAGAAATAAATGCGTTAATTAATTCGCGTTGTGCTAATATTTGATCATAAATGAAGGTTATTTATGTGCCTTACCCTTATGAAATTTTATTTATTTCAGACCCTTATAACTTTTGCTTTTAGTATATTCGACAAATTTATATACTCTAGCTAGATGTTAAAAACGATCCTCTGCAAAATTAATAGTTTTGGCACACCATTTTTCTTTCATTATTTTTTCCACACTTGCTTAAATACTAAATGTAAATTATTTTTTAAGTCCACCTGTATAAAAGGTAGGATTTTCAACTGAGTATCAGCAAAGACAGTAGTTATTTATTTTTGTCTGCACATCTCTTAGTTTCATACTATATATGGACAATATTATGTTAAAAATAAAAACTCAAAATATAATGATTTTAGAATAAGCTATATTTTATTCATTGTTTTATCAAAAAATCTTTAAATTTAAAAAATCATAGCTAGTTATAGGATGTCGATTGACCCAGGACTTCAGAAATGCCTAATATCTCGCGAACATTGAATTAAAAATGCACTGATATTTATGCTACTAAATATTAAGATCTCAACCTTTGGTGACTTGTAGTGTATTACTTCTCATAACACGTTTTTTTTATTAATTACTATTCAGTATAATCATCATATATTGTATGAATAAACTATTATAATTTCACCACTTTTAAAATCTTTATTTTTAAAACATTATATTAATAAACAATATATTTTATGAATACTGTAATGTTATACAATTTGTGTTTATACACGTTATTTATAATATCGTTTAGTTCTATATACCTGGAGTATATAAATTATCATTACCAGATGTTATTTTAAAATAATAAACTATTTGCATATTGAGTATATTACAGTGGCGCGGTCGATAAACAAAAATGGAAGGAATACCTTAATATAAGGCAGGTGATAACATTAATACATATTTGTTCACCCTAGATAATATTTTTGAGTCTAAACATGTCCCAAAAGAAACTAGAACAAAAACTATATTGGGATATATGGGCCAGAAACATGTGGAATTACTTATCAACTTTGTTTATCCAGATAATATATCCTCATTGGAATATGAAGATTTAATCAAATTAATTAAGAAGTTATTCCTAACGAAATCAACCATATTCCAATCAAGACTAAATTTTATTCGTTGTGTAAAACAAGTAGATGAATCATTGATTGAATATGTCACTAGATTGAAAGCTTCTGCAGAATGTTGTCATTTTAAATTGTTGGATGAAAGATTGCGAGATCAATTTTTGCACGGACTGCATAATACACAATTGGAGATAGACGTTAGAGCTAGATGGCCGGATGCAGTAAAGCCTACAGGACTAGATGTGACCTTCAATGACATTTTTAACTTAGCAGAATCCATGCATCTTGCAAATGATGAAGTCAATTCTTCCTCAAATGAATTAAACATAATTCAAAATTATAAAAAACCAAATCCAATGTACTCCAATCAAAAGAATAGACAATCAATAAAACAATTTGCTACAAAGAAGGATGATCATCAACAATCATTCATAAGGAATTGCTATAGATGTGGTAAGTCACATGCAATAAAGCAATGTCCAGCATTTTTAAAAGAATGTTCCATTTGTCATCATAAAGGACATTTTGCAAAAATGTGCAGGACCTCAAACAAAGTGAACCAGATTATTAATACAATTGGCAAACTTTATGACTTTAATCACCTTAAACCATACATCCATGTAAGGATAAATCAGAAAAATTTCAAGATGTTATATGATACTGGCTCATCAGTATCATTAATCAACAAGAGTATCTACAACATGTTAAATTCACCTAAATTAACACCATGCCCCAAGATAAAAGCTTTTGGGAATAGTCCAGTTCCTATATGTGGAGAAACACAGGTCTATGTTAATTTAAACAATAAAACTTTAAAGTTAACAGCTATTGTAACTACGGTAGAAGATGATGCCATATTTGGGTTAAACTGGATGGAAGCCTTTCACCTACAACTTCCTCATCTAGTTAAAATTAATGCTATAGAAGGAAAACCTCAAAACATAGAAGAGGAATTGGTTGAAAAGTATACGAATGTGTTCAGTGATGGCACTGGGTGTATTAAAGATTATGAGGTGAATCTTTTTGTAAAGGAAGAAGCCAGAGCCATAGCAGTGACTGCACGAAGGGTTCCTTTCCCTTAAAAGAATAAAGTTGAAGAGGAAATCAGAAGATTATTGGACGAAGAGATAATTGAACATGTTGATCCTGCAACAACACCAATAACATAGGCAACTCCTATTGTAAATGTATTAAAATCAAATAAGTCCATTAGAATCTGCGGAGATTTTAGAGTGACTATTAACCCCTTCCTAACTTTAAACAACCATCTACTTCCGACATTTGACGATTTGATTCTGAAGATCGCAGGAGGGCAAAAATTTACAGTAATTGATTTACGGGATGCCTATCTTCAGATGAAGGTCGAGGAAAAGTCGCGACATTATCTCACTATTGCAACACATTTAGGTTATTATCGATATAAACGTCTTCCATTTGGACTTTCAATAGCGCCAAATTTATTCCAACGTTATAAGGAAGAATTATTAGAGGGGATTCCCCATACTGGGGTACTTCTAGACGATATCATAGTTACAGGAGTAAATGAAAAGGATCACCTGAAAAATCTCAACGAGGTACTAAAAAGGGTACAGGACGCTGGTCTAAAAGCAAAGAAGGAAAAGGTTAAATTTTTCCAAAATTCCGTTAAATATTTGGGACATGTGATCGATGCAACAGGGATCCACCCAACTCAAGAGCGAGTGGAAGCCATTGTTAATTTTCAACAACCACAAAACAAAAAAGAACTACGTTCCTTTTTAGGACTAGTTAATTATCAGGAAAGGTTCATTCCAATGTTACACGAAAAATGCGCACCCTTGCATGCATTGACGGGCTCATCAATAGGTTGGAAATGGACGGCTAAAGAGCAGAAGATTTTTAACTATGTTAAACTGATGCTTTCAACGTCAAATACTTTGGTACCGTATTCAACCTCATTGCCGTTATACCTAACGGTAGATGCTTCTGAAACTGGTGTAGGTGCTGTACTATCACACTTATATGCAGACGGGTCCGAAAGAGCTATTGCGTACGCGTCCAGGACGTTAAGCGAGTCCGAAAAACGATACTCTACAATTGATCAGGAAGCGCGAGCTATTGTGTTCGGTGTTCAGAAATTCGATCAATACGTACGGGGTCGAAAATTTGTATTGATGACGGATCACAAACCTCTAGAGAGATTATTCGGGAATCATCGGGATTTACCGAAAGTGATCAATAATCGATTAATTCGATGGGCTTTATTTTTAAATGGATATCAATACGACATAAAATACCGATCAGGAAAAAACAATCAATGCGCTGATGCATTGTCAAGACTGCCAGATCCAAAATACCTTGAAACGGATCAGATCAATCACGTAGGATTACTTATGTTAGATGAATTAAAGTTAGATTATGAAATGCTAAAAACATCTATTAAACAAGATCCTTTTTGTCGTGAATTAATTTCAGCGATTAACCGTGAATGGCGGTTTGATTTAAAAAAATGCCGTTTTGACATGAAAACGTACTACAATCGAAGGGAGGAACTGTCATTTGAAGATGGATTATTATTGTGTGGAAATCGGTTAATAATACCGAGGAACCTACAAAATTTAGTTTTAAAAATATTACACCAAGGACACCCCGGTATTACAGGAATGCTTAATTTAGCCCGATATTATGTTTGGTGGCCCGGAATGGACAAGAGTATTGATTTGTTTGTAAAGGAATGTGACGGTTGTCAAGAAGGCCGACAAGCCGAACAAGAAGTTCCCTTATATTCTTGGTCCGTACCTGACCGTCCTTGGGATCGAGTTCATATAGATATTGCCGGACCTGTCGAAGGAAATTATTGGTTGGTTTTAATTGATGCATTATCGAAATGGGTGGAGGTAGCCACACTATCGTCGATTAAAGGACCACAAATTGTGAGGCAGTTACGAAATTGGTTTTGCAGGTTCGGTATTCCCTTGCAAATAGTATCGGACAATGGACCACAATTTGTCGGTGAAGAATTCACAAAATTTTGTAACAACAACAACATTAAGCACGTAACATCCACTCCATATCACCCCAAAACAAATGGATTAGCTGAGAGAATGATCCGAACGCTAAAATCAAGATACTGGGCAGCAAGAAAATCAGGGGGAGAGAAAGAATTATGCCTTCAACAAATAATTATGACATACAGGAATACATCTCAGGCAACCACGGGTAAAGCTCCGGCGGAATTGTTGGGAAGAAGAGTAAGGAAAGCGTTTGACCTTATTCGACCAGATCCGAAAGAAAAGTGGAAGGAGAGATTAGCTAAACAAAAGAGCTATCATGACCGAAAGCATGTTATAGGGAATTTAATCTTGGAGATCCAGTATGGATCCGGAATGAAATTAAAGCGGGTTGGTACCAAGGATTTATCATAGAACGTAAAGGTCCATATTCATATAATGTTCGCACTGATAAAGGAATTAAACGGAAACACGCGGATCAGTTAAAATTCAGGATGCAATCCCAGTTCGTCGAAACTAACCATACTAGTCTGGAACCGAATGTTGAAAAAGTTGCAAGTTCGAATACTAGTCTGGAAACGAATATTGAAAAAGTTGCAAGTCCGATTCCGTTAAGGCGATCGACCAGAAAGCGAAATCCTCCGTTGCGTTATCATGAAGAGTTTTAGCTTTTGAAAGTGGGAAGAAATGTAATGTTATACAATTTGTGTTTATACACGTTATTTATAATATCGTTTAGTTCTATATACCTGGAGTATATAAATTATCATTACCAAATGTTATTTTAAAATAATAAACTATTTGCATATTGAGTATATTACAAATACTTTTGACTTCTATACCCAATCATTAACTTTTGACATCTTTGTTTCCAGATTCTTCATCTATTTTCTGGCTTTTCACCCTTTTTAGCTTCGAATTTATCTTGTCCCCGATCCTCTAATAAATTTTCTAATCTGGGTGCAGGTGGGGGTCTCTTCTCAAAGATGTTGGCATTGTTGTCAGGCTTTTTGTTCGCCTTCGCCATCTTCGCGTGGATTGGCTAGACTCTGAACCTGAACTTCTGGATCTATGCCTCCGCTTTTTACACGGGGCAGCCTTAGTAGTTGTAGTATTGCCCTTTTCTTCTTCTTTACTTATATTTTCCTTCTTATCCATATTAGTTTCTGGAATTATTTGGCTGATTAGGGCCGTGGTAGTGCCAATGTCTTTATTTTCTTCAGTCCTTAGATCCTTGTCCATTTTTGTGTTTTGAATGTCTTGAGTATTTAGGGCCTTCTGTTTTGCTCCGTCATCTTTGAGATCCTTCTCTTTTGTTCCTTCATAATTTTGATTTATTGTAACGGATCCAAGGAAGTAATAATTCAAATTAGCCATAATAATTTATTATGATTTGTTAAAAAAAGTCTTCTAAAAAACGTAATTTATATACGTCATATAACGTCGTATTGATACGTCATCTTATAAATAAAAATAAACTTGTAGTTATTACGTAGGAACTCTTACCATTAAATCTTATATATAAAAATGAAACTATGACTGGACCGATTTGGATCGAACAAATCTTAAAACATGCTCCGGAGTATGGGGAATAAACTGTGAAATTTTGAGCCAAATCGGTCTGGTAGTTTTCCAAATTTGGTTTTATTAAGTGCCAAAACGTATAAAACAACGTATAAACAAAAAACGTGACCCCTCAAAAACTACTGGACCGATTTGGCTCAAACAAATCTTAAAACATGCTCCGGAGTATGGGGAATAAACTGTGAAATTTTGAGCCAAATCGGTCTGGTAGTTTTCCAAATTTGGTTTTATTAAGTGCCAAAACGTATAAAACAACGTATAAAACAAAAAACGTGACCCCTCGAAAACTACTGGACCGATTTGGCTCAAACAAATCTTAAAACATGCTCCGGAGAATGGGGAATAAACTGTGAAATTTTGAGCCAAATCGGTCTGGTAGTTTTCCAAATTTGGTTTTATTAAGTCCCAAAACGTATAAAACAACGTATAAAACAAAAAACGTGACCCCTCGAAAACTACTGGACCGATTTGGCTCAAAATTTCACAGTTTATTTCCCATACTCCGGAGCATGTTTTAAGATTTGTTCGATCCAAATCGGTCCAGTTATAGTTTCATTTTTATATATAAGATTTAATGGTAAGAGTTCCTACGTAATAACTACAAGTTTATTTTTATTTATAAGATGACGTATCAATACGACGTTATATGACGTATATAAATTACGTTTTTTAGAAGACTTTTTTTAACAAATCATAATAAATTATTATGGCTAATTTGAATTATTACTTCCTTGGATCCGTTACAATAAATCAAAATTATGAAGGAACAAAAGAGAAGGATCTCAAAGATGACGGAGCAAAACAGAAGGCCCTAAATACTCAAGACATTCAAAACACAAAAATGGACAAGGATCTAAGGACTGAAGAAAATAAAGACATTGGCACTACCACGGCCCTAATCAGCCAAATAATTCCAGAAACTAATATGGATAAGAAGGAAAATATAAGTAAAGAAGAAGAAAAGGGCAATACTACAACTACTAAGGCTGCCCCGTGTAAAAAGCGGAGGCATAGATCCAGAAGTTCAGGTTCAGAGTCTAGCCAATCCACGCGAAGATGGCGAAGGCGAACAAAAAGCCTGACAACAATGCCAACATCTTTGAGAAGAGACCCCCACCTGCACCCAGATTAGAAAATTTATTAGAGGATCGGGGACAAGATAAATTCGAAGCTAAAAAGGGTGAAAAGCCAGAAAATAGATGAAGAATCTGGAAACAAAGATGTCAAAAGTTAATGATTGGGTATAGAAGTCAAAAGTATTTGTAATATACTCAATATGCAAATAGTTTATTATTTTAAAATAACATCTGGTAATGATAATTTATATACTCCAGGTATATAGAACTAAACGATATTATAAATAACGTGTATAAACACAAATTGTATAACATTACATTTCTTCCCACTTTCAAAAGCTAAAACTCTTCATGATAACGTAACGGAGGATTTCGCTTTCTGGTCGATCGCCTTAACGGAATCGGACTTGCAACTTTTTCAACATTCGTTTCCAGACTAGTATTCGAACTTGCAACTTTTTCAACATTCGGTTCCAGACTAGTATGGTTAGTTTCGACGAACTGGGATTGCATCCTGAATTTTAACTGATCCGCGTGTTTCCGTTTAATTCCTTTATCAGTGCGAACATTATATGAATATGGACCTTTACGTTCTATGATAAATCCTTGGTACCAACCCGCTTTAATTTCATTCCGGATCCATACTGGATCTCCAAGATTAAATTCCCTATAACATGCTTTTCGGTCATGATAGCTCTTTTGTTTAGCTAATCTCTCCTTCCACTTTTCTTTCGGATCTGGTCGAATAAGGTCCAACGCTGTCCTTACTCTTCTTCCCAACAATTCCGCCGGAGCTTTACCCGTGGTTGCCTGAGATGTATTCCTGTATGTCATAATTATTTGTTGAAGGCATAATTCTTTCTCTCCCCCTGATTTTCTTGCTGCCCAGTATCTTGATTTTAGCGTTCGGATCATTCTCTCAGCTAATCCATTTGTTTTGGGGGTGATATGGAGTGGATGTTACGTGCTTAATGTTGTTGTTGTTACAAAATTTTGTGAATTCTTCACCGACAAATTGTGGTCCATTGTCCGATACTATTTGCAAGGGAATACCGAACCTGCAAAACCAATTTCGTAACTGCCTCACAATTTGTGGTCCTTTAATCGACGATAGTGTGGCTACCTCCACCCATTTCGATAATGCATCAATTAAAACCAACCAATAATTTCCTTCGACAGGTCCGGCAATATCTATATGAACTCGATCCCAAGGACGGTCAGGTACGGACCAAGAATATAAGGGAACTTCTTGTTCGGCTTGTCGGCCTTCTTGACAACCGTCACATTCCTTTACAAACAAATCAATACTCTTGTCCATTCCGGGCCACCAAACATAATATCGGGCTAAATTAAGCATTCCTGTAATACCGGGGTGTCCTTGGTGTAATATTTTTAAAACTAAATTTTGTAGGTTCCTCGGTATTATTAACCGATTTCCACACAATAATAATCCATCTTCAAATGACAGTTCCTCCCTTCGATTGTAGTACGTTTTCATGTCAAAACGGCATTTTTTTAAATCAAACCGCCATTTACGGTTAATCGCTGAAATTAATTCACGACAAAAAGGATCTTGTTTAATAGATGTTTTTAGCATTTCATAATTTAACTTTAATTCATCTAACATAAGTAATCCTACGTGATTGATCTGATCCGTTTCAAGGTATTTTGGATCTGGCAGTCTTGACAATGCATCAGCGCATTGATTGTTTTTTCCTGATCGGTATTTTATGTCGTATTGATATCCATTTAAAAATAAAGCCCATCGAATTAATCGATTATTGATCACTTTCGGTAAATCCCGATGATTCCCGAATAATCTCTCTAGAGGTTTGTGATCCGTCATCAATACAAATTTTCGACCCCGTACGTATTGATCGAATTTCTGAACACCGAACACAATAGCTCGCGCTTCCCGATCAATTGTAGAGTATCGTTTTTCGGACTCGCTTAACGTCCTGGACGCGTACGCAATAGCTCTTTCGGACCCGTCTGCATATAAGTGTGATAGTACAGCACCTACACCAGTTTCAGAAGCATCTACCGTTAGGTATAACGGCAATGAGGTTGAATACGGTACCAAAGTATTTGACGTTGAAAGCATCAGTTCAACATAGTTAAAAATCTTCTGCTCTTTAGCCGTCCATTTCCAACCTATTGATGAGCCCGTCAATGCATGCAAGGGTGCGCATTTTTCGTGTAACATTGGAATGAACCTTTCCTGATAATTAACTAGTCCTAAAAAGGAACGTAGTTCTTTTTTGTTTTGTGGTTGTTGAAAATTAACAATGGCTTCCACTCGCTCTTGAGTTGGGTGGATCCCTGTTGCATCGATCACATGTCCCAAATATTTAACGGAATTTTGGAAAAATTTAACCTTTTCCTTCTTTGCTTTTAGACCAGCGTCCTGTACCCTTTTTAGTACCTCGTTGAGATTTTTCAGGTGATCCTTTTCATTTACTCCTGTAACTATGATATCGTCTAGAAGTACCCCAGTATGGGGAATCCCATCTAATAATTCTTCCTTATAACGTTGGAATAAATTTGGCGCTATTGAAAGTCCAAATGGAAGACGTTTATATCGATAATAACCTAAATGTGTTGCAATAGTGAGATAATGTCGCGACTTTTCCTCGACCTTCATCTGAAGATAGGCATCCCGTAAATCAATTACTGTAAATTTTTGCCCTCCTGCGATCTTCAGAATCAAATCGTCAAATGTCGGAAGTAGATGGTTGTTTAAAGTTAGGAAGGGGTTAATAGTCACTCTAAAATCTCCGCAGATTCTAATGGACTTATTTGATTTTAATACATTTACAATAGGAGTTGCCCATGTTATTGGTGTTGTTGCAGGATCAACATGTTCAATTATCTCTTCGTCCAATAATCTTCTGATTTCCTCTTCAACTTTATTCCTTAAAGGGAAAGGAACCCTTCGTGCAGGCACTGCTATGGCTCTGGCTTCTTCCTTTACAAAAAGATTCACCTCATAATCTTTAATACACCCAGTGCCATCACTGAACACATTCGTATACTTTTCAACCAATTCCTCTTCTATGTTTTGAGGTTTTCCTTCTATAGCATTAATTTTAACTAGATGAGGAAGTTGTAGGTGAAAGGCTTCCATCCAGTTTAACCCAAATATGGCATCATCTTCTACCGTAGTTACAATAGCTGTTAACTTTAAAGTTTTATTGTTTAAATTAACATAGACCTGTGTTTCTCCACATATAGGAACTGGACTATTCCCAAAAGCTTTTATCTTGGGGCATGGTGTTAATTTAGGTGAATTTAACATGTTGTAGATACTCTTGTTGATTAATGATACTGATGAGCCAGTATCATATAACATCTTGAAATTTTTCTGATTTATCCTTACATGGATGTATGGTTTAAGGTGATTAAAGTCATAAAGTTTGCCAATTGTATTAATAATCTGGTTCACTTTGTTTGAGGTCCTGCACATTTTTGCAAAATGTCCTTTATGATGACAAATGGAACATTCTTTTAAAAATGCTAGACATTGCTTTATTGCATGTGACTTACCACATCTATAGCAATTCCTTATGAATGATTGTTGATGATCATCCTTCTTTGTAGCAAATTGTTTTATTGATTGTCTATTCTTTTGATTGGAGTACATTGGATTTGGTTTTTTATAATTTTGAATTTTGTTTAATTCATTTGAGGAAGAATTGACTTCATCATTTGCAAGATGCATGGATTCTGCTAAGTTAAAAATGTCATTGAAGGTCACATCTAGTCCTGTAGGCTTTACTGCATCCGGCCATCTAGCTCTAACGTCTATCTCCAATTGTGTATTATGCAGTCCGAACAAAAATTGATCTCGCAATCTTTCATCCAACAATTTAAAATGACAACATTCTGCAGAAGCTTTCAATCTAGTGACATATTCAATCAATGATCATCTACTTGTTTTACACAACGAATAAAATTTAGTCTTGATTGGAATATGGTTGCTTCGTTAGGAATACCTTCTTAATTAATTTGATTATATCTTCATATTCCAATGAGGATATATTATCTAGATAAACAAAGTTGATAAGTAATTCCACATGTTTCTGGCCCATATATCCCAATATAGTTTTTGTTCTAGTTTCTTTTGGGACATGTTTAGACTCAAAAATATTATCTAGGGTGAACAAATATGTATTAATGTTATCACCTGCCTTATATTGAGGTATTCCTTCCATTTTTGTTTATCGACCGCGCCACTGTAATATACTCAATATGCAAATAGTTTATTATTTTAGAATTGGTGTCAACGAACAAATAGTCAAATAACAAATATGATCATGAAATGCATGAAGATACATATTAAAATCAATAATAAATAAGTATGTATTTTAAAACTAAACTTTATAATTTCAAGTTATGGTATAATTTAGCACATTTTATAACTTTGATGTAATAATATAATTAATAAAGTAGATTATAATGGCAGATCTTTAATGATATAGATGAAGTATGTTAACCAATTAAGTTACAGATTTATGTACGATTCTATAATACAATATAATAGATATAATATAATAGAAATTTAAATTATATTATATTTATGGTATTATATAGAATTATATTATTATATAATCGCCTACGTACTAGATTCTCAAAAGAGGAGTTTTAAGATAAAGTAGGTTGTAAAGGCAAATCTTGCACGACCTAATTAATATGGATACATCTTGTGTTCGCAAAATCTCTTTTTAACTTAAATTAGAACCATTTGTTAATTCCTCAGTCACTCCAAACTTTTACTTTATCCTCTAGAAATCTCACCTCTAGAATCTGTAAGTTTATATTCTACCATTTTTTATAGAAGTAACATTTTTATCTTTACATATTAATATTTATATAATATTTATAGATGGTGCCTCTGCCTCAACTATAGCTCCTCAGTCACTGAAACTTGTACGTTGCCCTCTACCATCCTCACCTCTAGTATTGGTAATTTTATATTTGAACGTTTTTTATAGTATGTGTAGATGGTGCCTCTGCCTTAACTACTGCTCCTCAGTCACTCCAAATTTCTATTTTACCCTCTAACATCCTCACCTCTAGAATTTGTAAGTTTGTATTTGAAAATTTTTAAAAAGTAACATTTTTATCTTTATATATTTACATTTTATATTATATTTGTAAGTGGTGCCTCTGCCTCAACTACTGCTCCTCAGTCACTCCAAATTTCTCTAACATCCTCACCTCTAGAATTGGTAATTTTATATTTGAACATTTTTTATAGTATGTGTAGATGGTGCCTCTGCCTCAACTACTGCTCCTCAGTCACTCCAAATCTAACATCCTCACCTCTAGAATTTGAAAGTTTGTATTTGAACATTTTTAAAAAGTAACATTTTTATCTTTTATATTTACATTTTATATTATATTTGTAAGTGGTGCCTCTGCCTCAACTACTGCTCCTCAGTCACTTCAAATTTCTTTACCATCTAACATCCTCACCTCTAGAATTTGTAAGTTTGTATTTGAACATTTTTAAAAAGTAACATTTTTATCTTTATATATTTACATTTTATATTATATTTGTAAGTGGTGCCTCTGCCTCAACTACTGCTCCTCAGTCACTCCAAATTTCTCTAACATCCTCACCTCTAGAATTGGTAATTTTATAGTTGAACATTTTTTATAGTATGTGTAGATGGTGCCTCTGCCTCAACTACTGCTCCTCAGTCACTCCAAATCTAACATCCTCACCTCTAGAATTTGAAAGTTTGTATTTGAACATTTTTAAAAAGTAACATTTTTATCTTTTATATTTACATTTTATATTATATTTGTAAGTGGTGCCTCTGCCTCAACTACTGCTCCTCAGTCACTCCAAATTTCTTTACCATCTAACATCCTCACCTCTAGAATTTTTAAGTTTGTATTTGAACATTTATAAAAAGTAACATTCTTATCTTTATATATTAATATTTATAGATAGTGCCTCTGCCTCAACTACTGCTCCTCAGTCACTGCAAACTTGTACGTTGCCCTCTACCATCCTCACCTCTAAATTATAATGAACAAATTCAATTAATTTATATGTATTAAGTTTTTTAAATTATTATAAAAACAGTGGCTTAAATAATTATTATATATAAAGGATCTTATAATCCCTGATGATCTTAGGAGTCATGTTTTTGGTTTTAATCTTTTATAAGTGATCCAAATCTATATAAATTTAGCTTATTAAATTTTGTTTTGCAACTGATAAAGCTGTTATAATATAAATAATGATATTGTTATTCTTTTAATAAATATATATTTTTAGCCATTAAATAATAACTTTATTGGAAAAAGATATTAAAACCATGTTTGTCAAATATTATTAGACATTGAAACAAGAATAATGAATTTTATTTGAAGCAAATGTAAAAAAAAATCCCCACTGAAATGAGGTCACCAATACCTTTTTTTAATATATTATTTAGTTTAAATAAAATTATAACCAGTACTTTTCATTAATCTTGGCCCATGTACGGTTTATACCAAGATGTGCCCCAAAGCATTGGCCTATAATAGTTCCTTCCATACCATTGTGATACAAAGTAAGGATCTGTTTCTTTTCCTCAGAATCCATAACTACCCTTAAATCATTCTCTAACAAAATAAAAAAGTTTCACTTTAAGTACCTGTTTTCTGGTCACAAAATTTTGCTGTTCTTTTTACAAACAGAAAATTTCCCTTAACATAGTAACCATTAGATTTCCTAACAAAATAAGTTGTCTGTTTGCGTGTAAAGATTTCAGGTATAGTTCCATTTACCAGGTACTCTTTAATGTCACTACAACAATATTCTGCCATTCTATAAAATTAAAAAAACATATTAACTATATTTTAAAGATCATATAAACATGATAAGTGTAACTTACTTTTAAAAATGAATGATTAAATAACTAATTACTTTTGATATGTTTTGAATATCTAAATAAAATAATTAAACCTTTAAAGATCATATAATAAGACTTACTTGGAGATGTTTGACATTTCTCACTTCATAAATTTAAAATAAACGGTAAAGCACAGCGCGTCCTGATTGGTCGAGAAAAAAATATCAGGATCCTGATGTTATCCTGATATTTTGTTATATGACCCTTGGTTCGTTGACTTGATACCATTATTTTAAAATAACATCTGGTAATGATAATTTATATACTCCAGGTATATAGAACTAAACGATATTATAAATAACGTGTATAAACACAAATTGTATAACATTACAGTATTCATAAAATATATTGTTTATTAATATAATGTTTTAAAAATAAAGATTTTAAAAGTGGTGAAATTATAATAGTTTATTCATACAATATATGATGATTATACTGAATAGTAATTAATAAAAAAAACGTGTTATGAGAAGTAATACACTACAAGTCACCAAAGGTTGAGATCTTAATATTTAGTAGCATAAATATCAGTGCATTTTTAATTCAATGTTCGCGATATTAGGCATTTCTGAAGTCCTGGGTCATATCGACATCCTATAACTAGCTATGAGTTTTTAAATTTAAAGATTTTTTGATAAAACAATGAATAAAATATAGCTTATTCTAAAAGCATTATATTTTGAGTTTTTATTTTTAACATAATATTGTTCATATATAGTATGAAACTAAGAGATGTGCAGACAAAAATAAATAACTACTGTCTTTGCTGATACTCAGTTGAAAATCCTACCTTTTATACAGGTGGACTTAAAAAATCTGTTTTTTTTTAAATTTACATTTAGTATTTAAGCAAGTGTGGAAAAAATAATGAAAGAAAAATGGTGTGCCAAAACTATTAATTTTGCAGAGGATCGTTTTTAACATCTAGAGTATATAAATTTGTCGAATATACTAAAAGCAAAAGTTATAAGGGTCTGAAATAAATAAAATTTCATAAGGGTAAGGCACATAAATAACCTTCATTTATGATCAAATATTAGCACAACGCGAACTAATTAACGCATTTATTTCTTATTTATCCACGTTTTACAAGAACTCTAGCTCTACTAAATGGATTTTCATCAGCCCGTGCCCAAAATGCTTTTATATCTATGGCCGACCCGAGTCCGGCCCGATTATTATTAAATTCTGCCCGAGTCCGGCTCAAACGAATTTCGGGCCCGGCTCGAGCTGGGTTTCGGACGGCCCGTGCAGGGCTCTATATTTTCAACCCAAACTTTTTTGTCTGGTTTTTATACAATTACGACATTTAAGATAAGGGATTGTAATCCCTTAATGATCAATCCTATAGTAATAGTAGTTTGTTTCGTATCACTTTATAAATTTGTTGAGCGCATAAATATAAATATATACACAATTCGAAGGTGGCGCTGACCCACAAATGAGATCTATTTTGATGAGTGTAAAAAAATATGTACAGGTAAATTTGGATCCCGCTTTAATATTGCATTTGTAGGAGATACAAATAAGTTTATAGGGAAGGTAGAAGGGGGGGAGGGCAATTGCCCCATATGGACCCAATGTTTCTTCCCCCTTTTCACATTTTATAATAGTCGCTCCGAAAATTTAACGAGTAGAACTTCGTTTTGGTCTGAGATCATTGCACTTGATTGTTTTCATTACTCGGCCAGCCAAGAAAGCTGAGATTGATTATATCAACGATTTATTCAGTCGAAAAAATCGTAATCTTCGCAACAAATCTAAAAGTATAAAAATTCGAAGAAAATAAATTAGAACATTTTCGAAAAATATATTTTTAGTAATATGTAAGTTGCCCGATATACATAGTAAAATTTTGTTACAAACATCTCGTAGATAATTTCTACATCTATCAAAAGAACCAAATGTTAGTTATTAACAGTCCGCCCTGTCCTGTCCAAATAGTAATTTTTTAATAATTGATATGGAAACTTGTAGCAGTTTTTAATGGCTGTGGACTTATGCTTATAAAAAAACTTTTATTTTGCTTTCGCATATAGACTAGCTATTTATATATGATCGATAGACTAAAACTGACGATTCTTTTAGGGAATATTATATCAATTAAAATGGGTATTTTTCCGATCACAGAACGCAATTTTTTTAAGTTTTACACATAATTATAAGCTAGAGAACCACGATAATTTAAACTTACCAGATCTCCTAATATCTAAGCTTTTTTTAATTCCTTCTGCTTGTCCCTAAATAAAAAAAATCAATTCTAAGCATATATTCTACCAAATTCTTTAAGAAGTCGTCATTCTTTTAAAGTATTAGAAAAAAAAAGTATCAGCAGTTTAAAGCATTTAACGACTAGATTATATAAAAGTTTTCCTTCTTTTAATCAAGTTAAATCCTAGTCCTATTAATGATTTGACGAATGCATAGAACTACCATACTATTTCTAGACCCATTATATTAATTTCTATCTTTCAATTAACCGGCCTCGAGTTATTGTGCGAGATTTAGAAAGAACGATTCCATCAGAAAGTTATTATTATTTATTGAGCTTCAACGTTCATACTATAGCATATGTGGGTATTGGTGAAAAAGTGGTTTTAATAAATTAGTATTTTATTTTAAATACTTATTCCGTTAAAACTAAACGCATATAATAATCAATAATAAAAAGGGGTTGAGGGATGATCTCCTCCACTCCCGCCCCCTAATAATACCAACTCAGCGGTGGAAGGATAAGAGGGTAAGATATGGCATCTTTATTTTATTTTTAAAAGAAATTAGGTTAAACATTTTAGGTTAGGAGGGTGAAGGGGCTAAAATGTAACTCTTGGAGGAAGCTTTATTGAAATTTTTTGTCATTTAGTGGGCCCCCCCCCTTGATTGAAATTTTAAAGTTTCGCCTCCCCCCCCCCAAACCAAAACCTGGCTACGCTCATGTCCCTGTCTGATCAATTAAATTTCATTTTTGATAAACATATTTTTACGATAAAATGTTTTTTAAAAGTGTAATGTATTATAGAGTTAGACGTCATCCCCACCCCCATCATTTAATAATTATTTTTTGTATACTAATATTTTTTTTTACAAAAACAAAAGTTGTATGATTTAGTATCCTATTTGCGACACTGACATATCTCTCTCGCCCTTTAGAATACATTTAAATTTTTGCCAAATTCTACCCAATTATCCATGAGCCAAAGACACTCCACTGCACATATAAAATTATTGTAATAGAGCATAGGCTTTGTAACCTAAATGGTATGAGTGTTAAAAAACTAATTTGACAATTAAAGGAAAATTAGTTCTATATAAAAAGATAGTAAAGATTAACAAAACAAAATCATAACTAATATAAGCAAAACTAAAGAAGAAAAGAATATACAAAAACAATGTAATAAAATAAGAAAGCAATATTTTATCTGTTATTTTAGCAATCATTAGAAATAGGAAATGTAGATATTGTGATTTCAATCAAGTAGTTAAAGCTTTTGAATACACAAAAACTAGTTTTATTAGTTAATTTTGATAACACAAAAACTAAATGTTAATATGTTTGGGAATAATTTGTTATTGATAAGGTTTTTTTAAGTCTAGCAATGGATAAATGTCATGAAAACATTAAATTCTTATAAAAATGATTGATCTATACATTGGTAAAATATGGAGTTAACTAATTGTTATAAATTCTATAGCTATAAAAATATTTTAATAGAGCATAGGCTTTGTAACCTAAATGGTATGAGTGTTAAAAAACTAATTTGACAACTAAAGGAAAATTAGTTCTATATAAAAAGATAGTAAAGATTAGCAAAACAAAATCATAACTAAGATAAGCAAAACTAAAGAAGAAAAGAATATACAAAAACAATGTAATAAAATAAGAAAATCAATATTTCTCTTAAATCATTTTAACAGTAAAATATTTTAATTAGAGTCCCCCTACCTATCTACCTCTATTTTATGTATAATCAATTATAAAACTAATGAACTTAATTAAAGATTAGCAAAACAAAATCATAACTAAGATAAGCAAAACTAAAGAAGAAAAGAATATACAAACAATGTAATAAAACCCATAAATTGCATAGCAATTAATAAGAAAATCAATATCCCTCTAAGATCATTTTTAACAGTAAAATATTTTAATTAGAGTCCCCCTACCTATCCACCTTGACATTAAAACAAACTATAAATAATATAATATTCAAATAACAAATTTAAAATAAAAACTTACATGTACCGTTCAATGAATCTGACGCAAAATGTGGAAAACCGATTGTATAAGAAGAATTAATAATTGGTGAAAACAAAAACCGAAGAAATTGATAATAATTTTAAAATAACAAATGGATGTATGTATGTACGTATTGTGTCTAATCACGTGCTTAGTAAGACTTTTTTTTTAATACAATCAAATATTTAAAATAAAAAATTATAAATAGAAAGTAATGAAAAGAAAATTATATAATGGACTTGCGGCGTAACAAGAAGCGACATGGAAAAAAAAACGCCGGCGTATATACACTGGAGGGTAACGGACGGACAACCAATGGTCATTTTTTTCAATTGGTAAGTACCCAGAGATGGTCTATAAATACATACGTCAAAAAAAAATTTCGGAAACAATTTGGCCAACGGTCATTTTTTTCATTGGTCAATACCAAGAGACGGTCTATAAGTCAATGTTAGCCAAATAAACGAGGAAAAAAATTTCACTTCACACTTTGGCAAAATGGTCATTTTTTTCCAGTGGTCAGTAGCCAGCGGAAGGCCAAAAAGTCGAAATAGCAATGGTAGTAACAGGAACAATCATAAGAGTCAAAAAAAACGCAAAAAATTCACACCTTGGCCAAATGGTCATTTTTTTACAGTGGTCAGTAGCCAGCGGACGGCCAAAAAGTCATATTATCAATGGTAGGAACAAGAACAATCATAAGAGTCAAAAAAAACGCAAAAAAAATTTCGCTTCACACTTTGGCCAAATGGTCATTTTTTTCCAGTGGTCAGCACCCAACGGACGGCCAAAAAGTCTTATTATCAATGGTAGTAACAGGAACAATCATAATAGTAAAAAAAAAATCCCGGGATTCGAACCCAAAAACTGATTAAATTAACAAAAATTAAAAGTGCGTGACATCCACGTTCGGTATCCACGTTCGGTGCGTGACGTGACTTCGGAAAATGGAAAGTGAGCCCATAAATTGCATAGCAATTAATATAATATAATAGTTTCGTATTATTTATAATGTGTTAATTAAATAATAAAAAGAGATAATTTATTCCAAATTTAAACAATCTTTTTTGTTGGGGGTTTAAAAAGTGACTTTTCAGCTTACTTATTCAGGGTAGTCATAACATGTTAAAAGCCTAATTCAGTGGTTAAACGGAAAAAAAGGTTCTAAGAAATTGGAGTAAACAAAAAAATTTAATCGATAAAATTCAAAACGACTTTTGTTTAATTAAAGTTCAAAAATTTGCAAAAAAATCTAAAACAACCACTTTTATGGCCCGTTTTATTAGATTTGAAATTAAATTACATCAAAAGTTTGGTTATTAAACTATAATAATTTATATGCAATTTATGGGCTCGTTTTTGTTGTCCGTCCTGTTCAAATTGTAATTTTTCAAATGCTGTGGAAACATATACGGGTTTTGGCTTTGGACTTATGCAGCTTCTGTAAAAGACTTTTATTTTGCTTTCGCATATAGACTAGCTAATGACCGCTAGTTGGCCTTATTTTTTCAACCCCCTGTCCAAATTTCATCATTTTAAATAAGACACACACAAAAAATATTTTGTAGCCAGATATTAATTTGAAATTTTTCATAGCTAATGGAATAATTTTCATATAAGATTGACTTATAACTAAATTGATGTTAAAGATTATAATATAAATGGCAAGGGTTAATATTAAAATTAAGGTGCATTAATTAAAATGCATTTGAAGGTTTCTTCTGAAATATAGCTTTTTTTTAAATCAATTTCCTCTAAAAGATGACAGGTATTTTTCAATTTTACCTTTTCTAATAAGATCATACATAACTTAGATAATAATACCTGAATTTACAATTTCACATTGAAGGTTCAACATTCCCCAAATCAGAATTTGATACAGCATTTCTTTAAAACTAGCATAATAGAATTAAATATTTTATTTAGATTATGTAGATCTAGGACAAACACTATATTTTGTTTATCCTTTATTCTTGTAATCTCATGATTAATGAGGAATATATGTTCAGTAAGCTGATAAAATTTTTATTTTTAGGAAAAATGAATATATTGTACATATAAATAGATTGTAAATTTTAATTCCCCAAATAAATATTCATATTCTTATTACACTTTATGCTAGGTAAGTAAATCTAAATTAACTTTTTTTAATATAAAAAAACTATGCTAGATGACTCATTGTTTAATTGTCAAATTTGCATTACAATTTGTTGTGCACTTTTAGTTATTTCATAGGTCTTTTCAGCATTTACTGTAATGTACTCAAGCTATATGGATGGGTATATAAATATAAATTACTTTATGTGTTATTGTAAAATTTACATTACAATTTTATTCTCATTTCACTTTTTCTAAGATAAAAAATATATGAAAGATGATTCATTATTTAAATATATATTTAATCTTTCTCAAAACAAACTTTTTATGATATTCTTATTGCAATATAAATAGATTATACTTAATATTTTACACAAATAATACAATAGAAGCCTAGGAGAGTGAATCTACATTATCTATCAATATAAAAAATATAAGGTTTTATAAAAAACATTATTTTAAATCATTGAAAACATGTTGTTTATATAATCTTTATTTCAGTAGGATTCAATATCAATGTATAGTGATTATCAGCGGTTCTCTCAAGCTAACATTGCATCATCTAGCACAATGGACTTTGAGCCAATTCAAGAAAGGGATCCTGGGCAATTTCCAACTATTAAATCATCAACTTTTGCTGGGGCTTTGCAAGTTTATTTGTGATTGATATCTAATGATTTTATATTTCAGGATATTAGAAATTCATATAATTCGTTAAAAAGAAAAGCGACACATAAAAAGACCAAAAAAGAGGTACATAATAATGAGTTTTTTTTTGTATTAATTGTTTTGATAAGCCTGCCTATAAAGATCCCAAGAGGTTACTCCATGAGTTGCTACTTAATATTCACATGTGGGAAGTTATATCTGATAGTCCTGGTTTTAAGTTTGCGACTTTAATTGATATAAAAGTTTTTACAGGTATTTTAAGATAAAAATTACTTATGTATTATATTTTTCAAATAGCTGTTAGTACTTCAAAAAAGTTAGCTAAAACAGCATTAGCATGCAAAATTCTAAATCATTTGAATATTAATTTTAATTGTGTTAATGAAAATGAAGGAGGAATAAATCTTGTAAAATATACCCCAGAAGAAGTAAACTTAATGCTTTTTATCATTATCTATATTTCTAGCTTAATGGAAAACATCCTACTTCTTTGTTATATGAAATCAACACAAATCGGAATTTACTCAGATTCAAAACAAAATGTCGAAAAGAATCAAAAATTCCCACATTTGATACATCTTTGGATTATAACGGAAAGATTTATTCTGGTATATTGACACTTACATTTTAATTTTTTATCTATGACTTCTTGATTTCAATATAAGAAATCAATGTTACTGCTCACTTAATCCAAATTACTTCTAAAAGGCATGCATGACAAAGTTACAGTACTATGAAATTTATTTTATTTAAACCTCATGAACAGTTTTAAGAGTGTTAATTCTTTAAAATTGTTTAACTCTTGATGTAGAATATGCCAAATAAATTACGTTTACTATAATTTTGCCAAAAGATTTATGAGTTCCCTAATTGCTTTATAATCTAATTTTTGACCACCAATAGGTTGGCAAAATATGAGCTTGAAAGAGAGATGGGGAATACTGTTGGTGTAAGATTTGTTTTTAGGAATTTATCTGTAATTTTTAATCAAGTTATTTAGGTGAGCTAAAATCTCTTTAAATAAGTAACTTCTACATTCATAACTTTTGACCTTCTCGAATCGACTTATTCATGGACAACTGATTTAAATAAAATCCTGCACTGTGAATCAGTGATAAAAATGGTATGTCATGGCTAGCGGCCTTAGCGTCCCAGCTCTGTGACATACTGAGCATCAGTCTCAACCAAAATTATAATCAATTTATACTAAATCATCACGAAGGCTATACCATTTTATTTTTATTTTATACCTATTATAACTTGTCCTCATTTTAAAAAATTATCAATTTTCTCGCCATTTCTCTCTTAGCTTCGGGGTTTTCAAACAAAAATGCTAAATCTGCCGTTGCTCAAAAAGTGTTGCAAGAATGTCATTCCAGTACAATCAAAACCACAAATGAAGAGGTCGAACTTCAAAACAAGACGGAGAAGAGCGTTGACGTAAAGCCTGTAAATCTTTTCCCAAAATAAAAAACTTTAATGATTGTTTTTAAGTATTTTTTATACTTGGACATATGGGCTTACCCAGCGGCTGCCCCCCCCCCCCCTAAATGACACAACAATTTTATTTTCAATGCAGAAACCCTTAAAAATTAAAAAAAATTATGTTTTGCCCCCCCCCCCCATCTAATCCAAAACCTGGCTACGCCTATGCTTGGATTAACGTTTGTTACTCAAAGGAGTCCTGCGTAAATTTTAGGATTTGTTTCGTTTGGACTTCTCGAATTCAAACACACCGGTTCAAGGGTTAAAAATTCTATTAACCTCAACCTCAACTTTGAGCATTTGCCCGAGCGAATATTAAAATTAAAATATTATTATAGCAAATATTAGTAATAAAATTTTAAACAATTTTTGTATGCGGTAGGGCTGCACCGATATCAAATTTTTAACCGATACCGATATTTAAATAAATATACCGATACCGATATTTTACATCTTATAAAAATTAGACTTGTTAATATTTATAATGCTTTATTTAAAATATTCCAATTTCAATTGCTATGCAATTTATGTGCTCGTTTTTGGTGCGTCCGTCCGTCCGTTACCCTCCAGTGTATATACACCAGCTTCCTGACCTGGAGGTCCCGGGCTCAAACCCGGGAGAGGACGAATTTTTTTTTTTAAATTAATATTATGTTCTTGTTAATACCATTAATAATATGACTTTTTGACCGTCCGCAGGCTACTGACCAATGAAAAAAATGACCATTGACCAAATAAATCGAAATTTTTAATTTTTCGTTTTTGAATAGGTTACCAGTGATAATTACCCTATGCCCTCCCCTACAAGTGCCTATTAATTTTTTAAATTAAATTAATATTTTGTTCTTGTTGATATTATTATTAATTGCTATGCAATTTATGGGCTCGTTTTTTGTTGTCCGTCCGTTGTCCGTTACCTACAAATGTATACATATCTATTCGTTTTTGAATTGGGTAACATTGATAATTACCCTATGCCCTCCACTACAAGGGCCTATGCCTCTACTGATATGGGTCCCTGTGCCCCTACAAAGGCTTATGCCTCTATTAATGTGGGTTCGAACCTCGACGAACGTTCTGAACTGCTGGTTCGATACCCGGAGAGGACAAAATTTTATTTTTTTAAAAATTAATATTATGTCCTTGTTAATACCATTGATATTTTTTACAGGAGAACTCGACGGACCCATACCTAAAATTACCTCCGCCGTTTAAAAATATTTTAATCTCGCCCCCAACTTCACCCCCCGAGTTTAGAGCTCTTAAGAAATATGTGAGCTAGCATGGCAATTTCAATAGGACTTAAGATTAAGTCTATTATAGATTAGCCTTGTACAAATATGAGACTTAATTAATATTGCCCCTAAAATTGGTTTTCATTATAAATGGCGTAAGGAAAATTATTTTTTTCTAATGAACATTTTAATGTGAGGTCAATATCTAATCTTTAAAATTTGTAAAAAAAACTTTTTAATGGCTTCAACAATAAAGCAGGTGTAAAATTATACTTTTGCAATTTCTTTTTGTGTCGTGAAGTAGTTTTATCGAAGGTTATATGCCCAAAACTGTGATTACTGTCAAAACTGGTATTCAAAATGAATGAACTGGGCATGTTAAGTTTAGAATTTTTGAAAAATGTCTTCATACTGTTATTTTCAACTTTAAAATTACACAGCATGTATCCACAAAAAGGTGATTTACACCTATTTTTGACAAACACTAGAACCAATGTTGATAGAGCTGTGTTTTCTTGAAAATCCAAATCAACTGTGTCTATAATATCATATTCATTCAATGCCATTTCAACCACTTCTATTTGTTTTTGCATCTTTACTCCCAATGTTTCTATATATTCCACATAATTTATATAATTTAGCAAGATTCACCATATTAACCTTAATAATAAATCAGTTCATTTTATACTTAGTGATATTGCCTTTTAGTAATATATTAAGATTTTTTTAATAAGCAAAAAAGGTATTTACTAATGGAATGAATTAAGAAAATAATTAACTACTGTGGTGTTTCACACCGTTTTCGTAGTCGGTTTCTTTTCCCCTATACCCCCCCCCCCTCGCTTACTGGTTTTAACTACTTTTCCGATTGGCTTTTGTCACCAGGATAAGATTTTATGATTTTATTACCCATCTCAAGCGCTTACTGGTTTTAACTACCTTTTCGTTAAGCCTTTTAATGGCCTTCGCGTTAGTTAGTGTAATTGCACATTCATCGTTATTATAAAATTATTATAAAATAATTCATTCATTTTCGCGTAGTTTGCAATCACTTATTTTGAGCTTTAGAAAAAAGCGAATTCATTGTTATCATCGCACCATTATAAAAAGGAGAAAAGCACATTCATTGATTATTTATTGCGTTTTTTGTTCTGAAAGGATATAATACTAAATAAATACTTAGCTCGTTTATACACATAAATTTGGAGGCCATCTTAGTGGTGTCAGAAGTGGGATTTGAACCCACAACACCATTTATTCTATACCGAAGAAAGTATTGGTATAGAATTTTGCTTGTGTTTATTGAATAATCTAGTTTTCGAATAATTTAATTATCGAGTTTGCTGCCGCAACTCTTATTTCCATCTACACTAATTTATTTAGAATTCCAATTAATATATTCCATATGGACGTATTATAATTCTAAGAAATATATCCGTGCGCGAAAATCCTCAAAAGGATTTTTTTGAATTTGCTTTCGCCTTTAATATTACATCTTTTTTCAATTTATTTATTTGGTTACAACGAGAGAAAAAAAATTATAATGAATTAATTAATAATCAACGTAGTTAGGTAATCTAAATATATTTGCTAAATCATGGTGATAAATCTATATGCGATCGCGATGGAAATAAAAAGCGAAGTGGTATAAACAATCTATTTTTAGCGCAGTGGCAACACTGATGACTACGTGTAAAGTAAATCTGACGCAATTAAGATCGAGCGTAGGGTAAAATAAAAATGCATATAATTTAAATTGTAGCATGCATGGAGGGGGGGGGGGGGGAAGAAAGTTTGCTGCCGCAACTCTTATTTCCATCTCCACTAATTTATTTAGAATTCCAATTAATATATTCCATATGGACGTATTATAATTCTAAGAAATATATCCGCGCGCGAAAATCCTCAAAAGGATTTTTTTGAATTTGCTTTCGCCTTTAATATTACATCTTTTTTCAATTTATTTATTTGGTTACAACGAGAGAAAAAAAAAATTATAATGAATTAATTAATAATCAACGTAGTTAGGTAATCTAAATATATTTGCTAAATCATGGTGATAAATCTATATGCGATCGCGATGGAAATAAAAAGCGAAGTGGTATAAACAATCTATTTTTAGCGCAGTGGCAACACTGATGACTACGTGTAAAGTAAATCTGACGCAATTAAGATCGAGCGTAGGGTAAAATAAAAATGCATATAATTTAAATCGTAGCATGCATGGGGGGGGGGGGGAAGAATTAGAATATGGGTGAACACCACATACTAAGATGGCCTCCAAATTTCTGTGTATAAACGAGCTAAGTATTTATTTAGTATTATATCCTTTCAGAACAAAAACCGCAATCAATAATCAATTAATGTGCTTTTCTCCTTTTTATAATGGTGCGATGATAACAATGAATTCGCTTTTTTCTAAAGCTCAAAATAAGTGATTGCAAACTACGCGAAAATGAATGAATTATTTTATAATAATTTTATAATAACGATGAATGTGCAATTACACTAACTAACGCGAAGGCCATTAAAAGGCTCAACGAAAAGGTAGTTAAAACCAGTAAGCGCTTGAGATGGGTAATAAAATCATAAAATCTTATCCTGGTGACAAAAGCCAATCGGAAAAGTAGTTAAAAACATGTAAGCGAGGGGGGGGGGGTATAGGGGAAAAGAAACCGACTACGAAAACGGTGTGAAACACCACACCTCCCCCTTTAGCGAGAAGTCGAAGACTTGAAGTCTGTGGTTGTTGCTATTGTTTTTCCTTTTCTCTCTCTCTGCGCTTTTCTTTTACGTATCGCGTCAGTTAGCACATTTCGGATGTCGCGTGTGATGGCATAGCACATCTTGGATGTCGCGTGTGATGGCATAGCACATCTTGGATGTCGCGTGTAATGGCCTAGCTTTTTTATGTCGCAGGTCTCGCGTTCAATGGCATATCTCATACGTCGCAGGCTTTCTTTCTATTTCACTTTCTAGGATAATACCCATGTACAATAATGGTCCCCGACGGATGGATAATAAACATGTACAAAATTCATTGCAGAAGGATAATATATATTTATCTCTTTTCTTTCGGATAATAAACGTGTATAATAATTGTTACGGAAGAATAATATATATTTTTTTTTTTTCATATTTTTTTTTTTTTTTTTGAAATATATATTTTTTTTTTAAACATAATAAACATGTAACTGTGAAGCAACAATAATGGTTACAAAAGTATAATATATATAATATGCGTATGTATTTGGGGGGGGGGGAACATTAAACAAACAAAAACAATTAAGCTCGTCTCTGTCCTCTAACGAGAAGTCGAAGCGGCCGTCCCATCGAGGTTCAGGACTTCTAAAACCCCCTCAATCCGGACTGCCGGTTCTCCCTCCTCCCGTGTCGGACCTATTGGCCTATTGATCGTCTGGGTTTTCGGGCACATCGGGGGTAGATGCCTCCTCCTGCATCCCCAGCACCTTTTACCACGGGCCCGAGTTAATTCGGCCACCTGGCCTTCTCGACGAGAGCCAGCGGTCACCCCGGCTTGTACAGACCCCGATGCCCCAGTTCCTGCAGGAATCAACTCCGCAGCTGGTTGGCCGTTTCCCCTTGGTCTCACCCGAGGTGTTGCCACCACGGGGTGTACTAGATTAACCACTCTCGCCCGCCCTATCGGTTCCACCTCAAAGGTAATCAACAGGGGCCTCCGCACATGGACTGGCGCCGTCGGAATCACTTCCAGACGCACATCATACCATGCAGTAGGTATTCTCATCTAATGCAGAATATAAAAATATAAGATTTAACATTCTACATACAAAAAGTCTTTCAACTATTAAGCATTGTACAATTTAATTTGTTCCTCATGCCTAGTTTCAATCTTATTTGTTTCAGCATTTTTAATCTTATAAATCCATGAGCCTACCTGCTCCACTATCTCCCCTAGTACCCATCTAGGTTCCTTCAAGTAGTTCCTATACCAAACCTTCTGATTTAGCTTTAATCTAGGACTATCTGACCTAGGTAGTACTGGTTCGAGATGGCGGGTACCTCAACTTTCTGCTTAAGAATTCATAGCTAACTGAAGGACGATTAGGAAACCTTGGAGCCATATTATGATATAACCTTAACATCCATGTACCTCCCTTCGTCTCTTTAGCTACTCTTAACCATTTTTTGACTATTCCTACATACGCCAATATTTTGTTTTGGGGTTGGTTGCCGAAGGTTCAAATGATCCACATTATCTGACACCATTTATAAGTCTGAGCCTTATCTTGGCTCAGACAACTAATTTATTTATTTAAACGGAGAATAATATTTTCTAAAGGATAGCTCCAATTAAGGAATCCCATAGGTTAATGAATTATTAGAATTTCGGTCCTTCCCCAAAAAGGGAGGACAATTATCTTTCTAAATTAATTAGTCTTCCAAAAGTATATTTTTTATTCAACTAGGCGAAACACAAATATATGAAAATGAGAATGAGGAATTAAAATTAATTAATAATGATGATTGTGCAATAACACTAACTAACGCGAAGTAATTAAATTCGCTCGCTCAAGATAGGTCATAAAAAGCGAAGTGGTACCATCTCGTGGTAACAATGATGACTCATCAGTCATAAAATAAATTTGCCATAATTAAATTGGATAACTATAAAAATCGTAGGGTATAAGTGTAAGTATGTGTGGGGGGGGGGGGGGGGTTTAGGTTGAACACCACACCTCCCCCTTTATCGAGAAGTCAAAGACTTAAAGTCCTAACGTTCCGAAAAAGGTTTAGGGGTTTCAGTGTTGTTAAAAATCATTTAAAGACTGGGGCGGAATTAGGTCGAGCCGGCGATTTAGCCCCCCCCCCCAAATACATACGCATATTATATATATTATACTTTTGTAACCATTATTGTTGCTTCACAGTTACATGTTTATTATGTTTAAAAAAAAACAATTAAGCTCGTCTCTGTCCTCTAACGAGAAGTCGAAGCGGCCGTCCCATCGAGGTTCAGGACATCTAATGCCCCCTCAATCCGGACTGCCGGTTCTCCCTCCTCCCGGGTCGGACCTATTGGCCTATTGATCGCCTGGGTTTTCGGGCACATCGGGGGTAGATGCCTCCTCCTGCATCCCCAGCACCTTTTACCAAAAAAAAAAAATATTATTCTTCCGTAACAATTATTATACACGTTTATTATCCGAAAGAAAGGAGATAAATATATATTATCCTTCTGCAATGAATATTATACATGTTTATTATCCATCCGTCGGGGACCATTATTGTACATGGGTATTATCCTAGAAAGTGAAATAGAAAGAAAGCCTGCGACGTATGAGATATGCCATTGAACGCGAGACCTGCGACATTAAAAAGCTATGCCATCACACGCGCCATCCAAGATGTGCTATGCCATCACACGCGACATCCGAAATGTGCTAACTGACGCGATACGTAAAAGAAAAGCGCAGAGAGAGAGAAAAGGAAAAACAATAGCAACAACCACAGACTTCAAGTCTTCGACTTCTCGCTAAAGGGGGAGGTGTGGTGTTTCACACCGTTTTCGTAGTCGGTTTCTTTTCCCCTATACCCCCCCCCCCCTCGCTTACTGGTTTTAACTACTTTTCCGATTGGCTTTTGTCACCAGGATAAGATATAATAATTTTATAATAACGATGAATGTGCAATTACACTAACTAACGCGAAGGCCATTAAAAGGCTCAACGAAAAGGTAGTTAAAACCAGTAAGCGCTTGAGATGGGTAATAAAATCATAAAATCTTATCCTGGTGACAAAAGCCAATCGGAAAAGTAGTTAAAACCAGTAAGCGAGGGGGGGGGGGTATAGGGGAAAAGAAACCGACTACGAAAACGGTGTGAAACACCACACCTCCCCCTTTAGCGAGAAGTCGAAGACTTGAAGTCTGTGGTTGTTGCTATTGTTTTTCGAAGGCAATATTTTTGCGAACATTGTCAAAGAGCATTCACTGACAGCCTAAGCAATCGAAAAAAACATTTGCAGAGCGCTGTCCATCTTGCTAATAAGGCCAAATACTATCAACAATTCAAATCTCCTAGAGAAATTTTGTTAGAAGAATCTAGAAAAGGGAAACCATGCATTAATTATTTCACTTCTGGAATATGTAAATTTGGTGATAATTGTAGGTACTCACATTTGACTCAACAAAAACATTTTGAACTTTACTGCCAGATATCACAACAAGAGGCAAAAAATATGATTAAAAATCAAAAAACAATTAAACTTATAAACAAAATTAATACATTTGATCTTGATAATTATTTGTGTAATTGGCAAAAAAGAAAAGAAAAAAAAGACATACAAATGCCGGGGCGCATTATATAATCAGAAAGGAAGGGCTACAAGATTTATTAAAAATATCGAAGGATGAAATACATAAGATAAATATTCAATGTACCAATATGATTGCCCAGATAAAGAAATCTAATAATTTATATAAAACTTCCTGAATTGTTTAGATTTTATTTGGTTTAAAGCAGTTTTACATCAAGGTCATGCAGGGATGGTTATGGTTAAGATGAAGGGACTAGCTAGACAATATGTCTGGTGGCCTAAAATTAACAAAGACATTGAAAACTTTGTCCGGCAGTGCGGGCTATGTAAGCTTGACGCACCAATGCCGCGGAGGAATAGAAAGGCTAGATGGCCACGTCCCAAATCTCCCTGGGAGAGGATACATGTTGATTTTTTCGAATTTGACGAAACGTTTTATATTAATTGTTGATGCATATTCCGGTTGGACGGAATTTAAGAACGTTTTTAGCATGTCAGGTAAAGTAACAATAAATATTTTAAAAGAATTATTTGGCGCGTACGGATTACCTACCTACATTGTTACAGATAATGGGAAGGCTTTCGTAGCGTAGAATTTAAAAATTTTTGTTTAGAATTTAAGATTAGCCATTTACTAACGCCTCCTTATCACCCTAGCTCAAATGGGCAGGTGGAGAGGTATGTAGGAATAGTCAAAAAATGGTTAAGAGTAGCTAAAGAGACGAAGGGAGGTACATGGATGTTAAGGTTATATCATGATATGGCTCCAAGGTTTCCTAATCGTCCTTCAGTTAGCTATGAATTTTTAAGCAGAAAGTTGAGGTACCCGCCTGACTTGTTACAATATCTCGAACCAGTACTACCTAGGTCAGATAGTCCTAGATTAAAGCTAAATCAGAAGGTTTGGTATAGGAACTACTTGAAGGAACCTAGATGGGTACTAGGGGAGATAGTGGAGCAGGTAGGCTCAAGGATTTATAAGATTAAAAATGCTGAAACAAATAGATTGAAACTAGGCATGAGGAACAAATTAAATTGGACAATGCTTAATAGTTGAAAGACTTTTTGTATGTAGAATGTTAAATCTTATATTTTTATATTCTGCATTAGATGAGAATACCTACTGCATGGTATGATGTGCGTCTGGAAGTGATTCCGACGGCGCCAGTCCATGTGCGGAGGCCCCTGTTGATTACCTTTGAGGTGGAACCGACAGGGCGGGCGAGAGTGGTTAATCTAGTACACCCCGTGGTGGCAACACCTCGGGTGAGACCAAGGGGAAACGGCCAACCAGCTGCGGAGTTGATTCCTGCAGGAACTGGGGCATCGGGGTCTGTACAAGCCGGGGTGACCGCTGGCTCTCGTCGAGAAGGGCAGGTGGCCGAATTAACTCGGGCCCGTGGTAAAAGGTGCTGGGGATGCAGGAGGAGGCATCTACCCCCGATGTGCCCGAAAACACAGGCGATCAATAGGCCAATAGGTCCGACCCGGGAGGAGGGAGAACCGGCAGTCCGGATTGAGGGGGCTTTAGAAGTCCTGAACCTCGATGGGACGGCCGCTTCGACTTCTGTTAGAGGCCAGAGACGAGCTTAATTGTTTTTGTTTGTTTAATGTTCCCCCCCCCCCAAATACATACGCATATTATATATATTATACTTTTGTAACCATTATTGTTGCTTCACAGTTACATGTTTATTTAAAAAAAAATATATATTTCAAAAAAAAAAAAAAAAAAAATGAAAAAAAAAAATATGAAAAAAAAAAATATTATTCTTCCGTAACAATTATTATACACGTTTATTATCCGAAAGAAAAGAGATAAATATATATTATCCTTCTGCAATGAATTTTGTACATGTTTATTATCCATCCGTCGGGGACCATTATTGTACATGGGTATTATCCTAGAAAGTGAAATAGAAAGAAAGCCTGCGACGTATGAGATATGCCATTGAACGCGAGACCTGCGACATAAAAAAGCTAGGCCATTACACGCGACATCCAAGATGTGCTATGCCATCACACGCGACATCCGAAATGTGCTAACTGACGCGATACGTAAAAGAAAAGCGCAGAGAGAGAGAAAAGGAAAAACAATGGCAACAACCACAGACTTCAAGTCTTCGACTTCTCGCTAAAGGGGGAGGTTGTTTCACACCGTTTTCGTAGTCGGTTTCTTTTCCCCTATACCCCCCCCCCCCCCTCGCTTACTGGTTTTAACTACTTTTCCGATTGGCTTTTGTCACCAGGATAAGATTTTATGATTTTATTACCCATCTCAAGCGCTTACTGGTTTTAACTACCTTTTCGTTGAGCCTTTTAATGGCCTTCGCGTTAGTTAGTGTAATTGCACATTCATCGTTATTATAAAATTATTATAAAATAATTCATTCATTTTCGCGTAGTTTGCAATCACTTATTTTGAGCTTTAGAAAAAAGCGAATTCATTGTTATCATAGCACCATTATAAAAAGGAGAAAAGCACATTCAGTGATTATTTATTGCGTTTTTTGTTCTGAAAGGATATAATACTAAATAAATACTTAGCTCGTTTATACACAGAAATTTGGAGGCCATCTTAACTACTTAAATAATATCACTGTAAAAACACGTAACATTATGACTATGATACTTAAATGATTTTTTGATGTGCTTTCATAGACTTACCAGTGACATAAGAATTTGGAGGAAGGTTTTTAATGAAATACAATGGCTGATACGTATCCAAAGGGTGTGACAAATAGTAATTTTGAAAAGTACTGTAAAATAATAAAAAAAATAAGTATAATTAATCTAAGACACCAATAAATTGATGTACAAAAAGACAATGTTATTTATTTAAAAACTTGAGCAAATTAAGGTTTTAAATTAATAAACTATTAGGAATTTCAAAATAAAACTTTAATCGGTATTTTGCTATTTATTGTTTCTACTTGTCCATCAAAGGCTCATTAAGTTGTGACTTGCTTAAAATAATTAAGCCAATATTTGTCTTTAAAGATGATATGTATATAAAGGGTATTGGCACTTTGATACATTGTGATTCTCCATAATAACTTAAGCAATTTTGACTATATACACATAATGCTGAAGAATATACATGTAGATGAAATATTCCTTACAATTTTGATATTTTGTGCAAGCTTTACTAGATTGAGTAAAATCATACCAAAAAGCATCAATGATATCATATTGAAAACTTAATTGTTTGTCAGCCTAAATTGCATATACAATCATCAAAAGTAAGTTAAAATAGTGCTATACCAATTCCATATTGTCCTTCTTAGCTATTTTAATTTGACATTTATCAAACAAGAGAATCTCTATTCGTTCAAAATTCTGAGTCTAAGGAACTATGAAGAGTTTAATAACTTCTCATAAATCTTACTGAATCTGTAAAGCTTCCTTTTAGATTTATTACTCATTTTCAAATAAAATTTGAAAATATGAATGAAAGTTGCTTTTTACTTTAACAAAATCAGATGTCTATTTTCTATTTTAGGATGTATTTGTAGTTAGAGTGTTTTAGTAGCTAATAAAAAAATGATTCAATGATTTAAGTGTATTTAAAGTTGCATATTAAAAATTTATATATGCTTTTTCTTTTTGATTTTCGACAAAAAGCTATTTTATAATTAATTCCATTATCTCAAATTCACTTGTTTATTTGACATAAAACTTGATTGAGCATTTTCTCACCAAGACTACCTGCCTCCCCCCATATTTAATAACTAGCAATCATAAAAGTAGTTGTCTTCTGCAATTTGATCTGAATACTTGATTTTCCATTCATATCTTGATAAATATTTGAACTTGCATCCTTAGTCTCCTCCCTTTCGTTGTGGCTTTTAATTATTTTTCCTCGATAAGTCTTGCAGGGGGACGAACATCGCGTTTCGGGCGAGACGTTTGACCTAAGTTAGATTGACTCTCCTCCCCGACGAAATCCGTCTCTTCTCCTGGCGTAATTGACGGTTCTAATACCGTCTCTTCTCCTGGCTTTAGTGACGGTTCCAATACCGTCTCTTCTCCTGGCGTAAATGACGGTTCCAACACAGTCTCTTCTCCTGACGTAAGTGACGGTTTAAACTCCACCTCTCCCCAAGGCGTAACTGATGCGTGTGGAGAAGAAGATTGTACAGGCTCTTGTCTTGAATCTACGAATCTATTCCTTAGCTGATCGGCATGCTTCCGCAATTTCTTTCCATTCGCTTCCACTGAGTAAGACAAGGGCCCCGTTCTAGTGATTATCGAACCTTCACGCCATCCGGGTCTCGTTTCATTCCTTGCCCATACCGGCTGTTCTGAAAGAAATTCCCGAGTCTTTAATCCTTTGTTATGCCGCTCCTCGGTTGACCAAACTTGTTTTTCCAATTTTGACTTAACCGGAGATCGTGCCCAATCCCAAGCCGTTTTCATATGTCGTCCAAACATTAGCTTATATGGTGATGATCCTGTTGAATTTAAAGTGCTTATTCGCTAAGTCATCAAGACCTCTGACAAACATTCATGAGGGTTCGTCTTCTCCATTCTGGTAGCCGCGTACCTTTTCTTCAAAGTTTGAATTCCTCTCTCTGCTAACCCGTTAGTCTTAGGATGATATGGAGAAGATTTCATGTGTATGATGTTATTCTCCTTGCAAAAATTTTGAAACTCCAACCCCGTGAATTGGGGTCCGTTGTCCGAAACAATTTGTCTAGGGACCCCGTACAGGGCAAACCACTTCCTAAGGATTCGAAGAGAGGCCTGAGTTGTTGTTGACTGTAAGAGTTCAACATCTATCCATTTTGAAAATCCGTCGACTACTATTAACCACGAATAACCATCGATTGGTCCCGCAAAATCGATATGAATTCTTTCCCAAGGAAACTCGGGGACATTCCATGAAAACAACGGAACTTCCTTAGCGTCCCCACGATTCTGTTGACATGCTTTACAAGCGTTCACAAAATTTTCAATCTCCGAACTCAGTTGAGGCCACCAGCAATAGAACCTCGCGATCGATTTCATAGCCGATATACCGGGGTGACCTTTATGCAGATTAATCAACACTCGCTGCCGAAGGGATTGTGGTACAACCATCCGCCCATCCATAAATAATAAATTATTTTCACAACTTAGCTCTGTTCTGCGATTATAAAAGACCCCAAATTCTTGTGGAATATCCTCTTTGCGTGAGGGCCAACCTTTATTTATAAAGTTCTTTATTTTACGCAATTTAAAATCCTTATCAATTTCTTCACTAATAGTCTTTCCCGATAGTGATAACTCATTAAGGAGGATGTTTTTTATCCTAAGCATTGATACATCATCGCTGTTGTGAATCTCTTCTGTAAGGGGTAAGGGCGCTCTTGAAAGTGCGTCAGCTACTTTATTCCGTTTGCCTTCAATGTACTCCACTGAAAAATCGTAGGCCGATAGATGATAAGCCCAACGCATCAATCGATTATTTACTATTCTCGGAAGATCCCTATTTTCCCCAAACAAACGCACTAAAGGTTTATGATCCGTTCTTATAATAAATTTCCTTCCATAAATGTAGGTGTGAAATTTTTGGACCGCCCATAGAATGGCTTTAGCTTCCTTATCAATAGTAGCATAACTTTCCTCGGCGTTTGAAAGTGTTCTCGAAGCATACGCAATAGGACGCAATAGTCCAGCCTCACATGCATGAGACAACACTGCCCCAAATCCTTTCTCCGAAGCGTCGGTTTCAAGCACCAAGGGCAAGGATGGTGAATAAGGGATTAAGGTATTGCAATTCTTTAAAATCGATTTAGCTTTTAAAAATATTTGCTCCTCAACCTGTGACCATACCCATCTAGATTTCGTACCAGTGAGTCGGTGCAATGGTGACAAAATACCATGAAGGCTAGGAATAAATTTTTCCTGATAGCAAAGCATCCCAAGAAAAGATTTTAACTCGGATCTATTAGTGGGTCTTTTCATATCTAAAATGGCTTGTATCTTTGATCCGGAGGGATGGATACCTTCTTTATCAATCATAAACCCTAAAAATTCAACCGAATCTTCCAAAAACCGAATTTTATTAAACTGTGCTTTAATCCCCGAATCTTTTAATTTCATTAAAACTTTATTGACGTTTGCAATGTGATCCTCATCATTTTCGCCGGTGATTATTATATCATCAAGGTAAACTCCTGTCTTAGGACAATCTTTTAGTAAGTTGTCCATAAACCTCTGGAAAATGGCTGGAGCTGAGGACAACCCAAACGGAAGCCGACAGTATTTGTAATAACCCAAACTGGTTGAAATAACTAAGAGATCTTGTGATTTCTCGGAAACAGGCATTTGCAGATATGCATCTTTAAGATCAATTTTCGTGAACTTCCTTCCTCCCGAAATTTTTGCGGCAACATCTTGAAATGTTGGAATATGATGGTAATCTATAATTAAATTTGGATTCACCGTAACCTTGAAATCGGCGCAGATACGGATGTCATTATTAGTTTTCCTTACGATCACAATTGGAGTAGCCCATCGAATGGGCGTAATGTTGGGATCCACTGGCTTTAACACACCTGCGATAACCAATCTTTGGAGCTCTTTCTCTAGAGGGGCTCTCAAAAGAAACGGAACCCTCCTAGCTTGCCAAGATCTAGGAGTTGCATTTGACTTCAAATGGATCATTATTGGTTCGCAAGAATTTATTAATCCTAGTTTCCCATCAAAAATCATACTATATTTATCTTCAAAATCTCTAGTAAGCGAGTTGTTAGCACTACTTACCTTATGAATTTCAACCATCGGGGGAAGTACTAAGTTGAAGGCTAAACTCCATGGTAGTCCAAAAAGTGGTACCTTCTTACCCTTGCTAACTACCACCGTTAAATTTTCCATTCGATTTCCCACCTGGACCTTCACCGTCGCTTCACCCAATATTTTTAGGGGTGTACAACCGTACACTAGCGGTGGTATGGCCTTCCTGAGTACTGGTTGGCCGATTTCATCCCATAATGATGCGTTAATTACCGATACTTACGCACCAGTGTCGAAATCCATCACAGTCCCTAGACCGTTGATTTTCACCTCAATCGTGGCCCGACGCCCTCGGCGATTAATTTGGCATATTGAGTCCATCGAATCGGCGTCATTATCTTTTTCGGAGGTCATACATACTTGTTGTACCTTGTAACCACCTTTGCAACATCGAGCGTAATGCCCCTTTCTGTTACACTTCCTACAATACGCCATAAAGGCGGGACACTGATTTGGCCGATGACTACCGCCGCAACGTTGGCATTTAGAATACCTGTCGTCTTGTGCCCTCGATATCTTTTGAACAACATGAATATTTTCCTGAATATTATCCCGAGTCTCTTTTTCAGCTCTTTCTAAAGTTAGAGCCATGTCCATCACCTTCTCCAAGGTGAGTGGACTTCCGTCCTTTTCCTCCAGATTGGAATAATTTGTACGAATCTCCAGTTCTAACCGTTGCATATCCACTCCGAAGATCAGCTGATCTCGAATCCGAGCTTCAATGTCAATTTTATAATTGCAATCAAGCATTAACGCATTGATTTTCCGATAGTAGTCCAGGACCGATTCCCCCGAAGCTCTTTTCGATCTCATGAGCTCCATTCTGGCCGCCACCGCCGACGTCGTCTTCTTAAAAACCTTCCGTAACGCTGAGGCAACTTCATCCCATGTGGTATTATTATAGAGTTTGGGATATAATATTTGAGACAACTTCCTAAGATTGTCCGTTCCTAGGAATGCCTTGATTAATTTCTTTCTAGCTAAATCGGAAGAAATTCCTAAAATATCCAAACGTGCGTCGAGATGATCGTTTGGGAATACATATTAAAATACAATATTAATTATAACATAAATACCATATACAACACTTAGTATATTAGAAGAATACGCAGAAAAATGATTGTGATATTAAAAAGGTGTTTCAGTTAGCAGATAACAATGCAAATCAAATAAAACTTACAAGAAAAAGTTTGGTCGAACAATTAATATTATTAGCGAAAGCTAAGCTTATTTATATGATTCGCCGAATTTTTTTCCCAAGGTTAAAAAATGTTCCCTAATTTAGAAATGTCCCCCATTCAACCAATCACAAAATGTCCCAAGGTGAATTCGGCGAGATGGTTTTCGGCAAGTTGACGGGCCACCATGATATAGATGCTAAATCTAAATGCCAAGAGGCAAAATTTTCGTATTCATAATACAACTAAATTCATTGAACTTTACTTAAATTAACAACCTTTATCTTCTTGATCAAAACCTTGACTATACAAGTTTAAAAAAAGATTTTCGATTAAAAAAACAAGTTCTAACAACTTGAGATTATATTTCCGCAGGATCCGTCAATTATTCTGCTAGAAATTCAGGAATTTTTTTTGTCTGTTTACTGAAGTAATATAAATGGCAAAAACATCAACTAAAATAAGATTGTCATGGTATATGGCTTTGTCTAAAACTTAAGAGACTTGTCCTCCTACAAATGCTCTCAATTTCCTAACAAAACAGCTTGCAAAATGTTAGTAAAACCACTTTGTACTGAACAAAAGTTTCCATGTTCCGAAGATTAAAAACATATTAGATAATATGTCCATCGACAAATGGATTGGCATTATTTACAATTCATAGAGAACGTTCCTTCACATGAATTTCTAGATAGAAAATCGTTAGTCAATATAAAAATTAACCATATCTTATAATGAATCATGGTTGAGGCAGCACAGTCACAAAAAGCAGCACAAAATTTAGTTCGTATTTTATCGATTACTTGTTTTTCCTATCGTTTGCATGCATGGCATTTGTGCAAGAATTTAGAAATTTTCTAGCAAGTAATTTAAAACTAAAAACTATGATTTATATATGTTTCAGGTTTATAAAATTCGTATATGGTATAAGAATCATATGATACCTTGAGTATATTCCTTGCTTCCAAATAAAAAAGGATACTTACTCAAGGCTCTTCATAAGGTTAATTGAAATTTGTAGCAAAAATGGAATAGAATTTAAGCCTCAACTAGCTCAAATAGATTTTCAGTTAGGGACAATAGCAACCCTCAAAAATGTATTTCCACAAATTATGATAAAGGGTAATTTTATGTTTAAAGTGTCTTTATAATTATATTAGGGTGCTACTTTCATTTCACCCAAGCAATATACAAGAGGGCTAAGTCTCTGGGCTTAGCTATTGATTACAAAATCAGCAAATGCATATACGTTACTTTAAGAAGCTTAATGGCCCTGCCATTTTTGAATGAAGAAGATGTTCATAGAAAATTTTCTTGTTTTGTTCAAAAAACCAAACAATCCATTGACTCACCCTTATATAAATTATTACAGTATATGGAAAAGGTATGGGTAGGATAAGATGCCCAATTTAAATACTGGGGAAGATATGAAGAAAATTGTCTGCCAAGAACTAATAATCACATAGAAGGATTCCACAACAAATTAAAACACATGATAAAACAATCCCACCCTAACATCTACGAGTTCATAGATCACATTAAAGCAATACAACGAGAAAGTGACTCAAACATCAAAAAGATAAATCAAGGGAAAATGATCAATCTTAAAAAGAAATGTTTATTTAGATATTACTCTTTAATTATATATAATACATATTGTTCACTGAATTTTAATAAATATTTTATACATGAGAAAGCTATAATAAAATTTTGGTTCCATTTTATGAAATCTTTCAGATATAATTGATGATTACAAATTATTAAATAATTACCTACATATAGCTAAGATCTAAGATATATACTTTCACCCACTTCTGTGCAAAATGTAATATAGGCAAGGGTTAGATTTAGTGATTTATTTGATAATATGTATTTATTTATAAAATAGTATTATACATTTTGATATACCTTATTTTGTTTTAATTAACAATTATAGTATCCTTTTATTAAGTAGAATTACATATTATAATTTCACCATTTTATAAATTATTACCTACATATAGCTAAGATCTAAGATATATACTTTCACCTACTTCTGTGCAAAATGTAATATAGGCAAGGGTTAGGGTTAGATTTAGTGATTTATTTGATAATATGTATTTCTTTATAAAATAGTATTATACAATTTGATATACCTTATTTTGTTTTAATTAACAATTATAGTATCCTTTTATTAAGTATAATTACATATTATAATTTCACCATTTTATAAATCTGATGCCCAGATTCACTTTCACCATATCAATTTTCATATGGTTTTTCGAGTGGGGGTCAAAGGAGCACATCAGAGCTCATCAGGAAAGGAGCACACTTTGTTATTATAACCCTAACCCTTACCCTGGCCCTAATACTTACCCTAACCCATATATTTACTTGTTATGATATCACTAGGACATGTTAATATAAAATAATTTGTGCTAAGACAATATCGTCCTCTTCCTCTCTTCCCCGGTACCTCCATGTCCAGTACTTTTTTATTTATGTCATTCGTGTCCCTTCTTAGTATATGCCCATACCACCTTAGCCGATTTTCGTTAATCATGTCCGCCATAGGTTGAATACCCATTTTTGTCATGAGAAAGTCATTCGTCATATGGTCGAGCTTAGTATGCCCCAAGCTCCACCCTATCATTTTAATCTCCGTGGCTTGTAATAGGCTTTCCTTCCGTGGTGTTTAATGCCCATGTTTCACTTCCATAGAGTAACACCGGTCTTACGATGGATTTGTAAGTTTTGCTCTTCAACCTTATTGGCATTTTCTTATCGCAAAGATTGCACCGGATTTACTTCGCAATTAGAGGTATTATTTTTTAAATCGGGGCATTGACTTCTGTTCATGAAGTCACATATTTATAAACATAAAATTTAAAAAAGACATGTTGCTTAAATCAAAGATCTAAATCATTATCGTCTAATATGGACCCAAAGTTGGCAAATACTTTAAAGTTGTATCGCTGTATAGTCCCACATTGTTGTCTAAGTGAAAAAAGCGTGTAATATCAAGATTTCGGATCTTCTTGTTATAATCGAAATTAGCTATGTTGGTCAACCCTTGATCCCCTCTTTGCGCACTTAGTTAATTAACGCATCTAGATTGTTTGAGCATTTTGATGCTTTCCGTTTGTTTGTTTTTTGCTTTTAGAAGGCAATGTCCAATTTTAACGTTGAAATGTCTTTTTCGCTGAATTTCTTTTTATATTGATAAGTTGTGATCCTACCTATCTAAAGTCGTTCAAGGATTATCAAGAATTTAAAGAGTAATTACATAATTTTTTTATTTAAAAATTTCTTTCATCACACTTATCTACGTTTTGAGACTCGAGACGAGTTTAAAGGTTTTGATAGAAATTTTATTATAAAAATTAGACTTTAACTTTACAAGCAAAGCATTTTTATCGTGTCTCTTTCCCATTTCATAATATTTTCACAAAAATCGACTTTAAGTAAAAATGTTTTTAATCCGATCATTGCTTCATACTCGAGAACATTTGAATCATTTGCAATTTATGAAATTCGCTTTCGCGGTTTAATCAGACCTCATATTATCGCGCAAAGTTTCTTTTTCTTAATACAAAACAAATGGATACTTCTATCGCCAAGTTTTAAGTTGAAACATATGAAGAGTCTGATGTATATATATATCTATTAGCTCCTTTTATCCTCTTTCACCTAAATTTATACGGCATAGCCAAAGGTCGTACCAACATAGAGCTACGCCAAACGTTCATATTGCCTCCGGGAGTTAGCCAGGCGATGGCTCCTTTCAAATCCAAATCTCCCAGCAGTACCCCACAAACTCCCGCCTCCTTTTTATCCTCTTTAGGTTTGAGTAGCAGCTCTACCGGCCCTATAACCAAGGTATTTAGCAGAGACTATAGATATAGTATGACGGTTAGTTAGCGGTTATTAGTAGGTACTCTTAAGTTGACTATACTTGGTCGATATTTAAATTGTCCTGCAATCAAAATTAAAACATTACAGTGAATGTGGCATTAAACCTTTTTACAAAGAATATTAGTGCGACGAAAAATTATTTTTGATACGTATTTTAAATTGAAATAAAGCAAATTTGTTGTTATTTGAATTTTAGGAGGCATGTAAAATGATTTATGGTTTGGATTTGGGTTACAACGGTAATATTAAAGCGCTAAATGAGATTAGTTATTTAAAAGTTTAACAACCAAAGTTCTAAATATCTTCGAACCACACTCTGTATTCCAGATTCGAGAAAAAACGCCTCGATCAACACCCTGGCGTATAAACTCCTCGACGAGTTACACACCAGAAAGGAGAAAAACACCCAGTACCCCGTCCACACCTCCCTACCAATATTCCGCTTATTACGATAGCGCTGCAGCTTCTCGCATCCCAAGGAAAAGTAGCGACGGTAAAATCAATATTATATCTTCTTTTTTTAAGTAATTTTAGGGGATCTCGCGTTTTTTATTATACACCCTGTATTTGTCAAAACGCTGTGCTTATTTTATAAATTGTTGTAAAAGCTTTCAATGGTTTTGGATTAAGAAAACACAATTTATATACAATATACCGTATTCTTTTTCACGAATCATTATGAATATACCGGCTAGTTAAGAGCCGCCATAGACATGGCCGTAGCCAGCATTGGAATTAGAGGGAGGGCAATAATGATTTAGGGAGGGGCAAAATGATCATTTTTTCAAAATTTTAGCAATAATTTTAAATTTCAACAAATTTTTGGATTTCTTGGCTACGCCCATGGCCATAGATCTTGTATAAAATAATTCATTTTAAAAAATTACCGAGACTGAATTCTTTTTAGAACGGAATAATCAGACTGAGCGTTGAAGGTATTATTTTTTGTTGTCACTCAGGTACTGGTAGTCGAGCTAGTAGCAAACCGAGCAGCAAGGCTTCTTCCCGTATAAGCAGTCGACCACAATCGCCGGTCCCCGCCTTAGCATCTTTGCCCATCAGGTAGTTGTTACAAGTAGTAAAAAAGGAGGTTTTCCTTTGCCAACTTCGCAAATTGAAATTTGATAATTCTGTTTGAGATTTAAGGAAATTTCAAACCTCGTCTTAAGATTTTTTAACGTTTTAGATTTTATATCGCCCAATTATTCGGGGGATTAATCATATATGCAATGGCTCAATAATTTTTTGTCAAATTTTAACATGTTAGTTTATATTTTTTCTTTAAATTTATTAGGTATATGATACATAATATTAAAGGAATAAATAAAAAAAGTATTTTCAAATTTGACGAGCCAAACGCCTTGTGTCTATCGGAAAATAAATACCAAATTATTAAGTACTAAAATACTTTATTAAATATCTAACAAAAGGGAAACATTTACGAGAAAGTAAGTAGTAAAGAAGTGTAAAAACACTTTTTAATATAATTGCGAGCTAATCGAAATAAGACATTAAGTCAATTAACATTTAGTGGTGAATCCGCGAGCTAGATGTGAGAAAACAATTAGGTCTATTAACGTAGCGAAGTAGTATGTCGCGAGATATAAGATAATAGAAATGAGTCAATCAAAGTTTCGAAGTGAACGTAGTTTAATATGGCGCGAGCAATCAAATAAGCAGTAGTGGTTACTACATGTAACCATAAACTACATAGACTGCTCATCACGGTATAGAATGTGTGTGTGTTTTTCCGCCATTTTGATGAACACTACCGTCCTATATCACATAATGGCGTTTTGCGCTGTGCCGTTTTGTTCGAACAGGAGAGGTAAAGAAAAAAGGTGATTCCATAAATAAGTAAAATATTACAAAATATATGATATTTTTAAAAATTTTATTACTGACACATTTCATAAAAATTAAAAATGTAAAAACTGTAATGATATTTAAAATTTTTAAAAATATCATATATTTTGTAATATCTTAATCTTACTTATTTATGGAATCAAAACCTTTTTTCTTTACCTCTCCTGTTTGAACAAAACGGCACAGCGCAAAACGCCATTATGTGATATAGGACGGTAGTGTTCATCAAAATGGAGGCAAATTTCACACACAATTTGCCATATGGAACATATGACATGGGCAGTCTATGTAGTCTATGCATGTAACATGAAGATTTATAATTATATCATTTCCCTACTAAAATACCGTCGTTTTATAATCCTATTCCTTCAGGTCTCACACTCCAACCACGCACATAGTATCTAGCGGTTACGGACAATTAACACCCACGCCTAAGCATCAATCCTCGGGCACTAGTGGAGTTTTTGAAAACGGAGCTAAATCAACCCCTAGCACGGGCAACTGTAAAAGGAAAGGGTGTAAAAAGTCCAAATACCCCAAACCCCCCTCCCACTTTTAGTTCTTCCAAAAAGCGATTAACCAGCGGAGCACACCTTCTTCGTCTAAATAAGGATCCTTTCGGCCTTTAAAGGGGGCCTTTTGTTTTATTGCACCGCCGCTCAACTATTTTTTTTTATTTTTTGCATGTACTTTTAAATCATGTAAATATATATTAAACGCACGAAAAATTATTATTACTATTATTATTGATTACAATACAGGCGAAGCGATTTATAAGAAATTTTAGCTTAGGCTTATATGATTCGGCTATACTAATTTACGTTTGTAATTACTATTTTTATCGTTGTGAATTTTATTTAAACAAACAATTCTTTAATGTCATACGTTTTATGTAATTTTATGGCATTCCATATTTTATACAACAAACACCTGTAATTTTATCAATTCTACATTACTAATCATGTAATGCTTCAAAATAAATGCATTTATTATGCAAGTTTTATTAAAAAAATTATATATATGAATAGAGGCGTGAAAGTTAATTTAAATTACGAATTTGTTAAGTAGTCTAAGAGTGTTTAATATATAGGTATTAATACATATTTTGTGAAGATGAATGAAATGAATAAAAAAGTTACATATTTTTAATATTTGGAAGACATTCCAAATTAGCCATTGAATTATATTTATAAATAGTAATGTCGATTGTCTGTCATATGGAAAAGGATTCGCGATTATTATGGAAGAGCAACGAAATTTGGTTCCCTCCTTTTAAATAATTTTTAGCCTCGGGGCCAAAGGTTATGAGAGTGGTTGTCGCAATGTGGCAAAAAATATAGTTTTGTTCAGTTCCGAGTATTTTGAAATTTTAGGAGCCTCGGCTGTAGAGAGAGGATCTTTGTTTTAGTTAGATTGGGCGAATGTCGCAAGCCAAACAAAGTCCTTTTGCCAATGTGCTAAAATTTGTGCATGTGCGTAACCAGGAGATAAATGATTTAAAGAGAATTTTTAAATTTTGACCACAGTTTTAAACGATTTTTTTAAATTAGGGGGGAAGGAGGGCTAGACAGCTGCCCTTCCCCGCCTTCGCCTGGCTACGCCCATGTATAGGCGTCTTAAATTAAAAACCTTTTGTATATTATTAACTCAAATCATAAATTTACTTAATAAATAAGTCTTATAATTTACTAGTTCCTTCATATTAATTACTAAGTTTAAGTTTATTTTAAGAGTACCTAGTCCAATTCCAAATGGAACGAGAATTATAATTCAAATTAATTTTATAAGGGCACAATAGCTCATTTTAAACTTTGTTTTAACAGCTCTTTGCATGAATTAGGTTTTTAAAATTGTTCTTTTCTAATAATATTTTTGAAATATATTAATTTCGTTTACCTTTCTGTTCGCTTAAAGTTATGGAATCAAAACAAAACACATTCATTGGGTTATCTCTAAAACCTGATCTAAAACCGTTTTATTCTAATAGCACAATATCGAGTAAGAATTTGGCCTTAAAGATAAATTTATATATTCTTAAACTAAAATTAAGGGGAACTCAAAATTTGTATTTTTGTAAAGTAAAAATATAGCTATGGTTGGAAGGCGCTAAAATTTACTTTACAAAACAAGGGCTTTATGAATCCCCCCTAACTATAGGTTTACATGGAGAACTGGATTAAATGATTGAGCTTCGGGCTCGGGGGCCTGCTCATGGCAAACTCAAAACAGATCATAGCCAAGAAATTATAAAATCAATTTACCCAACTATGATTTAAAGATATATAGCTATACTTACAACCCCTCTTCACTGTGATTTTTTAATGGAAATTGTTGCATTTTATTCTTTTTTTAATATATACATGCAAGAACAAAAATATATTTAAAAAGGAAAAACTACTTTATTTTATATCGAAATAATTTGAAGATCTTTATAAAAATTAAAATTAGTCATAGGTTTTAGCAGGATAAACGATTCTTATCTAGTAATAAATTAAGGTTGTTCATGTTTCTAAAGCAATTCCACTCATAAATATTAACTATATAAATTATTTAAATTATACGATTTAACAAAGATGTTCGCGATTTTCGAGCTCGGGTCAATCTTGGCCAAATAAAAAACATAAACGTCTACTAAATTTAAGGTTGCAAATAATTTATTCGATCGAATTGATTATATCTTAAGACTCAATAATTCTCTTGGTATGCTTTTTGTTATCTTTTCTCTTTTCAACGACATCTACTATAACATTACCCTTTTTCGAGGTTTCGCTTATTTTATTGTATTTCGTCGCACTTGACTCCGTATAATTTTCATCTTCATTTTCATTAGTTTTACCTCTTATCCATTTACTACTTCTTATATCTGATATTCTGGCCCTCTTATCGATATCCGATTCTAGCAATATATAAATCAGTTCTTTCACTTCGGTAGAAAGCTTTTTTGATCGCGAGAATCCAACTCTTTTCTCGGTTTGTTCTTTAATCATCTTTTTGATATTAGAATCATCGTATGGCATTGAACCACAAACCTAGTAGACAACGGTTTTAATATTTTTTTAAATAATAGCCAAGTTCTTTAGTCTAGTCTTAAGTCATTGATAAAACAGGAGTTTAAACAGTTTGTACATAATATATTGGCAAGCAAATAAATCCCATGGTAAATTTTTTCATATTAGAAGTCATGTAAATTAATATAAATTACATTACATTATTAATTATAGTGGAATCAATATCTATAATAGGTTTATTAAAATGTTTGGTTGCCTAAAAGATATGCACTTATTCGCAACGGGTTAGCCCAAAAAACTTGTTTAAAGGAGCAATGTACATGTAACTTCTGGAAAATTCCAGATCAACTAGAAATTACAAAACAATAGTTGGTCGAATTAAACTGATTTGTACCATAATCTTACCATAATATATAAAATAACTCCCATACTCCATAGGTCATATAACGGGCACACGTATGGATTGCCTTGTAATATTTCAGGGGCAGCATAAGCGGCGCTCCCGCAATAAGTTTTGCTTACGTCGTTTCCTGTATAAAAAAAAGGTTCTGTTACGTTAATGTAACCCAAAAGGTAAGTGATTCAGAATATCTTATTGTAACATATCGTGTTTATATACATTTAGAGATGAAGAAAAATAAAAAAATAAAAAAAGAAGAAAAAAAAGAAACATAAAAAAAGAAGAAAAAGAAAAAAAAGAATAAAAAGAAAAAAAAGAAAAAAAAGAAAAATAAAAAAAGAAGAAAAAGAAAAAAAAATAGAAGAAGAAAAAGAAGAAAAAATAAACATAAAAAAAGAATAAAAAGAATAAAAAGAATAAAAAGAAGAAAAAGAGAAAAAGAAAAAAAAAGAAAAAAAGAAGAAAAATAAGAAAAAGAAGAAATATAAAAAAAAGAAAAAAAAGAAAAAAAATGAAAAAAAGACAAATAAAAAAAAGAAGAAGAAAAAAATAAAAGAAAAAAAGAAGAAGAAAAAAAGAAGAAGTAAAAGAAAAAAAGGAGAAAAAGAAAAAAAATAAAAAAATAAAGAAAGATAAAAAAAATAAAAATAAAAAGAAGAAAAGGAAGAAACAAAATAAAAATAAAAAGAAGAAGAAAAAAAGAAGAAGAAAAAAAAGGAAAATCTCTAAATGTAAGCAGGATATGTTACAATTCAGTTACGTTTTGGGCTATATTAAGGTAAGTATGGCTAGTAACCATACCTTCGTAGTATCGCGCAAATCCAAAATCCGATATTTTGATACTGTTATTGACGTCCAACAACAAATTTTCACACTTCAAGTCCCTAAGATATAATATTGGCACAAAGATAAAATAATTATAGATTTAGATTTTACCTATGAACTATATTATTTTGGTGTAGGTATCAAATGCCGTTCGTCAGTTCTAGAAACATGCGCCTGGCCCGTCTTTCATCGAGCGCACCCTTGAGTTTTATGTATTGTAATAAATCTCCGTGACCAGCCAATTCCATTGCCACATAAATCTGTAAAATGAAAAGGAAGAGTTTTCAAAGCAAGGAGCATTAAGCAAATCATGTATTAGTCGCGTCATTATTGAAGTTTAATCGAAATACTAACGCCCAAGGAACTGCTAATATATAAATTTTGTAAAATGTAATTAATAATATAATGTGACGAAGTATCAATACCAATCACCAAATCATTACGTGTCTTATAACAAATAGGTATAAAATGCGACATTGATTGTTATGTAATATTGCAAAAAAATATTACAACAAATACATTTATACTATTAAAAACTGTACTGGTTTTTTTATAATTACAATTTATTTTGAAATATCTTCATTTCATAGTTTTAATACTATGGTTCTATGCATGGGCGTAGCCAGTATTGGAATTAGAGGAGGCAATAATGATTTAGGGAGGGGCAAAATGATCATTTTTTGAAATACTAGCCATAATTTTAATAAATGTAAACAAAATCATAGATTTAGAAGGGGGCAGCAGCCCCCCTAGCTACGTTCATGGTTCTAATTTACATTTTAATTAAATATGTGTAGGTATTAACTGTGCTTGAAAAGCCCAATCAATCAATTAAATAGGTTGTAGTGCTTCAATTAATACCATCATATACAATGTAATGGATTTTACGGATAAAATTTAGATACCGTTTAATCTATAGTTCGGCTCCTCTACCTGCCTAAAACAATAATGCGCACCGCTACTTAGCTGAATGGAAAACCCGGGGTTTTCTAAACCCAAGCCTGAGGTTTTAGGTTAGGTTGTTTTAAAACCTCGAGGTTTTAAGCCTACCTAACCTAAAACCTTTTAGGCTTAGCATGGGTTTTGCATCCACCCAAGGGTTCCCCAACGTCCCTACCTAAAATTTTGGGGCAAGATTCAAACTCTAGCCCAAAACATTAGGTCGGAACGAAATGCAAAACCCCGAGAGGTATGGTTTTTATATCCTAATATTTCGGCTGAATGACGGTCACTAAGCAATTTTATAAAATAAATTCTTAATTATCATTTGTTTTAATTTAAAAAATAAATTAAAATAATATTGTATCCTAATATCAATATATAAAATAATAATATCAAATAAATACTCTACTATATTGTAATAAAAAATGTAAATGTATTATATCGGTTTTGGCCATCTATAAACTATTTTAATTTAGATTAACACATTATATCCTTATCTTATACCACGCATGTAGTAGTAGCACAGCACCATACCATATAACTCCCCCCCCCCTTCTCTTTCCCTTCTCACACAACCCAGCCTATAATGCGAGCATGGGGATACCCTTGCTCCAAAATATTCACACCCAAAGAGCAAGGCAGTCGCCTTGCTCCAACCCTGCTCTACTCCGGGCCATCCCTGTTCCCAACCCCGTTCCAACCCCACATAACCCAAATATTATTTTGTATGGGAGGCGATGCGCTACTATGCTATGGCGCATACATATCCATATGCATAAGTTGGGGAGGGAGGAGAAGGGGAGAGTGCGTGCTGTGCTGCTACAAGCTATGCATAAGCTATGCAGTAGTTAAGAGTGAATAAACATTACTTACATGGCGTTTAGATGAATTAGCTAATTTAGATTTTACCTGATTATTTTCCCTTAATTTAACCCTCCAATGTACTTATAGAAATTCCAACCCTGAAGTGACTTATGGGGTTTGTAGGACCCCATTCTTAAAATGATCATAATTTTAAAACTAATAGAGTAACACGTCTCAAATTTTAAATTAAGTTTATTAAAGCCTCTTATAGGTTTGTAAAAAAATTAATTTAATTATAAATACTAATTTTAAATTTATATGCAATTTACCAAACACTAAGAAAATGAATAAAAATCAAAATGACATGTTTTATTTTTGTAATGGAGACCAAACAGTTAGTAGAAATATAAAAAGCAAATGTTTTTTTTTTAAAAGAAGGTTTGAATAATATAAAAAACATGCATCCATGATAAAATGATTATACAGGAAAAAATTAAGACTCTAAAATCACTATTATCATCAAAAAAGACATTAATAAGTTCTTAGGTAAATAATTAATTATTAAGCCGTAACCGATTATCGGAAGGTAGTAAACAATTAAATTTTTACATATTGGTTATTTTTTAAGTTTTAACAATATATTGTCGCCATCAAGTTGTCTCTCTTTTAGACTTTGAATTTAAAACATAAAAACATCTAATAAAAATGCCAATATTTGCGAAGATATCATCAATAAGTATAAAATTAAAACCACTTGATCAAATAGCCAAATTAATATATTACACCGCCTTCACAGCACGCAGGCACCATATTTATTAACAACTAGCTGACCCGGCAAACGTTGTTTTGCCATATTAAAAATATTTTAAAAAAAAATTAAAAAATTTAAATAAGAAAATTTAAAACTACGAAAAAGCAAACGTTGTTTTGCCATATTAAAAATATTTAAAAAAAAAAATAAAAAATTTAAATAAGAAAATTTAAAACTACCAAAAAAAAATTTAAAAACTCAACTAAACGAAAAATAACAAATAATTGATATTTTTAAGGGAGGTTAAAAACACAAAATTTTACCTCAATAATGTTCGAATTCAAATTTTCATGAAGCAAATTTTTTTTAAGTCAAATTTACCTATAATCAAAAAAAAATATCGCGCCTGGCCTTTATGATCAAATATAAACAAAAGGCGGATACGGATACGCATATAGGTTATTTAACGAAAAATAACAAATAATTGATATCTTTAAGGGTGGTTAAAAACACAAAATTTTACCTCAATAATGTTCGAATTTAAATTTTCATGAAGCAAATTTTTTAAGTCAAATTTACCTATAATCATGGGCGTAGCCAGGTTTTGGATTAGGGGGGGGGCAAAACGTTTAAAAGTTCAATTAGAGGGGGGCAAAACATAAATTTTTTAATGTTTTTGCATTGAAAAAAATTTGGTTTCGCAAATTAGGGGGGGGGGGGGGGCAGCCAAGGATTTCAATACAAAAACCCTTAAAAATTAAAAAAAAATTATGTTTTGCCCCACCCCCTAATTAGCCAGGCAGGCGGGGGCAGGGGGCGCGGCTGCCCCCCCCCCCTATTTGAACTTAACTCCAATTAATACAGATGCTTATTAGCGAATTTACACAAAAATAAAAGATCACTATGGAAATCGTCAAATCTAACACATACACGGATCAATGCCATCCAATTAGATTTTAACGCGTTTTCTTTTTAATATTTTATTTACCAATGTATTTTACCCATGTGATTATTTATTTGTTTAAAAAAAATTGTTTTGGTAAAATAAAATTTAAATTACGGTTGCATGAAAATTTTTGGATAGTCGAGACCTTTTTTTTTTTTTGCTCTCAGGAAAATTGTTGGGTAGTCAAGACCTTTTTTTTTTAATCTGCCCCCCCCCCCCTAATTCAAAACCTGGGTACGCCCATGGATATATCAACATTTATTGGCACTTTGTTTAAAGTATTTTCATTTTTCTCCTTGTTTAACGTGCAAAAAATTACAAAATTAGATTTTTTAATTTATTTAGCCACGCAGGAGGGGGGGGGACACGACCGTCCTATAATAATAATAATAATTGAAGCAAAAAATGGCTTTGATAGTCGTAAAAAGTTTTCATTTTCCGCAACACATGCCTACTGCATTTATCACCAGACTACCTACACGATAGATAGATAAGATACGCAGCAGTACGTGATGAGGACGTTTGATTGACGTTCGAAACAGCGTCAAAACGCATAAAACCCAATATCTCAAAAACTACTTGACCGATTTGGCTGGAACATATCTTAAAACACGCTCCGGAGTGGCGGGAATAAACTGTGAAATTTTGAGCCAAATCGGTCTGGTAGTTCTCCAAAAAAGGTGGCGCCATACATATATACACACACACATATATACATAGTTTCATTTTTATATATAAGATAACTATAATTACTGCATAGCTTGAAGCAGTACAGTACGCTACTACGCACTATCCCTTACCCCTCCCTCCCTAACTTATGCATATGGATATGTATGCGTCATAGCATAGTAGCGCATCGCCTCCCATACAAAATAATATTTGGGTTATGTGGGGTTGGAACGGGGTTGGGAACAGGGATGGCCCGGAGTAGAGCAGGGTTGGAGCAAGGCGACTGCCTTGCTCTTTGGGTGTGAATATTTTGGAGCAAGGGTATCCCCATGCTCGCATTAAACGCTGGGTTGTATGAGAGGGGAAAGAGAAGGGGGGGGGGGGTTATATGGTATGGTGCTGTGCTGTGCTACTACTACATGCGTGGTATAAGATAAGGATATAATGTGTTAATCTAAATTAAAATAGTTTATAGATGGCCAAAACCGATATAATACATTTACATTTTTTATTACAATATAGTAGAGTATTTATTTGATATTATTATTTTATATATTGATATTAGGATACAATATTATTTTAATTTATTTTTTAAATCAAAACAAATGATAATTAAGAATTTATTTTATAAAATTGCTTAGTGACCGTCATTCAGCCGAAATATTAGGATATAAAAACCATACCTTATGAATGGAGTCCCAAGGTGACCTGACATTGGGGTTTCTAGGGGTTTTGCATTTCGTTCCGACCTAATGTTTTGGGCCCAAAATTTTAGGTAGGGACGTTGGGGAACCCTTAGGTGGATGCAAAACCCATGCTAAACCTAATAGGTTTAAGGTTAGGTTGGTTTAAAACCTCGAGGTTTTCAAACAACCTAACCTTGGGCGAACCTCGGGTCCGCCCCACCGAAGGTTTTCCCCACAACTAGTACCAAAAGAAATATTACATGTTTTGCTAATAGTTATAATTTTTGTTAAAAAATAAACATATTTCATTAATTTTGGTGAAATTTAGATTTTTGTAGGTGGACTTACATTGGTTTTTGTAATAGATTTTTTAATAACTAATTTCTTTTTCTGGTGGGTATAAATTAACTTAGAAGCGCCTTTTAAAAATTATTCTAAGTTATATATATATTTAAAAAGGTAAATGAATGGACAACTTGTTGTTGTGATACAAATATAACCGAGTAATTAAAAATAATGGATTGGAATAGTATAGGAATTTACAATTTCCTGATTTTCCGCTTTATATAAAAAAATTTTTGGGGTCGGGTGTAATGGTGGTAATTTTTTCAATTTGTTAATGGTGTTAGAAGTGCCCACGACGCCCATAATATGATATATAGATTTTGTTTTTAATGGGATTTCACTATACCTCGATGCGGTTCAATATTTAGCTTAATACATTTGGTTCCTATTATATTTAAATAATTAGTGAATCATTGGATTATCAGGTCTAATATTTCTCCTATTTATAATGTCTCCATTTAAAAAAAACAAGCATCATGCTGTTAAAATTTGTATTATACCAAAAAGTTAAAATTCCTATTTCATTTTAAAATCGCTATAAAGTAAGTAGTTATATTATCATGTCCAATAGTTCTTCATTTATTCTAAAAATTTATATTTACAAAATAGGCATTAATTTGGAAAATTACCCGGAAATTCCTTTATGAATTTTTTGATTCCCCTTAAATATTCCTTTTTGTTTATATAAATTATATGTTATAATAACTATACGTTCAGGCTATTTAATTTTTAGGCAATATTAAAACATCTGGTTTATTTGATTAAAATAATCACATATTAAGTAATCAGATTATCAAATATAATACTGCTTGATTTATTTAAGGCCTGTATTTAAAAGACACACATTTTGATGCCATAAGTTTCAGTGCAGGCGCGTAGCCTTCTCAAGGGGGGAGGAAGCTGCCAAACAATCTTATTTGTAATTAAAAATAAAGAATATGCAACTTAAAAGTAGAGATTAAATCAAAAATTTTCGAAAATATAACAAAATTAATGTTTGAAATTTAAAATCATCATTTTGGGCCCGATAGTTCGGACAGCTTCAGTAAATTGGGCATGAGCGGGCCCTGGCAGATAATTTATAAACCGTGATGGGTTCTGGCAGAAAGTCTTAGACATATATGATAAATGAGAAAGGTATTTATTCTTTATATAAAATCTGGAAGGTCATAATAAACAGTCATTCGATTTTTCATTTGCCCATATATTGTCATTTTGAGATTTAACTTGAAGTAGGAGCATTATCGATGTTTTGTTAATATTGTTTAATCATTCCCATGATATCTTGACATTCTACATTTTTGATAAGCCTTTGATCTCCTGCTCATGGAAAAACTACAATCATTGATGCATGTGGTGTTGGAAAGGCAAAAGATTATGGTTAAAGTTTTTTCCCGAAAATTTAATTTAAAAATATAAGCTTTTAATGTATTTATAAGTGTCTTGTAGGACTCTGAACAAACTATAAATACTTTTTAAGGAAATATTTTATTTAATCGATTTTTTTTTGCTGCTACGCCTCTGATCCTCAGCATTGTTTATAACTAAAGGTTAGATGTTTTCATCTACATCATTGGACAAATTCAAGGTATCATATAGAGATTAGTATCGATGGCTTAAAAATTTTTTATATATAGAATAGTATATTTAAAGATAACCATACAAATATTTATTTTAATAATTAATTCTTAATTAGGTATGGATATGCACATGTTTTGTCTATATATGCTCAGTTAAGGACTTAAAAAATAAACCATATTATCTATAACAATTGAAATATATATAAAATTAATTATTACATTAAAAATAATCGCTTAGTTAACTACATACTAGCAATGGCAGGGTCTGGTGTTTTCACGGGTACACAAATAAATTCCGAAATATTATATGGTCAAATATATAGGCTTTTTTTTAAAGATTAAAAATGACATGTGTATAATATCTTTTAAGTAGTGTTGTAAATGAACGCGTTCAAATTTTTTGAAAAAATTGATGAACGGCATTCCTTGTTTTGTGAACTTTGAACGTGAACGCGTTCCTTTTTTGATGAACGCGTTCGAATTTAACGTTCGTTCAAATTTAAAAACCTTTTTTATTTTTATTTATTTAAAAATTAATGTTAATCCGAATTTTTAACAAAAAAGTCTTATATTTTTTAATCAGCTGTTTCCTATTACCTATTTCAAAATACTTTTTACATACCTAACGTGCAAAAGAAGATAAGATTGAAGTTAATTAATTTGATATTATTAATTATAGTTTAATTTTTAGGTTAATAGGGACAATCATAATATTATATCGTCGTCATCTTCAGATTCTGAATATTTAAAATCAGCAGATGAGTTGACATTGCCATGGCCAAAATATGAAAAATATTTTTCACTCGTTTCATTAAAGGATCGAATTTACTAATTACCAAATGTAAAATGTGTCGAAAAAGTATTATTTCTGTATCAAGGAGCTCAAGCTCAAATCTAAAAAGACACCTTATGGTAACATTATTATATATATAAGTATATATCTTAGATACAAATTTTAATACCTTTTTAAATATAAAGGATACTTGTATTTTTTGTTAAATTATAGTATCTTAAATACAAAAAGATCAATATCTTCTTTCAGCTATTATACATCCAATGTTCAAGCTTCAATGGCCTTGGATTAAACTTCGAGAAAATGAACCTATAAAGAATAAACCTTTAGTGTTATCGAAAAAAGGGATTGAAACCCCTAGAATTGATAATGTAAGAACTGTCAATTCCGAGATATCATGTTTTTTACGAGGAAGTAGAGGGCGGATTGGGGGATGATATCTTATCGCAATTTTGTTAAGCGAGGGACAAAACATTAAATGTTTTTAATAAATTTCCTGCTTTAAAATTTTTTTTATTAAGTATAATACTCCAATCCCCCCATCTGCTCCTGTGGAGCGGGTTTTTAATATAGCTAATGCTGTATTAACTGTCAAGCGTTCCTGCTTATCAGACGACAATTTTGAAAAACAATTATTATTGAAAATCAATAAGAAAATTTTTTTATATAAATAATCTTTATATTCGCTCTAATAGAATATATTGATTTATAATTATATTGTCGTAATAAAGCCATTATTTTTTATCATAGCTATTTATTGTATTAAAAAATATAAGACATTTATTTATATTAAATTGAATTTTGAAAAAATTCATCATAAAATTTTGAACGAACGTGAACGCATTCGATTTTTTTTAAATTTTCACAACACTACTTTTAAGTTGTTTATTAGTGTCTTAAAATCTTATATATAAAAATGAAACTATGTGTGTATGTATGTGTGTATGTATGGCGCCACTTTTTTTGGAGAACTACCAGACCGATTTGGCTCAAAATTTCACAGTTTATTCCCCACACTCCGGAGCGTGTTTTAAGATATGTTCCAGCCAAATCGGGTTTTATGCGTTTTGACGTTGTATCGCACGTCAATCAAACGCCCTGCCCTCATCACGTACTGCTGCGTATCTTATCTATCGTGTAGGGTAGGTAGTGTGATAAATGCAGTAGGCATGTGTTGCGGAAAATGAAGGCCCCTCCCCCTCAGAGACGCGTACAGATTATTTATAAAGTGCAGCCATTTTAAATATTCAGGAGTAAAAGTGATTTATTTAGCATTCGTATCACCCATAAAGCCATTCAAATTTTGATATTCTGGAAATTAAATTAAGGTAATGGCTTTATTTTTCGCATTTAATATTTGCAATAAATATATGGGTCTGGTTTTAATATGTTTTGGGTCAATATATTTTGGTAAATGCTATTATGTGTGAATTAAATTATCAGATTTGAAAATATTGAATTTTAGGATTAGTTTTGGTAAATGCTATTAATTATGTGTGAATTAAATTATCAGATTTGAAAATTTTGTGGAATATTGAATTTTAGGATTAGTTTGAAATAAATTTTATCAACAAAAAACTATTATACCCAGAATTTTTTCAAATGAAGGCCCCTCCCCCTCAGAGACGCGTACAGATTATTTATAAAGTGCAGCCATTTTAAATATTCAGGAGTAAAAGTGATTTATTTAGCATTCGTATCACCCATAAAGCCATTCAAATTTTGATATTCTGGAAATTAAATTAAGGTAATGGCTTTATTTTTCGCATTTAATATTTGCAATAAATATATGGGTCTGGTTTTAATATGTTTTGGGTCAATATATTTTGGTAAATGCTATTATGTGTGAATTAAATTATCAGATTTGAAAATATTGATAGTTACCGAATCTATTTCAAATCTTGCAAATAATATCTTATTTCTGTTTTCGCATTTAATATTTGCAATAAATATATGGATCTGGTTTTAATATGTTTTGGGTCAATATATTTTGGTAAATGCTATTTTTATATAAATGTCATTATTTATCTAGTAACCGAATCTATTTCAAATCTTGCAAATAATATCTTATTTCTGTTTTCGCATTTAATATTTGCAATAAATATATGGATCTGGTTTTAATATGTTTTGGGTCAATATATTTTGGTAAATGCTATTTATATATAAATGTCATTATTTATCAAATAATATCTTATTTCTGTTTTCGCATTTAATATTTGCAATAAATATATGGGTCTGGTTTTAATATGTTCCTCAGAGACGCGTATAGATTATTTATAAAGTGCAGCCATTTTAAATATTCAGGAGTACGGATTTAATTTCATCGTTTATGTAAGTGTTTAAAAATGTATAAAATCAACAAATCCTCTAATTATTTTTATCCAGATCTTCCAATCAAAGGACGATGGGGTGGAGAGGAGGGATGGCGGGCGCATTACGGATTTATTTACATCGTTTATGTAAGTGTTTAAAAATGTATAAAATCAACAAATCCTCTAATTATTTTATCCAGATCTTCCAATCAAAGGACGATGGGGTGGAGAGGAGGGATGGCGGGCGCATTACGGATTTATTTACATCGTTTATGTAAGTGTTTAAAAATGTATAAAAACAACAAATCCTCTAAATGATTTTTATCCAGATCTTCCAATCAAAGGACGGTGGGGATGGAGAGGAGGGATGGCGGGCGCATTACGGATTTATTTACATCGTTTATGTAAGTGTTTAAAAATGTATAAAATCAACAAATCCTCTAATTATTTTTATCCAGATCTTCCAATCAAAGGACGATGGGGTGGAGAGGAGGGATGGCGGGCGCATTACGGATTTATTTACATCGTTTATGTAAGTGTTTAAAAATGTATAAAATCAACAAATCCTCTAAATGATTTTTATCCAGATCTTCCAATCAAAGGACGGTGGGGATGGAGAGGAGGGATGGCGGGCGCATTACGGATTTATTTTCATCGTTTATGTAAGTGTCTAAAAATGTATAAAATAGACAAAATTTCTCCTGTTTGTAGACTATGATAATCTAAATCCTCTAAATTATGTTTTTTCAGATCTTCCAATAGAAGGACGGTGGGGTGGAGAGGAGGGATGGCGGGCACATTACGGATTTATTTTCATCGTTTATGTAAGTGTTTAAAAATGTATAAAATTAACAAATCCTCTAAATTATTTTTATCCAGATCTTCCAATCAAAGGACGGTGGGGTGGAGAGAGGGATGGCGGGCGCATTACGGATTTATTTTCATCGTATATGTAAGTGTATAAAAATGTATAAAATCAACAAATCCTCTAAATTATTTTTATCCAGATCTTCCAATCAAAGGACGGTGGGGATGGAGAGGAGGGATGGCGGGCACATTACGGATTTATTATCATCGTTTATGTAAGTGTCTAAAAATATATAAAATAGACAAAATTTGTCCTGTTTGTAGACTATATCCTCTAAATTATGTTTTTCCAGATCTTCCAATTGCTGCGGAAAAAAAACTTCTAGACATACAATGAAGTTCAATATTTTTTAAATTTTCATCTCACTCTCATCATCACGTATAGAATATTGTTTTCTCCTAATTAGCAATAAATGAACTTTTGAAGTTCTTTTGCAAACCATTTTAATAGTCAAACTACATTAAATTATAAGCTGGTATACAAGCAACTTTTTTTGAGGATAATATTCCGATAAATAAGTGTCGCAACTACCTTAAAATGTTTACTATAATTAGCGCCATCTAGAGGCAATTTTAATTGCAGATCAATTTGGCTATATATCCCCATTCTTTTTTAACATTATATGAGCTCTAATAAGAAGGAAAACGTTATATGTCTGTTATCATTTTTTAATCACATGCTAAAAATGATAGTGATATATATATAGTTTAATTAGTCTCTAATTAAAATTGCCTTTAAATGGCGTAATTAAATTGAACTTTTATATTAATTGCGGCATTCCTTTACGGCGTTATTATTATCCCTTCAAATATTAAAAACCCGCTATTTATAAATTAATTAATTAACTTTTTTTTGTTAAGAAGACATAAGGTATTAGGCGCAATTAAGCTGCCATATGGCAAACTCCTTTTCTTCTGATGTTCCTTGATCACTTTTTATTATATATAATTTATCTAATTTGAGTGTTTTTTATTCATCTTAAGTCTATTAAGCATAATAATAAGTATAATCACTTAAGCACCAAAATATGCAAATGAAAATTAAAAATTTTACCTCAATTTTATTATTAATTTACAATTATCCAATTCCCATTTATAAGCAAGTTTAGCTTAAAAGATAGGTTATGGCCCAAAACTTCGCGGATAGTTATTAATTAAAAACCTTACAATTTATCCGAATCTAACTTATATGTACGATTGTATTTTAAATAAGTTAGCGATTTACAACTGAGTTATAGGTAAAATGCAATTTGAATTTGTGGACTCAAATTTTTTTTAAATGCTTTTATTGGGTAAAATTGATATATGAAATATACAATGAACGAGCATAAAATAATATTATAAATAAAATTATTCATCAGGTCAAAAGCCAACATGGGCCATGCGTCAGATAAAGATTTGTAATTTTTATTTAGCTATCAAAATGCCTATTTTTTGGCGTAAAATAAAGCTGGATGAGTATTTAACTTTGGGGGATCTGTTTCCTAACGATTTAAAAAATGCTAATGCTTTTTTGCCAAAAATAGCCGAACAGGATGCTACTATTAGAATAAAAATTTTAGAATGAGCGATGGCTCGGTATTTGAGTGTTTTACGATCTTCGGCACAAGAAAGTGGGTTATAATTATTATTAGTTGGCGCGAAGATATCAATGCAGGTAAAGTCCCAAGCTAGGAACTTACCATCCTCCCAGGGGATCATAGAAGCTCCGTCGGGACGCATTCTACCTTCTAAAGAATAATCGGATGGTTCGAGGATGGAAGGAGTGCCGGCTTTTTTAAAGCCGATTCAATCAAAAGATTTCTCTTTTGATGACGGATAAAGCGATATTTGTTTAACTTGCAATGGAATGGGTGATGAGCCCAGATATGTATTTCCTTATTGCAATTTTTGCAGGGATATCCCATGGTAACTTTAATACCTAGGCGAAGAGCTATTGCCTACGAAACTTCTGGATTTGAAAGCAGAAGTCCTGAGTGTTTACTTGGGATACATTCAAGCCAGTGACCAGAGTCGGTCGTAAGTGACCTGAGATTGAAGGCTGGTTCCTGGTATGACGTTCTCATGCCAAGACAATATGGCCAATTCCGTTAAAAAATCATTTGATTGAGAGGTTAATTCAAAAACAAGATCCTTGACAGATTTAAAGGACCGGATTATAATTTGAAGCATCGCGTCTATCAGCTTTACTAGTATTCTAAATGCCTCAACTTTTGTTGCCGAGTGAGTTTGTTGGGCAATGGAAGCAACTGGGATGGGGAAAAGCAGTAGTTTCCTCCAAATGTAAAAAAATTATATATCTTATGAAATAATCATCCTCAAACAAATTAACTTTTTACCCTCTATATAATTTTGATAAACTCTTGCCCTCCTCATTTTAATTCATATTTTTACTACTACCTTTTCAAAGTATCATTATAATGATAATTATGCCTGATTATAAAAGTAAAAAACCTTTACAACGATATCTTTAAGCATTCTAGCAAGTTCGATATTGAACTATAAACAATTGAAAGAATAAATTTTATAATTATACGACTACAGTTATATTAAAATTGGCATTAGGGCTTTATCATATAAATTTTCAATTTAGGGTTAAAATTTTCTTGATATTAGCAATGAAAAGGTAATGAGGTTTGAGAATCCAAAACTTTTTAAAAAATATCATTTTAAGTTTTCAATAGATTCCGATAAATAAAATGTCAATCTTAGTTGAAACTTATAATATAAATTATTCTAAGGAAAATATAATTGGTTAATATTTTTTGAGTTAGTTTTATCGGAAGATTTAATACGAGGTCTCTAAAGTTCTTTCTTCCAATATACATCTTTTAACTATTTGCTAAATAATAGAAAATAAAAAAAGAGTATGTGATAATTTCATAATATGCCAAAATAATATAATTTCGACTATAGAATATTTTATAAAGGTTTGAACTTGCCTGAGCTCACCTCTAAGTAAGATTAATTAAATTGATTTAAAACATGGATCAATTAGCTCAACTTTGATTATTTATTTAATTGAAAATCACCTGAAATGCAATTTTATTTATAACACTTGTTAGTTGTTAAGAAAAGTTTAATACATTTTCTTCAAAAATAAGGCGACATTAATGCTTGATCTAAAATAATACTTGCAATCAAGTCATCGATAATTCATCGAATTGTTATGGCATCTAAAAATCATACATATACAAGGCTGCCGGTATATTTTGCACGTCGATATCGTAAGCACCTAAAAAACATAAATGTTTACATCTTCACAAAGAATTTAGTTAGAAAAATCTGATTTATAAATAATAATCTTCTATCAATTTATATAAGTCTATCAATAAGATTTTATATAAAGAAATCTCTTTAGCGTTTATAACCATGGTTGATCTTCATCAACATTGTTATAGGCACGTTCAATAATTATTATTTGATTAGAGGCGGAATTTTGTTAAAAGTTTAGCTTAATTTATAATAAAAATTTGATTGGGGAGAGGGGGGGGGAGTTGCTTTTCCTTGCTTTCCTAAGGCTATGCACATGAGCTTTGTTAATCCAGAGCTGTTAAAGGAATTAGTTCCTTGGAACTAGTTCCTGGAACTAGTTCCTTTTTTTTAAAAGGAACTAATAAGTTCCTTTTTAAAATGAGGAACTGGGACTAGAATTAGTTCCTTTTTTTCTCAATTTATCGCAAAACTAACTCCTTACAAGTTTCTTTTAAGTTCCTTTTGCCAATTTCAATTTGCATTGGCATTAATAACAACAGGTTTAATATTATTTATAACGTCTAGTCTAGCTAATATTAGATTTTTGGATCTTTTTAGCAAAGAAAATCTGTCGGCGGCTATTCTCCATCCTGCTTTTAAAACAGATTGGAATTGGAATCTCAAAGAATGCGCTGCGAACATGAAAGCAAATATTTTAGAGGATATCAATTTGTTTGTTCCTAAATCTCAAGAGGCTGGACCTAGTTTATCAGAAATAGATTTTTTTGAATTAAAAAATGATGAAAAGAACGAATCAATTGAAAGTTTTTTGCTTTCTAAATAACCGATTAAGTCTTTTAGACAGTTTTCCCGATTTAAAAAAACTATTTATTAAATATAATAACTACGCCATTACCATCAAGTGCCCCTGTGGAAAGATTATTTAGCTTGGGCAAAATTTTATTTGGAGACAAGCAAACATGTCTTTTAGATGACAACTTTGATAATAATATTTTGTTAAAATCAAATAAACATATATTACCTGATGATTTAAAATTGTAATTTATAATATATTAGTTTATGAATTAATAAAAGATGTTTGTATATTTAAAAAAAAATCTAAAAAAGGAACTTCAAAAGGAACTGGAACTAGTTCCTTTTTAAAATGAGGAACTAGGAACTGAAATTAGTTCCATTTTAGGCAAAGGAACTGGAACTTGACAAGTTCCTTTTTAAAAGGAACTTTTAACAGCTCTACCAAAAAGGCAAATCTATAATTGCGGGTTTGACTAACTCTTGTTTAAGACGGCTACTTTAGGTTTAATATATATTATTATTATAAAAGTTTATTTTAAAGAAAGTTTTAATAAACTGCATAGACTTTAGTCGTAAATTGGGGGTATCAGGAGAGTATAGAACTGCACGGGTGACTTGAAACTCGACCCCACCCGATATCGGGTCGGGTTCGGCTTAAAATAGTGTCTTCGGGTGGGGTTGGGCTTGAGTTAAAAATTCTAAAATGCTTTCGGGTCGAGTCGGGTTCGAGTTAAAATTTTTAAAATGCCTTTGGGTCAGGTCGGGTAGAATTTAAAGCGTCGGGTTAAAGATTATGAATCTTACAATGCAAAATAAATGGGACATATCTTTTTAATTAATGCTATTATGTATAATATTTTTTAAGTAATATCAAAATGTATAATTGAAGAATATTCATTCAAATAATTAAATTCCTTTTCTTTTTTTAAATCAAATTGTTTTAATTTAGACGAAAATTTAAATTTGACCGTGAAAGGTAAAATATATTAACAAAATAATATTTTGAATTGTATGTAAATAATGTAAAGTGGTAGTTCATTATTAATTTAAACTACATAAATCTATATATATATAAATGTAACTCCGTTTTCTTTGTCCTCTAATAACTCCCTAAGTTCTTGCCCGATTGCCACCAAATTTGGCGAGATCATTGCCTTAGCATCTTAGATAGTTTATATATACTTCTTATCAACCTGCGACAGCTGTCCCTGTTTGTTGGTAGTACTTACCACCATCTAGCGGACGAGGGATACAAGGTTTTATACTTTTTATCGTTATGGTGCCACTTATTGCCTTAAAAAGCTTTTCCACGATTGCTTTGTTGTTTGTTTCTCAATTTTTTACTCAACTAGCCCGTTTATTTACAATATATAAGCCTGTGACAAATAAATATTCTCGATACCCGAAAACATCACCATTCTATTAAATAAAAATAAGGCGCGCTTTTGCAAACATTCTCACGTTTCGTTATTTTTTCGTATTTTTACGAAGTTTGGTTATTAATATTACAAATACAAAAACATCTCTTTAACGTTAAGATAATAAATGCAGACGATGGTTAACCGACTAATTTAAAATGCAGTGCTATGTGCTATTATTCCTAAAGAATAATGCTTCGAGGTGCAGCTCTTAACGACGTTAATACAATTAACGTTAGGAAACTTACCATTTTGTCCACATCATATGCATGAATACGCCCAAGATTCGATTGCGTATGTTTCTAACTACGGTCGTCTAGACCTATTCATTACATTTACATGCAATCCTGCTTAATGCACATTAGCTTTCATTTCATGGCCAATCACCAGTCGATAAGCATGACATCGCAGCACGTGTTTTCCGCTAGAAATTTAAATCAATGATTAATCTCATTGTTAAGCATAAGGTCTTCGGCTCTGTGCGTTTGTGGATGTAATCTGTGGAATGGCAAAGAGAGATTTACTGCATGCCCATACACACATATGGATATATAACTAAATCACCTCCAAACGAAATCGACGATGTAATATGTGCTGAAATACCTGATCTAAACTTGATAAATATTTTTACAAAATTGTTTCGAAAAATATGGATGCGTGATATATGGTAAAGGCATAACGCGTTATCCTCGAGGCTTGGTATGCAACACAATAACCGGCAGTAATGAACATCATTTGTACAAAAGAAGATCAACAAAAGATTGTGGTAACATGGTACCCATTCCACCTTGTCGAGGTGTCAACCGCTGGGCTGTTTCATATTGTCCTCTGCTATCAAAATTATGCAAGGCACACATCAAGGTTGAATATTGTAATTCGGCTAACAAAGGTAGTGTATGACATTTTACCGTTCAAATCACTGCCTGTATATAGAGAGTCTTCACATCGATGGAATCCCTTATCAGGCTGGAAGAGCAATGAAGCTATATGGCGTATTCTATCCTTTTATATACATCTACGCAGTCCGGCTATGGTTCCCTTAGCTGTACATCTAGAAAATGGGCAACGCGTTTATTTTACAAATGCAAATGTCAATTCTTCAAGTTATGTCAACATGATGATTTTGCGCAAAAGCTGCAATATTGCGAAACGCCTATGTATTGCACAAGGAATTCGCGCACATGCGATAGGCCGACTATACACTATTCTATTCATTCCAATCATTGAGTGTTTCTTTCTTCAGATGAGGTGGCCCAACGTGTTTCGAGCATTAAAAGTAGTCACCGGCGTTACACATTCCACTTTCCGCAGTGCATGCCAAGCCATGCATTTATTAGAGTATAATAATTATTATTGGTATGAAGGATTAGTGACGCATGTCATATCCAAAACAAATTCGTTTTCATTGTTCTCCTGCTCTCCATGTTCCACCAATTTGTGGAATAAATATAAAGCAGACTTAACAGAAGATATCATTTATCGGAATAGTCATCATGGATCAATTGCTAAAACACTACAACGAAACATTAATTTATTTTTGAAGATATATGCCTAGAAAATGAAACAAAGTTTTGACTCATTTGGGTATGGCCTGTACCTAATTCAATATGCTGCTCCTCAATTTGATGTAGACTTACATTGTGAACAAAGTTACAGCTAGCGTGATCTTTTGTTTCTAATGTTCCAAAGCTAACGCTGCAACGGAAAGCTATTTACGATCAGATTTTGTATGCTGTTAATTTTTTTTATCATATATAACCTTTTGCTTTTACTATACTCGCGGAAATTTGTATTATTTCATGGTAATTCATTATAATCAAATATACTAATCTTTTTTTGTATAAAATACATATTTTGTGAAGATACGATAAATAAAAAAAGTTAAAAATCTTAAATATTTGGAAATTCCGCAATTCTAATGAATTATACAGATAGTTGCCGATTTTCTGTCTTATAAAAAACGATTTGTGATTATCGTGGGATAGTAAAGAGATTTGTTACTCTATTTTCTTAATAATTTGTAAGGCTTGGGGCCAAAGGTTATTAGGGTGGTTGTCGCAATGGGACAAAAAATTATAGTATTGTTAATTTCAGAGTAATTGAAAATTTCCTAGACTCGGCTGAAGACAGGGGATCTTTGTGAAAGATGGGGCAAATACGTCAGTACATGTATAGTACAATGCTAAAATGAGTCCTTTTTCCCAAACGCCTATAGTTTGGTCATTGGGTTGTTTGCTTCTTCACAGAGACCTGTGGATTCAAGAATAGAGGGGATACCAACTTTGGTAAAATAGTTTGGTATGGGTTTGTTACCCGCGATATGTTAAAGATACCGGACTTTGTTGCAATTATAGTGTAGGCCATGATGGCCATTCGACTTTAGGGAATTATTGCAAAGTGAAGAAATTTGTTCAGCAACTATATTTCATCCTAATCTTAGGCCTACATCGATGCGGATATCAGTGTTCGATAAGAGTAGACCGAGGTTACGGCGAAAGCTTCGGGCCATTCATGACCTAAGCGTGGAGCTAAGCTCCTAAGTGCTGGAAGTTTCTCTGCTGAAGAGCCATTAATCAGTAACTTAAAGAGGCACTTGGACAGGGGGCCATTCCAACACTTTTGAGTGTTTACTTCAGGGGTTTGATAGATTGTTAAAAACTACATTATACCAAATTTGATGGTGCTTTTCTACTATCTCTTTATTTAATTACTGTAGATTTTAGGGTAGGACAATTCACTACTATACACGTTGTACTAAAATTTTTCTCTGCATCGTCAAGCATTATCATTGACTTTTGTATATTAGTGATTTATAAACACTTTTGTCACCCAATTATGCATATTATCGCTAAACATCGCCACCTAATAATAATAAGTATTTAAACTGTTATAAATATATTTAATTAATAATATGCCTTTTTTATTAAGTTAATATTCATTTGCAAAATATAAAATATTTTTTTTCACACCATAAACTCTCTTTCCCCAAATTCTTTCATGTATTTCCTATGATCGGTACCAATTTTATTTAGCCAACTAGGAATAGGAACTAAGCTAAAGCAACGCATGGCTGGACACAGCTAGTAGATATTCATAAAACAAATATAAGTGAGTAAATTTATTTAATGATTCATTTGCAAAACTAATATACTTCAAATTAAATGTGTCCCGATATTGTAAATGCTATCATATTAATAAATCTCTATAATAAATCATTTAAATAAATTTGATAACAAAAATCTGTGGTATCAATAAGTTTCGTAAATCGCACTTTAATTTGTCGATTAAATTGTACACACCGCCAAGGGGAGGAGACTATAATGATAAAGAGAAGGATGAAATAACCGTTTTTATTTAATTTTAGCCATAATATTATAAACTTTCTAATATTTTTGGGTGTTAGAGGGGAGTGTAGAGGCCTGCACGGGTCACCCGAAACCCGAACCCTCGGGTCGGGTTCGGTAAAAACGCTTTCAGGTCGGGTTCGGGCTGAAAATTTTAGAATGCTTTCGGGTCGGGTTGGATTTATAGAGTCGGGTCAAAGGATATGAATTACAAAATGAACGAAACGTATTTGTTAAATTAATGCTATTATCTATAATTTTTGTAAAACAATATGGAATTGTATAATTAATTATAATCATTCATTAATATAGTCAATTTCCTTTTCTATTTTTTTAATTTGTTTAATTTGGAGGCAAATTTAAATTTAAAGCTGAATCCCGGAAGGTAAAATATTAACATGTTTATTTATTATTGTTTATAGTCTATAGTCTACCAGTAGCGAGAGGTCCTTTTCCACTGCTGGGAGAATTATAGAAGGGAGAAGGGCTAATTTGGGCCCCGAAATTGTAGACGCCACAATATTTATACATAATTATAGTGTCAATTAATAAATTTATTAATCAAATTTTGTATGATCATTTTTGTTAAATAAATTTTTAATCCTCAAATTTTTCTACTTGGTCGGGTCCGGGTTGAAAATTTAAAAACGCTTTTGGGTGGAGTCGGGCCGTTCGGGTTGAAATTTTAAAAACGCTTTGGGGTCGGGTCGGGTTTGGGTTGAAAAAAGTGACTTTGAAGGCCTCTGGGGGTAGGTGTCTGTCCCTGCCACCCACTGGCTACGCCCATCATGCATACAGCAATGTTTCTTACACACGCGTTGGATGCCAAAATTTGGAACGCGTTCGGGAGGGATTCGGTACAAAAAATTTAAAATGCTTTCGGGTAGGGTTCGGGTTGAAAATTTTTAAATGCTTTCGGGTTCGGGTTAAAAAATTTTAAATGCTTTCGGGTCGGGCTTGGGTTGAAAAGTTTAAAATGCTTTCGGGTCAGGCTCGAGTTAAAAATTTTATAAAAATCTTGGGTCGGGTCTGGTTCAGTTTGAAGAAAAGAGATTTGCAGTTCTCTACAAGGGAGGGATTGGAACTTGTACTTAAAAATCACAAATTAATATAGATATACCCTTACTTATTGAATAATATTTTTTGTCCCAACATTAATCGGTTCCAGGCCACATCCATGGCCTATTATAATTTATCGAACCCTATATATCCCTGGTAATGGTATATTTTTGATAACACTAGACTAGCCGTCATAATAACTGGATGAATTTTGAATTTCAAATAAACCATATGTATACCCTCACTATTGTCCCCATATAAATGGAAGTCACGTGGTTAACATGGCCACGACACTTTATTTCTGACATTTGATTGGTATATAAATGAAAGTTTTTAATATTTAACACAGCTTGGTTACATAGTAAACTAAATGCCTTTGTATAAGACGCCTTGAATTTGACCGTGCTTTCGCCTTTATATTACATAAAAATACGGCTTGAAAAACATATTTGAACCTCTTAATAAAAGAAAAATCCTCCCTTACTATGAAAACAATTACATGTGCAAATATTTTAACAAAACTAACATTTATGATATTTTAAGAATTTTAATCATTAACCTTATACTAAGAGACAATCAATTAACTGAGACTTAAATTTAGGCAATTGTCACCTAACATCTAGCAAATATTAAAATTACCCAAACTAGATTTAAAAAATAAAATTTTAATTATATCATAATTTTTATTCTAAATGGGATAGGTGCCATTGCTGAATAAGTGTCCTATTTAATTAGTACGCGTTACAATGGTCATAAATAATGGACTTATAAATTCAATTCGGCAAACTGTATGCAGATTGGGTCATAGTCTCTTACGGTGAACACAATTATAGTTGAAGTGGCCCCCCCCCTTGTTTATTATTTGAATCTATTAAACTTAAATTTTAACGTTTAGTTTGCTGATTAGTGACGTTTGAAAAGCGCCAAAACCGCCGTTTAGCAACTTTAACGGCAAATATTTCAAAAACTTGACGTTTAGGAAAAAAACTAAAAATATGTTCGTGTTCACCGCGAAAAACTCTACGAAACTGTGCAAGCAGTTTGCCAGTTGAATTTTTTCTATTGAACCTTGTTACTTTTTTAACGTTATCGTATTAAGAGTCATTACAACAAGATTCCAATGGTTAGACACACTAAATAAATTGGAAATAGTGATCATAATTTAGATTTAAATTGACGGTTGTCTAGCAATAAGAGATGACATTGTCACAGATAAATATAATAAAGCAGTCTTGTTAAGGAGCGACATTTTTCTAAAAAAAGCTGGAGCGCCCCTCCTTTTTAAAAATGAGGAGCGGGCGCGGGAGTAGCTCCTTTTAGGGCTGGAGCGGAGGAGCCTCCTTTAAATTTAATATTTAAATTATATTATTGTTTAAATATTAATAATATTTGTTAATTAAAATTTAATGAAAATATAATTTTATTTAAATTTATTCATTATTAAATGTTGAGCCTAGTTTTATATTGATTTTTCATCTAATCATTTGAAACATTAAACATCAGTTTTTCCTTTAAAGATCCAAAAAATATGGAACTAAAAGCCATATTAATTAATTTTTTAAGGAAACAAATACCCGACGGAAAAATAGCTACAACTAGTTCACGGGAACCTTGTAATGATGAAGATTTCTTTGGATTCCATAAAATAGATTACCATGAATATAATATATTGGATAGATATTTTTTAAATAATGATAGCAAAATGACTTTTTGAACAATTCCGTGAATTAAAAAATATTTATATTAAATACAATACCCCGCTTCCCTCTAGTGCTCCTGTGGAGCGCCTATTTAGTATCGCAAAACAGGTCTTAGGGGAGAAGCGTAAGTGTTTGTTTGATTCTAATTTAAAAAATTTATTACCTTTAAAAGCTAATAAAAGATTATAAATATTTTGATATATCATATAATATAAATAAATAGTTTTGATAAAAAAAATATGATTTTGTTTCGTGTACCTTCTAAAAAAATGAAAATCAAAGGAGCGGTTATGGAGCGGCACTCCATTAGTTGGAGCGGGAGCGCTCCTTTTAATATGTAGTTGCGGGAGCGGGAGTTCGCTCCATTTGAGAAGGTAGGAGCGGGAGGGGGAGTCGCTATTAAAAAGGAGCGTTAACAAGACTGTAATAAAGCTTAAACAAATTTCAGCATAGATATTGATATTAATAGAAATAATAAAACTCTAAATTATCAAAAATTTAAATCATAAATTCAAAAATGTAAACACTAATTAGTGAGATATGAAACGTGTGGGTAAAGTTAGTTACATTATAGGAATTTGTTGGAATAAAAAACTAAATTAAAACTCGAGATTACTATAGCTTTATTTACGGGCCAAATAACGACATAAAAGAATAAGAAAATAACTCGCTCAAAAATTTCTTTAAAATATGTCCAAAACTCCATAAGAAACACTATATCGATGAATGAATTATTTTAAATGTTTTTTTTATACCTGTAACAAAAGTATCACTATAGAGTGTTTATCTGGTTCCAATATTGGAAAATTTGGTGTATAAATTTTTACGTTGGGATCATTAATGTATCCTATTAATTAATTATTTATGATTTGTTATAAGTATATGGTTTAAATTTTTTAAATAATTTATAAGAATTTAGGTAAATCCTTATCAAGGCACAAATGAGCTAAATAGAATCTTCGCTTTAGCTTTTAAATTAAAATTGCTAATTTTAGATGTTACACTAAAAGGCATCAAAAAAAATCATATGAAGTAACGTTAAAAATACAAGGAAAGTTCGGAAGATAAACATTTGTCTTCTGAGGGGTTTATAACAGGTTGATTTAAATCCTCTATCCTTTTTCCTAAGTTCAGATCCGTTTTTAACCTTGTTTTGCATGGGCTGGGATGAATAGCTTATATATATTTGAAAAAATTATGATAACTATATAACTTAAAAAATAGTTTTATTTGCATAGTATATGATACATTATTGTAACAAAATAAAATATAGAATAGTATATTATTTTTATTTTTTTATCTATTAAATTACAACAAATTTGAATAAGTTGGAATAATATTTTAGAGCTGCACTTTATTTAAACAAGGGTCAGCATATTATCTCCTTAATTCACCTGAAATTGTCTATTTTTTTATAACTTGAAGAGCTTGGGTAATGCGGAATGGGGCAGTTAAAATATGCTAGAGAAGTGACTAATTCAATTTGTGATATAATTGAATTATTTCGACCCAATTTTAATATAAATATTTGTTTGTATCAAAGTCAGAGCGAAAAATAAACTCAATTGAATGAAAAAATCAAAATGTTTATCAAAAAATATTTTATTGATTCAAAGAGTGGCGCTAGTTAAACCTGTTTGTTTTCTATCTATATCTTGCCTAGTCAAATAATACCTATTTTTGTACAACAAAATCATTAAAAAAATTATTTAAAAAGCTTTGCACCTCTCATGGACATGCCTGATCTATTATAATATGATCTAAGAACCAAATGTTTTTTCATATCTAATACAAAATTAACTATCAATACATCAATTTGTTTAAGAGATTTTCCACTCGATATGAACTTATAGGTGACAACTTCCTTTAATAGTACCAAAAATTATAGTAGATTTTACTATAGCTTTATCAAGCCCTAACTATGTTGGATAAACAAGATGCATGAACGTAGCCAAGGGGGGGGGGGCAGGGAGGGGCGGCTGCCCCCCTCTAAATCTAAAAATTTGTTGAAATTTATAAGTATGGCTAAAAATTCAAAGAATAATCATTTTGCCCCTTCCTAAATCATTATTGCCCACCCCCGTTTAATCTCAATGCTGGCTACGCCCATGCATTTCCAGAACTACTTTAATACTCAATGATTAGGAAATGAAATAAGGTTGATATAACAAATCAATTTCCATAATCGATTTTAATCCTCTCCACACCCACCCCATTCCCTCGCGCCCTTTGAAAACGGCTATCTGTAATATTTACTTTAAGCTATTATATTCTCCAATGCTTAAACACTCAAGAATAGGAAGGGGATAAATTTATTACTTAATAAATTCCTTTCGTGATCGGCTTTGTTACTTTGGCTACAATTTTGTATTAAATTAAATATATGAATTTAAGAACCCAAGAATCCATCCTCTAAATTAACTCCCAGCTCCTCAGCTTACTTTGCTACTACTTCTCAACACATTATCGAATCCAACTAAGCGTGTGCTTAATCATTATTATCAAATTTATAGTGGGAAAAAAGGATTGTCATAATTACATTTTACCCATACCACCATCACATAAATAGGGAATTTCGATTAAAATGGCACAAAGGAATTACTGGGGCAGATTGATACCCCTTTTATCCCCCCCCCCTCTTTTCATCAACTTAACTCTAGAGCTTCTCAGCTCCCATTTAAAATCTTTCGTCAAGAGCTAGAGAGCGGGAATCTAATTTACCGTGCCCCCCCCCCTTCCCCTCTCTCTGTGTATGTGAAGTGTCGAGAAAATCATGCTTAGTCGAACGTTAGGGAAAATTGTCATTATTAAATTCCCATATTCCTTAAAAATTTTGCGTCGTTTTAAAAATGAGTTTTAAATTGCTTATTATCCTACCCCATGGGCGTAGCCAGGGGGTGGCATGGAAGGGCGGCTGCCCCCTCCCCATTTAAATCCATAAAATTCTTTAATATTTAAAATAATTATGACTAAAATTACTGAAAAAAAATATATTGCCCCTCCTCAAATCATTATTGTCCCCTCTAAATCAATGGCTATGCCCATGTCCTACCCTCTTGTAACAGCAAACACTATGATTGTTAAAGCTTATTATCGAGAGATTAAAAAGAAAATTACCAACGTAGACTTACAATGGCTATTATGATTCAGGCTTTTTTGCTATAGGTCTCAAAAAATGGGAAAACCCAGACTAATTGATTTAGCTAAAAAAAACAAGGTCTTGGCTCTTCTTTCACTCAAGCTCTTTGAATTTTATCTTAATGCTATATAAAGATTGTGTTGTTGGTCCTTTGTATGCTATTTTTGAAACGAAAGACAAATTAAATCTTCATTTTAAGTAGAATTTACTTATAACATGTAATAGTCTCTATACAAAACAATCTTGTGACACAAATAATACTTTAGTATTTTATCATACAGGCGCCTAGTTAATTTATTAAATAAATGCATTAAAATATTTCCTAAAATGTTTGATAGGCTTAGGGTTTTGTTTTAAAATGGAGCTAGGATTAAAATTAGGCCCCCCCCTATCCACCCAGATTTGAAGGTAAATATCCTAAATAAAATCACCATAAGCGTAGCCAGCATTGAAATTAGAGAGGGCACGGATGATTTAAGGAGGGGCAAAATGATCATTTTTTGAAATTTAAATAAATTTCAAACAGTTTTTGGATTTAGAGGGAAAAAGCCGCCCCTTCCTCCCCTCCCCCTCGGCTACGTCTATGATTAACACGTATAATGCAAATTTGAACCTTAGTCGCACGCCCCCTCCTGGCTAGATTTATATGAAAGAAATTCTTAAATTTAGTTATACTAAATTTATTAAACATTACTTAAGGTATGTTTCTGATAAAATTCATGCATAAGGGCACGAACGTTACAGACACTTTAACAGAGTAAAAAATAGAGGGAGTAAGCTTAATGGAAAATACATATAAGTAGTGCCCGTAATTAGTAGAAATTATTTCACGATAATGTTATGTTATGTTTACTTAAAGTGCAAGGAGACTGAGGAGAAAGGTGGGCTTAGTAAAATATTTATATTGTAGGTAGAATGTTCAACAACCTAGCAAATATCACGTAAAGATGCAGGTGTTGCCTGGGATTATATACTTAGTGGGAACCCAAGTGGTCATAAATAACCATCACAATTTTTAATGTGGTGGGAAGAAATGTTATTTTCCATTAGACAACTTAACTATATTCATATAAAAAAATACATATTCGCTAAACAATTTTGTTAAATGCTTAAAAATATTTAGATTTAAAAGATTTTTCAGATTTAATTTAACTCTAGTTGAGATAATGTAGATTAATTTTGTAGTTAAGAGCTTTAAAGGTTTAAAAAATTGTAATTAGATACGCATGTGAACCCATGAAATGGCAAGTTCTCTCATTTCACTTTTTTTTGTTATCAACTTTAGTCATATAACCCCAACGTGTAAGGTTGACAAAAAAGATACATAATCCTGACCTCTACGTAACCACTTTGACAAGCCTATCTTTGATATTTTATAAATATAATACATTTTAATACTTGTGACGCCTCAAGATTTTGTAACGAATAAGATTTGCCATAACTCACTACATGCTATATCATTTTAAAATATGCCAATAACGTGCATTAACATTTCTAGGCATTGGAGTAAAAAAGGGAGCTTTAAGAAACAACCCTTAAATGTTAGTTTTTTTTATATTTTTAACAAAATATTCAGATAGTCATCATAGACATCCTCTTATTTCACCTTTCAATGTTTTGCATCCTTCCGATAGCTTATAAACTGTGGATAAATTAATCCCACTTTTTCAAATCATAATAATTTCCGCTTTTAATGTTTGAAATATCAAAATAATCTAACACACCCATCTAATTTGCCAACAACATCTAAAAGGAAATGACATGTATTAATAACTTTTGCCAAATGACCTTTGTAACGTAACTTTCAATTTGACGCGCCTTAATATTTCAAATTAAAAGAAGTGGAGAGGTAAGGGAGAGTGCTTTTAACGCATTCAAGTACTACCTTGACTGCTTCCCATCTTCGGCTAAGACAAATTGGGTAGGTAAACAAGGGCGCGATGATAAAATGCGAAATTCATCGATAAGAAAGACGACGAAATTGAATAATTTTGACATCGTAGCCTGAGGGGGTTTAGTACCTCGCCCTGCCCCCCCCCCCTTCCACTCTCTTTGCTAGCTAAACCTTTCAACGTTCATGTTAAATAACCTTTTTAGCACCCCCCATGCACGCACGCGATGTTAGTGAGGGGGTGAAATGACTTTGATAAATTTAATCATAAGGTTTATAAGAGGAACATCAATCAGAGAGACAGCGAAACAGGGGCTCTAAATCTTTCATGCGCTTTGTAAATATAGGAATTAATGCAGCACGCGATGCGATAGGACTACGTACTTTAAAATGTTAATAAAATTAGGCTTAGCTTGAATGAGAGAATTAGGTTTTAAAAAACCACGATTTAACTTATTAAACCCTAATTTTTACCGATGGTGGGGCATTAAAATAGAAATGCTTGAGACATGGGCGTAGCCAGCATTGGAATTAAAGGGGGGGGGCAATAATGATTTAGGGAGGGGCAAAATGATCATTTTTTAGTCATAATTTTAATAAATTTCAACAATTTTTTTGATTTGGCAACGCCCATGTCCTGAGATCAAAATAAAGTGTATTTATTAAATCGACATGTAAGGAAAATTAAAAAATGTAGTTGCATTTATGTTTAGGGAATTGGACTATATACCATTTTTTGACAAATTTAATCAATTAATTCTAAAAGTGAATTAAGGGAAAAATTTGTCATAAAATTTGGCAGCCCTTACTTTAATGCAACTTTATAGAGAGAGGTAGACAGAGAAAACATAGTTGTGGCTGACTGCTAATTTGACACATCGTGATATTAAGACATAAATTATTGTGACAATAAGCATAGCATCCTCCCTCTTGGTCCAAGCACAAGTTCACTTTTGATTTATGGGCTCTCCTCTTTTGTCTTGTCAACGCATAATGCATATACTTTCATACCTGGTGTATTCATCAGTCTTACGCTCAAAGGTGTTATAATGTGAAGGAAAAAATTTATGATCGGGTGAGACAAATAGATTATTAGTACGCATTAGATTTATCATCAATCTCGAGATTAAGTATTGATAATTTATGCTAAATCAAGATGTGTCATTATAGGTGAAAATTGATTTCTTAATGAGCCAGCATTTTTTTGATATGTATAAGTCTTTAGAGCTACGAAAACGTGGCACGTCTTGAACATTCATTTTAATTGCAAAGTAGTGTTGAATATTTAAAGTTTTAGCTTGTGACTTTTAGAATTATTTTTGACAAGGGAAAATGATACATAAATATCACACATTATTGAAGTAAATTTAATAAGGCATACACATTTACGTATCGTGAATGGCTGTATAATTTTCGTAAAAATTTCCAAAAACATTTTTAAATAATGGTAAAAATGGCGACATATGTAAGATCCCCTTCTCTTTACGATGGAAAACTTTTTAACCAATCCCACCCCTCACGCATTGTAGAAATTAACATGTAAAATATTAATAAATAAAATGACATATTTCAACAAAAGATGAAGGTGAAAATGTTAATTTTTTGCAGGTTTATTTATTGGCCCTTTAAATAAATCTCTTCAAAGCGTATTGGCAAAGCAAACCAGAGCAAACAGGGTGGTGCTGTCATTGATTGCAAGCAAATCATTGATTGACGTTCCTTCCTCATTATTGATTCGTCATATGCCATCGGATCGACTTTTACCCAGCTAGAAGGCTTATCGAAAACACAATAATCTTTTAAATAAAAATAAATGATATAAAATACTGATAATAATTAAATAAAAAATAAAATGATAACTTTTAGGTATACCTCTCAGATTTAAACAAAAGGTGTTGCTATGTTAGATGGAGGTAAATACTTGAGATTAATTGTTGTTTGTTTCACATCATCTATAACTCAGGTATTGACCAAGTTGTTTCCTAAGGGCTAAGGCTTTAACAAATGTGTAAAGAAGCGCTGAAACAGCATGCTGTGAGCTAAAGTAATGCCAACTTCGTCCCAGAATTGAAATAACATTTAAATTGAAATGGCGCATGTTATTTTGAGATTTATTTTCTTCATTTTCTCACAATATTTTTCCACGGTTATATTAAATCTTAAATATCAATGATGATAAAATAGCAATTTTAGCGATTATTTTATACCTCTACACTGCTATGTTTAGCGTTATATTGCCACTTCATATTTTACCTTCATTGGGTATATAGACCACTTTTACATAAGCCTCTCATCATTTTGTTCTCTCATCATCATACAATTTTTAACCCCGCAAAAATTTATAAATAATATTATAAAGACAAGGGGACGATCTTTACTATATTCGATTATAATTTTTCCATCCTTGATTAAATCCACGGCCTTATTACCAAACGGGAGCTATATTAATTCTGACCCCCTACATCCTACTCTCCCAAGAAATTGTTATTCTTCTACATAATGAGACTCTACCCTACCTACACAATTCATTCAATCTAAGCTATTATAGTAGGAGGATAATAGTGGACTATTATTTATTCTTACGTCGCGCGCACTCTCTTTTACGGGGCATGCCAAACACAACTAAACACTGTTGTATCTCATCCAATAATTAGCGAACAAAAGTGTAATTTATGTAATATTTGAAGAATACAGGACACATTGCAAACAAAGACCTGGGCCAACTTTGCTAACATATCCAAAAAAGGGGTGATAAAAGGCATTCAAAGACGGAAAAATCCTGTTGCAAAAAAAAGGAAAGGAAACCCATTACCCACCCTACCGTTGAAATATTAGGACAAAAAGGACGATATTTTCCATTGTATTTTTGACATAATACACGCACACTCTGGCTTTTGTGGAGAAGAAAGAGAAAGGACTACAAATTAAGCACCGCTATTCAGACAAAATTTATGTAAGTTTCTTTTTTGTTGTCAATACAATTGGAGGAATCCTATATGCATTTATATAATACATAAACAAACATATTTGCTCTACCGACATCTTAATTAGTCATATTGTTCAAAAGTTATTTTTGTTCAGCGTCTTCAATTTATTAAAAGGCTAAAAAAATAATCATTTAATTATTTTACGGCATTGAGGCTAATTAAATATATGAATAAGATAATTATTTTGGGCAATGCTAATATAACAATTGTTTTGAATATGGAAATATTTTAATATTTTTTAATACATTTATTATTCCTATTTAGGAATTAGCACTGATTATATAATATTAACATAGATTGGCAAATAAGCCATACAAACTATTTATGAACTTATATTATGCAGTTGTTGAATTTGAAAAATATTTGCTCAAACCTAAAATCAAGTTATAATTAAATCGTTAATTTTTTCAATCTAATATAATGGAGGATTTTGTTGATAATACATTTAATTCAATGTCAATTGTCATCTTTATACGTTTTATTAATAACTTGTATTGTGATTATTATTTGAAAGCTCAAACATTGTCTTGTAATAAATAGTTTGTACATTTAATAACAGTTGCATCAAATAACTGTATGACTTAACAATTAATAAACAAAAAATGTCATTGATAATCAAGGTTCTTATTTACGTTTATTTTAAATTTTATCATGTGGCAACCAACTAATCAAATACAATTCACATTAAAAAATATTAATTTATTTGATTTCTATTAAATTTATTGAAATTTGCATCATTTTTATTTATAATAAAGATGTTGATTTATTCTTAGTAACTAAGCATATGACCAAACTTAGAGATAATAGAAACAAAATTATATGATATAAATGAGACAATAATAAAAAACGGGTTTAGATGTTTAGTTTGAAAATATGAAGGAAATTTAGGTTAAAAGACACTAGTTTTTAAGCCAACTAATTCATTAGGCCTAATAGGGTTAAATGCTAACAATCCTATATTGCAAATTTGTTTCTATTAAATAAAACGTTTAACTGACAAATAACCATAATCTTTTATTAATGTTAGATTATAGTAGGATCTATATGGATCTAAAAGGTGATATCGCGTCCATCCTTCACCCAACTCCCAAAAACTTTCTCATGATGCAACAGCATCAACAAGACCAGCACCAGCACACGCTGCACCATCAATCCTTGCTGCCTAATGTGGATCATCATCAACAACGCATGATGGATGACAATCAAAGGCATGACTTAATGAGCGCGAGCTTGGAAAGTCATCGTCACCGCCTCAGTTTGTTAGGTGGGACGGGGGAAGAACCTCTATCACCCCGGCAAAATGATTACGACGCATCTCACGGGATTGATATAAGGTACGGTGCTAATGGAGGGAGCGCTACTTCCGAAGAAATGGTTCCATCACCAGCCTCGCTCAACTTGCATACCCATCATAACGTCAACCATCATCACTCGGCACAACTAACACCCCCGCCATCAAATCATACGGCAGGTACGGGCGGTAGTAATGAGAGTGGGGGTAGTACGGGAAGCCTGCATGCGCACTATTTATCCGGAAGTACAGGCAATGGCAACGTTTCTTCCCCCATCGCTAATCTCAAACAAGGAGCCAATCATTCAGCACCGGGCCTTAGGTATATGCCTGGTTTACCACTCTCCCTAACAGTCAACGGGTCGAATGTACCAACTGCCGTCGCCTCGACCCGTATCAAGCGACCTATGAACGCCTTTATGGTTTGGAGCAGAGGGCAAAGGCGCAAGATGGCGCAAGAAAATCCTAAAATGCATAACTCAGAAATCAGTAAAAGATTAGGTGCCGATTGGAAACTGCTGACTGAAAGCGAAAAAAGACCATTTATTGACGAAGCTAAAAGGTTGAGAGCCGTTCACATGAAAGATCATCCCGATTACAAGTATAGACCGAGAAGGAAAACTAAACCGATCTTAAAGAAAGATTTGGCAACCGGTGGTATAGCTATAACATCAACCACGTCTTCAAGTAACGGAGCACCTAACGCTGTAGTCAGTGGTTCGGGTAATCTAACTTATCAAAAGAACCTAAATTTGCAGGGATCTTTGGCCCCTTCCTCTACGACATTCAACTTATTGGGTTCACAGAGTGGACTCATGCCTAACTACGGTTATCAAACAGGTAATGTGCGAGCTCCCTACGCTTCAGCACCAACATTTCCCGCTTTCCCTAGACCAAATACTCATCACGCATCACTTTTTGGCATGATGGGCGCGCCCAGGGCTCCCTCTAATGGCGACGTTTTATCTCATTACTACGGGTCGAACGTTAATCCAAACACTATGGCTAGCGGGAATGGTGTTTACTATAATGCAGATCGTTTGGACTCACCAGCGAGTTCCATCATGGGAAATGACGCAGCAGCGGCTGCAGCAAATTACGGGGCCGCTTACTTGAACCATCAACTCATGCTGAACCATCATCAATCATCGTTGCAGCATTATTTTAGCAACTTTGGTGCCTCCTCATCCCACTTGGCCCCCTCGTCGTCTCCTCAAAATTCAGGTGTCGGTTATCACATGGCAACCTCTCACGACGAGTCGGGCAGCGTGTTTGACGGTCATTTGAACGGTGTTACAAAACAGCCACGGCAGTCGGGTAGTTCATCCTCTTCAAACGGAACCGATATAGGATCTTCAAGGCAGGAACATGCCCATCAGGGGAGAAATCATCATTACGACATTGGCCATCAAAATACAGCCCTAAATACCGAGAATGGCTATTTGTCCCCTAAACAGGAACCACACGAGTTGGAGCATAATATGAGTCGGGAAGAAGAGAGTGCTTCATCTCCATCCTCAGTACCACCTTCAGCTTCTCACAACCCTTACAACTTAGAAGAAAACCCTCATTTTAAAATGTTCGGACGTCCTCAATACATCAATCAAATCTCCGGCGATCATCACTCGGGAATTAAGGCGGCTGGGATGTATGGAACTACTGACTCTCCCAATGCTGCAGCCGCACTGTTTGCTGCTAATCAGCAATCACTATCCGTTAGCCAACATCCCTCTAACGATTTAAGGGACATGATCTCTTTATACTTGCCTCCACAACTCCATCAAGGAGGTTTGGGCTCCCAATATGCAGGCCATAATCAAACAGGAGCCAATGTAGCTCCTCTTCATTTAGGGATGAATTTTAACGGACATAGTCTTCAAAGTGGAACAGGTTCTTCACATCCATACCATCAATACTTAAATAGCGTGGGTCAAAATGGTGCATCTATTGGAGGACACATAAATTACTAATATATTATGTATGTACATAACTCTGATATAAACTATAATCTTTCTCACATATTAATTACTTAAACTAACAAATTTTATGTTATAGGGCGCTAAACAATTCAAGCCGAACCATTTTTATTTAACGTTGTTCGTACATTCCAAGATCGTTCAGGAGCAAATCATCACAAATATTTTAAATTATAAATACTCAAAAAATTTTATGCCATTGAAAAAATTAGTTATTATTTTGTACATATTGTTTGACTTTGATCCTATAACTTATTTATTTGTACCAAAACGACCCCACATATATATTTGTGATTTTCGGTGTTTTAATTAGATTTGAAATAAAAATTAATTTCGGTTCTGATAAGATCATTCTCATGCTTCATTTTTTATAACTTTTCTTGGTGTATTTAATTTGTGAATTTTAATTTCTTGCTAGTCAAACTTTAATAAAAGTCCCATATATATAACAAAATTAAAACATTAATTTGCCTCTGCCTATATAATTCCCAATCTATTTGCTTCAGTCCCGCCCCCACTATTTCATATTGGGGCTATGTCCATGCTAGTTATACAATTTTAAATTAAAGTTGGTTTTGTCATTCATTCATTTTAACTGCGATAATAGAGAGTCATATAGATAATTTTGTAGAAATCTTGAAGAGCTCTAATTATAAAATGTTGTTTACCTGATATATTTTACTTAAAATTAAGAGACGAGCGGTAAAATGACAAAGGGCTTGGTTTAAACGTAATAACATGTTTGTCTACTATTATGCCATCGTTTTGTTATTAGAGATAATATACTAGTCCCCCCCCCTTCTCTTAACCTAGGTCATCATCATAGGCATAACGCACCGCCACTCTAGTAATTATGATATACTTTCTTTAATATTTTTTTTTTCACCAAAGCTTAAATTAGATAATGGGATAGGGGGGTAGTAAGGGCCACAAATAAATAATTGCAGTTATTTGAAGGTAGTTCTACGACGTAGTAATAAACTTTTGCAAATGGAGTGGAGATCTATTAAGTATACTATGACTTAAGTTATTAACTCTCAGATTATAAGGTAAAAGTCTCTGGGATACTATATAATCTAAAAAATGTTGAGCGCTTAGTAATTAAACTATTTTTCACCGAACCTTCAACTTTGCTACAGCCCAGTGTCTAGTCTCTAATATAATGTCATTCATTTCATAAACCATGAGTCAGACGTTATATTTTGCAAGGCTATTAAATTAAGGATATCTTGTTTTCCGTGATTTATTAAATCGCTTCATGAAAAACTCGTATCTCTAATAAAAGATATTATTATTAATTAAATTTAAAAAAATTACAGTATATAAGGTATAAAATTTTGACGATTTGATTATGTAAAATTGGTTTAACATTTTATTTAATGAAAATATAAATTTATTAAACGGTATAATAAAGACACGAAACGAAATTCATGTAATAGATGGGGTTTAAAATATAGTAGAGACAGGAGTATTATAGGAAGAAATGTGAGCAGTATATTTATATTGGTGTCGCACCACGGTGCAATTGGCTAAGCGGAGTTCAGATTGCGCAACTTGTTACTTAGATAGGCAAGTACCCGCAAATATTGTCACCAAACATCGAAATTTGTGAGCCTTTAAAAGAGGAAGGAAGGAGAAGAGAGTAATAAAGTACTTTGTGCAGTGAGTGACCAAAACACAACTTGAGCTAAGGCATTTTTCATATTAAAAAGTAAGATTCTACTTTTTTGCTGAAATTCATTGAAAATTATTTCAAACTTTGTAAGGTTTTATTAACTTTCGAGGAAGCACTTAGGTAGCCGAAGGTTCCAAGTGCCGACCGAATAATGGCTCATTGTAAAGAAAATACACACCCCTATTAAACTAATAAGGCACGCTAGGCTATAACCAATTAGTTCTAATACAAAAATCACTTATTATATTAATATTTTTTAACAAGAGCATTCCTTAGCCAAACACAGCATAGGTGCATATATGCCTTGAGGGTTTAATAAGAATCATTTTAATTAGGCTAAAAGAAACCGTGGGCTAATATATATAGAGGGTTGACAAAAGGGCTTTGTGTGTATGTGGCATGGGAAAGAATAAGGAAACCTTTTATAGTTATAAATGAGTTAATTAATAGATTTTTACTTATTCAAGCTTTAATTAAATTTATTCGCTTAAAGTAAAATAGACTGGTTTTTAAGGATATTTTCAATTTTATACTTAATTTTAATTAGTAAAGTAAATTGGAGGAACAGTTTTAATTTTAGGTATGTTTAGGGCAAAACCATATTTTTACATGCAGCATTAAAGCGCATTAAAATTTCTCGTTTTTTTAAGTAATTAAATCGGGTGTTTTAAATGTTAAAAGTAAAATTGCAAAATTTCGTTAGCCCAGAGATGATGCAATGCCTAGGCATTGCGTGTTAAGTCAAAGTTGAAGATTTTAGGTATTAAGGGGCAACATTTTGTAAACTATTTGTTTAACCTGATTTAAAAAAAAGGAGTCGCGAGGCGGGGGATAAAAGGTTACTCTAAAACCTCTTTTTAAAAATGTATATACCTGTAATATAATCAAACTTATGATAATAAAACAAATTTTTGTAACATTAAGATTTTATAGGAGAGTTTGGGTATTAATTTGATAAAGCTTCCGCCTGAGGAAACTGTTAAAATACGTCTTTTGTTATATTAGGTCTTTACCGGAAATATAGTCTCATAACGCTGTTTTCTTAATGAAATTAAATTCAAAAAATTAAAACGACTCGGCTCGTTAGAAATCTAAGAAGATGAGGAATTATCGATTCGGGACTGAAAAATCAATAAGTTTGATGACAGGAAAAAGAGTGATCAATTTAATTGGTTGCCTCTATAGTGATAATAATAGATTGGATTTGTGACTTATGCATCTGCAAGTGTCCTCCTCAATATCAGGGCAATTAATGTGCAGCATGCTAATTGGTAAAACCTATGATTTTTGTGATCGCTAAGCTAAGCTCATTAGTTTGCAGGGGGGGGGGGGTAGCATATAGACAATAAACCGTATGATTATTAGCTAGATTATGTCAAGTTGGTCACCTTATCAATATATTTTACAGCCTTGCAATGTGCAGATCAGCACTAGTGGTCACTTTAACAGTGGCGCTTACTAAGGAATCGCACATATAATGTATAGTAAAATACTTCCGATTAATCAATAAATACAAATTATACACTAAGTTCTCTTCGATAAATCAAGATCCTGATTCGATTTTTCAATATTAAATATGCTGATGGAAATTTACCGTTATTTTTAGGAAAAATATTATAGAGTTAGAAAAAAAATAAAATGTAAGATTTTGAGTTTAAATATTATAATATGTATTAAAATAACTTTTTATGATGCACTTTTGCTTAAATATTTTGGCATAGAATTAAATAAATAAGTTTTATATTGTTAGGGTGATAATAAATAGCAGATTAAACATGACATGAGCATCCTTTTAAAACGCGAGCTAGGTTTAATTTTAGGTTTAACAACTCTGTTAAAAACTATTAAAGATCCATATCGTTATTTAAAAATAAATATTTTCATATTAAATATATATTATTAATTTGATATATATATATACTACACATATCATGGCTAAATTATATCATAATACTGCATGGTGAACAATCCTTTTTTATTAGTGGCCTTTTAAAATAATATGATTTCCCAAGAGATAACATAAAAGGGTCAGATCTTTAAAAATTTATTAAATTGAATATACTATTCAAATTTATAGAACCATGCATTGCCCCCCTATAAATAAAATAAAACCTTAAATTCAAAATAATTATAGCAAAAATTTTAAAAAACTATCATTTTGCTTCTCCTTTAGTAATTATTGCCCCATCTAATCCAAATGCTGGCTACGCTCATGCCTAGAAATTAAAATTTTTAGCTTTTAACTTTTGAAAGATAATGGTTTCTTAAATTATATGTTCCTAATGTTTAGGATTGTAATTTGAAATATATTAGCAAATTAAATAAATTAAGGAGTGACCCTATTTTTTTAAAATGTATGCTTTATAAAGTTCAAACATAAAAATTAAGAACCTGTATAAATATTTGATAGCTTATCCAACCACTTCTTCCATTTATTAGCTTAACGCTTTAAAAGGCTTCACAGATATAATAAAATAAAAAAATTAATACTAACATTTTCTGTTCCTTTTAACTTTAGAAGTTTTCAAGGAGTAGAAAATGGTAATCTTATAATTTTTTTGAAATTTTATATTTTGTTGAATAAAAAGATTATTTTTGATTTATTGGATTAGGCAAAGTATCTGCCATTTTTCCAATGACCCTTGTACATGGGCGTAGCCAGGATTGGGTTCAGAGGGGGATAATAATGATTTAGGGAGGAGCAATTTGGTAATTTGTTTTAAATTTTAGCTATAATTATATAAATTTAAAAAAAAATTCATGGTTAGAGCCCTGCCGCCTCTGGCTATGACTAGGCCCTTGTAGTTTCGTCCCTTCCCGACTCTAATAAACTAAAAACCTAGCTGTGTATGTAACGTGCATATATTTTGCGCTTTAAATCACAGACCCGTCAATCATCATTGATTGCTGAAAGGATTTAAATAGGCAAATGCAGTGTATTTTATTAAAATATATAAAAATATCATGATCGTAGCTGGGGGGGGGGTCCCTAAATGACGAAAAAAAAATTTTCAATGCAAAAACCTTCTTTTAATGTTTTTCCCCTCTCTAATTGAACTGTTAAACGTCTCGTCATCCCCCCCCCCAACATAAAACCTGGCTACGCCCATGCGTGATAGTATTAATAAAATCCCATTTATAAATAAAACTAACTTAAAAATTGGTTCTTAAAACTAGTACACAACACTAACAATGATGTGGCTAAAAATATTTCCAACATTAGATATTTTTGCGTATTATTTGATAAATTAAAAAATTATTTTTCTAAATTAATTACATCAGTCAATTTACCAATTCCTTAGTGTAATTTTTTGCTAATTACGATTTTTTGGCGTATATAATTAATAAGAATAAAATATAAAATATTCAATTGAATCGAAAGCTTATTTTTTTAAAAGGCGAATCAAAGCAATTAATTACAACAAATAAATTATAAGTAATTTATCAAAAGAGAATTCTGTCGAATAATTTTAAATCAAAGAATCTCCATCAAATTTATTATATTGAATGTTAAGGATTTCTTAAAATGTTCAAAAAAGTAATGTAGAATTTTATTTATACATATTTTGTGGGATTCATAAAATATTTACACATCCTGATTTCAGATTTGATATATTAAAGTTAGTTAATGCGCTTGAGAAATCTTTATTTAATTAACAACAAGGCTAAAATAAAATGTAAAATTATTGATTAGTTTGTCTGATTTCAATTTGATTATATAAAGCTTTGCAAAATTTCAGATATTCAACAGCTTAGAACCTTTTTGTTGCATAATTCCATTGATTTATGGTCTCAAATATAAACATGCCCAAATCTTACTGAACTCCTAACATGTGAGCTCAGGGAAGGTATCCAATAAAATGTTTATTTAAAGCAAAAGGCAAACTCAAAGATATTTCACCGTGTTCAAAGCCCTATGCTTCTAAAAAATCATGATTAATTTATAATAATTATTTTTTGCCACGGGAATTTATATTTTTGTAATATTAATATACATGGGCTAATTAGAATTAAGGGGAAAATAATGATCTAGGAAAGGCAAAATAATAATTTTTTGAAGTTTTTTCCATAATTATAAGAAGGATTTTTAAATTTAGAAGGGGTTAACCACCCTCTCCCCCCGCCCTGGCTCCACTCATGTCAATACGAATATTAACGTTCATAAAAACTTATTTAAGTATATGTATTTAAAATTTAACCTTGTTAAACAAGCTTCTAATTTTCGTCAAAAACTTTCCATATGACACAATTTTGATAAAAAAAAGTTAGATTGTACTTTGCCTCTGTCTAGGTTAGTATGAAAAATTCGAGGTTGATAAGATACTTGCTGACAAATTAAACTACGACCTCCCCATATTGCCTATTATTTTTACTCGTAAAATAAACAATGAATTTTTCACCTGGACAAGTGACATATTATTTACTTGTCTTAGATAAGTAGCAATTTATAACAATGGATTTGATGTCGCTTATCTCCACCATGTATCTATATGTCATCAACTCTAACATGCGAACACCTTTCATTATCTACGATCAAAAAAGGTCGCACAAAAAACGTGATTTATTTACTATAATTTATTAGTCAACTTACTCAATTTTTCTTTAACCATCGAGAGTATTCCTAAAAATCCCGAATGCGAGAGTATTCGTGGGGTATAACTCTACCCCACTTTTTAACTTCTTATAACTTTTAAAGTATTCCTTTAAAACCTTTGAAATTTTAAACATATGTTTATAAAGGTCTTAAGATTGATGGTATAAATTTTGATATAAATCTAATCAACATTACAAAACTTATTAACAATTTTCTGGACCCCCATTTTTATTTTGGTTCTATTAGAGCTTCCCCTCATTTTACCTCTTGACATCATATACCTTAAAATAAATCAGAATAAACGTGATTTTTTATTAAAAGAATGTTTGAAATGTATTAAAAACACAAATTGTAAAAGATATCTTTATACAAAAAAATACACACATTTTTTCATATATAGAAAAAAACTTACGTGAGAGTATTCGTGGGGTATAACAGAACCCCACGAGCCAAAAAAGCTTCTATATTTAAAAAGTATTAAGCCAACCTATGAAATTTTCACCTAACCTAGTTCTTAATGAAATATTAAGCTACTGAAAAGGCCAGATTTATTAGACTTAAATTGCATTTTATATTTAATTTTATAATTTGCGTGGGGTACCAAAATACCCCACGAATACTCTCGAGGGTTAAATAAAGGTAGCTTGCAAATAGTTTAACAATATTTTTTTATTTAAACTGTCTACACATATAAAAGTTCATGTTTATTTCCAATAAATTGCAATATTATGACACAAAATATCCTTGAGCTTTGGTGAGACGCTAACCTCGGGTATAAATAAATGAGTCATGGGTGTAGCCGGGGGGTGGAAGGGAAGGGCGGCTGCCCCATCTAAATCCAAAAATGTATTAAAATTATGGCTAAAATTTCAAGTTATTTTAATTATGCCCCTCTCCACATTAGAATTGCACCCCCCTATAATCGCAAGGTTGGCTACGCCCATGAAATAAGTTATACTAATTTTCGTAATATTATTTCATTTTAACATAAAGAGGAAAGAATATAAATATGTGTTACATGATATATTTTAAATAACTTCCTTGAAGTCTATACTAAATTTGATGTAAAAATCAAGGTATATATATTGTATAAAAATCAACAAAAAAAGTGAGGCTGAGCTGATGTGATGACAAGTGACATTTTAATTGCGAACCACGTTCAGCAGCATTAGAATCGCCTCACTCAAGACAGGATATTAATTAACATGATCCCCTCATAATAGAGAGTTAGGTTAGACGATCAAGATACAATCTAAGTTTGTTTTACAAACGTCATTTCAATTGTTGTTAAGTTATCTCTTGCAAAAAGCAATTGCGCACCTTGCTTGATACATTGAGGAGGTTAGAAGAAGTACGTAAAGTATCTCTAGATAGTCAGCATTATTTTTTAATTTTCTAAACTGGAAGATTCTTGAAAAGGAGAGGTTTGGGGACACTATGTGTTTTAAAGTTCATATACCTCACAATATAATAATGATAATTTTAATATAACCTGAGGAAAGCGCCAGTCCTGAATTGCTTGCCTCAGCCACTCAAAATGGATGGACAATGCAGACTATGTCTCCCCAATTTTAATCCTCTCAAGTGTTTCAAAAATTAAACATCGAAGTTTGTTGAAGTGGTTGAAGTAAGATGCCCCGTTGTGTTCGTACGTTGAAAATTGATGGGAAATAAAAGATTAAAAACATTACTCATTAATTAGAAGCTTATTTAATCGATATTGAATAAATCAGTTGACAATTACTATAAAAAGCAATCTATTTATATGATATTTTCTATTGTATTCTTCTATTTTATCTGCAAAAAGATGTATTTTAGCTCAGAATCCATTCTTCATTTAATATTGGAAATTATTTAATTTAATATATATCTTTTTGAATATTTAAGCATTTATCCAAATACGTTTAATTTAATTGAGCGTTTTTAGCGGCCTGCGGAAAAATAATAGTTTAATAAGTAATGTATCCATAAAATTTAAATGTTTATTGTTGTTTATATAGTCCTTTAATTTATCAAAAGTTTTGATAAGATTAAATGGTTTGTACTTTGTTTCATAACTTCAATGGTACAAGCATGGGCGTAGCCAGGGGGTGGCAGGGAGGGGCGGCTGCCCCCCTCTGAATCCTAAAAATCTTTGAAATTTAATATAATTATAGCTAAAAATTATCAATTTGCCCCTCCCTAAATCATTATTGCATCCCTCTAAATCCAATCCTGGCTACGCCCATGGGTACGAGCGTTGCCTGCCATAATTTAGTAACTGGCAATTCAAGTTTTTACCAAAAAGTCTAGCACTTATTAGAAACGTTTTATTTTTTTAGTTTGGAAAACATTTTTATGTAAATAAATTAGTGGTCAGATTCAATACATTAACATGTATGATTTAAAACTATGCCTTATTGTAGTAAACATTTAAATTTTATCTAAGATCAGGTAATTTGTTGTAATCAGAATCTAAAAAATATACGATAAAAAATAGATGAGGCCATTAATAGAGCATTATGCATTCTAGATGGAGGACGGATCAATTTATATATTTGCATTAAGTCAAAGTTTGCATGGGCAGAGCCAGCCCATGGCCTGCAGGTCCGAGCCCGTCACGGGGGAAATACCTAAAAAAAAGATCTGAAGAAAAATTGCAGCCGTTGGGCTTAGTAAAACTATTCGTTTTACATAGCCATATTTTAAAAAGGAATGCTCATTGTTTTTTTATATCAGATTATATTTATTATAATATAGTTTATTAACACTACCTACGACGGTCCCAAGTCCGTGTGCAAAAAGTGGAGGGTTGGCGTCAGGTCGGAAGCCGGCTATAAAAACCAACTCCAAAATTATGATAGTTTTAAACAAGATTTTACAATAAAAGGCTATGGCGTCCTCCATAACCGACGCGCACTACATACCCCGCCCGTGCAATGTGAAAAATACACTAGGGTCACTGCCCAACTCACAACAAAGGCGGTTAAGGAAATTAGTTGTTGAAAAAATGCGAATAACATGTTGGAATGTGGGAACGTGGACGGGGAAGAGCATCGAGGTCGCACAAATGCTAAAAAGAAGAAAGATTCACATCTCTTGCCTACAAGAGGCGAGGTGGAACGGAACGAAAGCTCGGGAATTAGGAGAAGGATACAAGCTTTTCTACAGTGGGTCACCTAATCGTAGAAACGGGGTCGGTATCGTTCTAAGCAAATCGTTCAAGGACAAGGTGGTGGAAGTCAAGCGTTGTTCTGACAGGCTAATGTGGGTGAAGATTGCAGATCAAGGGGGCCTCCTAACCGTTATGTCCGCGTATGCTCCCCAAATTGAGTGTCCGGAATCTGAGAAAGACATATTCTTCGATTCATTGGAAAAGGAAATACAAGGAATAGGACAGGAAAAATGCTAATTATTGGGGCAGATTTCAACGCTCACTTAGGGAAAGATCGTCTCGGGTATGAACGCAATCATGGAGGCTATGGGCATGGTCTGAAGAAGAAAAAAGGGGTAAAACTTCAAGTATCCCAAGCATATGACATGGCGATCGTTAACACCTGTTTCAAAAACGCGAAGATCTTAATGTGACCTAAAGAAGTGGGAAGCATTTCATTCAAATTGACTATTTGCTTATACGGCGAAAACTTATGGAGGATCAAGGATTGCAAAGTAATACCGGGAGAAGAAATCGCCAGGCAACATCGTCCCCTTGTTATGGATCTTGACAGAAGAGTATTTTCAGAAAGAAGAAAGATCTATAAACCGAATTCGATACAACAGGCTAAAGGATACGTCGACGAAAGAAGAATACCATAAAAAGGCTGCTCACTCTTGGGTTCAAGGAAGTTGCAAAGGGACGTAGACGACGATTGGGAGACGCTATCTAAGGGCATTAAGAAAACAGCGATTCATGTTCTAGGACAGACCAAAGCTATGAATAGGGAACTATGGTGGTGGGATCAATCGGTTAAAAATTTCATCGAAAGAAAGAAAAATCTTTATAGACGGTGGCATAAATTAAAAAAGTAGGAGGATTATCAAGAATATAGGGACGCAAAGAGGGCCGCAAAAAAGGCCGTTGCAATAGCGAAGAATGCCGCCTACACCTAGATGGCAGACAAACTGGATCATAAATGGGGCGATAGGCTTACAAATTGGCCAAGATAAGGGAGAAGAAAAGGTCGGAGTTCTTAAAATAGTTAAAAACGAGAAGGGTCAAACCTTATTCAAGCCGAAAGAAGGGATGGAAAGGTGGAAAGGATATTTTAAGAAACTTATGAATATTGCAAATGACAAGGATTTTCTTCCCAAAATTGAGCCAAATATAAGTGTGGTCAAACTCTTTCAGGAGGATGAAGTTAGGACACAAATGAACAAGATGCAAAAAGGAAAAGCAAATGGCCAGATGGAATACCTATGGAAGCATTGCTCGGATGTCGTGAAGAAAAAGTCACTACCCTGACGAACCTCCTTAACAAGATTTCGGTAGAAGAGCGAATTCCGAATCAATGGAGAGCAAGCACGATTATACCCTTATTTAAAGACAAAGGAGACCCTCAGGACTGTAGCAATTACAGGGGTATCAAGCTAACTTGACACTCCTTAAAGCTTATGGAAAGGATCTTAGTAAGAAGGCTGAAAAACGTGGTGGAAATATCGGCTAATCAATTCGGATTTGTGGCCGGCAAATCCACAATTGACCCAATCTTCGCACTAAGACAAATGATGGATAAGTATGGTGAAAAGAGGAACGACCTACATATGGTTTTTATTGGAGAAAGCCTATGACACGGTTCTCCGCGATTTAATATGGTGGTGCCTTAGGAAACAAAATATCCCTGACGCATATATACGGCTTATGAAAAATATTTATGAAGCCTCAAACTCATGCGTTAGGACCAGTTGGAGACTCTAAACCTTTTCGGGTTAATATTGGATTACATCAAGGCTCTGCTTTAAGTCCCTTTTTTTAATATTATAGACACGATAACGAGGGACATTCAAAAGCCATCGCAATGGTGTATGCTGTATGCCGATGATATAGTCCTATGCGAGTAAACAAGGGAGAAAGTATTCGATGAAGCCGAAAAGTGGTCAAAGCGCTTAGCTGGATATGGTTTGAAGGTCCACGATCGAAAAACGGTATACATGGAAATGAACGTTACAGACACCCCATCGCTGGTGACCATCTAAAGTACCCAAAAGTAGACAGGTTCACATACCTCGACTCGATGCTACATCAAGAGGGAGGTTGCGCAGCGGAAGCCAATGCCCGGATCCAAAAAGGATGGCTAAATGGCGAAATATATCCGGGGTAATGTGCGACAAGACAATGCCAATATGGTTGAAGAGCAAAGCTTACAAATCCATCGTAAGACCGGTGTTACTCTATGGAAGTGAAACATGGGCATTAAACACCACGGAAGGCTGCTATTACAAGCCACAGAGATGAGAATGATACGGTGGAGCTTGGGGTATACTTAGCTCGACCATTGACGAATGATTTTCTCATGACAAAAATGGGTATTCAACCTATGGCGGACATGATTAACGAAAATCGGCTAAGGTGGTATGGGCATATACTAAGAAGGGACACGGATGACGTAAATCGAAAAGTACTGGACATTAAGGTACCGGGGGAGAGAGGATCACTCCGTGTCACGTGGAAAGGGCAAGTCGACAAAGTTATGAAAACTAAAGAGATTAGTCAAGACATGGCACTCACCCGGTCAAGATGGAAGAAGCTTATCAAAACAAACCCCACGAACGTGGGATAGATAAGCTTTTAAGATATTTATAAGTGACATAGTCTTCTATCTGACTATAAGTACATTTAATTAATTTAATATTTTCTTTATTTAAATAATTTTTTTATATTTTTTGCTAAAGGGGGGAGGGGGGTCTTGGCTAGGCCCTTGATCTAAATCATCTAATATATAAAAATGTAATCCCGTTTTCTTTGTTTTCTAATAACTCCTAAAGTTTCTAACGATTGCCACTAAATTTGGCCAGATCATTACCTTAGCATCCTAGATGGTTTATATATACTTTTTTATCGACCTGCGACAGCTGTAACCCTGTTTTTTGGTAGTGCTTACCGCCATCTAGCGGACGAGAGAAACAACGTTTTTTGTACTTATTTATCGTTATGGTATTACTTATTGCCTTAAACTCTTTTCCACGATTGCTTTGCCATTTGGGTCTTAATTTTTCACTCAACTACGTCCGTTTTTTACAATATACAAGCCTATGACAAATAAATATTCTCAATATTCTAAAACATTACCATTTTCTTAAATAAAAATAACGCACGCTTTTAGAAACATTTCCACGTTTCGTTCTTTTTTCGTATTTTTATGCAGTTTTGTTTTTAATATTAAAACTACCAAATCATTCACATATTTCTGCTATTCTTTGGAAGAAAGTAAGATCTGCATAATGTTATATATACGTTTTTTAATATTTAATACCAAATCTGATTTGTGTTAAATTAACAAGAAAGTCTTAATTAAGTAATATAAGTTTATTTATCTGATATTTTAATTTATTTAATCCTAAGTTAAAATAATATTAACAATAAACTCCTCAAACTAATATTTAAGGTTTATTTATATGGTACCACCTGATAAAATGTAGACCATTTTTAAGACCAAGAATCAATAATTATATATCACTTCTTAGAAAATTTACACAAATGAGTAGTTTGAAATACCACGAGGAAAAATAACATGGTAAAATTTAGGAATAAAATTTTAATATTTAAAATAAAAGGAAACATTTACAAAAAATTTCTTCACAAACCGGTCTGAAATAATGGATTTTAATATATTTCAAAATAATTGTTGAAATTTTTTTTTGCCATCTAAAACACTCTCTATCGTGAAACTATTGGATAAAAGCTAGCCACTTTTGCAGAGATGTTCTAGAGTAAATTTTGTTAAGCTAATAAAAAATGAAATCATTATATTTACTATCTTATTTTGTACACTTTTTTTAACGGCTTGGTCCTCAGGACCTCACCCGATGTCTTCGTAGGCGTAGCCAGCATTGGAATCAGAGAGGAGAGGGGCAATAATGATTACGCTTATATGTTTAAATAGATGTCTTTATATTTTGAGTATCAAATTTGGTCACATGTTTAAATACATGTATATATGATTTGTCTTTTCGAGCAGTCCGGTTATTAATATTACTTGATATCTTCATAACATGTAAGGCTAATATATAGTAAATTAAATTATTTTTGTCCTTCATACTATATCTACTTTTAGACCTAAATGCGTCGCAATAGATCAACGATAGGGCGTAGTACAAGAACTGCAAATCGAATGCGACACTGCTTTCGCGTTCCTCTGCTTCAATAATAGAGGCTTCTCAACCAAATGAGCGCCAATCTACAGATATTAGCGAGTTTGCTTGAGCCACCTACACTTAATCAACAATTACGCTCATTCAGCCGCCTTGAATTTTCATGAAACTCTTCTCACATTGAAAGTTTGAGTCGCCATGTTCTTTTTGGCGCTCTGACTGCAATACTCTAAAATTTGCTGGAGAAACGAACGGCATGTGTTGCCAGTCTGGAAATGTTAAATTACCTAAACTTGGGAACCCCTAGAGCCATTAAAATCTCTGCTTGCTGGTTATACTGCGGATTCTAAACATTTCTTATCTAACATTAGGAAATACAACTCCTGCTTCCAAATGACGTCTTTTGGCGCAGATATTATTACAACTAAATTCATGCCAACCTTTAAGGTAAAAGGCCAAATTTACCACAAAGCCGGATCCTTCCTTCCAATACCAGATAGGCAACATAAGTTCTTACAAATGTACTTTGTCGGGGATAATGAAATTGAATTAATTCCCGCCTTGGAATTCCTATTGGTGTAAAAAGGTCTATCGTTTTACAACTTCAGGTGCTTCTTCACGCTAATAACAATTAGTCTATGACTCGACATCATGCCATCAGATACACCAAAATTGTTATTCATGCTGACAAAACTCCTGAGGGACAACATGTGAGAAGATTTAATGCTCCTACTATAAACGAAGTCGCAATTGTTATTGTTAGGGATCAATTTCAATCAAGAGATATTGTACTGCTTAGGAGAAACGCTACTTTGACACACCTTGCGGACACTATCGATGCTATGACCCCCTTCAATATCCAATCATATTTTGGGATGGTGCTGACGGATATCACTTAAACGTTAAGATAATTAATGCAGTCAATAGTGAACCGACAAACTTAAAAGGGAACTATTATTCATACAGAATAATGCTCGAGGAAAATCACATTTTAAAATGTCGCCATTTCCATCAATACATCGTTGATATGTATTGACATTATATTATTATAAACGCTGTACTCAAATTTTATTTCTTTATTGTCGAACATTATCAGTCACTTTTATACGTTTAAAATTTTTTGTCACCCATTTATGCATATTATTACTAAACATCGCACTTTTTAACCTATAAAATTAAAAAGTACCAAACAAACGGTTGTAAATCTATTTAATCAAAAATTAATATGCCATTTCCTATTATTAAACTATACAATATATATTTACATAATATAGCATTATATTTTTTCACATTATAAACTCGCTTACAGATGACCCAAAATTTTTCATATATGTTGGATTAATTTGTACTAATTATTTGCTAATTAGGGTTGGTCGGACACAGCTACTTTATAATTATATATGAGACGTTATCATCTGCATCATTGGACGAATTCAGGGTATTATCTTGATATAATTAATCAGATGGATTAAAAATTTTGTAAATATAGGATAGGATAAATAACCATAAATAATATTTATTTGACAGTCAATGCTTAATTAGGTTTGGATATGCATAAGTTTTGTCCATATATGCTGTAACAACAAAAAAAATGATCTTATATTTATAAGAATTGAAATATATATGAAATTAATTATTATATTATACATAATCGCTTAGTTAGCTACTTACTAGTATTATAAAAGTCTGGTGTTTTCACGGAAGAAAAGTTAAAATAAGTTGCTTTTCATAGCAATGCAATCAAATTCGGAAATATTAAAATGGTGGCTTTTTTTCGAAAATTTGTTTAAAAACATGAAATGAATATATTATCTTACTAGGTGTTTATAAGTGTCTTCAAATCTTTTATGCAACTAAACTATAATAATTTGAAGCATTTAATTATTTAATCAATTTTTTTAAAATTTTGGCCAAGGGGAGGGGGGGGGGGGGTTGGGAAGTCCGTCTTCTTCTCCCTTGGCTACGCGCCAGGGAGGCAAAGAGAGCCGCGAAAAAGGCCCTTGTTATAGCCAAGAATGCAACCTAAGCCGAGATGGCAAACAAACTGAATCACAAAGGGGGGCAGGCTTATGTACAATTTGGCCAAGTTAAGGAAGATAAAAGGTCGCGATGTCGAAGGCCATAGAATAGTCAAAAACGAAAGGTGTCAAACCTTATACAAGGCGAAGGATGGTGCCTAACATATTTAAATTTGCTTGCAAGGCAGTGTAGAGGGTAGAGAACTGCACGGGTGACCCGAAACCCGACACGGATTCGACTTGATATCGGATCTGGTTCGGGTTGAACATTTTAAAATGCTTTCGGGTCGGGTCGGGTTCGGATTAAAACTTTAATATGCTTTCGGGTCGTGTCGGGTTGAATATAAAGTGTCGGGTCAAAGGTTATTAATACTACATTGCAAAATACGGGACGTATCTTTTAAATTAATGCTATTTTGTATAATATTTTTTTTTATTAATATCGAAATGTATAATTGAAGAACATTTATTCCGTTAATATAATTACTTTTGGTTTTTTAAATCTGATTGTTTTAGTTTGGACGCAAATTTAAATTTGACTCGTAAAAGGTAATTGTATAAATAGTGGGAAGTAATAGATTATTATCAATCTAAACCATATATATAGATATTCATAAAACTAATAAAAGTTAGTTTAAATTTATTAAATGATTCATTTGCAAAACTATATATTTTTAAATTAAATGTGACCCGATATTGTAGATGCTATCATATTTATATATCTATAATAGATCATTCAAATAAATATAGTAATAAAAATCTGTGGTAGTTTCATAAGTCGCACTTTAATTTGTCGTTTAAAATTTAAACACACTCATAGGCGTTGTCAGGATTTAAATTAGAGGGAGGCAATAATGATTAAAGGAGGGGCAAAATAACCATTTTTTTTAATTTTAGCCATAATTTGATCTATTATCTACAATTTTTTTGGATTTAGAGGGGGGCCCGCCCGTCCCTGCCTACGCCCATGTACAACGCAATTTTTATCACTCTCGCGTTGGGTACCAAAATTTGAAACTCGTTCGGACGGAATTTGTTCAAAATTTTTTAACCCTATCGGGTCGGGCCTGGTCGGGTTCGGGTTAATTTTTAAATGTTTTTGGGTTGGGTCGGGTTATAAATTTTAAAATGCTTTCGGGTCGGGTTGGGTTCGGGTTAAAAAATTTAAAATGCTTTTGGAACGGGTCGGGTTGAAAATTTCAAAAAAACTTCCGGTCGTGTGGGGTATAGGTTGAAAAAGGTGACTTTGCAGTTCTCTAGTAGGGCATATTACTATGGTAAAATTCCGACAAGAGAACTCTTTGGTGCAACTAATCCCCCTCCTCAAAGCTATGGAATATGAAAGCTCAAAGTCGTCACAACATTCCCAAAAGTTTGCTGGGGCTTCGAGCCACTCGTGACAGGAACCAACAAAAGCGTGGGCCTAAGGTTTCAATGCTGGTTCTCGATAAGAGCAATCAACGGAGTGCAATAGTAGTCTAGAATCTCAATCCTTCTGTCTCGTAATTTGAGGTTGAATGATCTCGGGCGTGACATTCAGATTCCAAAGCTCCAAGGCTTGAGTTAGCGGAGGGTCGGAGTCATGTGTACTAAGTTTAAAAATTAAATTTTCGACAGATTTAAAAGAGGATATAAAAGCAGCTAGCGATATGCTGCCGGGAGGACGAATTCCTAGTCCTCCTGATTTGACTGGTTAAGACGCTTAAAGCCAATTGTCGGTGTTATATTTTTAATTTCTCCAATAAATTTTTTAAAAAGCCTTCGTACGACTTTAAAACGTCTGTAAAAATGCACCATGTCTAATTTCTAAAATGTTGTTTTTGAGAGATAGCTTATAAAACTATCCCTCACGATTTAATAGGGTGGTGCTTGAGAAGACAAAATATTCCTGAGACTATACGTTTTATGAATATAGTTTAAACAATTGCGTTAGGGCGACATTTGGAGACTTAAACCATTTCGGATTTAAAATGGATTACGCCGAGGATTGTCTCTAATTCCCTTTTTATATAACATAATTCTGGACTCGATAACAAGAGACATTCAAAACCATTTCCTTGGTGAAAGCTATAAGCCGGATGATTTAATATTATGCGAAGAGACAGTGGATAAAAGATACAAAGAGGCCAAGAAGTCATCAAAGCTCTTAGCAGAATCTGATTTGAAGGTCAACGTTCTTAAAGCCTGGACTTTAGCAGGCACCCTATAAAAAAAATCTAAAATACCTAAAAGTAGACAGGTTTACAAATGGCGGCTCGATGCTTAAATAATGGAATATACCCGGTCTAATGTCCTGCAAGAAGATGACATTATAATTGAGAGCAAAGCATACAATCCATCATAGAACTAGTGTTATTCTATGGAAATGAAACACGGGTGTTACGCAACGATATAGCAGTTATGACAAGCCATTGAGATGAGAATGATAAGGTAGAGCTTAAGATATACTAAGCTCGATCATATGACAAATTATAGTCTCAGGGATAAAATGGGTATTTAACCTATGGCGAACTTGATTCATAAAAATCGGCGACTAAGAAGGGAGATGAATAATTTAAATGAGTTTTGGACATGGAGATGAGGACGGACTCGTGTCACGTGGAAATAGCAAGTAGACAAAGTGATGGAATCTAAGAAGATAAATCAGAACATGGCGCTACCCGATCTAGAAGGGAAAACTTATAACAAACCCCACGACTGTGGGACCTAATACACGATAAAAAAGAAGAAGTGGGTGAAATGCTAAGCATAAAAGTATTATCCAATTGATTTAATTTGTTCGTAGGTAATTGAAAGGCCTAATCTTTTACATTTATATTTGACTTAAGTTATATAACACTACCCACGACCGTACCAAGTCTGTGTACAAAAAGTGTAAGGTTGGCGTCAGGTCGGAAACCGACTCTAAAAACCAACTTCAAAATCATGATGTATATTGGACCGACAGGGGGAAAGGTAAAGACAACCGCAACATTATGGTTTATTTTCTTTCTTTACATCTTTGTTATTTTGTTAATTATCATAAAATAACTAAGGAATTAGAATGAATATATAAAAAGTTATCGATACAGTACGCGTTGTGTGCGCGTATACAAAATTCAATGATGCGTGCTGATAAATAATAATATATGGGGGAAAGAAATAACAAACACGTACAAGCGTAACACACACGTAAGGAAAATTAAATGGAAAGGAGGTATACCACAGCATACCACAATAATAAAAAAACATAAATTAAGCCAGATTCCATAAGTCGTTATAACGAACATTCTATTTTTTTATCATTTCTTCTCTGAGCCTCGTATATCTTAAGAAGTATTTAGTAAAACTTTTAGCAAAAATACGAGCAAACAAACTATGACAGTTTCGTGCTAGTTAAAACAATATGCACACGAACTCTTTGTTTCAATTGATTTATTTATTAGAAGTTAAAAACATTAGAAAAAAAGTAATCTTATATAAAATGAAACTATGTATGTGTGAATGTATGCCGCCACCAATTTTGGAAAACTACCAGACCGATTTGGCTCAAAATTTCACAGTTTATTCCTGACACTCCGGAGCGTTTTTAAGATTTGTTCGAGCCAAATCCGTCCAGTAGTTATTGAATTTGTTTTATATGTTTTGACGTTTAATCGGATCAAAAACACCCTGCGTATCTATCGTTTGTAGTGTGATAAATGTAGGCATGTGCTGTTTTTACGATTTGAAACATTGAATATCAAAGTCATTTTTTTGCTTATTTTTCACGTCAATTATTAATTTTATTATTATAGGACGGTCGTGTCCCCTCCTGCGTGGCTAAATAAATTAAAAAATCTAATTTTGTCATTTTTTGCGCGTTAAATAAGGAGAAAAATTAAAATTATTTTAATAAAGTGCCAATAAATGTTGATATATCTCAGTTCTTCGGACATTATTAAGTTCAGAATTAAAAGTTTTATTCAGAAAACAAATATTTTAATTATGATATTGTTTCTTAATTACAAAAAATTAAAAAAAATTGATTGAGGGGCCAGGGGGCCATAGGTTTTAAAATACCATTTTGTAGGTCTCTAGCGATAGCTTTAAAAAAATGTATCCAAAATTTAATGATTAATTTTTGATTATAGGTAATTTTGACTTAAAAAATTTGCTTAAATTTGCTTGGGGAGGGGGCAAAGGTGCAGAATTTTGCACAACGCCACACCTTATCTTAAAAATATCAATTATTTGTTATTTTACGTTATAAACTATATGCGTATCCGTATCCGCCTTTTGATTATATTTTATCATAAAGGCAGGCGCTATATTTTTATTTGATTAACGAGCATGAAAATTAATAACTGATCCACTATTTTGCAACACTCTTTTAAAATCTTTTTATAAATTGAGGCCCCCTTTGCCATGCCCTTTAAAAAATATTTAAAATTAAGGTTTATTTTTCACGTCAATTATTATTATTATAGGACGGTCGTGTCCCCTCCTGTGTGGCTAAATAAATTAAAAAATCTCATTTTATAATTTTTTGCGCGTTAAATAAGGAGAAAAATGAAAATACTATTAACAAAGTGCCAATAAATGTTGATATATCTCAGTTCTTCGGACATTATTAAGTTCAGAATTAAAAGTTTTATTCAAAAACAAATAATTTAATTATGATATTGTCTCTTAATTACAAAAAATTAAAAAAAAACTGCTTGAAGGGCCAGGGGGTCAAAAATTTTTCCCTTGGGGGGGGGGCATGGGGCCAGGTTTTCTCTCTTGGGTGGGCCTGGGCCTTGGACACTCTTAACTATTTGTTTAAAAATCTTTGCATAATAAACACTTACCAATTATATTTGATATATTCTTAATCTATTGAAACTTATCTAAAAGTTGATATATATTCTGCTAATACACCCGGTTAAATGGCAAAACAACGTTTGCCGGGTCAGCTAGTAGTATATAAAAACGAATAATATAAATTAGAGGTAGAAAGCATCAAAGCTGAGGTATCGGCCAGGGATTTGAAATTGTATTTGGTAGTTAGGATTGGCATTCAATCATAGATAAATTTGCAATTCACGTTGAATTATACGTAAAATTCCATTTCGCTTTTGTTTCTAAATCACATCTTGGGGTTCAGAGAGTTGAAAGAGTTTAGTATAAAATATATGATAATACCTTCGCGACGGACATCTACCAACGAAAACCCCGTGCATGACTCCATGTGCATTAGATGGAGAATTGGTTTCAGGTCAGAAACCCATAGTAAAAACCACGAAGACATCGAACAAGGCGACCCACTGGGTCCGCCATTATTTTGCTCAGGTATTCAAAGATATTGAAACAAAATCGCACGATGCGACTTCACATTAAATACTTGGTACTTGGACGATGCCACCCTTTGTGGTCATCCTCGCGAAGTATTCTAAAAAATTACGAACCAACTTCAAAAATATAACTCACTCAAATGCGAAATCTTTCAGCCTCCTGACTACTCATTTTATATACCAACCTTACTCCTTTTTTAAAAATCAAGAAAGACGCTATGTGCCATATAGGATCGCTTATAGGCGTTAATCTCTCTATTTTAAATCAAAAAGATCTTTTTAAGTGTCTGCTTTCTCACCACGCTTTTTATACAAAAATTAAGCACTGTTTTAGCCCTTCAAGTGCTTATTTACATTCGGAAATTTTAAATCTCTTAAAATGTTAAATCTATTTTACAATCTATTTTGAATAATACAATACTCATAGCTGGCTACACTTCCTTACCAACCAATTCGGGTGGTTTAGGGATTCGCTCACCTGCCTCAATATCTCTAGTCTCATTTATTTCATCCAACAAATCAGTACAAGATTACCCATAGCTATTTTGAAAAACAATACCAATCCTGGAGCACTTCTGCCACAAACCACACGACAAAATGATTGGGATGCCGGACTTATGTTGCGCTCCATTGATTATATAATTTCGAGTAGCGATGTCAACCATGTTTTTGTTCGGTGGCTCAGGTACGAGAAGTCTACCCAAGCTGTCTCTCCGGGATGATGCTGGAGGACTCGGAACTTTCGTATTCCATAGCTCTCAGGCTAGGGTGAAATTTTCGAAGCCATTCATTTGTCGAAATTGCAGCACATTCGTAGACGAACAAGCCAGGCATCCCTACACTGCATGGCAAACAAATTTAAATATGACACAATAAGGCCAATGCCTTAATTCAAAGTGCTCCTAAGAGGGCAAAGATCATCCATCTTGGAGCCATGGGACCCCTCCTTAGAGGGACGTATGCGTCCTGATGGCTCTTCTTTAGTCCCATGGAGCAATGGTCTTCACATTAAATGAGACTTCACCTGTATTAATTTATTTTCCCCTTCTAACAACAACAATGATTTTATGGAAAGGTAGAAAGGTTATTATAAGAAATTTATGAACTTTGTAGATGCTATGACATCGCCCATGACGATAGAAATATCGGAGACATGGAATGTGGAGAATAGCAATACCAAAAAATTTTAAGATTTAATAGTAAAGGAGATGAAATAAGTTTCGAGAAACAGTGGGTAGATTAAATTTCTTAGAACTATAGGGCTAACGTATGAAGGTAAAAAAACGTGTGTTTTAAAGCTAAAAAAATATCAAATATATTTAATGTTATCTAAACCAGTTATAATTTAAGCAGAAGCACAACAAATTTATTCATCATAAATTTAATAACATTTATTAAAATGTGTAAAGAATTAAATTATAAATAAACTAAGATGATTGCTTGGTAGTAAAAATTAGGTGTTCAATTGCACTAATAGATTTGGAAGACCATTTAATTGCAATATAAGAGTTTCTAATCATAGTAGGGGACAAGTATCAGTCATGTCTTGGAGATAAAAGGATTTGTTGATACCAACTAAATAAATTTTGTATTAACATAAACACTTTTAAATGTACCTATAATAGATCCATTGGGTTGATATACTTTCTGATTGGTAAGCTTCACCTAAATACAAGAAGAAGAAATTATTATTGTCTTTTAAAAAACTATTATAGTCAACAGAGGTCAGATTTGTTAGGAATTTTCTGCCCGAACCCGGCCCGGTTCAATTCTCAAAACTCATCGCCCGCCCGAAAAATTAATGCTGCCCGAAATGCCCGGCCCGAAATATTAAATTTGCCTGTTAGGCTCGAAATTTTGCGACCTCAAATTCTTTCAATATTTAAATGTCGAATGATTTTTTCAAATGTTATATTTTAATCCTAATTGGTCAAAAAACGTAGTATTTGGTCTTTCTAAAATATTTGAGCTTAGCGATAGCGATGAGTGATAAGGGAATAATAAGAGCGAATTGGAGAAGCCTTGTTAAATCATTTGTATAAAAAAATTAAATGATATTATAATGAAATTTAACACTTTCAGGCGTTGTATCAATTTGGCCGTGACGATTTTGTACTATGTATAGACGGCACATGCGAATTACGAACAATGAAAGGGCTGCACATATATAAATATTTTAATCCTTTCCATAACCTAGCTAGGGACTTGATGGAAATAAAGGGGTTCTGGCAAAAATTATAAAAATAACTTGGGGACGGATGGCGATTTTTTAGCATTTTCATATGCAATTTAATGAAAAATAACAAAAAAATACACTATCTAAAAAATCTCATTAAGCCCGAATTGCCCGAATCGTGTTTTCTTCGTGCCCGCCCGAAAATAAAAATTTATGACGGTTGCCCGGGCCGGGCCTGTTCGGGCAGCGGGCCGGGCAATCTGATCTCTGATAGTCAACATATTAATATAATAATGTATGACAAAAGTTTTTACTTGAACACTCTCATTCTTTTTTGCAATGAGAGTTTCGATTTGACTGACATTTTTGAGATCTTTAGGTGGAAGCACTTTTCCAAGCAAGTAAGGATTAAAATTATCTTCTATAAATTCCAACAATGCCGATTCCCTGTAATGTCTGTTATGGTAATCAATGGCATCCTTTTTGGTTAAGTTTTTCAAAACGAACATATTGTATTATTATATGGCATTAAAAATAGTTAAAAAATAATATTTGAATCAAACAAAAGCGGCCATTCTAGGCATTCCCACATTAAAAATCCAACTCAAAACATCTGGTACCCTCATTACAAAATATGAGAGGCTTACTGAGATATACTGCAGACTACATATACGTAGTAGTGTTGTGAAAACAGCTTGTTTTTTTGGTCAAACTATGGTTTTAGTTGACTAAACATAAACAGATCAAAGGTTTAACCAAAAAGCCTTCTAAGAATTACAGACTAAAAAACCTATAGTTTGTTTATGTTTAGACAACTAAAACCTAAAGTTAAACAAACAAAACCCAACCATTTTTACAACACTAATACATAGACTGGTTTATACAATTTCTAATCTAGACTCGACGTTAAAAAGAGTTTTTAGGTGATTAAACATCTTATGCTCCTTAGGCTTGATTTAACTTTCAAGATAGTTTGTTCCAGTACTCGGTGATTAATGGCCGACAAAAAAATAATTAAGGGTCAGACCTAAAAATAAATCAAGTGGACCTGGATTAGATATAAGTAGAGCCCACTCTGATCCAGTTACAATTTTTTCTTAATTAATGTCTAAATAATGGCGTGCTTTTTTATGATTTTCTAAAATTTTATTCAATCAATATAGAATTTTGGCATTCCTGAAAAAACTATATAAACAATTTTAACCTTAATACTTGGCGTATCTGACTCTGACTATCCTGCCACAAAAATATTTTTTTACATGCTTTAACTTAGGGGTATTATGTAAATGTGTGAACGTTACAATTCTTTTTTAAAAAGCATCAAAAAATTTCTTTATACTAGGAGCGAACACATGTAGGCAAAAAACTAACGGGTTGGGCCTGTAGTTAAATTTACCAAGAAGGAACTTATTAAAAAAAAGCCTTGCTGCATTTATCTAGTCCATAGCACTCTCAATACATAGCTGGTAACATATATTTTACTAAACCTTGCAAGAAATTGTTTAGGAATGAAAATTGAACACAATGAATAATCATCATTCCATCATATAAATAAGATAATTTACATACCTTATAGATAATTTTTTAATAAGCCTAACACCGCACAATATAGAAAAATTTGATCTTAGTATTTAAATGAGTTAAATATAGGAATAAGGTTTAAATTAAATAGTACTTGGAAAGGTCTAAAGTCTGATTGATTTACATAACCTGAAGCCATGTAAAATTTTTTATTGCCAATCATATCCTGGTCCATTGGGTCAAAAATAAAATAGGTTGCTACATGTTTAGCTGCTGTTATATAATCTCCAATCTTGTAATAACAAAACTGCAAGTAATGGTAATGACTTCTCAAGTAATCGTCTAAAAATAATCCCTGTCCAGTGCTTTGATTTGAATATTGCCCAGGAAGAGTGTTTAAAGTATAAATGCATTTTTTATTGCATTTTAAAATTAAAGCATATAGATCTACGATGATTAGAATAAGTATCATTTATTGTTACTTGCTATAGTAGATAAAAAGTCATAAACAAACACTTTTTTGAAAGGGCCATAACATAATAATCGACATCTTTTATCCTTTATATAATATTGATCAAGTGCTTCTTGGAAGTAATCAATGGCTTCTTCCCATTTTCCTTCATTGTATGCATTCACACCATTTAAATAAAATTCCTAAAATATACTAAGAGCAAACTTGAAACTTACTTGATGATATTGTAACTCAAGATTTTTCAAGTATTTTTCTTCGTAATTTGGTAAACTTTCATAGAAATGTAAGTTTTCAAGCATAAGATCTTGATGTGGGTTTTTTAAATAATATGTATATGCATGTGATACTGCATTTTCCAAATCATTTATCTGCCAGAATATAACTATCAAAAAACATGGTATACTTTAAAATAGCAATATTGCAGGAATTCATAAGGAATGAGATTGTCAAACGCTTCATCAATTGGACCGTGGTTAATCAGAGGACGATATTGAAACTTATCATTGCGGCATTTGGTTAGGCATAAAGTGGTATTAATTTTATCCAAATAATATTGAAATTCATCTGTAATCTGATGTATAGCATAATTACTTTCAATCAATGAACATTCCTCATAGCATTTTATAATGTTATCTTGAAAAAATTTGTGATCCTCTATGGCACGACGCAAAAATGATATGCAAGGGTACCATTCTTTAGCTCCATACGCCTCGACTCCTTTTTCATAAAGTATATGATATGTAATATGGGGATAGTCAAATAGACTACGGACAGATATCACGCGAATTAAAAACAAAAATAGCGCAAGTAACATGCGAATGGGATTTAGGTCCAACGCAGAAATATATGAAAAAAATAAACTGCAATTAAGTACATTAAAAACAACCACGAACATGTCATCACACTAAGAAATATAATGGATATTTCTAATACTAGCAAAACCCCCCTTGTCCTTGTATTCTTAGACTTAGCCAAAGTTTTCGACTCTGTACAGCACCTATATATATGGGAGTCCCTATGCCTATTGGTAATACCAAAGAAGATAATCAGAATCATTTTTCTTATTTACGCAGACATGAAGGTAGTTGTCTCTCACCTTCATCATCTATCAGACCCAATTCTTGTGACGACAGGAGTCAGACAAGGCTGCCCACTGTCTCCCCTTCTCTTTATTATAGTGATGGATCTGATAATAAAAGGTCAATATTTGCCTCCGATGGCATTACGTTAAACGGAACTATGCTATCCTCACTCATCTTTGCCAACGACTTATGTCTGGTGGCGACCTCTACAAAGAAGGCCCAATATATGGTGGACAGATTCTCCGATCAGGCAAAACAAGCTGGACTATATATAAATGCCGACAAATGTGCAATGATAACACTAAACGTTCCCTCAGAGGACAAGATACTGATCAATAACAACCCTATTAATGTGTCCCACAAAGTTCGATACCTAGGAATAGACCTCACAACAGACATCTATGCCGGAGTAGATGTGGAGTCAAAATTACAACGCACCCTTGTTAAATTTCACTCTTGTTCCGCCATATGGAGATCCTCCACTAGACGCTCCCTACACGACTCAGGATTTTCAAAGTAATGATTCTACCAGTTCTGTTATATGGTTGTGAATCCTGGTCTTTAAGAGCACCTACTCTAAGAAAACTTCAAGTCAACGTGAATAAAATGATGCGGATAGTTTGTAGAATTTTCTACCCTATTATCAAACGAAGACTTGTGGGTTCGGTGCAAAATTCCTCCCATAAAGAATATAAATTCAACCAGAAAATGGGGCTTCTTAGCCCATCAGGTAAGAAAAAAAGGAACTAATTGTTTATCTTCCCTGTTTTGGTCCTCCTCAATTAAGGGGTCGCACGTGCAATAATAGTTGGCTGTACAAAGTATTCCGCGACATGCAAACCCTCGGTAAAGATTGGACCTCGTTACAAGCTATTATGCATGATAGAAAATCATGGAAAAATTTCTCGGAACCCCATATTTCTCGCCTCCACTAATACGACCATCATAATCTAATGCTTAATTATTAACCATAACCCACGCCTAAAGTACATTAACCTATTATCATGCATATTTACACTGCATAATACATACATTTGTTACAGGAATAAAATCACACATTAGCAATAACGTGGCCTTATGCGCCATTTGGCGTGAGAAGGGGCTCAACCTTAGATTGCACTTACTAAGCTCTTGGGCGTCTTCGGGGCAAAAAATACATACATACATGTTAATTGACTAATATTTATAAATTATCAAATTAAATTAAAATTCTGCAGATTAATTTTCAAATTATTGACGTTTGAAAAATGCCAAAATTGCTTATTTTACAGTTGATATTTCAAAAACTTGAGGCATAGGAAAAAAATTGAAAATATTTTCGTGTTTACGGCGAAAAACTCTACCATAAGCATAACTGCAAACAGTTTACCGGTCGTTTTTTCTTTTTTAACCGTGTGATAATTGTTAAGTGTCTTAAACAACAAAGGTTAGGTAAAATTCTCCTCCAGCGAATGGCTGTTCGTCGCACGTTGTTGATTTATATTTTCGCCTCAATTTCTTTCTAAATTAACTATTTATGATATAGGCATATCTCGTTTTATTCCCTAATTCCACTCCAGGAGATTTCCTGCCATTCGTACTCCTTGAAGTATTTTTTGCTCAATTTTATTTTTAATGAACTGTCATCTCGTCCTTTATAGCCACATCCTATGGATTTGATGTTGCAAGGATTGCCAAAAATTTGTGCTAGATTCCCTCTTATTTAATAGTTTGTGCTCGCAATTACTTGCTTTCAATATCCCATTAGCATTCACTTCATCGACTCATATTCCTCGTCTCTTATATATTTTTAAACTGCACACTGTTGATAATTGTGTAATTCTTTTTAGTGTTAATATTTTTTTGTATCTTAAAAAACATAGAGTATATTATAAAAACATATTGATAAAAATTAAAAATTTAAATTATTTTTTCCAAAAGGGGTGATAATTAACAAAAGACATAAAGCTGTATCTCATTTGTTGCTTCTGTGTGAGGTGAATAAAATTTTTGGATCTATCTAAAATTTATAATAAAAAAATATGGTGTTTTTCAAAATAACTGAGAATGAGGCAACGATTATTATTAATTATTTGAAGCGATAATGGCAGAATATTTTACGGTTCTGTGGTTTCATACATAACAAGGTCGTGGTTATACATATGATGAAGCAAAGACGTCGATTCTGAACCACTGACCGAGGAACAGCCATCAGGGCACATCCTTTCTTCTTATTAGGTACATGGGCTCCACGATTGATTGTCTCTGTAAACATTGGCTTTATTGTGCCTCGCTTACTTACATTTATTAACAGGCCACGTGTTTAGCTTGTTCCTATACTTGAGTGAAACAATTCCAAAAGGCCTATTAAATTGACATCTCAGACTTGCTGAATCTCTTGATGAATTCTCGTGTTGAAAACCACCTTATTCTAGCAAATATTCAATTCTTATGATACATATTTGTTGTGAGCCTCGCATTAGTTTTGACACTTTTTTTCTCTAAGATATTTTTTAGCCCGTTCTCCAAAAGCTGCATTAAACGCATTTTTATATTAATCAAACATACATTTAAATCTTACTCCTTTTCTCTAAATTTTTCATTTATTCTTTCAACATTATTCAAGACATCTACTATTTTTCGAGCATTCAGCCGATTTATTTTCCAAAACCTCGGAACCCTTGTTTACGACTCTTTTTCAAACTATTAAGTATAACTCTTAAGAGTCTATTGCCCTTTCTATGTTCCATTAAATTGGTCTAGCAAACTGTTTGCAGATTCTGTTAAAGTTTTTACAATGCACAACACAAATATATTTTTATTTTTTCCCTATACGTCAAGTTTTGGAAATATATGCTGTCAAAGTTCCTAAAAACATAGTTTTGACGTTTTTAAAACGTCATTCACTTGAATTAATCGATAAAACTTTAGTTTTATTAATTTGACTTATAAATAAAGTTTGTTGAATCGTGTTATGAGTTAAGAGAAGTACCTCATTACTTAAGTAATGAAAATTCCCAATCACATATTTTGAGTTGATGAACGAAAATTTTAAATATAAAAGCAAACAAGACAAATACCAGTGTACAAATCAACGACATGTTAGCTACTCTGAGGCCTAAAAGAAGATTATTAACACGATCTATGTCAGGAGAGATTAGCACAAATTACGGATCAATAAGCGGTAAAACGCGATAATGAAGCTACAAAAACTGCAACTCCTAAATGCTATGTGATGGACTTTGGGTCCAATAGTTGGGGTATAGTTGAAGATGGAATTTCCGAGAAGTCATCCGGTTTCCCATTCGTAGTGGCTTTCAAACGTAGTTTGATGATCAGGTCTACTATCAATTTTCTTTTATCCTTCACGTGTATGGGAAGAAAAGACCAAGCCGGGCTACCGAAATGCTTTTTAATTCTTTGTGTCGTCGTGCTGCATGAATCGTCGGCTTCGAAATCTTGCATATTAGCGAAAAAGACTTCGACGTAATGGAGCAGGTAGGGTCCACAATCGTGATAATTTGTTTGTTGGGGAATTCGGGGATGAATTGAACGGGTGTTGGTGCAATCGAAGATGATTTCCTCAACGCTGCCTCCTCCCTTTTTCTTCTCCCTCCATTCCTCGGTCAAGTAGGCTCTTATATTACGAGGCACCTGGTAATGGTGCGTCGCTAATGAATCCAAAATTATGATGTGAGTGTGTGGCAAGCTAGGGTCGGGTGTGGGTTTATCGGGTGAATTTTCGAAGTAGATTATAGCTACGAACCAATGCGAATCCTTATTGATAGGAATAACGAGGAAACGCTTAGAGAAGATATCGACATTTTTCGTCCATTTTTTGACGGGTTGATGCAACCTAACTCCCAACGCAGTGGCCGGTAAGTCGGGGTCTTGAGCCGGCTGGCTTTTGATCAAGCCAGGAGCCAAGTCTATTACGCTTTGAAGTTTTTCCACGGAGATGGTGGAAGGACTTTGACAGGTCAAATCGAGCTTATCGTTATCGACGGGCCTGCTGGTCGAGGGAGAGGGTGCAATAATTAGAAAGTCATCGATGGGACCACTTTTTTCTGCGAGTAAAAGGCAAAGTAAAATAATATAAAAATGATAGAACTTTCGACATTATTTTATACGATTTAACCAAAATAGTATTTAGTAACGAGAAACAGCTATGGGTTTTAATTAAAATCTCGCTTGTTGTATCTTAAAATTTAATTTCCATTTTCAACCCCTATCCTAGGATCTAAACCACGGGAACTTCTTAGCTCTTGAATTTACAAAGTAAACTTTCGCGAGCGAATAGAGGAAATTAATGACACCTTGGGAGGGGGGTGGTTTGAGACGAGACGTCATGCGGCTGTAAAAGAAGGAGGTAAAGATGTGAACTCGATTCCTCAGGGACGGTTCCAACTTTTCGTACCACAAATATTTCAGGTAAAAATCAATAATAGTATCGTTGAGGAATTCGTTCTCTTCCAAACAACACACGTCCCCGTAAGTTAGATCTATGGCATCCAAGCTAGAAGCTGCGGGCTGAGGTCCAGCCTCCTGGACCGGTATTACGGTGTGGGGCGATTTGGGTCTGTACCGTAAAACTTTCGTATGTTTCGGTAGGTTAAGCGTGAAAAAGAAATGATTGGGACTTTTGTGAGTGCCCGAAGCTAGGGTAACTAAGGAACCGGCCGCCTCTAAATCGGTTTCTCGATAGGATTTCCCTATCGTGGAAAGACGTTTTATTTTACCCTGTCCCAACACTAAACCACCTTCCGGCTCGGTAAATGTTTCGTAGCCACGTTTGGGGGAGTTTATTTCGTTGTCATCGTCGCCGTTGTAGTTGCCCACTTTATGGTCGCGACGATCGGGACTCTGAACTATAAGGGGAGCTACAAAAAACAGAATAAACGACTAAAACTATGGAATGCATTTAATTCATAAAAACTAAGAAGGGAGACGAATGATGCAAATCTCGTAAAGTACTGGACATGGAGAGGAAGGGGACGACCCCGTGTAACGTGGAAAGGGCAAGTCGATAAAGTTATGAAAACAAAAGTGATTAGTCAAGACATGGCACTGACCCGATCAAGATGGAAGAGACTTATCAAAAGAAACTTCACTACTGTGCGACCAAATAACTGATAAAGAAGAAGAAGAAGAAGCTCGTGACACACATTTAGTTTACGTTTTCGACTATTGAAAAAAATAAGCACCTAAGGTTGAGCTATGCCACAAACGAATTGTAAAAGGTTGCGTAAAAAACAGTTACTTCGAAGGCAAACTTGGCTCGATTTGTAGGTAGGGATCACGTCCAGTTTGAGCAAGTTGACCCTCATATCGAATGGTTTAAAGGCGGGGCTGGAATAAAATTTGGCCGGCGTTATTTCCTTCAACGTGGTCGCCTTTGTGTACTTTATGGTGTCAGGTAAGGGGACAGATGTCGCAAACACGCTGGTTTTGAAATACTTCGACTTGGAGATGAGCGGGTCTATATTGATAGGCACGCGACTGGGAGAATCTAGTTTGGAGACTGCCACGGCCACCACACGTTTACCGTACAAGGGGTTGGCGCGTGGCAAAGGGGAGGGATTGTAATTGAGTTGCTTAACCACGGGAGCGTAATGGATATGCGGAGTTGGCGATGACTCTAGTTTACGAGAGCTGGGTGGTACCTTCTTATCTTTCCTATTATGATTTGCCACGTATTCCAGGCACGTTAGCGTCTTAACAGGGCGCCCGACCAATGTTCTTGGGTCGGGATAGAGATTAGACCAAACGCGGTTAATTTGCTTGAGCGTCATTTCGTGGTCGTCGCTCAGCGCGTTCAGGCGAAAAGTGATCATTTTAACGACGCAATCGTCGATCTTGATGCTGGAGTCGGGTGTGAGTGTGAGAGAAAACTCGTTTAGAGCCGTAACCACTTGAAACACGCTCGCGATGTCAAATCGAAATTGCTCTATCCCCTCCCCCCTCTTGTACTTGAAGGCGATGAGGTGCGGGGGTGTGTACGTGAATTGTGGGGGCATCGGTTTGAGAAAAACTTTTCTTTCTCCGCCGCCGTTACTCAAACTAATGTCGTTGAGATCCTCCCTTTTGAGGAGGACCACAATTTCCCGCGTCGGTACTAGTTTAGAAGCCAAGCCCGACCGAGGATCGTGAGCTTTGGGTGACAGGTTTGGTAATTTCACATTTTCCAAACTGAATTTGGAAGTGGCGGAGGGTAGGGCCGGGCGACGCTTGACATCTGCGTACGTTTTGTGGGCTTTAAATATATCGCGGGAAGTCTCGCGCGCCACAACTAGCTGAGAAGGTGATTTGAGAGTCGTGAGTGGTGAACCGTGTTCTCTTCGGGAAGTTGCTGTGCGAAGTGCAAAGGAATAAAAAATATTCGTCAATCAAATAGCGGCAGCTTCTTAGGTTCACTAATTACACAGGCCTCCAAAAAATTTACAAACGGTTAACAAACTTTTATATAGTTTTTTGTGGTGAACACGAATATGTTTTTCATTTTTTCACGTCAAGTTTTTGAAATAATTGAGTTCAAAGTTGCGAAAATGAGCGTTTTTGCCATGTTTTGGAGGTGTATACCGAGGGAAGTTCACACAAAAACAATTTTTCGCGCAGGTTAAATAGCTTTTAATTTATCTTTAAATTTCACTTACTCCCTAAATTTAATATCACAAAATCGCCCCAGACTTAGAGTCTCACTCCCTTTCCTATCCCATTGGTTTATATAAACGCATTATAAAACTGAATTCACGTTAAAAATGCTCTTGACCCGTTAAAATGAGTTGCGCAAAATAATCACCCTCGAGTTGAGAAGAGAGATTTCCAAAATTAGGTTAAGAACAGGTCTTACACGTGAGAACAAATAAACAAAAACCATGTATTAAGCCAATCACAGGGTGAAATCTTGCAATAAACAAAACTTAACATCGTAAAAAAATGGGGTCTTTAATTTCTGTTAACTAATAGAGTGGGATCCCTAATGTACCGTTAGAAATTTATTATTTTGCGCAAAAAATAGAAGAACCTTAAATTCTCACACACTACAAAACAAATTACGTATAAATAAACGATGTTTGAAAAGGTTGCGTGCCTTTCATATATCGCTCTCTCTTATCTCCTATATCCACATTTAAAAGGGAATGGTGCCCACATGTAGCCTTTTATATATATTACGCTTCTCAAAACAAGAAATTATATTAGAGTTGTAAACACGGCTGGGTTTTGTTTGGTCGACCCTTGGTTCAATTGAGACTAGCGGTCGACTCTGGTCTGTTTTACAAATTTCGACTAAGCCCAAAAGTCGATTATGGAAAACAGGCCTAAAAAGCGTTTGCCTTTGTTTAATCGATTAAAACCAAAGGTCGGCCAAACAAAACCCAGCCTATTTACAACACCAAATCATGTGTCTAACGAAAGGCTTAAATTCCAAGAGAGTTAAGAGTTTTCACAATAAAAATTGAATTTGGTGCCTGGTGTCTATGTTATAAAGATACGTATTTAACCGACATTTTATAATACACATAATTGGGCATAAACGATCTATTATTAGCAATTGGAAAAGAAGGACTAGCATAAATTTTAAAACATAGAAAAGTGGAAGAAATATGAAATAATTTATAGATGGCCTAAAATCATGAAAATAGTTTTAACATCTAGGCTAAATCAATCACAACGTTATTATTGATACAAGTTGTATAACTAGTTTCTTTATCTGTTTAATTTACCAAAGGTACGAAAACGTTAATTCCATTTATTTGATTGTGCACATTTTAATATGGCGGCTAAAACCAAGCATATTTGGGACAAGGTCAAGAGGGTAAGGGTCATAGGATTTCAATTTTAAACTACAAAACGGATTTTAAATGTTGGTATAAAACTTATTAAATAAAAGAATTTTTTTAATTTTTCAAAAAATAGTCATACATTATATCATAGGTGTAGCCAGCATTGGGATTAGAAGGGGGCAATAATGATTTTAGGAGGGGCAAAATGATCATTTTTTAAAATTCTAGATATAATTTTAATGAATTTTAACAAATTTTTGGATTTACGCCCATGCATTATATTTTCATCCCAATATTTTACAAGAAAAAGAGTGTTTACCTTGTTTAGGGGTCATTTGTCGTTGTAATGTCTTTTTTCCACCACCCGATAGCGTGCGATTAGATGATACAGAGCCCATATCTAAGTCGTTTGGATCGAGGGAATGAATGACTGAATCAGCTGATGGCGAACAATCGTCGAGAGTGGTGCAAAATGAAGCGGTATCGCTGCGTTGGTCAACTTCGCTACCCTCATCAGCCACTCCGTTTCGATACACGGCCTCGTGGATGGCTTCGATTGATGTTCGGTAATCGTAACAAAAGAGAGGCACATCAGCTGTTAAAGATGGCGCTGGTTGTGTGGGTAAAGGGGGAGTGGTCAAAGGCAGTAAGGTAGAAATTGATTCTAAATCCTCTCCTGAATTGGAAGATGACATTCTATACACCCTTGTGGATGATATCAAAGTTTGCAAACGACTTAAATCCGTAGTGGTTTAAGTTATTTTGAAATTTATCTTAATCTGTCAATAATAATATTTATTTAAAAATTGCTACATATATAATGTGAATTGGGATAGAAGTTTATATTAATCTGTCAAAAATAATATATATTTACTTAAAAATTGAGATGAGATAATTAGGATGTTCAGAGATGATATAGGTGCCATTAAATGTTAAATAAAAAATTTCCAAGTATTTAACTTTTCATTTAATTATGTTATCAATTTATATAATCATGAATAAAAAGTTTTAATTACATTTTCAATTAATAAATTGCAGCTCGATATATGATAATTCTAAGTTTTACAATGCTAATGATAAGTGACAATAAAAATTTATTTTAAAAATGCTTTTGGATATGTTCTTATAGTAAAATGTAAAAGATTTTATAAGTTTAAGAATTCTACTACACACATATACATACAGTATTTGTAAATGGGTTAAAATTAATATAACAAAAATTTTAAACATAAAACTGTTTATACAAAATGACATCTCTTAAATTTGACACCAATAGGAAAAGTTAGAAGATATTTCATAAAAAAATTAACTTAACAAAAAATGTAAGATATTTAAAACATTAATCTTATATTTATATAATTCCAAAACTAAATACAAAATATATTTTTAATATAACATAACACTTAATTATTTGTAAATATGGTATCTTTAAAATACAATAACTGCCCAATAATAAATTATATGTAAGTACATGCAAGGTGTTAATGATCTGAAAAAATATACATGGTCATTAGACTAAAGGATATTTTACTTTTATAACATTGACAATTTTGGATGCTAGTTAACGGATCGTCTGCCCTGATTTGGGAAACAGCTGATGCATATAACACATATATATGCATAAAATAATAACGATGTCAAAAATAGCCTTGGTTCAAAAAATCTTTTTTTATTATTTAAGGACTAAGAATTTCTTAATTATTAAAAGTCGTGATGACCCCAAATATTATCTACTCTTTATCTTGTAATCAGTTGCTCTGCAAGAGGGGAGAAGAAAAATCTTTCTCACTCCTAATAAGCAACCACATTTTCTTCTTGCCACTTCAAAAAACTATTGGATGACAAAATTTAGGAGCTAGATTTCGAATTTTCTGTAAGAAAATGACCTTATAGACTGACCTAAGGCCCGGGCTTAATGGAATATATTACTTGATCACTCCTATAATCATATTCTAACTAGGCATACTTCAAAATATTATTAATTTGCAAAATACCTCCCCAAATACTTCACTAAAAAATCAGGACTTTGTGGGTTGAATTATACTATTTACTCTGAATTAATTTTAGTGGAATAGGAAAGATTGCAAACTACTGTCGTTAATCACCTCTTTTATTCACTTCAAATATAATGCACTCGATTAATTTAAGCGTAAGATAGATTTAAAGACTAGCCCCAAAAATATAATTTGTGGTGTATGCTATATAAAAATTGTGCACCAGATATCTAACTTTGAACCTAATCATGATTTAAACGATATTATATATCCTATGTCTAATAAATAGATACACGTGTCTTTTACACAATTTGTTGATACAAGAAATTATTGGATTGATCTATAAGGCAATAATAATAAAGTCAATAATATATGATTTTTAGAGATTAATAAGTTGTCAAGATTTAGAAACCAAAAATTTTAAAATTGATCCCAAATTCGTATCTGGCTTGAATTTATATCAAGGATGTGATCTGGTTTCCCCTAAAATGAAAGCGCGACCCTATATAGAAATAAACAAAATTGTAATCTCTCGGCCCAGAAACAATACTTGATAAGTCCTTTACTCTAAAGTTGTGCATAATAAAAAATTAAAATAGTTTTTGCGGGGATTAAATTTTTTAGATTTTTATTATCTCGAACAAATTAGAATTCCTAAATCCAGGCAAATAATAAATATGAACTCTACATCAAAACCTTTTTTTCAATGTATTAAAGAATTGACGAAGCCTTGTATAAGATATTCTTTTATATATGATAAAAATAGTGATGCGGAAAAAGAGAATTCTAAGGACGAGACGAGTTTTTTTCGGCGAGATCTCGGCTTAAATTTTTTTAATTTTAATTGTGTATTTTTATTTTGTACGATTCAAATTTAAAGTATTAAATAGAAATCAATATGATTGGAATATATCTGATATTTAAAAACTGATAATGATTATATATTTTGCAAAAAACCCAAATTTTGGTAATTTCAGTTCATTCACTTAAGTATGAGTGGCCATAAGTTTGTGAATAAATTATTAACATATTCATCACATATTTATATCCATAGTGTTATTATATATTACAAAAATACCGGCTTAGAATGAGATCTGATGAACTAGTAAATATAACTAAATCATTTTTTAAATTAGCAATTTCTCATTATGCCTGATTTGGTAATATTAAGCTGGTGGTTAATTAATTTGAATAATAGTCTTAGTTGAGCTAAGGATACTCGAAATATTTAACCCTAGCGTTTAAAAGGATTCGTGTATTCGGTGACACCGTGATAAAATAAATTATTAATTTTTTAGAGGTTTTTATGATTCTTATAATATATCTCCTAAATTAAAAGACATTATGCTATAACATTGTTTGTAAAATATGGCTTTGCACATTACAAAGTGGGCTTGGCACGCCCATTTGAGTATGCAATGATTTCAAAATGTGGCAATTAGACAATATAAATACGCGAACATATACTATTAGAAACTAAATTTAGTGGCAAAGTTATAAGAAAAGGAAAATAATTTTTTGGAATAGAAATTGGGACATTATACTAAAGTATCATAGTATTTACTTTTGATTATTATGATTTTTGTTATAAAACAATATACGTGCAAAACCTTAAGATCTTATCCCAATAATAATGCTACTTTTATTGCTGTTATTACAATGTTCTATGTGTGCAGTTAGTGAATAAATTTATAAATAATATTATTGTTATTAAAGGTATACACTCTCACTTTGTGATTTATTTCATAGCGTTACAGTAAACATCTAATAAACTCTATGGGCTATAATTGATTTTTATTAAGTATAACAATTTTTTAAAAAGTCGAGACAAGTCGAGAATTCTCGTCGAGACCGAGATTTTTTACACCGAGACGAGATCGAAACACTAACAAACACTCGGGCCTTCGGCCCTCGTGGGAAGGGGGAGAAGGGAAGGGAGGAGGGGAAGGGAAGGGGGGACGACTCATCTGTACTTCGTATAAATGTATCATATTTGCTATGCAATTTATGGGCGAGAAAGGTGGGAAGGGGCGAGAATGCCTATATAGGGGGGTATTAAATGCCTAATGATTAATTAATTATTTATACAAATTTTCCATTTATAGGCAAAATGTAATATAGGCAAGGGTTAGGGTTAAATTTAGTGTTTGCATCTAGTTGCGTATTACATTAGTTTTTATGGCCTTTAGTGATTATGGGTCTAACAAACATTATATTATAAAACATCACAATGTTAAGAATTTGCAGAATTTATGGGAGAAATTTTTTGTTGAATTTGAACAATTTTTAATTAAAAAAATCAAAAATTTGGCCAATGGTCATTTTTTCTCTATTGGTCAGTACCAACAGATACTCTATAAGTCAATGATAGCCAAAAAAACGGAAAAAAAAATTTTGATGCTCACTTTGGCCAATGGTCATTTTTTTTCATTGGTCAGCAGCCAGCACACGGTAAAAGTGGATATAAATTCATAAGAGTAAAAAAAACGAAAAAAAATTTTTCGAATCACATTTTGGCCAATGGTCATTTTTTTCCATTGGTCAGCAGCCAGGACACGGTGAAAGTGGATATAAATTCATAATAGTCAAAAAAAACGAAAAAAAAGTTTTCGAATCACATTTTGGCCAATGGTCATTTTATTCCATTGGTCAGCAGCCAGCGGACGGCCAAAAAGTTATAGTAGCAATGGTAGGAACAGGAACAATCATAATAGTCAAAAAAAAAACGAAAAAAATAATTTCGATTCACATTTTGGCCAATGGTCATTTTTTCCATCGGTCAGGAGCCAGCGGACGGCCAAAAAGTCATAATAGCAATGGTAGTAACAGGAACAATCATAATAGTCAAAAAAAACGAAAAAATAAACTCGGATTCACATTTTGGCCAATGGTCATTTTTTTAATTGGTCAGCAGCCAGCGGACGGCCAAAAAGTCTTATTATCAATGATAGTAACAAGAACAATCATAAGAGTCAAAAAAAAACTCCGGGATTCTAACCCAAAAACTAGTTAAATTGCATAGCAATTAAAAGTAAACAACTTTTATTTATGTTTATTATATAATAAAATGAAACAATAATAGAACAAGCGGACGGCCAAAAAGTCATATTATCAATGGTAGTAACAGGAAAAATATATAAACGAATAGATATACTTATGCATTAATTTAACGTAGCAATTAAAACCCGACCCCGCCCGAAAGCGAGGGAGATAGAGATGAGGGGTGGGGCACCTCTTATGCATTAATTTAAAAAATAACACAGTGAAGGAGATAGAGATGAGGGGTGGGGCACCTCTTTCTCATGCATTAATTTTAAAAATCGAAAACCTAATATACCCAATGCAAATAGATAGGGAGGGTAGACAACGGACAACCAAAAAACGAGCCCATAAATTGCATAGCAATTAAAATTAGTAATTTTTCTGGGATATGGCATATTCCCGAAAACGTAGAATCCCGCTACGATTTTGCAATTCACTAACTGTATCATCCTGAATTAAAGAAGCCAGATTTGGGTGCAAACTATAATATCTACTTATGTAGCATTCATAATTTAGTGAAATTTAGTCTATAGAAAAATGATCTTTACCGCCCTCTTTAAATTGGAATTAATTGATTTAATATGACTTAATATAAATCCAAGGTGTATACGTTAGACTAATGTAAGAATTATAGAATTCGGTTAAATCATTCGATTTGGAAATTAACTTTATTTAATTTCAATGTCAATACAATACTTACCATTAGTTTAAGATATTGAGGACTTTTACGATTAAAAATTACACCTATACCATAACAAACTTTTATTCCACGATTATATATATATGCAAAATTAAATTTAAAAAATCACAATCAAACGATTAGCGTAAAAATAAGTATGGTATATGTACACCGGTCAATGTTATGTTACTATATCATAAAACCACGGTATAGCACCATTTTGGTGAGGTTTCATTATGCATTATTAGATGTTAGACGTTTATAAGTGGGTAGAATTCAAGGGGGGAATGGGTCAGGTCATTTATTTAGTCTTTCATAATAAGTTAAATAGATACATATGATTGGTCATGATTTAAGGAGAGTTAAAATATATCCATTTTCCTAATTTAAAATCATCATTTTTGTCAACCTAACGAAACTTCACGGGCATAAATTATTATTGGTAACTTGAGCAAATGTGTTATCGCTATTGGGGATTTTGGGTGTGTGAGTGTGTGACTAATTGCTTAATTATCTTTTCAAAAGATTGCACTGCTTTTCACAACAGCCTAAAAATATCTTTTTTAGACTTTTTGGTCGGGATTGAAGGCATTTAAAAATCGTTTTCTCCTTCGCCCATGTCTATGAGGCCTTCCGTGGTCTCTTTGTGGTAAGTGAACCCGTTCAGTCTGAGTTCCTGGGCAAAATATTGGATTGTCTTGAGCACCCCATCTCGGAGCGATATCTAACGTGTTTAATTTAAAATGGAGTATAGGTTAAACCGAAAGTGCATAGCAATTAACAGTTAAATTCAATTACGGAACTTTAGAATGCACATAGTTCACGGGAGGAATGTGATATCAAAGTAAAATAAATGGATGAAAACTATGGGCGATGACGCGTTAAAATATGGTGCGCAATATAGTTTTAGATATAACTTTTTAATCAACATTCCATACTTTGTACGCTTACTAAAATCAAATTAAAATTTCTTATAAACGTTTGAATATGTTTATAATTTACGTTGTTTTCATATTACCTGACTATCTTAGCTATTAATGAAGATACGTTTAAATCATAATTTAATTTAGCCTGGGGCTCAAAATGCCTGGTCTAAGCCTAGCATAGGGCGCTTTGTTGTAGAAAACGAACCCAAGTTAAAATTACTTAAATATACCTCTTTTTCATGTTAAAATGTTTCTTTCTTTTCTAAATTACAATTCTATTGTCATGGCAATCCTGATACAAGTGATACAATCTTCGAAAGCGGAAATCGCAAAACCATAAATAAACGTCATAAATCAAAAATTTGTAAAGGTCATTTTGTTATTTCAAGCGAAATTCGTACTTTAGGGGTCCATCCGAGTATGGTTTGGGCTTTGGTTATATCGGGACGCCTTCTGTGCGGGTCATCTTCCATTTTTGGTTTATACTCAATTTGACTAGTTGATTTTGCTGTGTGAACATAAAAAAAATCTTGACGTGATATTACATCTATTTTTATTATGTTTTCTACGAGAGCCCGTGGCAAAATTAAGCCCATCCCCCCCCCCCCCAGTTTGCTTATAGCAAGGGAAAAGGGTAATCCTTATATATACATCGCATCCATCGCATCTGTACTATAGAGATTAGATAGGCTGTCTAACCGCATTTTGATAATTTTACTTGTTTTCCCAAGTAAAAAAGTCAATATGTCTTAGAAATTGCATTGATATTCTAACATCATAACAACTTAGAAATCAAATATTTGTATGGCTATGTGTTGAGTCATCAAACAAGCAATTTAGCCAAAAATAAGTATCCAACTCGTGCTCAAAACAAACAACAAATTTCCCATAAATGTGTTGTGCGAGCAGACCAAAAACCAAAGGATAACAAAATACACGCAGCAAAATTATCCCATATTCGTAAGATAACTTTGAAAACGGATCAAAATCTTTTTGTAGCATTAAAGCCACAAAAATATAGGAAAAGTTCTCTTTTTACAAGTCCCAACGAAAAAATGTCGTTCCTTTAAACAGTTTTTGGTGCAAAAGTCTTTTAAAAAGTTGAAAACCCTTTTTTTTTTGCAAATCCTAAGGGTAAAATAAATGGGTTTTCCTAGTGTTGTAAAAACGGCTAGGTTTAGTTTGGTCGACCTTTAGTTCAACTAAGTGGTCTATTTTTCAAATTTCGCCTAAGCCTAGAGGTCGACTAACAAAAACAGACCAAAAAACCCTTTTGGTCTGGTTATGTTTATTCGACTAAAACCATGGGTCGACCAACCAAAACGCAGCCGTTTTTACAACACTGGCTCGTTTTTTCTCCTTAAAATTCCTTAAAACTGTAATTACGTATAAGGTTTTTGACGAAAGTAGCGAATTCTATGATAGTAATTTCCTCTGGGTTGCCCAAATTAACCGGGAGCGTATGATTGCTATTCATGAGCCTGATCAGGCCTTCCACTAAGTCAGATACGTGCTGAAAGGAACGCGTTTGATCGCCTTTGCCATAAACCTTCGTGAAAACACCAAAAAACATTGTAAAAATATCACCAAAATAACATACTCTTTCATATTAATTAGTAGAAATATCCTCTTTGTACCCCGTTTTATAAATTAAATTAAATTAAAAGCCCTTTTCCTAATGGGAGTAGAAGTGTTGGTTTTTTGGTCTGTTTCCCATTGTCGACCCCTTGGCTTGGTCGAAATTTCGAAAAACAGAGCAGAGACGACCATTAATCCAAGGAAAAAGGAAAGGTCGACACAACAAAACCCAGCCGTTTTTACAACAGTAGGGAGGAGTAGACAGGGCAGTTACTAGGTTATTTCTCATCATAACCAACAATTCATCTAAATTTTAACGAATTCAGGGTTAAAACTTCGAGGAAAATCCATCATTTAACAGGAAAGTCAAAAACTTATGTATAATTCGACATTAAAGAACAAAGTACAACTTGGGAAAAATCCATCATTTAACTTGTAAGACAAATTCATATATTTATTGAACATTAAAGATTGAAAAATACAACCTTGTGGAAAATCCATCATTTAATTTGATCAAATACTTATATACAATTCAACATTAATTATTATGAAGTGCAATTTATAACGAATTTGTTTAAAACTTTGGAAAAAATCCATCATTCAACATGAAAAACTAATATTCTAATATAAAATTCGAAGTCAAATTAATTAAAACTTTTTGGAAATCTATCCTCTACCCTAGACCTTTAGTTAGTAAATAATTTGATTAAAATAATGTAATAAATGGCAGGCAATTTTTTTCTACGTATACATACCGTTATTGATTCATTTTGTAGCACTTGTAGTATGATATTGCTCACGACTCGACCATCATCCATATGCATCCTGGGCCCGTATGTATTAAAAATTCTAGCTACTCGTATATCTACCTTCTCCTATATAGCATGTGTATGGGGTACTTATGAAATGTTTTTTGTATTTTTTGTGATAAAATGCTTTTATTAGGTAAAATTCATGCGAGAAATATACAATAAACGAGCATAAAATGAAATAAATAAAAAATTATTCATCAGAATCGTCAATAGCCAACACGGGCCATGTGTCAGAGTAAGATTTGTAATTATATTTAGCTATGCCCATTTTTTGACGTAAAATAAAGCTGGGTGATTATTTAGCTTTGGGGGATTTGTCAACCATACATATTAGTAACAAAGTACTGAAAAATTTTAAAAATTACAATCAACAGCTATACCGCTATCATAATACTAACCAATAATAAATTAACAAATTTAGATAATTACAAGAAATAATTGTTCCAGAGAAAAAACAAAAGGATTCAAGGACATAAGGTTAGTTTAAAATTGATTAGAAAAAATCAGCTGGGGTAGCGTTAAGATTTAGAAACCATCAAGTCTTAGTTTTGAAAAATATTCAACTTCAAATGCCTTTACAAGTATATTTGGTTAAAAATCTCATCATGGACGTAGGCAGCATTGGAATTAAAGGGGGGGGGGCGCAATATTTAGGGAGGGACAAAATGATCATTTTTTGAAATTTTACCCCATATTTTTAATAAATTCAATAAATTTTTAAATTTAGCTATTTTTGAAATTTCGACCAAGCCTGAAGGTCGACTAAGAAAACCGGACCAAATAACCTTTGCTTTATATATGTTTAGTCGATTAAAACCAAAGGTAGACCAAACAAAAGCCAGCCCTTTTTTCAAATTACATAGAAGGCTAGAGTATAAATATTATACTTGTTTAGCGTATGCGTAACATAGCGTTTCGGCTACGCGTTTGCCTTCATCATAACAAGCCCTAGGCCCTATAGGGTTAACGTTGCCCCAATAGCTTTCCGATTGGGGGTGCTGATTGGGGTCTCCGTATATTTCGCTGGTCGAAGCTAACAAAAGCCGGGCTCGTATCCGCTTAGCTAAGCCTTACAATAATTTTTCATAAAATGCTCAGTTTTTTTTCAAATATGCTCAATTTTTTTAAAACAGTTTATTTGTTTAAAAACAGTTTTGTTAAAACTTTAATAAGTAATCACTCAATTCAAAACTCAACGTTTAATTTAAAAAAAACCGTGCAAATTAATTTGTTGAATATAATAAATATAATTGTAGATTAAATTAAGTTTTTTCCCATAAAATTGACATGTCTTACTAATTGTATTTTAAGTTAAGAGGCTCTTTAGAATGATTTAAACGAACATTTAATGTTATTTTATAAAAAAAAATAAACAAGAAAAATCCTTAAAACATAAATTAAAATTTTCAATTTATAAATTTAATAAAAAAGAGGTTCAAAAATTTGTAAGTTCTTTACCCAGTAAATTTATGGTGCCGAGCGTGTTAGTTTTAACAGTTTTCACCGGGTTGAACATGTAATGGGGTGGCGAGGCTGGAGACGCCAAATGGTAGATTTGATCGACTAGCCATTTAAACATAGGCAAAATTCAACAATAAACACATGGGTAAAATAAGAGAAATTCACAAAAAAATCCTATAGCGGCTAAATAAATAATATTTTGTACCATGGGCGTAGTAGGCAAAGGGGGGGCAGGGAGGGGCGGCTTCTTCCCCTCAAATTCTAAAAATTTGTTTAAATTTATTAAAATTTTGGCTAAAATTGCAAAAAATGCTCACTTTGCCCCTCCTTAAATCAATATTGCCCCCCTCTAGCTCCAATGCTGGCTATGCCCATACTTTCTGAAATCATTGTCAATATGGTAAGAATTGTTAACAAATGGTATTAATTTGGAACGCTTATTAACATTGCTCATTTTAAAAAACCGGTCCATAATCAGCTGCTCAAGCTTAAATAAAAATGGATTGGGATTAAAAGGGGGGGGGGGCGAAATAACAATTTTTTTTCAAAATTTTCGCTATAATTTGATAATATTTCCACGATTTTTGAAATTGGGGGGGGGGCAATCGCCCCTCCCTGCCAACCCCATGGCTACGCCCATGATTCAATCTAATAGCACTTAAAATTACCTTCTATGTAGAGGGGATTTACGATATCGTGGGTTATGTAATTAAAATTTGGATGTCCTATCCAATGCTCGATATTCCTTTTGCGTCCGGTAAAAAAATTATCGGCCACTGTTATTTCGTGCCCGGCTAGCATGAGACGATCAACTAGATGAGAGCCCACAAAACCTGCCCCTCCCACGACCTGTGAAATTTAAAAATTTATTTGCGGACATTTAAGAAAAAGAATTTATTAGTAGTTAATTTTTTTCTTCGTAATTTTTGCCTGAAATATTATGGTTTCTACGACGATTTCGAGATTTTTACTATTGGGTCATATTTCGCTTACAGCGCGACTAGTGCTGTAAATCGGCTGGGTTTTGATTGGTCGACGACCTTTGGTATGTTTTTCAAATTTCGACTAAGCCTAGAGGTCGACTAAGAAAAACAGACCGAAAACAATTGGTCTGCTTATGTTTAGTCAGTAAAGACAAAGGTTGACCAAACAAAATCCAGCCGTTTTTACAACACTAATTACGACATTGCCACATTAAAGAGTGTTATAGTAAGTAAAAAAAGGATTAGTAAGTCCTTGATAATTGTAAAATCCCAACCAATTCTAGGCGAATAAAATTCTTAAATTTTTTCAAAATTTACTAAATTAGTCTTAAATAAATCAACAAAATTAAAATGAGAAATATTGCAAATTTTTCAAGCCAATGAACGTTGAATACCAAAATTCTTTTCCTTTCGCGGTAATTGAGAACGGGGACTTTAGAATCTTTTTTGCTGTATACAAAGTCAAAATAATTGAAAAATTAGAAAACTAAATATTTGCCGAACGTAAGTCGACTTATTTACTAAAAAAAACTATAAAAAAGCTTTCGTAAAAGCATATTTAAAACTGTTTTCAGCTATTTTTTTGATAAATTCCCTTAATATTAAATGACAAGCGGCATGGAAAACAATTAAAAATGATGAGAAAAAAGTCTTTTAAAATTCAAGTGCTCTAGGCAATATGTAATGCGAATTGTCATTAGGCAACTCGTCAAAAATAAAAATGTAAGTAATGTCTCAACATTAGAGATTATTTATAAAAACTTGATGCCATATTTCAGCAAATAAGTAGCTTATATTACAAATATCTGTTTCATTTACCTTTTTCCCAGACCCTTCATCCTGTCTTCCAAATTTTTTATCTGTTCCTTCAACTTTTCGCTATTAAATAAATTAAATATAAAAGTGTATAAATCAGTAAAAATTTCGAATTTTAAAATAAATTAAATAGAAAAGTGAATAAATCCTTCCAAATTTAAAATAAATATAAATAAATCAGGAAATGTCGAAATCTTAAAATAAATTAAATATAAAAGTAAATAAATCCGTAAAAATGTCAAATTTTAATAAGTAGGTAGAAATTTCCAATTTTAATAATATCGTGGGAAAAAATCAAATAATATTACTTGTCTCGCAGCAATTTCTCCAACATTAATTTTTGCTCTCCAAATTCATCGAGGGTAGCAGCCCCAACGTTGTTATTTAATAATGCCGAATTTTTTTGTGGCTTATGTGCATCAATGGCGTCAGCCGTAGAATCACTTTTGGAATCCATAAGCAATACTAAAGGCGAAAGAATGCGAAAAACGGGAGAAAATGTATAAATTTCAAAAATTGAGTTTGCCACCAATTTAAAAAATATAACGGAGGTTAACAAAAGATCTGACAAAAATAATAATTATTGGCTCGAAAGGGCTGAAATGGGGTTGATTGAGGTCACACCCCCCTCGGGACAAATTTACCAATATTACAGAAACCAATCAATAATAAAACGATTGGAAATCAATTTTTTATTTATATTGGGGCACAATTAAATTTTTTATATGTAAATCAATTCGGAATTTTGTAATTTAAAATCTTGGGCGTACTTACGATAAAATGGGGTGTTTGAATATAGAATTGAGATATGTTTGATTTAGGTCATATTGGCTGGCACGTGCACAAAAACTCGATGTTTACATGCCTTTTACACATTTATATATGATGATGCATTAGGTAAACAATTAGTAATAAGAGAGGGAGCCTAATATTTCTTGAGATGAGTAATTCTAGGGGAATTTTTTTCTCCAAACATTTTAAAATAACTATTAATTGCTATGCAATTTATGGGTTCCGTCGGTCCGTCCTGTCCTGTCTGTCCAACGTGTAATTCTTTTAATATTTGCCGTGGAAACTTATACGGGTGGCTGTGGAAACTTATGCTTCTGTAAAAGACTTTTATTTTGCTTTCGCATATAGACTAGCTAATGACCGCTGGTTCGCTTCTCGCCCCCCGAGCCCAAATTTCATTATTGTTTTCGTGCCCGACTCTTACTTTTATATATAAATTTCTTTTGTCAACTTGTCTAGCTTGTTGCTTTATAAAGGCTAAACAATTCCCTGCAAATTAATGCTGACCGTTGCTTACTTCTAATTTGTCTCACCATGGTCCGAGGTCAAATCCATTTAAATGATATACACTTCCCCAATTTGATGATTCAATGATAAAATAAATGTGGTGGAGGTAAGATAGCTGCTTTAGATATTTAAAATTATCCACAAAAACGGGAGAAATTAAACAAAATTTTGGCTTAAAGATGAAAAACATAAAAATATTCTTATTATTACTCTTACATTTTAAAAACTATTTTAAAACTTATAATTTGGGCCAAAAATAACCGCAGTTCTCTATCCTAAAATTCCCCACAAAACGTCTGTCCCGACGCAAAAATTTTGGAGTATTATTATAAAACTTTTGCTGCGGATGCTAGGGGGAGGCAGAGGGGGACAATTACCCCCCCCCCCCTCTTCCCAAATTTAAAAATACTTAGTCTTTACTAATTTTAAATCATTATTATTAATTTGCCTTTAATTTATTATTTGAGAATATACCACATTACCTAAATATGACAGTAATTCAATAAAAAGGATCATGTATTAGATATGCACAGTATTATGCAAGTGCTAAAAATGTATTTTAAAAATTAAAATTTCCTTTAACTTTCTAATTTTTAAGGTAACATTTTTTAAAAATTTGTAAATTCATAGTTGAGTCATGTAAGATCATAACCCATTTATAGTATACATTTCCTATTTAAAATTCACATGTTGATGTTAGAAAAACTTACCAATAGGATAATATATATATTTATAGTAGAAAATAAAAAAAGTTATTTATTAGAATTAGAGCATCTTAGTATCGCTGAACTAAACATACACTCTTGATATGGGTTATAGATCTTGAACAAATAAACGATTTAGGCTAGGAATGAGTTCAATAGGTTTATCTTAAGTATTTTGAACATAAAACTTTATATAGAAAATAGATATAAATTGAAATGCTGAAAAACAAAATTTTAATACAGCAAAATTGGACATTTTTATATAATTTAATAAAAATTCCATTTGAACATAACTTTAAAAAATTCAGTTACCTTTGAAAAAATTAATTTTTTTGTCAAATCTATACAAAAATAGTGTTATTAAATTTTGTTTATATTTTTCTACGAAATCCTACTAATTTTAATTTATTAAATGAATTATGGAATAGTTTGCGACATTTAGCAGATGAACAAACAACAAGGGCGTAGCCAGGTTTAGGATTAGGGGGAGGCAAAAAGTTCAAAAGTCCAATTAGGGGGGGGGGGCGAAACCCTATTTTTTCCAATTTTTACAAAAATTTACATTGAAAAAAAAGAAAAATTCTCATTTAGGGGGGGGGGGCCCCTGCCCCCCCCCCCCCTGCCTACGCCCATGACCAACAATCCAATATATTTAGGCATCATTGTAAATAATCTTAAAGTTTTATAAAATTGTTTGTTCTTAGAATGCAAAAATAGGAAAAAATTTAAGATATGTTCAACATATAATTTACTTGCCTTCAATTTTATTAAATATGCAATTGTTTCTAATAAGTTGCTATCTATGTACAAGACTTAAAAAAAATTTAAACTGGTTGTTAAAAATATAGCATGCTATATATATTCTCATACTTAAACAATAATTTAATTAAAAATGATTATTAATTTACAGATTAATGATTTTAAGTATATGCAAAAATTTATAACTAGATATATTCAATTTTGTTATATATAGCAGGATACAACATTAAAAAATTATGTACTATAATTAGCACTATTTTAATTAATTGGCTGAAAGAATGCATAAAACTTACAAAATCCTAAGGCATATGAAAATATCAAAAATATGAACACCAAAAAAGCAATATGGCTCATGTATGCCTTTGATTTGTACGAATTATATATCATGATGAAGGTAAAAATTGATAAAGTAAATAAAAATAAAGTGATGAGCATATAAATGCCAGCTTCATTTAAGCCAAGCCAAAAAAGTGTCAGCTGCTCTGCTCATATAATCGCGTTGACATTAAACTTCTTATAATATCAAGTCTATAAAAACCTAAAAAATCGATAAATATTCTATTAAATGAGAAAACTGGCAACACATACTTTCATATTAAATATGTGTTTATTTAAAATTTACTTTATATACTTTCAATAAATAAAGAGCAATCCTGATAAAACTCATTTTAATTATCTTAGCAAACGTGTATCCATATCCAATCTTATCTATTATGATAGAAAGCTTCTATAAATATAATTTTGGATTTTTGTGGAACCTCACTATTATTTGTTGTTGATTTTTAGGTGGACCATTAAAATAATTCAGTGCACCTCTCCCCATCCAGTGGCTTAGCTAGGCAAGAGCTAATGGGGGCAAGACCCCCTTCCAAAAGCAAAATTTTGCCCCTTCGGCCACCCAAGCAATTATTTATTTTATAATAATTAAATTAATCAAAATTATTCTTATTTTAACATGGCTGTTAGGCCTGGATAGCCGAGCGTCACCCCTGATTGAAGTGCTATGAAAGTTCATAATAAATAATGTAATGAATGCGCTAGGACGTCCTCCGTAAGCGACGCGCATGGTAGGCGCCCGTATTATGTGAAAAGTCAACGAGGGTGAATACATCTTCCGCAAACGGATGTAGTAAAAGAAACTAGTTTGCTAAGGACGCGATTGAGAGTGGGCTCGCTAAAGGTTGGAATGATGACTGCAAAATGCCAAGAAGTTGCCGACACCCTCAGTAAGCGACGCGTCACGGTTATATAACACGATTATTGTACCAACGGTACTGTATGGAGCGGAAACTTGGGCAATTAAGGCAAAAGAGGAGCAAAGCTTGGCTACAATAGAGATGCGAATTATAAGATGGATCTTGGAATAAGCAAAAAGGTCCATATAAGGAATCAAGACATAAGGGACAAACTAAATGTAGTTCCGATTTAGAGAAAGTGGTGGCAAGAGGATTGGGATGGTATGGCCATTTGGAGAGGAAAGTCACTTGGCAAATCGTATCAAGAAAGTGCAAGTCGAAGGTAGGCGAAAGAGAGGGAGGCCTAAACTGGCATGTGAGCATAAAATAGATATGGACTTGAGAATGTAGGAGCTAAAGCGAAGCTGGTGTAAGTGCAGGATAACATGGACAACCTACTTGAAGTAGCTGACCACCAAAATGTGACAATTAGCTATAGAAAAAAAAATTTATGAAATAAGTAAATATTCTAATTGAGTTAAGTTTCTTATATTTATCAAATTTCCGCAATGTTTTCTAACAAGCAAATAAAAAGTCGCGCAATTAAAACTTAACTCATTTTCAAAATCTCCAAACAACAGCTTAAAACAAATATGTACAGTATATTATTTGGGGTTGGGGCAATACCAAATTTTTATAAAGACAGTCTTTATTTACTTTTACCAATGGTCTCATTTTACAAAAATTAGCATTTTTCTTGTTAATATATCCGTTTTATTTCTACAAACTCACTATAAGCCATATAATTTCATGTAGCCTTCTTTTTAATTACATCGTATCGTCGTAATTTATGTATATGCATTTCTCATTTTAAAAATTTTATTCCGAGTAATTTCGTTTAGAGTTCTACACAGCCCCGCAAGCTTTTACTTTAAAGGAAACAACGGGGCGGGCACGGGCCGTAAACTTAGCGGGCTTGGGCCGTGCATAGATATAAATAAGGTCCGCTGAGCCCGTTTCAAAATCATATATTTTATTTGTGTATTGTAGAGTATAACCAAGGGTGTTTTTACGATGTTTTATATTAAATTACAATTATTCAATGTTTAAAGTTAACAATAAAAATGAAATCATAGTTTTCACGTTACTCGTTCATTCATTCATCAATATCTCAACTCTCTTTTCAAATTTTATAAGTGTTAATTAGAGATTATAAAGTTGTTGTTCACTTCAATCATACCATTGGAAAATCTAAAACTTGACAGTAGGCTAATATAATATTTAAATAATTATAATTTTGTACATAAATATTATCAGCGTCAATAACATATATATTTGTTTATTCAATAACAAAATTATAATCGAATTTTAAATGCAAAATTAAAGTTTTTGTATACGGTTTGGGGCTCGAGCTTGGTAAAAAATAGACGATCGGGTCTATCATTTATTATTTTGATGGGCCCTGACTCGGCCCAGGGTTTAAATAGTTGTAACGGGTGGGTGGATTGACCTAAAGAGGCCCCTTGTAGGTCTCTAATCATGCTCATGTGTAAGTCGAAGGTAAACGAAAGAGGAAAGATTTAAGATTATGGACTTAAAATAGTACGTTTAAGTAAATTTTGACAAAAGAAATCAATAGAGCAATAGATGATTACTAAGTTTGACAAATGGCTATGGACATTTTTGTTAAATCGCTATTGACCCCTTCCCACTGATGTAATATTTACGTTCGCCCCCCCCCCCAAGGGAAACCTAGCTACGCCACAATACCCTTCGTCATCAGAGCTGAATTAAATTAGATGTCCCATACCTCTTTCAAATAAATAATTTATAATCTCTTGCGGCGAAATTTAATCGAACTAACATTTTTGTGGGAAGCTTAAATTTATGTTATAAGAGCTATGTCGGTATATGTAACTTGTAAAATTGTGATTTGGATAAAAATAGGTGCACTTCCAAATTATGGGCAATATTATATATTATGCTTCACTCGAATGTTTAGAATGACAAATACATATTCCGAGTTATTATTGCTTGCCACGCATGTACCTAAAAACAAATGGTCTTTCTTAGAAGAGTGGCGGAGGATTTCCCTTTAAGTCGTGTTAAATATTCCCTCCCCTAGGGGAAAAATTTGGCTTGCTAGACTACTAAGCTATATAATTTTATTAGCTGAAAAAAATGACGAGCTTACATGTGCTTCAATTAAACGCACCCCCCCCCCATAAGGGCTTGCCTTAGTTCAGATTCAAATTGCGCGAATTTGTATTTGTCTAAATATCCTCAATTTCATAAGTCAAACTAGGTTGCTATTATTAATATTTTATTTTTTTGATAGTTACAACCGTTTTTTTGTTTATTCAACTCTTGAGATTAAATCCAAACTTTGCTGATACCTAAAAATTTAAAAACATACAACATTTAACTGCGCTGTAAAAATCGTCGTACATAGCCGTGTCTTAACTTAGAATTTACAGCAGATTTACATTTCAGACGCATAACATAACAGCGATTTTGTAAGATGCTAAACTTTTCCAAAAAATCCGATATTAAGACAAACCCTAAGTCTTAAAAATGTACGCAGGCGGTTATTAGCGTCTATAAGACGCAAAAATTTACGTCGGCCTGAATTTTTAAGCAGTATAATAGCATATCATATGCTTTTTTAAAATTATATTAAGACATTAAAAACGTGTTGGTCTATAAACAATCAATAAAAAATTTTGACAGATGGGAAATTTTTAACTCAATTTTCACAAAAAATTAGAAAAATAGTGTAATAGATTATTAGAAAATTATTATTATAATAAAAGACCTAAATAATATGTTTAAAAATTACCAAAATTAACAAGAGACAAATCATATACGACAGCAAACTAGAGCCTAGAATTTGGATTCAGTTCCTTCACGCCTTTTAAATTTAGCGCAAACTTCCTCTTCTACTATTGTACTGAAAATGTGGCGAACAAAGCAATATTTCTAAAATAAAGTAGTATTTTTGAAATTGCATCTCGGCCTGAATTGTTTACAATTTTTAATCCGAACCTACACTAACCTTTTACAAAAGGCATAAAGAGTTTTGTATTTGCTTACATACGCTATAATTATATATTATTATGAACTTAATTTTTAAAATTATTTAAATTTAAAAGATTTATCTTTACTATTCCTGGGAATAGTATTTTTTTATTTCTTTAGGTCCTCCCCCAAAAAGGGAGGACTGAATTAATTATCAAATTTTTTAAGACTACTATTACTAGAATTTATTTACACTACCACTAAGACTTTATTAACACTAAAGAATTTCTACTCACTATTCGTTTTACAATTCGGTTTAAATAGTAATAACAATAATGATGTATGATGTTGATAACAAATAAAATGGTAGCGTACAACAATAATACATAGATATAGAGATCATTGGTGAGGGGCGTAAATAAAGATGGCGCTAAATAAATATGGCGCATCGTAAACATAAACAACGCCGCTAACAACTAACAAAATTAACAACCATCATCGGAGAGGGGAATTGAAGATGTAGTAAGTATGAAGGTGGTAAGCAATACAATGGGGGGGGGGGCTTTAGAAGAATCAAACTAACACGAGATCACCGTGACCTTGGATGGGGTATTTTTTTACGACCATTTATAAAATCTATTTTTAACTCTCCCTAAGAGAAAGAAGGGTAATTAAAACTGGAAAAGGAGGGAATCTAAAACAAAGCGCCTCCAACTGGATCAAACTAAAAATTAAGGGGGGAAAACAGGGAGTAGTGATACTACATTATCAAAACAGTTTTTGGCTATTCTAAGTTTTCACAATGTTTCACAATGACAATTTTTATTCTAATGATGTTTTTTGAAGGATTTAAATAATCATTATTGATTTTTATAAAGAGTAGATAATCAAATACACATATTTCCAAAAGCATGATCCATAGTATATAAAATTTTAAACTGAGTACAGGTATACTAATAAGGTACAACTTTTTATTGCTACAAAGGCAGATTGGAACCCAAATTAAGGTTGAAAATATCACATCTCCTCATTTGTGTAAAGGCTGGAAATAGCAAATAAATTTTTAATCGCAATTTAACATTTGATTTTTGTGCCACAAGGGATTTTCGACCCCTAAAATCAATTATCCTATCATTTTATCCAATTGTAATTCTATTTTCTTATAAAATAGAAAAAATTGGCTTTGTAGTTAAAGTATTTACCACGAATACACTTAATGCTGATTATTAATCTTTTATTATGGCATTCTTCGGCATGTATATATATAAGTTGTAGGTTACGGCATTGTGCATAATTAATTATTAGCAATGTCGGGATACCAATAAAAATAAAATATATATTTCTCATATAAATAAGATTACGATCATATCATTAAAAACGCTATTTATAATTATCACGAATTAAAAATGCGCACATGCATCAAAAAGGTGTCTGAGTGTACAAAAATCGGAATTCTGCGTTTTAATAATCCCCTGTTTACTTCGGTAATTGGTGGAAAAGTGGTAAAAAAGCATTTGATTCGTGTGAAAATATTCATCGTGTGAAAATATTCATAGATGGTCATACATATAGAACATACATTAAAAGTATATAATAATTTTGTTTGTTAAAAAATGTCTATATTCACGGTTAAAATTAAATTCACATCCAATAAAATAAATGCGATGCATGCAATCATAGGGTATGGCCATCACCCAAAAATTCTTTAATCAACTTCGGGACGTTCATCAATTTGGGCGAGCTGTATTTGGATATCACACTCTACAATGGCAAAATGATTAATAAATCATAATATCAACCAAATAGCCCCTTATGCATCAATTTTATAAATAAACATAAAACTTAGCACTTATAGATATTTTGGTACTTTTGACGAATGAGTTTATGTACCACCTTATCCACATCTATTATCATACAATTTAAATATTATATGGTACCGTTTTATTCACACCCCTTATTATACAATTTGAATGTAACGTAGACATTGGAATATAGAAATTTGAATACAATTACAAAATATATATTACGCTATTTATATACTTACCATTTAGTAATAACGTAGGACATTAACACAAGTTTGCCTCAAAAAGCGTATCGAAATTTTACACTTAGCATCGAATCAAAACTGTTGAAAACGGAAATTTTAATAATTTTAGCAGTCAAATACTGTATGAGCGGAGACAAAAAATCACCCAAAATTGCTTAAGCTAGAGAATTCAGTGGAGTCAAAAGATCCAAACTTCGCCTCTAATTTAATTTAAAGTCATTAAAAAGTTAAAGTTATAATGAGAACACAATGGCCAAATAGATTCAAAATACAATTCCAATTTAAAAAAACAATCTACTAGCCTATGGAGAACCTTTGAATATTAAAAGCAAACTTTTTGTCATTCGGCCAATTAAACATTCTTAAAAATGTCTACCACCACCATATAATACCTTGTAGTGGTCTGATTTTGTGCTTTTTACAAACAAACCTAGGAGGGATTGCATTGTGGGTCTCAACATAGATTCGTTATAATTTGAGTAATGTTCCATGGAACTATCCTAAGGGACGCCATAAAATGCAAAAATTTAGACATATATATTATATATATATATATGCAAAAACCATCTATCTCAAACAAAAAATTTTCCAAGGGTTTACATTTAGCTTGTAATCTGCTAACTAAATGCCATTAAAATGCAGTTAGAACAACATGTAGTTTCAAGTTGTGTATTTTCTTATCTAAAGTCACAAAAAAGTATAGACTAGATGTATTCCAAGCTTATACTATTGTACATACACTGCTCATTTCATATGTTAACATCTAGTTAAATGTATACCATCAAATTCACCATTTTGAATTTAACTCTCTCCCATGTCTTTCTCCAGTGTACCCAATTGTTAAAACCGAAATAGTGAATTATCTTACTAATATTAGTTAATATGCAAAAGAATGTTAATACATGTATTTTATAAAATGCAGAAGACACTAAATTGCTTTAACGTCACATCATCACAGCATTTTTATTTTGTATTTTATGAATTGTGTAAATGATATATATTTCAAAATGCTGTTTTTAATGTTTAACTAGGCCAATATTTTTATATTAAGTATTAAAAGCACGTAATTAACCAAAATTACTACAATCTATATGTCGCTCGCTTAATTATGCTCGATTCAAAATGGCGGAAAAATGGCGCACTCATTTAAAGTTGATGAGCAGTCTGTCTGGTCTACGATGTCAAAAGCTCTACTCATTATAAAGTTAGTTAAAATTTGATTTCAATACCATATTTGTAATTTTGACAAAGTTCATGTTTGTTAAAAAAATAATAAATACCCAAGTCAAATCCTTTAAAATGACCATCGATAGGTCTAGGGCGGAGGCGGCCATTAAAGATGGGTATTGGTTGGCCAAGCCAAAATCGAGCAGGCTGAGTTCGAGGAAAAATTTTGCTACCGTGTGGTGAATCAATGATGACTGTTTATGGAATATTGGAAAAGGATATGCAATTTACGGTTATATACATGGGCGTAATTAAGAAATCCAAAAATTTGTTGATCTCAATGAAAAAATATGGCCAAAATTTCAACAAATGATCATTTTGCCCCCCCCCCCTAAATCATTATTGCCCCCCCCCCTCAATGCTAGCTACGCCCATGGTTATAATCATCTTTCATCTCTGAGAATGTTTTAGTATTTAGTAAACGTAAACAACCAACAATTTTTCGGTCCTTTTTTTAGTCGACCAGTAGGCATAGTCTAAATTTGAAAACAGACCAGAATTTGGTGTTAGTCTTAGTTAAACCAAAGATCGACCAAACCCAGCCATTTTTACAGCACTATTTTGCTTTTTGGTGTATATGCTTATGCTTTGCTCTACTTGAGCCAAATATATTTAACACAAAATAATTATTTCGAGGAAATCCATCCCTTCTTATAAATACCCAATGCAAATAGATAGGGATGGACGGACGGACAGACGGACGGACAACAAAAAACGAGCCCATAAATTGCATAGCAATTAATAATAAATGTGATGTTATTGTATAATATATCGCGAAAGCATATTTAATCCGTACAAACAAAATTCCTTGTTGGTAAGACTTGTATCCTTTTTCAGTACTAGGGTATTGCTATGTAAGGTTAGAACCATAAAATTACTTTTTCATATAACTCTTTGTGTAACATTAAAAGCAATTCCTTGCCAACCAATCTATCAGTTTGTAGCAATTGTCAAAATAAGAGACATTGACAATAAAGTTAATAACATGAATTCAATGTTATCCCATTACCTGGGTACACATAATCGTAAGATTTCTAATATATATCAAATTGTCATGAAAAAGACAGATTCATTTTAGCTAAAATTAATTACAAAAAGATATATGTAAAACTGTAAATAAATATAAAATTATACCAGTATTTATTAATAAAAAAACAAGAGGATAATGACTATGGGGCTTGCTAGGAAGTTGATAACAATATGTACCTGCAAATGCAAATTCACATAGGGGATTTAATATTAGAGAATGTTAAATTTAACGCGAAAAATCTTTTCATACCTTTATTAAAAAGGTGAATGCCTTTAAAAAATATAAGACAATCCCACTTTTTTCGATAAATTTTTGCAAGCCTTTAATGACACTTTAAAATTTTTTAAACTATTAAATAAAATGCAAATCAGTGATACAACCTCACGATGAAACAAATTCAAATATGCTAGACACAATAAGGCCAACGCCTTAATTCAAAGTGCCCTGAAGAGAGCAAAGATTCCATCCATCTTGGAGCCATCGGACCCCGCCTTGGAGGGACGTATGCGTCCTGATGGATCTTCTTTAATCCCATGGAGCAATGGTCTTCACCTTAAATGGGACTTCACATGTATTGACCTATTTGCCCCCTCTAACTGCAACAATGATTCTTTAGCTGTTGCAGAGGGGCGGAAAACCAATAAATACAAAGCCCTATTATCCTCAAATATTTTTATTCCATTGGTTGCTTCGTGTTCAGGCACCTTTGGCAAACAGGCCTTAGCTTTTTTTAAAGAGGTTGGAAGACGTTCTCCCCCGTCTAAACATTCGGTACCCTTTTTACTAAAACAAAGACTTGGTATTCTTATAGCCAAGTACAACTTTAAATCGTTCGCGGATTCTTGGCCAATTTTGGAAGATCCCCTCGATGATGATATATCCGAATAGTGTATTATTTTATTCGCCGCATTTTGCCTTTTATATTTCATGTATTTATATTATATTACTGTCAGTGGATTTTTAACAAATAAACTTTAACAAAAAAAAAAAAAAAAAAAAAAAAAAAAAAGATATTAAGAAAAAGGGAGAAGAGTTTGATAAATTATCCCAAAAATTCACTTCGCTTTTTTTCGCTTCGCGCGTCATCACAATTCAAAATAATAAATCATCACTAGAATGTTAGTTTTACAAACAGCTAAAGCCGTAATTACTAGTTTTACCTTAATTAGTCATTTTAAACGGCTTGATAAAAATCATGATCAATCCTCCACAATTAGCCAAAAATTGCATTATTTGACTAAATTTAGAAAAACACCTTAATTAATATGAAAACAAGCAAAGCCTTTGATATCACAGATTTACAATTTTAACAAATAATATTAAAGATAATAAGCATGGGTTGGGGTTAGAGACTAATTAGGTTGAAACTTACGGTAACTTTACTGTATCTACGCAAAAATTGAATGCTATAGGGTTTTGTGAAGGAAAAATCCAAGGCTTTTAGGATGGCAATTTCCATGGTCAATATGTCAGCTATGGTGTATGTATTTTTGGTTACATGCACAAAGTCACGAACCTCCATGATGTATAATTCTTCAAATTTGCAGGCTATGAACATTGCAGTTACTCCAACTAATTGAAGCGTCTTTTTGTGCACCGTTTCGCACACCTTCAGTGAATTAAGAAAAAATTGTAGTTAATAATGCTTTTGTGTAAGTAAAAAGTCAAATGATTTGTTACATTAACAATTTTATCTAATGGATTCATTTATATTTTGGTTTCAAAGTATTTACTATCAATAAGGACTAGGCATTTGCATTACCATAACTGAATTACAAAACTAAGTAAATTATTTAGAAAACCTCTTTCAAAACTAGTTTAAAGTGAATTTAACACTAATGATCTAAAAATGTTATGCTAAAGTCAAAAATGTTTACTACAAATTTTATTTAAAATGTATATCACCTGCAAATATCTGTCAATAATATCAACAGTAAGGTAAAGAGTTTCAGGCAATAGTTTGTAATGTTGATGTATTTGAATAATCCAATCTATCAATATCACTCTCATGTGGACATTAACATTTGGGCTTAAAATTTGATCCACTGAAATTTTTTTCTTTTTAAAATTTATATAAAATATAGGTTATTTCAAATATCACATGAAAATTAATAGCTAGCATATCAAATAATAATGAACCAATACTAAAAAATTTACAACAAACATGAAGATTTATAATATTAAATTAAAATACCTCAATTTGGCACATATAGTTATAAATATCTTTTATATAGGCTGAGCATTGAAATTCATCATGCACATCCTTAATATCAACATCCACAATCACATCTTTTAAAGTAAGTGATGAGAATGATTTAACAGGGCTAATAATAGTTGCTAATATATTATTTTTGTTTTTTCCTTGGTCAGTGGAATCCTTAAATTCTGAATAAGAACAATAATTTAAATTTACTTGTTTTAATGATGATAGGGCATCAGTATACTCATCTGCTGTATTTGACGAAGAATCATCAATATCAGGTTTTATAGTTTTTAATATCTTTTTATGTGAAGTTTTAAATTTTTTAACAGCTTTAGATGAAAGCATATTTCTTCCTGTTGCTGATAACTGATTTTTTTTAGCCATTGTAACTTTTTTCAATTTAGAATCCTTAACATCCTTAATTTTTGACAACTCTGCCTTTTTACGATTTAGGCTTGTTTTTTTAGCTGCAGCAATTCTAGCTGTTGTAATGATATTACTTTTAACCTTAATTTCAATATCCTTAGTTAATTTTTGATTATCAGATTTAAGGTTGCCTTTTGCAATTACATTATTTTCACATTTAATATTATCATCTTTAGTTCTCAAAGGTCTTCTCTTCTCCGGCATTACCACTAAAGGCATGGCAAATAAATCTTTTTCCTTACCACCCTAAATAGTATAGATGGATTATATCAATCTTATGTATATGTTAATATATAATGAAAACAGAAATATATTATATATCATATTTAGCATACTTTCATTCTAGCGTAGGTTAAATCATTCTTGCCATCATTAAAATTTCTAGTTGGTAAATTTTGCTTGGATATGTTAGTAATATTATTTAGAGCCATTAATCCTCACTAAATAGAATTACAAATTTATCTCAAATTTAAAAATCTCGCTAAACGGTAATTGGCTGACACACAGTTGGTATAAACCACGACAAAAATTGAAAAATAAATAATTCGCTTGCGTTTTTGATCATCTTATTAAATATAATAAAATATTTTTGTTCTATAGTAATACATTTGCTAAATAAAATTAAATTTTTTATCGGTTTTTATAAATCAAATCAATTTTTGATGAGTCATCTTAAAGTTTAGTTTTTAATCATTCATAATCTTTATTCAGGACATTACATTATAGCAGTAATTTAAACTTAGCATGGAAGGTTATCTTATACAAAGTATCAAAAAAAATTTAAACATGTCAAATTGAAAGCAGTAAAAATCACTTTATACCTATAACAAGCAGTTAACTCGTTGCTCGTTTCAAATATATGGTCGCTACACTAACTTTGATTTTGTAATATTAGCTGTCATTACATAAGTCGTTTTGTTGATTTATAAGCTTCCTAATTCAAAATTATTTCATATTTATTATAATTCGTGTATCTAATGTGGGTTTTTGATAAAAATGCCTTTAATAACATTTATAAATTAACAAATTAAGTTGTTACACCCAAAAGTGCATGTTACAGCTTGCTAATCCAAAAATATTTTAATCCATGTGATCCAAGTTCTTAAGAAACTTTATATATATTCGAATTAAACTTAAAATATAGCGGGTTTAACTATCTGATAAAAAAAATTGTGTCCTTAAATCCCAGCGTTATAACACATAATCATTTTGTCCTTCTGATACTGCGTCTCGCTTTTAAAATATGCTAGCGACCAGATACACAAGGAATCTAATTGAAAAAGATTTCAGATAAGTAGACATCAAGATCGCGGATTCCCTTCCCCAAGCACACATGTCCTTCCCATTCTCTCTAAGTCCTCCCCCCCCCCAGAAGGATACATCATTTTTTATTTATTTATTTTTATTTTTTTTAAATGTATATAATGTTTATTTGAACGTAAGAACATTATAAAAACGAAGTGTCAAAATTCGAAAAATATAGCGGATGTAAAACAAAATAAAAATATTATGATTCAAAAATGTCGCATGTGTCATCTTGTAAAAGTGGCCAACTGTCGGCCAGGGATTTAAAATTGTACTTAGCTATAAAAATACCAATTTTTTGTTTTAGTAAAAAATTAGTGGAATATTTAGAGGGCGGGCAGCGACGGCTGATTTCTTTAAAAAGCTTAATGGCGGCCGGACCAAAAGTCCCAGAACACGAGGCAACGATAGGGGTAAAGATATTAGATGGTAGGAGGGCCTGGTATTTAACCGTTTTGCGGTGTTCGGCGAGAGTCAAAGCGTTGTAGTTTTGGTTAGAGGGGGCGAAAATGTCTATGCAGGTGAAATCCCATTTAAGGGGTAGACTATTTTGCCAAGGGATAAGGGTAGAGCCGTCTGGTCGCATCCTTCCCTCCAACGAAGGGTCTGACGGCTCTAAAACGGAGGGAATGTTGGCTTTTTTAAAAGCGGCTTCGATAAGGCTATTCACCTTTTCGTGCCTTATGTATTTAAATTTATTGTAAAGGCAGTGTAGGGGATGCCTTGCATAAATGTCTATGCTCTGGGAGCAGTTGCGGCAGGAATATTCCTTTGAATAGGGAATTCCTAGTCTGAGGGCGATAGCGTATGTTAGCTCTGGGTCCTCCAACATCAATCCAGAAAGTGAGCTAGGATAAGCTTCAAGCCACTCTTGATCCGATCCGTCAAAAACTAAAGATTTAAGGTTGAAGTGCTGGCGGGCGTCGCAACTCGATAAGAGGTAATCAACGATGCGCGATACGAGGCCAGCATCCGTAACTCATCCACTGGAACATTTTGTCAGTGATGGCGAAGCAGTGGCGTAAATGCGGGGGGGGGGGCGGGAAATTCCCCCCCCCTCCCGGGTAATAAATATTTTGTATCTAAAGTCTATATTTTATAGTTGTGCAACGTAACTGACCAAGTAAGACACTTATTAATTGCTATGCAATTTATTGGAATTAGCTTCAACTCCAGATGAAGTACTTGAGATATTATCGCTGGGAAAAAGAAAATATAAAATTATTTTATAATGACTTTCTTTTTTTAATTTTAATGTTGAAATAAAAATGCTATAAAAAGGGCCGATACATATATCGATTTTTTGACATAATATTTCTTAAATAAAAGCTAATAGGTAAAGAAGAGTTGTGATGTTGGGCAAAGATTACAATATTTTATAATCTGATAGGGCGTCTAAGGGATTCTTTGGACGAAATCCTTCTATAATTTATTTTTATTCGCGTTTCTGGCAAAACAATCAAAGAAAGGAAATATTATTTGGAAATTTGCCAAAACTTGTTTCTTGTCCAAAAACCGTTCATTTTCTTTGCATATCTAGGTTTCTTAAGTTCAAAATCATACAACTTAGCCTTAGGTTCGACTACCATTACTAAAGTCTCTGCTAATTGTCTGACTTGCTGAAGATTTAGGTCCTTTTTTTGCAATTGCTTGCATAATATATTCAGATTGTCGTAGAGAAGTCAGCGAAGTTGCAGCTTCTGTTGCAACATCGTGATCATACCAGCTTGAATTTCTCCTTATTTGGTTTCTTTTCCATTCCTGACAACATTTCAATTTAAACTTCATGATGTTTGAATAGATTAAATGGATTGCCACTTTTATTAGCGATTCATGGAGAATTAGAAAGCTTAAAGACCGTACATTAGTCTAAGAAATTTAGTATAATTCAAGACCAGTAAAATACAATTTATTCTTGTCTTTTGCGCTGTCTTACGTGTCGTAACGCCCCACATCCATAATTTTCATTTATTGTCGCGTTTATAATATTACGCATAATACATATTTACCTAAGTGTGTAATATTTCTAAAATAGTTTTATTAGAACATTATAACCTTAAATAAGGGTTTTAAACGTTTATTTGGCTTATATATGGTTTTATCGTGAAGTGCCCTTGTAAATTTTTTTTCCATGTAGATCGTTTCTTAAAAGATAGAAGGACTCGAGTGACCGGGAATTACCAATTTTTTCTTTTTTAACTATTTTCATTAACATTTTTATTGCCATATCGATAAAAAAATTAAACAAAAAAAATAAAAAAAATTTACGGGCCCGGGCCGGGCTTAGTATAAAATTATCGCCCCGGGTTTATACTTTAATATTTTGACGGGCCCGGGCAGGGCCGGCTTTTAAATTTTTATTACGGGCGGGCCGACTTCTAAACAGGCCCGTTGCAGGTCTCTAATCACTATATCTCATTTTAAACTCGCGCAGATAGAGAGCGTGGATGGGTTAGTTTGGTTCTACTCCCTCGTCCATCTATGCTTCGCCACAGGCGCGTAGCCAACATTTTCTCCGGTGGGGGATATTTTAAAAATTTTGTTATGACATTTTTATTTCAACATCAAAATTATAAAATCTGGTATAAAACATAAAGAAAGTCACTATAAAATAAGTTCACATTTTCTTTTTCCCGCGTCATACGCAAACGTTTCGCCATCTCCTCCTTTGCTTTGCCACCATTTTAATTAATTAGGTTAGATATAAAATGAGAAAACAGTGATAAGAGTAACTTGAGGAAATAATTTAGAATTTGTTTTTAAATATGTTAATGATAATGAATATATAAATTTTGGCATTTGGCCGGGGTCAAATAAAGTATAAGTTAGCAACGGTCAGAGTTGATTTAAAGGGAATTATTTAGCCAGTTTCGCATTCATCCGAACAACCTAGACAAATTGCCAAAATAAGTTTATTAATAAGAGTAATCAGTTAGGCACAAAAACAATAATAGAATTTGAGCTTAAGCGAGGTCGAAAAAAGTAAAGCCAATCAGCGGTCAATTAAATAAATGTCTTTAACAGAAGCATAAGTCCACGCCATTAAAACCCGTATAAGTTTCCACGGCAATTATTGAAAAATTACAAGTTGGACAGGATGGGTAGGACGGATAACCGAAAGAGAGCCCATAAATTGCATAGCAATTAACATAAATAATAATTAATTCACTCAATATTGCTAGAGGGTTTTTAATGGGAAGGCAAATATGGGTAGCTGCACCTGTCCAAATCCAAAAATTCCTGGTGGAAAGAACATTTTTTGCCCTACTTAAACTGCCCCTCTCCAATTTAAATTAGCTTCGCCCATGGGATCACGTGTATAAATTATCTTTAACATTTATAATGCGTTTTGGGCTATTGATAAATTAATGAACTAGGATGGAAACAAAATTTAACTTTCCTTGTTAATTTAATATACATAAAATAATTACAAATTAGAACAATATTAAAACACCTTCTTTTATACTCTAATTAATTTTTTAACGGGCTTTTAACGGGCTTTATGTATAACTAGGCCCGGCCCGAGCCTGTTACGTTATATATCGGCCCGTCCCGGCCCGGCCCGTTGTTTTATTTTTAAGCAAATACCCGGCCCGGCCCGCGGGCCGAGCTTTTAGGCCCGTCCGCGGGCCGGGCCGGGCCATGCAGGTCTCTAGTGATCTCACTGCCCTTCTTGAATTTTTAGGTTTTGTATAGCTTTTTAAACACCCACGTCAATATTTATCACTTTGTTATCTTAAGATATTGTAATCACTAGCGTATTTATATTTTCATCTTTCTTTCAAGATAATATAATATTTACGTGTGCTTACTAAATCAAAAAAAAACTCTGTGAAGAATAGGAGGGTTCGCTTTTTAGGGACCACCATTTCTAAATATAGACGCCTATGGGCCATGTTAAGATTTGAAATGTCTCTATTTTTTAGCTAAATTTCCTCTACTTTAAAATTGCCATTTAATTTCTAAATGTGATTCGCTTATTTCTTATAATATATTAATTTGGGTGGCCCGTCAACATGCCGAAAACCATCTTGCCGAATTAAATGTCCCCTAATTAGAAAATGTTCCTGAACAAAAAAGGCATATTAATCATTCAATTTCGGATTAAAGTTTAATTTAGGTATTTTAGAAGATTTTTACCCTCATATTCAATATTTTTCAAGGATAGATTATCGGGATTGGGTCCCGATAATCTATCCTTGAAAAATATAATTTAGGTATTTCCTATAATGAAATTGATAATTATTATAAAAGGTCCTCAATTTAGGACCTTTTTTATGATTATGGGGAGATGTTCGTTAATGTCCCAGGGTGAATTCGGCAAGATTGTTTTCGGGGAGTTGATAGGGCACCATTAATTTACATGTATAAATTTAGCTCATTCGGTTTAGTGGTAAAAAGATAACTATGTTCTAATACTAAATTAAAATAAGAAGTTCTATTACAAAAATCATGTTAATTTTAATCAAATTATGCTGATTAAATGTGTATTTAAAATAGATTTGATTACAACTTTTGACCAACCATATAGTCGATGAATCTTCTACTCATTTATAATTTTAATTTATTCTTAACGGTAATATCAGGTAAACTTCATTTATTTTTATAATTTACTAAACATTTGCCTAATTTAACTTTAATTAGTTAATGTCTTAAACAAAAATCGTGAAATTATATCAAAATCTTCAAAAATTGGGCAAAATGATTTGAATAGGAACATCGTTAATCAGGCATCAAAGCATTTGAAATCAAAGAAACTCGATAAATCCAAATCTCTTAAATTAGTAAATAAAAGACCAAAATATAATATGAATAGAAAACAATACAAAAGAAGTAAGAGATTTATACGTGAAAGTTTTGTCTCAAATGACTTTAACGATCAAAAATATAACCTAAATAGGCCAACTTTGTTGAATGAAACTTTTTTAAGCAACCGAGGCTCTAAGAAAAAAGATGGGCGACATAAGAAATATAAGATGTCAAATAACAAAATTTACAAGGCAACGAATGGCACGAAACATGGAATAAATTTGGATTTACATAACGATAAAGCCTATACAAAATTTGATTATAATCAAGGATATAATGTTTCTTCAACACTTAGTACCGTAGCAAATCAAATGAAGAAGGGGAGGGGGAAAAAAGTGTTGAGAAATCCGTTCTTATCTCACTTAAAGATAAGTCGATGCATAAAAATTGACAATCGATGCTTTTATCTTATTGATACCAAAGGATCCTCGAAGAAGTTTATTAACACGCTCATAAGCAGTAGACTAGAAGACTCGGAATATATCAACAGTTCGTTCGGAATTAATGAATCCAACCTTCAATCAAGTAGAGCATTGATCAAAGAAACACTTACTACTTTGAAAAATCCTCTATTACATATGGCAAATAACAACACTTCATCTAATGTGTCATCCGCTAAAACTTATGAAAAGTCCACTAATCTAACACCAATATATGAGAAACACTTTTATAGAAAGCATAACATTTTTGGTGATAAAGCATTAGAGTTTTTAAAACAAAGATTATTGGGACAAAATAGACGTAAAAGAGATTATGATGATACAAAAGATATGGAAGATCTCAATGACGCAGATTTTGTAGACTTTGCTGGTGAAGAGGAGGATAGGTATCTTACAGGAGATTTTGAGGATAATCGACCTAATCTTCCTATACTTAAAACTTTTAATCCAAGGAGTTCTTTATCTTCTTTAAATAATTTACCTCCTAGCCTAAGTACTCCGCCAAACTTTAGTTTGCAGCAATATATAACATCAACATTACAGCCGTTTATTATAAGGAGTCAGAAAAAGACACTAAATATGGGTGAGGAACTCAATTTTATATTATACTTAACAGCCTCATTATATTAAAATCATCTATTTTCATCACTTATATTAGATGCTATAGACTTAACAACCAAAAGTCCCAGCCAAACGATGTCAAATGCTACTAAACTAATTCTTAAACAAAAACAAATGGCTGGAAGGCAGGCACAGAGCTTAAAAATGGGAGACACCTTTGACGAACATCTTTCATCGCTAGATGACGTGGGGGATCTTATAGGCAATGAGCTTGCCAACAACGATTTAGATGACATTAAATTAAATGGACGGAAGCTTAAAAATAATAAGGATATTATTGATGACCTAAAGGTGGGGAAATTTGAAAAGGGCGTAAAATCTCTAAAAAGGGTAAGGCTTATAGAAGATGATGACAGCGATATTGATGACGATAACGAAGATGTAAAAAGTCTATTGAAAAAATCAAAACTTAAAAGAAAAGAATCTGGATATAAGGGTAAAATTTATTCACCTTTAATTAATTATTTAAGAAAAGCTTTGGCGCGAAGGAATTGTTCCTTTAAATAATTATAAAGGTTTGTTGCAAACACCCTGCATGTCATATTTAAAACTAGAACTTTATACGATTTAATATTCTGAAGATTTTGCAATTTTATGACTAATAAATAGAAATCGCTATTATCCCAATTTCTATTTAATTACATTTAAAACAATTTATAAACCTCGTCGTATTTTTTTGACAAATGGAACAGCTTCTGCCATGATTAAGAAAGAAAAAAGAATTCGAGAATTGAAAAAAAAATTAGCGGCACTCGTCAAAAGTAAGAAAAGCGAGACCGATGATGAAGTCACAGATGATGATGACGACGATGATGACTACTTAGACGATGACGACTTGAATGCTCAGGTCAATCAAAAGGTGCAAGCTAGCCCTCTTAAAGCCTCCCCATTAATAAATAACAATGACGTTACGAGTATGCCAGCCGATAAGAAGACGGGAGTTTTGCTGGTAAACGGCTAGAAATTTATTTTTATATAAATCATAATATTAAAATCTTTTGTTGTCAATATGGTTCTTGGTAATAAACTTTAGCTTTAAAATGTACTTTAAGGGATATATATAGCAATGTTCAATCCGTGATATAAGATAGTAGTTGCTCTGATTTAAAACACCATTTTTCCCGATTTAATGGGCCTATGTGGCCCCAAATATTGGAAGCCCTCCTCATTTTCAATCCGACGAGACCATTCATAAAATGAAATAAACAATAAGGCTTTTTTTGCAAACATTAAAGTTAAAACTAAATTCTTAACTCTGCCCAGAGCCTTATATTAATCGATCGCATTAGTCGTTTTAGTTATATAGCCATTGTTTGACGACACTAGACGGAAAGGTCCACATTCAAAATTGTTTTACCGGGCAACAACGCTTCAGCCCTTCGAGCCCCAAACGACGACGACGACGATGATGATGACGATGATGATGATGACAAGATGGTGGCTGTTAGATCTTTATCTAAAGCTCAAGCCCTACCCACGGCTATTAGTGATGACACTGATGATATCAAGGATGATGATGACGATGATGATGACGACGACGATGATGATCTCACCCTCGAAGATAAGAAGAAGAGTCGTAGGAATAAACGACGATTGGGTGCTGTAGATGATTGGAGCGACGACGACCTAACATTCGATACGGATTTTGACGATTATAAAGACCCCGAGGTTAAAACTAAGAGGAGAAACGTTTTGAATTTGTTACCAGCCGCCCTCACCAAAGGTAAATCTAAAAGCGAGGATGATTATGATTACCAAGAAGGTATTGACCTGGCTTTAAAGAAGCGGCGGAGAAAAAGGACGATTGATTCCTTTATTCCTTCACAAATCAAACACTCGGCTCCTTATAAAAGGGATAGCGAGCTATCTAATAAAAAGATCCAAAAGAGAGCCTTAAAAAGTTCAATCAATTATGGCTTCAAGGATCCCGATGCTTGGTTATTGGTCGGGACCAAGACTAAAAGTCGTGGTAGTAGCGAGGTTAGAAACAAAAGGTCAGCATCTCAAGACCTGCAAGAAGTATTATTGAAAGCACAAAGTGAGAGACTCAATTCCGAAGATTCTGACGATAGTTCATCAAATTCACAAAGCTCCCCAGCAGATGATGCTGATGATGACGGTGATGACGTAAGTGATAATGGTAGCATATGGGTAATTCCTGATGATAGCATCACTATTTATTCCTGAATAATACGCGTAAATGTAAATAAATGTTTTCACATCCCATTAAAAATTATCGCAAACTATCCTATAAATTATGGTATAACCTTACTCTCAATATGAATAGGTTTGCATGTAAAAACCCGTCAATAAAGTGCAATGCTGATTGTAATTATTAGTTGGTAATTTAATTAGTTATCTCAGACATTGAATAAGAATTTCTAAATTAAAGTTAATAAACTATTTTATATAAACTATAATAATTTTGTTTTTAAGCAATTCTCCAGGTTCCAGCATTAGCTGATATCCCAAGGGAGAACTAGGTAATAAGTATCTTTTATAGCGATATTTAAATTCTTTAGTCATAAAATTCGCGAAAACGTACCTGTTTTCATTATTTACTATATTATTCTTAAATATTGTGAACAAAATTTATGTAAATTTATTTCTCCCTGCCCTGCTCTTTTAAAGGTCTTAATGCTAAATTTTGTATTCAAATGCGCAAATGATTATTGGGCCAATAATTAAAAAGGGATTATCACCGAGTTTATAAAGGCCTTTTAGATTATTGAGACCAAAATCTCGTGTTTAAACGAATTTTATATTTGCATCTCTTGCGTGTTCCAATAACTATGGGCCTGAGGGTACACATAATTGATACAATTTAAATTCATTTTATAATCACTTTTTTTCTTGGAACATTCTAAGCATTTATATGGAAGTTAAGACATACCACAAATCCTTATTAACGAACTTATAAAAATTTAAACATTTTTTCCACTATTAAATATAGCTTGTCATTTTTATACCTTCAAATAAGATATCTATTTAAATTGAGCACAAGGTTTGCTGTTGGCATCTCAATGAAACATATCTGCCGTGTTACATATAAATAACGATGTTTTACCCTTTTTGGTCCAAGGTAGCATACACCATGTTTCAAAAAAACAGCACACAAGCTTATAAGGCGGTCTCGAAACAAACTAAACGCAACAATCAAACTTTCTTTTCTTTCAAATTGAGAGTTCTCGCTTATTAATTAGATGGATAAACATTTAAAATATGAACCTTATCAGGTCAGGACTTTTACTATGAAAATTGAAATATTCAAAACAGGCTCGAAGCCTCAATAAAATTTTTTTTTAAATTTATGAAAAAAGATGAAACAGGAGTTGGATATTATACGTATTACTTTATTTAGCTACAATACTAAATTTATGCTCTTTTTCAAAATATTTAAATCGTCTATCATAACTGACTTTTATGTATAATAAACATTGAAAATGGGTATGTCGAGCTTTAATTAGACAAGGAGAAGACTGCGAAGTGCCTCGGTCGATACGTAAATTAGATTTGGGTACATCCAGTAAAGTTTATGTATTCATGAATCAGAAATTCGGATCATATGAAATATTTAATTTGTACTTATAAACATATGGATATTATAATATATTTTAATTATATAGTATCAAATATTTTAAATTTAATTGTTAATAATGAATAGTTAATAATTAATGAACATGTATTATTATCAATTGGTTTAATGTGTATATATAGCATAATTATAGTTAGAGTAAGGCTATAAAACGTTTATAACTATATTTAATGTTATATAAAACATTTCAATTACATTGTAACAAATCAATTAGATTTAACTGATAATAATAGTAATAGTTAATAATTAATGAACATGTGTTAATATCAATTGGTTCAATTTGTATATATAGCATATGTAAAGCGAAAGTAATGCTATAAAACGTTATACATTTTATATCTGTTGTAATATGTATCTTATATAACAAACATATAACAATAGTTAATGATATATATAAAATGAATAGATAGTATCACTTGTAGAATTTGTTTTCAATAATCTTTATTTTAGCAACAAAATTACCATTATTGGAAACAAATTCTATAAATTTCAAAGGATTGGTATTACATAATTATATTATCACTTGTGCATATTCTATCTGTTGCAATACTTTATAATAATATTAGGGAAACAGGCTTCTAAGGCCCCGATGTTTGCCCGTTCGAAATCAACCTGTGCATAGTTTGGGGCGAAAACTAGCTGCAAAGCACAAATCTGAATAAATTTCCTAAACATTTTCTTATATGTATCTTCTGTTTTATCAGGCAGAAGTGTATATACTACTGGAACCATATGCTCCCGGTAATAGGAATGAATGGTATAAATCTAAAAACAACGTTACGGATATTTTATAAAAATGTAAATACTTGAGTAAAATGTTGGGGGCAACATTTAAACGTACCGTCATAATAAATATTTTTAGATTCACACATTATCTTTAACAGGTGAGCTGTCCCAAAAATAAAAATCCTATTGTCCTCGTTCCACAGCAAAAAGTTATCGCCATATGAGTTTTTAAATGATGGAGCTTAAGGATAATATCGTCATTATCCCTAGGCATGTCGTACCTCAATGGATCTATTTTTTCAGTTTTTTTACAGACCTTAAAAGTGGGGTGAAGTTGGGATGGCCCCTGAGGTCAGGATTTACCCTAAGCCTCTCCGCTATTACTTTGTAATATAATCTGCTGATCCTTTCTTTAGGGTCATTCAAAAGAGATATTGTTATCAATTGTCAATGGAAGGTAGAGAGGCTGGTCCTATAAAAAATATATAATTCACAATATATTTAAATACTTTGGAATGTGAGAATAGGTAAGTTTTGGGCAATTGTATGGCTGGTCACAGAGGCTGTTCCTATAAAAAATATGTAATTCACAATATATTTAAATACTTTGGAATGTGAGAATAGGTAAGTTTTGGGCACTTGTATGGCTGGTCACAGAGGCTGGTCCTATAAAATATATATAATTCACAATATATTTAAATACTTGAGCATGAGATCATAGGTAAGCTTTAGGCAATTGTATGGCTGGTCACAGAGGCTGTTCCTTTAGATGGGGGTGTTGATGCTGATAAAGAGCATTTACTTGAATCATGTTGATTTGTAAGAAAAAAGGAACCATTTGACATGGTTCCTTTTCCCTTACAAGTGTAATTTCTACACTTATAATATACTTTATGCTCAGTCTCATTAACCTGAGCATATTCATGATTATTATAAATTAAGATTCTTTTTTTCTGTCTTGAGAGTGTCCAGGAGATCATTATTTTATTATAATTAAATCGAATGTATATGAATAGGAAATGTTTGATTGGCAGCGAACCGAGTTATAAATTAACAATGAAAAATTATGCATATTAAAATCTTTATGAGGTTACTTTTTTAATCCAATATTCATTAATAATGTATATTATAATAAGGCGTTAAATATACAAACAAAAATAAATTGATTATAAATTGTCATAATTCCAATCCGAGTTTTTATGTCTTGTTTGTATGGTTGGCAATCAAGTTTGGCAATCATCCGAGTTTTTATGTCTTGTTTGTATGGTTGGCAATCAAGTTTGGCAATCGAAGTTTTGACCCGAAGGGCATTTTACCGGTTGCCCCAAAACGGTAAATTAGCGAATTGTAAAATGTTAATGATAATGCCTCGAGTGACAATTAAATTATCGCTAATTGGTTTTATCGTATATCTTCGTTGTATACACAATTATCATTCTTTCTATTTTATATCCCTTCATAACGTTGATTATAATATTATTCTGCGCTTAACACTTAAGGGCTTCTTAATATCGGATTTTGCTGCGCAGCAAAAATCGTCGGGGTTATAACATAACCATGTCTTAACTTCGAATTCACAGCCGATTTACATTTAAGACGCATAACATAACAGTGATTTTGTAAGATGCACAATTTTTTCTAAGCCTAAATATTGTATGTTTTTGAATTTTTAGGTATCTGGATTTAATTTCAAGAGTTTAAATAGACAAAAAAAACTTTTTAACTATCAAAAAACAAAATATTAATAATTACAACCTAGTTTGACCCATGAAACTGAATCGGATATTTAGACAAATATAAATTCGCGCAATTAGAATTTGAAGCCGATATTAAGATAAGCCCTAAGAATTAAAATTTTGTCAAATGTTTAGTGAGGGATAAAAGGATGACTTCATAAATTTTTTCTATATTTTTATACTTATATTTTTTTTGTATTTACTGTACTACAGCAAGCCTATAAAAAACATTATTTGTCTAAATCTAACGTAATCGGTAGTTTTGATAAATATATATTTATTGTCATCTTTTACATAATATATTAACGATAATTATTAGCAGAGATAACATAGGTTGAGAATACTTTAAAACTTGTTAAATTTCATTGGCAAAATACTAACAGCTAATTGTAATCAATATTTATTATAATAATAATAATAAGCAAACGAATTCAGTCAATATGTGGTGAACATATCTATTCAGGGCAACAACGTTCTAATATTTGTATAATTTTTATCGTGCTTAATAATAGGTAACTACATTTTAATATATACGAATACAATCTCAGAATGTTGGTATAGGATAGGCTAACTAAGGTCTTCGGCAAATATGTACAAATAGATTTAAAATAATTTTCCATTTCCATCCAAATACACCCGAGATTCGTCTATTGTTAATTGTCATATAATACATTTCCATCAATTTTTAGGGATCTAGTTAGGTATAAAAAATAAGTTTAATGTTAATAAAACGAAAATAATTCAGCATAATAATGTCGATCTTGATGAGACTAAATGAAAAAGTTAATCAATAGCAGAGACCAGAAAAGCCCGGCCCGCTGCCCGAACCTGCCCGCCCGGCCCACTGCCCGAGCCTGTCCACCTGGCCCACGTGCCTAGGCCGGGCAACTGTCGTAAATTTTGAATTTTGGCAGGCCTGGGCCGGTACCATAACAAGATTTGTGCAATTCGGGCTTAATGTTGTTTTCAAAATAATGTATTATATTGTTTTTGTGTATAATTTGTCTCTTTTTAATTTGATTTTATAATGTTTGTTAATCCTAGTTTTTAGTCAAAAAAAATATCAAAAATTAAGAAAAAAGGTAACGATATTAGTGTTAAATTTTTTAAAACACACCATTTCGGGCCGGGCAGTTCGGGCAGCTTTGTAATTCAGGCATGGCCGGGCGAACACATAGAAGGGTCTGGGCGAGCAGATCAATAAAATCGGGGCAGAAAAATTCTAACAAATCTGACCTCTGATCAATAGACATTAAACCTTAATCTATTGGTCTGCAACTTACGATCTAATGACTATTATTAAATTTGCGAGCATCTATTAATGAACATCAAATATTTTGGTCTTTAATATGTTAAGTTTATAATCTTTAGAAAATAAAAATGATTGTTTTGATATAGATTGCAAATTTAATTTTCTAATTTTTCTTCACCTTTATTATAACTTCACCAAACACAAAAGCTTGAGGTTAAAAGGGTAAATTTGCATGCTTTTATAAAAATCATACTTATTTGGTTTAAAGTATGTTTTATTAATTCAGCGTTGTCTAAATCAGGCCTCTATTATATAGTTAAAACTATTAATATAAATCTAATAAGCGATTGAATCATAATATTTATAAATTTCTTTCAAATGTGATATATTTTTATGAAAGAAAAATCGCTTAAAGCACAATTAACTCGTTGCTAAAGATTAAAGTCGCGAGAGTTTTTAACTAACAAAATTAATACATAGTTAATTGTAAAACTCAACTAAAATGTGATAGAAAGTAGTTCCTACCTTATACAAAATATATAATGTTAAAAATTAATAAATTTAAATCAAAAAGTTTATTTACCATGAATTTATTTAAGATAATGGTAAAGGAATGAATTTTGGCAGAAATTTCCGATTATAGGGTGATAATCGCTTGGACCTTTGCCCGAAGTATCAAATTTTCCAAAGTGTGGCGATATTTTAAGAAATGTCATTCTTCTTTCCCTACAAAATTTTTCAGCTTTTTTATTTAAAATTCGGAAATTTGCTAGTAAATTTGAACAATAATTTCTCCTTTTTATAAGAATGAGTCGAAATATTTATATTATGTCGCTTCCCCTAACATCCTACATTAAAACAAGGCCAGAAGGTCAACAAATATTGGTTTTGAGAATGGCCTTTTTATTAAATAACAAACCCTAACCGTGTCCAGCGAGGAAGTGTTATATATTAACAAAGGATCATTCCTAGGCTATAAAATTTATTTTTACTTTAAACTGATGAGCTAAGGGCTAGTTATGATAGTTAATACCCAATTTAATATAGGTAAAATCTACATTGATCCAATTAATAATGTCCATGTCCCCCTTTTATTAAAATGATAGGTCATTTATTAATTAATTGAGCTACTAAGTCTAATTAAGTTGCCAAAACTATATTAAAAAGTGTAAACTTAAAAATTACATGTGTTTAGATTAAAATATTTATTTTTTACTCATACTATTATTATAAATGGTTGCATATGTTTTCAACTTAATTTTAAATCTTCATTTCCCTAGCCTTAACAAAATAGCGTTAGCAAGTGTGATTATTCAATTTAAAAATTTTAATATTTACTTTTTGATACTTAAACTTCGGACTCATAAGTTTTATTGGCTTTTTGACAAGATTTGTTAAAAATAAATATAAATCAATACAAATATTTCATATCATAAAGTAAGAAAAAAACTCGAATAGGAAATGTTGAAATTTAAAACACTCCATTAAATAGATTTATTAAAATAGACATATATGTTTTTGATAGGCGCTCTCTTAGTATTTCTGTTTGATAATTCAAAATAGTTTCTAATATCATAAATGCCATTTTTTTAATTTTATATAGGTTCACTTAAAAACGAAAGAACTCATTGTAAAACTGTGAAAAGTTCAAATCCGAAATTTACATGCCCGGCCCAGCCTTTGAATCCTTTTATAAAGAGTCAACGCACATTAATATATTTGAAAAAAATTTTATATATTGCTTTTTGTCCAAACTTAATAGCAAATTAAATATATAGCTGATTAGAGACCTGCACGGCCCGGCCCGGCCCGCGGGCCGGGCTTGGACGGGCTTTTGCTTAAAAATAAAACGCCGGGCCTGGACGGGCCGATATATAACGTAACGGGCTCGGGCCGGGCCTAGTTATGCTTAAGGCCCGTTAAAAAATTAATTAGATTTAGTATAAAAGAAGGTGTTTTTATAATGTTCTAATTTGTTATTATTTTATGTATATTAAATTAACAAGGAAAGGTAAATTTTGTTTTCATTCTAGTTCATTAATTCATCAATAGCTCAACCCGCATTATAAATGTTAAAAATAATTTATACACGTGATCCCATGGGCGGAGCCAATTGAAATTGAAGGGGCGCAGTTTAAATAGGGCAAAAAATGTTTTTTCATCAGGAATTTTTGGATTTGGAGGGGTGCAGCTGCCCATATTTGCCTCCCCATTTATACCCTCTAGCAATACTGAGTAAATTAATTTAATATTATTTATAATTATTTTTTATTTAAATTGCTATGCAATTTATAGAATCTCTTTTGGTTATCCGTCCTGTCCTGTCCAACTTGTAATTTTTCAATAATTGCCGTGGAAACTTATACGGGTTTTTAATGGCTGTGGACTTATGCTTCTGTGAAAGACTTTTATTTAGCTGGCTGGTGATTGTACTTTTTTCGACCTCGCCTAAGCTTAAATTCCATTATTGTTTTTGTGCCTGACTGATCACCTTTATTAAAAATTTTTTTTTGTCAATTTGTATATGTTGTTAATTTATAACGGATGAATGCGAAAGTAAATAATTCCCTGCAGATTAATGCTGACCGTTGCTAATAAAATAACTTTTTCAGAATCCTAAAATTCTTTTTAGTTTTCAGAATCCTAAAATTCTTTTTAGTTTTAAAAATATAATTCAAAAATTTATTTCCTCAAGTTACTTTTATCATCAATAACCTAATTATTTAAAATGGTGGAAAAGCAAAGAAGCTAAGTAGTTTTATTAAAACATCATAACCTTAAATAAGGGTTTTAAAAGTTTATTTGGCTTATATGGTTTTATGTATCCTGAGGTGTGTAAAAAATTTTTTCCATGTAGGTCGATTCTTAAAAGATAGAAGAACTCGAGTGACCGGGAAGGGAATTACTAATTTTTTCTTTTTAAACTATTTTTATTAACATTTTTAAGCAAACATATTGTTTAGCATATAGTAAAAAAAATTAAACAAAAAAAATATAAATAAAAAAATTTTACGGGCCCGGGCCGGGCCGGGCTTTGTATAAAATTAGCGGGCCGGGCCCAGGCTTATAAATAAATATTTTAACGGGCCCGGGCCGGGCCGGGCTTTTAAATTTGTATTACGGGCGGGCCGACTGACCTAAACAGGCCCGTTGCAGGTCTCTAATGCTGATACCATAAGAACCAGAAGTTAGATTTGTTTGGACATTTGTGCCCGAACCCGGCTCGGTTTTAACTTCATTGCCCGCCCGAAACATTAGAGTTGCCCGAACTGCCTAGCCCGAAATATTAAATTTGCCCGTTAGACCCTAAATTATGCGATCCCAAATTCTTTAAATCACTATTAAAAAATAAACATTAAATTAATGGCATATTGATTAAAACAAATATAGCAATATTGTATTACCACGGACTTAAATTTTCTATATTATTTAAATATCGAATGAGATAAATTTTTCCCAGGCAAACTTTTGAATTATCTTTTATTTTAATCCTAATAGATCAAAAAATGGTAGTTTTTAGTCTTTCAAAAAAATTTGGCAATAGTGTCTTTAAAATCTTATGTTATCACTTGCAAAACTCCTCATAAGTCACAAAATTTTTATAAATTGCTAATGCATTTAGGTACAACCATGTTATAACGTTTACAAAGCATATAACATCAAAATATGAGCAGCCGATGTTTATAAAAATATTTATGTAGCAGTTTTATAATTAAGTTTAAAGAATACATATATTATAAATAACAATAAACAAAATTAGACTCCTCTTTTGGGTAAACCCGTTTATGCCCCTACCCTATAAATGAACCTACTAATGAACAAAATTGGTTCAATTAGTCAATCTGTGCTCTGTTATAGAATTTAAATGCAATTGGAGAAAATTTAATATTTAAAGCAAAAAAAGAAAGGAATGGAAATTTATTATTTCTAAAAATAAATAATAGCTGAACGATAGCGACTGGCCATAAGGGAATAAAAAAGCGAATTGCGAATTGAAGAAGTTTTGTTGAACCAACTTTGATTTGTTAAAAAAATTAACGATATTGGAATAAAATTTAGCATTTGCATGCTTTGTGTAAATTTGGGCATGGCGCTTTTGTATTATGTCCTGCCCCCCCTGACTAATTAAGGGGGGGGGGGGCAGCCGCCCCCCCCCCCTGCGTACGCCCATGGACCTTATGCAAGCTATTCAACTGGCAGAAAATATTATCATTTAAGTAAAATTAAATAATGGCGGAAACCAATTAGAGTGCTTGAGTGAACAAGCGAAGAAACAGGGGTAGGGGCAGCCACATTAACGTAGCTAGGGACTTGATGGAAATAGAGGGGTTAGGGCAAAGATTGCGAAAATAACTAGGGGACGCATGGCGAAATCAAGTTTCTTAATCCTTTTTAGCATTTTCCATATACAATCAAATAAAAAAGTAACAAAATAATACACTATCTAAAATATCTCATTATGCCCGCCCGGGCCCGCCCAAAAATAAAAATTTTCGACAGTTGCACGTGCCGGTCATTCTGGTCTCTGATATGAACTGTTTTAGGGAGACCGGCAAGGAGAGCCAAATGTACAACGCCTTTGTTTTAAGATAAAACCAGCCACTAATGAAATATATTTATCTAGCTAGGGATAAGGAAACTGCCATATTCTCTCCTGCTAATCAGTTTTTGTACTTAATTATAATATTTCCATGAATAAATTTAAAAATCAATTAGTAATTATTAAAATTTATATATTTCTAAAGTTCCAATCGTTAAGGGTAATTTTATAATATTTAATTCCTATTGATATTGATTTAAAAAATAACATTTGGTTTTTAAGATTAATATCGTTACAAAAATATACATTTGTTGCATGTTGCGCAAAGCAAGTGACAAGCCTTTGCATCTCAATTGTAATAAACAAAACAAATTTAATGTTTAAATTCGATGATATACCCAGTTTATTAAATATTTAGCCCCAAAAAGCTCTGCCTCATATTTTAAAATATAAATAATTTGGTGTTTTTACCTATTTAAGTTCCGCTTTATTAACCTATTAAGTTACCTTTCTTCCTTCCTTCATATACAATGCTAGCCATTCGTTAGCTCAAAATTGTATTTACTTAACCTATATGTGATCCGCTTCCTATAAATAATGTCCATTTTCGAGAAAAACGGGTCAAACCTTGGACTAATCTATTATTTAGCCATTAGGTATTTATAGTCAAGGTCGCTAAATGATGATTGTGAAGTAACTGTACTTGTAATTGGTTTAAAAAAAGATTTTAAATGATGAAATTTCATTTTTATAGTATAATAATTTAATTTATATTTAAAGCATCATATAAGATTTGAAAAAAAGGCTCATGAAGATTGGATTTTTTGGCTTTTGATATTTTATGAAGCTTTCATTTAATATTTATTTTGGGAGCTATTTTGATTACTTCTTGGCATATTTAAAAAATTTGTTAAACATAATAAATTGTTTATGTTGTCATATGATATGAAGTGCTATATTACACAAATTAAATATATTACAAACACTACCATCAATTCTATGTAAATATATATCTTTTTTTCTTTCTATTAATTGAATAAAGAACCTATCTCATTCTACTAAAGTTTAGTCTTAATTAAAATGTGAAAAATAGTCTCTAATTAAAATTGCCTATAGATGGCGCTAATTATAAACTTTTAATTTAATTGCGGCACTCCTGAGGGGTTATTATTATGTTCTGAATATTATCGTAAACCCGCAATTTATTAACTAATTTTTACTATAATAAAACAAAATAATTATTACCACCATAATTATGAGGGTTATTTCTTAAGTACAATAAGAATGGGTTTAATCTAATTTGAGCTATATATATACCTATCTCGCTTAGTGTGCGACTAGAAAATTAACTATGGCATACTGATGAGCTCTAATAAGAGCGAAAACGTTATATGTTTGTTATCATTTTCGAATCACACATAGGGTATTTTTATTTAATAATTTGTCTAGTAGAGTGGGGATTTTAAACATAGATTATTTATAAGCTTAAATGTCAGCAGGTTTAATAGCTAGATGAAAATGATATACTTTTAGAATTCAAGTTCACAAAAATTATATTACAAATTAATTAGTTTTACATTGATAGATTAAAAAGAATAACAAAAATGTAAGACTCAAGGTGAGTTATGCTTTATCTCAGAGCCATCTTTTATAATTAAAACAGTTTTAATAACGCAAAAAGTTGTAATGACAAAAAAAAAATTAACATAAAATTAAAAAACAGTACTGTAATGTTTATCAATATATTAAGAAGGAATAACAATTAAGATATTAAAAATTTAATAAGTTTGTCATACTACATTATTAGTGGCCAACCTTAAACTATATTGGGTTAAATTCCGTTTGAAAATTAAGTTCGCAGGGATATAGTCACATATTATTAAGAATTACAAAGCTGCTATTTATTATTGAATAAAATTAAGCGGCATAAAATATTATAAATAAAAACAATTCATCAGCCTCGTCAATATCCAGCAAGGGCCATTTGTCAGATAAAGAATTATAATTATATTTTGCTATTAAAACGCCGATTTTTTGACGTAAAACAAGCTGGGTGAGAATTTCCTTAGGGGATCTCTTTCCACTCTATTTAAAAAACGCCAAAAATTTCTTGCCAAAAGCTGAACAGGAAGCTACTATTGGAATAAAGATTTTAGATTCAGCAATAGGTATTAAAATGTTTTACGATCTTTTGCATAAGATAGTGAGTCTAAATTGTTTTTAAATGGCGTGAAAATATCAACGCAGGTATTGTTATCCATAAAAAATTGAAGTGACAATCTATTAAACCCAGAACCTGTGAACCAACTTTTCCGCCTGAGTTCGGTTTGAAATAAAAAAGCGTTTGTTTAGACTCTTTTTCAAATAGTTGATTTATAAATTATACAGCACTAGCTGTGCCCGGCCAAGCGTTGCTTTGGCTTAGTCCCTTATTAGCTAAATAATTAAATTAATCTGTAAGAGAGTTTAACATCGCACTTTTTGACCTATAAAAATAAAAAATACCAAATAAATATTTAAACGGTTGTAAATATATTCAATCGTTTATAAATTTACCTTTTCCTATTATAAAACAATATAATATATATTTACATAATATAGCATCCTGTTTTTTTAAATCATAAATTCCGTATTCTTCTTTTGTAATAATTGTTAAGCGTGACAAAGACGGTAGGATTGAGTGACAGATGCTAAAATATATATGGTATGTACGCTATAAATAAATTAAACGCAATTTTACTTGATTAAACGACTGCGTTGACTAACCTCCTAGAGTCAAACTTGATTAACACACTGATATAATGCTTGAGGGTAGACAAAAAATTTTGGCATTTTATTATTTGTGTTGTGTAGATAAACAGATTTTGTGGGTTACCAACGCGAGAAAACGCAACATATAGTTGCCATGTAAAAAGCAATCTGTTTCTAAATCAATACCACAAATTTCTAAAGATTGTCCTTGCGACTTGTTTATGGTTAAAGCAAATGCAAGTTTAAAGGGAAATTGCAATCTTTTAAATTCAAAAGGTAAATCTTTTGGAATCAAAGGGATCCGTGGGATAAGGACATCTTCTCCAGTGAATGGTCCAGTCAAAATCGTGGCTTCAACAACGTTGCACAATAAGCGTTTCACAGCGAGACGTGTGCCATTGCAAAGTTTGGGTTGATATTGCGCATCATGATAATCGGGACGCCAATTTTCAAATGCAAAATGTGAGGTGGTATTCCTGGAAGATCAAGTAAATTTAAAAATTTGATTGGATAATTAACAGCGTCATCAGCAACAACAACACGTCAACTGACTTGTAAGTAATCAAATCGCCTTGAATGTTTGACAGAATGAGATTGTTAAGCTCGTGCACGTCTTAATTCTTGGGGGAGAGAATAGCCCTTTGGCGAAGCCAAAGTCGATCATGATAATGAGCGTTAATATTTGGAGACACTTTTTCTATCAAAGCACTTTTTGACGGAACAAAATTGCAGAAGTTGATAGGAAAAAAAATCCGTCCTGAACATACATTAACGGGCATCGTTCCGTTCCCAATTTCTAGCGATTGATGGGAGAATATCTCACCTGCAGGATTATTTTATAATAAAAACGCTTATATTAGTAGTTAGATGTAACTTTTTGACATAAGTCCGATCGAGGGAGCATCGGTGAAGTTTGCCTGAAATCTCCTGCAAGCAACACTATTGTGTTACCAAAATGCAGTTTCCTCGTAAATCTTGCAAAGACCGATTAAGAGCTTCGAGCGATTGTGCATTTATCCCACACGATAAGTTTGCACTTCTGTAATACTTTACACATTCCAGATGTTCTGGAAATGTTGCACATTGGAGTTTCATTGTAATGAACGTTTAAAGGCAATTTTAATGCGGAATGGGGAGTTTTTCCACGGGGTAACAATGTAGCAGCTATTCCGGAAGACGCTAGAGCCACGGCTGCATAATTTTGAGAACGAATAGTTGCCAGGAGCAATGTCAGTAGGAAAGTTTTACCAGACCTCCAGGAGTATTTAAGAAGAAGACTTCTCCATAATTTTTATTAACAGCAAGCAAAATCTTATCGTAAACAGCTTTTTGTTGCGTCGTTAGCTTTGGAACATTAAATCGCACATAAGATATAAGATCACTTTGGTTGTAATTCTGTTCACGATGTAGGTCTACATCAAATGTATCAGCAGCAGATCTAGTTGGTACAAGCATACCTAATTGATTCAAAGCCTTGTTTCCTATTTGTAAGCCTAAATCTTCAAAAATGATTAAAGTTCCGTTATAGTGTTGTAGCATTTGATCCAACGGAATATTACAATGTGCATGATTATTCCGATGAATGATATCCTCTGCCATATAAGCTTTATATTTATTCCACTGGGTAGGACATGACGGAGAGTAGGAGGTTAATATAATAGCAAACAATGCACGATTTTGTTTAGGATGTGAAGTATGGCACGCGTCCCTAATGCATTCATCCCAATAATTATCGTGCTCTAATAAATGCATAGCCTGGCCTGCACTGCGGAAAGTGGTATGTGCAACGCCGTTGACCACTTTTAACTGCTGGAAACACGTTGGACCGTCAACATTAACTAAAAGCATGCGAAGAAAGAAACATTCATTTTGATTGGGGTGAACAGTGTATAGACGGCCTATCACATGAGCTTGGTATATGTCAGGCCGCACGGGGACTGGCTTTCCGCGTTTACGACGTTCATAGGATCTGGTGCGCCAATTCCACGTGTAATACATAGGCACTTCGGAATATAGCGTTTGCGCAAAATCATCAAGGTGACATAGCTTGAAGAAAGCTGTTAACGTTGTATCTGGGGTATTTAATGCTATTTGTTTTACATTTGCATTTGTAAAATAAACGCGTTGCCCATTTTCTAGATGTACTGCTAAGTGAACCACAGCAGGACTACGTTCATGAATAGGAAAGGATAAAATACGCCATATGGCTTCGTTGCTGCTTATGTATCTTCCAGCCTAATACTGTGCGATTTCATCAGTGTGAAGGCTCGCTATATTCGCAGTACTATCTGGTTGAATGGGAAAAACTGCCATATCACTGCCTTTGTTAACATACTACAAATGTATTTAATAGATTTAACAGCTACAATATTCAACGTTAATGTTTGTCGTAATAATTTTAGTAGTGGAGGAGAATGTGGAACAACCCAGCGATTATCTACCTCGACGATTACGTTTCGCAGTTGAATGGTTGACACGTGTCCACCATCCTCTGTTGATCTTCTTTTGTACAAAGGATATCGACCACTTCCTGTAATTGTGTTGCATACCAAGACTCGAGGATATCGCTTTGAGCATTTACCGTCTATCATGCATGGCGATTTTGGATTGAACGTTCCGCAAGGGCCGTGTATCATATTTTTAATAACAATTTCGTATAAGTCCTAATGAAGTTCGGGATCAGGTATTTCAGCACATATTATTAAGTCGATTTCGTTGGGTGTGATCTTAGTATATAGCCATATGAGTATATGGGCATGCGGTAAACCTCCCTTTTGCCATTCCACAGAGTACATCCAGAACGCATAGGGCCGAACCTCGTGCTTAGCAATGAGATTTATCATTGATCTAAGTTTTGTCGGAAAACACGTGCTGTGATGTCATGCCTATCGACTGGTGATTGGCAATGAAATAAGAGTTGCTGAACCTACGGCCTTGCAGGATTGCATGTATATGTAATGAATAAGTCCGGTCGACCGTAATTAGGAACATCTGCGATTGAATCTTGGGCGCATGCATATGACGCGGACTTCCGGTGTATGTTGAGGGCAAAATGGTTAGTCTCCCAACGTTATTTGTATTAGCGTCGTTAAATCTCGCAAATGAACATATTCTTCTGAGCGAAGTTTGGTCTGTTTAAACGGATGTAGAGCAGACGTTCCGATTCAATTTTGGCATACATATCTACGATGTATTAATGAAACAATTGGCGGTATTTTAAAATATGATCTTCTTCGTGCTCTCGAACCATTAATCTGTATAAATAATAGTTCATAGCGCTGCATTTTAAGTTTGTCGGTTTACCAGTGACTGCATTAAACATCATAACGTTAAAGTGATATCCGTCAACACCATCCCAAAATATAACTGGATATTGAAGGGGGTCATAGCATCGATGAGTGTCCGCAACGTGTGTCTAAGTAGCGTTTCTTCTATGCAGTACAATATCTCTTGATTGAAATTGATCCCCAACGATAACAATTGCGACTTCGTTTATATTAGGAGATCTTCTCACATGTTGTCCCGCGGGAGTTTTGTCAGCATGAATAACAATCCTGTGTGTATCTGATGGCATCATGTCGAGTGAGGTTTTGAACAAACGCATTATATTGTTTTTAGCGTGAAGAAGCGCCTGAAGTTGTAAAACGAAAGACCTTTTTACACCAGTAGAAATTCCAAGGCGTTCAATCTCATAATCCCCGATAAAGTACATTTGTAAAAACTTATGTTGCCTATCTGGTATTGGAAGGAGGGACCCCGCTTTGTGGTAAATTTGGCCTTTTACTTTAAAGGTTGGCATGGATTGAGTTGTAATAATATCTGCGTCAAACGACGTCATTTGGAAGCAGGAGTTGTATTTCCTCATGTTAGATAAGAAATGTTTAAAATCCGCAGTAAAACCAGCAAGCAGAGATTTTAATGGCTCTGGTTGCTCTCCAAGTTTAGGTAGTTTAACATTCCCGGACGCGCAAAACATGCCTTTCGTTTCTCCAGCAAATTTTAGAGCATTGCAGTAAAGACATACAACGTTCATAGCGCCAATTAGAAAACGGCGACGCAAACTTTCAATATGAGAAGAGTTGCATGATGCAACGCGGCTGAATGAGCTTAATTGTTGATTAGGTGTAGGTGGCTGAAGCAAACTCGCTGAATTTTATAGATTGGCTTGTTCAGTTGGTTGAGAAGCCTCTATTGTTGAAGCAGAAGAACGCGAGTGCGAAAGCAGTGGGCACTCATCAAGTCTCAGAGTACGTACTTGATGCTTTCTATTTGCAGTTCGTGTACGACGCCCTATCGTTGATCTCTTGCGACGCTTAGGGATAAAAGTAGATTTCTGCTTAAAGTAAACTATCGATGTCTTTAGAAGGTATTTTGTCGATGAACTAAATCAATTTTATATATAGAGTATTTACATTGTTGCATTTTATAGTATCCTGTATGACGCCAAATGACGTCATTAATTGTCAAAACGTATTTTGTAATCCCATGAATACGAAGGGATTATTAACGATCTATCGTCTTATTTATTAATTCTAATCTAAAGACGAGACGAAAAAAAATACACGAAAATAAGTAATGATGCGGAAAAAACGAGAAAAATCTCGGTCTCGTCTCGAAAAACCGAGACGAGACGAGAATTTGAAAAATTAAGTCGAGAAGCTTGTGTTTTGATTTTAAATTGGTATCATTATGACCTATTTATATCTTATATAATAATTTATAAGAGCTAAAAAAAAAATTTATAAGGTATAATTATATTTAAAAGTCGAGACGAGACGAGAATTCTCGCCGAGACGAGATTTTAATAATCGCACCCGAGACGAGACGAGATTTTGCTTTCGAGACCGAGACGAGATCAAAACACTACTCGTCTCGTCTCGACATCAAGATTCTCGTCTCGATCTCGACTCCATTTTTCAAATTCTCGTCTTGTCTCGGTAATTCGAGACGAGACGAGACCAAGATTTTTCTCGTCTCGTCCGCATCACTAAAAATAAGTTTAGAGATATATTTTAGTTTTCTACATTTTTCCTTCTTTTATTATTATCGACACACCAAAAATATAATAATCATTTTTCATAACAGTTACGCTTTTTTATCTACTCGAAAAAATAATGATAATATGACTGCGCTTTTTAAAAGATAAAAATAAAATAATAACAAGCGATTGCGAACTTATGTTAATAAAATACGATTTCAATTCTATACTAATATAACGCGATGGCCATAAAAAGCGCTCGATCGCGATGGGTAATAAAATCTATTTTTATCCTAGTGGTAAAAGCCAATCGAAAAGATAATTAAAACAAGTAAGCGGGGGGGGGAACAAACAACGAAAAACAAATCAGCTAATAACACCAACGTGGAACACCACACCTCCCCCTTTATCGAGAAGTCGAAGAAAGTCCTGTCGTTCCGATAAAGGTATGGGGTTTCAGTGTTGTTAAAAACCATTTAAAGACTGAGGCGGAATTAGGTCGAGGTGGCGATAAACCATAGGTATAAGTATAACCAAAATAATTTCCAAACATTTTTTGAAATTTAGCCCATTAATATAATTTATCGTCTGACATCTACTGCCAGTTTATGACCTTTGCCCTCGGATCGACTCAGCAATAAAAAGGGTACGTCATGGCTAGCGGACTTTCTGTCCCAGCTCTGTAACGCACCGAGCAACAGTCGCAACCAAAATTATAATCAATATATACTAAATCATCACAAAGGCTGTACCGTTTTACTTTTATTTTATACCTACACTATAATCTCTCGCCACCCTTTTCTAATTTTATAAAAGCAAAATACGCCGACCGCCAAATAATAATCAAAGAAAACGCGAGGGGGGGGGGGTTGTTTTAATATTGGTTAACAATATAATCGTCATATAATTAATATATGTAAATAAATCAAGTGTATAATTCTGTCTTACAATAATATTTTAGCGGCACATTAAGAATTTAGGCCTTGACCTTGAGAATTAGTTAGGGATGATTCTGCAAAATTGATATTTTGATTTAAATCAGTTTCGGGATTTTCATTCGTTCGAAGAATTCTGCCATCTGTTTTCAGACATATTGGAATTTCCCCTGTATTATGTTTGCGGTTTAAATTTGGTAGCCAATTGTTCGAAGGAATTGTTTTCTTCCTCCGTCTCCCAATATTTCCGCATCATGGAGTGGTTCGATTGTTTAAGTACGTGGTTCGATTGCTTCTTAATCCGGCGGTGGTTCGATTGTTTTTTAATCCGGCGCCACTTTGTAATCCCATGAATACAAAGGGATTATTAACGATCTATCGTCTTATTTATTAATTCTAATCTAAAGACGCGACGAAAAAAAATACACGAAAATAAGTTTAGAGATATATTTTAGCTTTCTACATTTTTCCTTCTTTTATTATTATCGACACACCAAAAATATAATAATCATTTTCATAACCGTTACGCTTTTTTATCTACGCAAAAAAATAATGATAATATGACTGCGCTTTTTAAAAGATAAAAATAAAATAATAACAAGCGATTGCGAACTCATTTTAATAAAATACGATTTCAATCCTATACTAATATAACGCGATGGCCATAAAAAGCGCTCGATCGCGATGGGTAATAAAATCTATTTTTATCCTAGTGGTAAAAGTCAATCAAAAAGATAATTAAAACAACTAGCGGGGGGGGGGGGAACAAACAAAGAAAAACAAATCAGCTAATAACACCAACGTGGAACACCACACGTATAAAACAAAAAAACTTGACCGTCTCATTACTTAGGTCGATAAAAAGTATATATAAACCATCTAAAATGCTACGGCAATGATCTGGCCAAATTTGGTGGCAATAGGTCGAGAACTTTAGGAGTTATTAGAGGACAAAGAAAACGGAGTTTTTTTTATATATATAGATTTTAAATATCAAAATTATTATTTACATAATACACAACAGGCAAGTATTAATTACAATTAACAATACCGCTACAAATAAATTAGAGGTGTGCACGGATCAATCCGGTCCGACATCCGATCCGTCCGAACTCGGATCAATATTTTAATTTTGGAAGTCAGATCGGATAGGATCAACATTTTATTTTAGTCGGATCGGATTTTCAAATTTAAAATAAACAATAATAAGTTTTAATTAATTAATTTAATAATTTTAGTATACCTTTTCATAATTATCTTTGCATTCCTTTTTTACTTTACCATTTTTGATGTCCAACACCACCTCTCACCTTACTTACCCTAATATATTTATCAGTATTTCCATAGCGTTTTTACCTAGCTAGACTATCTTGTGTGGGGAGAAAGGAGCTTGTGTCAATGATAAATCAGCATCTCCCCTTTCCTTTTTAGCACACGCATCTCTTTCTATCTCAACTCTACTCCAATAATCATCAATCACAATCTCCCCTTTCCTTAAAGCACACGCGTAGCTCCTTTCCCTCTTGATTCCGGGTAATCATGAATGCTGTAGCTTGCCTTCTTAGAAAGCAATCTCCATGGTGCAGGGGTATTGTCGTCGACGAGATGGTGTGAGTCATGCTGACTTGAGGGGAAAAAATAATTTGGGGGGGGGGGGGGTTTGGAAATAATTACTGGGATTCGTAACAGCTAGCAAATACAACAATATTGTTTATCATATTAAAAACCGTCATGGAAGAAATAATAAAAAAATTTAAAAGAAATATGCTTCAACAAGTTAAAAAAGAAGACGGAAAAAGTCAAATTTGGAGTTACTTTGACCTTCTAAATGAAAATGATACATACATCCGTTATATCTGCAAGAAATGTCATCATATCTACACATATAATTCCATTCGAGGTAGTTCCCATTTTTTGCATCATAAATGTATTCCAAAAACTTCAGCTAAAAATACAATTGACAAATTTGTTACCAAACCTCTCGCTGAAATCACAAAATTAACAAAAAATTTTTGAAAGGCATCTAATTTATTTTAGTTTAAAAGATATTCGACTGTTTTCAATCGTTAATGGGGAAGGATTTAGAGCAATGCCCCAAAAAGCTCTGAATATTGGTGCCATTCATGGTCATATAAACGTGATGAATTACTTTCAGATAGGACTACCTTAAGTAAGAATACAGCAAAACTTGCAGATGTAAGTAGAGAAGCATTAATAATAAAGCTACTCCCCCATTTAAAAGCAAAATCATGTTCAACCACTCTCGACCTCTGGACAGATGACTTTGTCAAAATAAACTACTTAACATTTTCTTTATATTATATATCTCTCGGAATCCTACATAAGCATATTTTTTCCCTTCAAAATAGATATTGAAAAAAAACAGGGGAAAATATTTAAGAGAAATATCTGTAAATTTTGAAAAAAATTTCACATCCCTACGGATTTCATGAGATTGATAACTTACGTTACCGATCAGGGCTCTAACATGGTCAAAGCCTTGCAAAATCATAAGCGAATGAATTGCACGTCCCATTTACTGAATACAGTACTACGAAATTCCATTACCCTCTGGTTAATGACTTGATAGAAGCATGCAAAATGCTAACGACATATATGAAGCAAAGTGGCAAAATAAATATTTAAATCATACATTGCATCAAGCAACAGAAACAAGATGGAACTCCAGACTCGATGAGAGCATATTGAAGGAGTATAAGGAACTGACCACATATCTACTTCTATAGATATGCCAGAAAAGATAGATGTGATTAAATTTGCTGACCAAACTAATAGAAGTACTCCGCCCGTTTAAAAAGGCTTTTTTAATTCTGGAAGCTGATCAACACCCAACCTTTCACAATATATTGATTCAATATTACCAATTACTCAGTGATCTTTCACAATCAGACCACGAGCAAACTGATGATTTTGAAGAACATCACGAAATTAATGATCTTAAAAAAGATATTTGTACCACCCTCAAGTCAAAATTTCTAATCACTCAACAACATAAAATTGCCACATATTTATGCCCAAATTATCGCCAACTCAGGATGCTCCCCCCAAATGAGCGAGTAGGCGTAATTAATGAATAAGATCCACACTAGCGTCTAAGGATTTTTTGGTAGATTATGCATCAAAAAAAGACAAAAAAGTAATTAACATTACATTTAAATATGTATATATATTTTTTACATATAATAAATTATTTAATTTATATTTTAAAATAGTTAATCAATGGGAAGATGAGCAGGAAGAAGATAAAGCCCCCGATGAAATCTCAATTTACCTTTCGTTAAAAAATGAAGATTGCAAATATGATTCAAAACATGATTTGCTGAAATGATGGGTTTCATATCAAACAGTCCTGCCAAGGCTTTATAAGCTGGCAAATAAAGTTTTAGCTATACTTGCTACCTCTACCACTCCGAAAAGAAATTTCTCGGTGGCTGGAAGAACATTAGAAGAAAGAAGAACGCGAATCAAACCAGAAAATTTACATTCTTTATTATTTTTATATAATATGGAATTAGTCAAATAAAATTTTATATTTATTTCAGGTCTATTAAAATTGTTATACCTTATTTTTATGTATTTTGAATTTAATCATCAATAAAAAGTTCTGTTCGTAAAATTTTAATTTAAAAATTTCGGATCGGATTTAGTTTTAAAAAACTCGGATCGGATATAAAATTTTTCAAAAACCCCTCGGATCGGATCAAAAAAATTTAATCCGTGCACACCTCTAAAATAAATACATATATATATAATTAGATACTATCTACTGCCCTGATAAATTTCATCAAAAGACTAGAGGAGATTTGTTGTTTACAATACTTGGCTAGCATCAAGTTTAAATTTATTTGCAGTGATTTGTAAGTAATTCAACAAAATAATAATAGAAGTACGATGTATCCGATCTATATGTATCTTAAACAAAACTATAGGAAATACTGCCTTATATAAATAGAATAAAAAAGAATTGGGGCCGACAAGGATGAGATATGTGCAAGCTTCTAGACATGAGGTTTAATTCCAAAGCTATTAGATAGTGTTATTGGTGCAAACATAATTTTGACTAGGCCTTAAAACTTTGAACTTAAGGTGATATTAGGCATTGGATAGGCCATAACTCGCTAACCCATTTATAATCAAAACTGCTTTAAATTCCTGTATATTTAATTAAATAAAATAATAGGACATACTGAAAGTTTAACCTTTAAATTAATATTGGAGCCAAAGGTGTATGGAGCAGTGTTTATTTAAGTTCCCCAGACAACGAATTTAGTAAAATAAAGCGTATTTATCAATAAATGAAGCTATGTCAATATAAGACCTTCTCACTGAATGATATATGATGGGTAAGAATTGATCCCACAATAATAATTATAAATGATGAGGAGAGGAGGGAAGGGGATATACATTACACAAAAAGTGCCAAGTGTAAATTTGTTTCTTTCCTCCTTCTTCCATTTGATCGTTCTTAATTACTCAACTATAAAATAAACAACGCACGTAAAGTATCCGAAAAACACTAAAAACAATCTAAAGATACAGGGTCACAACAGTCAAACAAAAGAGCGTAATATAAAATACGGACTAGTTTATATATAATAAAAAAATTTGAGGTCGACAAGGGAGAAATAAGTGCAAGTCTCTAGCCATGAGATATTATTTCACATATGGTGTTATGGACATAATTTTTACTAAGCATAGAAACTTTGTGTAATTAGGTAGTGGAATTATTAAGACAACTTTTAATTCCTGTATTTTTAATTAAAATAAAATAAAAAGACAAACGAAAAGTTCAACATGTAAATTAACAATACAAAATACATACTGTCATCCTTTGCATGACTCATAAGGAGTATTAGATATCAGCTGTTTTATTCCATCAATCCTACTAACTAAATTCACACAGAAATCAAGGTGAAATGTATTCCAACAATGTTATACAATTGAGAGATTGTCCAGTTCCTTTAATTTGCCCAAATTGTGGAAGACAAATAGTTACTCGAGTTCGGGAAGTTGATAAAACTTGCTGTGCTCCAACTGGTGCAAGCACTGGTGTTTGTTTATGTTGCATCCCTATACCTGGATGTTTCTGCCCAATTCCAATACCCATTCCTTGTGTGTCTCCGTGTGGATGTGGTGGGGAAAGTACCTTAGAACATTCATGCCCAGCATGTGGTTATATCATTGGGAATTACATTATATCATATTAAAAACACTTAAAATATCACAAGCTCAGGAATAATTATAAAAATTGTTGACCAATTGTTAATACGCCTATAAAAATTTATTTATATATTGAAGAATAATATTCATCTTCAAGTTCATAAAGATGTGTGACCATTTCATCCCTAATGCTCTTCAATTTTTTGCTACAGTCATTGTTTAAGCTATTATATACCTATTTATAAAAACACATATGAATTTATGCTTATTGCTTACATATTTTAAATATAAAAGAATTATTTGCATTTATCCTCCTATTTAGAATGCTGAACTTAGGTAGAAATTTATAGTAAAAAAACTTTGATAAAAAATACTAATAATCAAATTATTGAATTAAAAAAGTTCATTAATAAATATATAAATAAAAGAGTAAGGTTAATATATTTAAAAGAAACTAAAAATATACATGTAAACAAAATATATATTAACATTCAAATTATAAAATACCCTTGTATTTTGTAATATGTCATCATTTATGGCTTTAAAGTCACTTAATATAAATAACTGTTTGAGGGATGACAGAAGATTAACCAATGACTCTGATGCCCTGACCTATTTCATATATCACTTAAAAGTATTAACAAACCATATTAGCAGCACGAACTTGAGCTTCTAATAACTCTTGCTCTAATTGAGTGTACTTAGCCACCTGGCCCGTTTCTTCAATCTAAACAATTAAAATAGTCAACTCAATTACTTTAGCAATCTTTGTAATTTCTGAAAAATTGTCAATTATTGATTCAACATTGTCTTTTAAATCTTTTTTTAATGTCTGCAATAATGTTTCCTTATTACTGGTAAGCGACATTGCTAATTAAAATTAACAATATGCCGTCTTTTGATTACAATATATTTAATTCTAACACGTTCATCTAACAATTCTAATTATTTTACTGATGTTCTAAGGATTCATATACTGCATAAACACAAGGTAAGGCTGAATAATTTTAAAATTGTTTTGTACAATAAGCATCTAACATGTTGAGCTAGGAGTATTCTATCTCGCGCTTCGCTGCTTACATCCTTTCGAGTTGCAATCACAACCTTAGATAAATGGTGTTATAAATCAGGAAATGAGTTTAGGCCTATCCGAGCAAGTTTCACAATAGGATATTATTGCTAGCTTTTTACAATATAGCCTTAAACCTTGGCATTAAATACACCAAGTACATGTTAAAATTGTAACCAAGAGGTAACTCCCCTTACATTGGAGGTTACATAAATTCAGACTTTTGTGACACTGTAAATTTAATGTCATCCTAATAGCACTTATAAAGGCCTAAATTCCCTTCATTCGTGAGACTCTTCTATTGAAGATCTAATGTGTCTTGTAGTGCTGAAGAAAATTTAAAAAAATCTCGATCGTCCTGAAAGAGTCGGAATTAAAACAAAAATGTTGACCCCAAGACGAGATTGTACCAGCGGGATCTCTACATTACAATATCCCTATTGACCATCATAATTATAATACAGTACATTTTGTTGTGTATTTTTATTTTATGTTTCACATTTAGAATGTTAAAAGTAAATTATTATAATATACCATATATATTGCGCAATTTACACATTTAAGCAGCCTCCTAAATGTCGAATATTAATAATTTTAGCTTGTTGAATAAAATGTAAGTGGCTCTCAAAGCATCTAAATATTATTTAATATTTGCATATTTATCCTTACCATTATCACATGATTTAAATATATAAACTTAAATTGAGTTCTGATAAAGTAGAAATTATAACTAAAGCATCTTTGAATTTCGTAACAATCATCAACTTGTCGGATGTGGTAATATTTTGGATCGGTGGTTTATCAATCAAAATAACTTAGAAAGTTAGATTTGCAAGTAATTTGGCTACAATGGGTAAAGGTTCTTCAAGCACCTCAGCGATTCTGTGCCTGCAGAACGATTGCCTCAAAATCATTAGGTTATATCATGAGTTTACCTGGAGTTTGTTAGGCTAGAAATGGTGCACTTCTGAAATTCTTAAGCCATGAATCACAGTATGCACTTGTTTTGCCTATAATACCTTCACATTTTTAATGTAGGGTTGGCAGTTAAACTCTTATCCACTGAATTTTCTGTGCAAGTCTGCTATACACTAAAATATATAAAAAATATTTTATAGCTAAGTTATTTAAAAAATGAATGAATTAAATATTTTGGGACATAATAATATAATCTTTTACTTTTTTAACGTGAAAGTGTTTGTTAGAAAATTATATATTTTCAATTTATTGAAAACTTCAAAACTCCTGCGTTCCTATTCCCGTAACAATTCTCCTTTTATTGTTTTTAATGACGTTGTATTGTGTTTATACTCTCACAATCGATTGCCATTGTCATCACTAAAACTAATTTTTATTCTATGACAAATTTAGTCCCCATTCTGAAAGAGAACGAAGAAAGAGCTATTGCTTTTTTTATTTTATTATAATTATTATATATATATAACACTTTTTCACAATAAATCATTGAAACCTAAAGAGAATCACTTATGTTTTAAATAAAAGCCCCTAGTCGTACCTTAAAGTTTTAATAATATTAACATGCGATGAATTTTAGCGACGAATTGAAGACGGTTATATCAAAGGACTAAATTTCTTGTCTTATATTATTTATCTAAAGGTGTTGCTTATTTTGACCAATGCTAATTACCCTCTGCATTGTAAATTTAACAAAAGCCGGTATAGTAGGCACCAAAAAATAAATACACTGCTTCAAGCTGCCCTCAAACGGGCAAAAGTTTCTTTCATCCTTGAACCGTCAGACCCTCTCTCGAAGGGCGGATGCGTCCTGACGGTTCATCACTTATCCCATGGGACAAAGGCCTTTTCTTTAAATGGGACTACACCTGTATTGACCTGTTTGCCCCCTCCAACGATACTCACGACCCCCTAGGATCGGCAGAGCATCGCAAATCCTTAAAATACTCAGCTTTATCGGAAACCTCCGTTTTATTCCTATCGTCTCGTCGTGCTCAGGGACGTTCGGAAAGAGCGCATTAAATTTTTTTAAAGAACTCAATAAACGCTCGCCCCCTTCTAAAATATCGAATAGTTTCTTACTAAGACAATCAATTGCCATTGCGATTGCTAAATCCAATTTTTATTCTTTGATGGATTCAATGCCCATTCTTAAAGATGAAGAAACGGATAATGTGTTTTAATCATTTTTTTTATAAATATTTTCGTTCTTGTATCTTTGTATTAATTCCACTTTATATTTAATACTTTTTTTAATAAAGCATGTCAATTCAAAAAAAAAAAATTAAGGGCCGTGGTTTATATGAGCAAATTTTTAAAGTTTCTAACGCAATTGCCTCTAGTAAATTTGCTATCTGATCGAGTTCCTGCTTGGGCAATCTGCTCAATGCTTGAACAGATTCTGCTGCTTTGACTCGCCTCTCGAGCATTTTTATAAGCTACTAATCTGCCTAGTGCACCGAATAGCAAGCACAGATTGTGCTAACGAGCTTATTAAACAACTCAGTATGCGTGGTCACGTCTGGAATTGAAGCAAGTTAGCAATTTAACAACTCTGCCCCTCTCTCTAAATCCCTATCTTTTTTTGTTAAAAAGTTTTTTAATTGCAATTTATGGTATTTTATAAATTCAAAAATTAAAAAAACGAATTTGTAGATTACTAATAAATATACAATTTTTATAGCCTTTGGTATTTATATTATAAGAATTTTAATTAAATTCGTTTTCACCTCATTTTAACCCTAGGAAACTTATATATTCCACAAACAAGCGTAAAGAATAACAGGAATTTCTTTTAAAATTTTGGATCACTTTTTTGAAGTTTTTCTTGGTTTTTCACATTTATAGTTTCATTTTTTTATCTTTAATTTTTTGAATAGATTTATTAACCGAAGCATTTAAAAATCCTATATTTATATATTAGGTTTTTAAACAAAAAAGATCGCGATTTAGAGAGAGGGTGGTGTGATAGATTAATGAGAGAGAGAGAAGAGGGGGTGAAAAAATTGCAGTAGTTGTAAGAATAACTAGCTCCTATCAACTACATATACTATAAGCCATATAAACCACTGGAGAGAAAGGATGGAGATTAAAAGTCTGGGACGATTCCTAATAAAATATAGGGAGTGAGTGAACTTTTGAGATATATTAATAACTAGTCTAGTCAAAACAAAAGTTGTTTTTCTAGGTTCACTATATTTGTTTTATTACTTTTCTTCAAACTTTTGTCGATTAGTTTCCTCGGTTACATCTTTAAAATGGGGCACAAACGCATACTTTCGCAACTCTGAACTTAATAAATTCAAAAAGTCGACTTATAGGGGAAAAACGAAAAATATTCGTGTTCACCTCAAAAAACTCTATAAACTATGTTAAGCCTTTTTCGGTTGATTTTACTTGTAGAACTGGTTAATTATCATGAAAAATTACATCTAAGTTGTCGAAACTAGATATAAGCGTAATCTAAAATATCAGAGTTTCTTCAATACAGCATAGGTGAGTTTTGCCATAAATAGTATGCATTTTATTCATGCTTAGGCGTCGTTCGTAAAAAATGCTCATTTATTCTGCATGTAATGTGTAGGGATAATGTAGTTTCTTTATTTCAAAGGAATTATAACTCATAAAATTAAAATGCTAGGGACCTTATGTGCACATTTACTTGCAAAGTTCCTTAACAAACTACCTGGGAGTGGGAGGATGCCTGATGTGAGGATGGAAAGTTATGTTGTACAAGAGTGCAATAATTATCGCGGGTTAAAATTCGAGTCACGCAATGAAGGTGCGAAAAACGTCATAGATGCCAGAATTAGATAGATAAACTTATTTTAATATGCCTGGAAAGTCAATTTTCGATGTAATACAAGGTCTTAGGGGATTTATGGAATTATATGTGGAAAAACCATAGACTAGATAGACTGGTCAAAATGTGTACCCATTTTCCACCATTTTGATGTGAACATGGTAAAGTGGTGATCATATAGAAATTAAAAATTTTCGCAAATTAAATAATCTTAAAAAAGTAAATAAAAAAACATTAAATTGGTTAGATATCAAAAACAGCATTTTAAAATAAATTTCATTACAATACGTATTAATTAAAAATGCAAAAACTGTGATAAAAGTTTGTTTAATAATATAGCGTCACCTAGATTTTGTATTATATTGATTTTTTGACGTTCGTTAAAATTTATAAACTAGTGAGGAAGGTACTGTTATAGCGCAAAATGACATGGTTGAAATACACCAGTTGTTGTCTTCAAAAAGGAGGAAATTTGACACACAATTTTCTATCTAGTTTATGGGGATATAGGCTTGACCATATGACGAATGACTTTCTCATAACAAAAATGGTTATTGAACCATGGACATGATTACTTTAAATAATAATTGGGGTTGAGATATTGATAAATTAATGAACTAAGATGGAAATAAAATTTAACTTTCCTTGTTAATTTAATATACATATTATAATTATAAATTAGAACCTTATTAAAACACCTTCTTTTATATTAAATCTAATTGATTTTGTAACTGGCATTAAACGGGCCTTAATTATATCTAGGCCCGAGCCCGTTGGGTTATATTACGGCCCGTCCAGGCCCGGCCCGTTGTTTTATTTTTAAGCAAAAGCAGCCCGGCCCGGCCGGGCCGTGCAGGTCTCTAATAAATACTATAATTTTTTGGAGACGAGACGAGAATTTGAAAAACAAATCCGAGATCGAGACGAGAATTGATGTCGGGACGACACGAGACGAGATTTTTTCAGCAAGATCTCGACTTTTTATTAATAATTAGATTTAGGAAATTATTGTGTATTTTAATTTGCATGATTCACATATAAGGTATTAAATGTAAATCAATACGATAGGAATATATTTGATATTAAAATAACACCTAAGTTTAGTAGAAAGAATTTATTTTTGCAGAAAATTCAAAATTTGGCAATCTCCGTTCATTACCTAAGTATGGATGGTCCTAAGGGTATGTGAATAAATGTAATAATATATTTATCACTTTTTTGTATCCATAATTATTAAATATTACAAAATTTTAGGCATGAGTATTAATGGCAGGCGCGTAGCCAGGATTTTCTCGAGGGGGGGGGAACAAATTTTTCACATTTTATTTGTAATTAAAAATCAAAATTAAACAGCCAAAAAGTCGGGCTCGCTGCTAGGCCCACTCGGCTAAGGGGTCGGCAGGCTACCGTTCTAAATTGAGAATAAGTAGGCCTGGGCGGGCTCCATAATGAAAATTTTTTATATAGTTTACTATTTTTTGTCACCTTTCTATTTATAAAAATTCTAGAATTAGATAAAAAAATTTGAAAATAAGACAAAATTAATTCTTGAAATTTAAAATCGTTATTTGGGGCCCGGCTGTTCGGACAGCATTAGTGAATTAGGCAATTAAAGGGTTTTGGCTGGCCTTGGCAATCAACTTAGTTATCAAACCGTGATGGGTTCCTTCTAACAGAAAATTTTTGACAAATATGATAAATGATAAAAATATTAGTATTATATAGAATGAGGAACATTATAATAATCGCTTAGTTATCTACTTCCTGGGGAGGTTGGTGTTGTCACGGGAAATAAATGCTCAAACAAATTTTTTTTTCATAGCAATTTTCACAATCACATTCGGAAATTTTACACCGCATTTTGTCATAAATTAAATCAAAAAAATTAGATGTATATGTTTCTATTTTTTATGTCTTAAAGTCTGATGTAGACTATAATAGTTTAACCCATTTAATTTAATAATTAATCAAAAAAACAGCCCCCTCATTTACGCCACTGATTGATTTTGATGGCTTGCTTGATAATTTTTCTTCATTTTATAAATTTTAATCAAGTGCGTAAATATGAAAAATATTTTTTGGAAATAAAACAATCATCGAGCCCATAATCTTTAAGCGATAGACATAATTAAAATAAAAAGAAAAAACAAAATTTATTTATAATTACTGAAAAGCGTTGCAAAATCTTTTATAGACAGTGCTTGAGAGTTGTATTGTGGCTACTAATTTTGTGAATTTTATACTTACTATTAACATTTATATGAAGTCAGGTATTGATTATCAGGTTCAATAAAATTAAGGAAACTTGCAATGTAGAGTCATTTATTGTAATATATTGTTAAGCGTTCCTTGTGTATATATTTTATGTTACATATGTTTTCCTTGTTCTAAATACATTACTATTGTCCGGTTGTTATAATTCCATATCGTAAATAAATACTACAAATGGCGCTGGTCAAAATAGAAGAATTCACAGATCAAGTAGACATAGAAGATTGGCTGTTAGTGTTGGAGAATGCCATGGAAATTGAAGAAGTCGCGCCGGAGAACAAGAAGAAATATCTCATAACATTCATTGGCCTCCCTACCCTGAAAAAGTTAAAGCTTAAGGTATATCCGAAACTTATTAATAATTGCACTTTTGATGAATTAGTAATTAATTTAAAATTATTATTTAAGAGTAAAAATTCTATTTTTTTTTCGAGACTAAGTTTTTTAAGATGTAGAAGAGGTACAGATTCAATTGAGGAGTATGCTCAAAAACTTAAGGGGTTAATAACAAAATGCAATTATGATGATGAAGATGAAATGTTAAGGGATGGGTTCTTATAGAATTTAGACAATAGCAGAGTAGAAAATGAAATCAGGATCAGGTTTCCAGAAGGTAAAGATGGAGATGAAAAGCTAAAATTCAAAACTGTATATGAATTAGCTATAAGTAAAGAGCAAGGGATGAAGTAGAGGATAAGGTCATACATAATGATATTAATAAAATTGTAAAAGGTCAAAATAATAACTATAGTGAGCTGATATGTTTTAATTGTAAGAAACAAGGTCACATAGCTAGGTTTTGTCATTTAAATAAAAATAATTCTTATTATAAATTTAAGAATTTCAATAAGGAAATGAATGGGAATTATTTAAATAGAGGAAATGATAACAATTACATTAGATGTATTAAAACTTATAAAATCAATAGAGCTTTGGTTAGAGCAATATTAAATGGGAAACCTTATAATTTTGAGTTTGATACAGCTGCTCAGGCTACTGTAATAGATAAGCAGACTTGGATAGAGATAGGTCAGCCCGGGTTAACAGAATGTCCTAGCATATTAGGTTATGGAAATTATAATATCAAAACTTTAGGTAGGTGTTTAGTTAAAGGGCAAATTAATGATAAATGTTTTGACATCTATGTGATAGTAGTCAATGAAGGTGATTTAATATTAGGGTTGCCTGAAATTTTAAAATTTGGATTTGAACTGCCAAAAAATATTTATATTCGACAAATTAAGTTAGAAAATTTGATTGATCAATTTCCCAAAGTATTTTCAGAGAAATTGGGCGTAGTAAACAATTTTTTGGTAGATTTACATTTAAAAACCCCTTATAGGCCTATAAGTTTGCCCCCGCGTAGGGTACCTTTTCCAATGAGGGAGGCCATTGAAAAAGAGATTAAAAGATTATTGGAAGAAGATGTAATCGAAAAGGTTAATTCAAACACTGCAATTCAATGGTGCACACCTACCGTAAACCGTTATAAGAAAGATAAATCAATCAGGATATGTGGAGACTTCAAAGTCACATTAAATGATTATTTGTACGATGTTGGGGATACGTTGCCTACTTTTGAAGATGTTACAGCAAAACTGATTGGAGGCAATAAATTTACCGTCATCGATTTAAAAGACGCATTCTTGCAGTTGAAAATGTCTGAACGGAGTGCAAGGTTACTTACAATTGCAACACACTTGGGATTATATCGTTATCGCAGACTACCATTTGGAATCAAGGTTGCCCCTTTAATATTTCAGAGGTATATAAGCAACCTTTTATATGGAATTCCCAACACGGCAGTGTTTATAGATGACATTATAATAACGGGAATAAATGACGAACAACATGTGTCAAATATTAAAGAAGTATTAAAACGTTTTGAAGAAGTAGGGATAACTACAACCCCGAGTAAAATAAAGTTCCTTCAAGATTCCGTTGTCTACTTAGGTCATAAAATTAGTTCTAAAGGCATTCAACCTACGGAAGAGAAAATTTTGGCCTTAAGGGACTGCAAAAGACCAACAGACAAGTCTGAACTCAAAGGATTTTTAGGGTTATTGAATTATGTAGGAAGATTTATACCGATGCTTCAACCACAATGCGTCACATTACACAACCTTCTAAAAAAGGACTCTAAATGGGAATGGGGAATAGAGGAAGAAAAATGTTTTGATAAATTAAAGACCCTAATATCAAAAGAAGATAGTGTGGTTCCTTATTCATTAAATAAACCAATAGTTTTATACACAGATGCATGTGATACAGGACTGGGGGCGGTACTTATGCACGTGGAGCCTGATGGGAAAGAAAAGCCCATAGCGTATGCATCAAGAGTTTTAACCCCGGCAGAAAAAGAATATTCCACTATTGATAAAGAAGCTTTAGGTATCATATATGCTGTTAATAAATTCCATCAATACCTATATGGGAGAACATTCGTATTGAGAACAGATCATCGACCTTTACAATATATATTTGGTCGCCAGGGACATCATCACAATTGCAACTTGCGATTACAAAGATGGAGTACAAAATTAATGGCATACGATTTTAAAGTTGAGTATATATCTGGTGATAGGAACCAAATAGCAGATTCATTATCGCGGTTACCTACCCATGTAGATGTTAGTGAAGACATTCACATACACATGATTGAAGATTTAGAATTTGATAGGAAGACGTTGGTGGAAGGAACAAGGAGGGATGCAAGATTAAATTCTGTTATTGATATGATCCGTTGCAATTGGAGCAAACCTGCCAACGATGCAACTATTCGTAAGTTATTTTACCCAAAGAAAAATGAATTATCCGTTGAAAATAATTTACTTTACTGGCAAAATCGGTTAGTGATTCCAGAAAATTTAAAGCAAGCTGTGCTCGAGAATCTGCACACCGGACATCGGGGGATATCGGGCATGATTGACCTAGCAAAATTTTATTGTTGGTGGCCAAATATTAACGATGATATTGAAAACTTTGTTCACAGGTGTCAAAGCTGCCAACAAACTCGACCGAATATGGCCGAATCTCCTTTATATTTATGGCCTACTACGGAGGAGCCAATGGACCGTGTACATATCGATTTGGCTGGTCCAGTTAACCACAAATATTGTATTAGTAGATGCGTATTCAAAATGGCCAGAAGTAAGGATTTTAAATTCGCTACATTCAGATGGAATTATCAAGGCGTTGCGGGAATGGTTTGCACGGTTAGGAGTGCCTAGGGTCATAGTCACGGACAATGGGGGACAATTTACGGGACAAGAATTCGCAATTTTCACAAGAGCAAACGGAATTAAACACGTTCGGACATCCCCATATCACCCAAAATCTAATGGCTTATGTGAAAGATTTATTAAGACTTTGAAAATGCGGTTTTACTCTACTTTTAAGACAAATCGAGATGAAGAAAAGTCGATTGCTCAAGTCTTGATGACTTATAGACTGACTCCCCATAATACTACTAGCGTGTCTCCTAGTGAACTAATGTTCAAAAGAAGAATAAGGTCCTCCTTGGACCAGCTACGTCGATCAGGTAGAGAGATAACAATAGATAATATGTGGAAGCAGAAATATTATCACGATAGGAAGGCTTTTTACCGTACCTTTGAGGAAGGAGATAAAGTATGGGTAAAAAATGAAATGGAAAAGGGTTGGCACGCTGGAGTAGTGAATCACAAAAAGAATGATTGGTCCTACGATGTTTGGGCAGAAGGGCGAGTAAAGCGGAAGCATGCAGACCAGTTAAGAAGAGCATTGGGGAATGTAACGAACTGGATAGGGGGTGATGACGAGAGGGAAGTATGAGAACAAGTAACCACGGCAATTAGTCCACAACCGCAGCGACGACGCCAACCTCCAAGAAGATACGATGAAGAATATTAATAACTTAGGGGGGACTATTGTAATATATTGTTAAGCGTTCCTTGTGTATATATTTTATGTTACATAGTTTTCCTTGTTCTAAATACATTACTATTGTCCGGTTGTTATAATTCCATATCGTAAATAAATACTACATTTATGACCAATTTGGTTCGGGTAACATGTGTCTATACCGGTGTTAAGAGCGTAGGTTATAGTTGTAAACAAAACTAGTTGAAAATAGAATTTATGGACTTTTTATATAACGTCCAATTTGGACTCCAATGCGAATGTATGTATGTTTGCCGCGAAGACAGACTCCAATGCGGATATTTATTAAATTATGACGCCTAGCTTTTTGTAATTAATTGTCCATGTAATATATTGCAGGCCGCAAATGTTATCAGAATTAGCAAATTATGGAGACAGTGATGAAGAAGGTAATAATAAAGTTATAGATTTTCCTATATAAATAGTTAAGATAGCACCAATGATGTAAAAATTGAATCCAAACCTATAAAGAAAGTGAGAATTTCCATTCCTGATCTTCTTAAAGTAATAATTTATAAATCAAATATTAGCTTTAAAGGATGAAATAGATGTTTCTAAGGATCTGGTAATAAAAACGCCAGTAACCTCATCTAATGTAAGCTATAATTAATTTTGTGTCTATATTAAAAAGGGGTCAACCTTATTATCTATTCTTCCACAACCTCAAGTTAAGATATCAAATGTTAAAAATAAACCCATTCCAGGAAAGACAAAAGATGCTCATGCAGCTAATTTAATTAATAAAAACTCAGATAAACCTTTAACTAAATCATTTCATATTAAGAAAAATTTGGAAATGTTTGATGATATATATGAAGTCGGTGTTACTGGTGAAAAATCATCTATTAGTGATGATGAAAATGATGCTAGTTTCAAACAATATGATCATAATATCAAAGAAAATACAAATTATTTTTTTTTTAAAGAGGATGACATTCTAGAGAACCTCAAATCTAAAATTTCAACCAATTTTGTTAATGAACATCTTAAACAACATAACGTAGTGCATCATCCTCTACCCGTTGAAAAAGTTTTATTTGGAAGTCCTGAAGAAAACATAGAAAAGAAAACAGAGTACAAAAATGAAATTGTTGAGCCTTTAGTAAGAATATATGATTATGTTTATAATATTTTTTTAGAATAACCAGGAAAGTACTCCAGAAATTGAAGAGTTTAATCACTTAGTTGAGGTATAATTACCTGCCAACCATTTATAAAAAAAATTTATTAAGCCAAATTTATTTTTTTAAAAGTGGTTTTTTTAAATTTTTAATAAGTAATTTTGCATTAATAAATTAAATATACTTAAGCAACAGGTTTATCAAAATAAAGCTTTAGGTATGTTTTGTAAAAACACTTTTATAAAATGGTTTATGAGTGTGCTAAATTTATATAGTTTATTGTTGTGTTTGTTTTTAAATGCCAGTTTTAGGGAACAAATTATAATACATTTTAATATTGTTTAATACTTTGTTATTAATTTTTTTACACCTTATTTTGAGTTTTATTTTGCTTATAATTTAAATAAGTTTGTGTAGAACTCTACCTTTTTTGGATTAATATATATATATGCTTCTAATCTTATTATGCACGTTAATCATTTTGTCCATTTATTATATATTTGTTTGGTTTGCTATATTAGAGTATTTTGATTTAAAAAATTGCTTTTTTTACAATCAAATGAATTTATTATTTATATTCTTGTGACAAAGTGTTAAAATTATTATAGCATTTTATTTTATTTTTATCATTAATTTAATATTTATAATATAGGGTTGATAGTTTGACTTTGTTTATTAACACTCACCTAAATTAACATTAAGGGCTATAATATTTGTTAACCATTTACTATTGGATATACTTAAAGTGCTACTCATTGATTGTCCTGGAGTATATATAGTATTTTATTTAAAATATTAGCTCCACAAATTTATGCCTAAAAGGGACAGGGCAAACTTTCAAATTTTACCTTCCTCGATGGAAAATATGCAAAGTATGGCAAACAGTTCAATTCAATTCATAGAAGCGAATGCAGACGATATTTTGGGCCCGCAAGAGGTTGAAAGAAATTTAACTAAAGCCATAAGTGAAGATCATCCTGCAGATTTGTCTAGTTTTAAACAAAATATTACGCAACAGCAAAAAAGAAAACATCAAATAACCTATCTTGCTTATCAGGTTTGTCGATTTTGTTTTAAAATTTTTAATTTACCATAGAAGTGGTAATTTTGCATTGACTAGCCTTTATAAGTGTTGTATTTTTATGTTTAATCTATTCTTTCATATAAAAAAATACTTTTATTTGTAAAGTACTTGGTATTTATTCAACGCATTTACACTTACAAAGCAGAGATGAATATAAAACAACTGTCTTTTAAAGTGAATTGTAAGGCCTATTATTTATCAGAACTAAAACATTTTCTTGGGAATTGGACGTTATCACTCAAAGGGGAAAGGGCCGAGTGCTAGCCATTTTTCTATGTATCTTAACCCATAAAGACAAATGACAAGATTTAAAAAACAAAAATATCGTTTAATATTTTAGTCTATTGTATTTGTGAGAGAAATAGGTATGATATACTACTAACTTTTTCATTGTAGCGTATCTGTATTTGGATACATAAGTCAGGCTTGACCCAGTAATGACCAAAATATATCCATATTAAAATTTTATTTCTGTTTCTTAAAATAAGATAATAGTTTTATTGATTCAAGTTGGCATGCATCAAAAAATTGTGATAACATAAAAGTTATTATATCCCCTAAGCATGACCATGACTAGCCCCTGACACTTAAAATTTTTAGGATTTTTGTTTTTTTAAACTCTATTTGTTGAAAAAAGTTTGAATATCTTAAAAATTATTTTAACAGAAAATTAAAAAAAATTGCATTATTTTAAAACGCGATGGGTTATAAAGCAGATGGAAATATGTTTAAGACATTACCATTCCTAATCATTATAAATTCAAATATTAAAGGTAGCGACCATTTAATTAAAAAACAAATATAGTATAAATTTTATAGGCTAAAGAACGAGAATATGAATTACAAAAACAATGGGCTGCTAGCAAGACGTCACGCCAGGAATCGAGAGCTAAATATGGATTTTGAAGAGATTTTTTGTACATATATGTTATGTGGTTTACTTTGAATTTTTTGCATTGCATGAAACCATTGAATGTCAATATTTATTTCAATAAAAACCAAAAAATTAATCAGATCTACAATTACAGACTTATTGTTTTCTGATATATTCAATATCTATTTAATGTGTTAAAATAAAACTTTCAATTTTTTTAAATTATAAAATTTTAAAGTAAGAACTATGTAAATGAATTAAATCTTCTAAACTGGTTTAAATAAAATGATTTAAAAGGAAGTTATTAAGAATTTGATTTAAAAAAAATTGAAAAAAAATTTGGATCAGAAATAAGAAGTTTTTTTGCCAATTTTTTAATAAGAATACTTTTTTTTATAATGAAAAATTTATGAAAAAAGTATGGTTGCCTAGTAGGAAAGTTTTTATCAGAACTTTTTTAGGGTGAACACAAATGTATTTTTAGTTTTTTCCCTATAAGTCAAGTTTTTGAAATATTAGCTGTTTGATCAAATTAATTGGCAAAATTTTAGTTTAATAAATTTAATATTTAAATAAGGGGAGAGCAGTCCATTGCTAATTTTATTACCCTAGCTTTATTAATTTTTTACATATATTTAAAATTAACTTATCTCTATTTTCCTACATTGACAAATTTCCCCAGACTTAAGGTCGCCCTCCCATTCCTATGAGACTAGAATATAAATGCATGTTATTGTTTATTTACAACTACTAGAGACCTTCATGGCCTAACCCTGCCTGCAGGCGGGCTTCTGCTTTAAAATAAAGGAACGGGCCGGGCCTGGTTGGGCCCTAAAATAACATAACGGGCTCGCCGGCCCTAGATATACTTAAGGCCCACTAAAAGCCCGTTACAAAATTTCTTATATTTTTATTTGTGTTTTAAAATATAAACAAAGTTTTGTTTTTTATAATGGTTCCAATTAATAATTATACTTGATGTTTATTAAATTAAAACTCGGGCCTTCGGCCCTCGTGGGAAGGGGAAGGGGGGAATGGGAGTAGGGAAAGGGAAGGGGGAACTCTTCTATACTCCGTATAAACGTAGCATATTTGCTATGCAATTTATGGGCGAGAAAGGTAGGAAGGGGCGAGAATGCCTATAGGGGGGTATTAAATGCAAAATAATTAGTTATAGGCCCTTCTAGGGGAGGGCATAGGGCAATTATCAATGTTAACTAATTCAAAAACGAAAAAAAATTTCGATTTATTTGGCCAATGGTCATTTTTTCCATTGGTCAGTAGCCTGCGGACGATCAAAAAGTTATATTATCAATGTTATTAACAGGAACAAAATATTAATTTAAGAGGGCATAGGGCAATTATCAATGTTAACCAATTCAAAAACGAAAAAAAAATTCGATTTATTTGGCCAATGGTCATTTTTTCCATTGGTCAGTAGCCTGCGGACGATCAACCTCCATCTTGAGGAGAGCGATTGGTGTATTTTAACCATGTAATTTTGCCCTATAACAGTCAATTTACCTTCATCACTAGTTTATAAATTAAAACGAACGTAAATAAATTAATATTATACAAAATAGCAATTAAAATTGATGGAGCTATATTATTAAACAAACTTTAATCGCATTTTTTACATTTTTAATTTTTATGTATTTTTTTAAATGATATTTATTTTAAAATGCTGTTTTTGATATCTACCCAATTTAATATTTTTTATTTACCATTTTAAAATTATTTAATTTGCGAAAATTACGAATTTCTATATGATTACCTTACCACTATACAAAGTGCAAGTCAAGATGGCGGAAAAAAGGGTACACATTTTGTGCATTGATAAGCAGTCTATGGTTATATCTAAGATCATATCACAGCTTATAAACATGTCGTGCTGAAATCTTAGATTGATTCTATTCATTGCGAGATTAATCGGTGCTTTTAGATAAATTATTCTAATTAAATCAAAGTCATGATATAGTTTTAAGCATATTTTAAAAAATTTAAGTACCATTTTGCACCAAAAATATTTTAACTTAAAGAGTAATAAACAATAGTTAATATATTTTATTGCTAACTTATAATAAATTAAGTTTTTGATAAATTAGCAAAAATACACAAATTTCTAGCTTCCTCGCGGACGTAATATTTATATTTACACTACAACCTAAAGGCGCGCAATTTTCATCAATAAATAGTGAAGCTTTAAGTTAAAAAATCAATAAACGCCCACATCACATACCCTCCCCCCACTCACTTGAACGCAAATATCAAAACAAACGCCTTAACACAAATAATCATCCTTCCTACATATTCCTTCTTGCCTGGATTTTATTATAGTAAGCAAGCATTATTATTTATTATTTTTTACCTACCCTGATTTATTATAACCCACGCGATTTTGTTTTATATACCCCCTCTTCCCTTCTCTCTCTCCCGCCCTTTTTACGATAGGGGACGGGGTTGTTGTTTTTAATCTATCAATAAACATCGCACAACAAATTCAAGCGTAGAGTGTGTGCGTGTGTTTGTATAATAATATAATAACCCTTAGTAAGCACAATTTCTCATTCGCACGTTTTTTTTCTCCCTTATCAATATCATCCTCCATTTTCCCTCAATTTCAGAACGTATTTAAAAGAAAAATACGATATAATTATTATTAAGAAAGCAATATAAATATTACGTTTTTGTGTGTTTGTGGGGGGAAAGGAAACATGTATGGGAGTAAGTTTAAGTTTTTGTAATGGATGGGGGAAAATATAAGCCACACAGGTTAAAAAGTTGTTTGATCAATAAAAAACTTTCACATAAACTTAATACTATATAACAAACTAATAAAAGGGTCATGGGCGTGGTGGCAGGGAAGGGTAACTATCAAAAGATTTAAAATGTTTTAATTAGTTATTATTAACCACAACGAATAAGAAAGATAAAAGAATTACGTTTATCTGGCTTTTAGGCCCATACTCGGGCAAGGAAGGGCCGTGGAGGTCTCTAAACTAAATTATTAAATAAATGAGTATGACCTAAAACCTATATTTTTTTTAACTATTACTTTTTAAGTTTTCTATGAAATCAAAAACTAATTAAATGAAATACCAATAAAAAAATATATTTGCATTTATAAGGTTAAAAATATATTACATAGTTGGCTGTCTGTTAGACCATCTATAATAAATTTTTAGGTTATATATAAAATTTGGCCAAAAAAATTTTGATGCTCATTTTGGCCAAAGGTCATTTTTTTGCATTGGTCAGCAGCCAGGACACGGTTAAAATGGATATAAATTCATAAGAGTCAAAAAAAATTAAAAAAATTTTTCGAATCACATTTTGGCCAATGGTCATTTTTTTCTATTGGTCAGCAGCCAAGACATGGTAAAAGTGGATATAAATTCATAATAGTAAAAAAACGAAAAAAAAATTTCGGTTCACATTTTGGCCAATGGTCATTTTTTTCCTTTGGTCAGCAGCCAGGACACGGTAAAGATATAAGTTCATAATAGTCAAAAAAAAAAAAAAAAAAATTTCGAAGCACATTTTGGCCAATGGTCATTTTATTCCATTGATCAGCAACCAACGGACGGCCAAAAAGTCATAATAGCAATGGTAGTAACAGGAACAATCATAATAGTCAAAAAAAAACGAAAAAAAAACTTGGATTCACATTTTGGCCAATGGTAATTTTTTTCATTGGTCAGCACCCAACGGATGGCCAAAAAGTCTTATTATCAATGGTAGTAACAAGAACAATCATAAGAGTAAAAAAAACTCCGGGATTCGAACCCAAAAACTAGTTAAATTAACAAAAATTAAGAGTAAACAACGAGACAAGATATTCTGTGCAAGACAAGACATTCGGTGCAAGACATCAAGACATTCTGTGCAAGACAAGACATTCGGTGCAAACAAGACAACACACCGAACAGCGTTAGAAACAAAATGGAAAGCGAGCCCATAAATTGCATAGCATTTAATTAAATAGGGGCACAGGGACCCATATCAGTAGATGCATAGGCCCTTGTAGTGGAGGGCATAGGGTAATTATCAATGTTAACCTATTCAAAAACGAGAAAAAAATTCGATTTATTTGGCCAATGGTCATTTTTTTCAATGGTCAGTAGCCTGCGGACGGTCAAAAAGTCATATTATCAATGGTATTAACAAGAACAAAATATTAATTTAATTAAATATATACATTGGAGGGTAAACGGACGGACATCAACGGACAACCAAAAACGAGCCCATAAATTGCATAGCAATTAATAAGGATTTAATGGATGCCTCTCCCCTTTAGTTATAAATCAAATCAAATTAAAATTATATTCATTAATTTGTGCAAGTTATTGACGTTTGAAAAACTCAAAATCGCTGTTTTTGGCAACTTCGACAACAAATATTTCAAAAACTTTAAGTATATGAAAAAATTGAAAGTATATTTGTTTCATCGTGAGAAACTAGCCAAAATTTGCAAACTTGCCGGCGGTTGATTTTTCTTGTTGAACCGTGTAATTAAATCAAACGTTTTTGCACAGGTTCATTTTAAGTTTGCTTACAATTGCAGCGTCACGTCTAGATCCCTAAATTAATTTTTAAATCGTTAATAATAACTTGGCCCGTAAACTTTATTAAAATAGAATTAAAATTGGCATTATTGAAGTTAAGACCCGATTGACTTAGACTTTAGAACCACTACTACCATTGGCGTAGTCAGGGGGAGGCGGCTACCCCCTTTAAATTTAAAAATTCTTTGAAATTTATTAAAACCATGGCTAAAATTTAAAAAAATTATCATTTTACCTTTCCCTAAATCATTATTTTCCCCCTCTAATTCCATACACCCATGACTACTAACTGGTTTATAGCAGAGTGATCATGACATGAGTAAAAGTGGTTGCTGCCTTAAAAAATTATTTGTGTCATGTATGTTGTTCTACCTCTCTACTACCATCTATGATAATTCCTGATACAGTTTAATTTAAAAGGGAGAGGAAAGGGGAAGGAAGTATAGCATCATTTGAAAGTTCTTCCTGAAAGTAAGTAAACTAAATGTTATCTAACAACCCAACTAATCGTCCTACTTCTGTTTCAATCAAGTGGGTGACATGAATATATTGCGTGAGAGAGATAAGTGTTTTTAAAAAGGGAAAGTCGTTTTGGTAAGTGCTGATGCATCATTGAAGACTAAATCAGCTGAGACAACAAGTCTCCTCAAATCAGATATGCTTTGAATCCCTTTCTGAAATTTGTTAACAGATTTGTTATTTGGCCCAAAATTGGGAGGAATTCTATGAATACGAATTTTATTAAACGTATCTTGTATGCTCTCATAACGGGCTTAGGAGCTTTCTTGATGATTATGACTATTCTAGACACTAGATGGTCAGTTTATAACATCGAACCGCATTCTATTATCGCAAATTACGTGGATCCTTTCAGGTTCGAAGTGCAGGGGGATGGACCACAAAATTTGCCTTACTATTCCCACGATTCCTATTTTCAAATACTCGAAGTGCAAAATGTGAAGCTATTAAACGCCCCACCCGTCTTTTGCCCGATGGGTAGGCAAGTTACTTTAGTGATTGGAATTTATTCTAGCCCTAAAGATACTCTCAAAAGACACGTGCTCAGGAAGGAGTGGAGACTTAAAATAAACGCATTTCGAAATATCCTCTCCAAAAACCATTTTGGCTACGAAACAATTATAACGATTAACAATCAAAATTTGTCCACTTTGGACCGAGCTTTAGTCAATGTAAGTTTACACGAATCGAAATTTATGCTAGACGATGTAAAACTACTATTCGTCCTGGGTAAAAATCCCCCTTTGCCCCATCTCAGGGGTGCCGGTCACCAAAGCTTGATTGATTTCGAAGCTCGCACTTTCGGTGACATTTTGCAATACGACATTGCGGACACTTACTTAAATCTCCCCTTCAAAACGGGTATTCTTTTTAAATGGGTCGGGGAAAATTGTCCCACAGCCCATTACTTGCTTAAAATTGATGATGACGTGGATATTAAACTAGCTCCTCTGCTAAGGCTCCTCTATCTCTACAAATATCACGATAATGCCACTACTATTAAAGTAGACCCGAAACTTGGGCTTAGCGTTAGACAGCCTCCTTACATATACTGTCACTTGTGGGAATATATGCAGGTATAATTAATTTTATTTTAAAGCTTGACAACTAATTTAAGTATTGATTGCGCATATCAAAAAATATGTAGCTAGAGGGATAATCCCATGGGCGTAGCCTGCCCCCCCCCTCTAAATCCAAAAATTTGTGAAAAAATTTTGAATAATGATCCCTTTGCCCTCCCCTAAATCATAATTGCCCCCCTCTAATTCCAATGCTGGCTACGCCCACGGGTAGCCCTCTCCGATTTGAAAAATTGTTTAATATTCGTTAAAGTAGGCCTACGGGTTGGCTTTCAAAAGGAATATATTCATCTAAAAAAACCTACCTCCATGGGCATAGCCAGGATTAAACCTAGATGGGGGCAATAGTGTTTAGGGAGGGGTAAAATGATGATATTTTAAATTTATGCCATAATTATATTAAACTTGTAAGAATTTCTCGATTTAGAGTGGGGCAGCCATCCCCTGGCTACGCCAATGCCTACCTAAAATTCTGGTGAAGCCCATGCATAATATATCATTTTCCCTCAAATACAAGTAGCAATGTGTTTTAAAAAAGGGAAGAAAATATATTGCTTCACCTATCCTCAACCGTGAAGTTCATGAGCGTTTTAACTCTTTAGAAGAACAACTCTAATTTTTTTTTTGAATCCCGAACCCGGGAATATAAATGTCAACCCAAATTTCCCATTTAAATTAACAAATTATTTAATTATAGAGATCAAGAAATATGATAAATCCAGCTGCTTTACCAAATTACTATGAATTAGATGTTGTTTTCAAACGAATTTTTTATTTAGAATGTCAAAATGCATGCAGCAAAGTCTATATTTTTTGTCCCCACCCGATCGTCGGATTTTGGAAGGCCTGATAAATTTGTTTCAAAGGCTATCTAACGCTTATTTAATATAATGCTATTATGAGCGTAGCCGGGAGGGGGGGCAGGCAGGAGCGACTGCCCTCCTCTTAATCCAAAAAAATTGTTGAAGTTTATTAAAATTATGGCTAAAATTTCAAAAAATGATGATTTTGCCCCTCCCTTAATCATCATTGCCCCCCCCTCTAATCCTAATGCTGGCTACGTCTGTGAATGCAATTATATTTTATTCTTACGTAAATAAAATCCGTAATAATTAATTTAACCCTTTCATCTTTTCCATAAATATAACAGACACTTATTACTTTAAACATGGGCGTAGTCAGGGAGGGTCAAATACCCCATTCCTTAAAATCAAAATTTCTTTAAAATTTATTAAAATTATGGTTGGATTTTCAGAAAAATCTTTTGCCCCCCCCCCGGTTAAATTTACATCCTGCCTAAGCCCATGTCTTTAGGTAACATTTCTTTTATTTTAATATGAATCATATTTTTGAAATCTCATACATAATATACAGGTAGTAAGGGATGCGAATCACAAAAATTTCGTGAATAAAACGCAATACCCATTTTCTCATTATCCCCAATACTGTAGCGGTTGGGCCTATATCCTGAGCCCTTTGGTGGCCCTCAAAATATACAGACTAACCTTAGATTCTAGGTCTGTGCCCAATGAAGATGCTTTTTGGACTGGCCTAGTTGCACCTAGTGCACACGTCAGCATAAGAGCAATTAACGAATTTTATGGTCATCCTGGTGGATATTTATCTGGTCCGGCTTTCCATAAATCCCTACCGTACGATTCTGTGCTGGAGAAATTTAGAAAGCTTAATCTTACCCGTGCTGGAGATTTTATCTTCAGATCACCGAGAAAAAAACCTTTCCCAAGCTGAATTAGGAAAAATTGATTTACATTTTCGATATACATATGAAAGTTTGTTAATTATAAATGTACCCCGTTTTGGCTTGTATATATTTATATACATGATTAAGAACGGGGTTATTCATCAATAAAATTGTTGATTTATACTTTGAAAAATCTTTGTATAATTTAAAATTACGTTTTGACAAAGTTGAGCTAATGTTGGAATTAGTCACGAAATATAGTAATTAATAATGCATACAATTTTTTTAAATTTAAATGCTTTTATTTGATATATATGATGCATAATATAAAATAATGATACAAATATCATTTTCCTTACGATTTTTTATGATTCAGGAATTTTAATAAAGTAATGATTTTTCAAAAAAAATTTAATAGCTGTGAAAATGGAAGATCGGACAATATTTCGATTAATGTATTATTTTATATTTTATTATTCCTCGTGAAGTGATATTAGTTTTGTAGTTCCATTGTTCAATTTTTTAGTAACCTATCCTTTGTAATAAGGTGTTGTTTGTGATAGTTATTCTTCGTTTTTGAATTCATTCCTTCTTATTTTTATGGATTTTTAAATAAAAAATTGCTTAAAAAACCAGCCATAACTGTTGCAAAAAGCTGATTTTAAAATGTATAGGCATCACTTATTATTAATTTGTGAAAATAGAATATAAGCAAAATATGACTTTTATTTGTTATTTTTAACCTTAACTACCATGCTAAATTAAGTTTAAATCCGTTCTATTGATTGTATCTATAATATTTAAACAGTGAAGGAGTATTGTGGAATTCTATAAAACTTATTATACTGGTGTGTAGTGCTCTAAACACGGCTGGGTTTTCTTTGGTCGACCTTTGATTTTAGTCGAATAAATATAAACAGACCTTGACCAAAAATCTTTGGGTAGTTCATCTCTTGATCACATAATATTAATAAATTTTTAACACTCGCTTTTGGTTTTCATGATTTGCCATCCAGTCCTAAGCTTATTGCTGTGTAAACTATAAAATACGTTTTGAGCATTTTGTTAATATAATATGGTTGCAAGTTATCAATAGAATGATTCGATTGATACATTAATATTAGCAAAAGATAATTTTCTCAAAATTGATGAGCATTAAAATATAAGAAATAAGAATGAAAAATATAAATCTATTAAAAATAACCCAATAGGAACAATTCTGTTTAATTAAACCTTATGAAGATAATAAAAATTACACTGGACAACAAATATTGACCTTGTGAAATCAACTGGAAAACGGGTAACAGATTCTGGTAGAGTTTTTTGTGGGGATCACGAATATGTTTTTCTTTTTTGTTATATACGAGAAGTTTTTGAAATAATTGGTCTCAAAGTTGTAAAAAAGGTCGTTTTTGACCCTTTTTGACGATGAATACTGCGAAGATGAATCGAGAAAGTTAAAAAGTTAAAGTTCTAAACGATATTACAATTCCATTTTAAAAATTTAAAAAAAAAATTTTTAATCTACCTGCAATAGTTTTAATTTTATGACGAAAATTCAATTACCCCCTTATTAAATTCCCCTCCCTTATATGCATACATAACACTATACCGCAAGTGCATGTGCGTAGTGTGAAAGAGCTAAATAGTAGGTCACTACTCTTACTACTACTACTACGCCTCTATCCATCAATCAAAATCTCAGCACCTCCTCCCGCTTACTCCTTCTACTCTTGTTTAAAAACTAGATTTGATGCCATATAAAGGCTTTTATTAAAAGATGTTTAAATTTTTCATTATACCCTTCGCAAAATTTAAATGAACCATGGGCGTAGGCAGGGAGGGCCCCCCCCCTAAATGATTTTTTTTAATTTTTCGATATAAAATTTTAAAAAAAAATGTGTTTTGCCCCCACTTAAATGCTATAAATTTTTTTCGCTCCCCCCTAGTTTCATTTGCACCCCCCTAATTTTAAAAGAAAAATGTAAATTTTTTTATTCATTTATAACTATAGGATTTTTTCCTGGCGACCTTTTTTTGCTCAGCCCCCCCCCCCCCCATTATGAAAGCTGGCTACACCCATGAAATGAACTGCCATTTTTACTGCCATATATTACTGTTTTTAATTCAACTTTTAAAGAATAAATTTATAAACAATTTTTTTTACTAATTTTCTTTTATTCAAATATTGCATACAAATACGTCATATAAAAATGATATAAAACGCGCGAAAAATGACGTCACACTTGATCCTTGTAAAAATGATTAATCCCTGATTTTCGTTTGTGCGGTTTAAAATTAGGGGGGTGCAAATGAAACTAGGGGGGAGCGAAAAAAATTTATAGCATTTAAGTGGGGGCAAAACACATTTTTTTAAATTTTACATCGAAAAATTAAAAAAAAATCATTTAGGGGGGCCCTCCCTGCCTACGCCCATGGTTCATTTAAATTTTGCGAAGGGTATAATGAAAAATTTAAACATCTTTTAATAAAAGCCTTTATATGGCATCAAATCTAGTTTTTAAACAAGAGTAGAAGGAGTAAGCGAGAGGAGGTGTTGAGATTTTGATTGATGGATAGAGGCGTAGTAGTAGTAGTAAGAGTAGTGACCTACTATTTAGCTCTTTCACACTACGCACATGCACTTGCGGTATAGTGTTATGTATGCATATAAGGGAGGGGAATTTAACAAGGGGGTAATTGAATTTTCGTCATAAAATTGAAACTATTGCAGGTAGATTAAAATTTTTTTTTTTAAATTTTTAAAATTGAATTGTAATATCGTTTAGAACTTTAACTTTTTAACTTTCTCGATTCATCTTCGCAGTATTCATCGTCAAAAAGGGTCAAAAACGACCTTTTTTACAACTTTGAGACCAATTATTTCAAAAACTTCTCGTATATAACAAAAAAGAAAAACATATTCGTGATCCCCACAAAAAACTCTACCAGAATCTGTTACCCGTTTTCCAGTTGATTTTTTTTGTAGACTAGTGTTATTAGTTTAATCGTTTAAAGCTCAAAATCAAATGATGTGATCTTTCAGGTAACACCTATAAAATCATGAAAAATAGAATAAATAGATTTTTAAACATGTATGATAGAAAACTTCGGTGAATAAGTTAAGTAAAAAGACGTTTTTTTAATCTAATTTTACTTTTTATAGTAAACCAAGCCAACATTATATATATACACACTTCAAGCTGAAATTTTAATTATTAAACGTTTTAACTAAGACAAAGCCAATACAAAATTAAATATTATTACAATTTTTCGTTAGCAAAACTAAAGTTATATAATAATACAATTGCACCAAGTTTCGTCACAGTAAATAAAATAATCATTTATCGCATATATAGGTGTCGATTGCATAATAAATTATTTGCGGGGCAAAGAAATTTTTTTAAAGATTAATTAGAAAATCGAGGAAGACGGTAAATGAGGGAAGTTAAACATTTGGGCAGACTTTTATTGCACGATAGGTTAGACTTTGGTATGGCTCAGAGACTTCTCCCACTTTTTACAAAACTTAGATTTTTAGTTGTGTTTAAAATATTTTAATTAGTTTGCGAAATATTTTTTGGGCTAAACATTCTATGGGTTAATTTTAATTTAAACTATGTTAGCCTAAGAAGTAGTGTTGTAAAAAGGGCTGGGTTTTGTTTGGACGACATTTGGTTCAACTAAGACTAAAAAAGAAGTCTGATCTGTTTTTTTCGACTAAGTGTGTAGGGGTCGACTAAACACAAACAAGCCGCCACAAAATCTTTGGTCTGTTTATGTTATATCGACCAAACAAAACCCAACCGTTTTCCCAACACTACTACGAAGCAGTAAGTGTGATAAGCTATGGAGGAAGTATTGTAATGTAAATGCGTTTCTATGAAGGAAGAGCGAAGAAGAGGCAAAATGTTTGGCATTTTTCTGCTTATATTGGCGAAATAAAATTGGGAGAAAGTTTTGGTTTTCATTTGGCCGATTTGTATTGAGATTTTTCCAAGTGTTCGGGACAGACTTCCATAACCCTGAGGACTAGTGTATCCACGTAATAACGCATTAGTTTATTTTCCATCGTCAAATCTAATGCAAAAAATAACATAATTTCTAAAGGGTTTATTTCCAGTTTTATTTTTCCCCTTAAATTATCTCATAGCAAATAGATAACCTTCGACGTGACGACGTAAGCTGTATATCTCTTTAAGTAAACTTTCTCGGCTACCTAGACATAAAGTATGACATGTAATTTCGTAAATTTGCGAATCGTGTTGTATTTAATAGTCATATAAAAGGCCAAAATATTCAGAGATAATATATAATCAGAAATAAATCAACTTTGTAGATAACGAGTAAAAAATCCACTACAAGTCTATAAATTTTGTGTGAAAGTTGAATTTAAAAACAGAGATAAATTTCTTCTATTAAATTATGAACCCATTATATAACAATAGATGTGAGCCCCAAAAACTTTAAAAAATGTTCTTAGATACTAATAATTAAAATTTACAGGTATATTGTTTAAACTAATGAATATAAAGTGCAAATTTGAAAAATATCAGAGCAAGTTGCTCTAAAATGATAAAAACATCTGGATGAACAAGTAAGATTTCCGTAATTCTTTAAACCTTTCTTGGGCGCAAAAATATGATTTCCCAACAATTCCGATAAAATCATATTTTATAAATATTCCGCTAGGTGAAATATAATGCCGATAGTACTCGGTTAATTAAAAAAACCAAACTTTTTTCATTTAAATGTTACTAATGTTGCTGTAACATTACCAAGTGAGCTCACATTTAATTCAACACCTCTCAGTGGGATTGTTAATATAGCAAAACTAGTTTTATAAAAACGGCTGGGTTTTGTTTGGTCGACTTATGGTTCAACTCAGACTAAGGGTCGATTTTGGTCTTTTTTTTCAAATTTCACCTAAGCCTAGAGGTGGACTAAGAAAAATAGACCGAAAAAGCTTTGGTCTGTGCATGTTTAGTCTAAGGCTAAACCAAAGGTCGACCAAACAAAACCCAGCCGTTTTTACAGCACGAAGTAAAATTTACAGTTTTCGTAGGTGGTAAGGTCGGTAGTTTTAAATCGTCTAAAATGTTGAGGAGCGCTGCGAGAACTCAACTCCGTAGAATTGTTCATATCCGATATCGTATTCCTATGCTGGCTCGCCTGGAAAAATCCATTATAAAAATATTAAAATAATATTTGTCAAAATTATATTAATCAGGTTTCCCTGGGTATTAATTTGAATTAAATTTGGTGTTTTGATCTGCATAATTTTACAATTTGATAAGACAATCGCTTAATATTATCCATGCAAGATAAAGTAAAATGGATAATGTATATTTGTAAGCCCGCTTATAAAAGCAAGCTTCAACATTGCAAGGATTAGCTTGATGGACCACTTGATTCTACTAATATTAGTTATATAATACCCATGGGCGTAGCCAGGGTTTGATTTAAGGAGGGGAAAACTAAGCATTTTCTAACATTTTAGCCATAATCAATTAAACTTCAAAGATTTTTAAGATTTAGAGGGGGCAGCCGCCCCTCCTTGCCTCCTCCTGGCTACGCCCACGATAATATCGCTTAAATGTACGAATTTCTTGAAAAAATAAACATTCCGTATTCTTTATTTTAAAGAATTTTTAACAGGTGAAAAATTATAATATATATTATATGCAATTCAATAAGAGAAAAAGCGTCATTGCGGACAACTATTAAAATAAGCGCAACTTAAATCAAAAGCCAACATTAACCTGTTAGTGACTTAATATTCACTCAAAAAATAGATATATATATTAAATTAAACATAGACAAGTTGCAAAAAGAAATTTATGTAGAAAGCTAAGCAGTCGGACACAACAACAATAATGGAATTTGGGCTCGAGCGAGGTCAAAAAATTAAAGCCAACCAGCGGTCATAAGCTAGTCTATAAGCGAAAGCAAAATAAAAGTCTTTTACATAAAAACCCGTAAAAGTTTCCACGGTATTGAAAATTCACAAGTTGGACAGGACGGAAGGACAACCAAAAGAGAGCCCATAAATTGCATATCAATTAAAATCATATGGTATACGATGATTAATTTTAATTACTTCCGTAGACCCATCTCGATGAGGTATGGTAGGAAGCATAATTTTATCGAGATTTATATTATTGCACATGGGTGAGCCATTGCTGTCACGTTGCCGTTTGAGCAAGTCAAGGTAGTACAGACCTCCGTAACAATAATTAGAACTGGCCCCGTCCCTGGTATTGGCGGATGTGAGTAGGGAAGTGTCTGATGATTGTGGCATCAGAAGATCAGAACCGTGTCCGTTCGCTTCTTCTTCTTCTTCTGCCTGCTGCTTTGGTTAAACCGTTATACCAAATGTTTGAACCAAAAAACCTCTAGTCCGTTAAGCGACAAAGAAAAAGAAATCTAAAAAATTTTTGGTTTGTTTATGTCTAATCGACTAAAACCATGGGTCGACCAAACAAAACCACCCAGCCGTTTTTACAACACTGTCCTGAATTTAAAGATAAATGAGAGCCGTGGTGGAAATCGAGTGATATAATGCGATTTTAGGGTTATTAAGACAAAAAGTAATGACATTTTTTATATAAAATCTCCCTTATCAACAAACTAATGTGTCTTAACCGATGATTAAAACGCATGGGTTAAAATAATCTTGAAAAAATGCCTCCAAACTCGCCCCAAAACGAACCAGTATGAACCCCCTTTTATAAAAATAGAACTAGCAGCAGGTGAAGTTAAATGGACATATCCACAAGTCTCTCTCTTAAATTTAACAAATTTAAGTTCATATTTCAAGAGCAAAGATTTGTCTGGCCCTTTAAATCTTTACCCTAAATTTTGCCGCTCTACAGTCCATGGCTAACCCACTTTTAAAAGTTTCTCCTTTCCACAAAGGCTAAACTAAAGAATAAATTAATTACAATCTTCAATATACTATTAGCTCTTGCCATATTCAGTGATCAGAGCTTAACCAGATGGAGGTTCATATTAAACCTGCTTAGGCCATCGCTAAGTTAGCTCTTAGTCAGTGATATCCCATAAAATCAAAACCGCTCTCACTCATATAAGCACAAGAGCCCTCGAGTCCGAATTTTTTTTAGTCAGGCTAGACCCGAGCCAGGCCCGACTTTTTTAAAATGCAAATTGATAAAAAGTTTTATTCAGACATAAATATATTTTGTGTTCTCTAAATAGCCTACTCGACAAAGAAATTAGTAAAAAGTTTTAAAAAATCTTCTAGCTAGATTTTGTCTAGGGCCGGGTTGACCCATCAGGCCCGACCCGAGCCTGGCCCGAGCCCGGCCCGCGCAGGGCTCTAATAACAACACAACACGAACGGGTAAATGCCCGTAGCTTTTCACCTCGTTTTCGTGATCTGGCCGATAGAATCGATATTTAACGGTACATCTACTAGCACCCCCAGATCGAGTAACTATAAGAATTTCTCCGGACCCTGCTGGACAATCGTTGGGCGTGGTAAGGGCTATTTTGGAAGGGCTATAATATTTGAGACTAGCGCTACAATCGACCCCGCAAACGTAGATTCCTACGATATCCTCGCCATTCTGGCCCAAATTTTGGCCCCTGACCACTACCCTAGTGCCACCCGTGGTGGGTCCTTGCATGGGGGAAAGACCCGTTATCATCGGACCGCCACAACCTCCCGCCGTATTGATATCGTTCTCGGTGGTTTGTGCCGCTCCTTGACAAGCGTTGCTCAGGCTATCTATGGCATTTTTTAGTCATACACTCACTAATACCACGGTATATAATTATTATTAAATAAGGGTGGAGGCAAATAACAAATATTGATCAAAGGCTAACACTTACACATATGGAAAGAAATTCCTTCAACATTCTCATTATTCATTCTTCCATAACTTTTGCAATTATTCACTGCACAAGGAGCATATTGAACCCACCCAAAAGGGCAGACTTTGCTATTTAATATACTTTGGTGCCAAAATCTAAATTCTACGTCAGGCTATTGTATTATTAAACTATGGTTTTAATTGACATTAAGCCGATTGGAAAATATAAGTCTAGTATCAATCTTCTTGGTAAATACAAATATGAAACATTTGTCCGTCTATGTTCGGACGTTGAAAAAACGGCTGGGTTTTGTTTGGTCAACCTTTGGTATGTTTATGTTTAGTCGACCTCTAGGCTAAGTCGAAATTTGAAAAACAATCTAGAGTCGACCATTAGTCTCGGTTAAACCATAAATGACCAATAAAACCCAGCCGTTTTTACAACACAACTACGTTCTATATCGCTACGACTTAAGCCCAACCTAATTATTTTTAAATAAAGACAACCAAGGCTTTCCGTAACTCAAAGTTGATGCATAATCACAAATAAGGTAGACCAACAACATAAAACACATCATGTTTAAAACGAAGACCTTTGCGATTCAATAGTTTTCGGCTATACTCATTGGTTAGGGCTTGTCTTAATCTCGGATTTGGCTGCGCAGCATAAATCGTCGTACAGGTTATAACATAGCCGTGTCTTAACTTCGAATGCACAGCAGATTTACATTTCAGACGCATAACATAACAACGACTTTTTAAGATGCAAATATTTTTCATAAGCCAAAATGTTGTATGATTTTTAAGTTTTTAGGTATCACCAAAGTTTAGATTTAATCGAAAGCGTTGAAATATACAAACAAACTTTTTAACCGTCAAAAAAATTAATAATAACCATCGAGTCTGACCCATGAAATTCAATCTGGTATTGAGACAAAGATAAATTCGCGCGATTTAAATCTGAATCCGATATTAGGACAAGCCCTTAAACAAAACACAATTTTTTACCTATAATTTATCTGATTATAATTTAATAAATATATCACGTGTCATACCGTTAGTGGACGAATTTTGAAGGGATGGTTCAAAGGGGTTGCTGCCTTCAATGAGCGAAGGACTATGGCGGTCTTCCTTAAAACTACCGTTGGCAGGGGCGCCGAAAAAAGATTTTACGCTACTAATCAGAGCCGTTTTGCCCGTCGCCGCGCCGCGTCTACTACGGGGTAGCGTAGATGAGGCATTTGAAGAAGAAGATGAAATTTGTCTTCTATGACCTGCAGTGCCCCCAAAATCGGGAGGATCTCCTCTGGTTAGAGAACTCGTTTTACTTTTAATCCTTTCCAGCTCGGTGCCTCCAACACTGTTCCTGAGAGATAGCTCGCTTTCCGAACGGTTTTTCGAGGTGGGGCCAGGGCTAGCTCTGTATTTCGTGATCCAGCATTCGTATACGAGATAGGGGATTGCGGCCCCCGGGTGGCCCAGCTCTTAATAAATCACAACCAAACCATATATTAATGATCCACTACACTGGCTAACGGTTGATGATAATAATTATTATTAACAAAGGGTGCAGGCATACATTAACAACAGACTGAACGACGTTATTCCTTTCCTTGAATAATTAAATGTAAAACATATTGGTATCTTTATCATAGACGTAGCCAAGATTGGGATTAAAGGTGGGCAAAATAAACATTTTTTGAACTAAAATTTAAATAACTTTTCGGATTTAAAGGGGGGCAGCCCATTCGACCGTTGGACTTAGCTGAACCAAAGATCGACCAATCAGATCCCAGTTATTTTTACAGGACAACTCAGTACCCTAGTTCCGATTAAAATCGAAATGTTTGGGAGTCGTTGTTATTGTATTAGTATAAAATTTTAGGTTTACACTTTTTAACTTAACCAAATAGATGTTTAGCCTAATCAACGGAGCATTAAAAGAGGCGGGGCAGCCCCAAGAAATTGCCTATATTAGACAATTTACTATAATTTCATATTATTTTATATTGCCAATTCGCATTTAATAACATTTTATCAATACTTATACTTTTTTCTCTACTTTTGCGGGGAACTGCGTCACAAAAAACGTGAGTAAAGAAAGATAGGGCAAACAAGATATTAAATTTAAAAAAATTTACTATCATATTTGCTTCTTTCATTCGTATAAATAACCCAAAATGACATTAAATATTATTAATTTTTTGCTAATTTTCAGCAATTTCTTAACACTTGGTTTTTTCACACATGTAAATTTCAGACACGACTCCATGGACGTAGCCAGCATGGAATTGTAGGGGGGTAGTAATGATTTAGAGAGGGGCATAATGAACATTTTTTGAAACTTTAGCCATAATTTTAATGAATTGCAACAATTTTTTGGATTTAGGGGGGGGGGGGCAGCCGCCCCTCCTGTCGCCCTTGGTTACGCCCATGTAAGACTCTTACCCGAATCATGAGTGCTTTCTGGAGAAATTAGTGGGCAACGAAACTTTTTACGGGTAGTGCTTAGCTTGTCGAGAGTTTGAGTAACGCGGCCTATTACTCGTTCCTTATCCTTTACCGTAAATATGAGGGGTTTATAAGAAAACTTTGAATGATGCTGTTGTGATGGCTGAGGGCTAGGAGAATTTGTTACGCTTTTCACCACAGGTTTAACTAAGTGATTTCGCGTGTCACTAATTCCAATTATATAACATTGCTTAATTTAAATCTATAAAAAGCTATTCAATATCTAATAAATATTCAGCACTTTTTTTTGCAAATTTGTCTATAATAATGGATTTATGTGATCGGTACTTCCTTTCAATTTATATTATCAATCTCATGCGCCAACTTTATGTAAATGCAATAATGGGTAATTATAGAGAGAGACGAATAAAAACTAAGCTAAAAGGTGAGAAACAATAACAAATATTTATATAAAAAATTATAAAACAGAGCGAAAAAGCAGGATTTTAGTGCCTTAAAAATCATTTAATACTCCTCGATAAATTGACCAACAAACTAAAAGCCATTTTAAATAGTGCAACGTGGACGCGTTTTTTTTTACAAATTTAACGACAACTATGTTGGATAAGGCTAAGGGAAATCACAACTTTTTGTAGGGTAACATCAATAAATCTCATAAATAAAACAATTTTTGCTAAGCCTTTAATTTTATGTTTAAAATTTGAAATATAATTCCCTTAATCAAAAATGCACAAAATAATGGAGTAAGTGCTTTAAAGGTGTATAAATTAGCCTTATACCCATTACAAAAAAGTGCACTTATATGTGCAAAATTTAAGATAACAGAAAAATATATTTTAAAAACATTTACAAGGTTTGTTCTTCGTTCCATGAAACATTTCCAGATGGCTCATCAACTATAGTGGTTCTAAATTTATCGTTCCCAATGCCAAATATCACAGAAGCTCGGCAATGGTCTAACATTAAATCAGAGCAAAAATTGTCAAAATACCCCCAAAAAAATATGTAAGTTATGGAACAAATTCAAACGTGCATATTTTTCACAATATTTGAGATTAATAAAAAGTTATCTATCAGCATAAATTTTTTTATTAAAACAATTTTGAAGCCAGCAATGACTGATAGCTAATGAAGGGGGGGGGGGCTAGATAAAAAAGAGCTGTAATGAAAATATTATACTTTAATTACTAACATTGAAAGATGCAAAATACACAAAAACCAATATTTTGAACAAGCATCACTTATTAAGAATGAATTGTTATAAAATTCTCACATCAAAACTCACTCTAAGCCTTTAAGAACTTATAAATTTTGAATCTTAAAAAAATAAATAAGTTTAACCAATATAAAATATCTAGGGTGAATAAAAATATTTTAAATAAAAAATATATAAATAGATAATAAAAAGTTGATAAACTAGATTACAAATATAATTATCTTCATTCAAGAACATAGTAAACATTTTTATATTTGGCTTTATGTGTTGGCAAAACTATATTAAAAGTTAGGCAGATTTTACCTTATCTTTAATCATAATTAAATGTTCACATGTAATTAAATATTTGCTATTAAAACAAATTTTTATAAAATCTTAGTTACCTTCAGTGCTGTGAAATCAAACATGGATTATTATATTCTTTAAAGACATATATTATTTTATTATACAAAATATATATAATAGTAAGCATTATAGTTATAAAAAAACCCTTTTATTGATACATATAGAAGTCTGATTGTATAAAAAAATTAAAAATGCTGTCCATCAAGCAAAAATTGTTGATTATAATTTAGATTTGATTAAATATTTATTCTATAAAATGGTTATTTATTACTATCGGGTATTACCTTTCTTCTTTCCTTTTAGATTTTGACCTTCACATACTATATTAATAATATAATTATATTTTGCAATTTAATATGTAAATATACCTATAACTCGAATTTCATCAATTTCCATATTGCTAAGCCATCAGAACCAGGCTATGTATTCTCGATTTTGAGTGATAAATAAAAAACGTAAAACGCATTTCTTAAACGTTCCATTCCCGAGCGCAATCATCGCGTTCGAATTTGTGTGTTATTGTTTAAAAATAATCCTTTCAAGTCAAAGTTATCTTTAAGGGACAGGGTTAAGGTTCGGGGTTAGGGTTTTAGGTCAGCGTTTTAGGTTAGGGTTAGGGTTAGGATTAGATGCAATGGAACGTTTAAGAAATGCGTTTTACGTTTTGTTATTTATCACTCAAAATCGAGAATACATAGCCTAGGCCAAGCCATCAGGGACTGGAACGAAGTAATTTTAAGATGGGCATTAAGGTACTGACATGCAAAGCGCGACTAAAGTTAGAGGTGAAAATATACGGAATACTCTTTTAAATTGGAAAAGATTAAATTTTCCGGGCAAAGAGGAACTCAAAAATCGTATATTAACCACCTATTTACTACAGGACCTGGATCAAAGGGGAAATTTTAGGCTAATGTGGCGCTCCCACGAACATTTGATGTTATGCTGCGACGCTAGCTCCGAATAACTGCTGGATGTTTGAAAGTTCACCCAAGTATTTTTTCCAAGAGAATGCTGAATAGGAGCTTTTCATTCCATAGGAGTTAAATTTGCAGTCATTTACTAGGGACAATTTAAAATCGACCTCGCTTATCAACACTAAAATCTTGTGTCTGTAAAGAAATTGAAAGTACACTTAAACCCGAAACCGGCGGAGCCTATCTCCTGAATAGCGCTTTTGTCGCTATCCCTGCACATACTTGGACCTAGTGTAATATTTATAACGGCTCAAATAACTCACCTTTTTACCCCGTTTGACTCATACTGTCGGCAATCCCTAAGCATTAGTAGTTAGCTATCGTAGTTTAAAATATTTGAATGCGTTGCGTTCAATTACAAGTATATTGCAGCTTTTATATGAAATTTACTAACATTTATGCTATTGAGCTAACGTCGGTAGTAGCATCATATTTGATCCATATTTTTCTCAGTTATTGTAATAATGGTAAATTTTGTTTCTCTTAGTTATTCCCTATTATCATATAGATTTCTGTTGTGTTGCAGCTTACTATAGTTGTTAAGTTGCTAATATGCTCCGACTTGGACGTAAACACATATATTGCAGATGTCCTTCGACGCCTAAGCTATTAGATCAATCGGGGTGAAATGCGTGAGGAGAGTTGTAACAGCAAATACAAGCTCAAGCAGTAAATAATGATCCGTTTACCACTTTAAGTAGATAGCAGTTTTGTACGAGCAATTGCTGAGAGCAAGTCGCTTATTTAATCTGCTCAGCGAATGTGTTAATTACTTATGTGACATATCGTGTATCCCCTTTTCCCTCTCTCTCATAGCATGGAACGTTGTTATTCTATATTTTAAAAAGTCTTTCATAACGTATATGCTCATGGGCGTAGCCAGCATTGCAATTAGAAGGAGGTAATAATGATTTAAGGAGGGGCAAAATAATCATTTTTTGAAACTTTAGCCATAATTTGAATAGATTTTATAAATTTTTTGGTTTTAGAGGGGGGCAGCCGCCCCTACCTGCCCCCCTTTGACTACGCCCCTGCATATTCTTTTTTAAATTTCAACAAAAAAATAAAGTATAAAATGTAAATGTCTAAAATTGTTGTGCAACTTGTAAAAAATTATATAACACTTGGGTGACACAAAATAGCTGAAAATATATGTTAAATAAAATAAAACATATTTTTGCCGTGTTAAAAAATAAAAATCATTTATGCAGAAAATCGCAAAAAAATAAATTCACACCTCTAATAAAACTATAACATTGTAAACTGGATTTAAAATCCATAAAATATAAAGTTAAAATAAAACCATATTAAAAATGTCAAAAAATTTGCACTTGGGTGAGACAGAATATTAAAAAATTTATATTTAAAAAAATGAAGCATATTTTTAGCAAGTATAAAAACATAATTTTTATAATCATTAAACAGATTTTAGCCATCCACCTGAAAAAATTTGGCACCTTCAATAATACTTTGCATTGTGACCTGGTCTAAAAAAATATAAAATATAAACTTAAAAACATAAAGCCGCATTAAATATGTCAAAAAATATAGTTGATAATATATTTTAAAAACAATAAAACATATTTTTGTCACGAAGTATATTAAACATTAAACATATTTTATCCATATATAAAGAAAATTGCAAAAAAATTATCGCCCTAAAAAATTTAAATTAAAAACACAATCGCATTCAACAACACACGCTTTAATTTTCATATATTCTAATTAATAGATGATAGCGCACGCTTTATTTTTCTTATACCCTAATAAATAGATGAGAGGCTACGAGCAGTTTAAAAAAGTTACTTGCTCATAGCATTTGCTCATGCAAATCGGTTAATTAACTTAAAGTGCTGTTCAGGCACACAGCTCTATACATGCGTGTGTTTTTGCAAAGTGTACCCCCATTTTGATCTTAACATGGTAAATTTTCGCAATCAAATAATCTTAAAAAGGTAAATAAAAAAATATTGAATTGGGTAGAAGAATTTTAAAATAAATATCATTTAAACAATACTTAAAAATTAAAAATGTAAAAACAGCAATTTAAGTTTAATAATATATCGCCATCAATATTTTGTAAAAAATCAATTTCTTGACGTTAGATTTAATTTATAAACTAGTGAGGAAGATAAATTGACTGTTATAGCGCAAAATTACATGGTTAAAATACACCAGTTGCTCTCTTCAAAATGGAGGAAAATTTGGTACACAATTAACCATATGGAACATATGGCATGAGCAGTCTATCTAGTCTGTAGATACATCAAAAGCCTCAAGCGTAGAGTAAAATATACAGTGCATGTTAGGGGGCAAAACTCACAGTAAAAACTGCTCACTGGAGCAAATTAACAACTCTTTACGTTTGAATGTACGATTATTTGTGTAATGTTATATTACCGTCGAAACTTCTTAATCGCAAATCGGATTATCGCGAAAATCTTTTAATCGCGAAGTTAACCGCCATTTTGTTTTTTAACGATAATATTAACAAAAACATCGTTTATTGACAAATCGCTTAATAGTACAATATCGGATATTCACAAACATTTTCGAGTCCTTAAATCAACCAGATAATTATATAAAATATTGTTTTATTGGGAAGCGTAAGAAATGAATATTTAATATAATGTACATATACTTTTAGTTCCATCGTTTAAACGCGAAATATCGGTTAATCGCTATTTTTTCAGGCCCAAGGCCTTGCAATTAAACGGTTTTGACTGTATTCACAAATGGGAACGGGATACATAAGATTACGTTTAAGAACAATTTTATGTAATTTTTAAACTTGTGTTCTTTTCATAACACGCTCGATCTTAATTTCCTCTATCGTTTCAGTATTATTTATTAAATTTTTCATTAATTTTATATTTGACAATGATAGAATGAAATTAAAATATTTGAAGCTGAAACAGTGGTTTTGGCAATTATTTTAAAATATTCAATGAATATGAAAGCTACTACGCTATGCGTAACTGTTAAAATTAATTAAAAAAAATTAATTTATTAGGTGTATTGTTTTATATGAATTTATGGATAGGTTATATTTGAAAATAAAAATGTATTTATTTACAATTTTATAATTAACTGTTATATCTTACCATTAGCTTCCATAAACCTAATCAATCCTAAAACTAATTTATATACAAAAAAAGTTTAAGAAAATGAATGTATGGAAGTAAGATTTTTTTGAACATTATATTAATTTAACAGCAACAATTACTTTACATTCAAATATTCCTGTAAAAAATATTTACCGCAAAAACTGGAAATAATAAATTGTAAAATATACTTATGAACTTTAATAATGGAAAATTAAAATATCTATCATAAATTTCTAAAACAACAAGTTATTCGATTCTTGATATTATCAAGATTAGCAGATATCTGTAATCACCATTTTAACATAGTTTTTCAGTTTGATTAATTAAAACTGTTCTAGATTATAACTTGAAAAGATTTTCGTATATTAATCTGAATCAAAAATCAGGCGCATTTGGGATTTAGTGATTTTGCCTTTAAAAAAGTAAATAACTTTAGGAGTTATGAAACCCTACTTAGAATATATAACACCTTAGTCGATTTTTGTATATCATGTAAGCCATTGTTTGTAGACATATTTTTCTCTAAAGCAGTCATTCACTTATTTTGAGTTTTGACTCCAAGCATAGAGAATATCAACCTTATCTCATTGATTTTTTTTTCATTTTTGAAAAATGTAAATACCCTTGTATTACTTAAACTAACTGTAACGAAGTGGCCGGCCGGTATATAGCCTAAACTCCCGTATTCTAGGCTCCCGTATAGCACTAATCCCGATGTAAAACCAAGAGAAAGTCAAAAGACAAAGACTGTTTTATTAGGTGGATAAGGCTTTATATACACATAGCGAAGGACATATATAAAAGTAGTAATCAAATTAAGAGATAAAGTACGGTGTAAACTAAGGTGTATTCAAATGGCTACGCGTATATTCAAATATCTGTGACCGCGCTAAAGTATATTCAAATTAAGCTACTACATTACTCCACCCTTTAAGCGAAACCTTGAGGGTAGACAGTGGGCACCGATACTCATACGGACGTCTAACCATACATACTATTTCCTTGTTGTTCCTAGAGGTGCTAAGATTAAGAACATTTTTTGAAAAAGTATTATAATTATTAAGTCAAATTCCTAGTTGGATAATTTTTATCCCGATGTAATTTATTTATATCCTCTGGATGAATTTGACTTTAAACTTTAAATTTACTGAGGTGGGTCGTGCCTATATATGCTAGCAACACAAATTCTCTCAAATCTCTGTCAATTTTTCTAAGACGAAAGATTAATTCTAATCGATATAAATAATCAATATTTTTTGTTGAATCATATGGTGTAATATCTCTAACCCAACCAAGAGAATTTCCAGAATCTGATTCGAATTTTGAATCCACATCGGGCTTCTTCTTGGTCATTTTGATTAACAAAGGCTAGCGGCACTTATTATGGAGCATCCCATCTTAGTCGCCAAATGTAACGAAGTGGCCGGCCGGTATATAGCCTAAACTCCCGTATTCTAGGCTCCCGTATAGCACTAATCCCGATGTAAAATCAAGATACTAAGTCAAAAGACAAAGACTGTTTTATTAGGTGGATAAGGCTTTATATACACATAGCGAAGGACATATATAAAAGTAGTAATCAAATAAGAGATAAAGTACGGTGTAAACTAAGGTGTATTCAAATGGCTACGCGTATATTCAAATATCTGTGACCGCGCTAAAGTATATTCAAATTAAGCTACACTACACTAACTTTGACCATCCGCGGCTTCTCTATGTCTTTCTCATGATTCAAATTTCATGCTTCTAAAACCATTTGAGTTTACACATTAATTTATAGAGCTCTCTTGATTTCGCACTCTAAACTTAATATTGTTTTGCTCTATTAATTAACATATAGAAAAAAATAATCTTAATAATTAATTTAGATGGGATCATCGAACTCTGCACAAACAAAAAGGTTTTAATTAACAATCCACACGTTTGGTTATTTACAAAATTAAAACGAATTTACTTAAGTACACATATTTGACGAGTACAATATATGGCAGTTCTTTGGGTTACGAACAGTTGATGATCACAATTTTAAATTTTGTACATAGGGAAACATTTTATCAATCACAAATTTGTTTTGAAATTGGAAATGTTTACTTTTAATCCTAAGTCAATTCTATATATTGCTTTAAGTTTTGGTGCATTTAAATATGTTAGATATAGTTTTTAAATTACTCAGGGTTTAAGAGCTAAGCTGTTTGCTATAAATTTTATTAGTTCTAATTTCTTATGTTGCCAAGCAAAAATTGGTAGCAAATTTTTAGATCAATTGAATTCTCGTTATAAATTTCATCTCACTAACGCATTTATTAAGTATGGCGTTTGACAGTTTTTCACCTAATGGTTGTAAACGCTTATCAAAACTACTCATTCGATGATGGTAATTACATATAGATTTTTATAAGCTTAAAAATGTTCATATCTTTACAACCTTTCGTTGTATATTCACGATAATTAGGATGCCCGTGTAATGAAAGTACTAGCTATGGATGTGACTCAAAAGGAGATTGCGGCTGCAAGCCTGGCTATTACGGAACAAGATGCACCTTAAATATATTTAAATCAAAAAATGCCTAAATTGGCAAATTTTAATTTCTATCCCCGTCAATTAAAGCCCTCTAACAAGTTTCTAGAGTCGCCTCCTCCTAAACTTAATCTGTGTGAAAAGATACATAGACTATAATTGTTACATGATAATTTAGTAGTCTCTAGAGGTGCCCTATCAACTCGCCGCAAACAATCTTGCCGAATTCACCCTGGGACATTAACGACCATCTCCCCATTATCATAAAGAAGGCCCTTGAGTACCTTTTATAATAATTATCAATTTTGTTATAAAAACCTAAATTATAATTTTAATGCGAAATTGAATGAATAATATGCTTTTTTGTTTGGGGACATTTTCTAATTGATGGTCATCTTTTAACATTGGGACATTCTATTCGGCAAGATGGTTTTTGGCAAGTTGACGGCCACCGTCTCTAGAGTGATAAATAATTTATGCTATTAAAATAAGAATGTCTTTGTTCCTATAATGTTCGACGTTCTGGATGTGATGCAAAAGGATGATTGTTTACGGCAAACAGTGCAATAAAAGTAAGTAAAAACACTCTTTATGTTATTGATATAAAAATTATGTTTTAGCTTGTGACTGCAATGAAACAAATAGCCTATTTCAACAGTGTACGCGCACAGGCTTGTGTGTTTGTAAATCCGGATTTAATGGCAAAAAATGTGATGCTGGTAATAATTACTGTTAGACTAATGCAGCGTTTTTCTTTAACTTTTAACATCTTGACTCCCCTCCCGTACACTAGTAGGGAGTCAATAATAGTTTTTAAAAGAGAACACTCTTTCCCTCTCTTTACTTCACATGCAACTTACTCCCTACCTAACTATGTATGTTTTCGCCACTCTTGAAATTGACTTTGCACCTTTTTATATGGTGGATTTTATCAGAAATTTGTCAATTCGCTAATTATATAAAAAAAAACGTGGGAAAAAATTTAAAATTACATTGCGTGAAATTTAAAATTAAAAATGATTATTTTTTAAGTTTAAAAATATAAAATTGTTGACAATCGTATACAATATAAAATCGGTATGAAATATTTTTAAGGTTGTATTAAAAAAGACTTTAGTTATTACATTTTTTGACATAAACATTTTCTTTGAGAAGTTGGGGAAAAAATTAGAATGAAAAATTAAAAAAGTTTTTTTGTTAAATAATTCAATAGAGAATTTAATTTCAACCTCAAAATAAAAATTAATAAAAATGTTACTCTCTATTTTGAACTGTCGACAAAGTTTTTTTGCATTTTTTAAATGTTGGTCCCTTATAATTACTAATAACTCCGTGTATTTGTATTTATTAAGTATTTTAATTGTTATGACTACAATTTTTTGCAATAAACATATACCTTTTAAAATTTCTGATGAATTAAGAAGTATTTTAATAAATAATTTAGTAAATATTATGATTTTAAATTTTAATGTTAGCGCCTTATAAAAAAAAATCTACAAAATAACAAATTATTTATTCCACAAATTTTTTACTTAAACAAAAAAATGGTATTTTTATAGCAAAGTATAATTTTAAATCCCTGGCCGACAGCTGGCCACTTTTAATAGATGACACATGCGACGCTTTTGAATTTTAATATTTTTATTTTGTTTTATACCCGCTCTTATATTTTTCGAATTTTACCACTTCGTTTTTATAAAGTTCTTACGTTCAATTGAACAATATAAACATTTATTGCATGCAAGGTCAATTGCAAGAGTGGCGAAAACATATATATGGTAAGGGAGGGAGTAAAGCATGCAAAGGAAGGAGAGGGAAAATGCGTTCTCGTCAAATATTTGAAATATTTGCTGTCAAAGTTGCTAAAAATAGTGCTTTTGGCGTTTTCAAACGTCGTCAATCGCAAATTAATTCTTAAAAATGTGATTTAATAAATTTGATTTTAGGCAGTGGCTGTAAACTAGTCATGTACGATGGAATGTATGACTCTTAGATCCTTTCTATTATATTATTTTAATTTTTTTTAATTTTGGTTGAAAAATTAAATTATAAACTTAAGGTTAAATACAAATTTGTAAAAATACAATTTGTGGTCACTGCTTATTTTCTAGGCCGTTTCTTATCGTTCGCAGTTACTATTTTTTACTCTTTCCCCACCTTGTGGAGAAGCTAAAATACCCCTTGTAATTTTCTATTTTTTTTATGACCCCTCTATCCCTTTTTACTTTACTATTTTAATTTTGAATAAAAAACAATAATAAATCTTAAAGTTAAATATAAATTTGTAAAATACAATGCGATAACCTCTTATCTTAGAGGCCGTTTTTTTCGTTTGCCTTAACTAATCTTTAGGTTATAAATATGATGTTTTTTACTAAGCCGAAAAAAGAAAGAGCTATTTTTTTACTTTGCCCTAAGTAGATAAGAGAGAGGCTAAATCTTAATATAAATTTTAAGAGGAACATAAAATAACTAAGAAAAGAACTTGAAGTAGATTTGTATTTAATCCAATTTAATATGGAAGTGGTTTTTCTAAGGTCAAAACATTAATAGATATATAAACCTATCTAGGAAAATACAAATGAGGATGAACAGGAACTAATATTATGTATACAAGCTATGAGAGGTTAGAATTAATATTGTCTTAGATTGCACATTCTATATTTAAAAAAGGAGGTTATAGACTTATTTGTTTTTGAAGGGTTATATTATACTGTTTTTTGTTAAGGTGTGGCGTTTTAAACATTGGCGAGATGCAGCAACCAGGAGCAGGTAATCAATTGACAATTACAGTTTTTGAATTACTTCCTTCTCCAAAATTGCTACCACAATCACATAAATTCATCATCCCAACTCCTTCCCAAAATCGCTACCACAATCGCATTATTCCAGCATACTCTATTCATATCATTACTTACTTAATATTCTTGTGTGATCTATATCTTCATATCATTACTTACCTAATATTCTTGTGTGATCTATATCTTCATATCATTACTTACTTAATATTCTTGTGTGATCTATATCTTCATATCATTACTTACCTAATATTCTTGTGTGATCTATATCTTCATATCATTACTTACTTAATATTCTTGTGTGATCTGTATCTTCTTATGTGAGTTATATTAATAATAAACAACTAATACTTTGTGTTATAGTAAAATATTCTTATTGGTATACAAACTACCATATTGGTGACCCCGACGTGATGGAATTAAACACAACAATTCCAGACTCTAATGAACCAAGAGAAAGCGCAGTTCATGTGAGAATTCCTGAATTCCATTCTAAAAATATTCGCATATGGTTGTCACAGGTAGAAGCCGTGTTTCACACACGCAACATATCCTCGCAGAAGACTAAATATTCCTACCTAGTCGAATCACTACCCCCAGAAGTCGCGGAAGAGGTGGCAGACCTCATATTCACGGTTCCTGAAATTACCCCTTACGACAAACTGAAGGAAGCAATCGTAAAAAGACTAGGAGACAGTGATGAAAAAAGGATAAGGAATTTATTCTCTTCGATATTCCTAGGAGACCGCACCCCATCCCAATTGGTAAGATACTTAAAATCTCGTTTAGGTAATAATGTGATGGACGAAAAGATTTTAAAAAGCCTCTGGATGGATAAGCTACCCCAACATGTGGTAAGCATCTTGGCTACTATGGGAGATGACCAATCACTGGATCGTATAGCAGAAGTCGCCGATAGGATTCACGAAACGTTCAGAGTCAGCAGCTTAGCATCAGTAGCTACTCCCTATAACCTCACTCCAAATAACCCTACTCCCAATATTCTGATTCCCAATACTCAAACAAACGAAATGCAGGAACTGATCAAAGTTGTGTCACAATTAGAACTCAGAGTGAATCAATTAACAGGCAACCCCAATGACAGTAGGACGACATGGAGAAGGTCAAGCAGATCTAGGTCATCATCCAGACAACGCCCAACTGACACATGTTGGTACCATTATAAATTTGGAAAGGAAGCCAGGAAGTGCATGCAGCCATGCAATTTTAACACCAACTCCCAACAAAAAAACTGACGGGCCGTCCCATATGGGCGACAATGGGAAACGGCCGTACTTTCAGCCGCCTATTCTATTTATTCGACCGGTCCACCCAACGGAAATATCTCGTCGACACAGGCGCTGAAGTTAGCGTCATCCCACCCCCTCCCAAACATCCATTGATCCCGCATGGCCCAACTCTACAAGCGGCTAACCAAACCAACATACACACATACGGACAAGTCGTATTAAGTTTAGACCTTGGCTTGCGACGGGAATTCAAATGGGTATTTTTAGTCGCAGACGTACACACCCCCATAATTGGAGCTGACTTATTACATCACTATAAGTTGGTTGTGGACATCAACAACAAACGACTCATAGATAGTACTACCCAGCTATCATCCAAGGGCACAACTTCACCACATCAGACATTCGGTATCCGTGTTGCACTCAGCAATCACGGCACAAAATTCGATGCAATTCTGCACGAATTTCCATCACTCATATCCCCTCTAAACTTCAACCGACAGATTTCACCACATGATGTACTCCACCACATATTAACGAAAGGACCAGCTCAGTACGCACGTCCAAGAAGACTAACGGCGGAAAAGTTGAATGTCGCGAAAAAAGAATTCAAATATATGTTAGAGTTAGGAATTATTCAGAAATCAGAAAGCAACTGGGCAGCTCCATTGCATTTAGCCGCCAAAAAGACAGGCGATTGGAGGCCTTGTGGAGACTACAGAGGCCTGAATAAAGTCACAATACCGGACAGGTATCCTATACCAGTGGTTCTTAACCTTTTTATACATGCGACCCCCCAAATATTTTATAATTTTTTTGCGACCCCCCCATTTTTTTATAATAATTTATATTTGTTAAATTATCTATTATATGATTTTTTATTATTGTTTCATTTTATTAAATAATAAACATAAAACACAACTTTATTATTTCATTATCTATTTAAAATTTAAATAGATAATGAAATAATATCAACATAAAAACTTCATAATTAAACATAAAAACAATTCATTTATAATAAAAAGGATATGCATTCGGAAATATATTTAATGAGATTTCTGCTGCTGAACATCATCAACCAATTTGTTAATTCTTGGTTCAATTGATTGTAATGCTATCCTCATGCAGGAATCTAGTCGCAATCGATTGCGTTTTTTAGTTTTTATATCCACCATAGTTGAGAAACCTTTTTCACACAAATATGTACTAGCGAAAGGCAGCAAATTTTGCATTGCTGCTGAAAATAATGGAGGATATTCTGCACGAATTTGTATCCAAACTTGCGCCAAACTTTTAGTTTTAAACAAAGATTTTAAATTACAATCATTTATTAATTCTAATAATGAATCTTCATCATCTGATGATAAATTGGTATTTTTATAATTGTTGTATGGATCTTGAATCCAGAGTTTTGTAATGTGACCTTCATCATTAGGGAAATATTTTTCAAATTTATCAATTAATTTTAAAATATGACATTTAATCAAGTAATTTACATTTTCTTTCTCGAATTGAAATTTTGAATCAGAGATTAGTTGTGAATAGAATGGAAACATTTCATATATATTTGAGTCTATTCTTTGAATCCATCTTTGTAATTTCATTTTCATAGCCTCAATTTTGTTATGCATAGTAAAAATATCAGATTTAGGTCCTTGCATAGATATATTCAACTGATTTAGAATTGTAAAAATATCCGCTAGATATGACAATTTAGCGACCCAATTATTGTCATCAAAATAGCTTGATAGGCTGGAGTTTTTATCATTTAAAAAAAGTTCAACTTCCAGTCTCAATTCAAATAAACGAGTTAAGATTTTTCCTCGTGATAGCCATCTCACTTCTGTGTGAAATAAAAGAGAACTATTATCTGCGCCAACTTCTTCACAAAAAATTGAAAATAATCTTGACTTTAGTGAACTTCCTTTTATGAAATTTATAATCTTTACTGAAATTATCAAAACTTCATTCAATTCTTCACTCATTTCCTTGGAGGCTAATTGTTCCCTATGAATAAAACAATGAGTAGTTGTTATGTTTGCATGTGCAATACGTTTTATTCTTGATGTAATGCCCTTATAACAGCCAGTCATAGAGGCAGCACCATCTGTGCAAATTCCAACACAGTTTTTCCAGAGTAAGCCATTAGTATTCAGAAAGGAATCTATTTTGTTAAATATATTTTCACTTGTTGTATCTGTTTCTAAGTCTATGCAAAAGAGAAATTCTTCAGATATATCCATTTTTATAAAATCAATAAATCGAATGTATCCTAAGCAAATGCTCCTGTTAGAAACATCTGTAGATTCATCTATTTGTAATGAGAACCAAGGAGAATTTTTAATATAGCCAGTTAACTGTTCCTGAAGATCATTAGCTATTAATAAAGTTCTATTATAAATTGCATCATTTGACAAAGGTATTTCTTTAATTTTGTTTGACACAAAGGGTTCAAATAGCTCTTTACAAATATTAAACATGGCAGATTTTAATAATTCTTCGGCTATAGTAAATGGTTTTTTTGCTTTTGCAATGTACAAAGCTGCAATAAATGAAGCTTTTAATAAATTTTTATTGGTAGTAGTTGTCACATTTATGAGCGTCTTTTGATTTTTTAATTCATCTCTTTTTCTTATAAAAAAATCTTCCTTTTTATTTTTATATTTATCATGGTTAAGATTTAAATGCCTCCACAATTTATTAGGTTTCATTGATTCATTAGAGAGAACTACACCACATATAACACATTGTGGTTTTGTAGTTCCTCGAACTTCTATGCTTACAAACCCATATTTAATATAATCACGATAGTATTTTCTAATTCTATTGTTACTTGATTTTATACCTTTAGTTTTAGGACTATTGGTTTTTTCCGTTTCATTTTTCGCTGTATCATCATCGGAACCTTCACTAATATTTGAAGTTCCTGGTCCGCGATTATTTAGATCAAAAAAAATTTCCAATGTTTCTTTCTGCTTTTTGCTCATAATATGGAATATAATAACTATTTAAAATGAACAAACAATATAAGAAATAATGCACTATTTTGCGATCCAAAGTCTGTGGTGAGAAGTTCGCTTTATTTTTAAATTTCAGAAGTTAAATTTGTTGAATTGTAAAATTAAATGAAGATAATTATTTTAAAGATTAGAAAATGAATAAATTATGAAACAGCAAAAAAATCTACCATTCAAAAAATTATTTTCATTATAAATAATAAGTTTCACAACGTATTTTAATAGCAGCATGGTGTGAGTGGTTATAGCGACGTCTTGTAAATGTAAACAAACATAATGCAACGAGTTCGAATCCCAAGGTGAGTATTTTTTCTAAAGCTTTTCTGAATATTTTTATTTTATTCTAAAAAAATTTGGCGACCCCCCGGCAAACTTCTCGCGACCCCCTTGGGGGTCGCGACCCCTAGGTTAAGAATCACTGTCCTATACCACACATACACAATTTCACTGCCAATCTTCACAACAAAATCATATTCTCCAAGCTGGACCTCGTGAGAGCATACCATCACATCCCCGTTGCGCCAAAGGACGTATGCAAAACAGCCGTCACAACACCTTTCGGCCTGTACGAATTCGCAAGAATGCCGTTCGGACTAAAAAACGCAGCACAGACGTTCCAACGATTCATTGATGAAGTCCTAAGAGGATTAGATTGCGTTTACGCGTACATCGATGATATCCTCATAGCCAGCGCGTCGGAGAACACGAACAGCACTTGAGAATCGTTTTTCAACGATTGCAAGAGTACGATCTGAGAATCAACCCTGCGAAGTGCAAATTCGGAGTTGGTGAACTCGAATTTCTCGGACACCAGGTATCAAGCACCGGTATTGCCCCACTGCTCGACAAAGTCAAGGACATCAACGAGTTTCCCTTACCTGATTCACTAAAGAAGCTCCGGAGATTTCTAGGTATGATTAATTTCTATGGGAGATTTCTACCCGGAATTTCCCGAACCCTCCAACCTCTGACCGAGTTGCTGAAGAAGTCCAAAAAGTCCGTAACCTGCAACGACGTTCAGGTCAAGGCGTTCAAAGAAGCAAAAGCAGCATTAGTGAATTTTACCACACTTACCTTTTTGAATACGGACCCCCTTACAAAACTCACACTGACCACCGATGGATCAGACACGGCGGTCGGAGCAGCTTTGGAGCAAACCATTTCGGACAAGGTATACCCACTAGCATTTTTCTCATCGAAATTACAACCCACCCAGACCCGGTACAGTACTTTTGGTCGCGAACTCCTCGCAATTTATTTGGCCATAAAGCATTTCCGCCATATCTTAGAAGGTCGAAATTTCACATCTATACCGACCATAAACCACTCACCCACGCATTCAACGCAAAACCCGACCAGTATTCTCCAAGAGAAACAAGACAGTTAGACCTCATCTCGCAGTATACTACTGACATACGATTCATTAAAGGCGAAAGCAACACAGTAGCGGACGCTCTATCCCGGATGGAAATAGATTCTATTAAATTACCAGAAATTCCGCATTTGGAGGAAATTATATCAGAAGGCTGATGAATCCTTAGAAGGTCTAAAAAACTCATCATCCCTAAAGTTACAACTGATACCCATTCCAGGATCGGATAGCAAAGTCTTGTGTGACCTCTCAACCACAAAGCCTCGACCGGTGATACCAGAACCACTTAGGAGAAATGTATTTGATCATTTCCACGCGATATCACACCCAGGTATACGCGCAACTTAAAACTTATTACAAATCGAGTAGTCTGGCCGTCAATAAACAAAGACGTTGTTAGATGGGCAAGAACTTGCATAAGATGTCAACAAAGCAAGGTTTACCGACACACAGTTACAGTACCTGGTACCTTTGCTCAACCCGACGCCCGTTTCGCACACATACACATCGACTTGGTAGGACCACTACCACGTCAAACGGATATACGCATTTATTAACGGCAGTGGACCGTTTCACTAGATGGCCCATGGCTATTCCTTTGAATGATACATCCACGAAGATGATCGCGAAAAAGTTGATAGAGCATTGGATTGCAAATTTTGGCGTGCCGCATACGATCACCACCGACAGAGGACCACAGTTTCAATCATCTCTTTTCCGAGAACTTTCCAATCTTTTAGGATGCACACATATCAAAACAACCGCCTACCATCCCGCCGCAAACGGACTCGTCGAACGATTCCACAGACAACTTAAAGAGTCGTTAAAAGCCGCCGGCGAGACGAAGTGGAACGAAATTTTACCATTGGTATTATTAGGTTTACGTACAACTATGAAAGAAGACATAGGAGCATCAACAGCGGAATTGGTTTACGGTACGAGTTTATGACTACCAGGAGATTTTTTCCTGAAAACCGAACCCGATCCATTACAACATCAATTCGTTGACAAGCTGAAGAGAACCATGGCTAAAATCCCTTATCCCATACCAAAACACCATGCGACATCAAAAGAGCAAGTTAGCAGCGATCTGTTCGAAACAACCCACGTCTTTATCAGAAACGACGCGGTGCGGAAGCCACTCTCTCCAACGTACGACGGTCCCTTCAAAGTATTGAAGCGTGAACCAAAGTACTTCGTTCTTGATAAAAATGGGAAAAGAGATTCTGTCTCGATAGACAGATTAAAACCCTGCCATCTAAGCAGAGAGGAACCATCCTTTCAGACCGCCGACGAAACTCAAGCTGAGGCACCGAACAAGAAGTGGAAAAACCAACCAAAATAACTAGAAAAGGCTGAAAGGTCCATTGGCCGAAAAACCTTCGTGAATACAGCACATAATTCTCAGCCAATTTTATCGATATATTTAAAACCGTAAATATATCTGGAAGGATGTATTGTGGCGTTTTAAACATTGGCGAGATGCAGCAACCAGGAGCAGGTAACCAATTGACAATTACAGTTTTCGAATTACTTCCTTCTCCAAAATCGCTACCACAATTACATAAATTCATCATCCCAACTCCTTCCCAAAATCGCTACCACAATCGCATTATTCCAGCATACTCTATTCATATCATTACTTACTTAATATTCTTGTGTGATCTATATCTTCATATCATTACTTACCTAATATTCTTGTGTGATCTATATCTTCATATCATTACTTACTTAATATTCTTGTGTGATCTATATCTTCATATCATTACTTACCTAATATTCTTGTGTGATCTATATCTTCATATCATTACTTACTTAATATTCTTGTGTGATCTGTATCTTCTTATGTGAGTTATAATAATAATAAACAACTAATACTTTGTGTTATAGTAAAATATTCTTATTGGTATACAAACTACCATAAAGGTGATGAGGAAAGAAACTATTTTAATTACTTTACACTAATTTAGTAAGAGAGAAGAAGCTAATTCTTAGTATGTTAGAATTAATTAAGGTTGAAAAATAGATCATCAAAAAAAAGTAGATTTGTATTTGAATGAAAGTAATGTAGATTATTGTATAAATATTTTAAAGGTAAAAATTATATTTATACATTACTGTCTAAGGAGGTGGAAATTAGTATGTGCAGAGACTAATATTATGTATATAGATAAAAACAAATAAAAGGAATGAAAAAATTATAAGTAAAAACAGGTCAACATTTTAGATAAAAGTTGAAATTAAAATTGATAAATTAGGTCTAATATTGAGGATACTGCGGGCAGGCTTGTATAAATTTGTGAATGATTATTGTTTCTGTGGAATATTTTCAAGGTGACAAAGGAATGTTTTAAGGTGTGATGAGTTTCGAGGTAAGGTGAGTAATTCATAATTTGTTTTTAATAGTAGAGATGCTTTGTGTAAGGAATTGTCGTTCTTAAGGAATATAAATCAGATTTGTTTTGATAAATTTGTGACGAGAAATGATAGGAATAGGTAAATACCATGGGAATTAATTGCACTTGCTATTATTAAATCCTTTGTAGGAAAATATATTGCCGCCATTTAAATATTAGAAACATTATTTTTCAAAAACTTATTTATGGTTTTATTAATTGAAGGGAACTATCTAAATCAAAATTTGTTGGTATTTAAAAAGCAAAACATTTTTATGTCAAACTTATATGTTCTTTTATTACTGATGAGCTCTAACAAGAGCAAAAACGTTATATCTGTTATCATTTAGATGCTAAAAAGGATAGGGATATATATAGTCAAATTAGGTTCTAATTAAAATTGCCTATAGATGGCGCTAATCAGATTGCATCAAAATTTAATTACAGCACTCCTAAACAGGGTTAATATTATATTCTCAAAAATTATTATGTCAATTTTTTACAAACTCTTATCTTATTTTTTACATGAAGGGATCTAGCTAAATCCAAATTTGTTAGCATTATAAAAGCAAAAACATTATTATGTCAATTTTTCACAAACTTATATCTTGTTTTATTACTTGAAGGGATCAATCATTTGTTAGCATTATAAAAGCAAAAACATTATTATGTCAATTTTTCACAAACTTAATTGTTTTATTACTTGTTGTGAAGCTAAATCCAAATTAGTTAGCATTTTGAAAGCAAAACTTTTTTGTCAAGCAACAATAATTTAACACAAAATTATGTTTCGTTATAGTTCTTGAAGGGATCTAGCTAAATCCAAATTTGTTAGCAAAAACATTATTATGTCAAGCAACAATCATTTTTCACAAACATATATGTTGTTTAATTACTTGAAGGGATCTAGCTAAATCAAAATTTGGCATATTAAAGCAAAACATTATTATGCCAAGGAGCAATCATTTTTTACAAACTTATGTTATTTTATTACTTGAACGGAACTATCGAAGATAGATGTATGCTACTACTATAGGTTATAGCATTTAAGCACATTAACACCACTATGTAAGACCACATATTTCCCATAAAATTTACTTAATCCATTTTCTTGAATAATTTAGCTATAAAATATTTTGTAAGCTTATGCTCATATATTCCAGTGAAGGAGAAAACATAGAAAGTTTATAGGATTATATTTTACCTGCCAACCCTTTTTTATAAGCTAATGCAAATGGCAAAACAAAAGCATTATATGATTTATGGCCTGAGAATTTCAGCTGTGTACCTTGTGTTAAGTAACAAACTACTGTTAAATTCATGATTATTCTAATGTTTTGTAGGCAATCATTTGGCAGGCCTCCTGGGGTTCTCCAAAATTTTTAGATATTGTAGCCATATTTATATGATTATTTTAATGTAACTAAGGATTATCATTCTTCCTCGGTTTTTCAAAAGGAGTTAAACATAGGTGGCATATAAATTAGATTTATTCTTATTTGATTCGCGGTACCACCCGTCGTAAATCGGGCCTTCCTAATTAAACCCGAACCGGAATCGTATTTACATCTTTCAATATATCATAACAAATCATGTTGGCTCCAATGTAAAAATCTTTTAAAAATTTCATTAAAGTTGTGATGCAAGACATCCTGGCGAACGCTATTTGTTGAAATATTCTTTAAGGGTCGATTGCCGATTTAATTAAGATATGCAAGATTGAAAGTTTAACTTTTCTAACATGAAGATTTAATTTTTCAAGCTTGTCGTTTTTAAAATTTAAAATTGAGTGTAAAAAACTCATTTGAATACAGCAAATATCAATTGCCAAATAGTATAACACGCCCAGTCTAACTATAATTTGATAAATTTCTTGAGAGGTAGATATATAATACTGTATAACTTTTTGATGAATAAACAAAAAGTTAAAATATTAAAAAAGCATGCCAGCGCCCCCCTCTGCAAAACACTGGTGGCTAAATGGGCTACACTACACGGACTTTAAACAATTAGAACCTTTGATCTTTAATCATCAAAGATGAACATCGATATTTATAAATCCTATTAATTAAAAAAAACTATTACTTTCTTCGAATACCACATGGAAAAAATACAAACAATATAAAATATATTTACACAAGCGTTTTAAAATCAAAATTCACATTTATAAATAACTTACATATCCAAATAAAAGTAACATTTTTGTAGTAACCAATAATATTTAATTGATTGCTGGCGGCATACTACTTTAATTGACTCGTTTATATAACCTTAAACTCGCGGTATACTACTTCGCGACGTTAATTGATCTATCAGATGTAGCTCGCGAATTTACCAAAAATGTTAATTGACTTAATGTATTACTTCGATTAATTCGCGATTATATAAAGAAGTAAACACTTCTTTACTTACGAACTTTTTTCTTTTCCCTCACTTTATTATTTACTTCAATAAACAGGACCCCCTCTTAGCGATCGTTTGCAACACAACGCTTATTACACTTCTTGAACTATTAATCTATAATCAAGCCCTTCGACATTTTAATAAAGAAGCATTGTTATTCCAAATTTATTAATATTTTTTTTTGCAATTTGACTATGGTTTTAATTGTCTCTTCTTTTATTGAAAACGATGTATAAATTTTCGTGATACACATTGAAATTGGTTTCCATTAGTCGTTTCATAAAACATAGGTTTATAAATCATTATTATGGCGAATTATAAAAATATAAAAAATAAACACTTCATAATTGTAGCAGACACCATTCAAAAAGTTTTTGTTAAATTGATTAAGGCATACAGGTTTTAATTCATAAAAATAGTGTTTCATTTAAAGGTATAAATAAAGTTCAAGTATTGACGAATCAAGATTGGTGGATTTATAAAACATTCATGGGCGTAGCCAAGGGTAGGGAGAGATGGATAGCTAGCCCTATTCAGTGGCGTACTCAAGCGGGGGGGGGGGGTTTGGGGTTCAAACCACCCCAGCGGATTTCGAAAAAATATTTTTTTTCTCTAATATTGCATTATATAATAAATATTATGAAATGATTGTTACTTAATTAACTATGAGGAGCACTTATTTTCAACAACCATTAAGTATTTTAAGCGTTAATATATTTTTCCTGTAAAATTAATATGATTTTTATTTAAAACCCCCCCCCCCCGCAGAAAAATCCTGCGTACGCCCCTGGCCCTACTCTAAAAAATTTATAAAATATTATAAAAATATAGCTCTAAGTAAGAAAAGTTCGTATTTGGCATGTACTAATTGATTATTGCCCCCTCTAATTTAAATCTTAGCTGCACCCATAGCTAAATTTGTACATAGAAGTTTTCAGATGAGGGTAGCGTATTTTTTAAAAAAAAAGACTATAATTCTGATTGTTACTGGTTAAGCTTGGCGAATTTAAAGGAAATATTTGTTTAATTAGTAGTCTTGACACCAAATAAATGCCACACAACCAATTCAAATCAATAGTATAAAAGTTAACCATCACAAATGGACTAAGCACTATTTCGATTAAAGGCGTATAAACATGCTTGCTTACCGCGATAGAAAATTTCCAGTAATTTTAATTTATTATTTGATAATATAGAATTTTAGGGAGATAGGACTGATTTGGAAAAGAAATTGGCTGATTCGTCAACTTTGTATGTTGGAAATTTATCATTTTTTACTACAGAAGAACAAATTTATGAGTTATTTTCAAAATGTGGTGACATTAAAAGAATTATCATGGGGTTGGATCGTGTGAAAAAAACGCCATGTGGATTTTGCTTTGTCGAGTAATATTTATCATGTATATCTAGAATCAGCCTTATTATAGCCTTGTTTAATCTTAAAAATTACCGTTAATTGCTTGGTTTATTGTAAAGTAGGTAACTAAAAGATTTTTGTAAATAGGGTGTTTATACTAATATAAGTTGTTTGAATAACCATTGTGTTAACGGTCTAAGAACTCTGTTATAATGTATAAATCTATATCAAAATTGCTTAATTAGTTCTTCACAAATGCATGTCTATACATTTAATTTATGCTTTAATTAGAATATTAAATCTAACCTTTATCTTCAAAACTCTTTTTTTTATAAATTTATTTCATAATTAACCAATGTTTTTACTTGGGAAAAATATGTCTCTCTGTCTATATGCAATATCCCTCATAATACTCTAAAGGCTTAACACAAACTTATCAATTTTATACATGTCACACTGACTAAAGTATCTTTTTTGTACCTAATTTTCATTCCAAATGACAAATGGTTAATTTTTAAAAATTTCTATAACTTAAATTTTTATTTTTACAGACTTTTCATATAAATTCAAACATAATAACTTAACATAAAATATTTTTGATCCATTTTTAGGTACTATGTCAGGCCAGATGCAATAAATGCCATAAATTATATCAATGGTACAAGGTTAGATGATCGAATCATACGTACTGATATAGATGCTGGTTTCATGGAAGACAGACAATATGGTCGTGGAAAAACTGGAGGACAGGTTTTACATAATTTTATCATCTAACAGTCTAAATAAATGATGTTTTTTTATTTTATTTTAATATTTGTTTCATGATTTACAAATTTATTAAATTGTAAAGCTTTGAAAAGCTATAAAGTAGTGTTGTGAAAAGACCTGGGTTTTGGTTAGTTAACTAAACATAAACACCAATTATTTTTTGGTCTCTCTATATTAATCGACCTCTAGGCTTAGTCGAAATTTAAAAAACAGACCAGAGTAGTTTGTTACAAAGGTCGACCAAACAAAACCCAGCTGTTTTTACACTATTTTAAAGATTGCTTAAAAATTATCATTTTCTATTTTTAACTTAAATATCTAGAGGAAGGGGGTATGCAACAAGATTGTTATAACCAAGGGGCAAGGTGGGCTGGTTTGAGCTCTTCTATAACTGTTAAATTAAAGCAGTGTTTTAGTTAATTCTATAAATAAAAACAAATTATGATATTAAATTAGCTTAGTAATTTTTTAAAATTGCTAACATGTGATGTGACACCATTTTCAAGTGACATAACATGTAACTTCAGCAATGAAACTAAAAGCCCAGGGGTTCCATGAAGATTCAGAGACCCGAAAAGCCTGGCCCGCCAGGCCAACGGGCTGGGTAACTGTCATAAATTTAGATTTTCGGGCAGGCAACATAACAAGAATCGGGCAATTCGGGCTTAATGAGATTGTTTCATATGTTTTAGTGTATTATTTTGTCACTTATATTTGATTGTTTAATATGTATTAATCGTAATTCCTGTCCAAAAAAGTGAGAAATTATATTTAAAAATCATCATTTAGGACAGCAGGAATAATTTGAGCGGGCATGGCCGGGCGGGCAATTAAGTTATGACATAGGACTGAGCCGGGTTCGGGCCAAAAAATCCAAACAAATCTGGCCTCTGATGAAGAATTACATTAAATGCAATTCTTCATCCTATAGGCGTTAAAAGGGTGGATTGGAGGGCATAGACATACTGAACTTATTAAAAAGTTATTTATTCAGCGGAAAATTAACAAAAATACCAAAATTTTGTTTGGATCATTTAAAAAATTGCAAACGTCTTTATTATTTTGAAATGCCGTGTCATCTTTGTCTTGTTTATTATAATTAGCCAAATTATCATTTAATATTAATAGGTTTTTTATGCCTCATACAAATAGAGAGAAAAAAAATTACCAAGGCGTATTTTGGCTGCAAAAAATTTTTAACGCGCTTCTCACCTCTCATTTTAATTACGACACCAAGGCCTTCAACTTCGTTAAATACTAGAATATTGTCCATTCTAGTGTTGTAAAAACGGCTGGGTTTTGTTTGGCCGACCTTCGGTTTTGGGTTTTGGTCCAATTTCTAGGCTTAGTCGAAATTTGAAAAACAGTCCAGAGTCGACCGTTAGTCAGTTAAAACAAAGGTTGACCAAACAAAACCCAGCCGTTCTTACAACACTAGTTCATACTATTTATTTAGCAGTCATTATAATTTATAATGGTATATAAATATATTTAGGTCAGAGATGAATATAGAGTAGATTACGATCCTGGAAGGGGTGGTTACGGAAAAATTATGCAACAAAAAATAAGTATTAATATCATCATACAAGATGGTTCATAATTGATTTTATTCATCATTTTAGCTTACAATTGAAACCCTGGCAAAAAAGATTTCGAAATACGTGCCATATGTATATAGCTATTTATTTTTTATAAAGGCATTTCATTTTTTCAATCTCAAATTTACCTCTTTTTCCGATTATTGTTACTAAAAATTGAAGCAAATTCACTTGAAAATATAGTCTGTATATTTTTTGTTAAAAATTATATTAAAGCTCAAATTATAATTTTTATTTTATAACTTCTAGACTTTAGAGTTTGTGCTACAATTAAATTTACGTTTAGAAATTGATTTCATCGTGTGAAGTATACCACCAGTTTAAGAATTATGATAATCATAATTTTTTAAAAGACATTTTAAAACGATTTGGTAATTATATTTACTTATTTTGATAAAATTATCCTACTCATTTTAAACCACTTGTATTGAAAAATTAGACAAACTTAAATCTGAACTTAGATCAAAAAAATTAAATGTTTACCTTAATTTTCAAATTAAGCTAAAATACCCTTGTAATAACCTCGAAAAATTATTCACGAAGTAATTGCTTCGTATTAGTGTTGTAAAAAGGGCTGAGTTTTGTTTGGTCGACCTTCGGTTTTAGTCGACTAAATACAAACAGATTAAAGGTATCTAGCTAGAGTTGACCGGTAGTCTTGGTTAAACCAAAGGTGGACCAAACAAAACCCAGCCCTTTTTACAGCAATACTTCACATACTACGCTATGACTCTAGAATGCGACTTAAATAAAGAGGACAGAGATGGGAGAATAAATAATCACAAGTTTTCTAAAGGTGGAATTATTGCGCAGTGTCACACTAAGATTCCTTTTTCCCTGATCGAGTCTTGAATTTATCTTTGAATGATTGAAATTTTTCTAGCCATCTAGCGGAACGCAAACTCGCGTCTATGGCTTCCCCCAATTTTTTTTTGTTACTAAGCGTTGATGATTGTCGTTCGCTCGCGGTTTGAAGGTAAAACTCTTTGAGCTCTTGCTAAAATTGGAGCGCGTTTTTTATGTAAACTATGATAAAATTTAAAGGGTAAAGAAAGATCAATTTTTCTAACGAGAGTTGGCTACTAAATTTCTAGGCAATTAATCAGTTTTTTGACACGTTTTACAAATTTTGTTGAGTTGGCAAGAGCGTCGCAGAGAAGGGAAGCTTCACCCTTAAATCCAAATTTAAACCGACTGTTTTACAAATTGCTAGTTTAGAAAAAAACGAATTTGATAAAATTTATTAAAGAGCTTTTACTTAAAAAAAGTTTTAGATCGCGTCGACCAGAATGATGTATATTGATGAAGAACTAATTTAAAAGTGACATATAAGTTAATTTCACCTTAACAAAACGTATAGAAAAAGAAAAAAAAACGTAGTTCTTAAAACTGAAATTTTTGGGAAAATTACTCGAATTTGTGGTCCACAAAATTTGAAAAAGACGATAAAGGAGTCTAGAGGTGTGAGTTAAAATGAGTATATTACCTTTTCTTTATCCGTTGGGAATCGCGATACGAAATCCAATATCTCGTTATTATTATTCGACAACGGTGACCGCAGCTTTTTGGTAAATTTATTGATCCCTAAGGTTTACAAATCGTATTTTTTTGTACTACGCTTATATGTGTAACTTTGTTTTCGTGATAATAAACTTTTTAACCATAAAAAAAATTACAAATTAAAATTATTGCTTAAATTATACATGAGAAATGAAATCAAACTCACCCCAAGCCATAAGTAGCCATCGGACTGGTACGAAATACAATAGAATGAAAGCTAGGATCAAGAGTGTGAATGCCAGGTATGATAAGAAAGGCAGGGTGAAATTAAAGATACTGCAAAGCATTTATAAAAAAAAAGTTAATCAAAAATAGGAATACTATAAAAAAATTAAAAAATTTATAATAAAATTATTATTGTAAGTGTAACAAAGTAAATTTTAGATATAAAGCCTCCTACTAACCATAGACTGGTATACATAGGCTTATGCAAGTCATAACAAAATTTTGAAATTCAATATAATTTTGAAATTCAACAATATTTTGCATGTTTATGATTTGTAAAAATGTCTATGAAAAAGTGCAAAAGATTTTTTGATACTTAAAGAAAACTATCCTTGCATAACCTTTAAACAAAAACTCATATGTGTACATAATTAATGTCGCAAAATAGAGCTTACATCAATTAACATTATATAAAATAAAATTTTGATTAAAATTTCCAATAACGCTGGTCAACAAATTATGGACTTATAAAAATAAACGGCAAACTGTTAGCAGATTCTGGTAGACTTTTTACGGTGAACACAAATATATTTTTAAGGCTTGAACGGGCTTCTGCTTTAAAATAAATTAATACAACGAGCTCTGGTTGAGCCTTGATAGGCCCGCTAAAAGTCAGTTGCAAAATCAAATTAGATTTTTATTTGTGTTTTATTAACCATAAACAAAGGTTTGTTTTTATAATGTTCTAATTTTTAATTATATCTGATGCTATTAAATAAACAAGGATTTAGTGGATTCCTCTCTCTTTATTTACAAATCCAGTTTATTAAATTAAAATTTTACCGATTAATATGCATATTGTGACGTTGGAAAAACGCCTCGCCGTTTTTAGCAACTTTGACAGCAAATATTACAAAAACTTGACGTACAGGGAAAAAATTTAAAATATATTCGTGTACACCGCGAAAAACTCTACCAAAATCTGCAACCAGTTTACCGGTCGATTTTCTTGTTAAACCGTATTATTTTAATAATACATATCCAATTACCAAAATGCACATTAAATAAAAACAAAAATTTGTTAAAAATTGCCAATATCAATAGAAAATTATAAATATAAAACTTTTTGACTCGTTCTCCATATGATGCAATTGTGTCCAACACATTTTGGACACTTTGGCACGTATCTTGAATGCTTTGTATGGTATCTTTAATGGACTTTTTGGAACTCTAAACAGCAATTTCTACATAATAATTTTGTTGCAATCTAACCCAAAGACTACTAAACTGCTCGTGCCTTATGTTTTAAAAAGTAAATGTGTCCCATTAAATCCACCATTTTGAATTTAACTATCTCCCATCGCTTTCTGCAGTGTACCCCAGTGTTAAAAGAGAAAAAGTGAATTGACCTTCCTCATTAGTCGATAAATAAAAAAGAAGGTTAGTAAATAATTATTTAATAAAATGCAGATGGCACATCACATCATCACAGTTTTTTATGAATTTTATAAATGATATATATTATAAATGCTGTTTTTAGTGTTCAACTAGTTCAATATTTGTTCAACTTTTAATTAACCAAACTAACTATAAACTATATGTCCTTCCCTTATTTGTGCAAAGGCGTAAAAACGGTACACTTATTTAAAGTTGATGAGCAGTCTATTTAGTCAATGAATCTAACATTACTTCTTTCTTAGGCACATCTTCGATTTCTTTAGAAGGCTCTTCCACCATTTCAGCCTTTTATAATAAAAAATAATTCAGATATATTTGTAACTTATATGGCAAATATAAAATGTTTTAAATAAACATTAGAAAACATTCAATGATGAATTTTAAACGCAAATCATAAAATTTCTTAATTTTTCAAAATTAACTCCGATTCGTAAGTTTATTATTTGTGACAATGTAGAAAACCCATCTTTTCATGTAAATTAGATTGCTAACCTAACACAATTAAACTTTATGGAGACAAATTTGCAAAATAAATGCATATTATAATACAATTTTAAAACGCAAATTATATATACTTCAACTAATTCAGGTTGATAAGTAATTTCAAAGCCTTGTTTCTTCTTCATTATATATCCCCGGACAAAAAGTCCTATAAACACGAGGGGTATCATACAGGGATGAAAATAGTAAACTCCCAATAAATATCCCTATATAAAATTTTTTTATCAAATTCTTTTATTTAAATATTAAATTAAAATCTCACCACTAAAACTGAAATAGTTAATCTGAGATTTTCCCAATTTAATATGTTTGGCAACTTATCGGGTATATTATCCACTACCAACGCCTTGGTACGATTGACATTAGCTATAAAAACCTAAAAAATTGATATTAAATAATTTTATAATATAAACTAAAATTTTTACGTTTGTGTTGAATGAGGGCGGTTCCGCTAACACTTTTTCTTCTTTAGGGGTAAAGGCTACTAAACAAGCTTTTACCTTAAATTGTTTAAAAAATGTATATTTAATTATTTTGTTAAAAATATTAATTTACAATAAAATTTATGTTTTTTACCATATTATAAGTTATAAGCATTTCCAACAAAATTTCTCCTTTGACTTCACCCTTCAATGATTCATCTTTAAGTTGATACCACTTCTTAATTCCATTTTCAATCTGCCACAAAAATAATTAATGTAAACAAGATTTTGTTTATGTGAGAATCATTTACAGAAATTTTAAATTCAAAGCTAAATTTCTTTTACTCATTTCTTTGGTTTTTATCGAAAAATTATTAGGCCTTAGTGTGGTAAAATTAAATTAGTTCCTAAACCGTTATTTAACAACGAAGCAAGTCGTTGTTAGTTTACAGCAATTTAATGTCAATATCATGCTTCAAATCAAGTTAAAATTAAAAACAAAATCAACAAAAATTTTAGCTTTCGTTCGTACTAGAGACAAGATAACTGCAAAGACTTTATTTCCCGGCTCAAAATCGCCAAATATTGAATATTAGATGGAAAAATAAGTTAACTAAAGCAGAATTTTTAGTCTTTAAAATTATAAAAAAATGTGAAAAAATGCGGTGACAAAATGTTGCAAAGACAATTTGATATAATTTGAACCAGACCAGTTTTTTTTATAATTTTCAACAGCATTAATAATAAATATACCTACCGATAGCAATGGCATCACTAACTTGCCCAAAAATTTCGTTTTCGTATTTTTGTTTTCATCCATCACGTGTATTTCAAAATTGATGAAAATATCATGGATATCGCTGTAAAATTTTAAAAAGCAACAAAATAATAGAAAAAAATAAAAATATTTTTTTTTATAAATTTAATAATGACAATAAATGTTATTTTTACAAAACGAAAGTTTTGTTCCACTCGGGTGATAGGGTTTTGTAAAGCGTTTGGGTTTGAAGTCTAGTATTACCAAGTTCTAGCACACAAAACGGATCGCTGGTCCCTATAATAATAATACAAACCGATCAATATTTTTTGGGGGCACATTTTACATTTTAATACCAACATTTTCGTTTGTCAAAACGGCTGAGTTTTGTATGGTCGACTCTGGCCTGTTTTTCAAATTTCGACTAAGCCTGGAGGTCGATTGGGAAATTCAGACCAAAAAACTTTTGGTCTGTTTAGGTTTAGTCGACGAAAACCAAAAGTCGACCAAACAAAACCCAGCCGTTTTTACAACACTAACAGCATTAGATAATCTCAAACCATTTTAATCACAATGAAGATAACATAAACACGTGTAAAAAGGTAATTATCTTTATTACAAATCAAATTTATAATAATTTGTATAAAAAAATATAAGGAAATTCGTTTATAAAAATATCCTAACCTCCCATATCAACGGCTGCTAAGTTTCTGGCCTCGATAACTGGAAAAAATTAAAGTAGAAATTGAAAGTGAAAATAATTTTAAATTACCTTTAACTATGAGATAGCCGACGTGGTTTAAATTGGTAAAGCTCTTCCATATACTCTGTTAAACATATTCAATGTCAAAATTAATAGGGAAAATATAATAAATAAATTATATATGATCGACAGAGAATCGATAAAAAGTCAAAATACTCATTCCTTTATTTAGTCTAGCTCCATCATTAATAAAAAATCCACAAAAAAAACTTTATATTTATATACTTAAATCAAACTCTACACCCGAAATACCCTGAGGCAACAAACTTTTTATGTTAACCTTTATTTAACAACTGACACTTTTTGTAATAATAAATTGCAATTTGACAATGTTACAACCATAAACTACATAAACTGCTCATGACATATGTCCAGATGGTAAAATGTATACCATTAAATCCGCCATTTTGAATTAACTATCTCCCATGCAGTGTACCCCATTGATAAAACAGAATAAGTGAAAATGCCTTCCTCGTTAGTTAATAAATAAAAAGAAATGTTAATAGATGATTATTTAATAAAATGCAGATGGCACTAAAGTGCTTTAACATCACATCACAGTCTTTTTATTTTTAATGTATAACTAGTTCAATTTTTTTTATTACGATTTAAAAATACTTAAATTAACAAAAAGCACTATAATCTATATGTCCTTACCTTATTTATGCACATTTCAAAGTGGCGGAAAAAGGGTACACTTATATAAAGCTGATGAGCAGTCTAGTGAATAACCTCATTGTAATACAAAATATCATTTTTTCAAGGTTTGTGGTAATTGTTGAGTAAGTATTTTATGTTATTAACATTAATTTTTATTTAGGGACTGGATTTATAGTTAAATTCCGCTTGCACCTTTATAATAAATCTTGAAACTTCGCACCGGTATTAATTAATTATTGATTAAAAATCCAAAAGTTCCTATAAATAATAATTACTGGTGAATTTCCGAAAATTTGTAGCAAATAACCTGAGAATATCTCTGTTTGACGTCTTCAGTATTGGTAAGTGGAAGTGTTGAGGTGGCATCAGTTTCACCCACTTTACAACCACTAACAACTATCATAAGTTTGATTGCACCTTCGAAAGGTCCTTCCTCTAAATTTTTCCATACCACATTAGTTATGTCGGGTTCCAATTTAGATATGTCCACGATTAATCTGTCATAATTACCATATATCTATACCGATCGTAATATAAAACACTTATATAATGGGCGTAGCCAGGGGGGGGGGGCAGGGAGGGGCGGCTACCCCCCCCCCCTTTAAATCCAAAAATTTATTAAAATCATGAATAAAATTTCAAAAATTGTTCATTTTGCCCCTCCCTAAATCATTATTGCCCCCCTCTAATCCTAATGCAGGCTACGCCCATGGTTATATATATAATTTAAAAGGAATATTTGTGCTAGTTTAGCAATTATCCGTTAAAAGCAACAATCTAGACAAGTTGCCAAAAGAAATTTATATATAAAGGTAATCCAGTCCATAAAAACAATAATGGAATTTGGGCTCAGGCGAGGTCGAAAAAATTAAAGCCAACCAGCGGTCATTAGCTAGTTTGTATGCAAAAGCAAACTCAAAGTCTTTTAAAGAAGCATAAACCCTGTATGTCTCCACAGCAATTATTAAAAAATTATTAGTTGGACAGGACAGGACGAACGGACAACTAAAAGGGTACACGCATAAATTGCATAGCAATTAAAAATAACTGATAAATAGTTGGCAAAGGATAATATTTAGCAAGCCAAAAATAATTTATGCCCGCGGTTGCGTTTTTATGTATTTTTGTGTACAAGGAGGAGTAGATGTGAACAAGTGTGTCTTAGTTAAACCAAACGTCGACCAACTAAAACCCAGCCGTTTTTACAGCACTAACATACTGAAGACACGAAGTGAAGACGCAATTTATATTTAAATTACTGAAGGATTTCATTGAAATTAATGTCTAAAAAGAGGCCTAACGAGACCAATCTCTACTGATCCTCGATAGTTTTAAAGGGCATTACTTTCCAAGAATTTCGCTCCGCTTTTTCAAGGGTTTATTGTAAACGGCAACGGATAAGTTTGGCTCCTCGTCCGGGTATATATGAAACTGAAACCTTTCGCGCCACTGAGGAGTTAAAGTCAACGGGGATATCTAAGCAAAGAATAGCAAAAAAATTAAGCTAAAAAACGAATGTTTCGAATACTATCTCTATGCTCATCATATATAACTGTTATTAAACAATAAAATTTACAAACATTTTTCATTTTTTCATAAAAAATACGCCTATATGCACATACAAAAATTTCACAGAAATTATATTAAGATTTAATAACTAAAATCAAACATAACCTTGGTTTTGCCTTTTTCGGGACCTATAACAAGCTTAAGAAAGAGATTTAGAGGTGCTTGAACGATCTTATCATTTTCGATCTTGTTATCTTTGGTAGATTCAGTTAAAGCAAGGTTTTGATCCTTTCCAACAATTTCAGTATACGTGGCAGGCAAATCATCCATAGCGACAGCTGGTGTTTTTATTCTCGGACCGAAATCTTTGCCTTCTAAAGCTATAACGGTAACTGTGCTTTTCCATATTTGATGTTTCACATCTTTTTCAGCCTCGCGTCTCATGCTTATTAACCGACTCTACCACAGGTATAATATTAATGTCATTAACTTATTTATAAGTGATTTATATTATAAATGCAACTAACAGCACAGGAACATAGTCAAAATGTTCATGTTTAATAATAGTGCTAATAATTAATTGCAATGGGCTCGCTTTTGGTTGTCCGTCCGTCCAACTTGTAACTTTTCAATAATTGCCGTGGAAACTTCTACGGGTTTTTAATGTCTGTCGCCTTATGCTTCTGTAAAGGACTTTTATTTAGTTTTCGCAAATAGACTAGCTAATGACCACTGGTTGGTTTTAATTTTGATGTCGCTCGAGCTCAATATATAAATAGCAATCAATAGCATCAAATGCATAGCAATTTATGTTGTAACATTATTTACCAAGGGCCACTTACATGGGCGCAACCGAGGGGGGGGCAGAGAGAGGCGACTGCCCCCCTCTAATTCCAAAAATTTGTTATTTATTAAAATTATGGCTAATATCTGAAAAAATTATCATTTTGACCCTCCCTAAATCATCATTGTCCCCCCCTCTATTTGCTGGCTACGCCCATGGCCACTTACATTTTAATGAATAAGCTAAAATTGCTTAAATTTTAGTTTTGGCGCCTTAAAATGTTTTGCAATATTTTGTGGAATAGGAATCATTAGGAGGTGGGTGGGAAGGATTTGAATAATTTAAGAAACTAATCGTATAGGTAGAGCCCCGCTTAATTTATTAATTTTATCCAAGCCAGGCCCAAAAACTTCTAGGGTGGGGTCAGGCTGGGTCGGGTTTCGAACGGGTGTGCAAAGTCGGCCTATAGGCCCATAAGATGAAAAAAATTGACAAAATTTTAAAATGTATCTGACTATTTAAGTAGAGTTAGAGATTTAAGGTGGGTTTAACCAAAACATTTATTCTATACTATAAGTTAGAGAACTGCACGGGTGACCCGAGACCCGACCCGGGTCGAAAATTTGAAAATGATTTCGGGTCGGGTCGGGTCCGGGTAAAAAATTTAAAAATTATTTCGGGTCGGGTTCGGGTTGAAAAACAATGACTTTGCAGTTCTCTACTATAAGAACGGCTGGGTTTTGTTTGGTCGGCCTTTGGTTTGAGTCGACCAAACAGAAACGAACCAAAGATTTTTTGGTCTATTTTTCTGTGTCGACGACCACAAGGCTTAGTCGCCATTTGAAAAGCAGACCAGAATCGACCGTTAATCTTAGTTAAACATAAAAGTCGACCAAACAAAACCCAGTCGTTTCTAAAATACTACTAAAAAAGCTAGGGCATTTATGTTATATATCCTAAAAAATCTTGGAAAAAGTTATTTGCATTGGATTTTCTTGCTGATATTTACATCTTTTTCGTCCAAAATGGTTGGTGTTATTAAAACGGATACGTACAATTTTCCTAGGTAATTTGCGTTTCCCTGTTTTTTTAACTCCAGCTCATGTTCCTGCAAACTAAATGTTATGATCTTTTAGACAGCGAATAAAAACACGTTTAAAAATTATAATATGAGTAAATATAATAAACCTTAGTTTCAAATATTAAAATCTTATCAATAAATTAAAAAAAAGTAATTTTAAAGGTAATGAACAGACAAAATTACCATTTCTTGAAAACCCTTTTAAAAAATATTATTGCAGATTAAATAAAATGATTCATGAGAAATAAGAACCAAAAATTGCCACCAATAAACACTCCTATCTCTTTAAGCATTAAAGAATTTAGGAATTTGCATTCTAAAGATAAGTGAATTATGTAATAAACAGTCGTCTTTTAAAAAAAAATATCTCAGAAAAAAATTTAAAAAAAAAATTCTTTGGCCCCCCAAACCTATATCTGTAAAAAAACTAAATTTAAGGAGATTAAAATTACATGCCGATAGGTTCATCTCTGCAATCACAAATGGCTGCACCCATGAAGTCATCGGAGCTAGCTTTATCATAGTCATACACTAAAAATTCCATCTTTGCTTCCCTAACACTTTCGATGGGGATCGTAACAGTTTCATCCCAAACTGGATTTAAGTTGGATTTTTTCGTTTTACTCCGATAAACCGTAGTCTGTCCGAGCTTTACTTTGACGTAGGGGTCACTTGAACCTTGCAAAATCATTATATTAAATTTGCTTCGATATAAAAATGTGAAGTTATGTTATAAAGCACAGAAAAATTACCGCAAAAAAGTTTAAATTAATAATAATTTTATTTGCGTTGGATAACATACTTGTGGAAATCAATTTTAAAACTGAGGCGCGCCAATAGATTATGAAATGCAATAGATTGGCGAAAACAGTTATTTATAAACCAAATTTATTAAGGTGAAATTTTACAGATTAATTTACAAGTTATTGACGTTTAAAAAACGCCTAAATCGCTGTTTTCAACAACTTTGACAGCAAATATTTCAAAAACTTGACGTGCAGGGCAAAGTATAACAATATATTTGTGTTCACCGTAAAAAACTCAACCAGAATTGATTTTATAAGTCCAGTGTTATTACTGTACAAGTGCGCATACTAAAAAAATATTACTCACACAGGTACTTAAAATCAGCTGCAGTCTATTGTGTCATTTATCTATGGACATTCTATAAAAGGTTTAAAACTTATACACGAATTTTCGATCGCAAATACGAGATTGTCATGTGGTGTTATAAGCCAATACAAAACTTTTTAATAACTATATTATTTCATTGTTTAATTTATATTTAACAAAAAATTAAAATTCAATAAGATTTTAGACTAGGGTTTTGGGTAAATATTTATAAATTATTTATTTATTCATTCATTTAATGTATTAATATGTATAGTTTTATAATGAATACTATATAAGCATAAATTTATAAATATGTATGAGAATTCTAGCTACAAGTACAATGTACACTACCTCCCATATCATGGACAGCCAAATCTTGACCACGCAAAATGCGGATTTCCATATGATAAATTGTAAGACCACTAACTAATTCCTCCTTCTCAACCATGCTCTATATGCGTTCAAAAATATCAAACTTTTTCAAAAACTTGTTATCATATATAATTTATTCTTTAAAGTTTATCAGACTATTTGATAATAAAACTTTTTAATAAATATTTATGTTGGTTAATAGGTTCAAATTCACTAGAAAGTCACTTTTTTCAACACGAACCCGACCCGAAAGCATTTAAAAGCTTTCAGCCCCAACCCATCCGGAGGGTTAGGGGTCGAATAATCAAAAAAATTTAAATTTATTAATGGGAAAAATTATACTATCTAAACACAATATTATGAGGTCTTAAAATCTAGATTTTATCGATTCTAAATTTACTAATTTAGAGAGGGCAAAAAATCTAAAGTCGAAAAAATCAAAACTTCCCGAACCTGACCTAAATATTTTTATTTATAAAAATTCACAATTCAAAACTTTTCGATTTGCTTAAAATTCTACGATTTTGATGTTCTGTAAAAAATGCTCTAATATAATTCATTTAATAACCTTTCAAGCCTTAAAATTATCTTTAAAAAAACTAGGGAAACAAATTTCTTTACTAAATCCCATGATAATCGCGAATCGTTTTTTATAGTAAGACAGAAAATCGGCATTATTTATAAATATAATTCAATAGTAATAGCGGAATGCTTTCCAAATATTTATAATTCTCAATTATTTTTCATTTAATTTTTTCATTTTCACATAAAACAAGATTTAATAAATGTTTCAATTAGAACAACAACAACCAAAAAGATGAATAGCATACCTTATGAGAATCCACGATCGCGCCATCAAGTTGGCAGTCAGTATCAGTCCGGTCGTCGCTTTGCCCTGGTGGAGGCTCTATGAAATGACCGCAGACCTCCTTTTCAAACCCATCGTCAAGTGGTCCCTTCAGCTCAAGCCCGTGGTGGTGCTGAGGGCTGGGGGCCTTCAATTTTTGAATCCACTTGAAGGTATGATTATGGGGCTGCTTATTGAATTCCGGGTGGGCAGCAGGGTGGACCCATTGAGAAGATTCTCGCTTAAACCAATCAACTATCTTATGCGATTTGGTATGGTGTCCATGTTGCACAGTATGCTTTTCCGAAGATGCCTCGTGATGACCATTTCCTTTTTCTACGTCCCCTTTCAAGAGCCTAGGGGGCTCATCTTTATTCAATTCCTTTTCCCCCGTGCTACTCATACTTTAACCCCCAATATATATATATATACAATCATTGGGGGCAGCTAGCGTTGTAAAAACGGCTAGGTTTCGTTTGGTCGACCCTTGTTTTGATCGATTGAACACATAAACGAACTAAAGGTTTATTGGTCTGTTTATGTTTAGTCGACCCCTAGGCTTGGTCCAAATTTGAAAAACAGGCCAGAGTTGACCGTTAATCTTAGTAAAACCAAAGGCCGACCAAACAAAACCCAGCCGTTTTTACAACACTATTAAATAAGATGAGATCCAATTTGGGTGAGAAAGTATAAATTGCATTTTTGGCTCAAAGAAAATATTGCTTTTAGCGATAACGTCTCAACTCCTCGCATATTATAATGTGAACGGGCTACTTTATTTTAAGAAATTACAAAGTAGCAGTTAAAATTTTTTCACTCAACATTAGTTTTTTGGGGGGAAACTTAATATAATTAGTTCTGTGCAAGGCGATATTTCAAAATAAATCCATTTTAATTGATGGAGTTATTGAATTATAAGGATAGTGTCGTAGGTTGGATTTTGTTTGGTCGACCTTGGCTTCAACTAAGAATTAAACCGATCAAAAAACATTTGGACGGTCTATACGATCAAAAAACATTTGGTCGGTTTATATTTAGTCGACTAAAGCCAAAGGTCAACTACACAAAACCCAGCCGTTTATACAACCCTATATTAGGAGTTATCTAACAATATATTTTAAAATGATATTATAAAACGGAAATTTTTTATAAATACTTAAAATTCAAAAAAAATATCAGCATGTTTACGTATAGATTTTGAATACTAATTCAAAAAAATACCTGACATTATAAGGAATAACGCGATATTTTGGTGTAAAGCAAAATTTCAATGCAAAATCGTTTAATTAAAAATTAAAACTTTTGAGGACTTATGCCAAGTGTTATAAGGTAAATCAACAAGCTGTACAAACAAGGTCGAGGCAAAAAAATACAAGGATATGAAAAAGAGGAAATGCGTGAAAAGTGAGTGTGTGGGGGGGGGGGGTATTTATAAGTAAAATCAATTTGGTAGGCTAGCTGGTCTTACGAGATCAATAAGTAAATTCCTTTGAACACATTAAAAGGATATAGATGTGGTTTTACATTAAATGGAGAGGGACATTAAAGAAAAGATCAATAGTCCATCGAAAATAGTAATGCAATGCCGTTTAAATTTAATATGTATTAAGTGTCAAAAAGAGGTTTGGTTCAACTAAGAAAAACAGACCAAAATCGTCTGGTCTGTTTTTCAAATTTTGACTAAGCCTAAAGTTCGAATAAGAAAACAGACTAAAACCTTTGACCTCTACTAAAAAAACGCAAATCATTTTACAACATTAACATGTATAATACATAAAATTATGTAATATTAAATTTTGATTGCTGACATAGTCATAGCCAAATGAGGGCAGGCATGGGCGTACACAGGGTATGAGAAAAAAAATTTCAATGCAAAAACATTGAAAAATTAAAAAAAATTATGTTTTGCCCCCCTCTAAATGAACTTTTAAACGTTTTGCCCCTCCCCCCCCCCCTATTCAAAACCTGGGTACGCCCATGAGGGCAGGGAAGGTCAATTGAACACCTTGTTTGAAATAATTATAAATATAAGAATTATAATATTTCCATCAGTTAAATTGATTGCAAATTTTGTCACATTTGAACCAGATAATAGCTCTTTAGTTTTGTAACTATAATACATTTTAATCAAAAAGATAGAGGATTGAGGTTTTTTTTAAATGTCTAGGTACAATTTTTTTGAATGGTATTTTGAATTTACTTTTTCTATTATTTAAATTGATATCATATAACTATTGTTTTCAATAAACATAAAACAATACATTAAACTTCCAAATAAATTTTTAAGTCTTCAAATTGTTTGTGAACTTTATTTCTAACCTATGGATGAACTACTTAATGTGGAAAAACAATTAAATCTTTGCAAAATATTAATCTTTAAGCATATGTTAAACTCAGCCAATACATGTCATAGGAAATGAGAATAAATGCACCTAACACTTGAACTCCGTGATTGTCCATCAATATTATCAGTTGCATAATGCCTTTTTATTGAAGCTTGAATTGAAAACCTATGACCTTGTTTCTTTATTGAAACACCTTTTTTTACTTTTGCTATAATTTCTGATGCTTTTTCTTTGCAGACCTCATATGAATCATTAAAAGATGCTGAATTTGAGGAATCTAAAGAATCCGAATCACTATCTTTTGAGGTCGAATATTTGACAACTCCATCTGTAAACCCAACGAAATCATTCATTGCTAAAAGGTCATGCATCCTTTAAAATGAATCTGAGTCTTGTAATAAATATATAATGATAACAGAATTCCCAGTAAAAATTGATAGCTTTAAGCTTGCAAATTCAACATGCTAGATCATTTAAATTACATTACACTCTTGATTATATTGCTATGTCATGCTGACAATTTTTACCGCAATATATTTAAAAGGTTCACAGCTGCTATTGTACTTTTTAGAAATCATGAATTAAAACGAATCTTGGCTTTTCCCCAAAAAATATTTTAAAATAGTTCAAACTTTTTTAATAAGAATTTGGTAAATTCATACATTATTATAACCCTAATTTGAAAAAATTTATGAAATAATAATAAGCAAGATGGAATAACTTAACGATAGGATAAGACGTGAACCTACAATTGACAACTGTAACGAAGTGGCCGGCCGGTATATAGCCTAAACTCCCGTATTCTAGGTCCCGTATAACACTAACTCCGATTTTAAACCAAGAGACTAAGTCAAAAGACAAAGACTGTTTTATTAGGTGGATAAGGCTTTATATACACATAGCGAAGGACATATATAAAAGTAGTAATCAAATAAGAGATAAAGTCCGGTGTAAACTAAAGTATATTCAAATGAAGCTACACTACAACAATATAAGCTCAATCCATCATCGAATAAAATTCACCATTCAATTAATATTTTAGCATGCTTTTAAAGGAATTTTTACATGCTGGTTTTAATATTGTAGCGCAAGAATTTAGTAGACTTTCTTTGACGACCCTCCTAGTGGTTGTTGCATAAAAAATTCGAATATATCTCTTTAATGGTGGCCCGTCAACTTGCCAAAAACAATCTCGCCGAATTTAATGTCCCCCAGGTTGAATGGGGGACGATTTTAAGCTGGGGGACATTAAATTCGGCGAGATTGTTTTCGGCGAATTGATAGGGCACCCTCTTTAATATAAGATAATGTCACGTGATGGTAAAGCAGACAAATCGTCATTTTAATTTGCATCCAATTAAGCGCGCTTTTCTATCAACTAACATTCTTTTATCTCCTCGCTACATATATTATAATTTATGGATTGTCATAATTTAACATTGGTGACCTCGCAATAAATACCAAGATCAATGATTCTTAAATGAAATCCAAAAATGCAATGATTTTTAATTTACCACTTTTAAACCATTTATATCCTCCTCTGGTTTATCCATATTGAGGCATTGTTTCCTATTCGCCCAAAAAATCGGAAGCAAGTAATTAGGCAACTCGAACCACCCCCCCCCCCCTCAGGAGTATAAAATTAAATTCACTATTTCCTGGAATGCACACCGCATGACTCCCCTTACATCACGATTAAAGCTGCGATCTTTGACCGAACTACAAAGTCAGATTCAGCAAGGTTTTGCCCCTAAAGCATATGAATTCCCTCCTTGGGAATACCAAAATAGATGACGCTATTCTAAGACCAATATGTAGGGAAGCTGGGCAAATATATGATAGGGTGTCCTCGTCATCTGCGCAACCTAACAACCTAGAAACGGCATACAAAATTGCGGAAACATATTACACCGCACAAATTACCAGTTTTGCACCCACCTTATGTAACACATGCAATTACAATATTGCTACTATTTGCAATTTGGTAGCAAATCTTAGTTAAGCATCGAAACGCTCCGACAGAAATTCCCCGAGGCAACACTTATCACAGCAAGAAGCAGATCTTCATTAAGATGTCTTCGTCACCTTTCAGACGCCGTGCAGACGACACTTATGATTGATGCTGGTAGAAAGGTCTTCCAAATGTCAACCACCTTGTAACTAGACAGTGTCTGCCTAGTCAAATCAATAAGCCAATCAGAACCTGCGACGCCTGGTCTAGACCCTTAGAAGAGTCGCTTATTTTGCATTTTGGATAATTTTACTCTTTTTCCTTTGCTCATACATATATTCGCTAAAATAAGCGTCATTTCACTTCTGCCCAATTATTGACCCACCACCACACATTCCTACCAAGTGAAATAGATACTTGAACTATTTAATCTCTCAAATTAATAATTAAGAGATTGAATAATTAGAGAGTTATAATCAACAAATACTTATTTCAATATATAATTTATCAATTACTTGCGTTTTCTCAATCATAATATTACAATATTTCAAGAATTTATCAGAAACCTAATACCCATAAATGCGAATCGTGAGAAGAAAAACATGCATATTACTAGAGTTGTTAAATTGCTAACTTGCTTCAACTCCAGCTACCATCTGCTCGAGTTTCTGCTCGGCCCTCGAGCATTTTTATATGCTACTGTTCTGCCTAGTGCACCGAACAGCAAGCACATATTGTGCTAAGGCGCATATTAAGCAATTCAGTGTGCGTGCTCGCGTCTGGAGTTTGAAGCAAGTTAATTTAACAACTCTACATATTACGAATACTAAATTATATATCTAACGGGGTATTAGGGAAAAATAATTTCGGTTCGTACTCATAACGCGATGTTAATGATTAATACCCAAAACGCGTTTAATGGGAAGGGTTCATAGTAAGAAGAAAAATCAACTATTAATCTTCGCTTGCTAGCACCATCTGCGCTAGCAAGAGGTATTTTACAAATAGAGGGGGGGGGGGAAGCGTGGGAACCAACCACAACACCATCCTCTTAAAGATAACTTCCTCCGACCCTACTGTATACTTCTCTCAGCACGGTGCGGGCTGAGTTTCTGACAGCATTCGTTTTTCTTTGGTAGCTTGTTTGGGCATACTTATCAAAATGCATTGAACGTTTCCACGATCATTTTTTGTTCGGTCTTCCGATCGATCTTTACGGTTTTTTTGATTCACGGTAAAAATTGAATCGCTCTTACCCATCGAGCTTGCCACGGGGGAGGGAGGAAGGGTGTTGTAACGTCACATGAATGGTTCACGATTGACTGTGTATATCTGGGCGTCGTTGTGTTCAGGATACTCTACCCAATTCGTTTCACGGAACCCAAAGTAATTCCTCTGCTTTCCCAGAACGATCTCTCAGCTAGGAGTAGACAGAAACATCTTCGGCTGCTAGCCCCTCAATCACACGGGTACGGATATTTTCGTAAAATTATCAGCGACATCGCTATCGCACACATCAGCCATCAACGCCGCTAGCGACTTCAGTTAAGTGAAAAAATGTCACCAGGCGTATCTTGCATAAAATGCAACTCCGCCTACCATAATCATTAGTGGGCTATGAACTCTACCACAGGTAACCTTGATCCTAACCTCAATAGTATTACCTCTCATCAAACGGCATGCGACGTTCCGGGAGCCAATTAAATATATAAATCACACCATGCGCAACTAGCAAAAGTATTTGCCCACCCAGCAAATCTGACCTCACCAAACCTACTTTGAGGTGATACGGCGTATAGCCAAAAACAGGACATTACGGGCAATAAGCCTTTGAAAATAAATTCGCATCTGGGATCTACGTGCACGCATGCAATGTAATTTCATACACGGATATTCGTCGTATATGCACTGCTCTGTACCGACTGAATTCCTTTGGGCTTGGTCGTACCTTTCCTATGTACCGACATCACCCTTTAGCGCATTCATGCATAATGTTACGTACCACCGCGTTCTTTTGTCCACCCGCCATATCCAGATCATCAAGGTACCGACAAAATTTTCCGGAACGCAATAGCGTCCCACACCATCGGCGTTACATACCTTCGGCGCCCCATTATCTCACTGCTCGGTACAACCTGATCAATCAAGGAAAATGACGGACGACGTTTGATGATCACATGCGCGTCAATAAATATATAACGGCAATATCATGCAATAATAAATACAAATAAACATGCAATATAAAATTTACCTTTGCGCGATTTATTATGGGAATTATGAACTAGCTTAATTGCCATACCCTTATTACATTCATTTTAAGTTGTTACAAAAATTAAAATAGCCTCTTAGACGATATTTAAACCTCCTTATGAGATCACTATTAAATTTTGTAATTCAAAAATATAAATCTGAATTTATACAAAAAAATTAGCATTAACAACATTTTAAAACCCTTTATATATCCAAATTAATTGCAAAGCCAAATGAGTATATTTAACTGACACCATTATTATTTAACAAAAACAAATGGTGAATAAATATGGGGAATTAAAAGCACGTATGGAAGTTATGAGCTCGGAGACAAAATATATTTAATGTATATGTACGGCTTATAAAAAATATTTATGAAGCCCCGAATATTTCCGTTACAACTATAGGGAGTCTAAACCATTTTTAACTGAAATTGTATAATTTGAGGATCTACTCTAAGCTCCTTGTAATATAATTTAGTTATGGGCACGGTTGATCTCGCCCTGGAGTCTGCTAGAGTGGTAGTATGGTGTAGAGACATGCACGGCCCGGCCCGCCGACGGCCCTTAAGCCGGCAGGGATTGGACGTGCTTCTCCAGGCCCGTTATATAACTTAATGAGCTCGGGCCGGGCCTAGTTATACTTAAGGTCCGTTAATAGCCTGTTACAAAATCAATTAGATTATGTATTAAAGAAGGTGTTTTAATAATGTTCTAATTTATAATTGTTTTATGTATATTAAATTAAAAAAAAAGTTAAATTTTATTTACACATAGTTCATTAATTCATATCTCAACCCGCATTATAAATGTTAAAGTTAATTTATACACGTGATCCCATGGGCGGAGTCTATTTAAATTAGAGGGGGGGCAGTTTAGATAGGGCAAAAAATGTTTTTTGCATCAAAGATTTATGGATTTGGAGGGGGGCAGCTGCCCATCCTTTACTCCCCATTTATACCCCCTATCAATATTGAGTGAATAAATTTAATATTATATAAGATTATTTATATTGCTATGCAATTTATGGTCTCTCTTTTGGTTGTCCGTCCTATCCTATCCAACTTGTAATTTTTGCCGTGAAACACTTATACGGGCTTTTAATGGTAGTGGACTTATGCTTCTGCAAAAAACTTTTATTTTGCTTTCACAAATAGAACCGCTGATTGGCTTTTCTTTTTTCGACCTCGCCCGAGCTCAAATCCCATTATTGTTTTTGTGCCCTGATTAACTTTATTAATGAATTTCTTAAGGCAGCTTGTCTAGGTTGTTGCTACATCGGATAATTGCGAAACTGCTTATAATTCCCTGCAAATTAATATTGACCATTGTTTACATCTATTTACCTGACCCCGGCGAAATGCCAAAATTTATAATGCTCATTATCATTAACAAATTTAAAAGCAAATTCTAAAAATTATTTCTTCAAGTTACTTTTGTAAAATATCACTGTTTTTCATTTTATACCCGGCAGGTACCAGTGTAACTTTTAGGTGACGCAACTTTAGAGCCACTTTTCTCAAAAACTACTGAAGATAAAAACATATTTTAAATTAAATTTGAAAGATTGGATTGGGCTGATACAATTTTATTAATTCTTCTTTATTATTTCTTGATTTATACTCGTTCAAAAATCGTAAAAATCGCAGTTTCGACCTGCCTTCTTATATTCAATATTTATGTACACTCAACAATAAGTTTTTGCAACTTAATTTACATTTTAAAAACCTTTATAATTTTTCCAACATTTGTATAGTAATTTAAAATTTATATGAGTACTTTAAAGACTTTAAAATTTGTCTTAAAGCTGAACGTCACCTAAAGGTTACACTGGGCAGAGCTTATGTGCCTTGCGCAACCTTTTAATGATATAACTATAAGACTACGAATCCATTAATGATTTTTTTTTATTTTTCTTTGCAAAAGTACATAGTATAAAGGGGTGGGGGTAGAATAGTCAAGAATACCAAAAATTTTTGTTAATATTTTCGATTTTCTCTGATTTTGAGAGGAAAAATGGCAGATACATGATATTTATAGATAAAATTGTACCTCCTAATATGCCAAATACGGCTAAAATTACTTAATTTGATAATTTTAAAGCGGCCTTAGATAAAGACATTTTTATAATTCATTCTGATTTTATAATACTTTCATAAAATTTAGCCATGATTTTAATCGTAGATGGTGGACTTTTTAAAACTTAGTCCCATTTACTGGTTTGTAGCTCCGCCTTTATAAAAATTTAAAAGAGATCAAAAATAGAATTATGACTGTCATTACTCCCATTCAAATAGTATAAAAGTTTGATTTTTGCTTTAGATATATAATTTGTATGCAAAAAACACACCAATAATTTAAAATTAACGATGGAGAATTTAAAATTTATCTAATTTTGTTAACTAGTATTAGTCTCTCAAAAATATCTTAATGTTTTGAAAGCTTAAGAAGTCCTATTCTTCAATTAAATAATATCCAATGGTATGCTAAGAAATCGGTTTCAAGACATCAACTCTAATCAACACACAAATTTTCCGAGGTTTGAGATTTTCCGGTTATTTTAAATGATAGGTTCAATAAAATAGTGTAACCTATTTCAATGAATAAATCTATGGTGCCTCTTATGGACATCATACAGCAAACAAATTTATAAAAGGTAAGCCTTTTAGATTTCGCTTTAAGATATACCTAGTGTTAGGTCCCTAAAAGCGGTTATCTTGTTAACTTGGAACAGTACCAAGAGGCCACGTTATTTTTGTATGACAGAGGATTAGGAAGCTGTCATAAATGACTTGGCTACCTTTCATTTTTGTCTCTTTTAATGATTCTAAATATACTTTATAATCGCTTAATATTGTCTTTCAAAGTGAATATTGGAGCTTCTAAAACAGTGCGTTTAAATCGTTTTAAGTGCTTATTGATCGATATAGAATCCCTAAAAAAGGAAAGGATTTATTCAGAAAAGGAATATTTCTAACGTCATGGCAGTACGTAGGCACGACCATAACGAGGCTTTTCAATTGTTAAACCTACCTGTTGTAGAATCACGCCTCTTTAAAAGTCCAGGAAAATAATTTTCAATGCTTAAAATTATGTAATAAGTTTATGGGCGGTATAAAATGCTCTTGATGCCACAAAAGTATCCTTTTGGGGCAGAAATTGGTCCCATTATTTGGATTAGATGTCGCTTACTACATTGCTTGCCAGCATGAGCGTAGGGCAAGGAGGGGTGGTCGCCCCCTTCTGAATCCAAAAATTTGATTAAATTTATTAAAATTATGGCTGAAATTTCAAAAAATGATCATGCCGTCCCTAAATTATTATTGCCCCTCTTTAATTCCAATCCTTACTACGCCCATGCCTGCCAGCTCTATTGTCTAAACAAAATCATAAAACTCTGCAGTTTTTAAAATTAATTTGTCCTAATTATTGTTTAAAATACGGCCGACTTCCAAAGTGAACTCAAAATCTTAGCTTTCCCAATGTCAGAGACGCGATTGATGGTTATTAACGAAGAAAGTGAACTCAACGGTTCTGCTCTGTATGCTGCTAAGCAACCAGGATTTTATGCCCATATTGAAACATCTGCCCTCACATTTATGTTGATCATCATTTCAATATAACTAACTCACATTTTGCACTTATCTTAGTTATTTAATAAATTTTAAAATGAGCCTATTTTTATGCCTCCCAATGTAACTGTAATGTCTGGACGACCGAGTAAAAAGGGCTGAGCGAAGGATTTAAAATAACTTTATTTACGCTAATACGTCTAAATATTTACAATTAAAGGCGATTTACAATTAAAGTGATTGGCGACGGTAAAACTGAAATGTTTCGTAAAATTACAATAAAAGGGGAAAGATGTAGGGATTGGGGACAATTACAAGGATTTAGGAAGAGTACAAAGTTTTGGAAAAATTTATAAGGACTGAATTATTGACATGGGATTTCGCTTTTATAGCTGTTGAATCTTCCCAGGGTGGTGGACTTGATTGAACGAGCAATGTACGGGAAATCTTCAGACGGGGCTGTAAAAATGAGTTCCATATGTGGCTGGGTTAAAAATTAAAATAAAAAGTAATTAAAAAAAGAAAGCGTCAAAGAAAATTAGCCACTTCCGCGTCTAGGTTAACCCGCGGTAAAAATGCCTTCCTTTGACCAATTCCTTTTTTTAATTATAAGGATTGCAGAACCGTTCTTTAACCCTTTTACATTAATATTAATAAAATAAATCTAAGTAAGATCAAAGTATACCGCGAACATTAAAACGCGATATACCAACATATGGTTACGTGGTATACACGTATACCACACCTTTCCCTTTTATTGAGAAGTCGAAGGGCCAGGGCTGTCCAAATTCAGGGTGTCCATAATCACCCCGGACTCCAGCTCTGTGATATCGTTGGGTTGGGTTGTCTTTCCCAAACCGGTTTTTAATTTTAAGCACATTGGGGGCAGGTGTTTGGCCTTACACCCCCAACACTTCTTCCTTTTCAAGATCGGAGGACGGAGTAACGGTGGATTTCCAGATACGTTTCGTCGTTGCTCCCCGCTCGTATTTCCGTTTCTTCTGACCGCAGCCCCCTCCTGTCTTGGTCGTCTTGGAGATCTTGGGCGTTGTGGATACGACCTCCCGACCTGGCCTGGCGGACCCAGAGAGTGCGTCAAGCTTAATAATCTTGCACTTTCGTCCTCTTGCACTTTCGTCCGTCTCCACTTTGATTAGAATGTATACTGGAACTCTTTCGTTCCTTGATGCCGTAGATGTCACTTCCAAATCTACGTCGCACCAAGCAGCATTAATTCTCATCTGAATAGCAATAAACGTTGAACATAATTATATAGCATCAAACAATTTTAATTGTTCAGCATGCCTAATTTCAAATTTATTTTCCTTTAAGTCCTTAACTTTGTAGATTTTAGTACCTAACTGTTCAATAATTACACCTAACACCCATTTAGGTTTACCCAAATAGTTTCGATACCAAACCCTTTGGTTTACCGTAAACTTTGGCACACTAATACTGGGCGATGTTTGGTGTTCAGTGAACTTTAAAAAGTCGGGTGGGTACCTTAATTTACGATTCAAAAACTCATAGCTAACCGGAGCACGATTAGGATACCGTGGTGACATATTGTGATAAAGTTTAGATAACCACGTTCCGTCCTTCGTTACTTTAGCTATGTTCAACCATTTTTTAACAATACCTACATACCTTTCTACCTGCCCATTAGAGCTTGGATGGTACGGTGGAGTTAAAATATGGTTAATTTTATATTTTAAACAAAATTGTTTAAATTCGTTGCTAACAAAAGCTTTACCATTATCCGTAACAATTATTTCTGGAAACCCGTAATTCCCTATCAATTCCTTTAAAATTGTAATTGTTACTCTACTTGATATATTTGATATAATTTTAAATTCCGTCCAACCGGAAAACGCATCTACTATTAAGATGTACCGTTTTTTATCTAATTCGAAAAAATCTATGTGTATACGCTCCCATGGAAATTTAGGACGAGGCCACCTAGATTCTTTATTTTTACGCGGCATCGGTGCATCAAGCTTACAAAGCTCACACTGCCTTACGAATTTTTGGATGTCTTTAGTTAATTGCGGCCACCAGACGTATTGTCTGGCCAAGCCTTTCATTTTAACCATCCCACAGTGTCCCTGATGTAATATTTTTAGCACCTCCTGACGAAGCTTAATTGGTACCACTAACCTTTCATGCTTTTTAAGAACATTATTTTCTACATATAATTCGTTCATAACATGTTTAAAAGGGGTAGGTACATTAACTTTATCGTCTAAGCCTGCCAAAATATCTTTTACTTTAATGTAATGTCTGGACGACCGAGTAAAAAGGGCTGAGCGAAGGATTTAAAATAACTTTATTTACGCTAATACGTCTAAATATTTACAATTAAAGGCGATTTACAATTAAAGTGATTGGCGACGGTAAAACTGAAATGTTTCGTAAAATTACAATAAAAGGGGAAAGATGTAGGGATTGGGGACAATTACAAGGATTTAGGAAGAGTACAAAGTTTTGGAAAAATTTATAAGGACTGAATTATTGACATGGGATTTCGCTTTTATAGCTGTTGAATCTTCCCAGGGTGGTGGACTTGATTGAACGAGCAATGTACGGGAAATCTTCAGACGGGGCTGTAAAAATGAGTTCCATATGTGGCTGGGTTAAAAATTAAAATAAAAAGTAATTAAAAAAAGAAAGCGTCAAAGAAAATTAGCCACTTCCGCGTCTAGGTTAACCCGCGGTAAAAATGCCTTCCTTTGACCAATTCCTTTTTTTAATTATAAGGATTGCAGAACCGTTCTTTAACCCTTTTACATTAATATTAATAAAATAAATCTAAGTAAGATCAAAGTATACCGCGAACATTAAAACGCGATATACCAACATATGGTTACGTGGTATACACGTATACCACAGTAACCTTTAGGTGACACCCCTTTATTTCCGGAACTAGGCAATTTTTCCAGAAATTTTAAATTGTTTAGTCAAGAGCTATTGAGATGCCCCCAAATTTTTTAAATATAAATTGGTTCGGCCTAACCCTTAGTGGTACCTGTCGGGTTAATAACCTAATTATTTAAATAGTAAAAGGCAAAGAGACTAAGTACTTTATTAAATACATTATAACCTTAAATAAGGGTTATATAAGTATATTTGGCTTATATGGTTTTAAGTATCCCAAAGTGCCACTTGTAAAAAAAAATTTCCATGTAGATCGTTTCTTAAAAGATAGAAGAACACGACTGACCGGGAATTACCTATTTATTCTTTTTACAATTTTTTTATTAACATTTTTAACACATACATATTGTTTACCATATCGATGAAAAATTAAACAAAAAGTATAAATACAAAAATTTTACGGGCCCGCGCCAGGCTCGGGCTTTGTATAAAATTAGTGGGCCGGACCCGGCTTATAATTTAGTATTTTGACGGGCCCGCGCCGGGCCCGGGCTTTGAAATTTTTATTACGGGCGACTGACCTAAACAGGCCTGTTGCAGGTCTCTAGTATGGTGTGCATAAAAGAACCATATCATACGTTCTAGTTGTAGGGACGTAGGGTGATCGCGAAATAAATCGAACCGAATGATTCTGACAAAAAAGTTTCACATATTTACAGTAGGTAACATGCAAATAAAAGAACACTGAATGTTGGCATGAGTGGATATAATATGGAAATCAGTGGCGTTATTTGGTGCCTCGTAATGGTTATAATTGCTAATTTTGATATTAGTTATAAAACATTAATATATATAGTGGCGTTAATTTAAAAGATATGTCTATTAGGCAATGTGGATTCATAACCTTAACCCCGACCCGGACCCAAACCGAAACCTTTTCAACCCGAACCCGATCCTACCCGAAAATTATATTAACCAGTGGAGGGCTCTACATTATATCCCCTCAAAGAAGTGCTGCAAGGGGGCAAGCGTTGTTATTTTTAAAGCACCGCCACATGTGCCATTACCACGCTTATGAATCAAATAAGGCATTAGGGGAGGAGGGGGATGGGGTATGTTATAATATTATTTTATTTACTCTCTTTTGACCTAAACTAGCAACACTAGGTGGATAAATAAATAGGAAATAGTTCCAGGAGATAGTTAAATGTAACTAGTTACTTAGCAGCCCTAATTTATTAGTAATTATGTTATTTGCTTGTGGTCACCAAAAGGACTAGCGGGATTGATCCGTCTAGGCCACTTCGTGGACTTTTGCTTCCCCATAATAGCTTTAGATAGAGCACTGTATGAGCGACTCGACTCCGGACGGCTCGGATAAAAATTAATAAAAAATATTTGGCCTCGTGCTTGACACGGGCCTTTAGGCCAGTCCCACTCGAGCCCCAAATCCGCCCGGTAGCAAGCCCAAGCCAATGAACCATGTAAAAATAATTTTTTTTTTAATTTCAATCTTATTATACGAAATAACCAGAGTTCATAATTTAGCTTTTCAAAAACCAGCATCCTCCTATAACGAATCATTTTTGTTAAAAATCGAAAGATCATACTAAATTTTCTGAAATATATTTATAAATATATATAAAAAGTAGCGTAACTTTGAAAAAATAATTTAAATAAAAAAATATTTATTTTTAACCGTTCAAGTCTGATATATATAACTTCAAAGTTTTTTTAATACATTGAATTTAAATGATTGAATATTAGAATGATAAATTGAATTTTTAATCTTTTTTACCCATAAAAATTATTAAATGCAAATAATTTCATTATTTATATGAATTGATTTCATATGCGATATGTGCCTACGTTGCGATATGAAAAAGATGTCAGGCGGGGCTCTGGTCAGTAGTGTTTCTATCACGTCTCGTCTCGGAAGGGATCATAAAAATCTCGATCTCGTGTCGGTCTAGAAAAGTCGCGGTCTCGTCTCGACGAGGATTCTCGACAAAATTTACACGAAGTAAAATTTTCTGATTAAATATATAAAATAAGTGAAAAAAAAAAATCAAATGACAAACATTTATTTTTTTATAAACCTTAATACACAAACTTTTTAAAGATGTAGCGCGACACGATATGTCATTGACAATATAAAGATATGAACTAATTCACAAAGAAAAAACTTTATATAGAAAGTACAAATTAAAAAGCTATAAATATATTTCAAGTATAGAAAATTAAATTTTGTAGTTCTAGCAAATTATAACATTTGTATCAAATTCATTGTGTATTTCAAATATAAATAGACTTTTAAATTTATAATTTTATTTATATTTATAGTTAAATTTTGGGTAAATTGAGACCTTTATTAACCCTGGCTAAAGCATCCAAGTTGTTAACATATTTAAGGCAAACGTCTTAGTCCATTGATATTTCCATCTTCAATTATAGCCCATAAAGTTTATTGCTTGTTTACTATGGCCTTATAAAGCTTATTGATAATATTATTATTTACAGAAAGGATAACTAGTTGCACATATTATAACGTTATAAAAACAAGAAAAGCAGCATTACTAATAAGATCATAGGTTTTAGGTTTTAAACTAAAGTGCACATATTTTATTTTAATCTTTATAATCAAATTTTTATTCCAAATAATTAATTTCCAATTCTAACTAACTTTGCCATTAAATAATCTATATATATAAAGTAAAGTGTATGTATATATATATGTATATATATATGTATGTAAGAGCTAAATTCTGAAACTACCGGTCCGATTCGCGCGAAAATCTACCCCTAGGTTCCCAGGGCGGCCAGGGGTAAAATAGCTTTTTCAGAATCCTAAAATTCCTTTTAGTTTTTGAGATATTGGGTTTTATGCGTTTTGACGTTCAATAAAATGTCAATCAAACGCACCTCCTCGCGTTCGTTGAAAATTTGAATATACAGACAGTTCTGTAGTAAAAGTGTATCACTTATAGTAGTTTGTAAAACGTAATCTTTTCTTAACGGTGACAACATAAAATTTATGAATTAAATTTCTTAAACGTCATCTTTTCTTAACGGTGACAATATAAAATTTATGAATTAAATTTCTTAAACGTCATCTTTTCTTAACGGTGACAAGACAACATAAAATTTATGAATTAAATTTCGTAAACGTCATCTTTTCTTAACGGTGACAACATAAAATTTGTGAATTAACCTGAAATAAATAAAATTATAGATTATTTGAGAAAATATATAGGTGAAGAAGATGAATTTTTCTCATTATCATTAAATGAGATATTTTAAATGAGAAAGATGAAAGTATATATAATTTAAATGTAATATAAAATAGTCCAACGTTGATTATTCTGAGTAAATGCTATTTATATATAAATGTCATTATTTATCTATCATTAATTTTTATTAAAGAGATATTTAAATGAGAATAAATTCTGAAACTACAGGCCCGATTCGCGCGAAACTTTACCCGTAGGTTCTCAGGGCGGCCAGGTGTAAAATAGCTTTTTCAGATTGCTAAAATTCCTTTTAGTTTTAAAAATATCGGACATTTCTCGGCCTTTTGGTTTTAAAAAAGGGCTAAATTCTGAAACTTCAGATCCGATTCGAGCGAAAATTTAGCCGTAGATGCCCAGATAGGCCAGGGGTAAAATAGCTTTTTCAGATTCCTAAAATACTTTTTTGTTTTAAAAATATCTGACATTTCCCGTCCAGTTTCATTTATAGCAGCATATACAATAATGACGTCATACATACAAAGCTGAAGTATTCTCGAATTAGATATTTAAAAGTATAATAAAAATGTTACAGTATACGGTTAAAATTATTGGGGGTTTAACAGACTATTTAAATTAAATAAATAAAATTTAAATTATGCAGTTTTTGTCATTATTATCACGTGGTCGATCATAGAAGCATATTTTTAATAATTATCCATCCTTCAATTAATTATTTTATTATATTAAAGAAAATTGTATTTCAAATAAATCAGCTAGCTAGAAAAATAAAATAATGGTATTATTGTATAATAAGTAACAGCATTAATAAGCAATTTTTTCAAAAACATTTAAAGTCGGATTTGATGACTAAAATAGAATTTGCATTTGGTTTGTCTGATTACATAAATATATACTAAAAATAGTGGGTTCATAAAATCATTCGGACCTTTCACATTATAAATTATTTCATATAAGACCCCATTTTAGATAAGTCTTATTAATAGCTTATACTTAATTAACCACTTAAGGACTGAGCCAAAGCAACGCTTGGCCGGGCACAGCTAGTTATTTATATAATACAGTATAATTTATATTGCGCAATTGCCACAATAAAACCCCTTAAAATGTGAAAAGTAATGTGTATGACAAAAAAATGTATTCACATAATGAAATATTAAGTATCAAAAATTTAGGAAGTACACTATTAGTTGAAGCATATAAACTTCTAGAAAACTCATGATCGGATCAATTACGGTGTGAGCGAATACTCAATTGCACTTTTTAAATCTCTAGGCAGGCACAAATGACGCTAGGGTGCTTATCGAGCTATAAATAATAGTAAAAAAAACGAAAAAAATAATTTCGATTCACATTTTGGCCAATGGTCATTTTTTCCATCGGTCAGGAGCCAGCGGACGGCCAAAAAGTTATAATAGCATTGGTAATAACAAGAACAATCATAATAGTCAAAAAAAAACGAAAAAAATAATTCCGATTCCCATTTTGGCCAATGGTCATTTTTTCCATCGGTCACCACCCCCTCCCCTTTTATAGAACACAACCCGCAAAAAGTTCATTTGTACGATACTTTGAAAATTTAAATCCACACTATCGTCCCCCCTTCCCTTCCCCTCTTCCCTTCCCTTCTCCCCCTTCCCACGAGGGCCGAAGGCCCTTGTTTTATTTGCTATGCAATTTATGGGCGAGAAAGGTGGGAAGGGGCGATAATGCCTATAGGGGGGTATTAATGCCTAATGATTAATTAATTATTTATACAAATTTTCCATTTACAGGCAAAATGTAATATAGGCAAGGGTTAGGGTTAGATTTAGTGTTTGCATCTAGTTGCGTATTACATTAGTTTTTATGGCCTTTAGTGATTATGGGTCTAACAAACATTATATTATAAAACATCACAATGTTAAGAATTTGCAGAATTGTTGGGAGAAATTTTTTGTTGAATTTGAACAATTTTTAATTAAAAAAATCAAAAATTTGGCCAATGGTCATTTTTTCTCTATTGGTCAATACCAACAGATACTCTATAAGTCAATGATAGCCAAAAAAACGGAAAAAAAATTTTGATGCTCACTTTGGCCAATGGTCATTTTTTTCCATTGGTCAGCAGCCAGCACACGTTAAAAGTGGATATAAATTCATAAGAGTAAAAAAAAAACGAAAAAAAAATTTTCAAATCACATTTTGGCCAATGGTCATTTTTTTCCATTGGTCAGCAGCCAGGACACGGTAAAAGTGGATATAAATTCATAATAGTCAAAACGAAAAAAAAAGTTTTCGAATCACATTTTGGCCAATGGTCATTTTATTCCATTGGTCAGCAGCCAGCGGACGGCCAAAAAGTCATAATAGCAATGGTAGGAACAGGAACAATCATAATAGTCAAAAAAAAACAAAAAAAATAATTTCGATTCACATTTTAGCCAATGGTCATTTTTTCCATCGGTCAGGAGCCAGCGGACGGCCAAAAAGTCATAATAGCAATGGTAGTAACAGGAACAATTATAATAGTTAAAAAAAAAAAGAAAAAATAAACTCGGATTCACATTTTGGCCAATGGTCATTTTTTTCATTGGTCAGCAGCCAGCGGACGGCCAAAAAGTCTTATTATCAATGATAGTCAAGAACAATCATAAGAGTCAAAAAAACTCCGGGATTCTAACCCAAAAACTAGTTAAATTGCATAGCAATTAAAAGTAAACAACTTTTATTTATGTTTATTATATAATAATTTAACGAAGCAATTAAAACCCGACCCCGCTTGAAAGCGAGGGAGATAGAGATGAGGGGTGGGGCACCTCTTATGCATTAATTTAAAAAATAACACAGCGAGGGAGATAGAGATGAGGGGTGGGGCACCTCTTTCATATGCATTAATTTAAAAAATCGATAACCTAATATACCCAATGCAAATAGATATGGAGGGTAGACAACGGACAACGGACAACCAAAAAACGAGCCGATAAATTGCATAGCAATTAAAATGAAACAATAATAGAACAAGCGGACGGCCAAAAAGTCATATTATCAATGGTAGTAACAAGAACAATCATAAGAGTCTAAAAAAACTCCGAGATTCTAACCCAAACCCTTGTAGTGGAGGGCATAGGGTAATTATAGCAATTAATATCAATGTTACCCAATTCAAAAACGAATAGATAGATATACTTATGCATTAATTTAACGTAGCAATCAAAACCCGACCCCGCCCGAAAGCGAGGGAGATAGAGATGAGGGGTGGGGCACCTCTTATGCATTAATTTAAAAAATAACACAGCGAAGGAGATAGAGATGAGGGGTGGGGCACCTCTTTCTGCATTAATTTAAAAAATCGATAACCTAATATACCCAATGCAAATAGATAGGAAAGGTAGACAACGGACAACCAAAAAACGAGCCCATAAATTGCATAGCAATTAATTGATTACCAATCTAATATTACCGCATCATTCAAGATGAACTGCAAAATTCAAATATGCTTTATGAACTGCAAAATTCAAATATGCTTTACATTCTATTCCATCACCACTCATTTCAAACCTAAATTTTTTCAATATTAGAGAATGCTATGTGATAAATAAATTTTTTACATAGCCTAAGGGCCATCCATACATAGGTAAATAAACTGAAATTGCCAAATTTTAAATTTTTTGCTAAAATATATAACATTTACTACACTTAAGTGTTTTAATTGCTATGCAATTTATGGGCTCGTTTTTGGTTGTCCGTCCGTTGTCCGTCCGTTGTCCGTCCGTTGTCCGTCCACCAAGTTATTGGCGCCAGCTTTGTGTTATTTAAATTAAATTAATATTTTGTTCTTGTTAATATCATTGATAATATGACTTTTTGACCCTCCGCTGGCTACTGACCAATGAAAAAAATGACCATTGGCCAAATAAATCGAATTTTTTTATGAAACTGCCCGGGAAATGTCCGATATTTTTAAAACGAAAAGGTATTTTAGGAATCTGAAAAGGTTATTTTACCCCTGGCCGCCCTGGGCACCTACGAGTAAAGTTTCGAGCGAATCGGGCCGGTAGTTTCAGAATTTAGCCCTTTTTTAAACTAAAAGGAAATTTAGGATCCTGCAAGAGCTATTACTTTAAATTTTATTTATTTAATTTAAATAGTTTGTTAAACCCCAATAATTTTGACTGTATACTGTAACATTGATAATATGACTTTTTGACCGTCCGCTGGCTACTGACCATTGAAAAAAATGACCATTGGCCAAATAAATCGAAATTTTTTTTTCGTTTTCGAATAGGTTAACATTGATAATTACCCTATATCCTTTTCTACAAAAGCCTATGCCTCTACTGATATGGGTCCCTGTGCCCCTACAAAAGTTTTAATTGCTATGCAATTTATGGGCTCGCTTTCCATTTTGTTTGTAACGCTGTTCGGTGTCTTGTCTTGTCTTGTCTTGTCTTGTTGTCTTGTCTTGCACCGAATGTCTTGTCTTGCACCGAATGTCTTGTCTCGTTGTTTACTTTTAATTTTTGTTAATTTAACTAGTTTTTGGGTTCGAATCCCGGAGTTTTTTTTGACTCTTATGATTGTTCTTGTTACTACCATTGATAATAAGACTTTTTGGCCGTTCGTTGGGTGCTGACCAATGAAAAAAATGACCATTGGCCAAAATGTGAATCCAAGTTTTTTTTTCGTTTTTTTTTGACTATTATGATTGTTCCTGTTACTACCATTGCTATTATGACTTTTTGGCCGTCCGTTGGCTGCTGACCAATGGAAAAAAATGATCATTGGCCAAAATGTGAATCGAACATTTTTTTCGTTTTTTTTTGTTAAAATAAATAATTAACCTATGCCCTCCCCTAGTAGAGCCTATGCATGCCTTTACTGATATGGGTCCCTGTGCCCCCCCCCCATACAAAAGCCTATGCCTCTCCTGATGTGGGTTCGAATCCCAAAGAGGCCAATTTTATGTTTTATTTTTTTTGTTTAAATAAATATATTGTTCTTGTTAATACCATTGATAATAAGACTTTTTGGCCGTCCGTTGGCTGCTGACCAATGGAATAAAATGACCATTGGCCAAAATGTGATTCGAAATTTTTTTTTTCGTTTTTTTTGACTCTTATGAATTTATATCCACTTTTACCGTGTCCTGGCTGCTGACGAATGGAAAAAAATGACCATTGGCCAAAGTGAGCATAAAATTTTTTTTTTCGTTTTTTTGGCTATCATTGACTTATAGAATATCTGTTGGTACTGACCAATGAAAAAAATGACCATTGGCCAAATTGTGAATCGAAATTTTTTTTCCGTTTTTTTTTGACTTTTATGATTGTTCCTGTTAATTGGTTTTAATGATTCGACAAATCGCTAGTGCTCTATCTGCAATTTTTGAAAATTTAAAAGTAAAAGTGCTATTCCATAGATTTTTATATATTTTATAATAAACTTTTTATAAAATGTGGAAAACAAATTTTTTGGCTTCACTATTAAGGTTCTTATTTCGCTTAAATCGCGAATATCAATATTTTTTAGAATTGGTTTGCTCTAACTGCAATTACCCAATCGCAAGCGCTCATTTAATCACGTGAATAAATCGTCTGCTTTTAAATTTTAATCCGCTACAATTACTTTTCACATTGTTTTATGTCAAATATTTATAAATAAACTATTTCGGATGAAGATAATTAAAAGTAATATAAAAAATATAGCCATAACTATTATTATAAGTATCAAGAGGATAAATCAAAAAATTGTAAATAATGGTTAAAATTAGACTACAGGCAAAATTTGTATAAAAGATTAAAACTAATATTAATTTTAGTCTTTGTTCATTATTGCTCATGGAAAAAGATGATTGTTATAGCCAAAGCAAATTTTGCAAGAGATAGGAAGAAAATTAAATTTTTAAAAGAGAATATTTAAGATTATTCAAAAATGAGAGATAAAATTTTAACGGAATATTTGTTTAAAAATAGATATAAATGATTGTACTTCCATTTGATATTCTTTTATATGTATCATACATTTTATAAATAATACATTAATAGTATTTGTTGTAAATATTATAATTGCTACAAATTGGTCTAAGAAATTTAATTATATACTCAAAGATATTTAAAAAATTTTATAATTTACCTTAATGTACATAACCCTTTATTTAGCTACTTTGCTCTATCTGAAATTTAAAAAATCAATTTTTTTATAAAATAAAAAGAAAAAATCCACGTTTTTGGCTAAAATAATATAGATGCTAATAGTTTACACTATCAAACTTAATTTCAAGTCATATGATTAATAAGTTTAGATTTTATAGCATTTCAAACTTTGAACTCAATTATCTCAGTTCGGAGTTTTGTGCAGATAGAGCACTCCAATTCTCAGCTAGCGAAATAATAAATGCGGGATAGCGATTAAGAGAATTGATGCCAACCCTTGCTTACCATATATTTCAATTTTATTATAGTAGTGGAGTAGTGATGGAGTATAGGATTGCCATGAATCGGCAATTTCCTACCCGAAGCAATATACCCTCGGTATATGCAACAGTATCGATTAATTTTGGGGTTTATTTTTCTTATCTAAGAAGTAAATTAAACAAACTCAAATATATAAAATATCAATAATCATTAAATAAAATCATAGTATTTTGACTGTCTTATTTTGACAATGTCTTATAAATTATGTTTCCCATTAGTGTTCACCTAACTTTGTTAATTTCGACGAAATGAAATGTGTAAGGATAATTACGTAGTATTTTAATTAAAACCAGACTACCTTATAACCTAAATCTAGATAGATTGGCCTAATTTCTGAACACCCCTGAAATTAATAGGCATAGATCATATTAGAAATTTACTTACAAATACATTTTATTACCAACTTGTTAATCCCGGCAATTAGTAATGAATAATTCAATTGGTTAACATCGATAATTACCCTATGCCCTCCCCTACAAGGGACTATGCCTCTCCCTGTGCCCCTATTTTTTATTAATATTGTATATTCACGAGGAAGGTGTAAATGGAATTGGAAATTAATTATGTAAATTGATTTTGGTAAATATTTTAATTCTAGGTTAGGTTAAATCGAATTTGCAAATGATAGAGGTCTCTAATCTTTATATTTTTATCAATCTTTTAAACAGACTTAAGGGTTTGGTTTTAACCGAAATTTATAATTAGTGTAGGGCAGGTAAATCTTTAGCCGTAAAAATGACCAACAAGGCCTTTTGGGTGAATAATAATGATTTCAAAATTTTGTCAAATCCCCCTGACAACTCTTTTTTTCCTTTTTATTATTCTGATGGCTTACTAAGATATTGACATATTTATTTTATATATGCATGAGCATAGGCCAAATATAATGATTTTTAAGAAAGTAATGTATATTCTTTACTAATTTTGGGAGTTTATATACCACATATATATGAGAGGCCTACTATATTTAAAGGGAAAAAGATTAAAGTAATAATTACCTCTTCCTACGTGTTCCTAAAAGCTATTTTACCCCTGGCCGCCCTGGGCACCTACGGGTAAAGTTTCGAGCGAATCGGGCGGGTAGTTTCAGAATTTAGCCCTTTTTTAAAACTAAAAGGAATTTTTTTTTAATTTTTTTTTAAATTAAGTTAATATTTTGTTCTTGTTAATACCAGACTGTCTGCTAACCATTAGAAAATATAACCACTGGCCAAAGTGATGGAAAATTTGTATAAATAATTAATTAATCATTAGGCATTTAAAACCCCCCCCCCCTATAGGCATTCTCGCCCCTTCCCACCTTTCTCGCCCATAAATTGCATAGCAAATATGATACATTTATACGGAGTATAGATGAGTCGTCCCCCCTTCCCTTCCCCTCCTCCCCTTCCCTTCTCCCCCTTCCCACGAGGGCCGAAGGCCCGAGTTTCTCTTAAAAGATCAATATTTTAATATCATATATATTCCAATTATATTGATTTAAATCTAATATCTTAAAGGTAAATCAAGCAAGTTAATATACACCATAATTTACTAAAATCTAATGATCAATAAATAGCTGAGATTTTGCCGAAAATATCTCGTATCGTCTCGCCTCGACATCAAAATTCTCGTCATAATCTCAGATCAATTTTTTAAATTTTCGTCTCGTTTCGGTCTTTCGAGACAAGACAAGATAAAACCAAGAATTTGCTCGGTTTTTCCGCATCACTTATGGTTGGGCCAAAATTTCAAAAAGAATTTGGTACGGCTCGGATAAAAAAACGGAATCGGGACGGTGAAAGCAGCCTACAAGAACATACAAGCAGATGTCTTATACCCATGACAATCTGGTGACAATTAAAAAAAGTAAAGGGAATCTAAGCAATCAGTTGACGCAAGGTTAATACAGTCTGTCCAATCTATAATATATTGTATTTTGAACAATCTAGTTAATAACGTAAATTAGTCGATACTCCACTTTTAGAATTTTATTTATCAAGAACTATTGTTAAGTTCTCCCCAAAAAGGGAAGGCCTATATTGGATAAGTAATAGATTATTCGACTTCCAATATCAACTTTATTTCGACTTCAAAATTTATTTAAACTCTTTCAACTTCCTCTATATTACAACATCTCGTATTTAAAGTAGTAACTATAATAATCAGGGATGAGGTAATCAGATTAGGCGTAAATAATGATAGAGCACAAATAATAATGATAAGCGAAGTGGTAACAATAATGATAAGCGCAGTAATAACAATAATGATAAGCGCACTAATAATGATGGCGAAGATAACAATAAACTAAGAAATAGCGAAATCATCGTGATTCTAAAATCTATTAAGAAACGCGTGGAGGATAATTTTATGGGTAAGGTAATAAAACTACTAACATTTGAATTTGGCTTAATGCACGCGTGGCCTTGAACAGCCAAACGCGATTCATAATATCCAAGGGTAATCTTAATTTTAATTGCCACGGTAATAAAAATAAAATTTATTATTTGGCTTAATGCCTCACCTTCCCCTTTTCCTAAAAAAATTTTTAACCTTGTGGATTTCTGGCATCGTAATCTCCATATTCATGCTTTTTGATGTCGACATTGATCTTGACATTAACATTGACCTTGATATTGACATTGATTATGACATCGATATTGACCTAGATATTGACACTACTTACCGAAACCGAGGATAGGTTCTTTTAACAAAATCCCTTTCCTCATAAACCGAGGTTGACTCATTAACTGAGTTCAGTGCCCCAAAAACCAAGGTTGACTCATTATGTGAGTTCAGTGCCTTATAAACCCGATGTTGACTCAATGAGTTCAGAGCCCCGTGAATACCCGGTTTAGTAGTACAATTTCTAACCAAAAATTTCCGTCATTTCCTCCCAATCTTTATAACAAAACCGTCATTTCCTTCCTTCAAAATCTTAATACCATCCCATTTACAAAAATCGCCATTTCTCTCGCCATTGAAAAATATTAATCATAAATGTAGCAAATATTTTTAATTTAGTGTGTGAGTGATTTCAGTGTGGGTGAATTCAATCTTACCAGATATGACGAATCTTGATTTTCAGAATTCCCAAATGTTGATTTTGAATTTCGGATTACTGGAGAATTTTACTTTTGTTCCGTCAGTTGATAAAGGATGTGTTTTGATACTACGAATTTTAATTCCAAGAATATATTTCATTTTCTGAATACGCTTAAATTATTTCTTTGCGATTTGGAGGAATTTTTTCCTTCGTTCATAGAATCCTGCCCTTTGTCTCGGAAAACTCTGTAGTTAGGTTGTCGCGGTCTGGATGGTTGCCGATGGTTCGGAACTTTGAGGGTTGACACTCTGCTTGGATTTCCTCGAATGATGGCGTGATATTCACGTTTTCTGACACCAATATTGTATTTTGAACAATCTGGTTAATAACGTAAATTAGTCGATACTCCACTTTTAAAATTTTATTTATCAAGAACTATTGTTGTTAAGTCCTCCCCAAAAAGGGGAGGCCTATATTGGATAAGTAATAGATTATTCGACTTCCAATATCAACTTCTTTCGACTTCAAAATTTATTTCAAATCTTTCAACTTCCTCTATATTACAACATCTCGTATTTAAAGTAGTAACAATAATGATCTGGGATGAGGTATTCAGATTAGGCGTAAATAACGATAGAGCAATAATAATGATAAGCGAAGTGGTAACAATAATGATAAGCGCAGTGGTAACAATAATGATAAGCGCACCAATAATGATGGCGAAGATAACAATACACTAAGAAATAGCGAAATCATCGTGATTCTAAAATCTATTAATAAACGCGTCGAGGATAATTTTATGGGTATGGTAATAAAACTACTAACATTTGAATTTGGCTTAATGCACGCGTCGCCTTGAACAGCCAAACGCGATTCATAAAATCCAAGGGTAATCTTAATTTTAATTGTCACGGTAATAAAAATAAAATTTATTATTTGGCTTAATGCCACAATATGTATGATATAACCAAGGGATCTTCTGACGTGAAACGTTCCATCCCTTTTACTTTTTTTAGGCTATATTTATTAAATTTTTTATATATTATTTCAAACAGCCATATTTGCTTAGTTAAAAGGAGAAGGAAATTTATTTGCGCTGACACAAAAAGGGATAATTTTTTTTTAAATTTGTAGATATTTTGAATATATAAGGAATTTGGGATACGGAAGAGGGGAATCGCCCCTCCAGCTTTCCCTTACAAGGTCCATGTCAAAATTATTTACGATGTCTTTCGGTTAGTTTGTTAAAAAAATTCTACCAGATGCGTGTTACTCATTCTTAACACAATTTGTGAGAATCAGGCTAAACATTCTCCACTTTTGGGTGACATTTTTTCTATCGTAAATACGCGTTGCTTAAGCGTTCTCCTACCGAACGAAAATAAACAACGCATCCGCGTTCGTAAATTTTTACTTGCTTGACTACAAATAAACAAACAACAACGCCCCATTTTTTAATTTTATTCCTATTTTAGTTTCACCCATATTATTTTTTCAATTTAGTTATTGTGCTGTGCAATGGTAAGAACAATTACACATATTTTAAATATTTTTTAGATACAATATAGATATTATAAGCCTCAATGGAACTTTTGATGGTGGAAATGTGAAAATATTATCTTGCCTCTAAAATTTAAGAGAAGTTCAGGTTACAACAGGATAGAAAGTAATAATAATATTTTGTTAATTTATTTTGTACTTAGGGAATAATCACATATTGAACCAAAAAAGACAAGAGCCTCAAACAATATCTCCTGTGAACAAATCTCTACCAGGTGTTTTGAATTTCAACTTTTACGAACGCGGATGCGTTGTTTATTTTTGTTCGGTAGGAGAACGTTTAAGCAACGCGTTTTTACGATAGGAAAGATGTCACCCAAAAGTGGAGAATGTTTAGCCTGATTCAATTTGTGATGCTACTTATGTACAAAGATTAACAAAAATGTCAAAGCCAAAGCAGCCTCCTCTCCATAAGGTTATAATGGTAGGAAGTGGAGGTGTTGGAAAATCAGCTTTAACTTTGCAATTCATGTATGATGAGGTAATGATTCATTGTATTAGCTCTCATACCTTATAAGTTTGTTGAAGATTATGAACCAACTAAAGCGGATTCCTATAGGAAAAACATTGTCTTAGATAGTGAGGTTTGTCAAATTGACATTTTGGATACAGCTGGCCAAGAAGATTATGCAGCTATCAGGTAAATTATATATAACAAAATAATTTTCTGTAAATATGTATTTCCAATTACTACTTGTTTGAATCATTCAAATTTTACATGTGTATATATTCATACAGGGACAACTATTTTCGAAGTGGTGAAGGCTTTCTTTGTGTTTTTTCCATTACTGAGCGAGATTCTTTTGAGGCAACTGATGATTTTAGGTAAGATTAATATTATGAATTTGAATTTCAAGACACAGCAGTTTATTTATGCATAAAAAGCAATCATTAAGGGGCAGAGTTTGTCAGCATAATGTCATTAACAATTTTTCCTAATTAATATATTATCATGATTTTACACTGAAAATCTTTTAAATAGTTTTGTATCACTTTATATGACAATTGTATGTTTTAATTAATAAATGCTATATATTGGATTTTAATATTTAAATACTTTTTTAGATTCTTATAATTGCTTCTTTGTTATTTATTGCAGTAGGCTTTATGCTAAGAAACTATTTTTAATAAATATTATTACATCTTAATCTAATTTTTTATGTTTGACTTAAAAACTTTTTCAGCTTTGCTTAATGCTCGATAAGCTAGCGAAATTACGATATATAATAATTTTATAAGTATAAGACTAAATTATATAATTTCCAATCCTTAATGATGGATTTTATCTTTTTAGTGGTATTTTTTTAATGAAAACACTTATTTTATATCAATTTTTTTATATCATAATGAAAATCTTATGGCATACTATGAAACATGCAAGTTTTTTTGAGCTCTTAGCATATAGTAGTAATGAAAGAAGAATTTGAAATAATTTTGTTCTTTACGATTATTTAAATTGTCCCTATTTAATATCAATATGTTTTTTTTTTTTTAATAGTTTTAAGAGTTTATATTGATCTTTATAGTATTAAATTTCCAGGTGTTAGGCATTAATTATGGATATAATGTTGAGTAATTGACAAATTTTATTGCACATTTTTATTTATTTATATAAAATATATATTAAATTTTGGTTATGGGCATTTGAAATATCCCCTTTTTATAGTTTGATATATTCTAATTTTATATAATATGCCTGGGTAAATTAAAAATTATTTGTATTCTTGTATTAGTTTGAGATAGTTATAATTTTAGATTCTTTTGCAAATTTTGCGGCAATTTTATGATTTGTATAAGACATATTTGTTTAAGCTGACATAAACTGTACAAGCATCTATTTCAAGTTTATTTTACTATGGATTCTTTTAATTGTCCATTATTTCTTTTTTCTTTGGAACCTATAGTTTGTGGGGAGACCATGGGCATAGCCAGCATTGGAATTAGAGGGGAACAATAATGATTTAGGGAGGAGCAATATGAGCATTTTTTGAAATTTTAGTCATAATTTTAATAAATTTTAACAAATTTTTTGGATTTAGAGGGGGCAGCCCCCCCCCCCCGCCCCTTGGAATATTTCATAAACTTAACTTATACATAAAAAAATAAACTTTTTGTACACATTATTACCATTTTAAAAATTAGAAATTTAAACATTGTGGATCAGCCCGTAGCACATTTTTTTGTAGATAATTTACAAGGTTGTGTAGGTTTTATTACTCATTCTAAATACACAGCTATAGGGCCAATCCTTAAAGCAAACAATTCACGTTTGAGCCATGCATTTTTTAAATATTTTGCCTTAACTACTTTTGTTCCCTTCAAATTTTGTAACTTTTATAATAAATGTTTGAAATTAATCAAGATTAAGTAAATGCCATCATATTTCTTCTCTGAGTTTTGATTTGGCTCACTCTTTCAGATTTATTTAAAAGCAGCTAATTAGAAATTCCTCCATATGAGTTTTAAGACTCCCTATATGTAACGCCATCATAATTGCCTGTAGATCGGTCCCTAAGCGTTTGTATTAGTGTTGCAAAAACGGCTGAGTTTTGTTTGGTCGACCTTTGGTTTTACTAAGTGCCCACTCTGGTCTGCAAATTTAGACTAAGCCTAGAGGTCGACTAAGAAAAACAGACAAAAATCTTTGATTGGTTTATGTTTATCCGACTTAAACTAAAGGAATACCCGTCAAAGTAGCAGAATGATGAAAAAGTAGCAGAAAAATATTTTTTTAGATAATCAAGATATTAGAATTAAATCTCAAATGGGGAGGGAATTTCGGATGTATTCCTAACCCTAACCCTGTACTGCATAATTATAGGTTAAAACTTAAATTCTATGTTGAGTCCTGACCAATCTTGATGAATTCTGACCAATTTGGCTGCTATTTTTCTGCTACTTTGACCGGGTGCCAACTAAAGGTCGGCCAAATAAAATCCAGCCGTTTTTACAACAGTAGTTCGTATACATGATGGCCGTTTCAGTCTAGCGGTATAATAGTCAAGGCGAGAAAATTTTTGTCAAGCATTTACCGTTTCATACAATAAGCGTGGGCGTAGCCAGGGGGAGACAGGGACGGGTGCCTGCCACCCCCTCTTATAAATATTGTTAAAATTTGGTATAATTGTGGCTAGACTTTCAAAAAATTGTCATCCTGCCCCTCCCTAAATCATAATTGACTCCCTCTAGTTAATATTCTGTCTATGACTATTGCAATATAGGAGACATGCTTTATAGTACTAAACAGACAATATGATTTTAAAATTGATTAAATTGTTAATAGTTGGGTGGAAGGTGGTCAAAATTTAATAAGAGTGATTTGAGTAGGTTCAAATTGATGATTTTTTTTAAATTTTAGACATAATTGCTGGAAAAATTTAGTTTTGTTTTTTTATTTGTATACCTTGTAGGGAACAAATATTGCGCGTTAAAAATGACGAAGGCGTGCCATTCATATTGGTGGGCAATAAATGCGATTTGGAGCATAAGAGACAAATAACTAGGCAAGAAGCCTTGACCAGAGCTCAGCAATGGAAAGTCCCTTACATAGAAACATCGGCTAAAACCAGAACAAATGTGGACAAAGTAATATTAACATTATAACTTGTTTTAACCTTTTTATTTTTAGATATTTTATGATTTGATGAGAGAAATTGACAAGAAAAAGACACCAGAGACTAAAGATGCCAATTTCAAGAGAAAGGCTTGCAAACGCAAGAAATGCCTTATCATTTGAAAGATTAGAACCCCGAACGCTTACGAACAATCTCATATAACTTTTACTGGGAGATGGTTAATGGAAAGATGAGAGACCAATTTATACTTTATAGATTCTTTAATACTAAATAATTTGCCCAGTTTTATACCTTTTTATATATGCAATAATTTGTGAATCTAAACAGGACTGTCCACACATAAACCCTTATTTCTCCCCTATATAACGTTGTGATAAAAAATTTTGCATGCTTTAAAACCTCCTCGCTTATTATTTTATAATACTTCACCTCTGGAACGATATAATATGTGTATAAAAATTATGCTATTAAATGCTTATGTCTAAACTGCAATATTTTTTATCAACTTATTACGTGGAGATTCTTGAACCATAATAAAACAACCATTTTATTATACTAATTCTTACAGGCGCGTAGCCAAGGGGGGGGGGGAGCGGGAATTTTCCCACCCCTTGGCCAAAATTTGAAAATTTTTTTGATTAATAACTAAATTAAATGGGCTAAAATATTATAGTTTAGTTGTATAAAAGATTTTAAGACACTCATAAATACTGGATACATAATATTTACATTAAATTATTTAATTTAATCGAAGAAATGCATTGTACAATTTCCGAATATGATTGTGAAAATTGCTATGAAAAACAAACTGGTTGAACATTTTTTCCCCGTGAAAACACCAAACCGCCCCAGGAAGTGGCTAACTTAGCGATTATGTTCAATATTGTAATAAATTTTTTCTATATTTCTATTCTTATAAATATTATGGTTTATTTTTTAAGTTGTTAATTTAACATAGATATACAAAGCATATGCATAACCAATATGATACCCTGTATTTGTTTAAAGGTCTAGATTAAAACGGTGGCCCGTCAACTCGCCGAAAAATAATGTCCCCAGCTAAAAAATGTCCCCAAATTTGTGATTGGTTGATGGGTTAGGGTTAATAAGCTTGGGGACCTTTTTTTAGCTGGGGGACATTATTTTTCGGCGAGTTGATAGGGCACTGATTAAAACGTCTCACTTATAGTTACAAACAATGATGAAGATCGCTGGCGTAGCCAAGGTCACCCACCTATCAAAATTTTTAAAAAATTTTGATATAAATAATATATTGAATTAATTAAAAAGATTTTGTCAGATATTAAGACACTTATAGGATTTATTTTTAAATCACATTTTCGGCAAATAGCTTTAACTCATAGACTAATAAAACTGTAGACTACCGAACAGCTGTTTTTTACGATGAAAATAATTTAGATACTATTATAGCTGCCACCTTGAAGGAAAAACTAAACCACGGGTATGTTTATGCTTCTCCACCATATAATATTTAAGAAAATAATAAGACTATTAGCTTAATTTATAAATTAAAAAAAAAATAAGTAATATAAAACAAAACTCGGGCCTTCGGCCCTCGTGGGAAAGGGGAGGGGAGAAGGGAAGGGGGGACGACTCATCTTTACTTCGTATAAATGTATCATATTTGCTATGCAATTTATGTGCGAGAAAGGTGGGAAGGGGCGAGAATGCCTATAGGGGGGTATTAAATGCCTAATGATTAATTAATTATTTATACAAATTTTCCATTTATAGGCAAAATGTAATATAGGCAAGGGTTAGATTTAGTGTTTGCATCTAGCATTAGTTTTTAAGGCCTTTAGTGATTATGGGTCTAACAACCATTATATTATAAAACATCACAATGTTAAGAATTTGCAGAATTGTTGGGAGAAATTTTTGTTGAATTTGAACAATTTTTAATTAAAAAAATCAAAAATTTGGCGAATGGTGATTTTTTCTCCATTGGTCAGTACCAACAGATACTCTATAAGTCAATGATAGCCAAAAAAACGGGGAAAAAAAATTTGATGCTCACTTTGGCCAATGGTCATTTTTTTCCATCGGTCAGCAGCCAGCACACGGTAAAAATGGAGATAAATTCATAAGAGTAAAAAAGACGAAAAAAAATTTTCGAATCACATTTTGGCCAATGGTCATTTTATTCCATTGGTCAGCAGCCAGGACACGGTAAAAGTGGATATAAATTCATAATAGTCAAAAAAAAACGAAAAAAAAATTTTCGAATCACATTTTGGCCAATGGTCATTTTATTCCATTGGTCAGCAGCCAGCGGACGGCCAAAAAGTCATAATAGCAATGGTAGGAACAGGAACAATCATAATAGTCAAAAAAAACGAAAAAAATAATTTCGATTCACATTTTGGCCAATGGTCATTTTTTCCATCGGTCAGGAGCCAGCGGACGGCCAAAAAGTCATAATAGCAATGGTAGTAACAGGAATAATCATAATAGTCAAAAATAAACGAAAAAATAAACTCGGATTCACATTTTGGCCAATGGTCATTTTTTTCATTGGTCAGCAGCCAGCGGACGGCCAAAAAGTCTTATTATCAATGATAGTAACAAGAACAATCGTAATAGTCAAAACTAAAACGAAAAAAAAACTTGGAATCACATTTTGGCCAATGGTCATTTTTTCCATCGGTCAGCAGCCAGTGGACGGCCAAAAAGTCATAATAGCAATGGTAGTAACAGGAACAATCATAATAATCAAAAAAAAACGAAAAAATGAACTTGGCTTCACATTTTGGCCAATGGTCATTTTTTTCATTGGTCAGCAGCCAGCAGGGCCAAAAAGTCATAATAGCAATGGTAGTAACAGGAACAATCATAATAGCCAAAAAAAGACGAAAAAATAAACTTGGATTCACATTTTGGCCAATGGTCATTTTTTCTTTGGTTAGCAGCCAGTGGACGGCCGAAAAGTCGTATTAGCAATGGTAGTAACAGGAACAATCATAATAGTCAAAAAAAAAAAGAAAAAAACTTGGATTCACATTTTAACCAATGGTCATTTTTTTCATTGGTCAGCAGACGGCCAAAAAGTCTTATTATCAATGGTAGTAACAAGAACAATCATCCTAAAAAAACTCCGAGATTCTAACCCAAACCCTTGTAGTGGAGGGCATAGGGTAATTATAGCAATTAATATCAATGTTATTCAATTCAAAAACGAATAGATATACTTATGCATTAATTTAACGTAGCAATTAAAACCCGACCCCGCCCGAAAGCGAGGGAGATAGAGATGAGGGGTGGGGCACCTCTTAATTTAAAAAATAACACAGCGAGGGAGATAGAGATGAGGGGTGGGGCACCTCTTTCTCATGCATTAATTTAAAAAATCGATAGCCTAATATACCGAATGCAAATAGATAGGGATGGACGGACAATGGACGGACGGACGGACAACCAAAAAACGAGCCCATAAATTGCATAGCAATTAATAAATTATGTTGACTTATATTGTTTGGTTACAATTTCCCATAAAATGGCGGTTTCTATACTTGTTGAAAAATTATCAGCTGTTCGGCAGTCTATGGTTTTATTAGTCTATGCTTTAACTACAATTTTTTGTCTTCTTAACACCACATGCATCAATGATCATAATTTTTCCATACTCAAGGGATTTAAAGCTTATTTAAGAAATAGGATGCCAAGACATCGATAGAATAAATTGGATAGGGGTCAAAGTAGCAGAAAAATATGACTTTTAGATAATCAATATATTAAAATTAAATCTCAAATTGGGAGGTTATTTGATGTGCATCTAACCCTAACCTAAAACGCTGACCTAAAACACTAACCCTAACCCTCCTGACCAATCGTGATCTTGATTAGTTCTGACCAATTTGGCTGCTTTTTTTGCTACTTTGACCGGTTCCCGAATAAATTGGCTATAAACGAGCATATTGAGAAACTGAAATGAGAATCGTTGGGCAAATAAAAAAATCAAATAACTATTTATTATAATGTTCCTCATTCTATACACAGAATTAATACCTTTATCGTTTATTATGTCTAAATTTTCTGCTAGAACCCATCACGGTTTGATAACTAAATTGCTCACCAAGACTAGCCCAAACCCTTTAATTGCCCACTCCTTCACTAACGATGTCCCAACTGCCGGGCCCAAAAGGACGATTTTGAATTTAAGGCATTAATTTTGTCATATTTTCGAAAATTTTTGATTTTCTAGAATTTTTTAAATAAAAAGTGACACAAAAAGTTAACTATATAAAAAATCTCATTGCTACAGGTGCTAACCCAGCCTACTTGAAAATCTTAATTTACGACGGTTAGCGGGCCCGACTTTTTGGTTATTTTATTTTTAATTACAAATAAAATATTTTAAAAAAAATTTTTGCCTTGAGAAAATCCTGGCTACGCGCCTGCAGACTTAGCTGATATTTAATTTAATTAAATATTCCTAAATAACTTGTATAGAATGAAATAGCAGTTTTTATAATTTGTTTTTTAAGTAAAATAATTGAGCCATGGTCTTTTCAAATAGGGTTGAAATTTAATGTTTGCAAGTTACTATTTTTATTGTGGGCTTGAAAACGGAAACATATGAATATTTCTTTTTAATCTTAAGATTTTGAAGTGTACATAATTTAAAATATCAAAAACTATAGCTAAGATGTATAATATTATTTTGCTGAAAGCATACAATTACTAGAGGGAAAGATGAAATTTTGTTATACCCCTATGGTCGACTTAAAAGAGTTTTGATTCAATTTGGGATTTACAATTGTCATATGTCAGCGTGCAAGACTAAAAATTTACTTTAATCTTAATTATATATTATACAAACTAGTTGTTATATAAAAGCTTCTAGGTAAAAAGAAGGGGGTTAAACAGTGATTAGTCCAAAATGAAGATTTTTTTAAAAAACATTAATAATTTTATTTAATAATAAAGGATTTAAGGGGACAGCCTTTAATTATGTGACCATGGGGGTAACCAGGGAGGGGTGGTTGCCCTTTATTAGTGCCTAAAATTTCAATAAATGATCATTTTGCCCCTCCCTAAATCATTATTACCTCCTCTAATTCCAATGCTAGCTAAGCCCATGAATGGGACAGTTTAATCTCTTATGTAACATGTTCTGTATGGCCAACCTCTACCTTATAAATAATAGGTTATAAAATAATTACGATAATTGGATAACTACTTTTATTTAATAATTATATGCAATAACAAAATGTGTGGGCAAGATAAAAATACAGAATAAAAGGATGGTATTTACTCAGTAAGTTTTAATGATAATTTATATTTATTTCTCTAAGACTCAAAATGCTATAATATTAAAAAAATACAAAATAACAATAATGTTGGCAGGCATTCCCCATGTAATATAATTTGTAAAAATTTATTTTATATTTACTATTCATCAAATATTTTGTGCATCAATGCACCCTTGACCTCTCGCTCTGTTTTGTTAAGTCCTGTTTGCTGGTATTGAATCTTTTCTTTAAGATACAAATCAGTACATTCTTGTATAAAATCAGGGTTAGTCACCCTAAAATAATATAAAGCCTTCTGAAAATTATTACCAAGAGTTAATGCAACCTTGCATTGCCTGACTATTTTTTCGACATGCATACACTACACTCATGTTATTGTGATTAGTACAACAATCATTAAAGGCTAAATAAATTAAATTAGAAATAAAATATGAATTAACCTTTAACTTCTTGGTGACATTTAAGCTCTTTTGCACGCTTAAGCATCAAGCTAAATACCAGGATGTCTTTTTCCACTTTTCTAAGCTTCGGAGGTTTAACTTTATAAGAATCTCCTGATAATCCATAAGTGGTAGATTCGTGATACATGTCTCTACAATAACATTTTTTGTGTACCAGCCGGTGGTAAAATATAGCTTGGCATCAAAATATAGCGCCATGATCTAAAATAAATTGTGTGCTTATCTATCTATACTCTTATTAATGGGCGTAGCCAAGGGGATGGGGGCAGGGAGGGGCGGCGGCCTCCCTTTAAATACAAAAATTTGTTAAAATTTATTAAAATTATGACCAAAATCTCTAAAATGATTCTTTTGTCCCTCCCTATATCAATATCGCGCTCCTCTAATTATTGGCATAGCTAGCCTTTTTGCTCTGGGGAAGGGGGGGGGGGCTTTGATTTCCCACAAGTGAGAAGGGGTCAAACCATGAACGTAGATAAGGGGGGGGACAAAAAAATTTTAATACAAAAACACTTAAAAATTAAAAAAAAACCTTGTGTTGTAATTGAACTTAAAAAATTTTCGCCCCCCCCCCCTATCCAAAACCTGAATACGTCTATGGGTCAAACGCAATCGAAAATTATCCCTCATAAACGTTCAACAAACTTATAATTCCGCTACTACTTTTTGTATTTTTTCTAATAACATCGCACTGGTATGTCTCAGACCCTCTGTTTATAGGGCATATTAATAAAACTTATTCATAAATAAAACAAAGTAATATAGTTAAAACAATATAGAAAATTTCACATGGTTTATAAGTTTTGTATAAATGAATTGTAAGAACACAAGGTGGAATGGGGATATTGACTTCTTTGACTTTTTAAAAAATAATCCAAATAGTAATAAAATACAATAAAGTTTTTATAAAAATATTTTTTTGCCACAACCCCAAAAAATCTTGGCCATATATATAACAAATTTTAATTTTACATGCAATTTTTATCAGCATTTATATCAGGAAAACAATGAGAACATTTAAAAGCCTTTCTTAAGAGTAGATCCTCAAAAGGCGAAATTATAACATAAAATTGTCAATCCGTTTATCTGAATATTGCTGTATAAAAACGGTAAATGTGGATTGATAACGTGAGTAGAGGGAAATGGTACGCGATATTTCGGACACTTATGGTCCATCTTCAGGGAAAAAAGAGAAGACGAAGTCTCAAAAAAAAATGAAGTAAAGTGCGTATAAAGACGATGATATAGGTATACAAAAATGAATAAATAGAAAATAAATAAAATTACAAAAACTGGTTATAGCGAGAAATTAACTATAGCGATTGTAGGGATGGATGTTTTTATAAGAATAGAATAGGTTCACATGGAGTTAGGATAAAAGGTGCGAAAATAAATAGATAATAAGAATAAGCAAAGGGGGAACTCAGGTATTTAATATACAAATATAATTATAATTATATGTGTGGATGTATGTGCTTATTGTTAGGAGATTCACTATGTCTAACTACTCTTTCATTACTCAATACTATTATTTGTTAAGCACAGTTATTATATTTATATATTAAATACCTGTGTTCCCCCTTTTCGCTTATTATTATTATCTATTTATTTTCGCACCTTTTTCCCTAACTCCATGTGTACCTATTCTATCCTTATAAAAACATCCATCTCTACAATCGCTATTGTTTATTTCTCGCTATAACCAGTTTTTTTATTTTTTTTTATTTTTTTGTAAATCTATATCATCTTTAAATACTCACTTTACTTCATTTTTATTTTTTGAGACTTTGTCTTCTCCTTTTTTCCCCCCTGAAGATGGACCATAAGTGTCCGAAATATCGCCTTCTATTTCTCTCTAATCACGTTATCAATCCACATTTACCGTTTTTATACAACAATATTCAAATTATAACATAAAATAAAAAAATAAGATTATGTAAAAATTGGTTCGAGAATGAGTATTTAGAAGTTATTGCCCCTGATGGTATTAAAGATATATTTGCACAACCCCCCCCCCCCCTTTACATCAACTTAAAATTAATGAAACAATAAAATTAACGGCTAAATGAACTTTAAAAATTTTCTGTCAAAATTAAATGAATTAAATGTTTAATAATTTTAGATAAAATTAGAGATGGATGCACAGAATAACCTAGCTTTTGTGTACATTTTGTTGAATCCAATGACACACCAAAAGGAATTTTTAATGATTTTTAATGAAAGTTTTGATTCGTTAAAAATTGTCTATAAAAGGAATTTTTATTTATATTAATTTATCAAAATTATGATGGGATATCACTAATAAAGGGGGAAAAATGGTGTACAGACTATTTTTTGGAACATCATTGGCTTTATATGTGCATGTGGTATATAAAAATATGCAGCTTATGTTAAACAATAAGCATGTGAGATGGACAATTGAATTGGATCCAGGATGGAATTTTTGTAAATTTAATAATATTCTAATATATTTTGAAAGTGTTAAAAAGTTTAAAATCCCAAATAATTTTTCATTAAATATTAAAATTAGTCTTTTAATAGTAGTTTATTACGCCTTTTCGATGTTGCAAACGAATTTATAATATCATCCGGGGGAATAACAATTATAAACTCATGTTCTAAGCTCAATAAAGCTAAGAAAGATAACCTATCTTGTCCATTGTGGAACGAAGTCTCAATCCGTTTTAGCAATGAGAACGAACGAAGTTAATGGGAAATCATTTTAACCAAAATAATAAAATTGGAAAACGCTGTTGAGGGCAAAATTTTAATAAGTGAAAAATAAGTCAGCTATATAAATGTATGGACTCTCTGCAAAACCCGTCCAATCAATAATATAAAAATATGTCACAGAAGTGGGACTTTTTGCCTCCAGGCGCATTGGTCTGAACATTTGTCTGAGGTAATTCCTATAGAAGCCACCTCAATTAAGAGATCTGAAATGCGGAGGATTTATAATCTACAATACTGTGAGCCCAACTTTAATCGGAAAATTCAATACTTCACACGAATACGGTCCAAAATCCGTATGCTATAAGTGGGAGTTGACGTTAGGTAAAAGAGCGGTTGTAAAAATCCACCCTAAAATTATGATAGTTTCAAATTTTGACTTGCAATTGAAAGCTAGGGCGTCTTCCACAAAGACGCGCACTGCATACCGCCCGTGCATGTGAAAATTACCTTAGTGTTACTGATTCATAACAAAGGCGTTTAAGGAAACTAATTGTGGATGTAAAACATCTGGAATGATGCACGTTGACAGGACAAAACATCAAGGTCGCACATATGCTTAAAGAAATGTACACATCGCCTGCCCACAGGAGAGGAGGTGGAACGGAACCAAAGTTCGGGAGTTAGGAGAGGGATACAAGCTATTCTACAATGGGTCACCAAATCTTAGAAACAGGGTTGGTATTGTTCTAAGCGTATTACTTAAGGACAAGGTGTTGGTCAGGCGTTGTTACTGACTTCGACGGGCTTGTTATTTAATAAACTGGCTACGACCGTATAACTTTATAAATGGCATTGAAATTTTAACCAAAACTTATTATAAACGCGCTAATGAATATTTCTAAAATGTTTCTATTATATAAATATTTGATCACTTCTTTTTTTTCTCTAAACTTTTCTTAAAATTATTTCTTAATAGCTAATACTATATCCTGTGGCTAACATTCATTTTGCATTTCTGGCGTTAAATCTGGATTAGAACATTTTTTTCTGTTTGTTAATAGCGCTATTATGGACTTGAAAATCAATAGGAAATTTTTGAAGTCATTGCATAAGTTGTAAAAATTAGCGTTTTTGTTTTTTTGGAGATATTGCAAAAATAATTCGATCATGTTATAAATGAAAAAGCAATTAAAGTAGAGCAAAAAACTTTTTTAAGTCTGAATTCTAAATTAATTGTACAGCAAGTTTTATATTTGAATTTGACCGAAGACTTATTTTTGCGACTTTAAACTCAAATATTACAAAATTTAATATATAGGGAAAATAGTAAAAATATTTGTGCTAAACACGGAGAACTCTATTGACAGTTATTTATATGATAACTATAAATGCTTATATATGACCTGTCAAAAGTTGCAATAAATTAAATGTCACGTTTTAATTGTTATAATAAAAAATAATAATATAATCAAATAATTACGTCTATAATTATAAATTTGTGGTCAATGATAATATAATTAAAACATAAAAAGTCATTCGATCGATTTATAGTTAATTGATGGAGAAAAATTTGGCATCCTAGGCAATAATATGTTGTGTTTAGTGTTTGACCCATCCCACAATATGCCACATTTAATTGATCCAATTGCATTTCAAAAACATCAACAAACCAATCAGATTTATAACATTAAATAACAATAAAAAAATTGGCTGTATTCCTATCAGAGGTCAGATTTGTTAGAATTTTTCAGCCCGAACCCGGCCCGGCCCGATTTTATAATTAATCTGCCCGCCCGAGCCCGCCCGAACCCATCTAAGTGTCCGCCCGGGCCCGCCCGAATTGTTAAAGCTGCCCGAATTGCCCGGCCCGAAATATTAAATTTGCCCGTTAGTCCCGAATTTGTGAGGTCGCAAACAGAGGTCGGATTTGTTAAAATTTTTCTGCCCAATTTTTAACTAAATTTCCCGCCTGAACCCTTCTAAGTGTCCGCTCAGCCATGCCCAAACCATTAGAGCTGCCCGGCCTTATTAATAAAATTTGCCCGTTAGACTAGAAATTATCCAATCCCAAAATCTTTTAACCACTATTACAAAATAAGCATTAAATAATGGCATATTGATCAGAACAAAGATGACAATATTTTATTATTTATAATTATTATGTAAAAATAACAAATCGTCGACAATTTCCGGGGATAATCTTTTGATCTTGAGATAAACCAGTTAAACTAATTTATTCGAAATGAAATAAAATTTAATTCTGAAGAAGTTAAAATTAGGATTTAGGACATTATATAAACGTACGATAAGGATTTAAGCGATAGAAAAAAATCTAGTCAAATTTATTATGGCCCAAAATTGTTTATAAGCGAATTTTTCTTTTTTTGAGGAAAATCAATTTGATAAAATTTTTGGCATGCCCGAATTGCCCGAATCTTATCAGCGTGCCCGCCCGGGCCCGTCCGAAAAGTAAAACATAAGACAGTTGCCCGGCCGGGCCGGGCAGCGGGCCGGGCCGGGCATTTCTGACCTCTGATTCCTATATTCAAATAACGAGATACTTTTTAGCATTTTTAAAAATAACTAGCTGTACCCGGCCAAGCGTTGCTTTGACTTAGTCCCTAATTAGCTAAATAACAATGTGAAACAATTTTTTAGTACAGCGTTTATAATGCGATGATGGTAGAATAATAGAGTTACAAATTTAGGCTGTGTCGGCGTTGTACGCAGTTCCTGTTGATTGTACTCAAAAGGTGTAAAGTTATCATCTGGGATGAATGTACGATGGCACACAAACATTCCCTTGAGACATTGAACAGGACAATTGGCAAAGCTCACGACATCGTAGTATGACGTTGTCTTGACCGCTTCTAATCATCAAACGATATGCATAAAAATTCTTCGAGCTAACCTGCTTGTTTGTTTGGGCTCCTGTAATAATGTGTATTCCAATTAATTAAAAATTAGTAATCGTGTTTTTAATAATGAATAAAGTACCTGTTAGGAGATCTCGATTTTCATCATCAATCTCCAAGTGCGATGGAGTATACAATATTTGGTTAGTCCATCTTTAGCCAAACAAACAAACGGGATGGTTTACCCACGTGAGAACATGCCACGTATAGCTGTCCGTGGGAAAAGCATGTTGTGCCCAAATCTAAGCCACACATAGACATCATTTGACCTTGAGCCTAATTAATTGTCACGAATGCCAATTTAATTGGAAATTGAATACGTTTGAATTCAATCGGCACATCTGTGAAAATCAAAGGGATTCGTGGCAGCAATACATTTTCACCTTGGAACTTGTTCAAAATGGTGACTTCGAGATCATGCATTTTTTAATGACTAATCGTGTGCCATTGCACAGCCGTGGTGGGTTTAAATTACGAAGCAAAATTACCGGAGATCCAACCTTCAATTGTAAAAGGTGCGGTGGCATGCCTGGCATATTCAATGAATTTAAAAACTCAATTGGATAAATTTCAGCTTTGTTAGCATCGCATGTATCGACAGATTTGTATGATACCAAGTCACCTGGCAACAACTGTTGTATCTTAGAATTTAAATTATTGACATCTACATTCTTTGCTGACAATATTGCTCTTTCGGACATCCTGGCAAAATTTTCGTACTGTGTATATAGATCTGGAAATATGTGGTCGATGAGAGCATTTTGCGAGTCGACGATTGTGCAAAAATCCGAAGGTAATTTTATGCATCCAGTATTTTCATAAAAAGCAACTTTTCCATCACTCTAACAGTTGTTTTAGGAATGTTTCAGCGGATGGATCTTTATGCATATGAACGCGCATGTTTATTTTCAGTTCTAACTTTTCAACATTACGCCACAATGACGATGATTTTAAGCAAGCGTTGATCTCATCAGCATACGTTGAACGTGGAATGACGGGAAGTGTTTGTCTGAAATCACCTGAAAGGAGTAACAGAGTGCCGCCAAATAGTTTGTCATTGTTTTTTATATCCTTCAATGTCCTGTCCAATGCCTCAAGGGAATGTTTGTGTGCCATCGTACATTCATCCCAGATGATAACTTTACACCGTTTGAGTACTGTGGCCATGAACGATTGTTTTTTATGTTGCACACTGCCTCTGGGCTACTTTGAATATTTAGTGGCAGGGCAGCTTAAATGCAGACTGTTCTGCTTCCATCTAATAAAGTTGCTGCAATGCCAAATGATGCAACGGCCAATGCAATGCCATTTTTTGATCGTATCTCGGCAAGAATTATCGAAATGAGATGGTGGACCAAAAAAAAAGAAACCACCTTGTCCTGCCGAAACTGCCAGCATAATTCGGTCGTAAATGGTTTTTTGTTCATCAGTTAATAGTGGGACATTACGAGTAACAATTGCTGCCATTTCTACAGTATTGTATTGCAGTTCAAGACTCATATCGATTTGGTGAACTCATACCAAAATGACTAATTTTTAAATTGGTAATGACAATGCAAAGATCCCCAATAGCTAACAATGCTTCTTTGAACATTGCGTCGCTGAATAATATCGATGGATCGTTGCACCTTGAACGATATCGATGTAATATACATCAGCCATTCAATCTTTGTGCTTATCCCACAACGTTTGTTTTCGGGTCGGGAAACATGTAGTCAACACTATAGCGAATAGTAGACGAATTTGTGTTGCTGTACAGTTTAACTCTGCTTCAGTAAGCATACTGTCCCAATGGTTGTCATCTTCTAGCAAGCCGAGTGCAAGGCATGCATCTTTATACGTTGGATACTGATGTCCATTTACTTTACGTATATTGTGAAATGACAATGGGCCGGTGACTTTCCAACAACAATCGCAGATAAAAGCACTCAGTCTGCCTAGGATTTACTGTATATACACGACCCAAAATGTGTGATTTGAATAAACCAGGGCATGTATTAACTGGTGTGCCTTGCTTGCGGGGCATCCATTTTTCGATTAAGTCTACCTAAATAGCGGGGTACTTCTGAATAGAGTAATGTTCGCACGAAGGCACCAAAAGCATCGGCGATTCAAAAAAATCGGTGATTGTAGTTGATTAATAACACGATCAAGCGCGGTCTCGTTTGTAAAAAATACACGCTGGCCGTTTTCAAGATGGACAGCTAAATGGATAACTGCTAGATCCCGTTCATGATTTGGGAAACCAAAGATCCGCCAAACAGCTTCATTGGAGCTTATGTACCGGCCAATTTAGTGGTTAGCTATTTCATCATTGTTGTTCAAAGAAAGAGCATTTACATTGGTATTATCAATTTAAATACAGCCATATCACTTCCTTCATTTACATACTTGCATATATATTTGATGCTCTTCACCGAACTGCAGAACTCAACATTAATATGAGCACTGAATGTTTTGCACAACAAAGGATATGGTACAACCCAACGATTGTCAATGTCAATGGCTAAGTTACTGATAGTTAATATATTTGTCCGCCATTATGGGTACTTCTTCGACGATATATAGGATATCCGTCAACATGTGTGACCGTATCATTGATGAAATCTTTAGGAAAACACTTTGTACACTTTTATCTAACATGCAAGGCGATGAACGATTCAAATATCCACATGGGCCATGAATCATGTTTGTAGTAACAATATCAAACAATAATTGATCAGTAGGATTAGGAATTTCTGCAGAAATTAAACTCTCGATGTCTTCAGGACGTATTTTGTCGACAAACCAAATCAAAATGTGAACATGAGGTAATCCTCGTTGCCACTCAACCGAATACATCCAGCAACGTGCAGGGCCAAATATATGTAATTTTGTAATGAAATTAATGAAAGACTTTAATTTTTGTTTAAACACCCGTTCCGTAATGTCATGATGATGCATTACATTTTGTCCTGGTAATAGCAACGATGTAATCTCCTGCCATTTTGGATTACATGTAAACGTAATAAAAAAAACACGGTCGTCCGTATTAGCGTACGTAAGCCATAGCATCCTGTATGTATTCTTGCATGTGACGTGGACTCCCTACGCGATGATGGTAGAATAATAGAGTTACCGATTTCAGCAGTGTCGGCGTTGTTCGCGATAGCGTCTCGTAAGTGAATGTATTCTTATGCACGCAGTTTCTGTTGGTTATATCTTAAGTATGGTAGACGTTCGCTTCTTATCTTCACATACATGTCGACCATTAATTGTTAACAAAGCTCACAACATCGTAGTATGACGTTGTCTTGACCGCATCTAATCATCAAACGATATGCATAAAAATCCTTTGAGCTAACCTTCTTGTTTGTTTCGGCTCCTGTAATAATGTGTATTCCAATTAATTAAAAATAAGTAATCATTTTTTTAATAAAGAATAAAATACCTGCTAGGGGATCTTGTTGTTTAATGTTTATGCAATATCTATCTTGTCCTTTCCAAAAAAGATATCGGATATTGGAGAGCGTCATATGAACGGTGGGTATCAGCAATGAACTGAAGATTGTTATCTCTTCTTCGAATCACGATTTGGCGCGAAGCCGTACGGTCCCCAACCATGATTCCGGCAACTTCTTCAACTGCAGGTGCATTGAATCTACGAATGTGCTCTTCAACTGGTGTTTTATCAGAATTGATGACAATGGCGTAATTGTCATTTAGTAATTTGGGCATGTGTGATTTAAATAATTTTAATAAATCATTGTGCTCATTAAACAGTTTAAATTATTTTAATAAATCATTGTGCTCATTAAAAAGAACGTCCAGTTCGCTGACAATGCGCCTGGCAAAAAGTAAATCGAGGTTGTTGTAGCCGCAATGTGCATCCACGCGTTTAGCGAGTGCGCGTTCGGAGTAGTAAATTTGCAAAAATTTATAAGATTCGTTTGGCATCAGCAGCAATGAACCCACTTTGTGAAAAACCTGGCCTTTTAATTTAAACGTTTGAACTATTTCTGTTGCTCCGAACGATGTCATTTAGAAACATAAATTGAATGTCCGAATTGACTTCAAGAACAGGTTAGAATCAGGATTCGTACCGATAAGTAAACCGTGCAATGCAGGTGGTGTTTCAATCTCCGTTAGTCGAACCTTTTTCTGATGCGCAACACATCCCGGCAGACTCATTTTTATATTTAAGTGCAAGACAATAAGGAAACCTTGTCCATAGTACCAATGACCACTTTGGAATGGGCGTAATATTCAACATCAGGCCCATACTGCTAGTCGAAGGAATGAAGCCGATTTAAATGCTTGATGAACTTGTAGGCGGTGTAGGTCATTTTCTCTACGTGTGTTGATTACAAATCGGCGAGCTTGTTTTTTTAATCGTCTTTGTTGAAATTGTTTATCTCGTGCCTCTTACGATTGTGATTTACGTATTTGGACCATCCTCACACGCTTATCTGCATTGCTTTGTAGGATTTGTTCGTCTGTTCTTTGTGCTCTTATTTTTTTCACGGCTGCATTTTGTTTCGTGTACCCAAATTGTTCCTTTTGCGTTTAGCTGGCATTGTTACATATAAATATAACATATTAAATATATCAAATTGAATTACATAAAGGCGAAAAACATTAAACTATCGAATTCTCATGCAACGCCCTTGCTATATGGTGCTGGTGTTTTTATAAGTAGAATACTTGAGCATTTTTATATTAGATTATTTACATTGTCGCATTTTACAGTATACATTTATGACGTAAATTGTTGCATTTTACAGTATCCCTGTAGGACGTCTTGAGGTTGCTTTTGATTGACGTTAAACGTAAATACATATAAAATTAAATAACTTGATCGTCTTATAACTTTGAGATTTCGAATATAGTTTAAAACCTAGGATCAGACCTACTAAATATTCGCAGAAATATTTATAAAAATCGATCCAGCCGTTTCGAAGGAGTTTAACAACAAACACCGTGACACGAGATTTTTATATATTAGATAAAACAAAAAGATATATCTGTTAAATACAAAAATCTAAATAATTATTTTCTAAAATGGGCCAAGAGTTGGCAAATGCTTTAAAGTTGTTCGCACTATAAGTATCCCAAGTTGGTGTCAGCGTAAAAAGAGTTATCTAGATTTAGTGGAACGTTTTCTGACCTTTAATAAATTCCATTACATGTTTAGCGAAGGTACCAGAACATGAGGCAACAACGGGGATAAAAATAATGGATGCCAAAAGGGCAGAATATTTAGTCGTTTTACACTAATCTGCGATGGCGATAGGGTTGTGGTCTTGAAAAAGAGCAAAAAGGTTGATACATGTAAAATTCCATTTGAGGGATAAGCGGTCATGAGATTAGAGAGTAGGGGTCAGGGCGCATCTTTCCATAGTAGGAATCCGAGAACTCCAAAAGTGAGATGACTTTTGCCCTTTTAAAAGCAGCTTGAATTAATAAATTGGCTTTGTTGTGTGTCTCATATTTAAATTTATTTGCAAGGCAATTTAGAGGGTCACTGCCATATTCGTCTAGTAAGATATCACAATTCCGACAATACAACTAATTCCCAACCTTAAAGCTATCTCAAAGTCGAACAGCATTTTAAATGTTTGTAGGCTTCAAGCCATTGGTAACTCCACATCAAAAGCAAGGGATTTAAAGTTGTTATGCTGGCTGTCATCGCTTGCTCGATTAAATTAGCGGAACGCGTTACTAGATCTGAATCCTAATATTTTAATGGTATAAGGTGTAACATTCTTAATCGATAGCTCGGCTTGAGTTAGAATGTGCAAGGAGTTAAAAATGCGCATTCGATTAACATACCAGCAATTTTATAATGCAAATGAATAAAATGGTTTTATCAAAAAACCGGCTAAGCGAAGATTATTGTATGTGAATATTTGAATGCACTTACTAGTGACACTTTTTTGGTCGGCCATGGAATTGTATAAGCAAAGGGAAAAGTTTGAAAATTTATAGGTAGGTAAAAATAATGATTTTTAAATTCTTTAAAATAATGTTCCCCGCCCTGGCTACCAAGCTTATGCTTTAGAGACACTACGATAGAAAATGAAAATATTAGAGATGCACCGATACCAAGTATCGGCATGGTATCGGCGCCGATACCTTGCTAAAAGTATCGGCCGATACTTTGCTAGTATCGGCAATTACCAAGCCGATACCTTTTTTAATATGAAACTCAAAAAATAATACTTATAGTATCTCCTACGATTAAAAAATAGAGGACTTTTCAAATTTTTTGAAAATTGTTTTATTTGATTGGCTATAAATATTTCTATGTGGAGTATAATAAACTCATTGACCATCTGTTCCGACTGCGCTTTTAAGTAAATATTATTTTATTTTAAAAATTATTATATATTAAGCCTTAGATGGATTCTTTAGATACACTATGGAGTTATTTTGTTGTGTCAGCAGATGAAAAAATTGTAATCTGTGAATTATGCAAAGCTAAAATAAGTCGTGGGGGCAAAGACAAACATTCCTTTAACACTTCAAATTTAAGGAAACATTTAAAAACTAGACATTTAGTATAAAATTTTTTTTATTATAAGTATCGGCATGGTATCGGTATCGGCAAAAAAATCTTAAGTATCGGCTGGTATCGGTATCGGAACAAAATAGTGGTATCGGTGCATCTCTAGAAAATATAAAATTAGAATTACTTCTTACATTTTATAACATATTGATCTATAATATATGGTTATAAAATGGTTGCAAGAACACGTGGAGCAAGAAAAATCTTTTTAGCCAAAAAAATATCAAAAAATATTTACTTTAAAATAATTTATAATTTTATACGAACTTGAACCCAACGCCCATTTATGTTGTGCCAAGAATCTGATCTAAGTGGCTACATTAATTGTTTGTTTAGCTATTAAATGTAGCATTATTTGAAGTTTTTTTACCCTTCTCATATGACTTGTAAAGATTTGTTTAAAAGCCATTGCGCCATTTTAACTATGACTTGATGGCAAATGCATTTTTTAAAATGATGAATAATAGGCGTGAGTTGTTGCATTTTTATTTTTTAGCTTTCTATGATATTTACCTATAGACTAGATAGACTGCTCATCAACGCACAAAATGTGTACCCTTTTTTCCACCATTTTGAAAGGCACATTGTAAAGTGGTGATCATATAGAAATTCGTAATTTTCGCAAATTAAATAATCTTAAAAAGGTAAATAAAAAAAATACTGAATTGGGTAGATATCAAAGACAGCATTTTAAAATAAATATCATTTAAAAAATACATAAAAATTAAAAATGTAAAAAATGCTATTAAATTTTGTTTAATAATATAGCGCCATCAATATTAGTTGCTATTTTGTATAATATTAATTTATCGACGTTCGTTTTAATTTATAAACTAGTGAGGAAGGTAAATTGACTGGGGCAAAATTACATGATTAAAATACACCAGTTGCCCTCCTCAAAATGGAGGAAAATTTGACGCACAATTAACCGAATCGGGGTCAAAGTCGCAGAAAAAAAGCAGCAGAACTGGTCAGATCAAGATTTTAGATAATCAATATATTAGAATTAAATCTCAAATGGGGAAGGAATTTGATGTGCATCTAACCCTAACCCGAACCTAAAACGCTGACCTAAAACACTAACCCTAACCCTCCTGACCAATCTTGATCTGACCAGTTTTGACCAATTCTGCTGCTTTTTTCTGCGACTTTGACCGGTTCCCTAATTAACCATATGCAACATATGGCATGAGCAGTCTAGTCTATGTATTTACCTTACTACCATTAGCTTTATAAGATTGGCAATTAATCTTTTCATATAGATATTGAGTCTAATTTAAAATTACAATTTATTTTTTGTCAAAATGATTAGTCTACTTCATCTAAAGTTTCAATTAATTCACCTAACTCTCTAATATATCTTTACGGTTTATTGGGAACCTTGCAAACAATATTAAGTAGTGCTTCTAGTCGAAACGATACAATTAATAATAAAGACTCTGACCCTCCTTCAACGATTTGCGACGTTAGGGAGCTATCCAATATAATGTAATATTGCCGATTCCATTATTTTCTAAAAAATGTGGTAGGGATAAAAGTTATATCCCCTAAAATTAATATATTTTAATACGAAAATAATCTTTAACCCTCCGTTGGTCAGGTCAAAATCCTAACACGGATGGTAATAGCTCTAACTTTGTTGTATTATAATATAAACTTTCAAAATTTTAAAAGCATAATACTACAACTCTTATCTGTAAATTGATTTATTACTTTGGGTATTTGAACAAGTGGTTATAATTTTATAATTACAATTAGTGCAATCCCCAAAATTTCCCCCTATGTGACTACATTTATTCATAACAATTTCCCCCCCCCCCAATTTCATAATTTAATTTATAAGATCATATAAAATAAGATTATAGAAAATTTGGCATAAAAAAACCTAAAAACAAAAAAAATAGAGATGTCTAAACTTAGAGAATTTTTGGCCCTAGGTTTTTTAAAGTAAAAAAGTTATTACTGTTCTTAGCCATTATTTTTCTAATTTTTGGACTTCAACTAAATTTTTTTAATATAATACATTATAGAAGGTTAGAATTAAGAATAGGAAAAAAATCAAATTGTAAAATCTTAAAACAAAAATTTTATGTGGCTCTAAAAATAATGAATTTTGAAAATGAGATTTTCTACAAGTTTTCTTAGCTTAAAATTTAAATTATTTTAGATTGAAAATGTAAAGTTTAAAATAGTCAGTTTATAATTAAACAATGGTAATATAAGCTCATGGTTTTTGTAAATTTGGCATAAAGAAACATCAAAACAAAAAAATAGAGTTGTCCAAACCTAAGAAAGTTTTGACTTTTTTTGAGACAGGAAAGTTTCTATTGTTATTGTTCAACTTAGTGTAAGATTTTTACAATAGAAATACATCATATTAGGTTGAATTTGAGAATATGAAAGTAATCTTCACGTAATATCTTACAACCATTATATAGGGCTATAAAAACAGTCAATTTTGTAAAAAATGATACTTTCTTTATTTAATATTAAATTTATTTTTTTTTAAATTATCTAAAAAAATTAAATTCAGTTACTTTATAAACAGACATTATATAAGTTTATTAATATGATTTTTTAGTCTATTAAATCCTAAGCTACTATAATATTAACTATAAAGTATAAACTCCTCAAACTAATATTTAATGTTTATTTATTTGGGACCACTTGATAAAATTTATCTTTTTATATTTTACCATCTTCAGACAAAAAATATAAATATATAGCACTTATTAATGTTAGACATGTTAAGATATCAAAATGCACAGGAAAATTTACTCAAATGAGCACTTTTAAATACCACGAGGAAAAATAAACATGTTAAAATCTGAGTTTAAAAATTAAATATCTCAAATAAAAGGAAATGTTTAGAAAAATTTCTTTACAGATAGGTTAAGAGTACAAAAAATAATACATATTGTGGAAGGTGGGGTCCTGGTAGACCTCGGGCATCTAAAACACGCTGTATCTTTAAAACTATTTGATAAAAACAAGCCAAATTTTGCAGAGATATTCTAGGATAAATTTTATTAAGCAACTGTAAGAATAAAATTATAACAATCACTAACTTATTTTGTACAACATTTATAAGCCGCTTGGGGTCCTCATGACCCCACCTAACCAACGGAGTGTTCAAGCTTAAGTTCAAGTAAGATATTTGGAGAGAAGAAATTTTTATGGTTCAAATGCTTAAATAGTACTTTACGTATTTAAGAAAAGTAAAAATAAAATTTTATTCTTTAGGCTGTGCCAAAATATCGTCTCAATATGTATATTTATCAAAATCCTCCACCATTCAATGTTCTAGTCAAGATGCGATTGAGTTATAGCCTCCTTTAATTTTTTGTCAGCCGTCGATACCATGATTATGTTGCTCCATATGTTAACTGCCGTACGTATCCGGTCTCTGTACAAAGTATGTAAAACTTTTAATTACAAATCACTTGTGATTAACAATTTAAAATATAAAATTACAAAAGCCAATCAATCACAACTATGCTTTCAATGGCGGCCCGGGGTAGCATTGTTACCTCCAATACTATAGTTGCAGCTGTAATACCTGCAAATGGAATTCCTGCTGTACCCATGCTAATTGCCGTTGAAGCTAGGCTGTATTAAAACTAGTTATGCTTTTATTTAATTAAAAGTTACCAGATGGAAACGATTTGACTAAAGGTCAAATATTTTTTGACCTTTTTGGCCGCAAAACAGGCTACAGACACTATAAAGAAGGAGGTTCCATTTTTGTTGAGAATGTTTCCAAAGGCGCATGAGAATTGAGATATCTTTGAGTCAACACCGGAATTTATACACGCTTTTATGGTGTATGGTAAACAGGAGGCACTATAATGATAAAATTCACATCTTTATTTCTATAAAATTTAATTCTGAAATCATAATCTGATTATGCTAGATAATATAATATTTATAATATAAAATCTTATGCCACATTATAATGAATATGCTGTTACGGTTTTCCAACTTTGTAAAAGTTTTGTTGACACTAATTTATGTTGGATTCGCCCTGCAGCTTACTAATTAATTATTATCTTGTATCAATAGTTAATCTTAACAACGTTTGAAGATTTATAAAATCACCTCAATTTACAAATGCCGTTGTGTTTCGATTAAATTGATTTAATGTTTCAACAAATGTTACCTTGAGGCTGTTGTAAGAGCGGTAACGATCGCTTCTTTAGAGTTTTTAAAAACTGTGTAAGGATTTCTATGGGCGTACACGAAGTAAACTGTACATATTCCAAACGTCGATACGACAAATAACCCGCTGATATTTAATATTAGGGCAACAAATATATCCCAAGCGAACATTTTGATTTCTTTGGTGTTGGCAATCACTTTTTCGATGATTAAGCAAAAACTTCCAATGGGCGATATCCTGAGAAACAAGGTAAGGAAGAGTCAATTCAAGTTATAATATTATGTAAATAAGTAGTCACAGTCGGGCTAATTGTAGTTGGCCCGAGTATATTTTAAATTATTTCGTTCCCAGGCATTGTGTGCTGCGAAATTCGATTACATTGGATATAGAATGTTTGATAGCTATTCTCAATTCTAATGGATTGGAAAATAACAAAATCAAATAAACAAATTGGACAGGATAAGACGGACAACAAAAACGAGCCTCTACATTGTATAGCAATTAAAACATTATGAGGTGGTATTGGAATTCATCCTTGCTATGAGTTTTTCAGGTTAATAATAGTGGTGGCATCCTTTATAATTAACTGACTAAATATTTTATAATAGATTAAACTTATAGGTCATTAGTTATAACATTTATTATAACTTATAAACTTAATTTTTATATTACCACATAATGTATTCTGCCATTTCCATTAACATCATATTGGCTGCTAAAAGAATATCAATCAGGGGTCTCGCTTTCTTTTCAAAGGTTGAAAGAGTCATCCCAAACATCATGGCTACCGCCAAAATTCCGAACAAATTGGGCCTGGCTACATAACTGTTTGTAATAACGAGTTCGGGATCTGTTTTAAAAGTTTGCGAAAGACAAAATATTGCGTTGTTGTTTATCAATACTTGCGGTTTCTGTTCCGTTGATTGTTATAACTTTCGTCTTTACTTCCGTTTTAAACTACAAGTTTTAAATTTAATTTCAAGTTGATAATTTACTTGTTTAAAAAACAGAGTAATGCAATGATCTGGAACTAGATTTCTAAAAAAATTGAAATATAGATTCCCCTAAAATCAGGGTTGATTATTATTAAATAAATTCTACTGTGGCTATTTTACCTAAAGATATCGTAGAATATGTCAGCCAGCACCCATTCTTGGGTTGTATTTGGAATTTTGGTCATATCTTTGAGAGTGTAAGTCGGTGAGAGGACGATGTTAAAGGCGAGGGAAAACAAGCAAACGAAAAATGTTGATACCAAGCACCATACAAACAACCATAATGAGAGCGTCCCTAAAAAGGGTAAAAGTTTTGAAATAACTATTGCAGGCAGATACCAGAAATGCCCGGCCCACTGACGGACCTTGTCGCCCTGCCTGGACATTAGATTTTTGGGCGGGCACCATGAAATTGGCAATTAAAGCTTAATGTGACATTTTTTTATAATGTATTATTTTGTTTTCGTGCGTGTAATTTTTTTAGTAGATTATATAACATTTTTCAATCATAGTTTTTTTAAAAAATTAATTTTTTTGAATATAGCATAATTACTGATAAAAATTAAAATAAATATGATTTCAGCCAGGACAATTTAGGTAGCTTCAATGATTCAGGCACGGCCGGGTAAATAGGGTTCGGGCGCGTTCAAGCGGGCAATTTAGTTTCAAAATCGAATCCTCCCGGAATCTGGCAAAATTAAACAAGTTTTACTTTTATTGTAATAATTAGCTATAGTTAAGTTTGCAAATTTTATTCTGAGATTATTCCATATTTAATTATAACGGAAAAACTACAAATATAAACTTTTGATATTAGAATATATAGGCGGCCATTTGTTGGAAATAAATAAAAAAAACTAAGGCTTCTAACTAGCTTAAAATAGTAATAGATGAGAACGGAAAGCAAGGACCTTATGTTCAAACTACAACACTTTGACTTACAACCAGGCGTCAGATATTTAACAATGTTTTGCCCAAACCCGGTCTGGTCCGATTTTAAAATCAAATTGCCTGCCCGGCAATGCCCGAATCGTATACCCGAAATCCCCGGTGCGATGTTTCTTATTTTTTAGCGCTAATATTTTTTATAGTATCCAACAAATTTTATTTAAATTTCTATTTTTTGGGATAAGAACAAGGGTTAACAAGTGTTATACCATCTAAGTAACAAAATAATACGTGATATTAAAATAATACACTTGATATGGTGCTCGCCAGGGCCTGCCCAAAAAATATTAATTTACGACAGTTGCCCGGCCCGGCCCAACCCGTGGGCAGGTTTGGGCAGCGGGTCTGACCAGGTTTTTTGGTCTCTGCTTACAACGTATGCTTTTTAATTTTAATTTTTAAATACGGCAAAATTTAGCTACTATGGTGTAAAAACATTATATTGGAACTGCAATGATTGTAACCTGAAAACTTGGCTTTGAATCTAGCTAAACTAACGATCAAGTTTAAAAATATCAAAGGAATCGAAATGAAGTTGAGAATGGATATAAATAATTGACCCGGCAAGGCTAAATAACGATTCACCCTTGGCTCTAATTTGAGTTCTACAATGTAAAATATGGTTCCTAAATGAAATAGAGTAGTAAATTTATTTGTATATATTAACTTACCCACTATGATTGATGCTATTAGACTCATCAGGAGCAAAATTTCTTTAGATATTTTAATTCCTTTTAATTCGTTAATTATTTTCATGATAATAGGAATGAATGAAATAGAAAAGAACAAATTTAAATGTTCTAGAATAATTGAAAATGGAAACATATATTTAAAACATTGTATTGGTAAATATTTAATACTGGTCTGACGTTGACGAAAAAACCAGCATTAGTGGATATCTCAAATATCGTACTCGAAGTTTTAATCGAAAAAGTGTCTTATTATTTACTGTTGTTTAAAATATTAAAACAAAGCCTAAGTTAAGTCTTAAAACATTATTATACCGATATTGATGACTTTTGGACTCAAGTTATACTTGACATGAACCCAAAACGCCTAAATATAAACATAGTGTTCGTTCGCTGTGTTATTGCAATTAAATTAAAATAATTCTCATACGGTTGAGCTTCTCAATATGTAATTTAAATGTAAATTGTTTTTAATGTAATTAAATATTGGGGTAATCTATAAGGTAAAATTGTTTGAATATTGGCTCGAATGCAACAATACGGATAGCTTCAGTCGCCCTTAAATATTTTTTCAAACAATATCATAATTGGAATAACGAGGATTTAAAAAAATCTATTATTGAATTACAAAATGCAATCATATTTTGCTTATAGCATGTTATCCATCCTAAAATGCTCCATAAGATGGAAAAGATGAATCTTTTATCTTAATAAATTCATAAGTTAGTTATCTCATTTTATTCTTGTACAGAAGTCAAGGTTAGTCATTCAATTTCAATTAGTATACTTTTGTTCTTATATAGGTTTTCCAATCAGCATTAAACATACCTCGTATTAAATAATACTGAATTTACCGACTACACCGCAGATTAGGTTGTTTAATTGGCTTAATTATCTAAAATTCTATAATTCAAATTATTCTTAATAATGGAACATACAATAACATTTTTAAATGGCTAGAAAATCTATCTAATCTCAGCTTCTTACTTTATTTTAAGTTAATAATTTATAATTGATTTGGTTCTAGCTGTGCCCGCTTATCATTTTATATTAAAACTACCTTAAGCTCTAGAATTGTTTTATTAAAATTACATACATATTTTAATGGGCTTCACTTCTAATTCAAATTTTTTCGAGATTTTCAAATCAGCACATATACCGATCCAAAACAAGCCCTTTTAAATCATATAACGATTCCATTTGAAAAATATTTTTTAAACAATATATATAAATCAGTTATAAACAAAATCTAAACATGCGATTTCAATACTTTGCCATGATTGATTTGTAAAGATCCTCTAACAGACAAAGATTTGGCCCATTTTATTAAATATTAAGTTGTCAATCTGTGAGATAATGCGAAGTCTATGACCTTAATATGTTTTATTATAAACCGACCAATATTTACGTTCTAGCCCCTTTGCTTAATCATTTGTGCTTTCCTGCTGCCTTAGAAGACATGCAATCATTTAAAAGTTAGTTTTTTATAAAAAAAATGTCTTCATGAACATTACAATTTACATGCAACCCAATCGCGGATGTGTTTTTAATTGGCGGATGCTTGATAAAGTTATAATTATTAAATAAGCCTTAATTATGATCAATCTTGATGTATTAATGGTAAATTTAAATGCTGTTGGTGTTGTAAGCTGCAATATTGAATAAGGCTGAGTCCAACTATACGTGAGACTAGATCACATGGGTGTAGCAGGTGATTTCATCTCCACTTCCTTTTTTCCTGAATATGGGCTATATTTGCCCAGAATATCGCGCGACAATTTCCTCCACTCATTTTATTAATCCATCCCCACCGCTTTTACACAATAAATTATATTACAAAGGAATGACAGTAAATAATATCATCTGACTCATTATTAAAATTCATTCATTTGTAACATTTGAATTTGAAATGCCGGGTAAAACAATAAAAATGTTAACATAATAATTGTTACAGCTAAAAGAAAGCCACAATCTTCACGCACAATTTTAGATAAAATATGCGAGAATCTTATAGTGACAGATTTATTAGACTTGAAATGGAAAGTTGGTCAGCAAATTGCCACTGGTGGTTTTGGAGCTATATATCTAGGTATAATATTGCTGGTGCAATCTTAAAGTTAAAAAATTTTTACATTGATTTTTAAAATACACAAAACTAATAAATACTTTATGCTTTGATAAATAGTTTTTAATGAACTAAATACAGCCGCATATTTATTTGCATTGAACATTTCAATTGTATTTCAAAATCTTTAAATTATTACTTTTGGTATTCAAATAGTATGATGATATAAAAAATATAAATTGGATAGGGTTAAAATTGATTATTAAAATATTAATTAATTTAAATTAAGGTGGGCAATAATGACATAGGGATGGGCAAAACAATGATTTTTTTGATATTTAAGCTTATTTTTATTAAATTAAAGATTATTGACCAAATGTGGGTGTCTAAACCCATGAAAATAATAATTAATTACAAATCTAGAAACAACCTCTTTATTTTGTATCAAACTATTTATTTTTACAATTACCTATAGCCCATCCATATCAACATGTACCAAAACCCAAGCTGGAATATGTGATAAAAATAGTAAATTTTAGAAGTTTGATCAATTGACTTTATATTTGAATAGGAACCTTTTAGCAATGGCCCATTATTCACTGAAATGCATTTTTATCAGCGTTGTTGCAAACCTGATATGAGTATCAAACCATTTTATACAATTCATTTCATTAAATTGTTGTGATTGTTTTTTCTAATTAACACTTAATGATGAATTATATAATTTTTATTTTAAACTGATGCTTTATATATTGTAAATATTCAAGTTTCACATGATAAATATTTTGAACAAAAATCAAATGTTTATAAACATTTAATTTGCCTTTTGTGAATAAAGTTTTATTTTGATTATATATCTGTTTAAATTAAAGTTGCAGATTGGGTACAAAGTCACAAAACAATAGATTCTATAGCCATACCCTCCTATATAGCATCAGGCAGTCATTGTATAGGCAGCACAAAATTTAGATTTCTTATAATGGAGAAATTTGGACCGGATTTAGAAAAATATTATGAAAAGTGCAAAATGTCAGAGTCTTCATTGCGTAAACTTATCTGCCAAATAGCCATAAGAATGGTGACACATTATTTATCTTTGTTGACTTTTGTCCAATTTTAAATTTTGTATAAATATAGATTGATTTTAGACAAATAATAGTATTGATCTAAACAATATATAAAAGATTAATGTATAAATCAAGCTTAATTTGTACTTAAATGGTTTTACTCCAATTTGAAGCCCTATAGATTATTTTCAAATCTTTTTGAAATATCATCTTATTAGTTGTATGCACTGGAATATATCCACGACAAAGGGTATGTACATTCAGACATCAAAGCTTCCAACATTGTCCCTGGCCAATCAACTAAAAACAAAAATCAAGTACAAAATCTACCTTGTTGTTCAATAATTGAAGTTCTTAATTTTTATAAATTTAAATTAACATATGAAATTTTAAATAGCATTTTTTAGATTTTTTATCTCGTTAGTTTATAAATGAGTTTGACCATATAAATTATCAATCTTAAATGCTTATATTTCAAAAGGAAATTTTTTTGCAGTGGATTATTTTTTGCATTATTTGCATACCTAAAAAATACATATAGCCGAGAAAAAACATTGCCTTAGATTAAATTATGATTTTGTCAAACTCTTTCTAATCATTTTGCAAACAACAGTATATACCAACACCCATACCTAAATGAAACTTTAATTACTCAGTATATAGGCGCAGCCAAGGGAGCAGTTAGGGGCCATAACCCCCCTCAAACCAAAATTTGTTTAAATTTATTAATTATATGGCTTTTAGAAAATGATCCCTTTGCCCCTCCTTAAATCATAATTGCCCCTCCCTCTAATTCCAATGCTGGCTACACCCATGACTTAGCATTAGATAATTTTAAAGATAATGACAATTTTATCACATTAACACCGAATCGTCCATATAATGCCTTTCTTTATAACTGATAGATTCAGATTAATTTGCCTATTTTTGCAGTTATTGCTCCTAGACTATGGGTTGGTGAGTAAGTATAAAGCTGAAAAGATTCACAAACCTTTCCGTACTGATGAACGTAAATGCCATGACGGAACCATAGAATACACTAGTATAGATGCCCACAATGGCACTGGTAAATTAATCACATAATGATTAGTATTAATTTTATACATATGTATGCAAGTTTATTTTGTGTAGATTTTAATTTTAACCCAATTAAAAATACTGAATATAATTTAAGGATCTTTTGAGAACTTTAGGCTCTACCTTCATAGTTTTTTAGTGAAGATTATGTTTCATCGATCTAAATCTATGGTTTAATATTAATGCCCGGGTGTTTTAAAATTAGAATTCAGTTACGCAATTGAAATATGCGAACATGAGCTATAGAAATACATGGAAGTTTACTCCACTTGGTTTGATATTTTTTTTTTTTTTACATACTTTAATGACGATTTGAGAATTTTGACCCTCATAAAGAAAAATTCTAATGTATTTTTATCGGCAAATGTCAAGGGCGATAAAAATAAACTATATTATTAAATATCTCGTCCTATTAAAGGACACCATCATATTTATTTTATCATTAAAACGAGATTGACATTTTTAAGAGAGTTTGAAATATCCAAGGGCCATAATTGTTAAAGACTTGTTCTATACAATTATGTTGACCTGGTGGAATATAAGAGATGAAACAAACTAAAATATGATCGATGCAACTTTAATCTGCAAATATAAATTAATAATTTTCATTAAAAATAAAAATGCCGTGGCAATATAGCCTCGAAAAAGGTTAATATGGTCATTTTTTGCACCTTCAACCTCGTTTATCTACAAAACTGGAAGTCTTGGGGGAAAAATTAAAAGCAAATTATTATTCAGCGCATTCTCTATCAGAATTATTGGTCTGATTGGGGGATGGAATCACAAAATCAATATTTGAGACCTGTGCAATTAATGGGGAGCCCTTCAACAAATTAAAATTGAAATTACCCAAGACTTAGCGCATAATTAGTCAAGTTTTCTTCTTTTTTTTCTGATGCAAAAAAACTTCTTACACGCATTTTTAGGTTTCGCAATTTAAGGAAGTATTTCCTTTCTATACTTTACACAGTTTTATATATATATATGTATATATACGAATTAAAATGAATTTAGCTGCACGTTTAACGATTATTAAGGTTTGGATATAAAAATGGATTGGAATTAATAGCTCTTTTTCAAATATTTAAATAAAGGGAATGATTGAAAAACAATTAATTTTTAAATATAAACCTATTTAATTTATTATAGAACCATCTAGGAGGTCGGATCTAGAAGTGTTGGCTTACAATCTCCTAAAATGGAGTTTTGGTACCCTTCCCTGGGAACGCAAAGGCAAATACGATCCAGAAATTGTTAAAAAAGAAAAATTAAAGTAAGTTTTTCTCTTACGCTATAATGCGCAAAATTTATATTTATTTGCAAGAATGTGTATTTTACTTATAGAACTTTTTGTTACCTCTTCTAGGCTCATGAAAAATCTTCCTCAATCCCTACATGACTGTTATAAGGGTGCAAGCGTGCCCAGTGAGTTTTTATTCAAATATTTATGATTTTTAATACGCATTTTAGGTGAAATAAGTGCGTATTTTAGCTATGTGTCCAAGATGAAATACGACGAAAAGCCAGATTACAACAAAGTTAGGGAAGAAATGTTTGAACGAACTTTAAAAGATACCTTCAAAAGTCCTTACAAAGACGATTTTTTCAATGCTCCTAGTAAGTTTTATTCTAATAACTAGTGTTGTAAAAATGGCTGGGTTTTGACCAAAAAAAACTAGCCTTTTTTACAACACTACTAATAACTTAAGTTTTTGCATTTTACACCACCCCACCCCCACACCAATTAATATTGCAATTATAGCTGTTTTGAAAGTTAGAGAATAATTGTGTTAGGTTTAGGGTCTTCAGGTCGGGTCAAAAATTAAAAAGCCTTTCGGGCCTAGCTTGGCTCGAAGAAATTTAATTTTGTTGAGCTCTATACATGTTTGAAGCTATTTAGCATTTGAGGATGATTAGGTAACATAGTAGTGCTATGAGATCCCTTTTAACTAGTAAGAATTTTATTGTAAGAATGTAATATAAATATACACAAATTTAAACGAAACGCTCAATCAATGCCATTAGGTTATTTAATTGAGACTATTACTCAAGGAATTAATAAATTAGGGAATGACTGATTAACAGAAATGACGGTTGCCATATTACAAAGAGGGAACACATTTAGACGTGGTAGATTAAAATGAAACGGATTTGAAAGTGTCTTGTTTTGTATCCTTAAAGTTAAGGTTCAAGAAATTTAGCCTAGAATGAGAAAAAACGTTAAAACTTACATAACTTTTTAAAATTATTAATACAGAATGGGCCGGTGTAGCATGATAGAGGCCAGCCGTCTTAGATATGAGCTGTCAATCAATCATTTTGACTGAGATTATATTTATTTTCCAATTAATTTTCAATTCTAACATGATGAAACTTATATTTGTGCAGGATGGGATTTAAGATATGAGGAATAGGAATAAATATTTGGGCGAATTGAAAGGAAAGATAGGGGGATATATCGGGCCGTAAAAGGATAAACTATATTGGGCCGTAAAGGGATAACCCTTGTCCCCTCCCCAAAGGGAGTAGTTAGAAGGGAGAATCAGGAGCTACATTTTTATTGTATATCTTAAGACGGAAAATATAATAATTATGAATGAATCGAAACGCCTTATCAAGTTCAATGATGCGTATTCAAGTTGATTAATGGTAATACATATATATGGATATGGGGAATAAATAACAAACACGTAGCGCTTGGGGGGGGGGGGTAAAGTAACACACGTACTGAAATTAAATAGAAAGTAAAAGTATCACATATGAACTTAAGGTTCCAGGAAAAGGGGTTAATCAGTGAGTATGCCTCTGATAGGCAGATGTTATAAGATCAAAAGACCCGACAATGTTAAGAAATCTAACAATAAATGAACAATGCACTGTTTTACAAAGGGTTGGAGGAAATGGGGAATATCCACGTATCAAGGGATACATTTATTAAAGATCAAATTTTGCCATTTATAAGCGTTATGTTTATTTTATCTGTTTTAATATATTGAGTTTAAATTAACATTTTGGATATAGTTGTTTATTAATAAAACCTTAATCAAATTAGGGTGAATAAATTTAACACGATTTAAAATTATCAAAAATCTACTCTAATACTCCTCTACCCAATCCCATTGAAGTTAGAGAGATTGAAAAAGTAATTAATCATGCTTCCACCCAAAAGGGATGTTGATAGCACGCTCAGTGCTACCACCCTACACCGGGGCGTGTACAACAATTAATATGAAGGATACAAAAGAAAATGGAAGAGCTGATAATTTGTTTTACAAACTCGGCTTTCCATTACCGTGTTTAAATAGAATTATCAACAATAATTTATTAACAATATCTATATAAAACACCAGCAAACAGAAATAATCATGGGCGTAGCCAAGGGGGGGCCTCTAAACCCAAAAATTATGGCTAAAATTTAAAAAAATTATCATTTTACCCCTCCCTAAATCAATATTGTCCCCCTCTAATCCTAATGCGGGCTACGCCCATGGAGATAATTGATAAAACGTTAAACAATATCCATTATTAATGCTATGCATGTATATGACCCTATGAAATAAATTTTTAATAATCAGGTGTTAATAAATCATGTAAAATATTTTTAAGATGACAGCCAAAAAACTTCGATGCCATCTTGCTCTTCGGCGCATTATGGCAAACCCGATCCCAAGGCCACCCATAAACAGAGTAGACCCAAAAAGAAAATTAAGCCTTCGCCCGAATCTCAAGGCAGTATAGGTCCGAAACCTCAAAATTCAATAATCGAGAAATGCAATGGTTTGACTATAGGAGCAGGAATTGGTCACAACAAAACTGATCACGTTGAAGCTTGTGAAAAGAAAGGCTTAAGGCCTCGTATAGTTGTCAACGGTAAAAATGAAGAATCAGAAGGGGTCAAAATACCAGGAATGCCAACGAAAAAACAAAAGATAACCCCTCCGCATAAAACTATAAATTTTATTATGGCTAACAAAAATAAAGTTAGCGGAGGCAAAATAAACCTATCAAGACGTAAAGTTATATGCAAACAATCTCCGCATATCAATCTAAACGCCAAAAATTTCGATCAAACTTGCTATCTAACTCCACCCGAAACCATGCCTGGCCCTAGAATTTCGATGTCATCCATATTTTCTGACGATGCCGAAGATTAATTTTCACATTTAAAAAATATTTTTAATACGATTTTGTTATAAAATGTGTGAAGAAAGTATATGTTTAATCGCCCGTGACAGCTAAGATTTTTATATAATTGACTTTTGCTTAAATTGCACCTTGAAAGTTTGAGCTCGGTGTTATATTTAATTTGTGTCAAGTTATCTGTGTGCTCAAACAAATTTTTGTAAAAAGTTATTGGTAGGTGACCTTCATAAATACATAGTGGAGTTTTCTTAATAGGGTCATATGACATTTAAATCAATTATAAAACAATTTTTGAATTATTCTTCAAAACACACACTTAAAAATGAGTGCAAATTTCGAAAAAGATAAAAGTAATTTTATAAATAACTGCTGTACAAATAGAGAATATAGCACATTATTTCATATAAATATGTTTTGTAAAGGTTGAAATAATTTTAAGTGTAACGCTAAAAGTAAAAGCTTGCAGTTAAAATGCTTTAGCATATGCCGAGTTTGCATTTTAACTCATTCTAAACGTTTTTTAAATATCATATATTTAAAAATGTCGAATTTTCACATATAAAACAAGGCCTAGAAAAAGAATAACTATTTTCACCCTTAATCTAAAAGATATTAGTATTTTCCTCTGAACCTAAAAAATATTAAAATGCGGGCATTTAGAATTACTAACAATAAATATTGTTCTCACTCATACAGATACCGTGGATTCTAATAAAAGTCCAAAGCGAAAACCAAACCACAGCTTTTATCGTGAGTAAAAAAAAATAACAAGGCAAATTTTGACATTCAGCTTTCAGAAATTGAAGTATTTGGGGAGGGGGGGGGGGGGTGAATACAAATTTTTGGAATAACACGAGGCAAACGAATATAATACGCGAAATGTTTGTTTAAAACAATTAATCATCCAAACAATCAAGAATTTTAATGCGATCGAAAGTGAGGGATAAAAATGCATGAATTTTAATAATCACCCATTAAGACCTAGTGTTCTTAATTTCACAAGCACAGCTAAAACACATTTAGATAATTTTAGACGCCAAGTCTTAATAGTTTTAGGAGCGCTATTTTGAAATTTTTGCTTCGTGAGAAATTAGGGTTTTGTTCAAGTTGGACAAGGCGTTAGCTAGAGCGAAGCTCGATAATATTTGCAAGTTTTGTTTCACTTCCAAATACTTCACGGCATCCCTAACCCATCCACTTGCCACTATCCTGGGTTGGCCTCGGAGCAGATTAAGCAAGCGAACCACACTTTCTACATCTCGCTCTTGTTCCAGATAATGCGTAGCCAGGCTCAAAATGTTGAAGGTATCGCTAAAATCTTTGTCCCCAAAATCAATGATATCACCTTTAAGGTTAGTGTCCTCCTCGTCCCCTCCTGCCATCAATTCGTGTCTCACAATTAGGGGCAGACTGTCGGTCACGAAAAAGGATTGCAAGTAAGAAACGAAATAGCGAAAGAGTGAAGAATTCGGGTCCCTTATCATCGCAACCCGACGGCACAGAGACTTTACTTTGGGGAAACGTCGCTCCAATTGTTCCAACGACTGAAATGGTTCGCCGTCTGTATTAAGCAATTGACATAGACCCATTAAAACTGCAAATTTATTTTTAAAGTAAATTTTTGACTAAACTCAAAGAGCTAAATTAAAATGTTTTGTCAAGCGGTAGTTATGTTCATGGGCGTAGCCAAAGGGGGCAGGGAGGGACGGCTAACCCCTCTACAAAAATTTATTAAAATGATGGGTAAAATTTTCAAAAATGATCATTTTGCCCCTCCATAAATCATTATTGCCCCCCTTTAATTCAAATGCTGGCTACACCCATGGTTATGTTGATAAATATAAGTGAAAACGTGTTTAGTTAAGGGCAACTGTAAATGAAACCAATGGGGTAGCCCGCCCCAAGAGAGTTTCGGGCCGGGCTGGGGCAAAATCTAATAAAATAATCGAACTCGGGTCGGGCCAGAAACGCAAAAAGCATTCTGAGCCCGGGTCGGGCTCGGGCCGCAGCAAGCCCATTGTCATTACTAACCTAAGTCGACCGTGCTGGTGGCTAGCGAACCCAAAATGACTTGAATCATCTCCCGTTCAACCGCATTTTCTGGGAGATTACACGTGTTGGAGAAAAGGGAAGGATACTTGGTAAAGGCCTGTAAACCGGCTAATGGTTCTTCAGGCTGCTCCGAATGATCTATGGATTGCAGTAGATTTTGACACATCAACCAAAACCGTTGCATCTTCACAAAATCGAGGCGAAACGAGAGCGAATCTAATATGAGGGCCAACAAATGTCAAATAAAAATTTTATAATTTCTGAAATACATGTTTTCCAGGTATAGTTTAATTCATAGTGAGTGCTTGCGAATGTGTCAAAGTAAGGTCAATCTTTAGTGTTCAAATCGCAAAATCCCGAAAAATAATCGATTGAAGAAAGAGACTTGTTTCAAACTAAGTTTTTACCTCACAATTTTACCCGCTCAGTTTAGAAGCAAAATTGTTCGCTATTTCTAGTTTGATTCGAATGATTTAATAATACTAATAGAGACACGTTTTGAATGAAAGCTTTAATATGATGTTACCCAAAAAAACCGTGTATATAAAAAACAAGTCCAAATTTATAATTGTTTTAAGCCACATTGAGACCACGAAAACCATTAATAGAATATGATCAAAATCATAACAAAACAAATAAAATTCTGGATATTCCGCTGCAAGGCTGTGTAAGAAAATCGCATTAGGGGCTATAAACAACAACTCACCCTTAAACATTTGCTCAACGTCTTTCATCTGTTCCACTACATGAGTTCGTTCAACGTCATATTTATATTGTTCTCCCTTGATTACATCCTACCCAAAAAGGCGAAATCAAAAATATATGTATCATGTTGTAAAAACGGCTGGGTTTTGTTTGGTCCACCCTTGGTTTTGGTCGACTAAGCGTTAAGTTAACTGACCAAAGATTTGTTTTTTTATCTATTTTTTTAGACGTATGTGCAGAACAAAGATATTTTGGTCAAACCTTTCGTCTGTTTATGTGTTTAGTCGACTAAAACCAAAGATCGAGCAAACGAAACCCAGCCGTTTTTACAACACTATATAAAAGGATAGAATTGTTAACATATAATAAATCTATAAATACTTGGCATTAATTACAGATTCAATGGTCAAATAAGAAATAGCTATGCCAGTTTATAAAGTCGTTTATGGGCGTAGCCAAAATTGGAACTAGAGGAGAGGGGCAATAATGCCTTGGAGGGGGAGGGATAAAATGATAATTTTTTGAAATTTAAGCCCTAATTACATTAAATTTTTATGAATTTCTGGATTTAGAAAGGGGCAGCCGCCTCCCCCTGCCACCCCCTGGCTACGCCCATGCTTGTTTCGGTAAAATCGTGAAAAAGAACCTGTATCTGATTTTCGTTCAGACGCATCAGCTCTTCGCGCTGGGCAACCAAGTACTGACTCATTTGCTCTCTATAAACCGCGATTTCTCTCCTTAAATCCGATTCAAATCGCTTCGCAAATTCCAACTTCATTCCTTCCAACTGTGTTTAAATTCAAAAAAAGTTTTAAATATAAAATCAAATTTAAATTAGCACAAAATCAATTTTTTAATCAACTTCTAAAATAAGATAATAACTCACTTCTTGTTGCTTATCACGTGACCATTTCGATTGTTCGTCCTTAATTACCGAAGCTAACTGCCGATTAAAACGATCGGTCAAAAGTGTTTCTTGATCACGTAACTCTTTATCAACTTGTTCCATGTTTTGCGCCTTATTAATATCATTAACAAACAAAGATCTTTTAAAGTTTACTTCATAACCTTTTAATTTCAAAATAATATTTAAAAGAGAAATCTTATAAATAGAGTTAATTAGCATATGTATCATACACAATTATTCAAAAATAAACCTCTATTTAAAAAAAAATTAATGGAAAATGATTTTAAAATTAAAAGATTTTAAAATTAGAATAAGGTTTAGAATTAAAAACAACTTTAAGATGATATGTACGGAGAAGATATCATTACTTTAGTTTTGGCTAGCTCTCTCTGAACCAAATTCAATTTTTTATGTGCGTGCACCAGTAGGGTGTCTAGTTCATCTTTCGAAAAATCGGAACCTATTACAAACAAAATTTAAACATGAATCTAAAATTAAGGGCATTTTTGGGGGTTATTGAAGAAGTTAAGGATTCTAAGGATCCTCCAATTTTTGTAACTTGCTCAATTTCTAGATTATTTACTAATCAAATTCGCACACATTTTTTCATAGCCTAAAAATTCACTTTTCCTCCCAACGCCAATTGTAATGTGAAATTTAAAATGAAAATCGTCAAAATAAAGGTATTTTTTATTCATTTGCTAGTAATGCCAGACTTTAAATGATTTTAACAACGCATTTCACTCAATTACAAAAAAGATCTTCTTAATTCGACTAAGTCACCTTATGACAAATGGGTCATTCCATGTCGAATCGTCAAAAAAAACGAGAACGATTATTTCGGATCAGGATAATTTTTGGTGAGGGTGTAGGCCTCATTTATTATAGTAATTTCTAAAAATTTTAGCCATTTTGGGCTAATATTTTTAAAGTTATGGACGTTTTAAGGGCCAAAATCACGTTCGGGCGCGTTCTATGGATTTTAAAATTTTTGACATATTTTTGAAAGTAATGGCGCTATTTAATCAAATTTTAGTGCATTTTGTTCCTAAAAAATTTCTCCATCGAAATAATTTAGCAAAAAACCCCAAACTTTTGCGGTTAATTTTTTGTGGTCAAATTAGTGAAAAATCATAAAAACCAATTTGTCCATCATATGAAATCACCAATTTCACAATGTGCACTCCTTTATGACCCATTATCATATTTCAATCATGAAAAGTTTAAGGACGGCTACGGATGGTCAAAAATTCGAAAAATTAAATTTTCATCAAAAATATTACAGATGGCGGAATAATCAATTATTACAAGAACATATTATAATGTTTATTTTTTATCAAATTGCAAATTTTTAAAGATTATATGGTAAATAAATAATATTTGAATAAAAATAAACTTAAATTTTTATCTTGCTTTTGCACAATGGGCAATTATCCGAGTTTAAAAATTAGATCTTAAATTTAACTTAAATGATGGCTAAAATAAATGTAAGGTTGGAAAAAAATAAATACTAACATAATGGCAAAATTGCTCAAATATTATTTTTGTACCGATAATCCGTTCTAAAAATGTAAAACTTTTGCGGGATGAAAGGTGTTTTAACAAATATTGCTTGTGACCATTTTTTATTAATTAAAATTAAAGTTATTTTTAAACTCGGTTACTTGCCCATCGCGTAGATAAAAGTTCAATATTTAAGTTTATTTTTATTCAAATATATTTATTTACCTTATACTCTTTAAAAATTTGCAATTTGATAAAAAACAAACATCATAATATGTTCTTGTGATAATTGATTATACCGCCATCTATAAATATTTTTGGTGAAATTGTAATTTTTCGAATTCTTGTCTATCTCGTAGCCGAACCCAAACTTTTTATGATTGAAATATGATAATGGGTCATAAAGGAGTGCATATTGTGGAATTGGTGATTTCATATGATGGACAAATAGGTTTTTATGATTTTTCATTAATTTGACCACAAAGAATTAACCGCAAAAGTTTGGGGGTTTTTGCTAAATTATTTCGATAGAGAATTTTTTTAGGAACAAAATGCACCAAAATTTGATTGAATAGCGCCATTACTTTTAAAAATATGACAATAATAGTAAAATCCATGGAACGCTCCCGAACGTGATTTTGGCCCTTTAAACGTCCATAACTTAAAAGGTATTGGCCCAAAATGGCTAATTCCGAAATTATTATAATACGTAAGGCCTACACTCTCACCAAAAACTATCCATATCTGGGATGGTCGGTCGAAAACGTTTTGATTTGTCATGGAATGCCCCTGACTTTCTCATGACAAAAATTGGTATTCAAGCTATGGCGGACATGATTAACGAAAATCGGCTAAGGTGGTATTGGCATATACTAAGAAGGGACACGGATGATGTAAGTCTCGAAAAGTACTGGACATGGAGATACCAAAGAAGAGGACGAACTCGTGCGTCACGTGTGGCAAGTACAAAGTTATGAAAACGAAGAAGAGATTAATCAAGACATGGCAGTTACCTGATCAAGATGGAAGAAACTCATCAAAACAAACCCCACGACTGCGGGACCAAATAACTGATAAAGAAGAAAGACCTTAGTAAAAAACGGAGAAAAAACAATTAAAAATGTTTTTCAAAATAGGTTTTGATAGGTAAAATACCGAGAAGGGTCCAAGTTCCTAATTTGGTTTGTGGGGAAATGCTTTCGATTTCTTTCTTGAATTGCTTCTTCGCCTCATCCAGCAACCATTTGTAATTCAAAAATATCCTACTTTTACTCTCAGCTTCCCGTAGCTAAAGATATCCAAAAATTAGAAATTATACAAAAATGTTTTTACAAAATTAACATGGCTACTATAAGATTGCTCTTAGGTTTATAAAAAAAAGTTTTTAAAAACTGATGCTCATATTTTTGAGAAACACAAAAGCAGACGAAAGAATTCCTCTTATTCTACTCACCCGTAAAATATATTTTTTGTAATTTATTCATTTTTTTCATTTTGTATTTATATAATTTCAACAGGATATTAAAATCATGTCCCTTTTGAGAATATTGGTCTTAAATTATTTGTTAAGATTTTTAACTATTTGTATAAATGGCGTCAAATGCTCACAAAAAAATGATAAAGAATTACGCAGATTTATATTTATTTATCTAAACTTTTTCAACAACTTTACCTTGGTGTTGGCCATGTTTAAATTGTTAAATGCCTCTTTAACTGATAATTCGTGCTGAACCAAATCTTTTTGGCTTAGAGTGTCAGTATCATGTTTGAGTTTCTCAATTAAATTTTCCATATTTTCCAATTCTGCCCTATAAAATAAATCAAATTTAAAAACAAAATCATGAAGTTTAATGTTAAGAAATCTTAAATTAAAAGCAGTAAAAGTTTATTTTCTATAAAAGACAAAGACACAAAGAATAATTAAAACAAGGTAAATTATATTCAACCATCTATTTAATTAACTTAAAAAAATTAATATCAATCTATATATAATCACCACCATTTATACATTATGCATCATCTATGAAAGAATCGTATATAATCTTACCTAGCTGCTGCATAAGCCATATCTTTAACTCTAACTTTATCAGCCTTTTGATCTTCTAAACTAGTCAACTTTTTCCATGTATTATTTTCTTCTTCAACCTAAAATTAATGAAATTACAAAAACATGAAGCACATCTCAGAAAACATATAATTAATCAATTATTAAAAATATTAATATTTATTGAAAATTTCTCCTTAAATCATATTTATTCAAACTCATGATTTAAAACAAATAATATATTTATATACGTTGAAAGTCCTACAAATTGTGAAAGAAAGTTTCTATATTTAATTATATATGCATTTGAGCAAATTTTCACAACTTTTCAAATAATTAGAACAAACATTGAAAATAATAAGCCAATACTTCAATAAATAACAGCTATAATTTATAAAAAATCATAGGTGTCATATTATCAAATGTCCCATGTATAGTAGAAGTAATAATTTTAAAATAATTCTATTGGTTATTATAGGAATATAAAACCATTATCAGCAGTTTTTGACAAAGCAGATATCATTAAATCTTAGAATTAATTGATTGTTCTCCCTCAAATTTAATAAAAAACAAAAAAGATTATATTCTAAATTGTAAAAAAAATCTTCTGCCTGCAAATCTGGACTTTCCATCAAATCTTTCAACAAATTTGCTTGATCTTTAATATGATGTATAAGCTCATTTATGCTTTGAATAGCAAATGACACTTTTTCAATCATATTGACTTGATTTTTCTCAAAAGCCTTAACATAACCTAATAATATAAATATTTTCAATTTTACTTTAAATCCATACTTGGTGCATTTTTTTTAATTGCTACATTAGTATCTAAATTCATAAATATATAATTAAAGATAATATTACTAGTTTCACTGTTTTTGTTAATGTTTGTATCCTCCAACAAATGTTCATTGTGGGATTTTTTTTGAGGTTTAAATTTGTCAATAATAGAATCTAACATATTGTCTGTTTTTTTCTCGACTATACTTTTTTGTTGGGAAAAAGTGTGCTTAACCTCTTTCCAATTTCTTTGCACAAAATCATTTAATTGTTGAGTATATAAAATAAGAATTCCCTTTTTATCAGTTCTTTTAAAAAATTATATTTTTAAGAATACAACATACTCTCCTTCTTTTCCCAGTAAATAATCAAATACATCTTTAGTAAAAGGAACTTTTTCCATTTGTTTTCGACCATCTTTGTCATAATAGGCGTAAGCAATTAAACCCCCCGATGATATTAAGGTTAGAGCAGTAAAAGCTTTAAATTTTGAAAATCTTTTCCTATAAAAAAATATTGAATATTTCTAATCTAATAGTAACTTCTCATAGTTATTGTATTGTGATAATTTAACTCTCCCTATATTATAAAATATGCGATGCGATTTTTTGTAAATTAATGGGTTAAACATGAAATAACATATGACAATATTTATGATTCAGTTGCAATTGACCAAAGAGCAAATAACAAATAAATGTCTACGAAAATGCATTTGTCGATTAAAATGTGTGCATCTAATCCTAACCCAAACCCTAACCTATAACCCCGAACTAAAACACTAACCCTAACGTTTTCGTCTCTGTAAACCCCTCTCAAAGTGCATTTTCGTTAAATATTTATAGACATTCGTAGACATTCATAGATATTTGGTCCGTTAAACTTTGGTCGAATGCACCGATACGATATTTATAGCCCCGTTTAAAATATAGCGTACATTATGGACGCACAGGTAGTGTTGTTAATATGCCAAAATGCTTAAACCATAACCTATGGTAGTAGCATACATCTCGCCTATTATCATCATCATAACCAGCACCATGCTGCTTAATAACCCGGTTACTAGCATGGCAGATTAAAGTTAGCATGGTTGCTGGTTGAGAGAGATGTAACTAACCGGGCATTTGGAAGATTGGATTGATATAAACCGTGGTATCGAGCAGGCTTGTTTTAAACTAAACATGTATGTATGTATGTATTTGCCCCGATGACATTCAAGAGCTTAGCTAAATCGGCAAGCTAAGATTGAGTCCCATCTGACACCTATGCGGTGCTCGGGCCACGATAACCAGAGGTTACGTGTTCATTTGTTAGTAGTTAGTGGTTAATGTGTTAGTATATGTATATATAAAATGGATTAGTATGTTATTAGTAAACAAAGGAAATTTCAAAAAAAAAAATATATATATATATACAATGAATACGATATTCCATTTGACAGAGTTATCGGGCTGTGGCGCTAGGTACGAAGGAAGTAGTATTTATCTCGTCACGGGAGGGTACGACTTGGGAAGTGGGACAAAGAGAAGGTTTTCTACTCCGTCCTGTCTTGCATTATAGGGAGTATTGAATTCCAATCGTGGTTGAGGGACCGGAGTTGCTGAAAAGTTTGGTATATCCAGCTTCCTCTGCATTTGAGGTTTCGTAATTGCGGGGGTCTCCAAAAAATAGAACTTAGACATATGTTAATACCACTGATGTGCCAGGAAGTTCCATTTCCGAGAAATTTTTACGTTTTTAATGGGGGATTTTACAAAGGGTCCAGAGGTTGACGTTGCTGATTACTTCCGGGTAGAAAATATTACATACTATCTTTAGCATTTTGTTGAGTTTTGTTAGGGCCGTTCTAAGAGTCGGGCCTTTGAGAGACCATGTTTCACAACCATAGAGTAGAATGGGTAAGATAGTGGTTTTGAACATGCGGAGGCGGGTTGGTAGGGCCAGTTCATGCGACTCCCATATAAAGTAGCACGAGTAGAATTTTTTCAGGGCTTTTCCTATTTTATTCGAGATGTCTAAAAGGGAGTATAAGGTGGGGAGGGGGGATAGGGGGGAGAGAAAAATATTATATATATTAAAAGCCATAACCTAGACGCAAGCTTTTAAGTTCTATAAAACAGTTAGCATTAACTACACTCTTTAGAAGGGAGGGGCAGGGCGAGGGGAAGATAGAGTTATATAGCTACATTATTCATAAAATTAAAAATCCATATTATGGTTCAAAAAATAAATAATAAATGTGGGGGAGGGGGGGGGAGAGAAATAGAAGGTGGAGACACTTAACTAGTCTCAAGGTTGAATTTAGCTTGTGCTAAAAAAGTTTATTTTGTGTTTTTGCGGGCCCTTGTCAAGAAAGGCGCCGGCCATTCATGGTAGTAAGAGTAGGCGTCTGCTTCCGGAGCAGATTAGGAATATCTAGTTGCACTATTTTTAGATACTGGATATCAAGAGTTTTTGTGTTACGAGGGATCGAGGCTGGATGGGAGGTCTCACAACCATAACGTGGAGGGAGAGGATCGGGGGCATGTTGATAAATAAACTTTCCAAGGCTGTTTAATTCTAACCACTAAAATAAATAATTGAAAGTATAGTGGGGCAGAAATAAAAACTGTAAGATCTAATTTTGTACCTATATATTAAATCAATAGTTCGAATATAAAATCTTATTTCCAAGATATAACAAATAAACATTGGTTGCATTTTGATAAATTAAAGGAAAATTAAATTAGTGATGCCAGCATTTGCTTATTATTTATTTTATAGAATTATTTTTGGGGGATTAACTTTATAGTCAAAATAAAAAAATGAATCTTGAAATTTAATATGATTTACTTTATATCATTTTCACTATCAAAGTTTACCAATGCAAATGTTTATATTTGGAAAGTTATTAATTAGAGTATAAATAAATCTTAATGCTTAAATTCATGGCAAAGCCATCTTTAATTTTTGGTCATGGAACCCAGGTATATCAGACTTTAATGAGCTATCTCAGTGGTCTAAAGGTTTGAGGGCAAAAATAGTAAAACTATATTTAAATTTCTTTATTATGTGGTTATTCTTTTATTAATACTGGTAGAAAGTAATTGATAAAGAATATCTAATATTCAGGGTGTGGCCGATTTAATATTATATCCTTATCTCAAAATCTATTTTATCAAGAACCTGAGAGTTCTTGTTCTTTATTAGCAATATTCATAAATTTTTCTTTTTTTAATATAAAACCCTTAAAATATAAAAAAATTATGTTTTGCCCCCCCCCCTAATTGAAGTTGATCAACTTTCGCCCCCCCCCCCTATGAATAAATGCACAAATGAATTAGATTAATGAGCAGGCTCTTGAGCCGTGGATCAAATTGTGCTGGATATTACAATTTCCGTGGTGATTTTCTTTGTCGGTTGTAAAACTTAAACATGGTAACAACACATGCGTTATTAATAAAAGGGCGAGATGGACAGGACTATATGGTAACTTAAGTGAGCACATGTGATGATAACATGAAGAATAAATGTTAACATGTTTGGGTGTAATTTGTTATTGATAAGTTTTTATGTCTAGCAAGGATAAATGTCATGAAAAAGATTTAATTCTTACAAAAATGTTTGATCTAAGCAAATCAATATATATCAGTAAACAAAATTAAAATTTTGGAAGTAAACACATTTCTTACATTTAAATTTATTGACCAATGTTAAATTTTATAACATAGTATAATTTTTCCTCCTAGTTTTCACTACTTACCTTACAAGGTTTAACTTAAGTTGGTGACTTAAAGTAAATGCTACAGAGAAAAATTTATACATCAGAATTTTAGAACAATTTTCTATAGCAAATCGATTGAGCTATACATTGGTAAAAACATGGAGTTAACTGATTGTTATATGCATTCTAGAACTAGTGATGGTAATTTGCTCCAGTGAGCATTGCTCACTGTGAGCTCTGTCCCCTCACAAGCATTGTGTATCCTACTCTACTCATGAGTAGGATCAGTATCAGATGAAAATGCTAGAGAGGCGAAGGGGTAGTAGCGAAAAGTAACTCATGTATAGAGCTGTGTGCCTGAGCAGCATTATAAGTTAACTAACAACTTTAATATCAGCAGATGCTATGAGCAAGCAGTTTCTCTAAACTGCTCATAGCATCTCATATCACATTATAATGTGTTGTTTTGTTTTAATACATTCTGTTGTTCAACAATAATATGGCTATTTGCATGGGCATAAGTAGGATTTCCTCAAAGGGGGGGGGTATCAAGTTTGTAAGATGACAATTTTAATATGGTTTAAATTTATATTTTATCGTTTTTAAGAACAGGTGTCAATGTTATAATTTTATTAAATGTGCGAACTAATTTTTTTTGCAATTTTCTATATCTATATATATAAAGTAAAGTGTATGTATATATGTATGTAAGAGCTAAATTCTGAAACTACCGGTCCGATTCGCGCGAAAATTTACCCCTAGGTTCCCAGGGCGGCCAGGGGTAAAATAGCTTTTTCAGAATCCTAAAATTCCTTTTAGTTTTTGAGATATTGGGTTTTATGCGTTTTGACGTTCAATAAAATGTCAATCAAACGCACCTCCTCGCGTTCGTCGAAAATTTGAATATACAGACAGTTCTGTAGTAAAAGTGTATCACTTATAGTAGTTTGTAAAACGTAATCTTTTCTTAACGGTGACAACATAAAATTTATTAATTATATTCTTAAACGTCATCTTTTCTTAACGGTGACAAGACAACATAAAATTTATCAATTAAATTTCTTAAACGTCATCTTTTCTTAACGGTGACAACATAAAATTTATGAATTAACCTGAAATAAATAAAATTATAGATTATTTGAGAAAATATATAGGTGAAGAAGATGAATTTTTCTCATTATCATTAAATGAGATATTTTAAATGAGAAAGATGAAAGTATATATAATTTAAATGTAATATAAAATAGTCCAACGTTGATTATTCTGAGTAAATGCTATTTATATATAAATGTCATTATTTATCTATCATTAATTTTTATTAAATGAGATATTTAAATGAGAATAAAATAAATTCTGAAACTACCGGCCCGATTCGCGCGAAACTTTACCCGTAGGTTCTCAGGGCGGCCAGGTGTAAAATAGCTTTTTCAGATTGCTAAAATTCCTTTTAGTTTTAAAAATATCGGACATTTCTCGGCCTTTTGGTTTTAAAAAAGGGCTAAATTCTGAAACTTCATATCCGATTCGAGCGAAAATTTAGCCGTAGATGCCCAGATAGGCCAGGGGTAAAATAGCTTTTTCAGATTCCTAAAATACCTTTTTGTTTTAAAATTATCTGACATTTCCCGTCCAGTTTCATTTATAGCAGCATATACAATAATGACGTCATACATACAAAGCTGAAGTTTTCTCGAATTAGATATTTAAAAGTATAATAAAAATGTTACAGTATACGGTTAAAATTATTGGGGTTTAACAGACTATTTAAATTAAATAAATAAAATTTAAATTATGCAGTTTTTGTCATTAATATCACGTGGTCGATCATAGAAGCATATTTTTAATAATTATCCATCCTTCAATTAATTATTTTATTATATTAAAGAAAATTGTATTTCAAATAAATCAGCTAACTAGAAAAATAAAATAATGGTATTATTGTATAGTAAGTAACAGCATTATTAAGCAATTTTTTCAAAAACATTTAATTTTAGTCGGATTTGATGACTAAAACAGAATTTGCATTTGGTTTGTCTTATTATATAAATATATACTAAAAATAGTGGGTTCATAAAATCATTCGGACCTTTCACATTATAAATTATTTCATATATGACCCCATTTTAGATAAGTCTTATTAATAGCTTATACTTAATTAACCACTTAAGTACTGAGCCAAAGCAACGCTTGGCCGGGCACAGCTAGTATATGACTAAAATATGTTTAATGATATTAAAATTTATTTTTTATACATGCCCAAAAATTTTATAAAAATTTATTTAATTATAAATTTTTGTGACACCAGGTGGTAATAATTTTTTTGACAATTTTAATATGGTTGAAATTTATATTTTATTGTTTTTAAGAACAGGTGTCAATGTTATAATTTTATTAAATGTGCGAACTAATTTTTTTTGCAATTTTCTTTATATATGACTAAAATATGTTTAATGATAATCAATAATTTTCAATCCGTTTATACAATGAAATTTATGTTTAATGATATTAAAATTTATTTTTTATACATGCCCAAAAATTTTATAAAAATTTATTTAATTATAAATTTTTGAATTTTCTGTCACACCCAGGTGTTAATAATTTTTTTGACAATTTTAATATGGTTTAAATTTATATTTTATTGTTTTTAGGAACAGGTGTCAATGTTATGATTTTATTTAATGTGCGAACTAATCCTTTTTTTTCGATTTTCATCATATGTATCTAAAATGATTTGTAAAATTTATTAATATTCTACATAGATAGCTAAAATCTGTTTAATGATTTAAAAATTTCGCCTTTATACATGCCAAAAATATGTTGATTGCTTTAAATATAAATTTTTGAATATTCTGTCTCACCCAAATGCTAATAAATTTTTTGACATTTTTAATATGGTTTTTTAAGCCAGGTTACAATGTTATAATTATATTAAAGGTGCGAACTTTTTTTTTCTCGATTTTCATTATATGTATCTAAAATGATTTTTAAGATTTATTTTTTATAAATGGCGAAATTATGTTTTATTGTATAAATATTTATTTTGACATTTTTAATATGTAATGTTTCTAAATTTATATTTAATAAGATTTTTAGTTCAGGTCACAATGCAAAGTTTTATAAAAGGTGGGAAATTTCGCTTTGTAGAATATTCAATATAGATTGCTAAAATCTGTTTAATGATTTCAAAATTTACGCTTATATATGCCAAAAATATGTTTTATTGCTTTAAATATAAATTTTTGAATATTCTGTCTTACCCAAATGCTAGTAAAGTTTTTGTCATTTTTAATATGGTTTTTTAACCCAGGTTACAAGGTGATAGTTTTATTAAAGGTGTGAATTTATTTTTTTGGCAAACGATTTTGAAGTTTATTGTTTAAAACATGACAAAAATAATTTTATTTACATAAATTTTATTTAGATGTTTTATATCTTTTAGTTCAAATTAAAGTATTGACACCAAATCAGCATTATTATTTTATTAAATCTCACCAAATATACACATAAATTACAACTAATAAAGGGGGAGAGAGGAGGACTTTTTAAAATAAGAATATGAATAACAACGTTTCATGCTAGGCCTATGAGAGAGGGAAGAGGGGATAGGCGATAAGTCACATAAGACATAAGTAATTAACACATTTGCTGAGCAGATTAATTGCGATGTGTCACATAATTAATTAACACATTCGTTGAGCAAAATGGATGAGCAACTTGCTATCAGCAATTGCTCCTACAAAACTACTTTTATTTAAAGTTGTAAACAAGCTAATATTCCTAATGCTTGAGCTTGTATTTGCTGTTACAACTTAACATCTTGAGCATTTTACCTCTCTTGATGACAAAGCTCCTGCGTCAGAGCATATATGCTAGATATGTGTTTACGTCCAAGTCGGAGCGTTAGAGCAACTTTACAACTATATCTAGAACTATAAAAAATATTTATTACAATAAGAACATAGAGCGTAGGCTTTGTAACCTAAATGTTATGAGTGTTCAAAAAACTAATTTGACAATAAAAGGATTTGTGCTCTATATTAAAAGCTAGCTGGTTTTTTTCAAAAAATATAAATTTGATTTTAAACAAACTTCCTCACAAATAAGCCTACATAAAAAAATAATAAAAATATTAATATTAAAAATTAAGTTTTTATGATAAATAAAATTATATGATCAAAAACCCCTGTCTATTTAGATGTAACAGTATTTTAGATATTATATATTGACATATTCAAACATTTGCTTTAGCCAATCATATAATATTATTTATTTAATTAGTTATATTTTTAATTTAAACAAATAAAAAATTAAATTTAGTCTTGAAACTGATGATGAGCCTGCTAATATATGTGCAAATTGATTCTTCTTTTGTATCATGTTACTCAATGGAACCATACTTATTTTTCACTAAGACGCGCTATTTAACATCACACCAACCATGTGTGCAACAGCGATTTTATAACGAGTAAAAATGCAATCACACGTGCACATATGTGGTGTGGACGATAAGTGGATACCCGGATAAACGACAACAGATGGAGGGATACATAGTAGTGTGTGTGATGAGCATGAGCATGACAGCTTATTATTATCCACTTTAATCTTGCCCAGATTAAAGTTAGGGAGGGGGAGGGGACAGATAGGAAAATTAATAAGCTATAATCACATTAATTTAATTCATCCTTAATGTATGATGTTTAATTTTGTTATTCAAGGGACAGGACGGTGGAGTTAATTATAAACGGGAAAGTTACAAATGAAATTTTTTGTTTATGCTAGTAGTAACAAACGTTTAAATAAATGCGAGCTAAAAATGTAAGCTTTTTAGCAAAATGATTTCACAAATATGCTAATGGTAAGTAATCAATTTTAAAGGAGCCTAGAAAAATAAGTAAAACATGTATGCATACTATTTATCAGAGTTAATATCTGTTTAACTTTTGAGTATAGATGCTATTTCAAATACTACTACACCAAAAATGTCTTTTAAAGAAAATTACCATGGGTAACCAGGGGGAGGTAGGGAGATTTTTTTTTTTTTTAATTTAACCAAAATTTCGAAAAAAAATTCCCCCCTAAATCATTATTGCCCCCCCCTCTATTTCAGACTCTTAGCTACTCTTATGAAAGTTACCATTAATTGGAAGCTATTTCATATAACATCAGTTGGTTTTGGGGGTTTAATATGACCCAAAAGCGCGAAAATACATTTAAAACTTATACTATACGAACCTTTGCGCTTAATTCTAGCCCAAAAAGTCTATCTTTTAACCATGAATCTAAGTTAAGTCATTTACCGGTTGACAAGCAAAATTGCAAGTGGCAATAATTTTAAATTAATTTCCAATATAAGGTTAGCAGTATTTATGAAAAAAGATATAAAAAAACCAAGGCTGCAAAATTCATCAATTTTGACGATGTTTTATTTTATAAAAGCATCTGAGATTTACACGAAATTTTTACACTTATATAAAGCAATCGCTTATGATTCGAGCCCACACAAAGTCTATCTTAAATTTTTTAGTCATTTATAGGATAATAGTCAAATTATAGCCTTTTTTCCCATTGCGTGCAATTTAGATTTTAATCTACTAAAAATTTATGAGAAGAAATTAATATTAATAATATTTCCTGATAATATAAGGTAGGGACTATTTATTAAAAAATATTATTAATAGTTATAAGGCAAAAATGGTTTGAAACCGCAAAAATAATAAATTTTTAATGAAGTATTTTTTTGTAGAAAATAGATTTTGAAATGGTTATAAACTTACTCATAAATTATGTATAATATTATGCAAAAAAACATCTTATAATTTAACCCCATGCATGAATCATGACAATTTGTATATGAGGCAAAAAACAAGGAGGAAAGGTTACAAAAAAAGCCCATATTTTAATAACAAAGATGATAAAATTGGTTTTTAGCAAATTTAATGATAGCTTAGTAGTAGAGTTGGCAGCTGGCATATAATGCTAATCAATATTTTTCAATCCTATATTAACAAAAATGGTGATAAAAAAATTAAAAACATATTATAAAGAATTTTGCCCCCTCCCCCTTTTGTCCCGTTGGTTGGCCCGCCCCCTTATTCTTTACCCTATCCCCCCCACCCCCGGTTGAGAAAGAGGGTAAAAAAGAGGGGAGGAAGCAAATCACCTCCCCTCCCTGGTGAGAAAGAGGGTAAAAAATAGGGGGGGGGGGAAACCCCCATCCCCTCTGGTGAGAAAAAGGGTAATCGATATCCGCTTACAATTAAATTTTTTGCAATTTCAGCTTGTTCAATAAAATACAAGTAAGGACTTGTGAATGATTTTCTAATATTTTGATACATATTTCTATCCTGAGCTTTAATCTAATATGAACGTACAAACATTAATTCGAAGTAGTAAATAATACCAAAACATCTTCAAATTTTGCAAAAATTGCATCCTGTCTGATGTGACGATATTTTATATAATTAATTAAACAAAATATCTATTTGAATTTGGCTAAAATGTCTAAAGATCTTCTTGAGCCCCAGCGCTTTCTCCGCCTGGCGAATCTTTTATTATTTGAAAAAACAAATATAGATTCAATCATGAGTCTGCCAAGATCTATGGTTCAGATCATCATAGCAGACCTATGGTTACCTTGGCAAACTTAATTTGAATATAGCAACGCGATCATTGCTTACCTATGCAAAAACGTAACCTTTCTCTTGCAAGTATTAACGTAACCTTAATTATTTGAATATATAAATTCGATCATTGGTTACCTATTCATACAACTTAACCTTTATTATTCGAGCATTCACAACCCTCACTATTCATACATTATTAACCTTATTATTTTACCACTCAACTCACTACACATGTGTATATAAACACGATGTTTTTACTAAATATTATTCACTTTGAATCGCTTTTCTTTTGAGTTTTAATAAAAGTAAAAGTAGAGATCTTATTTCTCTACAGACCTTTAAAATTATCGAGCGAAAAATCACACTATGCATTTGTTTTGCCATTTACATTACCTTTTACATTATAATGGTAGGGTTTGGCAGGTGTATTCATTAAATTTTCTGTAAATGTATGATTTTGCAAAATAATAATATGTCTAAGCCTAAGCCCTCCTAATAAATAAATATCTTATGACGAAATTTTTGAAATGGTGCAATTAAATATTCCGGGGCAAAATTTTATATGGTTTTACATTATAATAGAAGTGTTTACTTTTTAAATGAAGTATTTGTTATAAAATTGTATACGTGCAATTTATTAAAACCTATTTATTGCATTACTAATTTAGTAAAAATGATTTTTTTGTTGGTTTTATCATATTTTGTAATGTGTGCAACTAATAATTCATGAATAGTGATGGATGAGATTGAGAAGTATCCACGCACCTTTGTGGTTGCTATGACAATAACAAAAATGTAATAAATTTTTCAAAACGAACTGATTATAGTTATATCAAATGTTTAAAACATTGATCTAAAGGCATTACTTATTTTTGTTTATGTTAATTAAGGTACCAGCGAATCCAAAATGCAATTAAGTTAAATATAGGGAAACCCTCAATTTAGTATGTCTACAATTTTAAGTAAACATTTATTTTGTAAGTAGTAGCAGACAGGATAGCTTTATAAATTTAACTATATTTGTAGATCCCACTTGACACCAATTGTTTAGTCTGGGAGAATGGTCGAGTGGGTATAATGTCTAGCATTAAGGTTGATCAATTTGTGAACGAATTAATGCTTCAAATACCAAAAGAAGAATGGTAGGTTATAGATTGTAAATTTGTTTTACTTCATTAATTCCGCACATTAATCTTATAAAGATCTACCTTTTTCTAATTATATTATGCACATATTGAAAAGTAATTAACACAATTAATACTGTATAAGGGGAATGGCTGGGGAAGCGCGTGCGTATATAAAATCATTGATGCGTGGTGTAATAACATTTATTAAAGATGCGTGGCACACATAGTATGCCACAATATCTTTAAAATCAGCCCATTTTATACACTTTTTGTAGTGAAGAAATGTAATAACATGTTTTTTTTATTATTTAATTTGTTTGAAGTTATAAACATTATGACAGATAATCTAGTAAAGTATTGCAGAAGCGTTAAAATATTCGTTATTTAAATTTTTTTAATTTTTAATTTGTGTTATGATTTAAAAAAAATGAAGGTTAAAAATTAATATGGTATTTGAAATATTGAGACATGTCGAAAAATCTTGGCGAGACGAGACAAGACCGTTATTTTATAACATGAAACTAGATCGAGATTCTTATTATGGCATCCGAGACGAGACGTTGCTTTTAATACCGAGATGAGATCGAAGCACAAATTATATATTATTCGCATTTATTCCTCTCAGTTAATCCATCATATCGCATACACATTACTTCAATATCTTTTTCACCTGTCTGAGATAAAAAGAAAGAAACAATCATTTAATGCACTTTTTTTAATCGTATTATAGCTGATTTTCCGCTATACCATCACTTATTACAAAGGGCATAATACATCTAAACACATACCCTAAAGTCAAAGTTGCACTATTGAAAATTAACTAAATTTTAAAATTCTTCTTGTATCCATGGTAACACTTGAATCTTTGTATTAGACAAAAAAAATTGTTTTTGGACAATTAATAGCAAATAAAACTGTTAAGGTTACTTTTTCATAGTAACTAGTTAAGTTGCAAATACATTAACAAATATGTAACTAACAACAGGTACAGCTATACCTTTTTAAAAGTACTGAATACAGTCCATTTACCTTATGGATATAATTATATTAAAAGTTCCTCGGGTAAATTAAACACAATTATATTTTGTGTATACTATTAATCTATATATATAAAGTAAAGTGTATATATGTATATATGTATGTATGTAAGGGCTAAATTCTGAAACTACCGGCCCGATTCGCGCGAAACTTTACCCGTAGGTTCCCAGGGCGGCCAGGGGTAAAATAGCTTTTTCAGATTCCTAAAATTCCTTTTAGTTTTCGAGATATTGGGTTTTATACGTTTTGACGTTCAATAAAATGTCAATCAAACGCAACCTCATCGCGTTCGTTGAAAATTTGAATATGTACAGTTCTGTAGTAAAAGTGTAGTATCACTTATAGTATTTTCATAAACGTCATCTTTTCTTAACGGTGACAACATAAAATTTATGAATTAAATTTCTTAAACGCCATCTTTTTTTTAACGGTGACAACATCAAATTTATGAATTAAACCGGAAATAAATAAATTATAGATTATTTGAGAAAATATATTGGTGAAGTAGATGAGATATTTTAAATGAGAAGGATGAAAGATTATATAATTTAAATGTAATGAAAAATAATGCAACGTTGATTATTCTGAGTAAATGCTATTTATATATAAATGTCATTATTTATCTATTATTAATTTTTTACTACAGATTAGTTGCAAATTTTATCACTTACACTCTGGCATGAAATTATAATTGTCTTATGCAAATGTCATTCTTTAGAAGGATAAAAAAAATTTATAAAAGTTTTACATTTAAAGTTAGTTTAATTATTTTTTTATAATTTAACAAATTTGATTTATTATTGCGTTATGTTGTATTCGTTTTATCGTTGCATTGCATACGGAAATAGAACAATAGAAGTAGACACTTATTAAAGACGTCATAGGACGTCATACGGGATACTGTAAAATGGCAATCACTTATTAAAATTGGCACTTAATAAAGACATCATATGACGCCATACAGGATACTGTAAAATGCGGCATCACTTAATAAAATGTCAATCATACGCAACTTCATGACATCACACAGTGACACTGCCAAATGCAAAAATATATATAATCTTTCATATATAAAAAGGGCCCTGCCCCTCCTGGCCAGTAGACGGATTTGGAATTTCTGCATAAATTAAATTATCGATGTCTTCAGGACGTATTTTGTCGATGAACTAAATCAAACTGCCCCCTCCTAAATGGCGAGAAAAAAAAATTTCAATACAAAAACCTTTAAAATTAAAAAATTTAACGTTTTGCCCTTCCCCCCTAATTGAACTTTTAAACGTTTTGCCCCCCTCCCTAATTCAAAACCTTAATACGCCAATGGCTATGTATATAACATTAATTTTAGACTTTATTTGTATTCCATTCATATTTTGACCCATACACTTATAGTATTTTCTAGAAATAAGCTCACTTAAATTCTTTCATATATTTCCTATTGATATGTACCAATTATTTAGCCAAATAAGAACTAAGCCAAAGCAACGCTTGGCCGGGCACAGCTAGTTATTCGAATAAAAATCACATCGTAATATAGGGTGATTCAATTTCAATAAAACTTTATATTCTATATTGTCTTCTAATATGCTTGTCCGCGTTTCCTTAAATATTAGTTTACCAATACTAAATATGCGCTCAACGGGGGTGCTGGATGTTAGGGGTACATTGAATTTAACAAAAAAGAATTTCAATTTTTCCCCTGATGATGGGCTTTTATAGCCAGAAATATCGCGTTCCATTTCGCTATACCTACGCTATCAATCCAAATCCACCGATTTTATACAATGAAATTTAGGTATAATTAGTTATATAAAATTAACTCTGCATAAAGTTTTAATTCTCATAAATGATTTTATGTAGCTTCAAGTACTACTAGTGAAAACTTAACTGCGCGAAAGCCTGTTTGAGGCCGATATCGTTAACATAATTAATATTGAACATTTTCAACATATAAATAAATGATTGATTTAGTATTGACATAAAATGTGTAAAAAGTCACTGAATATATTAGAATTTTTTTGGGAAGTGTGTAGGCTGGGCCTGAGAGGGGCGAACTCGGGTTCATTATTTAATTTTAACGATAAAGAGGCGGGACAATTTTGGAACTAGTGGGCAAATTATGTCTAAAAAACTCAGTGTTCAGTTTAAACAATGGCCCTAATTAGCATAAACAGAAAAATTGGAAGGAGCTATTTGCAATTTGCGTCACTGAAGATATTATTAATGCATTTTTTACCAAACACCAATCATATATACTGAAAAAATGCGTCTGGGGGCTTCGCCCCCTGACCCCCGTTGGGAGCTCCGCCCCCAAACCCCCTGCTGGGGGCTCTGCCCTCAGACCCCTACCTACTGGGGGCCCGTTACATTTTTGTTTAATAATATTATTAAATAACTTTTTTTGAAACCCCCCCCCCCCATTGAGGCAATCCTGGCTACGCCTATGAAGCTGTATAATTAAAAAACATAAATAATTCAATAATATTCATCGATATTATATTAAAAATAATATAAAATGGTAATGATCCAAATTTAGATATAAATTTAGCGAAAATTTAAAAATTATTAGATTCATATTTAAGATAACTCGGGCCTTCGGCCCTCGTGGGAAGAGGGGAAGGGAAGGGGGGACGACTCATCTGTACTTCGTATAAATGTATCATATTTGCTATGCAATTTATGGGCGAGAAAGGTGGGAAGGGGCGAGAATGCCTATAGGGGGGTATTAAATGCCTAATGATTAATTAATTATTTATACAAATTTTCCATTATAGGCAAAATGATATAGGCAAAATGTAATATAGGCAAGGGTTAGGGTTAGATTTAGTGTTTGCATCTAGTTGCGTATCACATTAGTTTTTATTGATTATGGGTCTAACAAACATTATATTATAAAACAACACAATGTTAAGAATTTGCAGAATTGTTGGGAGAAATGTTTTGTTGAATTTGAACAATTTTTAATTAAAAAAATCAAAAATTTGGCCAATGGTCACTTTTTCTCTATTGGTCAGTACCAACAGATACTCTATAAGTCAATGATAGCCAAAAAAATGGAAAAAAAAATTTTGATGCTCACTTTGGCCAATGGTCATTTTTTTCCATTGGTCAGCAGCCAGGACACGAAAGTGGATATAAATTCATAAGAGTAAAAAAAACGAAAAAAAATTTTCAAATCACATTTTGGCCAATGGTCATTTTTTTTTGGTCAGCAGCCAGGACACGGTAAAAGTGGATATAAATTCATAATAGTCAAAAAAAAACGAAAAAAAAGTTTTCGAATCACATTTTGGCCAATGGTCATTTTATTCCATTGGTCAGCAGCCAGCGGACGGCCAAAAAGTGATAATAGCAATAATAGGAACAGGAACAATCATAATAGTCAAAAAAAAACGAAAAAAATATTTTCGATTCACATTTTGGCCAATGGTCATTTTTTCCATCGGTCAGGAGCCAGCGGACGGCCAAAAAGTCATAATAGCAATGGTAGTAACAGGAACAATCATAATAGTCAAAAAAAACGAAAAAATAAACTCGGATTCACATTTTGGCCAATGGTCATTTTTTTCAGTGGTCAGCAGCCAACGGACGGCCAAAAAGTCTTATTATTAATGATAGGAACAAGAACAATCATAAGAGTCAAAAAAACCCGGGATTCTAACCCAAAAACTAGTTAAATTGCATAGCAATTAAAAGTAAACAACTTTTATTTATGTTTATTATATAACATTGGTCAGCAGCCAGCGGACGGCCAAAAAGTCATAATAGCAATGGTAGAAACAGGAACAATCATAATAGTCAAAAAAAAAACAAAAAAAATAATTTCGATTCACATTTTGGCCAATGGTCATTTTTTTCATTGGTCAGCAGCCAGCGGACGGCCAAAAATTCTTATTATCAAAGATAGTAACAAGAACAATCATAAGAGTCAAAAAAACTCCGGGATTCTAACCCCAAAACTAGTTCAATTGCATAGCAATTGAAAAGTAAACAACTTTTATTTATGTTTATTATATAACTAGTTAAATTGCATAGCATTAAAAGTAAACAACTTTTATCTATGTTTATTATATAATAGATAATTTAACAAATCTTATATATAACACACCGAGGGAGATAGAGATGAGGGGTGGGGCACCTCTTATGCATTAATTTAAAAAATAACACAGCGAGGGAGATAGAGATGAGGGGTGGGGCACCTCTTTCTCATGCATTAATTTAAAAAATCGCTAACCTAATATACCCAATGCAAATAGATAGGGAGGGTAACGGACAACGGACAACGGACAACGGACGGACATTCAAAAAACGAGCCCATAAATTGCATAGCAATTAAAAATAATAAATTATGATACTTATAATTTTCTAATAGGATTCAAATATTTAAATTCTAACCGCGAAAGAATAAATTTAAGGTGATGAAAACAAACTAAGCGTGTAGCTATATTATTTAATTTAATTCATGATTTATTTTATACAATGTAACAAAAACTTTAGTTGAATAGTTACTGAATTAAGGTAAAGTTCCTAGTGATGCAGAAAAACCGAAATTTGAAAAATGGAGTCGAGATCGAGACGAGAATTTTGATGTCGAGACGAGACGATACGAGGTTTTTTCGGCAAGATCTCGACTTTTTATTGATCGTTAGATTTTGGTAAATTATTGTGTCTTTTGATTTGCATGATTTACATTTGAGGTATTAAGTGTAAATCAATATATAATGGAATATATTTGATATTAAAAAAATTCCGAGGTGTTGTAAATATTTTATAAATATTTTTGCAAACAATTTAAAATTTGGCAATCATTACCTAAGTATGGTTAACTTTTAGGGTATGTGAATAGTTGTATAATTTATTTATCACATATTTGTATCCATAGCATTATTAAATATTACAAAAGTTAAGGCTTAGAATGAGTTCTCATAGAATAGTAAATATTACTAAAGCAGATTTGAATTTTGCAGTTACTCAGCCTGCATGATGCGGTAATTATAAATTTGAACCTTAATAAGACATTATGTGAATACATAGTTCTGTCATATGCATTACTTTTTAGATTATAAGCTGGGTTGGCAGGTGCATTCAAATTTACTATAATTTCTATAATTGTGCCATATAAAATAAATACACGAGCCTATATTGTATTCGATGAATAACTATTTAATGGCAAAGTTAGTTAGGATTGGAAGGTAATTATTTGGAATATAATTTGATTATACTGATTTTTGTCACAAATTTAAATACGTGCACTTTAATTTAAAGTTTAAAACCTAATGTTCTTAATCCTATATAATGCTGCTTTTATTGTTGTTTTTATAACGTACTAGCTGACCCGGCAAACGTTGTTTTGCTAAAAATACAATTTTCTTTAATATAATAAAATTCGAGAAAACTTCAGCCTTGTATGTATGACGTCATTATTATATATGATGCTACAAATGAAACTGGCCGGGAAATGTCCGATATTTTTAAAACTAAAAAGAACTTTAGGATTCTGAAAAAGTTATTTTTCCCGCCGCCCTGGGCATCTCGCGCAAATTGGGGCGGTAGTTTCAGAGTTTAGCCCTTTTTTAAAACGTAATGTCCGATATTTTAAAAACTAAAAGGAATTTTAGGATTCTGAAAAAGCTATTTTCTCCTGGCAGCCCTGGGCATCTACGGCTAAATTTTCGCGCGAATTGGGCCGGTAGTTTCAGAATTTAGCCCTTACATACATGACATTTTTATTATACTTTTAAATATTTAATTCAGCCTTGTATGTATGACGTCATTATTGTGTTTGATGCTATAAATGAAACTGGCCGGGAAATGTCCGATATTTTTAAAACTAAAAGGAATTTAAGGATTCTGAAAAAACTATTTTACCCCTGGCCGCCCTGGGCACCTATGGCTAAATTTTCGCGCAAATCGGGCCGGTAGTTTCAGAGTTTAGCCCTTTTTTAAAACGTAATGTCCTATATTTTTAAAATAAAAGGAATTTTAGGATTCTGAATAAGCTATTTTACCCCTTGCCGCCCTGGGCACCTATGGCTAAATTTTCGCGCGAATCGGGCAGGTAGTTTCAGAATTTAGCCCTTACATACATAACATTTTTATTATACTTTTAAATATCTAATTCAGCCTTGTATGTATGACGTCATTATTGTATTTGATGCTATAAATGAAACTGGCCGGGAAATGTCCGATATTTTTAAAACTAAAAGGAATTTTAGGATTCTGAAAAAACTATTTTACCCCTGGCCGCCCTGGGCTAAATTTTCGCGCGAATCGGGCCGGTAGTTTCAGAGTTTAGCCCTTTTTTAAAACGTAATGTCCGATATTTTTAAAATTAAAAGGAATTTTAGGATTCTGAAAAAGCTATTTTACCCCTGGCCGCCCTGGGCACCTATGGCTAAATTTTCGCGCGAATCGGGCCGGTAGTTTCAGAGTTTAGCCCTTTTTTAAAACGTAATGTCCGATATCTTTAAAATTAAAAGGAATTTTAGGATTCTGAAAAAGCTATTTTACCCCTGGCCGCCCTGGGCACCTATGGCTAAGTTTTCGCGCGAATCGGGCCTGTAGTTTGTATTTGATGCTATAAATGAAACTGGCCGGAAAATGTCCGATATTTTTAAAACTAAAAGGAATTTTAGGATTTTGAAAAAGCTATTTTACCCCTGGCCGCTCTGGGCATCTAGCTAAATTTTCGCGCGAATCGGGCTGGTAGTTTCAGAATTTAGCCCTTATCCACATACATACACACAAACAAACACACACACATAGTTTCATTTTTATATATAAGATTAATATGTACAACTAGTTGATCACTCACACTTTGTGGTTTATAACGCTATAGTAAACATGCAATAAACTATGGGCTATAATTGATGATGGTTATATCAATGGACTTAAACGTTGGCTTAAATATGTTAAGGTCTACTTTAAAGCTTTAGCCAGGGTTGATAACAGGTCTCAATTTGCTCAATTGTGCAACTAAGTCAACTATAAGCAAACTTATAATTTTCTCAGTCTATTTAGAGTTGACAAACACAGTGAATTTGATACAATGTTATAGTTTGCTAGAACAATAAAATTTAATTTTTCTATACTTCAAATTTATTTTTAGTTTGCACTTTCCATAAAAATATTTTCTTTATCAATTAATTAATATCTTTATATTGTCAATGAGATGTCGTGTCCCGCTAAATCTTTAAAAAGTTTGTGTATTAAAGTTTTTTAAAAAATATAAAAGTTTGCCATTTGGATTTTTTAACACTTATTTAATATTTTTAATAAAACAAGAGAGATTTTTATTCCGTATATATTTTTTTTTTAAAATTCGAGACGAGACGAGAATATAGACCGAAACGAGACGAGATTATCATAATCGCTCCCGAGACGAGATTTTGTTTTCGAGACCGAGACGAGATCGCAACACTAAAAGTTCCTCAGAATTAAAAGTAAATGTTTTTAGTTGCTTTCTGTAAAAAAAAACTAGTACATGTAAATAGTTACCTAACAGCTGTGTTTATCATGTAATAAGTTGGGGTTAATTTTATAAGTTCTTTAATTTTGATTGGGAAAATCTTGCGTTTTTGAAAATTAGTATTAACGATCGCCAGGTGGTATGCTTAAAATATTTGGAGAAGCTTTCCTTTCCCTTTTCCTAAAGGCCATGTCCATAGCACCCATGATTTTGTTCATACCCAAAACGTCTTTTCCTGCATGGTGTTGAAGTTCGTCCCGATAATTAGTTTATCTTCCTGTCCTATTCTATGTAATTCTCTTTCCAACAAATCTAGGAATATGTGTTTGTCTGATTTCTCACACCCAATTTGGGGAGCATATGCACATCTAACAGTAGATAAGAAACCTCCTTGATCCGCAATACTAACGCACAATGATTGGTCTAAACAACGATTTACCTCCAATACCTTGTCCTTGAACAACGATTCGCTTAGAATTATACCGTCCCCGTTTCTACGATGAACAACTTGTATCCATCTCCTAACTCCCAAACTTTAGTTTCATTTCCCAAGTCACTTATAAGCAGGCGATGTGTACCTTTCTTCTTTTTAGCATTTGTGCAACCTCGATGCTCTTTCCCGTCAACGTTTAAGGATTCCAGCATGTTATCGCATTCCATCCACAACTAATTTTTTTAACCATCTTCGTTGTGAGTCACTAGTGTATTTCTAACATTGGGGATATGCAAAGCGCGTCGTTTGTGGAGGACGCCCTAGCTTTTTTATAACTATCATGTTGAAATTTTAAACCCTATTTTCGGCGTGACACTAACCCTCCACTTTTTGCACACAGACCTGAGGATGTATTTGTCTTAATTTAGTTCAACTCTTATCTGTTAATATTCTGTCAGTGCTTTTCTGTCAACAACCTTTTATATTTTTTTCTATTATCTTTAATATTTTTTTTTATCTTTTAAACAATCTTCTTATGTTTTAAATTATTTTTATTAAATTAAGTTGACAATTGTGGAATAAAATAGGAATAATTAAGTCAAAATTTAAAAATAATTAGAAAGTGTCCGTGGGTTTTAGGAAAGGTAACGAGGATATATGGTCATACATAACTACAAAATTAAAAACGTCATTTAACGGCATATAGTAAGCTTTGTATTAAACAGCCACATATTATCTCGTTTATACTCCCTATTACTGTTTTAATTGAAATGTAATATATAACGCTGTGACAAACATATAGCGACACTATAATACTTTATCTTGTCTTTTGTGTTTTATATCAAAATAGTAGCCCAGTTTCTCAAGCTCAGAGAGAAGTTATGATGCTTTCTACTTTATGGTTGTGGATCTATCAAAAGAGTAGCCCAGTTTCTCAGGCTCAGAGAGAAGTTATGATGCTTTCTACTTTATGGTTGTGGATCTATCAAGAGGCTTTTTTCTGACATTTTCATTTGAATTTTTTTTAGTAAGGATGTGACCCGACATTATGGAAATTTGTTAAAATTTAGCCAATTTGACCTCATACCTTTGTGTTATGGACGTTAAAAGGGCATAAACAGCTGGGGCGCGTTTTACAAATTTTAGTGTGTTTGGGTGTTAAATTATTTCTACATTAATAAATTACCAGAAACTTAACACTTTTGCGTTTAAATTTTTGTGTTCAGTTAAAAGTCGAAAGTAGCTAAATTGTCCCCTTAAAAATTACCAACATAACAGTGTGCATTTTTTAAAGATTTTAAATTCCAATCGTTACAGGTGTAGCGGACTATGAGAGTAAATCAAAAATTTGCAAATAAATAAAAAATATTCTGAAAAAAGGTAAAATTAGTTTTAAAGAAGATTTCAAAATTATATAGTAACATGCAAACGTATTAAAAATACTTCGCCGCAATTAATAAAATATATAAGAAAAATATATATTTATACACTAGGACTGAGCAATTTAGACGAGCAACTGATATATAGAGATCAAAATAATTAGTCCTAGACCGTGCATGATAGAGTATGAATAAATGATCAAATATTCCCTACAACCACTGGACTATTTGGTCCCACAGTCGTGGCGTGGCGTTTGTTTTAATGAGTTTCTTCCATCTATTCCGAGTGAGTGCCACTTGACTAATCTCTTTTGTTTTATAACTTTATCGACTTGCCCTTTCCACGTGACACGAGATCGTCCTCTTCCCCGGTACCTCCATTAGTACTTTTTGACTTACGTCATTCGTCTCCCTTCTTAGTGTAAGCCCATACCACCTTAGTCGATATTCGTTAATCATGTTCGCCATAGGTTGAATACCCATTTTTGTGGTGAGAAAGTCATTCGTCATATGGTCGACCTTAGTAAACCCCATGCTTCACTATATCATTCTCATCTTTGTGGCCTTTAATAGCTTTTCTTCCGTGGTGTTAAATGCCCATGTATCACTTCCTTAGAGTAACATCGGTCTTACGATGGATTTGTAAGCTTTGCTCTTACCATATTGGCATTTTCTAATCGCAGATTACTCTGGATATATTCCGCCATTTAAACAATCCTTTTTGTATCCGGACATTGACTTCTGTTGCGCAATTTCCCTCTTGATGTAGCATCGAGGCTATGTATGTAAACCTGTACTTTTAAGTACATTAGATAGTCATCCAGCGATGGGCTGCCTGTAACGTTCAATTACATGTATACCGTTTTTCGGTCTTTGACCTTTAAACCATATCCAGCTAAGCGCTTTGACCATTTTTCAGATGCTTCGAATACTTTCTCCCTTGTTTCTTCGCATAGTCCTATATCATCGGCTCCTATATCATCGGCATATAGCTTATACCATGGCGATAGCTTTTAAATGTCTCTCGTTATCGTGTCCATAATTATATTAAATAAAAAGTGACTTAAAGTAGATCCTTGATGTAATCCAAACCCGAAAAGGTTTAGAGTCTCCAACTATCATCCTGACGCACGAGTTTAAGGCTTCATAAATATTTTTCATAAGCTGAATATATGCGTCAGGGATATTTTGTTTTCTCAGGCACCACCATATTAAATCGCGAGGGGCGTGTCATAAACTTTCTCCAAGGATAAAGACCATATGTAGGTATCTTCTCTTTTCACAGTATTTTTCCATCTTTTCTGGTGCGAAGATTAGGTCGATTGGAGATTCACCGGCCTCAAATCAATTGGTTAGCCGATATTTCCACCTTGTTTTTCAGCCTTATTACTAAAATCCTTTCCGTAAGCTTCAAGGAGTGGCAAATTAGCTTGTTACCACTGTAATTGCCTGCCTGAGGGTTCTAAAGGTAATTGTGATTGCTTTCCATTGTTTAGGAATTCGCTCTTCTACTAATATCTTGTTAAAGAGGTTTGTCATGGTCGTTACTCCATCTTCACAACGTCCGAACAATGCTTCATCAGGTATTCTATCTGGGCCATTAGATTTTGCATTTTGTTCATTTGTGTCCTAACTTCATCTTCCTCAAAGAGTTCGATCATACTTATGTTTGGCTCAATATCGGTAAGGAAATCTTTGTCATTTGCAATATTTATAAATTCTTAAAATATCCTTTCCAACTTTCCAATGGTCCAGTTTGTTTGCCATCTTGGTATACGCTGCATTTTTTTTATATTGCAACGGCCTTTTGTCTCTTTGCCTCCGATAATCCTCCGACTTTTTTGATTTATGCTATTGTCTGTATAGATATTTCTTTCTTTCTATAAAATCCCTTACCGATTAATCCCACCACCATAGTTTCCTTTTCATAGCTTAGCCTCTTTTAGTTTGTCCTAGAACTCGAATTGCTGTTTCCTTTATGTCCTTAGTTAGCGTCTCCCAATCGTCGTCTACGTGTCCCTTTGCAACTTCCTTGCACCCAAAAGTGAGAAGGCATTTTGATGGTACTTTTCGTTCCCCGACAAATTCTTTAACCTTTCGTATCGAATTCGAGGTTCATAGACTTTTCTTCTTTCAAGAAATACATTTATGTCAAGATTTATAACAAGGGGACGATGTTGCCTGGCGATTTCTTCTTCCGGTATTATTTTGCAATACTTGATACCCCATGATTCCTTTCGCCGTATAAGCAGATAAATTTGACTAAAATGCTTCCCACTTCTATAAGTCACAATATGATCTTGGCGTTTCCAAAAATAAGTGTTAAAGATCGAAAGTTTTTTCCCTTCTTTGTTCTTCAGACCATGTTAATAGCCTCAATGATTGCGTTCAAGCGATCTTTCTCTACGTGAGCGTTGGAATCCGCCTTAATAATTACCTTTTCTTTCTGTCTTATTCCTCGTATTTCATTCCAATGAATTGAGGAATATGTCTTTCTCTGATTTCTTACGCCCAATTTGAGGAGTATACGTGCATATAACGGTTAGGAGGCCCCCTTAATCTGCAATCCTCACCCACATTTTTTTAAAATACTTAGCATAGAATTACTTATATCCTATGAGTATAAAAGGAGTTTAATTTTTACTATTATTTGTTTAGGACAACTTAATATATAACTTTTTTTCATTCTTTTAGATGTCAAAATATAATTTTGATGAAATAATTAAGTATATAAAGAAGATAGTGATTCTCACCACATGATAAGAATCAGAGGGTCTATCTGAATAAAAGAGCAGCTCTTTTTATTATTAAAAATGAGCATATAAAAGTGAAAAACATTGAAGGTGTTAAGACAGGTGTCATATTATTAAAAAACACTGATTGCATACATGCCCAAAGCTAAGAAGGCCATCGTTCAATCGTACTAAAGAAAAGATAGCAGATAAGTAAGCTTTATACATTTAAAAATTCAAACAATTTTGTAGATAATTGCTTTTATATTGTATATAATGTTTGGCTGCGTTATTATATAATATGAATAGGTAACATGAAAAAGGATGTTAGTGAATATGTTGGTTCTTGTCATGCATGTCACAGGCGTGTAGCCAGAATTTTCTCAAGGGGGGGGGAAGCTGCCAAATATATTTAATCAATTTTATTTATAATTAAAAATAAAAAATAGACGCACAAAAGGTCGGGCCCACTCGGCCAAGGGGCAGGCAGGCATCCGTCGTAAATTAAGATTTTCAAGTAGGCCTGGGCGGGTACCATAACGATATTTTTTATGTAGATTACTATTTTTTTGTCACCTTCTGATTTGTAAAAATTTTAGGATTAAATCAAAAGTTTTCAAAAATAATATAATACTAATGACTGAAATTTAAATGGTCATTTGTTTTTTCATTTGCCCAGCGATTGTCATTTAGAGGTTTCATCTGAAGTAAGAGAATTACCTATGATAGGCTAACGTTGCCAATTAATTCCATCAATGTCTTGACATCCTATTTTTTGAATAAGCTTCTAATCTCTTGTGTACGGAAAATTAAGATCATTGATGCATGTGGTGTTATGATGACAAAAAATGTGGTTAAAGCTTTTTGCCAAAAATTTAACTTAAAAATAAATATAAGTCTTGTATGGTATCTATAAGTGAACTTTTAACTAAATATTTTTAACTCATTAAATTTTTTATTTATATCAATTTTTTGCAATTTTTGCTAAGGGTAGGGGGGATCCCTTGCTGATCCACATCAATGTTTATAACTACAGGTGAGACGTTTTCAATATCTTTGAACAAATACAGGGAGGGTATCATTTAGAGATTTCAGTGGCTTAAAAATAATATATATAAATAGGATAGGATAACCAAAAATAATATTTATTTGGATAGTCAATGCTCAATTAGGTTTGGATATGCAAATGTTTTGTATGTATATACTCAAGTAACAACTTAAAAAATAAACCATATTAATAACATAATCACTGAGTTACCCACTTCCTGGGACGGTCTGGTGTTTTCACGGGTAATAAATGTTCAGCCAAGTTTTTTTATAGCAGTTTTCACAATCATATTTGGAAATTATACAATGTATTTTGTCAAAATTAAATTAAAAAAAATTAAATATATATATTATGTGTTCATGATTTTATAAGTGGGTAAAAGTCTTTTATGTAACTAAACTATATTATTTTAACCCATTAAATTTTGTTATTAATCGAAAATAATATCAAATTTTGACCAGGGGGGGGCAGAGTCCTTGGCTACGCGCCTGATGTCAGACACATATGTTAGAATTGATAAGGCCACACCAGTTTACCTTAATGTGGCCGTGATTCCAGCCCCTTGGAAACAGGTTGGGATAGACCGCACTTTGCCTAAAACAGAACAAGGCAACATTTGCATGTTGGTAGTCGGTTGAGGCCAGGCCCATGAAGTCTCATTCGGCCAAGGAGATTTCATACAATTTGTGGGAAAACTTTTGTTAGTGTGGCGCCCCAAAGGAAACAACTTAATTTTTATATAGTTTTAGATTGCAATAAGTGACCAAGACTATGAGTTTGTCAACTCACTGACAGAGGGCCTACTGAAGTCAATAATAGGATTACCTCCGCTTATCACCCATAGGCTAATGGTCTGGTAAAAGGGCCACCCGAACCATTGTTAACTCCCTGGTCAAAGTGTTGGAGAACGAGACCAACTAATGAGATATGGTTTTGGTGTACTGCATGCTTACTTATCAGGAACAACGGTACTGTAAATATAAGTAAGCTGTTAAGTAACTAGTTCCTGGAACTCCTTTTCTTCAGTAAAGAAACTGTAACCAGTTACTTTTACTTCAGGGAAACTATAACTGTAGTTAGTAACATTATTTCTGTAACTGTTTAACTAAAGTTGCAGTTCTTCTTCTTATATGGTCTCACATTCGTGGGGTTTGTTTTGATAAGTTTCTTCCATCTTGACCGGGTGAGTGCCATGTCTTGAATAATCTCTCTAGTTTTCATAACTTTATCGACTTGCCCTTTCCACGTGACACGGGGTCGTCCTCTTCCTCTCTTCCCCGGTACCTCCATGTCCAGTAATTCATCCGTGTCTCTTCTTAGTATATGCTCATACCACCTTAGCCGATTTTCGTTAATCATGTCTGCCATAGGTTGAATACCCATTTTTGTCATGAAAAAGTCATTCGTCATATGGTTGAGCTTTGTATACCTGTGGCTTGTAATAGCTTTCCTTCCGTGGTGTTTAATGCCCATGTTTAACATTCATAGAGTAACACGGGTCTTACGATGGATTTGTAAGCTTTGCTCTTCAACCATATTGGCATTTTCTTGTCGCACGTTACACCGGATATACTTAGCCATTCTTTTTGGATCCGGGCATTGGCTTCTGTTGCGCAACCTCCCTCATGATGTAGCATCGAGCCGAGGTATTTAAACCTGTCTACTTTTGGGTACTTTAGATGGTTATCCAGCGATGGGGTGCTTGTACCGTTCATTTCCATGTATACCGTTTTCAATCGTTGACCTTTAAACCATAGCCAGGTAAGTGTTTGACCACTTTTCGGCATCTTCGAAAACTTACTCCCTTGTTTCCTCGCATAGTACTATATTATTGGCATATAGCATACACCAGGCGAAGGGTTTTGAATGTCCCTCGTTATCGCGTCTATAATTATAATAAATAAAAAGAAACTTAAAGCAGATCCTTGATGTAATCCAATTTTAACCCGAAAAGATTTAGAGTCTCCAACTGTCGTCCTAACGCAAAAGTTTGAGGCCTCCTAAATATTTTTCATAAGCCGTATATATGCGTCAGGGATATTTTGTTTTCTCAGGCACCACCATATTAAATCGCGGGGGGGACCGTGTCATAAACTTTCTCCAACTCGATAAAGACCATTTATAGGTCTTTCCTCGTTTCACCATACTTATCCATCATTTGTCTTAGTGCGAAGTTTGGGTCGATTGTGGATTTGCCGGCCACAAATCTGAATTGATTAGCCGATAGTTCCACCTCGTTTTTCAGCCTTGTTACTAAGATCCTTTCCATACGCTTAAAGGAGTGGCAAGTTAGCTTGATACCTCTGTAATTGCCACAGTCTTGAGGGTCTCCTTTGCCTTTAAATAAAAGTATAATCGTGCTTGCTCTCCATTGATTAGAAATTCGCTCTACCAATATCTTGTTAAGGTGGTTCGTCATGTTGGTGACTCCTTCTTCACGACATCCGAGGAATGCTTCCATAGGTATTCCATATAGGCCATTTGCTTTTCCTTTTTGCATCTTGTTTATCTGTGTCCTAACTTCATCCTCCTGAAAGAATTCGACCATACCCATATTTGGCTCAATTTTGGGAAGGAATTCTTGTCATTTGCAATATTCATAGTTTCTTAAAATATCCTTTCCACCTTTCCATCACCTCTTTCGGCTTGAATAAGGTTTGACCCTTCTCATTTTGACTATTTTAAGAACTCCGACATCGCGACTTTTCTTGCACCCTTATCTTGGCCAATTTGTACATAAGCCTATCGCCCCCTTTATGATCCAATTTATTTGCCATCTCGGTGTAGGCGGCATTCTTCGCTTTTGTAACGGCCTTTTTCGCGGCCCTCTTTGCGTCGCTATATTTTTGATAACCTCCGACTTTTTTGATTTATGCCACCATCTATACAGATTTTTCTTTCTTTCGATGAAATCCCTAGCCGATTGATCCCACCACCATAGTTCTCTATTCATATCTTTGGCTCCTTTGGTCTATCCTAGAACACGAATTGCTGTTTCCTTTATGTCCTTAGATAGCGTCTCCCAGTCGTCGTCTATGCCTTTTGCAACTTCCTTGTACCCAAGAGTGAGGAGGCTTTTTGATGGTATTCTGTATCGAGTACGAGGTTCATATACCTTTTTTCTTTCGGGAAATACTCTTCTGTCAAGTTTCATAACAAGGGGACGATGTTGCATGGCGATTTCTCCCGGTATTACTTCGCAATCCTTGATACTCCATAAGTCCTTTCGCCGTATAAGCAAATAATCAATTTGACTGAAATGCTTCCCACTACTATAGGTCACAATATTCTCGCGTTTTTGAAAATAGGTGTTAACGATCGCCATGTCATTTGCCTGGGATACATGGAGAAGTTTTACCTTTTCTTTGTTCTTCAGACCATGCCCATAGCCTCCATGATTGCGTTCATACCCGAGGCGATCATTCCCTACGTGAGCGTTCTGCCCCAATAATTAGTCTTTCTTCCTGTCCTATTCCTTGTATTTCCTTTTCCAATGAATCGAAGAATATTCTCTGATTTCGAACACCCAATTTGGGGAGCATACGCAGACATAACGGTTAGGAGGCCCCCTTAATCTGAAATTTTTACCCACATTAGCCTGTCGGAACAACGCTTGACTTCCACCACTTTGTCCTTGAACGATTCGCTTAGATAGAACGATACCGACCCCGTTTCTACAATTTGGTGACCCACTGTAGAAAAGATTGTATCCTTCTCCTAATTCCCGAGCTTTCGTTCCGATCCACCTCGTCTCTTGTATTCAGGCGATGTGTACCTTTCTTCTTTTTAGCATTAGTGCGACCTCGATGCTCTTCCCCGTCAATGTTCCCCCAGCACGTTATTCGCATTCTTTCAACAACTAATTTCCTTAACCGCCTTCGTTGTAAGCTGGGCAGTAACCCTAGTGTATTTTTCACATTGCACGGGCGGGGTATGCAGTGCGCGTCGTTTGTGGAGGACGCCCTAGCCTTTTCTTGTAAAATCTTGTTTGAAACTATCATAATTTTGGAGTTGGTTTTTATAGCCGGTTCGACCTAACACCCTACACTTTTTGCACACGGACTTGGGACCGTCGTAGGTAGTGTTATTATCCCTAATTTTTCATTATCCTTTATTATAAAATCCAATTTTAAAACAAGTTGGCCGTATATCCATCTTGAAAAAAATAAGGGAATTAAAGAAGACACTTTAAATTAAATTAATTCATTGATCCCTAACCAGGAGAAAAGAAGAGCCTAAATACGTAGGATTTTTTTAATCTTTCAAAGTCGGAAAATATTCAAAAGTGCATTCCCATTTTTATAAATTCGAATAATAATGATTAGTTGATATATAATAATTTTCCAAATTGAAGAAACTTTTCATTAAATTCAATGTACCCTTACCATCTAGCGTCCCCGTCGAGCGTCTTTTAAGTTTTGGTAAATTAATTTTTAGTGAAAAGCGGACCAGCTTATTAGATGACAGTATAGAAAATACGTTTTATTGAAATCGAATGGGACCGGATCAAAATCGCAGAAAAAAAAACAGCCAAATTGGTCAGAACTCATCAAGATTGGTATGGACTTAACATCTGTTTATTGATATGATGAATTAGAATTTAAGTTTTAACCTATAATTATGCGTATCGGTGCATTCGTTAACTGACCAAATATCTATGAATGTCTATGAATATTTAACGAAAATGCTCCTTGAGAGGGGTTTACAGAGACGAAAACGTTAGGGTTAGTGTTTTAGGTTAGGGTTTGGGTTAGGATTAGATGCACACATTTTAATCGACAAATGCATTTTCGTAGACATTTATTTGTTATTTGCTTTTTGGTCAATTGCAACTGAATCATAATTATGTAGTACTTTGCTTTTATTCATTATTTATATTATATTAATGAATTTATTAAGAGAAATACTTTACAGGTGTGACTAGATTGATGTTGAAGACTAATACTTCCATGGATATGATATTTACAAATTTGGAAATAAATTTGAACTTTGGCCTGATCATTTGATATTAAACTTAATAAAATGTTTTGCCTTAACATCTGTTTATTGATATGATGAATTAGAATTTAAGTTTTAACCTATAATTATGCAGTACTTTACTTTTATTCATTATTTATATTATATTAATGAATTTATTAAGAGAAATACTTTACAGGTGTTGAATACTAATACTTCCGTGGATATGATATTTACAAATTTGGAAATAAATTTGAGCTTTGGCCTGATCATTTGATATTAATTTAGGGTTACTGTTTTAGGTCGGGGTTTTAGGAGGGTTAGTATAATGTTCTTTTAGATTATTGATACAATTTCATTCTTAGATTTTGGGTTTATTGTTTTTCGTTTATTTTATAGATATTTGAATTAGTTTCTTTCTGTGTCTTTTTGAGATAATCATAAATTGATAAATATTGGGATGGGAAGCCTTTACAAGTTTCTTATTGTGGAATCCTTCTATGTGATTATTAGTTCTTGGGAGATTTGTCTCTTTATATCTTCCCCATAAAACATTTGTTGCAAAAAATATTGAGTTGCATGTCAAGATTTGGTAGGTCATGATTTATAAGAGGTTCCAAGAATTCATTTGTAATGCTTGAACTACCTGTAGGATGTATATAATAACTACTAACTTGCAAGCTTACTTGTGGATGGCATTGTTGTACTACACGTATGATCCTTAGTTATTGCAAAATTTTTATGCTTAAGGATTCCTTTCCCGCCAAATTTAGTTTTTCTACATCTTCAATATGTCTGATGATTTTTACCCATATTAGCTTTGATGTAAGAATATTGACCAAGGGTCAGTACCTGCCCGACCAATGTTACACGATCCAAATTCTTGTACTGTATAAGCGATTTCATATTCCATTTTCTTATTCGATCCAAAAAATAACGAAGCGCCGATTGTAAGAAATAAACAATTTCTTACTCACGTTTTCATATTGTGATTTCGGTCTCGCAAGGGCAGGTTTTGTAGGGTTAGGTCATTTCTTTAGAAAATGGAATATGAGATCGCTTATACAGTACAAGAATTTGGATCGTGTAACATTAGCCCTGCCTGCCCACTTCTTAAAGATTTTTTAAATTCTAAGCAAATATGCATTAAAATCTATATTTTGTATACTTATTCTCTTCTTGCTCAAAAATGAGACAAATTCTTTGAAGACATGAAAATAACAATTTAATATATGCTGTTTTAGAAGATTTTTACCCTGATATTCAATATTTTTCAAGGATAGATTATCGGGATTTTTCGAGGGTGTTAAAAAAATATTATAATTATAATAATATTTAGTTTTCATAGAAAACATCTTCAGATAAGTAAAATAAAGTTAAACAAAATAGAATATCAACTAAATGGTATGTTCTTTTGGTAGTGATAAATTTTTGTGTAACCAAGGGTAGAGGGGTACTCTTCCCATATCTTCATTAAGAGTGGGGTTAAGTCTTCTAATAAAGAAGGACTCTAACGTCTTCCTTTCAAAATATGATTTTGTAAAAAGTAGAATTGATTGTTTAAGTTTTACGTGTGATTTTCCTTTAAAATGTGGTTAGATACTCCTGTTGGTACCACGTTAGGGCGATATAAGGCCAAGTGTTCTTTGAGCCTAACTTTTAAGTTTCTTTTTGTTTCCCCAATATAAAATTGATTGCAATCACTACAAGTAATTTTATAAACAACGTTATTTTTCTGTGAATCGGAATCAGAGTTATTTTGTAAGATGGTTAAGAGTGATTCATTAGGTTTTTGCGTGATGATATGTTTTTAATATCATTACTTTTTAATATTTTTTAATGCTTTTTAAAAATTTTAATGGTAACGATGGGTGATGCGGGAAATGTACGAAAATTTTTTTATCATTATTATTTTTTTGATTATATCTAACAAAAATTTTTTAATTATTTTTCTAAAAAATATCTCAACCTCTAAATTAAACGACGAAAATGCTGATACAAGCCAATCAAGGTCAATGTTAATGTCAAGATCAATCGATATCAAAAAGCATGAATATGGAGATTACGAAAGGTTAGAAATCCGCAAGGTTAAAATTTTTTTTGGGAAAAGGGGAAGGTGTGGCATTAAGCCAAATTTTAGTAATTCCTTTTATAAAAATGGAAAAAAGCACGAAACGTGGGAATGTGCAAATATTATTTCGAACTTCGTAAAAATGGAAATAAGCTCGAAACGTGGGAACGATTCTAAAAGCGCGCGTTATATTTATTTAAGAAAATGGTAATGTTTTACGGTATCTAGAATATTTATTTGTTACAGCTTTATATATTTTAGAAAAAACGGGCGTAGTTGAGTAAAAAATTGAGACACAAATGACAAAGCTATCGTGGAAAAAAGTTTAAGGCAAAAAGTAGCACCATAACGATAAATAAATACAAAAAACGGAGTATAAATAATCCGCTAGATGGAGGTATAGACTACCAAAAAAACAGGGTAACGGCTGTCGCAGGTTGATAAAAAGTATCTATAAACCATCTACAATGCTAAGGCAATAATCTGGCCAAATTTGGTGGCAATCGGTTGAGAACTCTAAAAGTTATTAGCGTTCAAAAAAGGGACTTAGATTTTTATATATATAAATTACCGTTCTATCTTTTAAAAGGCGACCTAGCAACTGTATAAAATTTCTAGTGGGTGGCGTAGGTGGGATACATAAAACCATATATGCCAAATAAACTTTTTAAAATCTTATTTAATGTTTAAATATTTTTATTAACGTTATTTGGCTTCTTTGATATTCCACCATTAAAAAGCAGTGATATTTTATAAAGGAAACTAAATTTTTAAATGTCTATATGTATAAAATCTTAAATTAATTCACTTTTATATTACTCACCGGTATAAATGGGGATTCAAGTATGGGCTGCCCCACCCCAAATCCAATTCCTATCTAAATCATTACTGCCCTCCTCTAATTTAAATCCTCGCTACGCTAGGGGATAATGTGACTTAAAATGCGCGTTGAGATATGAATGAATGATTTAACTAAGATGGAAATATATTTAACTTTTTTTTTAACTTAATAAACATCGATTAATTATACTTTAGAATATTATAAAAATAAACCTTTGTTTATACTAGTGTTGTAAAAAAACCAAAGGGTTTTTACCAGATTATGGCTAAGGTTTGATCTTGGTCTATTTTTTTAGTATCTTGTTCTGTTTTCTTAGACGACGTTTAGGTTTAGCCGATATTTGAAAAACCGACCAAAAGGCTGTTAGTGTATTTTGTTAAGCTAAGACTTGGTCATAATTTTGTTGATAAACCAAAGGTTTCATTTTTTTAGAAGTGAGGGAAAAATGTATAATTTAATGAGTCTTTAAAATTCAGCAATGTAGTTACAGTGCTTTATAATTGTACTTATTATATAATGGTTGAGGGTAATTTTTAAACATGATACCTAGCTGTAAAATATAATTTTAGAAATAAATCATTTGTCAACTATTTGATGACATTATCATATTGTCGTTTATGAAAAACAAATGTTTTAACTAAAAATGGTGGGTTATGGTGTAATAAAATTGTGGCAAATATAAAATTTATATTTGTCACCTTAACTAGGTGACATTTGTCAAAATTGTCATTTTTAGAGCTAGAAAAATTGGTTCAACTAAAATTGGTGGGTTAAGGTGTCATAAAATCGTTGCAAATATAAAATTTAAACTTGTCAGCTTAACTTGGTGACAATTGTCATTTTTAGAGCTAGAAAAATTGGTTTAACTAAAATTGGTGGGTTAGGGTGTCATAAAATTGTTGCAAATATAAAAATGTCACCTTAACTTGTGACAATTGTCATAATTGTCATTTTTAGAGCTAGATAAATTGGTTTTACGAAAATTGGTGCGTTAGCGTGTCATAAAATTACTACAAACTTAAAATTTAAATTTTTCAACTTATCCTTGGTGACAATCTTTAAATAAGCGTTTATTTGTTTAAGTCGTAAGAATATACCTGTTAAGATATCGGGATTGGAATTTATTAGAAATTTATCGAAACAGATGGGATAGTATATGCGAGAAATAATTAAACACTAAGACGCGACGCAATAACGCAAATACACTTCGAACGAGAAAATAATAAAACAAATATACTCCACAGGCAATATTGATATCCTCTACAATACCTAAATATTAATATCAAATTAAATAGCGGCCAAAGTTATCTCCATCCTTCCTATCCATCCACCCACTATCTTCTAATATCAACATTTCCCGAAGTTCTTTTTCCTTCTTCAGTTAGGAGTACTCATTGTAGTCCATACATCACGCACTAGGGCTTTACATTTTCCTTAAATTCTCTTTGTCTACCGGCTTTCATCTTAATAACTCTTAGCTAGCTCGCATTGTTATTAATAAGAAAAACATATGGAAAGTGGGTACCTGGGCTACTGAAGTTGACATCATGTTAGGGGCTACTACATTTGAAATAAATATATTTGTCTGTACCTCAGAATTTGCCATATGGGCCCACTATGCACCCAAATTGAAAAACAAATCATATAATCATCATATATATATATCATTGTAACGATCATTTTGAATATATATTAGATTGTATTGTAAATAATAAATTAATTTCCACTTAATGATACATATAAAATTAAACATAAAATAGAGAAATATTAAATAAATTTAGACAGAAATTTATAGATAAAACAGAGAATTATGAAAAAATTTATACAGAAACTTGAGAAATATCAAATAGGCAAAAATTTGAGAAATATTAAAAAATTTAAACAGAAAACCAAAATCATGTAAATGTAATTAAAATGCAAAGTGTATCTGTCAATAGAACGTGATCGACGTGTCAAAGCGTATTTCCATCACAGTGCACAAACTCAACCTTACATCGGAATAAGATAAAAGCAATGGCGTAGCTAGCCTTTTTGCCTTGGGTGGGGGGGGGGCTGAGTTGGTCAAGCCATGGGGGGACAAAAAATTTTTAACTATAAAAACCCTTAAAAATTAAAAACAAATTATGTTTTGGCCCCCCCCCCCCCAATCCAAAACCGGATACGACCATGAGTCAAACGCAAATGAAAATTTTTTCCTTCATAAACGTTGGACAAACTTAAAATCCGCTACTACTTTGTGTATTTTGTTCTAATAACATCACATTGGTATGTCTTAGACCCGCATGTTTCTAGGGCATAAAATAAATAATTTTTTTTATAAATAAAACAAAGTAATGTAGTTGAAACAATACAAAAAATTTTACTTGGATAAGTTTTTGTATAAATAATCGTAAGGATACAAAGTGGAACGGGGATATTGACAAGAAATCGTTGACATTTTAAAAAATTACAAATAGTAAAAAAAACTACAACAAAGTTTTTATAATAATATTTTATTGCCACAACCCCAAAAAAACTTGGCGATATATATAACAAATTTTAATTTTACATATGCAATATTGGCAGCATTTATATCAGGAAAACAATGAGAACATTTAAAAGCCTTTTTTAAGGCTAGATCCTCAAAAGTCATAATTATAACATAAAATATAAAAAAAATTAATTATGAAATTAAAATTCGTTCGAGAACGAGTATTTAAAAGTTATTGCCCCTGCCCTGGTGATATTATAGATATATATGCACAACCCCCCCCCCCCCCCTTACACCACCTAAAATTTAAAATGAACTAATAAATTTAACGGCTAAATGAATTTTAAAAATATTCTGTCAAATTAAATGAATCAATTTTACTTAATAATTTTAGATGCAATTATTTTAGGCCATTTTACAGCTGTTTCTATTTAAAAAAATTAAATTTATAGCATTCTGGGAAGATTAATCACTTGCTATTTGGATTGTAATTGATAGGGGGAATATGGGAAGGGGGGTAGGGTGATAATTTATAGCAAAAATATTTGCATCATAGATATATTTAGTGATGCGGAAAAACCGAGAAAAATCTCGGTCTCGTCTCGTCTCGTCTCGAAAAACCGAGACGAGACGAGACGAGAATTTGAAAAATGGAGTCGAGATCGAGACGAGAATTTTGATGTCGAGACGAGACGATACGAGATTTTTTCGGCGAGATCTCGACTTTTTATTTATCGTTAGATATTAGTAAATTATTGTGTCTTTTGATTTACATGATTTACATTTAAGGTATTAAGTGTAAATCAATATATAATGAAATATATTTGATATTAAAAAAATTCCAAAGTGTTGTAAACATTATATATTTTTGCAAACAATTTAAAATTTGGCAATGGTTACCTAAGTATGGTTGACTTTTAGGGTATGTGAATAATTGTATAATATATTTATCACATACTTATATCCATAGCATTATTAAATATTACAAAAGTTTAGGCCTAGAATGAGTTCTGATAGAATGGTATATATTACTAAAGCATATTTGAATTTCGCAGTTACTCATTTAGCACGATGCGGTAATAATAAATTTGAACCTTAATAAGACATTATGTAAATACATAGTTTTGTCACATGCGTTACTTTTCACAATACAAGCTGGGTTGGCAGGTGCATTCAAATTTACTATAATTTATATAATTGGGCAATATAAAATAAATACACGAACCTATATTGTATTCGATAAATAACTATTACATGGCAAAGTTAGTTAGGATTGCAAGGTAATTTGGAATATAAATTTGATTATAATGATTTTTGTTTAAAATTTAAATGCGTGCACTTTAATTTAAAGTTTAAAACCTTTTCTTAATCCTATATAATGCTGCTTTTATTGTTGTTTTTATAACGTATTAAAATGTAAAACTAGTTGATCACTCGCACTTTGTGGTTCATAACGCTATAGTGAACATGCAATAAACACTATGGGCTATAATTAATGATGGTAATATCAATGGACTTAAACGTTGCCTTAAATATGTTAAGGTCTACTTTGAAGCTTTAGTCAGGTTTAATAACGTGTCTCATTTTGCTCAATTGTGCAACTAAGTTAACTATAAGCTAACTTATAATTTTCTCAGTCTATTTAGAGTTGACAAACACAGTAAATGTGATACAAATGTAATAGTTTGCTAGAACAATAAAATTTAATTTTCTATACTTCTAATTTATTTTTAGTTTGCGCTTTCCATAATATTTTCTTTATGAATTAATTAATATCTATATATTGTCAATGAGATGTCGTGTCCCGCTAATTCTTTAAAAAGTTTGTGTATTAAAGTTTTTTGAAAAACATAAAAGTTTGCCATTTGGATTTTTGAACATTTTAATAAAACAAGAGAGATTTTTATCCCGTAATATTTTTTTTTTAAAAAGTCGAGACGAGCCGAGAATTCTCGTCGAGACGAGACGAGATCGAGATTTTTCTAGACCGAGACGAGATCGAGATTTTCATAATCGCTCCCGAGACGAGACGAGAATTTGTTTTCGAGACCGAGACGAGACGAGATCGCAACACTAGATATATTAAAATAATATGAATACTAAATGAGCAAAAAAACATTTTTAGAGATTCATTTTGGCGCCAAATTATAAAATAACCCTTTTAACAATGACCCTTTCAAGATGGCTGGCCCACTCCTTTTATTTAATTTGATTAATAGATAGTACAAAATATTTATCTTAAATTTGTCAGGATAACTTGTAATATATTCGACGTGTAACGGATTGACAATATTCTATTCTTTGTAACACAGCTGTTTTCTATATATAATTACGATAATCGCACTTTGTATCATCTGAATTCTGTCCGAGTCAATAAATACGAAATATCTCTGCTTCATATATAGTAGTTACGAATAACTGGTGTTGTATATTGTACGGTCATCCAACAACTGGTGTCAGAAGAGAATAAGAAGAACCCTTAGCAACGAGAAGTCTAAGAAGAAAAACTCATACCATATTTCGAAACAAGAAAATACGTTAATCCTTCTAGATGAACTACGTAAGTATCATTCAAATAATTGAAATTTATGAATAACATAGTTTTTTTGATTTTTTTAATTTTAATACTGTATTTTCTTTTTTTATTTAAAATATTAAGAATACTGTTTATAAAATTCCTACTGTCATCATTATAATTTATATTTTACTTTAATTGTGCTAAAATGTTTGGTAGTAAACCACCACAATTTAGTGTAACCATAATATTTAATTGTCTGCGTGAGAATATGATGATAATAGTTTTAATTGTAATAATTATGATTTTAATGTGGTTAATTAAGAAAAATAATGAAATAGTATGCGCGATTGATTATAAAAAAGGGCCTAAGTGTTTCTTTTGTAATAAGGTGGGACACACTAGAAGGAATTGCCCTGAAGAGGGGCGTGGGGGATGGCAAGGAAGACCCCGAAGTGGTTATAGTAACAAATTTAGGGTTGAAAAACAAGTAGATAAAATAGAACCTGACCCGTCCTGTAGTTGTAGGTGCCAGAGAGGGGAAAATAATTAGCAACCAGGGAGGGCTGCTATAACTATAAATAATTATCATAAAAAATTAAGTCCAGTCCCTCCCAAAAAATTATCCAAAAATCCCCTCCCAAAATAATTATCCCAAGATCCATTCCCAAAATAATTATTCAAAAATCCCCTCCCAAGTTAAATATTTTAAAACCCTCTTACAAAATAAGTAACCCACAGTACCCTCCCTTAATAAACAGAATAATACACCCTCCCCTATTACAAATCCCCACCCCCACTGACCTACTAAATAAACCAAAACCCCTTACCCTAATACACAACTCCACTCCCTTTAAAGAAATTCCTTTAAGTATATGTTTAACATTACCTAAGCTAGGAGGTAAAATAAACAACTGTCATTTAAACCTTACTACTAAAAATAGTAATATAACTTTACCATCCCTAATAAAACCAGTTCCCTTCAATAAACCAACAATTCCTCCCTTAATGTCCCTTTCGATAAGCAAATGCCCTACTTTCTTAACTTTCACTAAACATGAGTTAAAAATAACATCGTTATTTTCTACTACTCTTTCAAAGAATTATTCAAAACAACAGATGCCATATCCCTATCCCGCTTTTAAAGGTAAAGTAAAAATACCTTCTTTATTATCCCCTTCCCTTTTAATAAAATATTCAAAGCAACATATGTCACATGCATATCCCTACTTTAGACCCTTCTCCTCTTCGATAAAATCTCTACCTTATAAACAAAATATAAGGCCCCTGTTAACCCCAATATCAAATTTTCCAGTAGATGGTAAGCCCTCCTTGCGAAGCTTTCCTTTAAATATAAGGAAAGAAAGGAATGAGGTTGAAGTAGGCAAAACACCTGGCAGTAAAAATCAAAACGGAATAAAAATAAACTCGGGGGTTAACGAAGGTTTAAGGAATATTAATGAAATAACGACAAATAAGATGGGTGGAAATATTAATGAAGTAGCAAAAGATATTATTAAGGATACACAGGAAGCAGGAATTAATGAAATTTTTGAGAAGGATAACCAAGTAGAGGGAATTAAAATGTGGTTTAAAGGATTGACGCAAAGTAGCCGTCCCTTTACTAAATTAAAAATTGACAATAAGGTAATTGAATGGTTAGGAGACAGTGGAGCAACCATATCGCTAATAAGCGATAAACAATTTAAGTCTACCTGGCCGAATAAGAAGTGGGAGAAAACGAATGTTAGGGCTAGACAGGTAGACGGGGGAGAAATAAAAATAGTGGGTAAGGTTATGGCTGAGGTAGAGGTAGGAATCAAAAAATTGATATTACCCTTGTATATTACGTCCGTGGAGATTAAACCTATATTAGGGTGGGAATGGCTTAAGGTGATAGGGCCGTTGATTAATTGGTTTGGCGGACCAAGAGAAATGGGTGAGAAAGATTTCGGCGGAGCAGGTAGGAACCCCTTAAGGATGCCATGTATGGCTTGGGCTCTAAAGTCTACCTCTCTCGGAGCCGAAATAAACGGACTATCGGTAAAAGTGGAGTCGGGGGATCAACCGACATCTTCTACCGACACTCGTAATCTTATGAGTGGCGAGGCAGTCAGGTCCCTGAATAGTTGGTCAGGAAGTCTACAGCGGATGCTGGAAAGGTTTAAGGCTATCTTTATAGACGAGCTTGGTTGCCTAAGGGGATACGAATATGATATCCTACTGAAGCCAGACGCTGTACCAAGGTTTTGGCCAGCGCGAAGAATACCGTTTGTTTGGCGGGAAAAGGTAGAAGCCATCTTGCTACAATGGGTGGAGCAAGGGATAATCGAGCCGGTGGAGTATAGCGAATGGGCTACGCCACTGGTACCCGTCAAAAAGCCGGATGGCAGCTTGCGCCTATGCGCGGACTACAGGGTTTCGCTTAACCCTTGGGTAGTAGAAATAAAGTACCCCCTACCTAGAATAGAAGAAATTTTCGCAAATCTTAAAGGTGCAAAATATTTTAGTAAGTTGGACTTTGCTAACGCTTACCTCCAAATCAAGTTAAATAACCGCTCGTCCAAGTTGACCACAATAAACACGTCCTTAGGCTTGTTCGCGTTTAAAAGACTGCCTTTCGGTCTCAGCCTAAGTGCGCCCGTGTTTCAGAAGACCATGGCATCAATATTTCAAGGTCTTTCTGGTGTGTTTTACTACTTAGACGACGTTCTTGTAGTGGGAGCAACAATGGGAGAGCATGATAATAACTTGTTGGCAGTGTTGGAACGAATCCAGGAACGTGGATTACGGGTAAAGCGTAGTAAATGTGCCATAGGAGTGACGGAACTAAAATATTTGGGACATCAATTGGGTAACGGAGTCGTTCGTCCCTTACAGAGCAAAGTGGATGCGATCCTTAAAATGCGACCACCTCAGAATAAGAAAGAGACACTAGCCTTTCTTGGGTCGGTGAATTACTATAACAAGTTTATGCCTAACATCGTTTTCTCCCACTTCTTATTCGGCCAGGTAGACTTAAATTGTTTATCGCTTATTAGCGATATGGTTGCTCCACTGTCTCCTAACCATTCAATTACCTTATTGTCATTTTTTAATTTAGTAAAGGGACGGCTACTTTGCGTCAATCCTTTAAACCACATTTTAATTCCCTCTACTTGGTTATCCTTCTCAAAAATTTCATTAATTCCTGCTTCCTGTGTATCCTTAATAATATCTTTTGCTACTTCACCCGAAAATGGCCACTTAGCAATAAGAAAGACAAGTCCTTGTTTAAAAAAGGAGAACCGAAATTGTTTGGCGAAGAACGTCATCATAATTCCATATAAAATGCTAAAGCCTATTTACCAAAGGTATCAGAACACGAAAGAATTAAAGGGATAAAATTACTAGAGTTTAACAGGACCTGGTTTTTGTTGTATTTTCCAATAACTGGTTAAAATATCTACCCCCAGTCCCCCGTTGGGGGCTCCGCCTCCAAATCCACGTTACCTAAGGGCTCCGCCCCCCCCCCCATCTAGCCAAGGACAGTTCCTGCTTCACATATCTTTGCTTTAAATCCTCATACACATCTATTACGCATTTATACTCAAAGCATATTTGCTATGCAATTTATGTTGGATCAATGTTAGCCAAATAGCAATTTAAAAAACTTCGATTCACACTTTGGCCAATGGTCATTTTTTTCCATTGGTCAGCAGCCAGGACACGGTAAAAAAGGAGATAAATACATAAGAGTCAAAAAAACGGGAAAAAAAAATTTCGATTCACACTTTGGCCAATGGTCATTTTTTCATTGGTCAGCAGCCAGCGGACGGCCAAAACGTCTTATTATCAATGGTAGTAACAGGAACAATCATAATAGTCGGAAAAAAAACGAAAAAATAAACTTGGATTCACATTTTGGCCAATGGTCATTTTTTTCATTGGTCAGCACCCAACGGACGGCCAAAAAGTCATAATAGCAATGGTAGTAACAGGGACAATCATAAGAGTTAAAAAAAACTCCGGGATTCTAACCCAAAAACTAGTTAAATTGCATAGCAAATAAAAGTAAACAACTTTTATTTCTGTTTATTATATAACATTGGTCAGCAGCCAACGGACGGCCAAAAAGTCATAATAGCAATGGTAGAAACAGGAACAATCATAATAGTCGAAAAAAAACGAAAAAAATAATTTCGATTCACATTTTGGCCAATGGTCATTTTTTTCATTGGTCAGCAGCCAGCGGACGGCCAAAAATTCTTATTATCAATGATAGTAACAAGAACAAACAGGGACAATCATAAGAGTCAAAAAAAACTCCGGGATTCTAACCCAAAAACTAGTTAAATTGCATAGCAATTAAAAGTAAACAACTTTTATTTATGTTTATTATATAACATTGGTCAGCAGCCAGCGGACGGCCAAAAAGTCATAATAACAATGGTAGAAACAGGAACAATCATAATAGTCAAAAAAAACGAAAAAATAATTTCGATTCACATTTTGGCCAATGGTCATTTTTTTCATTGGTCAGCAGCCAGCGGACGGCCAAAAATTCTTATTATCAATGATAGTAACAAGAACAATCATAAAAGTCAAAAAAAACTCCGGGATTCTAACCCCAAAACTAGTTAAATTAACATTAATATTCGAATTACTGCCAGGTGTTTTGCCTACTTCAACCTCATTCCTTTCTTTCCTTATATTTAAAGGAAAGCTTCGCAAGGAGGGCTTACCATCTACTGGAAAATTTGATATTGGGGTTAACAGGGGCCTTATATTTTGTTTATAAGGTAGAGATTTTATCGAAGAGGAGAAGGGTCTAAAGTAGGGATATGCATGTGACATATGTTGCTTTGAATATTTTATTAAAAGGGAAGGGGATAATAAAGAGGGTATTTTTACTTTACCTTTAAAAGCGGGATAGGCATATGGCATCTGTTGTTTCGAATAATTCTTTGAAAGAGTAGTAGAAAATAACGATGTTATTTTTAACTCATGTTTAGAAGTTAAGAAAGTAGGGCATTTGCTTATCGAAAGGGACATTAAGGGAGGAATTGTTGGTTTATTGAAGGGAACTGGTTTTATTAGGGATGGTAAAGTTATATTACTATTTTTAGTAGTAAGGTTTAAATGACAGTTGTTTATTTTACCTCCTAGCTTAGGTAATGTTAAACTTATACTTAAAGGAATTTCTTTAAAGGGAGTGGAGTTGTGTATTAGGGTAAGGGGTTTTGGTTTATTTAGTAGGTCAGTGGGGGTAGGGATTTGTAATAGGGGAGGGTGTATTATTCTGTTTATTAGGGGAGGGTACTGTGGGTTACTTATTTTGTAAGAGGGTTTTAATATATTTAACTTGGGAGGGGAAGTTTGAATAATTATTTTGGGAATGGATCTTGGGATAATTATTTTGGGAGGGGATTTTTGGATAATTATTTTGGGAGGGACTGGACTTAATTTTTTACGATAATTATTTATAGTTATAGCAGCCCTCCCGGGTTGCTAATTATTTTCCCCTCTCTGGCACCTACAACTACAGGACGGGTCAGGTTCTATTTTATCTACTTGTTTTTCAACCCTTTACTATAACCACTTCGGGGTCTTCCTTGCCATCCCCCACGCCCCTCTTCAGGGCAATTCCTTCTAATGTGTCCCACCTTATTACAAAAGAAACACTTAGGCCCGTTTTTATAATCAATCGCGCATACTATTTCATTATTTTTCTTAATTAACCACATTAAAATCATAATTATTACAATTAAAACTATTATCATCATATTCTCACGCAGACAATTAAATATTATGGTTACACTAAATTGTGGTGGTTTACTACCAAACATTTTAGCACAATTAAAGTAAAATATAAATTATAATGATGACAGTAGGAATTTTATAAACAGTATTCTTAATATTTTAAATGAAAAAAGAAAATATAGTATTAAAATTAAAAAAATCAAAAAAACTATGTTATTCATAAATTTCTATTATTTGAATGATACTTACGTAGTTCATCTAGAAGGATTAACGTATTTTCTTGTTTTGAAATCTGGTATGAGTTTTTCTTCTTAGACTTCTCGTTGCTAAGGGTTCTTCTTATTCTCTTCTGACACCAGTTGTTAGGATGACCGTACAATATACAACACCAGTTATTCGTAACTACTATATATGAAACAGAGATATTTCGTATTTATTGACTCGGACAGAATTCAGATGATACAAGTGCGATTATCGTAATTATATATAGAAAACAGCTGTGTTACAAAGAATAGAATATTGTCAATCCGTTACACGTCGAATATATTACAAGTTATAATACAATCTCTGCATGGAGAAGTTACAATTCCTGACACCTCATCCTTTCAAATTGAGGGACCACCAGGTCCGTGCTGTCCCGCCCTGGAGTATTTCCCAATAAGGTCATCTTTTCCTCAGGGCCGACCACGACCTGACTGGTATCCATTGTAACCTCTTCCACATTTGCAGGCTCCGCCGTAGACAACGTGACTACCGGCGCTATCGACATCACCGACGCTACCGATTCGACTGGCGCTACCGTCCTCTCCTGCCTTGCTGGCCTGAGAGGGATTCTCCGCCTACACATCGGCATTTGGTGCCAGCTGCTGCACCCCCGGCAGAAGGCTCTCGTTTGCCTTATTGCTGTCGGCCGTCTTGCCTGTGGACCAGTCCTCGCCTCGGGACGTATATGCCGATTTTGTGTTCGTTGTGTCGTAGTCGTTAGAGTTTTGCGCGGGGCCACATTTTGTTGACGCACCTGGTCCACTCGTCCAGCTAAACCCCGGGGTTGGCCACGGTGTCGGTGTACCGCGTTGCTCTGCCTACCCGAGTTAGATCTCGCTGCCTCATGACGAGTTGCCCGTCTGTGCCTACCCGCCGCCCTTTCTTCCGTGTGGATGTTTTCGTGGCGCACTCTAACGTAGGGTTCCATGCGCCGTCGCTCTCGGACCTCAAACACGATTGGTCTCGGCCGCCCCCTACGTTCGTAATCTAGTGCTCTCAAACGCACTTCTACGATCACCCATTCAGTTCGATATTCCATCTAGATAAAATATAAAAAGATTAAAATATCAATCATCTAGGACGTAATTGCTCCACGTGCCGCACGTGTCTACCCGGAGAAGCTAGCACTTCTATCTCGTACATTTTAGTACCTTTTGGAGATACGATTTAGTAGTTACGAATAACTGGTGTTGTATATTGTACGGTCATCCTAACAAAATTTGAAACGGTTTGAGAGGGTTCAACATTAATCTACAACAAGATTCTATGATTTGGGGACCAATAACCTATAAATTTTATTAATTATAGCGTCACGAACCGATTTTTTAAAAGCCCGATTTTCGACCTTTGAGCGCTCACAACTCGAAAAGTAGTGGCCCAATGAGCTAAAATTTTCGAAAATTAATAATTTTACTAGTCTTAACTTTCCACCAAATTTTATAAAATTTTAAGGGGATCGGCCGAAAATGTGGCGATTTGAAATGGAATGTCCCACATTTAATTTTATTAGATTTAATTTTTGACAAAACGCGTTTAAAAAAAATGATTTTTGCCAGATTCGAAAATCTTGGCTACGCGCCTATGTCGATGAGTTCACAAACTCACTGCTTTAATTACTTATTACAATATAAAACAACAAAAAATTAACTTTTTGAGACGCCCACATCGGCAAAATATTTACAACGAATCGTAAGAAATCTCCAACCGAACGAAATTTAATATGCTTGGGAGGAACCCATTCTGAAAAGTAATCGATAGCAGCAACCAACTACACATATGGCCCTGTCTAGTTTTGGGCAATGTGCACAAATAATTCCCAATCTATTCCGGGCTGGGACGACCACATTATGTACGACAGGAGTGACGTTGTCAATTAGTGGTATATGGCAGTGGTTCTTGACCTTTTTATACACGCGGCCCCCCAAATATTTTTAAATTTGTTTGCGGCCCCCCATTTTTTTCATAATAATTTATATTTGTTATATTATCTATAATATATTGATTTTCTATTATTTTTTCATTTTATTGTATAATAAACATAAAACACAACTTTATTATTTCATTATCGATTTAAAATTTAAATAGATAATGAAATAATAATAACATAAAAACTTCATAATTAAACAAAAACAATTCATTTATAATAAAAAATATATGCATTCGGAAATATATTTAATGAGATTTCTGCTGCTGAACATCATCAACCAATTTGTTAATTCTTGGTTCAATTGATTGTAATGCAATCCTCATGCAGGAATCTAGTCGCAATCGATTGCGTTTTTTAGTTTTTATATCCACCATAGTTGAGAAGCCTTTTTCACACAAATATGTACTAGCGAAAGGCAGCAAATTTTGAATTGCTGCTGAAAATAATGGAGGATATTCTGCACGAATTTGTATCCAAAATTGCGGCAAAGTTTTAGTTTTAAACAAAGATTTTATATTACAATCTTTTATTAATTCTAATAATGAATCTTCATCATCTGATGATAAATTGGTATTTTTATGTTGTATGGATCTCCAGAGTTTTGTAATGTGACCTCCATCATTAGGGAAATATTTTTCAAATTTATCAATTAATTTTAAAATATGACATTTAATTAAGTAATTTACATTTTCTTTCTCGAATTGAAATTTTGATTCAGAGATAAGTTGTGAATAGAATGGAAACTTTTCATATATATTTGAGTCTATGAATCCATCTTTGTAATTTCATTTTCATAACCTCAATTTTGTTATGCATAGTAAAAATATCAGATTTAGGTCCTTGCATAGATACATTCAACTGATTTACAATTGTAAAAATATCCGCTAGATATGACAATTTAGCGACCCAATTATTGTCATCAAAATAGCTTGATAGGCTGGAGTTTTTATCATTTAGAAAAGTTCAACTTCCAGTCTCATTCCAAATAAACGAGTTAAGATTTTTCCTCGTGATAGCCATCTCACTTCTGTGTGAAATAAAAGAGAACTATTATCTGCGCCAACTTCTTCACAAAAAATTGAAAATAATCTTGACTTTAGTGAACTTCCTTTTATGAAATTTATAGTCTTTACTGAAATTATCATAACCTTTCTGCACTCATTTCCTTGGAGGCTAATTGTTCCCTATGAATAAAACAATAAGTAGTTGTTATGTTTGCATGTGCAATACGTTTTATTCTTGATGTAATGCCCTTATAACAGCCAGTCATAGAGGGTGCACCATCTGTGCAAATTCCAACACAGTTTTTCCAGAGTAAGCCATTCAGAAAGGAATCTATTTTGTTAAATATATTTTCACTTGTTGTATCTGTTTCTAAGTCTGTGCAAAAGAGAAATTCTTCAGATATAGCCATTTTTATAAAATCAATAAATCGAATGTATACTAAGCAAATGCTTCTGTTAGAAATATCTGTAGATTCATCTATTTGTAATAAGAACCAAGGAAAATTTTTAATATAGCCAGTTAACTGTTTTTGAAGATCATTAGCTATTAATAAAGTTCTATTATAAATTGTATCATTTGACACAGGTATTTCTTTAATTTTGTTTGACACAAAGGGTTCAAATAGCTCTTTACAAATATTAAACATTGCAGGTTTTAATAATTCTTCGGATATAGTTTTTGCTTTTGCAATGTACAAAGTTGCGATAAATGAAGCGTTTAATAAATCTTTATTGGTAGTAGTTGTCACATTTATGAGCGTCTTTTGATTTTTTAATTCATCTCTTTTTCTTATAAAAAAATCTTCCGTTTTATTTTTATAATTATCATGGTTAGAATTTAAATGCCTCCACAATTTATTAGGTTTCATTGATTCATTAGAGAGAACTACACCACATATAACACATTGTGGTTTTGTAGTTCCTTGAACTTCTATGCTTACAAACCCATATTTAATATAATCACAACAGTATTTTCTAATTTTATTGTTACTTAATTTTATACCTTTAGTTTTAGGACTATTAGTTTTTTCCAGGGGTTTGTCCCGAACCCCTGAACCCGAACCGGGTAAAACCCGATGTTTTACAGAACCCGAACCCAAACCAGAACCCATTTTTAAAAATACCCTTAAAACCCGAACCCGATAAATACAAAAAGGGGTCGGGTTCGGGTTTTTAATTCAAAAATATATTGTGAATGGAATTGAATATCTTAGTTTTCTCTATCATGAGAATTAGTGTTGTAAAAAACCAAGGTTTTAGATTGGTCGCCTGCAAGGGTTAGCGTTTTTTCCCACCAAACCCTTTCAGTGTTAGGTGAATTTTTTTGGTTCACCCTTGGTGTTTGGCGCTTTTTACACCCATACACCAAGAGTGTTTGGGTGAAATTTTTTGGTTCACCCTTGGTGTATTGGCGCTTTTTACACCCATACACCAATAGTGTTTGGGTGAAATTTCTTGGTTCACCCTTGATGTATTGGCGCTTTCTACACCCATACACCAAGAGTGTTTGGGTGAAATTTTTTGGTTCACCTGTATTGGCCCTTTTCACACCTATACACCTTTGGTAACCTTTTGGTTCACCCTTGGTGTATTGGCCCTTTTCACACCTATACACCTTTGGTAACCTTTTGGTTTGGTTTTGGTCGTTTTGGGTTGTGTATGGAAATATGTAAAGTTTTTATAATTTTTGTATTTAATAATTATTTATTTAAGGAGAGAACTTTTATTGATGGGAAATATGAAATGACGCCATTAAGCTAATTATAATTAACCTATAATTTGTTCCAATTGGTATGCGATACATCATTCATGCAGAGCAGATCATTAGAGGTGTATTATGAAAATAATATTTTTTCATCTGTTCAATGTGAAACAGGTGATAAATTCCTAAATCTTTAATATCTATTGAAATGAATATTTTTTTTTGGGAAATTGGTTCATTATATGACTAAAACAAGTTTTAAACTCGAAAATAATATTTTTTTACCTGTTCAATGTGAAACAGGTGACAAATTCCTAAATCTTTAATATCTATTGAAATAAATATTTTTTTGGGAAATTGATTCATTATATGACTAACACAACATTTAAACATGAAAATAATATTTTTTCACCTGTTCAATGTGAAACAGGTGATAAATTCAAAATCTTTGATATCTATTGAGATGAATATTTTTTTGGGAAATTGGTTCATTATATGACTAAAACAAGTTTTAAACAAGAAAATAATATTTTTTCACCTGTTCAATGTGAAACAGGTGACAAATTCCAAAATCTTTAATATCTATTGAAATGAATATTTTTTTTGGGAAATTGGTTCATTATATGACTAACACAACATTTAAACATGAAAATAATATTTTTTCACCTGTTCAATGTAAAACAGGTGACAAATTCCAAAATCTTTAATATCTATTGAAATGAATTTTTTTTTGGAAATTGGTTCATTATATGACTAAAACAAGTTTTAAACAAGAAAATAATATTTTTTCACCTGTTCAATGTGAAACAGGTGACAAATTCCAAAATCTTTAATATCTATTGAAATGAATATTTTTTTTGGGAAATTGGTTCATTATATGACTAACACAACATTTAAACATGAAAATAATATTTTTTCACCTGTTCAATGTAAAACAGGTGACAAATTCCAAAATCTTTAATATCTATTGAAATGAATTTTTTTTTGGAAATTGGTTCATTATATGACTAACACAACAATTAAACATGAAAATAATATTTTTTCACCTGTTCAATGTAAAACAGGTGACAAATTCCAAAATTTTTAATATCTATTAAAATGAATATTTTTTTGGAAAATTGGTTCATTATATGACTAAAACAAGTTTTAAACAAGAAAATAATATTTTTTCACCTGTTAAATGTGAAACAGATGACAAATTGATAAATCTTTAATATCTATTGAAATGAATTTAAATGCTACTTGTTTTAATATTGCTTTGTGCAATATATCGGAAAATAAATGAATTGACCCAATTTAAAGATTATGACACCTTTTGTCTGACCACAAATTTTATACAACTTATATACGTCTTAGAATAAGCCAATTAAAATAAAACATTTTAAAAGTTAATGTAGATTAAACCTAACTCCTCAAAACTTCCATTATATATTATTTTCATGTTTAAAACTTGTATTTGTCATATAATGGACAAATTTCCCCAAAAAAAATTCATTTCAATAGATATTAAAGATTTTGGAATTTATCACCTGTTTCACATTGAACAGGTGAAAAAATATTATTTTCATGTTTAAAACTTGTTTTAGTCATATAATGAACCAATTTCCCAAAAAAATATTCATTTCAATAGATATCAAAGATTTAGGAATTTATCACCTGTTTCACATTGAACAAGTGAAAAATATTATTTTCGTGTTTAAAACTTGTTTGTCATATAATGAACCAATTTCCCAAAAAAATATTCATTTCAATAGATATCAAAGATTTTGGAATTTATCACCTGTTTCACATTGAACAGGTGAAAAATATTATTTTCGTGTTTAAAACTTGTTTTAGTCATATAATGAACCAATTTCCCAAAAAAATATTCATTTCAATAGATATTAAAGATTTAGGAATTTGTCAGTTGTTTCACATTGAACAGGTGAAAAAGTATTATTTTCGAGTTTAAAACTTGTTTTAGTCATATAATGAACCAATTTCCCAAAAAAAATATTCATTTCAATAGATATTAAAGATTTAGGAATTTATCACCTGTTTCACATTGAACAGGTGAAAAATATTATTTTCGTGTTTAAAACTTGTTTTAGTCATATAATGAACCAATTTCCCAAAAAAATATTCATTTCAATAGATATCAGAGATTTTGGAATTTATCACCTGTTTCACATTGAACAGGTGAAAAAATATTATTTTCATGTTTAAAACTTGTTTTAGTCATAAAATGAATCAATTTCCCGAAAAAAATATTTATTTCAATAGATATTAAAGATTTAGGAATTTGTCACCTGTTTCACATTGAACAGGTGAAAAAATATTATTTTCGAGTTTAAAACTTGTTTTAGTCATATATGAACCATTTTCCCAAAAAAAATATTCATTTCAATAGATATTAAAGATTTAGGAATTTATCACCTGTTTCACATTGAACAGGTGAAAAAATATTATTTTCATGTTTAAAACTTATTTTAATCATATAATGAACGAATTTCCAAAAAAAAATATTCGTTTCAATAGATATTAAAGATTTTTGAATTTGTCACCTGTTTCACATTGAACAGGTGAAAAAAAATATTTTCATAATACACCTTTAATGATCTGCGTGAATGATGTATCGCATACCAATTGGAACAAATTATAGGTTGATTATAACTAGCTTAGTGACATCATTTCATATTTCCCATCAATAAAAGTTCTCTCCTTAAATAAATAATTATTAAATACAAAAATTATAAAAACTTTACATATTTCCATACACAACCCAAAACGACCAAAACCAAACCAAAAGGTTACCAAAGGTGTATGGGTGTGAAAAGCGCCAATACACCAAGGGTTAACCAAAAAATTTCACCCAAACACCCTTGGTGTATGGGTGTGAAAAGCGCCAATACACCAAAGGTGAACCAAAAAAATTCACCCAAACACTGTTGGTGTATGGGTGTAAAAAGCGCCAAACACCAAGGGTGAACCAAAAAAATTCACCTAACACTCAAAGGGTTAGGCGTTATTTATACACCAATTACCAAGCTTGGCAACACGCTGGGAAAAACCAGCCAGCCGTTTTTACAACACTAATGAGAATGTAAAAAAACGAAGAAAACCATATAATTTTAATTTCAATATTTTTATGTTTTCGGCATTTTTCATTCATTAATCAATACTAATTATCTCAAGAATATTTGTAAGTATTATATATTTAATTGATATATATTACACTATAATTTATATAATAATTATAAAATACTTTAAATATATGTACTTTAAAATTTAATATAAAGAAATATCAGATGTTTTATTATAATTTTAAATTTGTTTCTCACTTGTTTGTAAAATTTACTGAGGTCTAATTATTATTATACAATGTTTAAATAAGAATAGGACATATATTTTATTCTTCTCTTTTAGAGTCTAGAAATGGTGAAGGAAAATAACCCCATTAAACAATTAGCAGATGAATTTAATTAGGTGCTATTTAAAAATTAAGTTAACTATTCAATAAAAAATTTTTTGAACCCGAACCTTTACCCGAACCGGGTTTCAAAATTTATGCCAAACCCGAACACGAACCCGATTTCAAAATTTATGCCAAACCCGAACACGAATCCGATTTTATTTTGGGCGGGTTCAAACCCCTGAGTTTTTTCCGTTTCATTTTTCACTGTATCATCATCGGAACTTTCACTAATATTTGAAGTTCCTGGTCCGCGATTATTTAGATTAAAAAATTTTTCCAATGTTTCTTTCTGCTTTTTGCTCATAATATGGAATATAATAACTATTTAAAATAAACAAACAATATAAGAAATAATGCACTATTTTGCGATCCAATCGGTGGTGAGAAGTTCGCTTTATTTTTAAATTTTAGAAGTTAAATTTGTTGAATTGTAAAATTAAATGAAGATAATTATTTTCATTATAAATAATAAGTTTCACAGCTTATTTTAATAGCAGCAGGGTGTGAGTGGTTATAGCGAACGTCTTGTAAATGTAAACAAACAGAAGGCAACGAGTTAGAATCCCCTGGTGAGTATTTTATCTAAAGCTTTTCTGAATATTTTTATTTTTTTCTAAAAAAATTTGGCGGCCCCCCGGCAAACTTTTCGCGGCCCCCTAGGGGGTCGCGACCCCCAGGTTAAGAATCACTGGTATATGGGTCTGACATGCGTCACATGACACCACATATTCTCTAGCGTCCTTTGTCATGCTGGGCTACACATATCTAATCATACCATTCTCTTGATTACAGTTGGACCAAAATCGCCCCCTAAGCTTTTAGCATGTATGCTCTCAGTTAGGGTATTCTAGTTTATTTTGAATATGTTAAAAATTTCCTTGCCCATTAACACTCTTGCCAGCTTTTGTAAACATAGAAAATTAAAACAAATTTGAAGAAAATCGATGCCTGTCTTAACACCTTCAATGTTTTTAACTCTTTGTGGTAGAGCTGCTCATTTATAATAAAAGGAACTGCTTTTATTTTTTGATAAGCCCTTTGATTTTTATCATTCTTGTAGGCGTCCCTCCATCGTATATATACTTTAATATTTCGTCAATGACATCTAAAAGATTAAGAAAATTATATTTCGGAGAATTAAAAACCAGAAAACCAAAACATATATTAGAATTAAAAACCAGATAACCAAAACATATATTATCATTACATATAAATTTTACTTAAATTATAAGAATTTAAAAGTCTATAAATTTAACTAAACATTTTTATTATTTTACTAGTTTTGGGTTTTTAGAGGGTAGCTGGTAAAGTAATAAATTGAAAAATGGTGGACTATATCCCGATTGTCATAAAAGCCCTTTTATCCTAGAAATTTTTTACAAAAAAATAAATTTTTACATCCTAACGAATTTTTTGTGGTGTTTAAGGGGGTGGCAGTTGACACCCCTAGCTACGCCACTGCACCGGTGTAGAGTTCTAATTGTGCGCCGAGATAAAGTGCGCCTACACATAATTGGTCAAAATTGAAATATCTAAAAGTGATTAGCATGATTCTTATCACCACCTGGAAACACGATTTTTGATAGTCTTCCGTACTAAAAAGGCAATAGAAAAATAATCGAGATTGAAGTGCGTTTTAAAAATCCGTCTTACCATTTACCCAAAACATGTAAAATGTGATTAAAAAATTTGTAAACAAGTTTAACTCTATGTTGATAACATAAGTTTAAGATACAGCTTTTAATTTATATTTTTAATTTTGTTATTAAAATAAAACTATGCAGTTAATAAAAACTTCAAATTTTGGAAAAATCTTAGCCTTTAAATAACTTAGCATTGTTTTTAAAATTCTATATAATTCATTTTTAACATTATTAGTTTAGGTTAATAGGTGTCGAAATATAATTGTGAGGAAATAATTAAGGGACTGATGCCTGCTACTTATTATGAGAATCAGAGGGCCTATCTGAAAAGAAAGACAGCTCTTTTTACTATTAAAAATGAGCAGTTATATCACAAAAGAGTGAAAAACATTGGAGGTGTTAACAGGTATCATTATTAAAATTTGATGTAAGTTGTAATCTTTAGAGATGCTGGCAAGGGTGGTGATGACTAAGAAAGAGATTATGAATGTTATCAAAACCATGATGGCCTAACTGATAGCATGCTAAAAGGTTGGGGGGCCATCTGGGTCTAATCGTAATCAAGAAAAGATAGCAGAGAAGGGAGCTTTATACATTTTAAAGTTTTAATAATTTTGTAAATAATTGCTTTTACATTGTATATAATGTTTGACTGTGTTCTTAAATGGCATGAATAGATATTAGTGGCCTAACATTAAAAAGGATGTTGGAGAATATGTTGGGGCTTGTCATGCATGTCAAACACACATGGCTAGAATTGATAAGGCCACACTAGTTTTACTTAATGTGGCCGTTATTCCAGCCCCTTAGAACCATGTTTAAATAGATCTCTGCATGTTGCCTAAAACAGAACAAGGTAACAGTTGCATGTTGGTAGTGGGTTGAGGCCAGGCCCATGAAGTCTCATTCGGCCAAGGAGACTTGTTACAATTTGTGGGAAATCTTTTGTCGGTGTGGGCGCCCCAAGTATATAACTTAATTTATCATTTATATAGTTTCAGATTGTAAAAGTGACCAAGGTCGTGAGTTTGTCAACTCACTGACAGAGGGCTTGTATGCCCTTACTGGAGTCAATCATAGGATTACCTCCGCCTATCACCCACAGGCTAATGGTCTGGTTAGGCCACCCGAACCATCGTTCACTCCCTGATCTAAGTGTTGGAGAATGAGACCACAATGGGACATTGTTTAACCTAGGTATTGCATGCTTCAGCCCGATCCATTTTTTTCGGATGATGAAGATGATAATGAGCTTCCACACATAGATGAAAACGATTATGATTGTTTTGACGTTAAAAGGCTCATGGGTAAGTCCAATTTTTTTATTAATTAGCCATGGACAACATACTGAATTCCCAGTCCAAGCAAAAGGTCAGATTACGAAAAGAGGAACCAGTATTCCTCGTTTTTAATTGTAGGCGGCCTCAGAGAAAACGCGACAAGATGCTACCTATGGATCGGGCCATACAAGATTGCCTCTAGTCATTATGGTATGTTATATTAAATCTTATTTAGCCCTTTTAAAGGAACTTACACCCTAAAAACGATGGAGGGTTGATCTTGAAAAAAAAGCACACGGAGGAAATATTAAGCTATATAAAAGTGGAATGAATAGTAATTAATTTTAAACATTTCATATTTATAAAAAGTGTCCGAAAATCTTAACAAGAGAGCTAGACGTGTGAAAAGGGACGAAAATCTCGGTATAGTTATAATGATGCTTTTAGTATATGCTGATTTAAAAAAATTAAAACTGAGGGGAAAATACTTTAGTGGAGGGTTTAAAAGCCAACAAGGAACATTCGGGTAAAACTTTTCTATGTTATAATATGAATAGTAACTAATGTTAAATATTTTTTTATTTATAAAAAGTGTCCGAAAATCTTGTCGAGGGAGCCAAAGTTGTGAAAATGGAGCTAAATTTCGGTATTGTAATGATACTTTTAGTATAGGTTGATTTAAAAAGTTTAAATTTTTTCAACCCGAACCCGACCCGAAAGCGTTTTGAATTTTTCAACAAGAAACCTGACCCGACGCGAATGCGTTTCAAATTTTTTTAACCCAAACCCGACCCGACCCCTCAGCGTTTTAAGGCAAACTCGCCCCGACCCGAAAGTAAAAATAAAGTGGTTGGTGTAAAATTGATTTTGATGGTTTTAGATGGCACAAAATGTTATCTCCAAAAAAACTACAACTGATTTAACAACATTTTAAAACATGTTTGCCAGAAGTAAAAGCATTAGCAAAAAAGTAGATCCTATTTTAGAATTTTTTTTTAGTATATTTCACCCAAAGTATCCCACTTAACAAGCCATTCATTATCTTCAGTAGGCACCATAAAAAAATGCAGATATTAAACTTTTGCTAAATTAAAATGAGTCTGTATTTATTATCAAGCAATTTTGATTTTAAGGCTAAATAATGGTTGTCATGTTTGTAAAATAATATTTTTTATACATTTTAATCATTCGTTTAATAAATAATCATGATAATTTTATTTTATTCTAGTGTATATGTTAGACGGTAAATCAAGTTGAGACATCAATATTTAAAAAAGAGAAAAATGGGAGTTCCCAAATCTTTAATAAGTTTTGTGATATTAATTATATGTTTATTATAATTTATAGCATCAATGAAGACATTCTACCTTTCTGAGTTTTAAATTGCGCAAATCCAAAATTAAGATATAACTTAAAAGAAATTAATTTAAATGGATGTATGAGATAATTAATCATATATTTCGATATTAATTATAAAATATTATATATGATGGCATTTTAGAAGATATCTATTATGCATATAAGATTTTTAACCTTCAACCCGACCCGGACCCGAGTTTAAAAATGTTCAACCCAAACCCGAAAGTATTTTAATATTTTCGAGTTCGGGTTAGGTTACAAATAAAAGTTATATTAAATAGCTAATAAATATTAAAAGCTAACATTCTAAACACATATTAGAAATAAATAAGGTATTATTTTATAAACAATTGCATATAATATCGTATCGATTCATTTGACAACAGTTAATTTAATATGCTCCCCTACATAGGTGTAGCCATGATTGCCTCAAGGGGGGGGGGTTCAAGAAAAGTTGATACATAATCCTATTAGGCAAAAAATTTATTAAGCTTATATAAATATTTCATCGTTATATGAAAAGCTTGCTCAAAGGCTTAAAAGGCGTAAGCGTTTTTATGGACTATGTCATAATAAGCGGGAAAAACAACGAGGAACATAATAAAAATCTAATAGAAACATTAAACTTAATCAAAAATGTAGAATTAACGACAGCACTTAATAAAATACAATTGTTCAAAAAAGCAGTAAAATTTTTGGTTCACACTATCGATGAAAATGGCATTCATCCTAATGAAGACAAAGTTGAGGCAATTAAGAATTTAAAGTACCAATTAATCGTACAGAATTGAGATCATTCCTAGGTTTAGTTAATTATCTTGGAAATTATATTCCCCACTTACAGTCCAAAAGTTCAATTTTATATAAATTAACATCTACAAAAGTAAAATGGAATTGGAGCGTGACAGAAACACAGGCCTTTAACGAAATAAAAAACTTAATTTCAACGGATAAAACAATAATCCCTTATCAAAATAATTTACCCATTATAATTTCATGCGACGCATCAGACAAAGGTTTAGGAGCTGTGATTGCACATAAATTCATTAATGATTAAGAAAGACCGATAGTTTTTGCCTCTCGTACTCTAAGTCCAGCAGAACGGAATTATTCTGTAATTGACCGCGAAGCCCCTGCTATAATGTTCGCCATACAGAAATTTGACGAATACATTTTTGGGAGGAAATTTACATTAGTCACAAACCATAGTCCTTTAGAAAGAATTTTTGGTTCTAATAGAGATTTGAGTAAAGTCACTAATAATCGATTAGTTAGATGGGCAGCTACACTATGATTTTGATATTAAATATTTACCTTAATCAACAAATAAATGTGCGGATGCTTTATCACCTTTAATTCTCATTTCGAAATTCCGACCCGAAATCGGACCACGAAGATAAATTAATTTAATTAAACTTAGACTTATCCATAATCGTAAAACTATGATAAATGAAACTTCGAAAGATGATGTACTAAAAGAAGTTATAAAATTATTTCAAAATAATCTCGATATAATGAGCGATTAAAATATAATTGTCCTATAGGAAATAATTCACAAACTTGATGTAGGAAGAATTAACATGCTAAACACAAAATATAAACACATAAAGCAAAGTACTTAACATGAAATTTTTTATTGCTTTGCTTTACTCATTTTGCCTATATAAATATACTGTCAAATAAATTTATACATGCCTAAAGAATTAATTAATTTGTAAATTGTTTTTTATTAAAGGTCCTAAAAACTTTTTTTGGCCCTACCGCAAAATCACGATTCTGGCAAATGGCCCTTTTCGGACTTCAATCAAAACCACCCGCCCTGAAAATCTGTTTTATTTTTGCGCCTGAACATAATTTAGCGCGTCCACCTTTTCACTTATTTGGGCAAACTACAATTCCTTTATTTGAAATACAATTTACTTTAATATAATAAAATTAATTGAAGGATGGATAATTACTAAAAATAAGCTTCTATGATCGACCACGTGATAATAACGGCAAAAATTGCTTAATTTAATTTTATTTATTTATTTTATATAGTTTGTTAAACCCCAATAATTTTGATCGTATACTGTAACATTTTTAGTATACTTTTAAATATCTAATTCGAGAAAACTTCAACCTTGTATGTATGACGTCATTATTGTATCGATATTTTTAAAACTAAAAGGAATTTTAGGATTCTGAAAAAGCTATTTTACCCCTGGCCGCCCTGGGAACCTACGAGTAAAGTTTCGCGCGAATCGGGCCGGTGTAATATTGGAGTCAGCGAACGTTGTAAAATAGCGAAGTCAAATGTCAATCAAGCGTCATATATTATTTTCATTAAAATTGTTCAAATAGTTCTTATTGGCGGATAAAACCGTCAATCATCAATAATATTATGTTAATTAACATTACAATTTTAATCATATTATATATCAGACAGAAATAAATTAAGAACTTTGCCCCCCCCCCTTATTTTTTACCCTCTTTCTCACCAGAGGGAGGGGGTGTTTTGCCCCCCCCCTTATTTTTTGTTCTCTTTCTCACCAGAGGGGAGATGGGGGGGGCCCCCCCTTATTTTTTACCCTCTTTCTCACCAGGGGGGATGCCCCCCCCTTCCATTATTTTTTACCCTCTTTCTCACCAGAGAAGAAATGAAGGGGGGGGGGGTGTTTTGCCCCCCCCCCTTTTTGACCCTCTTTCTTACCAGAGGGGGGGGGGGGTGTTTTGCACTCCTTTTTTTTCTCTTTTTTACTGGTTCCCCCCTGGTAAGAAAAAGGGTAAAAAATAGGGGGGGGGCAAATCACCCCCCTCCCCCTGGTGAGAAAGAGAGTAAAAAATAAGGGGGGGGCAAAACACCCCCCCCCCCCCTGGTGAGAAAGAGGGTAAAAAATAAGGGGGGGGGGGCCAAACACCCCCCCCCCCCATCTCCCCCCTGGTGAGAAACAGGGTAAATAATAAGGTGGGGGGGGGGGCAAATCACCCCCCTACCCCCTGGTGAGAAAAAGGGTAAAAAATAAGGGGGGGGGGGCAAAACACTTCCCCCCCCCTCTCCCCTCTGGTGAGAAAGAGAATAAAAAATAATGGGGGGGGGGGGGGAAGCAAATCACCCCCCCCCCCCTGGTAAGAAAGAGGGTAAAAAATAATCGGGAATCACCTGGTGAAAAAGAGGGTAAAAAATATTGGGGGGGGGGGCAAATCACCCCCCTCCCCCTGGTGAGAAAGAGGGTAAAAAATAATATTATATTTAACTTAATATTTAATACAACACAATTCTACCTTACAAAATGTTATTAAGATGAATATATTTATATCAATTTAAATGTATTTTATCTATCTCTAATTCAAGTATGGGATAATTGACGTTCAAATTTAAAAACGCTAAATGGGATCGTCAAAAGTAACAATGCATTTTCCCAATCCCCATTCAATCCCCTGCTAGTAAAAAAAGACGTGATAAACGTCAAAACTCATTATTTCGTGTTTTTAACCAATATCAATTCGTATAAGACGTTCGCTATTTTACAATCTTCGTCATTTCTCTACGCTACACCGGTATTTTTAGAATTTTGCCCTTACATACATACACTTTACTTTTTATATATAGATTTCAACGATAGACTCATTATACACTCTAGTTTGAAATCAAAGATTTTAAAAATACTATTATACATAATGTGCACCCAGGGATTGGAGCCATGAAATCTCTAGGAAGGTATTACGTATTATGGACCAACTTGGACAATGACATAGAACAATACGTAAATGGTTGTAATAATTGTCAAGAAGGTAGACCATCAGCGAAAGAAGTACCAATGTCTTCCTGGAATATTCTCAATAAACCTTGGGAAAGGATGCATATTGATTTGGCAGGGCCAATATCAAACAATTATTGGTTGGTATGCATTGATGCTCTTACAAAATGGCCGGAGGTTATGGTTATTAGGCAAATCAGCAGTGCGAACATAATTAAAAATTTAGTTTCGTTTTCCAGATATGGACTGCCACGTTACATAGTTAGCGACAATGGACCACAATTTACGTCGGATCCATTTAAAACTTTCTGCTAAGCAAACGTTTTCGTGGCGCACCTTACCACCCTAGAACTAATAGTTTGGCGGAGAGATACATTAGGACAATCAAAAGCAAATTTTTTGTGGGGAGGAGACAGGGGCTAGATGATCACGAAAATTTGTCGCAGGTTTTATTTAATATGCGTACGACTGTGAATACCACTACTGGTATTAGTCCGGGAGACTCCACTCCGTACGACTCTCGACCAACTAAAATAAACGCACAATGATAGAATTGGTGATGCCTTATGGAAACAAAAAGACAACATACCCACGTACGAAAGAGTATCCGTACCACCTGTCAGACACACCGGGGATTCCGCTTAAAGATGGGAGAAGTGTAGTGACCGTTATTAGTTATTTAGTTAGCTTCGTTATTTATAACATAATTACTTATTTATAAAATATATGAATTTATCGTCTGCGTTTTATATCTATCGTTTGCTGATAATTACTCGCGGGATTTGAAATAAAAAGTCGTTGTTTCATTTGGAATCTAAGTTGTTTGGTATTGTACCCTTGCCACTTCACTACATTAACCATAGAATAGAGTCAAAAAGACGAAGAGGGCGACCATCAATAGCTAAAAATGATTAAATTTTACAATAATTTACTAATGGAACATAACATTTTATTGCGTTTTAATTGCTATGCAATTTATGGGCTTGTTTTTTGTTGTCCGTCCGTTACCCTTCAAGTTATTGGCGCCATCTTTTAGACCTGGAGGTTCGTGTTCAATCGCAGGAGGGGACAATTTTTTTTTTAATTAAATTAATATTTTGTTCTTGTTAATACCATTGATAATATGAATTTTTGACCGTCCGCTGGCTACTGACCAATGAAAAAATGACCATTGGCCAAATGAATCGAAATTTTATTTTTCGTTTTTGAATTGGGTTTATTAGGTTAACAATAATTACCCTGTGCCCTCCCCTACAGAAGCCTGCCTCTACTGATATGGGTCCCTGTGCCCCTACAAAAACCTATGCCTCTACTGATATGGGTCCCTGTGCCCCTACAAAAACCTATGCCTCTACTGATGTGGGTTCAAATCCCGTAGAAAATTTTTTATTTTTTTAAAATTAATTAATTAATATATTGTATTTGTTAATACAATTGATAATATGGCTCTTTGGCCGTCCGCTGACCAATAGAAAAAAATCACCATTGGACAAAGTGTTAATCGGAATTTTTTTTCTTTTTCAAATTAATATATTGTTCTTATTAATACCATTGATAATGTGACTTTTTGGCCGTCCGCTGGCTGCTGACCAATGAAAAAAAATCACCATTGGCCAAAGTGTGAATCGAAATTTTTGTTTTCGTTTTTTTGACTAGTATGTATTTATAGACCGTCTCTTGGTACTGACCAATGGAAAAAAATGACCATTGGCCAAATTGCGATTTGAATTTTTTTTCGTTTTTTTCAGCTCTTATGTATTTATAAACCGTCTCTTGGTAGTTGGTACTGATCAATGAAAAAAAATGACCATTGGCCTATTGTTTTTAAGTAAAGGATAAAATTTCAAAATGCTCCTCCCAAAATCATTATAAAATTTAATACTTTTATAATATTTGTCCAAAATTTTCTGCTAGAACCCATCAGGGTTTTATAACTAAATTACATGCCAAGGCCAGCCAAAACCCTTTAATTGCCCAATTCATTAATTTTAGATAGTCGAGACTTTTTATTTTGCTCTCAGGAAATTTTTTTTTAAATCTGCCCCCCCCCCCGATTCAAAACCTGGCTACGTCCATGATGCTTTTAATTATCTTTTATTAAAATACAATAAAATGTTATATTCCATTAGTAATTTATTATAAAATAAAAGCATTTTTAGCTTTTGATGGTCGCCCTCTTCGTCTTTTTGACCTATACTAATATTTTTTGCTTTAATCTTAATTGTACCAAGTGGTAGCTATATATAAGTAATGGGTAAAACATTTAAAGATTAAAATAGGGAGGGGGGAGGTGACTCCTTCGAGATTTTATATCGGAAAATATTCATATCGCCCCGTTTAAGATTAATCAGTTAAGTTACTTGTGCAACTAACTTTCCCCTCCCCACTCTATCAAATAAAATCAATAATATAAGTTACTAGATGAACACGGCAAACGTTGTTTTGCCATTTATCCGAGTGTATTAAATTATGTTGTTGAATATTCATAATTTAATCAAAGGGCTCAATCACCTTTTTTTCTTTTAGCAGTTAATAAACTAATTCTGGAATACAAAAATACTAGTCAAAAGCCTTTTAATCTACATTTTAAAATGATAATCCTCCGCTCAGATATTATAGACCCTAAATGTATGTGTCCCGCTTTAATTTATTTAATAAATATTTTAATTAATAAAAAAATCAATGTTGAAAAGGAGATTTGCTTCCCCACGCTATGACCCTGCTCTTAAGGCTTAAAATAAATATTTAAAACAAATTAGAAGTAAATTTTGATTTGAAAAATTAACTTAATTTACACTGGCTTTCTGACTTGTAGGTTCGAGTTCAATCCCCGGAGAGGACAAAATTTTTTTTTTAAATTAAATTAAGATTTTGTTCTTGTTAATACCATGGATAATATGACTTTTTGACCTTCTGCTGGCTGCTGACCAATGGAAAAAAAATCACCATTGGCCAAAGTGTGATTCGAATTTTTTTCTCGTTTTTTAATTGGTTAACATTGATAATTACCCTATACCCTTTCCTACAAGGGCCTATGCCTCTACTGATATGGGTCCCTGTGCCCCTACAATGGCTTATGCGTGGGTTCGAATACCGCGAGGGCAAATTCTTAATTGCTTGTTCGAATCCCGGAGAGGGCACACTTCTTTTTTTTTAAATTAATATTTTGTTCTTGTTTTAGCTTTGATAATATGACTTTTTGACCGTCCGCAGGCTACTGACTAATGAAAAAAATTACGATTGGCCAAAAATCGATATCTTTTTTCCGTGTTTGAATTGGGTATATTAGGTTAACATTTATAATTACCCTATACCCTTTCCTACAAGGGCCTATGCCTCTACTGATATGGGTCCCTGTGCCCCTACAAAAGCCTATGCCACTACTGATGTGAGTTCGAATCCCGGCGAGGGCAAATTTTTTTATTTTTTAAATTAAATTAATATATCGTTCTTGTTAATACCATTTAACATTTTAAATATTTGTATAAATTAATAATTAACTAATAAAATTTTGCATTTAATACCCCCCTATAGGCACTCTCGCCCCTTCCCACCTTTCTCCCCCATAAATTGCATAGCAAATATGCTACGTTTATACGGAGTATAGATGAGTCCTCCCCCCTCCCCTTCCCTTCTCCCCCTTTCCACGAGGACCGAAGGCCCGAGTTTTTATATATCTTATTGTATTTTCATAACGAATTTTTCAAAAAATCATTTTGTTTGTTTTCAATATTCTTTGATTAAAATTAGGTACTTAATATAAACATAATTTTTATTATACAAATTTAGAGTAATAATTTACAATGATTATAAAAGCTCTCAAGGGCTTCCATAGTTTAAAATAATTTTTATAAATATACAAATATATTTTTAAACTTGCCCATAAGGCCTTTAAACAATGAAAATTTTAATGCTGCAAAAAATATTGAATATTTTTATGTTTAGAGTTTTTTCAATAACAACTGAGCATATATTGAAAAAAAACTGAACATTTTTTGGAAAAACAAAATATTTTTTGAAAAATTACTGAACATTTGTTTACAAAAAACCTGAGCACTTTTTAATTAAAATCTGAGGATAAAAAAACTGAATATTTTTAAATAAAAATCTGAGCAAATTGAATTAAAAACTGAGCACAAGCAACTGAGCATTATGATATTTTTCATTAAGCATTTAAATAACACCCTTAAAAAATGAGGTATTATCTCACAGGAGAGATAAACTCAAACTCTGGAGTTGTAAGGAAAGGTGTTCTATTATATAAACTTATTTTAAGTTGTACTTTTAAAGATGCTGGCTAAAGTGTTGAGAGATCCAATGGAAATCTCAAAAATTATCAAATTACACCACAATGGGGCAAATGATACAATTCATGCCAAAAGCTTGGGAAGCCACATTGGATGTAATCGTACAGAGAAGAAAATTGCCGAAAGGTAAGGTTTTATGAATATAATTTGAAAGCCATTAATAAATTATAAACAATAAATAGATATTGGTGGTTCAATATGACTAAGGATATCAAAGAGTACATTGGGTCATGCCATGTATGCCAGACCCATATCCCAAGGATTGATAAGGCTGTTCCTGTGCTTAATAAGGTGGCCATCATCCCAGCACCATGGAAACAAATCGGGATTGATTTGTGCAGCCCACAACCGAACAAGGGCATATTTGTATGTTGGTGGCCATTGACTACTTTTCAAAATGGATTGAAGCCAGGCCAATAAAGTCTTACTCGGCCAAGGAGACTTCATACAATTTGTGGGAAATAGTTTGCAGATGTGAGCTTCCCAATGTAAAAACTATGTTGATTTATTAATTTTTTAGATTGTTATAAGTGATCAAGGCCGTGAGTTTGTGAACTCACTGTCAGACGACTTGTATGCCCTTACTGGGGTACATCACAGGATTACATCAGCCAATCATCCACTGGCAAATGGAATGGTGGAAAGGCCAACCGCACCACCGTTAACTTGTTGGTGAAGGTGTTGGAAAGGGAAACCAATAAATGGGACGTTGTTTTAACAGGTGTCCTGCATGCTTTACTTACCAGTAAACAACGGTAATACATGATCAAGTATAAAATATTTAACGATATTTTTTAGGTTCACAAAGTTCAGTCCAACGGGTCGGCAACCCGATACATTTTTTTCGGATGGTGATGATTATGAGCTTACTCACATAAATGAAAGCGATTATAATTCTTTTGACGTTAGAAGGCTCATGGATAAGTCAAAAAGAATTTATGAATTAGCCATGGACAACATACTGAGTGCCCAGTCCAGGAAGAAAGCTGATAGTGAAAAGAGGCACCACTTGAAACCGGGTTTTCAAGTGAATGATGTCTTCCTCGTTTTCAATTGTAGGCAAGCTGACAGAAAAGGCGACAAGACGACTCTGGGCATCATGGTATATCATATAAAATCTTATTTAACCCCTTTAAAGGAACTTACACCCTAAAAACGATGGAGGGTGTGTATTGAAAAAAAAACAAATCGAGGAAATATTAAACGGTATAAAAAAGGAATAAAGAGTAATTAATTTTAAACATTTTTAAATCTTGGCGAGAGCTAGACAGGTGAAAATAGACTTAAATTTTAGTATTATTATAATGATGCTTTTAGTATAAAGGGATAGAAAAATTAAAAACTGTAGAGAAAAATACGTTAAGGGAGGATTTAAAAGCAAACAAGGAACATTCGGGTCAAACTTTTCTTTGTTTTAATTTATTTTTTAGATGGTTGAAATTATTGGCTTTAGTGCTAAGGATTGTTTTGTTCCTTGAGTAATGTTTGGTCAAGAGAACAAATGGAGAAGTAAATATATACATCTTTTGTAAAAATATATAAATTCAAGGTTAGGGATCTGCGGTCCGTTCAAGCCTGTGCCCCAGGTTGAAAAACTGTTGGGCAGGCCCATAAAAGTGCAAGAGGTGGAGGGAGATGGTAATAGCTTTTACCGTTGTATGAGCATAGCCATCTTCCAAAACCAGGATCATCATTCGATTATCCGCGCACATATGTGAGCGGCATTTTTACGAGAGGATATAAGTGTTGCTATGCTACCTTATATACCCACTATCTTCGAATTTGGAATATTTTGCGGAGAAAACATTCGGAAACTGGGTATTTGGGCCACGGAAGTTAAAATACTTTTGGCCGCTACCCTCATTTAAAATAAATTTATTTGTTTATACCTCTGAATTTGGCATATGGGCCCACTATGCACCAAAATTGAAAAACAAATCATAATATATATCATTGTAACGATCATTTTGAATATATATTCAATTGTAAATAATAAATTTATTTCCACCCAATGATATAGTGTATAAAATTAAACCTAAAACAGAGAAATATTAAATACATTTAGACAGAAATTTATAGATAAAACAGAGAAATATTAAAAAAAGACAGAAACTTGATAAATATCAAAAATTTTAGACAGAAATTTGAGAAACATTAAAAAATTTAAACAGAAAACAAATTTTATAAAGGTCAAACAGAGAGTTAGTTATAAACCGAGAAATATTAAAAAATTTACACAGAAATTTGAGAAATATCAAAAAATTTAAACAGAGAATAGGTTAATTTAAAAATTAAAATTATTTAGACTTAGTAATTCTAAATGAAACTGAATTATATGATGGATGTCATGTAAACGTAATTGACGTATGTCAAGATTGCAAAGTGTGTCTGTCAATAGAACGCAATTGATGTGTCTAAGCGTATTTCCATCATAGCGCACAAACTACGGATTTTCCCTATACATCAAGTTTTTTTAAATATTCGCTGTCAAAGTTGGTTGTGTTTGTACGCTATTATAAAAGTACCCACAGAGACGTCAATTACGTTAAAATGAGATCCATTTAATTAAGTTTCATATTAATTTGGTCTTTAATTGTTAATTGATATATAGTTTTATTAAATTATATAATATTTTTTTCTTCTTCTAATTACCCTTTTAAAATATACCTTTTTTTGTATTTTCATTTTAAAAATACTTTATTTTTCTATTTTCTATTTCTTAATTTAGTGTTTAAATTTCTGAATCCGTTTATTGATTACAATTACAAATATAATCTAAATGATTGTTACAAGACTATTAATGGCTATACATATATTATATTTACATATTTTGTTTTTAAAATGGGGTCTATAAAGCGCCCATTTGTGTAAATCGTAAGAATATACCTATATATTAGTATCTAATAAAGTAACGGGCAAAGTTATCTCCACTTCGGTGGCCCGGGTTTTCCCACTTAAATCATAATGCTTATTTGTCGAATTAGATAGAGGCTAAATGTAAGGTTGTATAACAAGACTTACATCTTCCCTAAAATATTTTGAGCAAAAATATGCGTGGATAATAGAATAATTCGGTTGATTTCAAAAGATGGATTGGTTTTTGCAACGGTAAAAGCGATTGCCATCTTCCAACATCCGTGCTTGGATGGGTCTGACCAGCCGTTTTTCAACATTCGTCACGGGCTTTAATGGATACGCAACTCCTAACCTGAAAATTCATATGATGTTACACAAAGGATATATATAATTACTTCTCCGTTTGTTCTATTCACGTAATATTACTCAAGGAAAAAGATTTTAATTCCCCTACATCAAAGCCTATAACTTGAACTGATTCATCATTTAACAAATAAATTATACCAAAAAGGATCATCATAACAATGACAAAATACTACGCCCAATTTTACATTTTTAGTTTTCTTGGCTAAATTAAAAATTGTTTCCCTTCATCGTTTCTAATAGATTAAACTAATCTTGTATTATCGTTGATTACTGTAAGGTAAAGCATCCAAGATACCTTGTTTTCTTTTCCAACAGCTTCACCAACGAGTAAACGATGGTGCAGTTGACTCTTTATACCAACCCATAATTAGGATGGCATGCTGACAGGGTTCGGTGATGTAACCCAGCAAGGGCATACAAGCCCTATGTCGTTTGATTACTTATTAGAATCTATAACAACAATCAATTTTTTAAGACGCCATCATCGGCAAAAGATTTACAGCAAATTGTAAGAAGTCCCCTTGGCCGATCGAGACTTCGTATGCCTGGGAGCAATCCATTTTAAAAAGTAATCGATAGCAGCTACCACCCTGCACATTTGGCCCCGTCTTGTTGTAAGCAATGTGCACAAATAAATACCAATCTGTTTAAAAAGGGCTGGGAGACTGCCACATTATTTACGACAAGAGTGGTCTTGTCAATTTGTGGTATATGTGTCTGACTGCATGACATGATCCCGCATATTCTCTTGCATCCTTTGTCATGTTGAGCCACACATATCTATTCATACCATGCTACCTTTTTGCTATCTTTTCTTGAGTACAGTTGAATCTAAGATGGCCTCTTAAGCTTTAGGCATGTATGCTCTCAGTTAGGCCATCATGGTTTATTTAGAATATGTTAAAAATTTCCTTGCCCATTAACACTCTTGCTAACTTTTCTAAACATTTAACACTTAAAACTAATTTAAATAAATCGAAGCCTGTCTCAACATCTCCAATGTTTTTAACTCCCCTGTGGTCCAACTTTTCATTTTTAATAATGAAAGGAGCTGCTTTTCTTTTTTAATAAGCCCTTTGATTTTTATCATCTCTTGTAGGCGTCACTCCACCCTATATATACTTAACTAGCTGACCCGGTGTAGGGTTCTAATTGTGCGCAGTGATAAAAGTGCGCATACATATAATTGGTCAATATTGAAATAGCTTAAAATGATTAGCGTGATTGTTATCACCACGTGGGGTACCACGAATTTTGATAGGCTTGCATACCAAAAAGACGCTAGAAAAACACACATGAAAAAAGTGCGTTATAAGAGTCCGCATAAAAATCCCAAAACAAGTAAAAATTTTATAAATAAATAACTTAATATACAGCTCTCTTATAAAAATAGGTCTCAAAACAAGTATTCAAATCCCAAAACAAGTAAAAACCTTTAAAATAACTTAGGATTGTTTTTAAAAAACTTTGCATTAAATTTTTATATCTTATCATCAATGTACTTATAAATGTGTTATTTATAAATATAAACTTAATATACAGCTCTCTTATAAAAATACGCCTCAAAACAAGTATTCAAATCCCAAAACAAGTAAAAACCTTTAAAATAACTTAGGAATGTTTTTAAAATACTTTGCATTAAATTTTTATATCTTATCATCAATGTACTTATAAATGTGTTATAAATTTTATAAATAAATAACTTAATATACAGCTCTCTTATAAAAATACGCCTCAAAACAAGTATTCAAATCCCAAAACAAGTAAAAACCTTTAAAATAACTTAGGATTGTTTTTAAAATACTTTGCATTAAATTTTTACATCTTATCATCAATGTACTTATAAATGTGTTATAAATAATTGACTCATGCATTTAATAAAAACTTCAAATACTGTGCATTAAATTTTTATATCTTATCAATATACTTATAAATGTGTTATGAATAATTGACTCATGCATTTAATAAAAACTTCAAATACTTTGCATTAAATTTTTATATCTTATCAATATACCTATAAATGTGTTTTAAATAATTGACTCATGCATTTAATAAAAACTTCAAATACTTTGCATTAAATTTTTATATCTTATCAATATAATTATAAATGTGTTATGAATAATTAACTCATGCATTTAATAAAAACTTCAAAATCTGGAAAGGATTGTTTTTAAAATAATTTGTATACTTAATTAATTTAATTAATTTTTAATATTATTTGTTTAGGACAACTTAATATATAACTTTTTAAATCTTTTAGATGTCAAAATATAATTTTGAGGAGATAATTAAATATATAAAGGAGGGACTGATGCCTGATATATATGATAGGAATCAGAGGGCCTATCTCAAAAGAAAGGCAGCTCTTTTTACCATTAAAAATGAGAAACTATATCACAAAAGAGTCAAAAACATAGGAGGTATTAAGACAGGTATCATTATTAAAATTTACTGTAAATTGTAATCTTTAGAAATGCTGGCAAGGGTCATGATGATGAAGGAAGAGATTATAAATGTTATCAAATTAAACCATGATGGCCTCAGTGATAGCATACATGCTAAAAGCTTGGGGGGCCATCTTGGGTTTAATCGTACTCAAGAAAAGATAGCAGAGAAGTAATAGTTTATACAATTTAAGGTTTAATAATTCTGTGAATAATTTTACATTGTATTAATGTTTGATTGTGTTCTTATATGTTATGATTAGATATTGGTGGCCTAACATGACAAAAGATGTTAGAGAATACGTTGGGTCTTGTCATGCATGTCAGACCCACATGGCTAGAATTGATAAGGCCACCCCATTTCTTCATAATGTGGCTGTTATTCCAGCCCCTTGGAAACAGGTTGGAATAGATCTTTGCAATTTGCCTACAACAGAACAAGGCAACATTTGCATGTTAGTGGCAATAGATTACTTTTCAAAATGGGTTGAGGCCAGGCCCATGAAGTCTCATTCGGCCACGGAGACTTGTTACAATTTGTGGGAAATCTTTTGTCGGTGTGGTCGCCCCAAAGTAAATAACTTAATTGAATCTTTATATAGTTTTAGATTGTAATAAGTGACCAAGGTCGTGAGTTTGTCAAGTCACTGACAGAGGGCTTGTATGCCCTTACTGGAGTCAATCATAGGATTACCTCCGCCTACCACCCACAGGCTAATGGTCTGGTTGAAAGAGCCAACCGGACCATCGTTAACTCCCTGGTTAAAGTTTTGGAGAACGAGACAAACAAATGGGACATTGTTTTACCTGGAGTATTGCATGCTTTACTTACCAGGAAACAACGGTAATTTAAATAGAAGTCTGAATGATTTTTGTAGGTCCACAAAGTTCAGCCCGTGGGTGCTGATGTGGGGTCGACAACCCGATCCTTTTTTTTCGGATGATGAAGATGATGACGAGATTCCTGACATAGTGGAAAACGATTACGAGTCATTTGACTTTGAAAGGCTCATGGATAAATCCAGAAAGATTTATGAAGTAGCCATGGTCAACATAATGGGTGCCCAGTCCAGACAGAAGGCTGATTATGAAAAGAGGCACCACTTGAAACCGGGTTTTCAAGTGGATGATGTAGTCCTGGTTTTTAATTGTAGGCGGGCTGACCGAAAAGGCGACAAGATGTTACCCTCATGGATCGGGCCATACAAGATTGCCTCTGGTCATAATGGTATTTGATATATAATCTTATTTAACCCATTTAAAGGAACTTACACTCTCAAAACAATGGAGGGGGTGATATTAAAAAAAAAAACTCATGGAAGAAACATCAAATTGTATAAAAGTGGAATGAATAGTAATTAATTTTAGATATTCTTATATCTAATAAAAGTGTCCGAAAATCTTGGCAAGAGAGCCAGACGTGTGAAGATGGAGCCCAATATCGGTATTGATATAATGAAACTTTAAATATAGTTGATTTAGAAAAAATAAGAACTCACAAGAAAGTGGAGAAAAAAGCAAACAATGAACATTTGGGTAAAATTTTTCTTTGTTATAATATGAATAGTAACTAATGTTCAATATTTTTTTATTTATAATTAGTGTCCCACAATCTTGTTGAGGGAGTCAAAGTTGTGAAAATTGAGCCTAATTTCGGTATTGATATATTGAAACTTTAAGTATAGCTTGATTTAGAAAAAGTAACAACTTCGAAGATTACTACGGTAGGGGAGAATGTAAAAGCAAGCAAGGAAGATTCGGGTAAAACTTTTCTTTGTTTTAATTTATTTGTTAGATGGGGAATCTTTAGAATTCATTAGCCATAATGCTAAAGAATTGAAATTTTGTTCCTTGAGTGAGGATTGGTCAAAAGAACAAATGGTGAAGTAAATATATATATCTTTAATTTGCAAATATATATCAATTCAAGGTTAGGGATCTTCGGTCGGTTGAAGCCTGTGCCCCAGGTTGAAAAACCGTTGGGCAAGCCCGTAAGAGTGCAAGATGTGGTGGGAGATGGCAACTGCTTTTACCGTTGTATGAGCATAGCCATCTTCCAAAAGGAGGATCAGCATGCGATTATCCGCTCACATATGTGTGGGGCATTTTTACAAGAGGATATAAGTGGTGCTATGCTACCATATATTCACCCATATTCTACTAGTGCGCAATATCTGATGGAGAAAGAGATGTGGACCCTGGAAATTTGGTCCACAGAAGTGGATATCACGTTAGCGGCTACAGTTTTTAATATAAATATATATATTTATTCTTCGGTATTCGGCAAATGGGCCATTTATAAACCGCAATTGAACGACCAATTATCAACTAATAATATGTATTTATATCATCGTATCAATCATTATCAATATATATTAGATTGTGAATAAATTTATTTCCATCTATTGATACAATTTATAAAATTAAACATCAAACAGAGAATTATCATAAATTGAGACAGAAATTTATAGAATAGAAAAAAATGTGGACAGAAGTTTATGGATAAAAAGTAAAATATCAAAAAATTAGACAACTTGATAAATATCCACAGATTTAGACAGAAATTCATAAAAAATCAAAAAATTACACATGAATTTATAGATAAAAAGAGAAATGTTAAAAAATTTAGACAGAAACTTGAGAGATAGCCACAAATTTAGACAGAAATTTATAGAATATCCTCAAATTTAGACAGAAATTTATATAAAAAAAATCAGAAATTTATAGAATATCCTTAAACTTAAATTTAGACAGAAATTCATAAAAAAATTTAGACAGAAATTTATAGATAAACAGAGATATTAGACAATTAAAAAATATTAATATTATTTAAACATTTGTAGTTATAATTAAATTTATAGATAAACAGAGATATTAGACAATTAAAAAATATTAATATTATTTAAACATTTGTAGTTATAATTAAATTTATAGATAAACAGAGATATTAGACAATTAAAAAATATTAATATTATTTAAACATTTGTAGTTATAATTAGTAAAATCAACTGAATTATATGGATGAATCAACTGAATTATATGGATGTCGTGTAAACGTGATTGACGTGTGTAAAAATTTCAAAGTGTATCTGTCATTAGAACGTGATTGACGTGTATATGCGTATTTCCTACTTTGCGCACAAACTTAACCTTACACCGGCAAACGTTGTTTTGCTAAAAATACAATTTTCTTTAATATAATAAAATCCGAGAAAACTTCAGCCTTGTATGTATGACGTTACTTTTTCACCTGTTCAATGTGAAACAACTGACAAATTCCTAAATTTTTAATATCTATTAAAATGAATATTTTTTTGGAAAATTGGTTCATTATATGACTAAAACAAGTTTTAAACAAGAAAATAATATTTTTTCACCTGTTAAATGTGAAACAGATGACAAATTGATAAATCTTTAATATCTATTGAAATGAATTTAAATGCTACTTGTTTTAATATTGCTTTGTGCAATATATCGGAAAATAAATGAATTGACCCAATTTAAAGATTATGACACCTTTTGTCTGACCACAAATTTTATACAACTTATATACGTCTTAGAATAAGCCAATTAAAATAAAACATTTTAAAAGTTAATGTAGATTAAGCCTAACTCCTCAAAACTTCCATTATATATTATTTTCATGTTTAAAACTTGTATTTGTCATATAATGGACAAATTTCCCCAAAAAAAATTCATTTCAATAGATATTAAAGATTTTGGAATTTATCACCTGTTTCACATTGAACAGGTGAAAAAATATTATTTTCATGTTTAAAACTTGTTTTAGTCATATAATGAACCAATTTCCCAAAAAAATATTCATTTCAATAGATATCAAAGATTTAGGAATTTATCACCTGTTTCACATTGAACAAGTGAAAAATATTATTTTCGTGTTTAAAACTTGTTTGTCATATAATGAACCAATTTCCCAAAAAAATATTCATTTCAATAGATATCAAAGATTTTGGAATTTATCACCTGTTTCACATTGAACAGGTGAAAAATATTATTTTCGTGTTTAAAACTTGTTTTAGTCATATAATGAACCAATTTCCCAAAAAAATATTCATTTCAATAGATATTAAAGATTTAGGAATTTGTCAGTTGTTTCACATTGAACAGGTGAAAAAGTATTATTTTCGAGTTTAAAACTTGTTTTAGTCATATAATGAACCAATTTCCCAAAAAAAATATTCATTTCAATAGATATTAAAGATTTAGGAATTTATCACCTGTTTCACATTGAACAGGTGAAAAATATTATTTTCGTGTTTAAAACTTGTTTTAGTCATATAATGAACCAATTTCCCAAAAAAATATTCATTTCAATAGATATCAGAGATTTTGGAATTTATCACCTGTTTCACATTGAACAGGTGAAAAAATATTATTTTCATGTTTAAAACTTGTTTTAGTCATAAAATGAATCAATTTCCCGAAAAAAATATTTATTTCAATAGATATTAAAGATTTAGGAATTTGTCACCTGTTTCACATTGAACAGGTGAAAAAATATTATTTTCGAGTTTAAAACTTGTTTTAGTCATATATGAACCATTTTCCCAAAAAAAATATTCATTTCAATAGATATTAAAGATTTAGGAATTTATCACCTGTTTCACATTGAACAGGTGAAAAAATATTATTTTCATGTTTAAAACTTATTTTAATCATATAATGAACGAATTTCCAAAAAAAAATATTCGTTTCAATAGATATTAAAGATTTTTGAATTTGTCACCTGTTTCACATTGAACAGGTGAAAAAAAATATTTTCATAATACACCTTTAATGATCTGCGTGAATGATGTATCGCATACCAATTGGAACAAATTATAGGTTGATTATAACTAGCTTAGTGACATCATTTCATATTTCCCATCAATAAAAGTTCTCTCCTTAAATAAATAATTATTAAATACAAAAATTATAAAAACTTTACATATTTCCATACACAACCCAAAACGACCAAAACCAAACCAAAAGGTTACCAAAGGTGTATGGGTGTGAAAAGCGCCAATACACCAAGGGTTAACCAAAAAATTTCACCCAAACACCCTTGGTGTATGGGTGTGAAAAGCGCCAATACACCAAAGGTGAACCAAAAAAATTCACCCAAACACTGTTGGTGTATGGGTGTAAAAAGCGCCAAACACCAAGGGTGAACCAAAAAAATTCACCTAACACTCAAAGGGTTAGGCGTTATTTATACACCAATTACCAAGCTTGGCAACACGCTGGGAAAAACCAGCCAGCCGTTTTTACAACACTAATGAGAATGTAAAAAAACGAAGAAAACCATATAATTTTAATTTCAATATTTTTATGTTTTCGGCATTTTTCATTCATTAATCAATACTAATTATCTCAAGAATATTTGTAAGTATTATATATTTAATTGATATATATTACACTATAATTTATATAATAATTATAAAATACTTTAAATATATGTACTTTAAAATTTAATATAAAGAAATATCAGATGTTTTATTATAATTTTAAATTTGTTTCTCACTTGTTTGTAAAATTTACTGAGGTCTAATTATTATTATACAATGTTTAAATAAGAATAGGACATATATTTTATTCTTCTCTTTTAGAGTCTAGAAATGGTGAAGGAAAATAACCCCATTAAACAATTAGCAGATGAATTTAATTAGGTGCTATTTAAAAATTAAGTTAACTATTCAATAAAAAATTTTTTGAACCCGAACCTTTACCCGAACCGGGTTTCAAAATTTATGCCAAACCCGAACACGAACCCGATTTCAAAATTTATGCCAAACCCGAACACGAATCCGATTTTATTTTGGGCGGGTTCAAACCCCTGAGTTTTTTCCGTTTCATTTTTCACTGTATCATCATCGGAACTTTCACTAATATTTGAAGTTCCTGGTCCGCGATTATTTAGATTAAAAAATTTTTCCAATGTTTCTTTCTGCTTTTTGCTCATAATATGGAATATAATAACTATTTAAAATAAACAAACAATATAAGAAATAATGCACTATTTTGCGATCCAATCGGTGGTGAGAAGTTCGCTTTATTTTTAAATTTTAGAAGTTAAATTTGTTGAATTGTAAAATTAAATGAAGATAATTATTTTCATTATAAATAATAAGTTTCACAGCTTATTTTAATAGCAGCAGGGTGTGAGTGGTTATAGCGAACGTCTTGTAAATGTAAACAAACAGAAGGCAACGAGTTAGAATCCCCTGGTGAGTATTTTATCTAAAGCTTTTCTGAATATTTTTATTTTTTTCTAAAAAAATTTGGCGGCCCCCCGGCAAACTTTTCGCGGCCCCCTAGGGGGTCGCGACCCCCAGGTTAAGAATCACTGGTATATGGGTCTGACATGCGTCACATGACACCACATATTCTCTAGCGTCCTTTGTCATGCTGGGCTACACATATCTAATCATACCATTCTCTTGATTACAGTTGGACCAAAATCGCCCCCTAAGCTTTTAGCATGTATGCTCTCAGTTAGGGTATTCTAGTTTATTTTGAATATGTTAAAAATTTCCTTGCCCATTAACACTCTTGCCAGCTTTTGTAAACATAGAAAATTAAAACAAATTTGAAGAAAATCGATGCCTGTCTTAACACCTTCAATGTTTTTAACTCTTTGTGGTAGAGCTGCTCATTTATAATAAAAGGAACTGCTTTTATTTTTTGATAAGCCCTTTGATTTTTATCATTCTTGTAGGCGTCCCTCCATCGTATATATACTTTAATATTTCGTCAATGACATCTAAAAGATTAAGAAAATTATATTTCGGAGAATTAAAAACCAGAAAACCAAAACATATATTAGAATTAAAAACCAGATAACCAAAACATATATTATCATTACATATAAATTTTACTTAAATTATAAGAATTTAAAAGTCTATAAATTTAACTAAACATTTTTATTATTTTACTAGTTTTGGGTTTTTAGAGGGTAGCTGGTAAAGTAATAAATTGAAAAATGGTGGACTATATCCCGATTGTCATAAAAGCCCTTTTATCCTAGAAATTTTTTACAAAAAAATAAATTTTTACATCCTAACGAATTTTTTGTGGTGTTTAAGGGGGTGGCAGTTGACACCCCTAGCTACGCCACTGCACCGGTGTAGAGTTCTAATTGTGCGCCGAGATAAAGTGCGCCTACACATAATTGGTCAAAATTGAAATATCTAAAAGTGATTAGCATGATTCTTATCACCACCTGGAAACACGATTTTTGATAGTCTTCCGTACTAAAAAGGCAATAGAAAAATAATCGAGATTGAAGTGCGTTTTAAAAATCCGTCTTACCATTTACCCAAAACATGTAAAATGTGATTAAAAAATTTGTAAACAAGTTTAACTCTATGTTGATAACATAAGTTTAAGATACAGCTTTTAATTTATATTTTTAATTTTGTTATTAAAATAAAACTATGCAGTTAATAAAAACTTCAAATTTTGGAAAAATCTTAGCCTTTAAATAACTTAGCATTGTTTTTAAAATTCTATATAATTCATTTTTAACATTATTAGTTTAGGTTAATAGGTGTCGAAATATAATTGTGAGGAAATAATTAAGGGACTGATGCCTGCTACTTATTATGAGAATCAGAGGGCCTATCTGAAAAGAAAGACAGCTCTTTTTACTATTAAAAATGAGCAGTTATATCACAAAAGAGTGAAAAACATTGGAGGTGTTAACAGGTATCATTATTAAAATTTGATGTAAGTTGTAATCTTTAGAGATGCTGGCAAGGGTGGTGATGACTAAGAAAGAGATTATGAATGTTATCAAAACCATGATGGCCTAACTGATAGCATGCTAAAAGGTTGGGGGGCCATCTGGGTCTAATCGTAATCAAGAAAAGATAGCAGAGAAGGGAGCTTTATACATTTTAAAGTTTTAATAATTTTGTAAATAATTGCTTTTACATTGTATATAATGTTTGACTGTGTTCTTAAATGGCATGAATAGATATTAGTGGCCTAACATTAAAAAGGATGTTGGAGAATATGTTGGGGCTTGTCATGCATGTCAAACACACATGGCTAGAATTGATAAGGCCACACTAGTTTTACTTAATGTGGCCGTTATTCCAGCCCCTTAGAACCATGTTTAAATAGATCTCTGCATGTTGCCTAAAACAGAACAAGGTAACAGTTGCATGTTGGTAGTGGGTTGAGGCCAGGCCCATGAAGTCTCATTCGGCCAAGGAGACTTGTTACAATTTGTGGGAAATCTTTTGTCGGTGTGGGCGCCCCAAGTATATAACTTAATTTATCATTTATATAGTTTCAGATTGTAAAAGTGACCAAGGTCGTGAGTTTGTCAACTCACTGACAGAGGGCTTGTATGCCCTTACTGGAGTCAATCATAGGATTACCTCCGCCTATCACCCACAGGCTAATGGTCTGGTTAGGCCACCCGAACCATCGTTCACTCCCTGATCTAAGTGTTGGAGAATGAGACCACAATGGGACATTGTTTAACCTAGGTATTGCATGCTTCAGCCCGATCCATTTTTTTCGGATGATGAAGATGATAATGAGCTTCCACACATAGATGAAAACGATTATGATTGTTTTGACGTTAAAAGGCTCATGGGTAAGTCCAATTTTTTTATTAATTAGCCATGGACAACATACTGAATTCCCAGTCCAAGCAAAAGGTCAGATTACGAAAAGAGGAACCAGTATTCCTCGTTTTTAATTGTAGGCGGCCTCAGAGAAAACGCGACAAGATGCTACCTATGGATCGGGCCATACAAGATTGCCTCTAGTCATTATGGTATGTTATATTAAATCTTATTTAGCCCTTTTAAAGGAACTTACACCCTAAAAACGATGGAGGGTTGATCTTGAAAAAAAAGCACACGGAGGAAATATTAAGCTATATAAAAGTGGAATGAATAGTAATTAATTTTAAACATTTCATATTTATAAAAAGTGTCCGAAAATCTTAACAAGAGAGCTAGACGTGTGAAAAGGGACGAAAATCTCGGTATAGTTATAATGATGCTTTTAGTATATGCTGATTTAAAAAAATTAAAACTGAGGGGAAAATACTTTAGTGGAGGGTTTAAAAGCCAACAAGGAACATTCGGGTAAAACTTTTCTATGTTATAATATGAATAGTAACTAATGTTAAATATTTTTTTATTTATAAAAAGTGTCCGAAAATCTTGTCGAGGGAGCCAAAGTTGTGAAAATGGAGCTAAATTTCGGTATTGTAATGATACTTTTAGTATAGGTTGATTTAAAAAGTTTAAATTTTTTCAACCCGAACCCGACCCGAAAGCGTTTTGAATTTTTCAACAAGAAACCTGACCCGACGCGAATGCGTTTCAAATTTTTTTAACCCAAACCCGACCCGACCCCTCAGCGTTTTAAGGCAAACTCGCCCCGACCCGAAAGTAAAAATAAAGTGGTTGGTGTAAAATTGATTTTGATGGTTTTAGATGGCACAAAATGTTATCTCCAAAAAAACTACAACTGATTTAACAACATTTTAAAACATGTTTGCCAGAAGTAAAAGCATTAGCAAAAAAGTAGATCCTATTTTAGAATTTTTTTTTAGTATATTTCACCCAAAGTATCCCACTTAACAAGCCATTCATTATCTTCAGTAGGCACCATAAAAAAATGCAGATATTAAACTTTTGCTAAATTAAAATGAGTCTGTATTTATTATCAAGCAATTTTGATTTTAAGGCTAAATAATGGTTGTCATGTTTGTAAAATAATATTTTTTATACATTTTAATCATTCGTTTAATAAATAATCATGATAATTTTATTTTATTCTAGTGTATATGTTAGACGGTAAATCAAGTTGAGACATCAATATTTAAAAAAGAGAAAAATGGGAGTTCCCAAATCTTTAATAAGTTTTGTGATATTAATTATATGTTTATTATAATTTATAGCATCAATGAAGACATTCTACCTTTCTGAGTTTTAAATTGCGCAAATCCAAAATTAAGATATAACTTAAAAGAAATTAATTTAAATGGATGTATGAGATAATTAATCATATATTTCGATATTAATTATAAAATATTATATATGATGGCATTTTAGAAGATATCTATTATGCATATAAGATTTTTAACCTTCAACCCGACCCGGACCCGAGTTTAAAAATGTTCAACCCAAACCCGAAAGTATTTTAATATTTTCGAGTTCGGGTTAGGTTACAAATAAAAGTTATATTAAATAGCTAATAAATATTAAAAGCTAACATTCTAAACACATATTAGAAATAAATAAGGTATTATTTTATAAACAATTGCATATAATATCGTATCGATTCATTTGACAACAGTTAATTTAATATGCTCCCCTACATAGGTGTAGCCATGATTGCCTCAAGGGGGGGGGGTTCAAGAAAAGTTGATACATAATCCTATTAGGCAAAAAATTTATTAAGCTTATATAAATATTTCATCGTTATATGAAAAGCTTGCTCAAAGGCTTAAAAGGCGTAAGCGTTTTTATGGACTATGTCATAATAAGCGGGAAAAACAACGAGGAACATAATAAAAATCTAATAGAAACATTAAACTTAATCAAAAATGTAGAATTAACGACAGCACTTAATAAAATACAATTGTTCAAAAAAGCAGTAAAATTTTTGGTTCACACTATCGATGAAAATGGCATTCATCCTAATGAAGACAAAGTTGAGGCAATTAAGAATTTAAAGTACCAATTAATCGTACAGAATTGAGATCATTCCTAGGTTTAGTTAATTATCTTGGAAATTATATTCCCCACTTACAGTCCAAAAGTTCAATTTTATATAAATTAACATCTACAAAAGTAAAATGGAATTGGAGCGTGACAGAAACACAGGCCTTTAACGAAATAAAAAACTTAATTTCAACGGATAAAACAATAATCCCTTATCAAAATAATTTACCCATTATAATTTCATGCGACGCATCAGACAAAGGTTTAGGAGCTGTGATTGCACATAAATTCATTAATGATTAAGAAAGACCGATAGTTTTTGCCTCTCGTACTCTAAGTCCAGCAGAACGGAATTATTCTGTAATTGACCGCGAAGCCCCTGCTATAATGTTCGCCATACAGAAATTTGACGAATACATTTTTGGGAGGAAATTTACATTAGTCACAAACCATAGTCCTTTAGAAAGAATTTTTGGTTCTAATAGAGATTTGAGTAAAGTCACTAATAATCGATTAGTTAGATGGGCAGCTACACTATGATTTTGATATTAAATATTTACCTTAATCAACAAATAAATGTGCGGATGCTTTATCACCTTTAATTCTCATTTCGAAATTCCGACCCGAAATCGGACCACGAAGATAAATTAATTTAATTAAACTTAGACTTATCCATAATCGTAAAACTATGATAAATGAAACTTCGAAAGATGATGTACTAAAAGAAGTTATAAAATTATTTCAAAATAATCTCGATATAATGAGCGATTAAAATATAATTGTCCTATAGGAAATAATTCACAAACTTGATGTAGGAAGAATTAACATGCTAAACACAAAATATAAACACATAAAGCAAAGTACTTAACATGAAATTTTTTATTGCTTTGCTTTACTCATTTTGCCTATATAAATATACTGTCAAATAAATTTATACATGCCTAAAGAATTAATTAATTTGTAAATTGTTTTTTATTAAAGGTCCTAAAAACTTTTTTTGGCCCTACCGCAAAATCACGATTCTGGCAAATGGCCCTTTTCGGACTTCAATCAAAACCACCCGCCCTGAAAATCTGTTTTATTTTTGCGCCTGAACATAATTTAGCGCGTCCACCTTTTCACTTATTTGGGCAAACTACAATTCCTTTATTTGAAATACAATTTACTTTAATATAATAAAATTAATTGAAGGATGGATAATTACTAAAAATAAGCTTCTATGATCGACCACGTGATAATAACGGCAAAAATTGCTTAATTTAATTTTATTTATTTATTTTATATAGTTTGTTAAACCCCAATAATTTTGATCGTATACTGTAACATTTTTAGTATACTTTTAAATATCTAATTCGAGAAAACTTCAACCTTGTATGTATGACGTCATTATTGTATCGATATTTTTAAAACTAAAAGGAATTTTAGGATTCTGAAAAAGCTATTTTACCCCTGGCCGCCCTGGGAACCTACGAGTAAAGTTTCGCGCGAATCGGGCCGGTGTAATATTGGAGTCAGCGAACGTTGTAAAATAGCGAAGTCAAATGTCAATCAAGCGTCATATATTATTTTCATTAAAATTGTTCAAATAGTTCTTATTGGCGGATAAAACCGTCAATCATCAATAATATTATGTTAATTAACATTACAATTTTAATCATATTATATATCAGACAGAAATAAATTAAGAACTTTGCCCCCCCCCCTTATTTTTTACCCTCTTTCTCACCAGAGGGAGGGGGTGTTTTGCCCCCCCCCTTATTTTTTGTTCTCTTTCTCACCAGAGGGGAGATGGGGGGGGCCCCCCCTTATTTTTTACCCTCTTTCTCACCAGGGGGGATGCCCCCCCCTTCCATTATTTTTTACCCTCTTTCTCACCAGAGAAGAAATGAAGGGGGGGGGGGTGTTTTGCCCCCCCCCCTTTTTGACCCTCTTTCTTACCAGAGGGGGGGGGGGGTGTTTTGCACTCCTTTTTTTTCTCTTTTTTACTGGTTCCCCCCTGGTAAGAAAAAGGGTAAAAAATAGGGGGGGGGCAAATCACCCCCCTCCCCCTGGTGAGAAAGAGAGTAAAAAATAAGGGGGGGGCAAAACACCCCCCCCCCCCCTGGTGAGAAAGAGGGTAAAAAATAAGGGGGGGGGGGCCAAACACCCCCCCCCCCCATCTCCCCCCTGGTGAGAAACAGGGTAAATAATAAGGTGGGGGGGGGGGCAAATCACCCCCCTACCCCCTGGTGAGAAAAAGGGTAAAAAATAAGGGGGGGGGGGCAAAACACTTCCCCCCCCCTCTCCCCTCTGGTGAGAAAGAGAATAAAAAATAATGGGGGGGGGGGGGGAAGCAAATCACCCCCCCCCCCCTGGTAAGAAAGAGGGTAAAAAATAATCGGGAATCACCTGGTGAAAAAGAGGGTAAAAAATATTGGGGGGGGGGGCAAATCACCCCCCTCCCCCTGGTGAGAAAGAGGGTAAAAAATAATATTATATTTAACTTAATATTTAATACAACACAATTCTACCTTACAAAATGTTATTAAGATGAATATATTTATATCAATTTAAATGTATTTTATCTATCTCTAATTCAAGTATGGGATAATTGACGTTCAAATTTAAAAACGCTAAATGGGATCGTCAAAAGTAACAATGCATTTTCCCAATCCCCATTCAATCCCCTGCTAGTAAAAAAAGACGTGATAAACGTCAAAACTCATTATTTCGTGTTTTTAACCAATATCAATTCGTATAAGACGTTCGCTATTTTACAATCTTCGTCATTTCTCTACGCTACACCGGTATTTTTAGAATTTTGCCCTTACATACATACACTTTACTTTTTATATATAGATTTCAACGATAGACTCATTATACACTCTAGTTTGAAATCAAAGATTTTAAAAATACTATTATACATAATGTGCACCCAGGGATTGGAGCCATGAAATCTCTAGGAAGGTATTACGTATTATGGACCAACTTGGACAATGACATAGAACAATACGTAAATGGTTGTAATAATTGTCAAGAAGGTAGACCATCAGCGAAAGAAGTACCAATGTCTTCCTGGAATATTCTCAATAAACCTTGGGAAAGGATGCATATTGATTTGGCAGGGCCAATATCAAACAATTATTGGTTGGTATGCATTGATGCTCTTACAAAATGGCCGGAGGTTATGGTTATTAGGCAAATCAGCAGTGCGAACATAATTAAAAATTTAGTTTCGTTTTCCAGATATGGACTGCCACGTTACATAGTTAGCGACAATGGACCACAATTTACGTCGGATCCATTTAAAACTTTCTGCTAAGCAAACGTTTTCGTGGCGCACCTTACCACCCTAGAACTAATAGTTTGGCGGAGAGATACATTAGGACAATCAAAAGCAAATTTTTTGTGGGGAGGAGACAGGGGCTAGATGATCACGAAAATTTGTCGCAGGTTTTATTTAATATGCGTACGACTGTGAATACCACTACTGGTATTAGTCCGGGAGACTCCACTCCGTACGACTCTCGACCAACTAAAATAAACGCACAATGATAGAATTGGTGATGCCTTATGGAAACAAAAAGACAACATACCCACGTACGAAAGAGTATCCGTACCACCTGTCAGACACACCGGGGATTCCGCTTAAAGATGGGAGAAGTGTAGTGACCGTTATTAGTTATTTAGTTAGCTTCGTTATTTATAACATAATTACTTATTTATAAAATATATGAATTTATCGTCTGCGTTTTATATCTATCGTTTGCTGATAATTACTCGCGGGATTTGAAATAAAAAGTCGTTGTTTCATTTGGAATCTAAGTTGTTTGGTATTGTACCCTTGCCACTTCACTACATTAACCATAGAATAGAGTCAAAAAGACGAAGAGGGCGACCATCAATAGCTAAAAATGATTAAATTTTACAATAATTTACTAATGGAACATAACATTTTATTGCGTTTTAATTGCTATGCAATTTATGGGCTTGTTTTTTGTTGTCCGTCCGTTACCCTTCAAGTTATTGGCGCCATCTTTTAGACCTGGAGGTTCGTGTTCAATCGCAGGAGGGGACAATTTTTTTTTTAATTAAATTAATATTTTGTTCTTGTTAATACCATTGATAATATGAATTTTTGACCGTCCGCTGGCTACTGACCAATGAAAAAATGACCATTGGCCAAATGAATCGAAATTTTATTTTTCGTTTTTGAATTGGGTTTATTAGGTTAACAATAATTACCCTGTGCCCTCCCCTACAGAAGCCTGCCTCTACTGATATGGGTCCCTGTGCCCCTACAAAAACCTATGCCTCTACTGATATGGGTCCCTGTGCCCCTACAAAAACCTATGCCTCTACTGATGTGGGTTCAAATCCCGTAGAAAATTTTTTATTTTTTTAAAATTAATTAATTAATATATTGTATTTGTTAATACAATTGATAATATGGCTCTTTGGCCGTCCGCTGACCAATAGAAAAAAATCACCATTGGACAAAGTGTTAATCGGAATTTTTTTTCTTTTTCAAATTAATATATTGTTCTTATTAATACCATTGATAATGTGACTTTTTGGCCGTCCGCTGGCTGCTGACCAATGAAAAAAAATCACCATTGGCCAAAGTGTGAATCGAAATTTTTGTTTTCGTTTTTTTGACTAGTATGTATTTATAGACCGTCTCTTGGTACTGACCAATGGAAAAAAATGACCATTGGCCAAATTGCGATTTGAATTTTTTTTCGTTTTTTTCAGCTCTTATGTATTTATAAACCGTCTCTTGGTAGTTGGTACTGATCAATGAAAAAAAATGACCATTGGCCTATTGTTTTTAAGTAAAGGATAAAATTTCAAAATGCTCCTCCCAAAATCATTATAAAATTTAATACTTTTATAATATTTGTCCAAAATTTTCTGCTAGAACCCATCAGGGTTTTATAACTAAATTACATGCCAAGGCCAGCCAAAACCCTTTAATTGCCCAATTCATTAATTTTAGATAGTCGAGACTTTTTATTTTGCTCTCAGGAAATTTTTTTTTAAATCTGCCCCCCCCCCCGATTCAAAACCTGGCTACGTCCATGATGCTTTTAATTATCTTTTATTAAAATACAATAAAATGTTATATTCCATTAGTAATTTATTATAAAATAAAAGCATTTTTAGCTTTTGATGGTCGCCCTCTTCGTCTTTTTGACCTATACTAATATTTTTTGCTTTAATCTTAATTGTACCAAGTGGTAGCTATATATAAGTAATGGGTAAAACATTTAAAGATTAAAATAGGGAGGGGGGAGGTGACTCCTTCGAGATTTTATATCGGAAAATATTCATATCGCCCCGTTTAAGATTAATCAGTTAAGTTACTTGTGCAACTAACTTTCCCCTCCCCACTCTATCAAATAAAATCAATAATATAAGTTACTAGATGAACACGGCAAACGTTGTTTTGCCATTTATCCGAGTGTATTAAATTATGTTGTTGAATATTCATAATTTAATCAAAGGGCTCAATCACCTTTTTTTCTTTTAGCAGTTAATAAACTAATTCTGGAATACAAAAATACTAGTCAAAAGCCTTTTAATCTACATTTTAAAATGATAATCCTCCGCTCAGATATTATAGACCCTAAATGTATGTGTCCCGCTTTAATTTATTTAATAAATATTTTAATTAATAAAAAAATCAATGTTGAAAAGGAGATTTGCTTCCCCACGCTATGACCCTGCTCTTAAGGCTTAAAATAAATATTTAAAACAAATTAGAAGTAAATTTTGATTTGAAAAATTAACTTAATTTACACTGGCTTTCTGACTTGTAGGTTCGAGTTCAATCCCCGGAGAGGACAAAATTTTTTTTTTAAATTAAATTAAGATTTTGTTCTTGTTAATACCATGGATAATATGACTTTTTGACCTTCTGCTGGCTGCTGACCAATGGAAAAAAAATCACCATTGGCCAAAGTGTGATTCGAATTTTTTTCTCGTTTTTTAATTGGTTAACATTGATAATTACCCTATACCCTTTCCTACAAGGGCCTATGCCTCTACTGATATGGGTCCCTGTGCCCCTACAATGGCTTATGCGTGGGTTCGAATACCGCGAGGGCAAATTCTTAATTGCTTGTTCGAATCCCGGAGAGGGCACACTTCTTTTTTTTTAAATTAATATTTTGTTCTTGTTTTAGCTTTGATAATATGACTTTTTGACCGTCCGCAGGCTACTGACTAATGAAAAAAATTACGATTGGCCAAAAATCGATATCTTTTTTCCGTGTTTGAATTGGGTATATTAGGTTAACATTTATAATTACCCTATACCCTTTCCTACAAGGGCCTATGCCTCTACTGATATGGGTCCCTGTGCCCCTACAAAAGCCTATGCCACTACTGATGTGAGTTCGAATCCCGGCGAGGGCAAATTTTTTTATTTTTTAAATTAAATTAATATATCGTTCTTGTTAATACCATTTAACATTTTAAATATTTGTATAAATTAATAATTAACTAATAAAATTTTGCATTTAATACCCCCCTATAGGCACTCTCGCCCCTTCCCACCTTTCTCCCCCATAAATTGCATAGCAAATATGCTACGTTTATACGGAGTATAGATGAGTCCTCCCCCCTCCCCTTCCCTTCTCCCCCTTTCCACGAGGACCGAAGGCCCGAGTTTTTATATATCTTATTGTATTTTCATAACGAATTTTTCAAAAAATCATTTTGTTTGTTTTCAATATTCTTTGATTAAAATTAGGTACTTAATATAAACATAATTTTTATTATACAAATTTAGAGTAATAATTTACAATGATTATAAAAGCTCTCAAGGGCTTCCATAGTTTAAAATAATTTTTATAAATATACAAATATATTTTTAAACTTGCCCATAAGGCCTTTAAACAATGAAAATTTTAATGCTGCAAAAAATATTGAATATTTTTATGTTTAGAGTTTTTTCAATAACAACTGAGCATATATTGAAAAAAAACTGAACATTTTTTGGAAAAACAAAATATTTTTTGAAAAATTACTGAACATTTGTTTACAAAAAACCTGAGCACTTTTTAATTAAAATCTGAGGATAAAAAAACTGAATATTTTTAAATAAAAATCTGAGCAAATTGAATTAAAAACTGAGCACAAGCAACTGAGCATTATGATATTTTTCATTAAGCATTTAAATAACACCCTTAAAAAATGAGGTATTATCTCACAGGAGAGATAAACTCAAACTCTGGAGTTGTAAGGAAAGGTGTTCTATTATATAAACTTATTTTAAGTTGTACTTTTAAAGATGCTGGCTAAAGTGTTGAGAGATCCAATGGAAATCTCAAAAATTATCAAATTACACCACAATGGGGCAAATGATACAATTCATGCCAAAAGCTTGGGAAGCCACATTGGATGTAATCGTACAGAGAAGAAAATTGCCGAAAGGTAAGGTTTTATGAATATAATTTGAAAGCCATTAATAAATTATAAACAATAAATAGATATTGGTGGTTCAATATGACTAAGGATATCAAAGAGTACATTGGGTCATGCCATGTATGCCAGACCCATATCCCAAGGATTGATAAGGCTGTTCCTGTGCTTAATAAGGTGGCCATCATCCCAGCACCATGGAAACAAATCGGGATTGATTTGTGCAGCCCACAACCGAACAAGGGCATATTTGTATGTTGGTGGCCATTGACTACTTTTCAAAATGGATTGAAGCCAGGCCAATAAAGTCTTACTCGGCCAAGGAGACTTCATACAATTTGTGGGAAATAGTTTGCAGATGTGAGCTTCCCAATGTAAAAACTATGTTGATTTATTAATTTTTTAGATTGTTATAAGTGATCAAGGCCGTGAGTTTGTGAACTCACTGTCAGACGACTTGTATGCCCTTACTGGGGTACATCACAGGATTACATCAGCCAATCATCCACTGGCAAATGGAATGGTGGAAAGGCCAACCGCACCACCGTTAACTTGTTGGTGAAGGTGTTGGAAAGGGAAACCAATAAATGGGACGTTGTTTTAACAGGTGTCCTGCATGCTTTACTTACCAGTAAACAACGGTAATACATGATCAAGTATAAAATATTTAACGATATTTTTTAGGTTCACAAAGTTCAGTCCAACGGGTCGGCAACCCGATACATTTTTTTCGGATGGTGATGATTATGAGCTTACTCACATAAATGAAAGCGATTATAATTCTTTTGACGTTAGAAGGCTCATGGATAAGTCAAAAAGAATTTATGAATTAGCCATGGACAACATACTGAGTGCCCAGTCCAGGAAGAAAGCTGATAGTGAAAAGAGGCACCACTTGAAACCGGGTTTTCAAGTGAATGATGTCTTCCTCGTTTTCAATTGTAGGCAAGCTGACAGAAAAGGCGACAAGACGACTCTGGGCATCATGGTATATCATATAAAATCTTATTTAACCCCTTTAAAGGAACTTACACCCTAAAAACGATGGAGGGTGTGTATTGAAAAAAAAACAAATCGAGGAAATATTAAACGGTATAAAAAAGGAATAAAGAGTAATTAATTTTAAACATTTTTAAATCTTGGCGAGAGCTAGACAGGTGAAAATAGACTTAAATTTTAGTATTATTATAATGATGCTTTTAGTATAAAGGGATAGAAAAATTAAAAACTGTAGAGAAAAATACGTTAAGGGAGGATTTAAAAGCAAACAAGGAACATTCGGGTCAAACTTTTCTTTGTTTTAATTTATTTTTTAGATGGTTGAAATTATTGGCTTTAGTGCTAAGGATTGTTTTGTTCCTTGAGTAATGTTTGGTCAAGAGAACAAATGGAGAAGTAAATATATACATCTTTTGTAAAAATATATAAATTCAAGGTTAGGGATCTGCGGTCCGTTCAAGCCTGTGCCCCAGGTTGAAAAACTGTTGGGCAGGCCCATAAAAGTGCAAGAGGTGGAGGGAGATGGTAATAGCTTTTACCGTTGTATGAGCATAGCCATCTTCCAAAACCAGGATCATCATTCGATTATCCGCGCACATATGTGAGCGGCATTTTTACGAGAGGATATAAGTGTTGCTATGCTACCTTATATACCCACTATCTTCGAATTTGGAATATTTTGCGGAGAAAACATTCGGAAACTGGGTATTTGGGCCACGGAAGTTAAAATACTTTTGGCCGCTACCCTCATTTAAAATAAATTTATTTGTTTATACCTCTGAATTTGGCATATGGGCCCACTATGCACCAAAATTGAAAAACAAATCATAATATATATCATTGTAACGATCATTTTGAATATATATTCAATTGTAAATAATAAATTTATTTCCACCCAATGATATAGTGTATAAAATTAAACCTAAAACAGAGAAATATTAAATACATTTAGACAGAAATTTATAGATAAAACAGAGAAATATTAAAAAAAGACAGAAACTTGATAAATATCAAAAATTTTAGACAGAAATTTGAGAAACATTAAAAAATTTAAACAGAAAACAAATTTTATAAAGGTCAAACAGAGAGTTAGTTATAAACCGAGAAATATTAAAAAATTTACACAGAAATTTGAGAAATATCAAAAAATTTAAACAGAGAATAGGTTAATTTAAAAATTAAAATTATTTAGACTTAGTAATTCTAAATGAAACTGAATTATATGATGGATGTCATGTAAACGTAATTGACGTATGTCAAGATTGCAAAGTGTGTCTGTCAATAGAACGCAATTGATGTGTCTAAGCGTATTTCCATCATAGCGCACAAACTACGGATTTTCCCTATACATCAAGTTTTTTTAAATATTCGCTGTCAAAGTTGGTTGTGTTTGTACGCTATTATAAAAGTACCCACAGAGACGTCAATTACGTTAAAATGAGATCCATTTAATTAAGTTTCATATTAATTTGGTCTTTAATTGTTAATTGATATATAGTTTTATTAAATTATATAATATTTTTTTCTTCTTCTAATTACCCTTTTAAAATATACCTTTTTTTGTATTTTCATTTTAAAAATACTTTATTTTTCTATTTTCTATTTCTTAATTTAGTGTTTAAATTTCTGAATCCGTTTATTGATTACAATTACAAATATAATCTAAATGATTGTTACAAGACTATTAATGGCTATACATATATTATATTTACATATTTTGTTTTTAAAATGGGGTCTATAAAGCGCCCATTTGTGTAAATCGTAAGAATATACCTATATATTAGTATCTAATAAAGTAACGGGCAAAGTTATCTCCACTTCGGTGGCCCGGGTTTTCCCACTTAAATCATAATGCTTATTTGTCGAATTAGATAGAGGCTAAATGTAAGGTTGTATAACAAGACTTACATCTTCCCTAAAATATTTTGAGCAAAAATATGCGTGGATAATAGAATAATTCGGTTGATTTCAAAAGATGGATTGGTTTTTGCAACGGTAAAAGCGATTGCCATCTTCCAACATCCGTGCTTGGATGGGTCTGACCAGCCGTTTTTCAACATTCGTCACGGGCTTTAATGGATACGCAACTCCTAACCTGAAAATTCATATGATGTTACACAAAGGATATATATAATTACTTCTCCGTTTGTTCTATTCACGTAATATTACTCAAGGAAAAAGATTTTAATTCCCCTACATCAAAGCCTATAACTTGAACTGATTCATCATTTAACAAATAAATTATACCAAAAAGGATCATCATAACAATGACAAAATACTACGCCCAATTTTACATTTTTAGTTTTCTTGGCTAAATTAAAAATTGTTTCCCTTCATCGTTTCTAATAGATTAAACTAATCTTGTATTATCGTTGATTACTGTAAGGTAAAGCATCCAAGATACCTTGTTTTCTTTTCCAACAGCTTCACCAACGAGTAAACGATGGTGCAGTTGACTCTTTATACCAACCCATAATTAGGATGGCATGCTGACAGGGTTCGGTGATGTAACCCAGCAAGGGCATACAAGCCCTATGTCGTTTGATTACTTATTAGAATCTATAACAACAATCAATTTTTTAAGACGCCATCATCGGCAAAAGATTTACAGCAAATTGTAAGAAGTCCCCTTGGCCGATCGAGACTTCGTATGCCTGGGAGCAATCCATTTTAAAAAGTAATCGATAGCAGCTACCACCCTGCACATTTGGCCCCGTCTTGTTGTAAGCAATGTGCACAAATAAATACCAATCTGTTTAAAAAGGGCTGGGAGACTGCCACATTATTTACGACAAGAGTGGTCTTGTCAATTTGTGGTATATGTGTCTGACTGCATGACATGATCCCGCATATTCTCTTGCATCCTTTGTCATGTTGAGCCACACATATCTATTCATACCATGCTACCTTTTTGCTATCTTTTCTTGAGTACAGTTGAATCTAAGATGGCCTCTTAAGCTTTAGGCATGTATGCTCTCAGTTAGGCCATCATGGTTTATTTAGAATATGTTAAAAATTTCCTTGCCCATTAACACTCTTGCTAACTTTTCTAAACATTTAACACTTAAAACTAATTTAAATAAATCGAAGCCTGTCTCAACATCTCCAATGTTTTTAACTCCCCTGTGGTCCAACTTTTCATTTTTAATAATGAAAGGAGCTGCTTTTCTTTTTTAATAAGCCCTTTGATTTTTATCATCTCTTGTAGGCGTCACTCCACCCTATATATACTTAACTAGCTGACCCGGTGTAGGGTTCTAATTGTGCGCAGTGATAAAAGTGCGCATACATATAATTGGTCAATATTGAAATAGCTTAAAATGATTAGCGTGATTGTTATCACCACGTGGGGTACCACGAATTTTGATAGGCTTGCATACCAAAAAGACGCTAGAAAAACACACATGAAAAAAGTGCGTTATAAGAGTCCGCATAAAAATCCCAAAACAAGTAAAAATTTTATAAATAAATAACTTAATATACAGCTCTCTTATAAAAATAGGTCTCAAAACAAGTATTCAAATCCCAAAACAAGTAAAAACCTTTAAAATAACTTAGGATTGTTTTTAAAAAACTTTGCATTAAATTTTTATATCTTATCATCAATGTACTTATAAATGTGTTATTTATAAATATAAACTTAATATACAGCTCTCTTATAAAAATACGCCTCAAAACAAGTATTCAAATCCCAAAACAAGTAAAAACCTTTAAAATAACTTAGGAATGTTTTTAAAATACTTTGCATTAAATTTTTATATCTTATCATCAATGTACTTATAAATGTGTTATAAATTTTATAAATAAATAACTTAATATACAGCTCTCTTATAAAAATACGCCTCAAAACAAGTATTCAAATCCCAAAACAAGTAAAAACCTTTAAAATAACTTAGGATTGTTTTTAAAATACTTTGCATTAAATTTTTACATCTTATCATCAATGTACTTATAAATGTGTTATAAATAATTGACTCATGCATTTAATAAAAACTTCAAATACTGTGCATTAAATTTTTATATCTTATCAATATACTTATAAATGTGTTATGAATAATTGACTCATGCATTTAATAAAAACTTCAAATACTTTGCATTAAATTTTTATATCTTATCAATATACCTATAAATGTGTTTTAAATAATTGACTCATGCATTTAATAAAAACTTCAAATACTTTGCATTAAATTTTTATATCTTATCAATATAATTATAAATGTGTTATGAATAATTAACTCATGCATTTAATAAAAACTTCAAAATCTGGAAAGGATTGTTTTTAAAATAATTTGTATACTTAATTAATTTAATTAATTTTTAATATTATTTGTTTAGGACAACTTAATATATAACTTTTTAAATCTTTTAGATGTCAAAATATAATTTTGAGGAGATAATTAAATATATAAAGGAGGGACTGATGCCTGATATATATGATAGGAATCAGAGGGCCTATCTCAAAAGAAAGGCAGCTCTTTTTACCATTAAAAATGAGAAACTATATCACAAAAGAGTCAAAAACATAGGAGGTATTAAGACAGGTATCATTATTAAAATTTACTGTAAATTGTAATCTTTAGAAATGCTGGCAAGGGTCATGATGATGAAGGAAGAGATTATAAATGTTATCAAATTAAACCATGATGGCCTCAGTGATAGCATACATGCTAAAAGCTTGGGGGGCCATCTTGGGTTTAATCGTACTCAAGAAAAGATAGCAGAGAAGTAATAGTTTATACAATTTAAGGTTTAATAATTCTGTGAATAATTTTACATTGTATTAATGTTTGATTGTGTTCTTATATGTTATGATTAGATATTGGTGGCCTAACATGACAAAAGATGTTAGAGAATACGTTGGGTCTTGTCATGCATGTCAGACCCACATGGCTAGAATTGATAAGGCCACCCCATTTCTTCATAATGTGGCTGTTATTCCAGCCCCTTGGAAACAGGTTGGAATAGATCTTTGCAATTTGCCTACAACAGAACAAGGCAACATTTGCATGTTAGTGGCAATAGATTACTTTTCAAAATGGGTTGAGGCCAGGCCCATGAAGTCTCATTCGGCCACGGAGACTTGTTACAATTTGTGGGAAATCTTTTGTCGGTGTGGTCGCCCCAAAGTAAATAACTTAATTGAATCTTTATATAGTTTTAGATTGTAATAAGTGACCAAGGTCGTGAGTTTGTCAAGTCACTGACAGAGGGCTTGTATGCCCTTACTGGAGTCAATCATAGGATTACCTCCGCCTACCACCCACAGGCTAATGGTCTGGTTGAAAGAGCCAACCGGACCATCGTTAACTCCCTGGTTAAAGTTTTGGAGAACGAGACAAACAAATGGGACATTGTTTTACCTGGAGTATTGCATGCTTTACTTACCAGGAAACAACGGTAATTTAAATAGAAGTCTGAATGATTTTTGTAGGTCCACAAAGTTCAGCCCGTGGGTGCTGATGTGGGGTCGACAACCCGATCCTTTTTTTTCGGATGATGAAGATGATGACGAGATTCCTGACATAGTGGAAAACGATTACGAGTCATTTGACTTTGAAAGGCTCATGGATAAATCCAGAAAGATTTATGAAGTAGCCATGGTCAACATAATGGGTGCCCAGTCCAGACAGAAGGCTGATTATGAAAAGAGGCACCACTTGAAACCGGGTTTTCAAGTGGATGATGTAGTCCTGGTTTTTAATTGTAGGCGGGCTGACCGAAAAGGCGACAAGATGTTACCCTCATGGATCGGGCCATACAAGATTGCCTCTGGTCATAATGGTATTTGATATATAATCTTATTTAACCCATTTAAAGGAACTTACACTCTCAAAACAATGGAGGGGGTGATATTAAAAAAAAAAACTCATGGAAGAAACATCAAATTGTATAAAAGTGGAATGAATAGTAATTAATTTTAGATATTCTTATATCTAATAAAAGTGTCCGAAAATCTTGGCAAGAGAGCCAGACGTGTGAAGATGGAGCCCAATATCGGTATTGATATAATGAAACTTTAAATATAGTTGATTTAGAAAAAATAAGAACTCACAAGAAAGTGGAGAAAAAAGCAAACAATGAACATTTGGGTAAAATTTTTCTTTGTTATAATATGAATAGTAACTAATGTTCAATATTTTTTTATTTATAATTAGTGTCCCACAATCTTGTTGAGGGAGTCAAAGTTGTGAAAATTGAGCCTAATTTCGGTATTGATATATTGAAACTTTAAGTATAGCTTGATTTAGAAAAAGTAACAACTTCGAAGATTACTACGGTAGGGGAGAATGTAAAAGCAAGCAAGGAAGATTCGGGTAAAACTTTTCTTTGTTTTAATTTATTTGTTAGATGGGGAATCTTTAGAATTCATTAGCCATAATGCTAAAGAATTGAAATTTTGTTCCTTGAGTGAGGATTGGTCAAAAGAACAAATGGTGAAGTAAATATATATATCTTTAATTTGCAAATATATATCAATTCAAGGTTAGGGATCTTCGGTCGGTTGAAGCCTGTGCCCCAGGTTGAAAAACCGTTGGGCAAGCCCGTAAGAGTGCAAGATGTGGTGGGAGATGGCAACTGCTTTTACCGTTGTATGAGCATAGCCATCTTCCAAAAGGAGGATCAGCATGCGATTATCCGCTCACATATGTGTGGGGCATTTTTACAAGAGGATATAAGTGGTGCTATGCTACCATATATTCACCCATATTCTACTAGTGCGCAATATCTGATGGAGAAAGAGATGTGGACCCTGGAAATTTGGTCCACAGAAGTGGATATCACGTTAGCGGCTACAGTTTTTAATATAAATATATATATTTATTCTTCGGTATTCGGCAAATGGGCCATTTATAAACCGCAATTGAACGACCAATTATCAACTAATAATATGTATTTATATCATCGTATCAATCATTATCAATATATATTAGATTGTGAATAAATTTATTTCCATCTATTGATACAATTTATAAAATTAAACATCAAACAGAGAATTATCATAAATTGAGACAGAAATTTATAGAATAGAAAAAAATGTGGACAGAAGTTTATGGATAAAAAGTAAAATATCAAAAAATTAGACAACTTGATAAATATCCACAGATTTAGACAGAAATTCATAAAAAATCAAAAAATTACACATGAATTTATAGATAAAAAGAGAAATGTTAAAAAATTTAGACAGAAACTTGAGAGATAGCCACAAATTTAGACAGAAATTTATAGAATATCCTCAAATTTAGACAGAAATTTATATAAAAAAAATCAGAAATTTATAGAATATCCTTAAACTTAAATTTAGACAGAAATTCATAAAAAAATTTAGACAGAAATTTATAGATAAACAGAGATATTAGACAATTAAAAAATATTAATATTATTTAAACATTTGTAGTTATAATTAAATTTATAGATAAACAGAGATATTAGACAATTAAAAAATATTAATATTATTTAAACATTTGTAGTTATAATTAAATTTATAGATAAACAGAGATATTAGACAATTAAAAAATATTAATATTATTTAAACATTTGTAGTTATAATTAGTAAAATCAACTGAATTATATGGATGAATCAACTGAATTATATGGATGTCGTGTAAACGTGATTGACGTGTGTAAAAATTTCAAAGTGTATCTGTCATTAGAACGTGATTGACGTGTATATGCGTATTTCCTACTTTGCGCACAAACTTAACCTTACACCGGCAAACGTTGTTTTGCTAAAAATACAATTTTCTTTAATATAATAAAATCCGAGAAAACTTCAGCCTTGTATGTATGACGTCATTATTGTATATGATGCCAATCAAAATAGTCAAAAAAAAACGAAAAAATAAACTCGGATTCACATTTTGGCCAATGGTCATTTTTTTCATTGGTCAGCAGCCAGCGGACGGCCAAAAAGTCTTATTATCAATGATAGTAACAAGAACAATCATAAAAGTCAAAAAAAACTCCGGGATTCTAACCCATAAACTAGTTAAATTGCTTAGCAATTAAATGTTTATTATATAATAAAATGAAACAATAATAGAACAAGCGGACGGCCAAAAAGTCATATTATCAATGGTAGTAACAGGAAAAATATATTAATTTAATTTAAAAAATAAATTTTTGCCCTCTCCGGGAATCGAACCAGCAATCAGAACGTTCGCCGGGGTTCGAACCCACATTAATAGAGGCATAGGCTTTTGTAGGGGCACAGGGACCCATATCAGTAGAGGCATAGGCCCTTGTAGTGGAGGGCATAGGGTAATTATAGCAATTACTATCAATGTTACCCAATTCAAAAACGAATAGATATACTTATGCATTAATTTAACGTAGCAATTAAAACCCGACCCCGCCCGAAAGCGAGGGAGATAGAGATGAGGGGTGGGGCACCTCTTTCTCATGCATTAATTTAAAAAATCAATATAACCTAATATACCCAATGCAAATAGATAGGGAGGGTAGACAACGGACGGACGACGGACAACCAAAAAAACGAGCCCATAAATGCATAGCAATTAATATATTAGTTTTATAAATTGAAAAAAGATGTTTTTACATTTTAAAAAAAAAATTAAAAAAGGAACTTCAAAAGGAACTGGAACTAATTCCTTTTTAAAATGAGGAACTAGAAAAAATAAAATTTGGCAATAAGGCTTAGATAAATGTAATTGATTTATCATCGTAATATGGATTTGAAACACAATTAATTAGGTAATATATTATTATCGTTTTTTATTATAAATGAAAAATATTTTAACTTTTATGTTGTTGTTATGTATATATAGACCCTACTATTACGAGATGTACTATTTGTATGACAATATTTTTTAACTACGGTGTGCTGGCTGCCGTCAATAATTGTTTAGTTTGTATTGTTGTAAATTGCGCTCATACATACTTTGGCATCACGGATTTGCGTATTTCAACGGAAGTAAACCAGTTTCAGTTCGCTTCTGCTCCTAGCAAAGTTCGCACGTGTAGAAACTATAGAGAATTTTGAGTTTACAAAGATCCCACAAGGGCGAACCGCCGCGCTTTTACAAAGAACAATAGCTATAAAAGGTTAGAAGAAGCCCTTGAATCGATAATGTCCGATGATAACGAAGATATCGAATACGATATAGAGTTTTTCATAAAAATTTGTCTGTGGATGAGTTCATGAATACTTTGGCTGTCATTCAGCGAAACAATTTATAATGGGAAAACCCGTCCGATACGGCTATAAGAATTGGGCTGCAACAAGCTCTGATGGCTATTGCTACACATTCGATGTTTATTGCGGCAAGTCATCTACTGATATTCCTGTTGATCCTCTCAGCGCGGGAGTCGTAAAATCTCTGCTGGCAAAGATGCCGATTGTCCCAAGTGAGCATATAGTGTATTTGGATAACTTTCACGAACTATCAGTTATTGCATGATTTGAGACTTTAGGGCTACAGGGCCACAGGCACAATGCTGGAAAATAGAACGAAGAAATGTCCACTCAGCACTGTAAAAATGATGAAAAAGCGACCCAGAGCAGAATATGATTACCGATTTGATTTGATAAATTAACTATCAATTGTACGCTGGAATGACAACAATGTAGTCACTATAGGAACCAACTATGACACTATAGAGCCTCTGGGAAAAGTAAAAAGATGGTGCAGGCTTCAAAAGCAAAAGGTGGAATTTGATGTCCCAAGTCTAATATAAACTGCAACAAAGGAATGGGTGGCGTCGATCAAATGGACCAGTCTATTAGTATTTACAGAGTGCCTATAAAAGGAAAAAAATGATAGTGGTTAATATTTACCTACATCCAAGATATGGTCATATCTAACGCTTGGAGACTGCATGTTTTACTCAGCAAGACTGGACAGGTGACATACATGGATCAATTATTATTCAGACGGACGATTGCTCGAGGATACATACAACGAAAAAAAAACTAAAAGTCCACCGTCATCAACAATACTTGGACTGGAGCGGAAAAATAACGGTCACAACCCCGAGCGCATCGAAAAACCATTGCGTTGCGTCATTTGCCACAATCGAGGTCGCTGGCGTTGCGTGCTTTGCGAGAAAATGTTGTGTGTAGAGCGAATTTGCTTTGGACAATATCACTCCTAATCCGCCCATTGTACACAGCCGTGTACACCCCCTTATTTTCATTGTTTCATGTTTTTATCTACTTTTTTTTTCCTAATATTTTTCTGTGCTCAATAACTCACAATAAATACCATTAAAATAAATTTTCACATGTAGTTTTCTTTTGGGCGTTAAAGGGTTAAATTATTCGTATCTTATCAATATAGAAAGATTTTAATTTTTACTCTTATAGTAGTTATAAACATAATTTTATATATAGACTGGTCCTCGGAGCGGGTTGTTTGCGCGCCTGCTGCCTTCCTTGGAATCGAACCCTGATATACATCTATATACTTAATATATAACTTTTTTTTATTCTTTTAGATGTCAAAATATAATTTTGATGAATTAATTAAATATATAAAGGAGGGACTGATGCCCATTATAATATAAGAATCAGAGGGCCTATCTGAAAAGAAAGGCAGCTCTTTTTATTATTAAAAATGAGCAATTGTACCACATAAGAGTGAAAAGCATAGAAAGTGTTAAGACAGGTAGGCAAGGGTGGTGAGGACAAAGAAACAAAATTCAAATATTATGAAAATACACTATGATGCATTTTAAGGTTCAAATAATTTTGTAGATAAATGCTTTTACATTGTATATAATGTTTGACTGTGTTCTTATATGTTATGAATAGATATTGATGGCCTAACATGACGAAAGATGTTAGAGAATATGTTGGGGCTTGTCATGCATGTCAGACACATATGGCTAGAATTGATAAGGCCACACCTGTTCTTCATAATGTGGGTGTGATTCCCGCCCCTTGGAAGCAGCAGGTTGGAATAGATCTCTGCATGTTGCCAAAAACAGAACAAGGCAACATTTGCATGTTGGTGATTGTTGATTACTTTTCCAAGTGGTTAAGGCCAGGCCCATAAAGTCTCATTCGGCCAAGGAGACTTCATACAATTTGTGGGAAAATATTTATAATTACATATTTTATTTAAATATTGGTGTTTATAAAGCGCCCATTTGTTTAAATCGTAGGAATATGTCTAAATATTAAGATCAAATAAAGTAGCACCCAAAATTATCTCCACATCTGTGGCCGATATATATTCCTTTTACTTATTTTATCACGCATATTTGTCGATTTATATAGAGGCTGAATGTAAGGTTGTATAACAAGACATGAACAAGACTTACATCTTCCCTAAAAAATTTTGAGCACTATGCGCGGATAATCGGAGTATGGTCTTAATTTTGAAGGATGGATAGGTTTATAACAACGATAAAAGCAATTACCATTTTCAACATCCTTGCTTGGAAGGGTCTTCTTCTTTATCAGTTATTCCCACAGTCGTGGGTTTTTGATGAGTTTCTTATATCTTGACCGGGTGAGTGCCATATCTTGACTAATCTCTTTTGTTTTCATTACTTTATCGACTTGCCCTTTCCACGTGACACGGGGTCGTCCTCTTCCTCTCTTGCCCGGTACCTCCATGTCCAGTACTTTTCGATTTACGTCATTGTGTCTCTTCTTAGTATATGCCCATACCACCTTAGCCGATTTTCGTTAATCATGTCCATAGGTTGGATACCCATTTTTGTGTTGAAAAAGTCATTCGTCATATGGTGGAGCTTAGTATACCCCAAGCTTCGCCGTATCATTCTCATCTCTGTGGCTTGTAAAAGCTTTCCTTCTGTGGTGTTTAATGCCTATGTTTCACTTCCATAGAGTAACACCGGTCTTACGATGGATTTGTAAGCTTTGCTCTTCAACCATATTGGCACTTTCTTCTATATCGCACATTAGACCGGATATACTTTCCCATTTAAGCCATCATTTTTGGATGCGGGCATTGACCTCCGTTGCGCAACCTCCCTCTTGATGTAGCATCGAGCCGAGGTATGTGAACCTGTCTACTTTTGGGTACTTTAGATGGTCATCCAGCGATGGGCTGCTTGTACCATTCATTTCCATGTATACCGTTTTTCGATCGTTGACCTTTAGCCCATATCCAGCTAAGCGCTTTGACCACTTTAGGTTCGAATACTTTCTCCCTTGTTTCCTCGCATAGTACTATATCATCGGGATATAGCATGCACCATGGCGATGGCTTTTGAATGTCCCTCATTATCGTGTCTATAATTATATTAAATAAAAAGGGACTTGAAGCAGATTCTTGATGTAATCCAATTTTAACCAGAAAAGATTTAGTCTCCAACTGTCGTCATAACGCAAGAGTTTGAGTCTTCATAAATTTTATTCAAAAGCCGTATATATAAGTAGCGATTTTCTCCCGCACCACCATATTAAATCGCGGGGGATCGTGTCATAAGCTTTCTCTAAGTCGATAAAGGTTCCTCTTTTCACCATACTTATCCATCATTTGCCTTAGTGCGAAGATTGGGTCGATTGTGGATTTGCCGGCCACAAATCCGAATTGGTTAGCCGATATTTCCACCTCGTTTTTCAGCCTTGTTACTAAGATCCTTTCCAAGGAGTGGCAAGTTAGCTTGATACCTCTGTAATTGCCACAGTCCTGAGTGTCTCCTTTGCCTTTATTATAATCGTACTTGCTCTCCATTGATTAGGAATTCGCTCTTCTACCAATATCTTGTTAAGGAGGTTCCTGACTCCCACGACATCCGAGCAATGCTTCCATAGGTACATCTGGGCCATTTGCTTTTCCTTTTTGCATCTTGTTCATTTGTGTCCTAAATTCATCCTTCTGAAAGAGTTCGACCATACTTATATTTGGCTTCATTTTGGGAAGGAATCCTGGCCATTCGCAATATTCATATTCTAAAAATATCCTTTCCACCTTTCCATCATTTCTTTCGGCTTGAATAAGGTTTTACCCTTCTCATTTTAACTATGGCCAATTTGTACATAAGCCTATCGCCCCCTTTATGATCCAGTTTGTTTGCCATCTCGGTGTAGGCGGCATTCTGTGCTTTTGTAACGGCCTTTTTTGAGACCCTCTTTGCGTCGCTATATTTTTGATAACCTCCGTTTTTGATTTATGCCACCATCTATATAGATTTTTCTTTCTTTCGATGAAATCCCTAACCGGTTGATCCCACCACAATAGTTCCCTATTCATAGCTTTGCCTCCTTTGGTCTGTCCTAGAACACGAATCGCTGTTTTCTTTATGTACTTAGATAGCGTCTCCCAATCGTCGTCTACGTCCCTTTGCAACTTCCTTGCACCCAAGAGTGAAGAGGCTTTTTGATGGTATTTAACGTTTGTCGACGTATCCTTTATAGCCTTTCGTATCGAATCCTCTATCATTGCGTTCATATCCGAGGCGATCTTTTCCAACATGAGCGTTGAAATCGGCCCCAATAATTAGCCTTTCTTCCTGTCAGATTTCTTGTATTTCCTTTTCCAATGAATAGAAGAATATATATTTCTCTGATTCCATACACCCAATTTGGGGAGCATATGCGCACATAACGGTTAGGAGGCCCCCTTGATCTGCAATCTCACCCATATTAACCTGTCGGAACCAGAGATCAGATTGCCCGGCCCGCTGCCCGAACAGGCCCGGCCCGTGGGCCGGGTCGGGCAACTGTCCTAAATTTTTATTTTCGGGCGGGCTCGGGCGGGCACGAAGAAGATAGGATTCGGGCAATTCGGGCTTAATGAGATTTTTTAGATGTATTTTTTTGTTACTTTTCATTAAATTGCATATGAAAATGCTAAAAAATCGCCATCCGTCCCCAAGTTATTTTTTACAATTTTTGCCAGAACCCCTTTATTTCCATCAAGTCCCTAGCTAGGTTATGGAAAGGATTAAAATATTTATATTTATGCAGCCGTTTCATTGTTCGTAATTCGCATGTGCCGTCTATACATAGTACAAAATCGTCACGCCCAAATTGATACAACGCCTGAAAGTGTTAAATTTCATTCTAATATCATTTAATCTTTTAACAAATGATTTAACAAGGCTTCTTCAATTCGCCTTTATTATTCCCTTATCACTGATCGCTATCGCTTAGCTCAAATATTTTAGAAAGACCAAATACTACGTTTTTTGACCAATTAGGATTAAAATTAAAGTACAAAAGTTTCATTTGAAAAGATCATTTGACTTTTAAATATTGAAAGAATTTTAGGTCGCAAAATTTCGGGCCTAACACAGGCAATTTAATATTTCGGGCCGAGCATTTCGGGCAGCATTAATGTTTCGGGCGGGCTCGGGCGGACACCAGAAGGGTTCGGGCGGGCTCGGGCGGGCAATGAGGTTAGAGAATTGAACCGAGCCGGGTTCGGGCAGAAAATTCCTAACAAATCTGACCTCTGGTCGGAACAACGCTTGACTTCCACCACGTTGTCCTTGAACGATTCGCTTAGAACGACACCGACCCCATTTCTACGTTTAGTGACCGACTGTAGAAAAGTTTGTATCCTTCTCCTAATTCCCGAGCTTTCATTCCGTTCCATCTCGTCTCTTATAGGCAGGCGATGTGTACCTTCCTTCTTTTTAGCATCTGTGCGACCTGATGCTCTTCCCCGTCAACGTTCCCACATTACAGCACGTAATTCGCATTCTTTCCACAACTAGTTTCCTTAACCGCCTTCGTTGTAAGTTGGGCAGTAACCTTAGTGTATTTTTCTCATAATTTTGGAGTTGGTTTTTATAGCCGGTTTACGACCTGACGCCAACCGTCCACTTTTTGCACAAGGACTTGGGACCGTCGTAGAATATATTCACAAGGGGATTAAAACAGTTCGTTAAGTACAAAAACGGTGTATATAAAATAATAGTTACTTGGTTAACCTTCTAAACGAATACACATTTCTAGAACATAACAAAACAATCCAAAACATGACTTCCATCAAAACGGTCAGGTGGTTTCGATACCGTTTTGTCATTTATAATGTTACTTTCAGAGACCGCATTTTGATCTAGTCTTTTTCTTTCCCTTAGTTGATCACCCTGTTTTCTTCTTGTACTTAGGTCTATCATCCATAGACTAGATAGACTGCTCATGCCATACGTTGCATATGGTTAATTAATTGTGTCAAATTTTCTTCCATTTTGAGGGCAATTGGTGTATTTTAACCATGTCATTTTGCCCTACAACAGTCAATTTACCATCCTCACTAGTTTATAAATTAAAACGAACGTAAATAAATTAATATTATACAAAATAGCAATTAAAATTGATGGCGCTATATTAATAAACAAACTTTAATCGCATTTTTTACATTTTTAATTTTCATGTATTCTTTAAATGATATTTATTTTAAAATGCTATTTTTGATATCTACCCAATTCAATATTTTTTATTTGCCTTTTTAAGATTATTTAATTTGCGAAAATTACGAATTTTTATATGATCACCACTTTACAATGTGCCTCTCAAAATGGCGGAAAAAAGAGTACACGTTTGTGCGTTGATAAGCCGTCTATCTAGTCTATGGGTCTATCTTGACATCATATGTTGTCGCACTTGTTTGTGCGTCTACAAGTCCTTCCCTCCATCCCGGACTTGTGTCGTTGTGTACCCATACTGGTTGCGCGGGCTCGAAACATCTTTCCTGTGTCCACCTGTTCTTGTAATACTTTTGCTTCCAAAAAAATTCTTCAACCTTCTCGCGAGTCGTTTTCTTTAGCTGGTCTGGCGTCGTACGAATCCTATGAATTAAACATTGCCACAGTCGGGTTAATGCCTGTAGTAAAGTTCTGACTCGTTCACATGCTCATCAGAACTTGTAGCAACTTTAATGAGTCGTTAACCCCCGACTTTTTGTTAGCAAAAAATTTACTTTTTATAGTTCTAATGTACCTCTCCGCAAAACCATTTGTTTTGGGGTGGTAAGGGGCTCCGGTAAAATGTACAACACCTTGTTTTTACAAAATATTTTAAATTCCATGGATTTAAAATGCGGCACATTGTCACTACTATATATCTGGGTAACCCAAAATGCGCAAATATTAGGTCTTTCAACTTGGCAAAATTTACAAGCATTAAGGTATTTTTCAATTAACACTACCAACGACGGTCCCAAGTCCGTGTGAAAAAAGTGGAGGGTTGGCGTCAGGTCGGAAACCGGCTGTAAAAAAACTCCAAACAACATGGCAGCTTAAAATACGAACTTTTACCAGAATGCTAGGGCGTCCTCCCCAAACGACGCCCATTGCATCATCCGCCCGTGCAATGTGACAATTATACAAGGGTTACCGCCTCACTCACAACGAAGGCGGTTAAGGAATCTAGTTGTCGAACGGACAAGAGTGGCCAGCTGGAATGTGGGCACGCTGACGGGGAAGAGCATCGAGGTTGCGCAGATGCTAAAAAGGCGAAGGAGACACATAGCGTGTCTACAAGAAACGCGGTGGCATGGAACAAGAGCCAGGGAGCTAGGAGATGGTTACAAGCTATACTACTCGGGTTCCCCATCACGGAAGAACGGGGTCGGTATAGTGCTTAGCGATTCCTTTAAGGACAAGGTAGTCGAAGTCAAACGATGCTCGGATAGATTGATGTGCACAAAGCTGGCGGATCAAGGCGGCCTTGTCAATGTTATTTGTGCGTATTCGTCCCAGGTTGGATGTTCCTAAAATGAGAAGGACGAATTCTATGAGAAGCTCGAAAAAGAAATACGCTATGTGAAGCCTGACGAGAATATCATCATCGGAGCAGACTTTAATGGGCACGTTGGGAAAGAAAGGGGCGTGTACGAACCAAATCACGGCGGGCATGGCTATGGGGTGAAGAATAAAGAGGGAGAGAAGTTACTACAGATGGCGCAAGCTTACGATATGGCCATTGTGAATACCTTCTTTCAGAAGCGTACCGAACATTTAGCGACGTGCAGCAGTGGGGATCATCTTACACAGGTCGACTACATCCTAGTGAAGCGCAAAAATTTGTGGCAAGTTAAAGATTGCAAGGTTATACCGGGGGAAGAAATCGCCAAACAACATCGGCCAGTTGTCCTCGATATAGCAAGAAAGATTTTTCCCGAAAGGAGGAAGTCTACACACCAAGGACAAAGTATAAAAAGCTTAAGGATGATCGTGCAAATGAAATGTTTCACGCTCGAGCAACTCCGCTCTTGAAGGTTGCAGGCTTGGGGGGTGACATTAACAAAAGGTGGGAACCGTTGCAAATGTTCTAAAGGAAATTCAAATCTTGGGACGAACTAAAGGCGGCAGAGCTCACAAGCGTGAACTATGGTGGTGGAATGACTCGGTCAAAGAGGATATAGAAGAAAAGAAGGCGTTGTACCTACGATGGTACAAAACGAAGAAAGGAGAAGACTACGTGGCATATCGTGAAGCGAAACGCAAAGCTAAGATAGCGGTTGCGATAGCGAAGAACGAGGCTTCCACCGATATGGCAAACAAGCTCGATACCAAGGGCGGCGACATAGTCATGTATAAACTCGCAAAGATTTAGGGAGAAAAAAAGTCGAGATGTCGGGACACTGAAAGTCATTAAAAGCGAAGAGGGACGAAGGTTGTGCAAACCGAAGGAAGTCATCAAAAAATGGAAAGATTATTTCCAAAATATGATGTACAAAACGAATGATAGAAGACCGCTAGAGGGGGTGGAACCGAACTAGAACTTGGTTTTACCATTGCAGGCTTATGAAGTAGGAGCGCAACTGACGAAGATGGGGAAAGGGAAAGCGCTAGGTCCTACCGATCGAAGCTTGGCTTGGGTGCAAAGGAGAAGGAATCGACATAATGACAGGCCTATTTAACGCTATACTGTATGAGAGTGGTATCCCTGACCAATGGGGGGAAAGTACGATCATACCCATATACAAAGGCAAAGGAGACGCACAGGAATGTGGCAACTTTAGAGGTATCAAGTTGACCTGCCACTCACTAAAACTATTAGAAAGGGTGCTAGTGAAAAGGCTCAATGACGAAGTATGTCTCTCGCCTAATCAGTTTGGATTCGTGGCCGGTAAATCAACGATGGATCCAATCTTTGCGTTGAAGCAGACGATGGAAAAATATGGCGACATAAGAAAGAACTTACACATGGTCTTCATCGATTTAGAAAAGGCCTACGATACGGTTCCGAGAGACTTAATATGGTGGTCCCTTAGAGCCAGAAATATACCCGAAGGATATGTTTGACTTAACAAGGAAATGTATAATGGCGCGGTTGCATCTGTTAGGACTACCTTATGAAAAACGAAATCCTTCCGAATAATGATTGGACTACATAAAGGGTCAGCGTTAAGCCCATTCTTGTTTAATCTAATTATGGATACAATAACAAAGGACTTGCACAAGCCAGCACCTTGGACTATGCTATATGCCGATGATATTGTCCTATGCGATGAAACAAGAGAAGGGGTTTTTCATCACGCGAAAATATGGTCAGAACGTTTTTCGGAATTCGGGTTAAAGGTCAGCGAGAAGAAAACGGTTCAAATGCAAACGATGGGCGGTAGTCCGCAAATGCACAAAAATGACGGTCCAATGTACACGGAGGTTGATAAGTTCACATATCTTGGCTCGCTATTGCATCAAGAGGGAGGATGTATTGCCGAAGTCCATTCTCGGATCAAGAAAGCATGGCTCAAGTGGCGCAGCATCTCCGGTGTCATGTGTGACAAAAAGATACCAATTTGGTTGAAAAGCAAGGCGAACAAAACCATCGTGCGACCGGTCTTGCTCTACGGGAGCGAAACATGGGCTGTAACCACCGCGGAGGAGAAACCTTAGTCATGGAAATGAGAATGGTGCGATGAAGCTTAGGCTACACCAAGCTGGATCGCAGGACAAACGAATCCATGATGACAAAGATGGGTATACAAGCGACGAAGGACTTCTTAAGAGAAAATCGACTTCGGTGGTACGGCCATGTATTACGAAGAGACGAGGACGATGTCACACGGCGAATGCTGGAGATGGACGTGCCTGGAAGAAGAGGAAGGGGCAGACCACGTGCCACCTGGAAACGACTGGTCGAAAAGGATATGGACGTCAAACAGATGGAAATTGGCAAGGCATTTACGCGACTCAGATGGAAGAGGCTGCTGAAAACTTACCCTACGTCTGTGGGATTTTCAACACGATAAAGAAGAAGAAGGTATTTTTCAATTCCGGCGTCAATATTGTTAAATAGACATAATACCTCCCCAACGATTTCGTGGCTACAATTCCCGGATGGCCATCGTGTTAATTTAAGAATATTTGACCTTAATTTAGGTACATCGTGTTAATTTAAGAATATTTGACCTTAATTTAGGTACTATTAGTCGATCTTTATAATATAAACTAAAGATTGTTTCGAAAGAAATCTAATTTTTTTATTGACCGTATTTTCGTACATATTTATTATTTGTAAAGCCTTGCCATCTATTATCAAATAGCTCAATTATTTCTTTTAATATAGTGTCTTTTACTGTCTCTTCTACAAGATTCCCTATATTTTTAATATGACGTATACCATTTTCAATATTTAGATTATGGGGAAAATTATTTAGACACAAACGTGAGAGCGCATTCATTGATTAGACTGCCTCGCGACATATTTTATTTCATAATCATATTGTAATAATTTTATCGCTCATCTTAATAATCTTATATTAAAGTAGTTTGTAAAATTGTAATCGTGTTTTACATAAAACTTGATTCTAACAAAATTTTAATGGCTGTGGACTTATATGTAAAAAATTTAATTTTGCTAACGCAAATAGACTAGATCAGGGGTAGGCAACGCGGCGCCCGCGGGCGCCATGGCGCCCCCGATCGATTTTTAATGCGCCCTCGCTGGACTAATGTAAATGTATGATATGGGCGTACCTAATAACACGCACGTATTTTTTGTTAGTGCAAAGCAAAGTGATATTATTTTAAAAGCGCATAGTAATGATAAGACGTTTTGGAACTTAGTCGATGAAAATAAGTATCCTATTTTAAGGAAATGTGCGCTAAAAATTTATTCATATTGTGCAACATACAACTGCAAGTCTTTGTTCTCAAATATGAAATATTTGAAATCAAAATACACAACAAAGCTTACTGACTCACATTTAGATAATTGTTTAAGGACGGAGAACTCCAAATATATCCCCAATTATAAGAAATTAGCTGAAAATATGGACACCCAAGTTTCACACTGAATTACATGTATCATCATTATGTATGACACCAACAAAATAAAGTTATAAAAAATCTGTTTTTTAATGCCTTTATACCTGTTGATTATCTGTAAAATATGCACCCTCGGTGATTCTCAAATTCAGTATTGCGTCCTTAAGGACAAACAGGTTGCCAACCCCTGGACTAGATATTAACCGCTGGTTATCTTTAATTCATTTGACCTCGGTGCCGAAATATTATTGTTTATGCCCGACTGATTACCTTTATTTATACATTTCTTTTGGCAATATTTTTAGATCTACATTACAGCTTTAAAACATATGTTGATTTTTAAACATTTTTCACGATGCATTCAAATTTGGATAATAGTTTAATCTTGTTTATGTTAAATTCTGTTACAAAAATGAGCCATATTTCGGGGTAGTTAAAAAGGGTGGAAGCCCTACAATGCAAGGATGTATGATTGTTTTAAGGCAAAATTAAAACGTGAAGTTTTTATAGCATGAACAGAGTGGAAAAAAATGGTTTGAAACAAAATAACTTGTTAGTATTTGTTTATCACATAAAAATATGAGTTTTTGATCTTTTGTTAGTGCAACTCAGCAACAAAATACAAAAAAAGGATAACTCGAAGGATGTCTGTCCAACAAAAATTTTAACAAATTTAAGTTATTGTCGATTGCAATTGATAAGTGTTAGAATAAGAAAACCTCGTGACTTTTCAGGCTTACCTTTCACACCTTATATGTAAGAGGACCCAACGCTGAAAATCTGTCCAAACATATTAAAGACTCCTTTTTAAATTTCAATATTGATAATATTTTTAAAAATACCCCCCAGCACAAACAATCCCCAAACTCCTCCACTGCCAAGCAAACTGCTAAACTAATTTCTAAAAAAATTGATAACTTTAACCCCAAAAGTGCTCTAAGAATATTTTATGACAATGACTCAATTGCTCCTTACTCCCTTGATTCATACCAACAACTCAAATCTAAACATCCCCCATCCTCATCGGCAAATCGACTCCCTACCTCAGCCTCTTCCATAAAACTAGACTCATCCGACATTCGGGAAGCCATCAATTCCTTTCCCATCGACTCTGCAGGAGGCCTTGATGGTTTCCGCCCTGTTTATTTACAAGATCTGATTAACCTCCAAAATGTGAGCGCTGCAATTTTACTCAACTCTATAACGTCCCTATGCAATTTAATTGTCAACGGTAATATTCCTACCGAAATAATCCCTATATTGTTCGGCGCTAAACTCATCGCTATCAAAAAACCTGATAATTCGGTGAGACCCATTGCTATTGGCAGTGTTTTTCGACGTATAATATCAAAACTCATTTGTAAGACAATCAAATCCAGTTTAAGCGACAAGTTAATTCCTCATCAATTAGGATTTGGGGTTAAAGGCGGCTGTGAGGCTGCCAGTCACGCTGCGCGGATAAGTCTAAAACAAATTCCCTCCAATCACTGCATGGTTAAACTGGACTTTGCCAATGCTTTTAATAATATTCGCCGAGAAACGATAATAAATACCTTCATTGATGAGTTTCCAAAGTTTTCAAATTACATCAGTGTAAGTTACGGTTGTATATCAAAACTAAAGTTTGGGGACTTTTTAATTGATTCGGCAGAAGGTATTCAACAGGGAGACCCCCTAGGTCCACCTCTGTTTTGTCTTGGGATCAAAAATTTAACTGAATCCCTCTCAAACCAATGCTCATTATCATTAAACGTCTGGTACCTGGACGATGCTACCTTATGCGGCCCTCCTGAAGAAATTTCCAAGGCCATTCTTTTATCCAACATTATGAAACCTCCCTAAACTTGAGATTGAATATCTCTAAATGCGAGATATATCAGTGCCCGGATACCAACAAATTTCCCATTTTTAAGCCCTTTTTAAAAGTTGAATTGATAAGTTTTACTCATCTAGGCTCTCCAATAGGTGGGCAAATCGCCTTAAAAGAATTTTTACATAGCCACTTATCAACTCTTACATCGAAGATGGATATTCTTAATACCCTCCCCAAACACCACGCATTTTATATCATTAAAAACTATTTCAACATCTCAAAAATTCAACACTACTTCCGGTCCTCTTCAGCCTTTTTATTGCCCGAGATTTTAAAAAGCTACGATAGCTTCATGAAGAATACTTTAGAAGCAATTCTTAATATCAAATTCAGCACTTCCTCGTGGCTCCAAGCCTCTTTACCTACTAAAGCTGGCGGCTTGGGGATACGCCCAGCTACCTCAATTTCGTTAGCTGCGTTTATCTCTTCTTATAAATCTGCCCAAGGATTGATCGACCGTTTAATCACAACAAATGAGGATCCGTCGTTTGTAGAAGCCCTAGACGTCTGGTCAGCCAACGTCAACCCAGGGACCCCCTTCCCCATAACCTCTAGACAAAAGGATTGGGATGCTGGCCTCGTATCGCGCTCCGTTGATTACCTCTTATCGAGTTGCGACGCCCGCCAGCACTTCAACCTTAAATCTTTAGTTTTTGACGGATCGGGTCACGAGTGGCTTGAAGCTTATCCTAGCTCACTTTCTGGATTGATGTTGGAGGACCCAGAGCTAGCATACGCCATCGCCCTCAGACTAGGAATTCCCTATTCAAAGGAATATTCCTGCCGCAACTGCTCCCAGAGCATAGACATTTATGAAAGGCATCCCCTACAATGCCTTTACAATAAATTTAAATACATAAGGCACGAAAAAGTGAATAGCCTTATCCAAGCCGCTTTTAAAAAAGCCAACATTCCCTCCCTTATAGACATTTTCGCCCCCTCTAACCAAAACTACAACGCTCAGACTCTCGCCGAACACCGCAAAACGGTTAAATACCAGGCCCTCCTACCATCTAATATCTTTACCCCTATCGTTGCCTCGTGTTCTGGGACTTTTGATCCGGCCGCCATTAAGCTTTTTAAAGAAATCAGCCGTCGCTGCCCGCCCTCTAAATATTCCACTAATTTTTTACTTAAACAAAAAATTGGTATTTTTATAGCTAAGTACAATTTTAAATCCCTGGCCGACAGTTGGCCACTTTTACAGATGACACATGCGACATTTTTGAATCATAATATTTTTATTTTGTTTTACATCCGCTATATTTTTCGAATTTTGACACTTCGTTTTTATAATGTTCTTGCGTTCAAATAAACAATATATCCTTAAAAAAAAAAAAAAATTTATCTTAACCATTCAGTCGCTAAGTGAAGGCAATGTTTGTTCAACTATATAATTTAATTACAAAAAGAGGCCTAGTAGCAGCAATCAAAAAATCTCTTTGGAAAGAAACCTTAATTTAACTAAATTGTCTCTTTGATATAAAAAGTGGATTTAGCTGTATAGAAAAACGTTGAGAGTAAAACATACACAAAAAGGATTCAAGATAGCAGATTGTCTATATAATTGATATACGACAATGTATGAAGCAAAACCTTTACAAAAAAAACATCTATTCAAAATATTTTTGTTTGTATTTTGTTAAGATTTTTCATTACAAAATCATTTTCTAACTAGCTTTTTAGGACAAAAAAACTATGTAAATAGAAAAAAGAGGTAGTGTTAACAATGGCACCTGTAATTTCAATAAAACTATAGCACTTGGTTTTTCATAGTCTAGAAATATTTTTGTACACAATGAATTAAGAAATACTTTTACACCTTATCTATTCAAATTGTGTTTTGAGATTAATCTATAAAGTTTTACACAAGCATATTATTTGTTGAAAGAAACAAGTCACATCTTAAATTATAAATTGGTAAATAAGCCTGTTGCTCAATATATGCAAATTAAAAAATAAATATATCTACCTTTAAAAAGGTTAGACATAAAATATATAAAAATGAATTTCATTCGTTAAATGTGATGCAATAAAAATCTCGTATTGGGCTGGATAGAACAAATTGTCACAAAATAAAAGGTAACTATTTAAAAACATAGATACCTTGAATATTTTATATTAAAGCAAAGTAATATTATCAGTGTAAATTATATATGTGAAACTAAATTATGTTTAATGACAAAATTGCAAATTGTTTTTAAAATATGAGTACACACCCTAACAATTATTTAAGATACTTATAATTAGTTATGAAGATAATTTTATTGTTCCAATTAAATTAATAGTAATGTAGTTTTTTTAAAAATTATAAGGATTAAATATAAAGTTTAATGCCGTAAAGTGACAATAAAATCAACATTTAGCTTGAATAAAAGCATAGAATAAATCACTATATTAATAACTAGGTGACTTAGACCTACAATTTATTATATCAAATAGAATTAAAGATAATATGAACACGCACTTAACTATGTCAAAGTGATATATAAGAAACCTAACGTAAGATTATTTACAGTATGGTACAATAGTCAATAAATCCTATCGAAATATGAATGTGAAAGATGGATCTATCCTAACTATAAAAAGAACATAAAACGTCTTCCTAGATCTGGGTTGAATCTTTGGGTATTTCCTATATTACACTTATTCAATTAGGGTATACGATGTATTAAACTAGCGTGACCTATACATAAAGAGTCCTATATTTTGACGTTTTACGAATGCTATTATATACCTAAAATGAAAAACACAATAAAAATAATGAAATCTAGGCAAAAGCACTATTGGTCATCCTATTAAAATGGTAAAAAAATGGACTTACATTGTTTAAAATTTTGGATACAAGTTTAGAATCCACCATTCCCATAATTATTCATTCCAAAATTGCCTGCATCTACCAGCATTGTAAAATATGATTGAATTATATGCATATACCATTGTGGCCCGTATTATAAGGATTCATGTTGTTCCTTGCATTGCTATTCATGCTAGGATTTCTCATAGGTCCACCTCCATAACTATTTCCATAATTACCCATGTCATTGAAACCTTCTTTGAAACAATTATAATAATATTTTCAAGTATGTATTACCTGGCATCATATTGTTCATACCCATTCCACCCCCCATGCCCATCATAGGATTCATTCCACCCATTGGGTTCATTCCCATTCCCATTGCAGCACCAAACATCTTTTGGAAATTATTCATGTCATTACCATAATAATTATTATCTAAAAGAAGTATAAAAATCAGAAAAATAGAGTTTACCATTGTAATTGTCATTCTGATTTCTATTGTTATAGCTACGTCCCTGATGACCTAATAAGAGAGATTGTATAGATGTCAGATAAATTAACCTCTTGCATTTTGCATATTATTCCTAGATTGGCCACGGCCTCCACCACCTCTACTTGAAAAATTATCTTCCCCATTTATAGCTTTCTTAACCATTAGTTTTGCTCCATTTATAATATGTGGCTTGTGTACTTAAAATAGAAATATAAGAATCTAATATATAAACTTACAGACAGCTTTATCAACTGAATCATAATCATCAAATGTGATAAAAGCAAAGCCTCGCTTTTTGCCATCAGCATCAAATTTAATATCACATTCAGATATATTGCCATACTGCAAAAAATGATCTTTAAGGTCTTCATTTCCTAAGTTATCTTCATCTTTAAGTCCAGATATAAACAATTTCTTTGATGTGGAAAACATGTCATTTTTGCCAGATTCCTAAAATAACAATTAACATTTAAAAGAATAAGCGTACTCCTCTTGGTATTGCTCTTTTTGGATCAACTACTCTGCCATCGATTTTATGAGGGCGTGCTGCTTGAGCAATATCAATGCTTTCGGCATCTTTATATGTAATAAACCCAAAACCTCTCGATTTTCGAGTTTGAGGATCTTTCATAACAATGCAATCAATAACTTCACCCCATTGAGTGTAGAATTCTTTTAGCATCTCATCAGTAGTTGATAAATTAAGTCCACCAATAAAAAGTTTTCTATGACCTTCTGCAGCATCATAAACTGACTAAATTAAAGATTCATAATGTAAAATTTATAAAGTTACTTGATTGTTTTTTCCGTTCATGATAATTTTGTTACAAAAAATGGCGTTGCGTTAAGAAATCAACTGTCAAAAGTAATTTGGATATTTACATTAATTTCAAATATTGGCTTTGTTGTTTTTGTAATCATGATATTTATTTACAGATTTTTACACTTTAAAGGAATCTTGTTATTATTTCATAGTCTACTTATGATTGCTGTATAAGGATCCAATTTACCTTACTATATTTTATACAATTAATTATGTTAACGCAATAACAATAATTTTATATAACGGTAGAGTTCACTTAAATCATATGCTATAAATGGCTGTAAATTTAGATTTAATTTAAGCGTTCCCTGGCTTTGATTCTAATAAATTTTTTAGACCCAGGTTGAACCCCAATTATTTCATTATATCACGCCCAAATTCTGCTACAACTTCCTTGGGGCAGGCCGGGCTTTAGTTCTGCTACAACTTCCTTGGGGCAGGCCGGGCTTTAGCCGGCATATGGGGATTTTTATACATCTCATTTCTTGCTTATGTTAGCATTTCCTTGTGATACAACTAGTAGGTCATGCGACAAGTAGTATACTCAGTGTATGTGAGGGGGCAAAACACATAGTGAACACTCTCACTAACACGGTTTAACATACCTAATTGAATAAGCGTTAAACTACTTATCTTTAAACAATAACATCTTAAACTTGTCTACATAATTATTATTAAATTTTTTATAATATTAGGAACGTTTTGCTGTGGCTTACACTTTCCCACACTCCCTTGGCTATAAAAGTTATTTAGTATAGTTTAACCAAGGTCCTAATTTAAATACAACAAAAAATTGAAAAAAGTACTAATAAACTGTGGAAAATTGGGAGAGGCATTTGTTAAATAATTAATTATTAATGCAAGTGAGTAATATACGATTACATTAAATGTTCAATTGATGTTAATAATATCTTAGCATTACCTACGACCATCCTTAGTCAATAAGCAAATGAGTACTCTTGGTTTAAGATCAAAAATCGGCTATAAAAATTAACTCCAAATTCAAGATGGTTTTAAAAAAAGTTTACAACAGAAAGCTAGGGCATCCTTCACAAATGACATGGACTGAATACCCGTATCGGTGCATTCGACCAAAGTTTAACTGACCAAATATCTATGAATGTCTATGAATTTCTATGAATATTTGACGAAAATGCTCCTTGAGAGGGGTTTACAGAGACGAAAACGTTAGGGTTAGTGTTTTAGGTCGGTTAGGTTAGGGTTTGGGTTAGGATTAGATGCACACATTTTAATCGACAAATGCATTTTCGTAGACATTTATTTGTTATTTGCTTTTTGGTCAATTGCAACTGAATCCTGAATACTCCACTGGTGCAATGTGGAATATACGTTTAGGTTACTGTCCGACTCACAACAAAGACGGTCAAGTAGTTGTGGATATAGTGCTGTCGCCTGCCTAGAGACCAACTGGAACGGAACCAAAATTCGGGAGTTATAAAATAAATACAAACTATTCTATAGTGGATCACCAAATCGTTGAAACGGGGTTGTTTTGTTCTGAGCGAATCGTTCAAGAGGTGGTAGAAGTCAAGCGTTGTTCAGACAGGTTGATGTGGGTATAGATTGCAGATCAAAGGGGACAGTTATGTGCGCGTATGTTTCCCAAATTAGGTGTATATAATCAGAGAAAAACTTATTGTTTAATTTATTGAAAAAGGAAATACAAGAAATGGAATAGGAAGTAAGGCTAATTACTGGGGCGGGTTCAAACGCTCACGTAGGGAATAATCGTCTAGGGTATGAATGCAATCATGGAGGCTATGGGTATGGTCTGAAGAACAAAGAAGGGGAAAAACTTCTCCAAGTATTCCAAGCATACGACATGGTGGTCGATAATACCTTTTTTCAAAAACACGAAGATATATCGGGACTTATAGAAGTGGGAAGCAGTATTGACTATCTGCTCATACGGCGAAAGGATTTATGGAGTATCAAGGATTGCAAGTAATATCGTGAGAAGAAATCGCCAGCCAAAATCGTCCCCTTGTTATCGATTTTGAAATAAAAGTATTTCTGGAATGAAAGTTTAGGAATATCGAACTCGAAACGAAAGGCTAAGGAATAGTGCGACGAATGATAGATATCATCAAAAAGCCTTTTCACTCTTGAGTGCAAAGAGGTTGCAAAGAGAGGTAAAGGACAATTAGGGGACGCTAACTATTGACACAAAGGAAGCAGCCATTTGGGTTCTGGGACAGACTAAAGTAGGCAAAGCTTATGATGGTGGGATCAAGCCAAAGGAAGTGATGGAAAGGATATTTCAAGGAACTTGTAGGGAAACAAATTACAGTTACCTTGGATGAGATTTGGTAATACGCACAAGGTGAAAATAGAAAGAATACACACACAGAATTAACTTTCATTTGAATATTATCGTTATCTATTGCTATATAAACTCGCCATTTATAGATTCACTATCATTGTTGCTTTTTCCTCCTTTATAAATTATATTCCAACCCCTTCCACTAAAACTTGGTGACCCCGATTTCTTTTTTCCCCCAACAATCTCATGAATTAATTAATTATTGCTCGCAAACAATCATTTTTTATGTCCAAATATTATTCATTCAAAAACAAGGTTCCAAATGAAAAATTTTACAGAGAAACAGGAATGTGAAACAACTATCCAGCTGATAATACCCACATTTTATCGAAGAAATGTTAATATTTGGCTGGCCCAGGCAGAAGCCGTATATCAAGCAAGAAGAATTACCTCCGAAAAATCATTTGGTTACATTCTTGAAACGTTACCCCCCGAAATCGCCGAAGAGGTGGAGGATTTAATCATTAAGATACCACCTGATCAACCATTTCAGAAACTCAAACAAGCACTTATTAAGAGGGTCGGCAACTCAGAATCAAGATTGATGGAATTTCTAACGGCAGTTTATTTAGGGGATGGATTGGATCCCCATCTCAGCTTTTACGTTACATGTAGAGTTTAATGGGAACATACGTTCTCGAAAGGAACTTTGGCTCAACAAATTGCCTTGTGAACTCATCCCTATTTGGTCTCCCGAAGATACTGCATTTGAGAAATTGGCGGAAACAGCCGACCGCATCGTGCTGGCCAAAAAAACTAATTATGTTAATAACATCGATAACCCAGAAAACACTCCATTGATGCATACCTTAAAGAACTAACAGAAGTTTTATCTGTTCTCAATAGGACATTAAAAAAGATAGGTCAACCCCCGACCCCTTTTCAACCATCTGGAATTTCTAACAACAGACCATGGTGCTTGACACCTTTGGAACGAACACTAGGAAATGTGGCGAACCATGTTATTTTAGAAAAGGGTTAAAAAGGCAGGCCTACCAGTAAAGGCGATAGCTGGATCCGGCCAAATAAATCATAATCGCCTTTTAATGTGTCTGACAAAATTTCAGGTTTACTTTATTTGATTGATACGGGAGCCCAAATTAGCGTAATTCCACCATCAACAAAAACGAAGGTAACATTAAATGAACTATTAAAAGCAGCTAATTTGAGCAATATAAATACCTACGGGCAAATATCTTTAACGTTGGATATAGGGTTATAAAGAGTATTTAAATGGACTTTTTTGATAGCAGATGTTCATTCACCGATATTGGGTTCAGATTTTATATCACACTTTGGTAATAATTGATGTTAAAAATAAACGCATAATTAATCCACAAAATTATTCTCAAAATTATCGAATATAACCAATTCCTCAATGCCATCCATAAACAGTCCAATTCCACAGAATAATATGATTTTTACTCCATATTAAAACAATTTCTTGATATTACCAAGCCACCGAATTTTAATGACAAAGTGAAACATAATACCAAACACCATATAATAACAAAAGGACCAGCGATACATTGTTCTCCTCGACGTTTAAACCCCGAAAAATTTCAAATAGCAAAAAAAGAATTTGAGGAGATGAGCAGATTAGGCATAATATGACCCTCACATAGTAAATGTTCATCCCCTTACACCTGGTCCCAAAAGATACCCCAGGGACATGGCGTCCATGTGGAGAATTTAGAATGCTTAATTACGCAACAAAACCTGATATATACCCAATCCCACATCTACATGATTTCGCTTTAAATCAAACAGGCAAATTCATTTTTTCAAAGTTGGATTTAGTAAAAACTTACCATCAAATTCCGAAGGCACCAGAGGGCATCCCGAAGACCGCAATTACAACACCTTTTGGGCTTTTTGAATTTTTAAGAATGTCATTCGGAGTGCGGAACGCAGCACAAATTTCAGCGCCTCATAGATGATATTTTTAATTGTTTGGACTTTGTGTATGCTTCCATCGATGATATACTTATCGCCAGTTCCACAGAACATGAATACAAATTACATCTCTCAACAGTTTTTAAACGGTTACAAACATAGGGTATTCGTATAAATCTATCAAAATGTTCTTTGGGGGGTAAAATTATTAAACTTTCTCGGTCATCATGTCGATCAAAGTGGCATACGTCCCTTGTCAAACAAAATTGATGCAATTAGAGATTTTCCGATTCCTCAAACGATGAAGAGTTTGAAGCGTTTTTTAGGTATGGTGAATTTTTATAGACGTTTTATACCAAATTGTGCTTCAATTTCTAAACCACTTACCGACTTATTAAACAAATGAGAAAGATATTAAAATAACGGAGGCAGAAATGAATTCATTTAATCTCTTAAAACAAAGTATAATTAAAGCAACTAATTTAGGATTTTTGAAACCAAACAGTTGGTTAACATTAACCACAGGGGCTTCGAGCATAGCAGTTGGGGGAGTTCTGCATCAAGTAAGTGATAACAAACAAGAATCTTAGCCTTTTTTTCTCAAAAATTATCAGCAGCTCAAACACGCTATAGTGCATTTGGTCGAGAATTACTAGCTATTTTTCTGGCGATTAAACATTTCAAACACATATTAGAGGGACGCAATTTTACTATATTTACGGATCATAAACCTTTGATTTATGCTTTCCATGCAAAAATTGATCGTTACTCACCCAGAGAGATCCGCCATTTAGATAATGTCTCTCAATTCAGTACCGACATTCGCTTTATAAAAGGTAATATTAATATTACAGCTGACACATTATCTCGATCAGACATAACGTCTTTAACTCTACCTATTTGTCCTAATGAGAGTCAAATAGTTTTGAACCAAAAGGATGATACTGCTTAACACTAATCTTTACGTCTCGTAAATTTAAAAAGCCCCTGTTGTCAAGAAGACATTCTTTGCGACATATCGACAGGTTCACCGCGACCACTTATACCAACAAGACTGAGAAAGTATTTCTTCGATCTTCACTCTCTTTCACATCCCGGGATTCGGACAACTGAAAGACTAATTACTCGCAGTTTTGTGTGGCCATCGATGAACAAAGATATTCGGAATCGGACAAAAGAATGCATAAAATGTCAAAAGTCTAAGGTGAACAAACACACCATCACTTCTCCTGGAATTATTAACGACACCGACGAAAGGTTCAGTCACGTGCTGGGTGTGGTAGGCCCTTTGCCACCTTCATCTCACTACACCCATATTTTTACAGCCATCGATCGCTTTACGAGATGGCCAATTGCAATACCAATCAACGAAAGATCAGCGGAAAATTTAGCTAGAATATTTATTGAACACTGGATTGCCAACTTTGGTGTTCCAAAGGTAATAACTTCTGATAGAGGTGCTCAATTTACATCCAGTTTATTTCGAGAATTATCATCCACATTAGGATCTGACCATATCAAAACAACAGCCTACCACCCGCGTTCTAATGTTTTAGTTGAGCGGTTTCATAAGCAATTAAAAGCTTCCATCATGGCACAAGAAGATACGACAAAATGGAGTGAAACACTACCATTAATTCTTCTCAGCATTAGGTCGACAATCAAAGAAGATATCGTATACACTCCTTCGGTAATGGTTTATGGGACGACGTTAAGGCTACCAGGGGAATTTTTTTAAAATCATTCATAGACTCGTCAAAACCAGGATATGTAATTAGACTTAAAGAAATAATGCAAAATTTAAAATTTTGCCCTACCAGAAGACATGATAAGAAGGAATATTATCCCTAATGATCTAAAAACATCAGAGTATGGTTTTGTACGCAATGACACGGTCAGAAAATCCTTACAACTCCAAAATGATGGGGCCTTTAAAGTACTAAAAAGGAGAAAGAAATTTTTCAAAGTGACAAAAGGTAATAAAGAGCAAACCATATCAAATGACAGACTCAAACCAGCATGGATCAAAACAAAAGAAGATGATAGTAACATTTTACCTGTCCAACAACGGATTTCTAGACATGGAAGAACCATAACTACTCCACAAAAATTTTCTTCTTATAAATATATATATATGTTTTTCCTTTTTTTAGAGGGGGAGTATTGTAGGGAAACAAATTACAGTTACCTTAGAAGAGATTTGGTTGTAATACGCACAAGGTGAAAATAGAAAGAATACACACACAGAATTAACTTTTATTTGAATGTTATCGTTATCTATTGCTATATAAACTCGCCATTTATAGATTCACCATCATTGTTGCTTTTTCCTCCTTAATAAATTATATTCCAACCCCTTCCACTAAAACTTATGAATATCGCAAATGACTAAGATTTCCTATATGATATTGGGCCAAACATGAATATCGTTGTACTCTTTCAGGAGGATGAAGTTAGGACATAAATGAACAACATGCAAAAAGGACAAGCTAATGGTCCAGATGTAATATTTATGGAGGCATTGGGATGCCGTGAAGAAGGAGTCTTGACCATGACAAACCTCTTTAACAAGATATTAGTAGAAGAGCGAATTTCTAATTAATGGAGAGTAAGTACGAGTATATCCATATTTATAGGTAAAGGAAACCCTCAGCAGTGTGGCTGTTTCAAACGTATCAAGCTAACTTGACACTCCTTGAAGCTTATTGAAAGGATCTTAGTAACAAAGCTGAAAACGAGTGGGAAAATATACTAACCAGTTTGGATTTGTGGTCGGCAACTCATAATCGACCCAATCTTTGCACCAAACTAATGATGGATAAGTATGATGAAAAGAAGAGACCAGAATATGGTTTTTATTGACTTGGAGAAAGCTTGTGACACAGTCCCTAGCGATTTAATATGATGGTTTTTGAGAAAACAAAATATTTTTAAATCATATATACCGGCTTATGAAAATATTTATAAAAGCCTCAAATTCATGCGTTAGGACGATGGTTAGAAACTCTAAATATTTTCGGGTTAAAATTGGATTGCATCAAGAATCTGCTCTAAGTCCCTTTTTGTTTAATATAGTAATGGTCTCAATACCGAAAAACATTCAAAAGCCATCGCCATGGTGTATGCTATATGTCGATGATATAGACCTATGAGAAGAGACAAAGGAAAAAGTATTTGAAGAAGCCGAAAAATGGTCAAAGCGCTAAGCTAAATATGGTTTAAAGGTGAATACACATAGAGATGAGTTACTAAAGTACGCAAAAATAGGCAGGTTTACACCTCGACCAGATGTAACATTAAGAGGGAGGTTGCGCAACAGAAGCCAATGCCCGGATTTAAAAAGAATAGCTTAAATAACGAATTATATCTGTTGTAATGTGGGACAAAAAATGCCAATAGCAAAGCTTTAAAGTCATCGTAAGACTGGTGTTGCTCTATGGAAGTGAAACATGGACATTAAACACCATGGAAGAAAAGCTATTACAAGCTACGGAAATTAGAAGATGCGGCGGAGCTTGGGGTATACTAAGCTCTACCATTCGATTAATGACTTTCTCATGATAAAAATGGGTATTCAACCTATGGCGAACATGATTAACGAAAAACGGCTAAGGTGGTATCGGCATATACTAAAAAGGGAGACGAATGTAATAAATCAAAAACTATTGGACATGGAGGTACCGGGGAAGGGGGAAGAGGGCGACCTCGTGTCAAGAGGAAAGAGCAAGTCGACAAAGTTATGGAATATAGGAAGTTTTATCAAGATATAGCATTTACCCGATTAAGATGGAAGATACTCATCAAGACAAACCCCAATACTGTGGGACCAAATATATGATAAAAAGAAGATCGAAATATTATTCCTCAATCGATATAATTAATATGAACGCGATATTCTTTTCAATAACTCTTAGGACTTGTCTTAATATCGGATTCAGATTCAAATGGCGCGAATTTATCTTTATCAAATATCCGATTCAATTTCATGTGTGAATTATTAATAATTTGTTTTTTGATACTTAAAAATGTTTTTTTGTTTATTTCAACTCTTGAGATTAATCGCTGTTATGTTATGCGTCTGAAATGTAAATCTGCTGTGAATTCGAAGTTAAGACACGGCTATGTTATAACCCGTACAAAGATTTTTGCTGCGCAGCAAAATCCGATATTAAGACAAGCCTTATGCCAAAAAACAGAAAGGCGCGCGATAATATTGAAGAAAATAAGTTAAAGTTATAAAGCTCTTTTAAACTGCAATATGTGCGTTTGCTATTGCTAGCACCATCTGCGCTAGCAAGCGGCATTTCACAAACGCACCAATTTTATCAAGTAAGAGAGAGAGAAAAAGCGGGAAGTGGGAATGTCAGTGCATTGTATCCATAACAAAGTGTAAGATTTAGCAAGGGAAAGGAAAGGTGTTTCGGGTTAGAACCCCCCTCCTTCATTAACAAAACTTGTTAATGTTTCCTCCGAATTATATGGAAAATTGCGATAATAAATAGGACTCTTGTTAGCGTTGCGCTTATAGAAATAATTAATTACCTTATTTAGTCTGAGATTTATTTTTAAATGAAAATCAACTAAAAAATTTGTGTTCCTAGTGCGTGTTTATAAGTGAAAAGAAATCTAATTACTATTTATTTCAAAAACTAACTCAACTTTTAAAATAGAAGAGGAAGATGTTAATTCAAACCAAAATTAAGTGATAAAGATAATTAATAATGTTGTTTTTTCTAAGGGTTTAACATGCTTATCTAAGCTTACTTTATATTCCTTGTTTTTCGAAATTGCGTGAGTTAATATTTGCAGAGAAGAGCATACTAAAAATAAAAAATAATTTCAATATAAATGTTAGTTTTACAAAGCGTTTGGCACGCTTCACGATTATTCGAGATTTAGCCCCAACTCCCGATGAAATTCTTGATGTCTTACCTTTTGGCAAAAGAAAATTAAAAATTGTTTAGCGACTATTTTTATAACCCGCTTTTTTATTTTTATTGAAATAAAAGTGTTTTTAAAATTGGAAATTTTCTACCCCCTCGAGAAAATCCTGGCTACGCGCCTGCATCATTTTTAAACTTACTTTAAATCTCTTTTCATTAGAAACTGAGTGTGCTAATTCTACTATAGAGATTAAGAATAATCAAATTCAACTCAAAATAATAATTCTCATGTTTAAATAAACTGATAGTCTACTTTTAGATAAATATGACATAAGTAACTTTATTAAAGTAGCTGATGATGCGGAAAAACCGAGAAAAATCTCGGTCTCGTCTCGGTTGAAAATTTGAAAACTTGAGTCGAGATCGAGACGAGAATTTTTATCGAGACGAGACGAGATTTTATCAGCGAGATCTCGGCTTCAATTTTGATTTTTATCTTATGAGATTTAATTTAGCTGATTAAGATTTTTTATTTTTTGAGATTTACGCTTAGGATATTAAATGCAAATTAATATGATTTTAAACCTTTTGATACTAAATTACTTACGCACCTAATTATCCGCTTCGCGCAAATTTCAAATTTGTAATAGAATCGTATTCAATAGACAACATAGTATTGGTGGCCCTTAGGGTATATGAACAATTGTGTATTTATTACTGACTTGTAGAGCATAATCTATATATATAAAGTAAAGTGTATGTATGTATGTAAGGGCTAAATTCTGAAACTACCGGCCCGATTCGCGCGAAACTTTACCTGTAGGTAATAAATTCTTAGCTTCGAATAATAATAATAGAGAAGAATTTATCGAGTTTCTTTATTTACTTAAGTTTATTAAACTACTGAATTTCGAATTCCAAATTAACTAGTTTATTAATATATACGCGACCGAAAAGTATTCGCGACAAACTATACGCGCGCGAAGGTTATTACTTTTCAAGTTTTATGATTACATTTTCTGTTTCTCTTTTATTTTCTACTTTCAGAAGAAAAATATAATAATGAATGAGTAATAGTAATCTACTATAATAATCGATAATAATAATAATATTATCTCTTGGTAAGCGAGGTATATTGATCGATATGTATGATTATCCAATATCTTCCAAATTAATAATCATCGTGATCTTCATATATTATAATGCGTATAATTATAAGTAGATGTGAGTGGGGGTGCATGAATATATCACCGCACTATAAATAACGTATAGTGGTTTTATTTTAAATACTTTATGGATCTTGCATATCGCATATACCAGGAGATTGATAAATGGTGCGTGTGTTTATAAATGTCAGTAGGAGATGTACAGCATTATATTTTACGTTATTAGAACAGTTTGCCATAAATCAAAGCGCGGGTATGTCAGTAGGAATAAATAGAATTTGATTAAGAGTGATTTAGTATTTATTATAGATCGGAAGTTTAAATTTGGCAAGATGCCACAGTAGGTTCCGCCAGGGATAAAATAGCTTTTGCAGAATCCTAAAATTCCTTTTAGTTTTAAAAAAGGGCTAAAATCTGAAACTACCGGCCCAATTCGCCCAAAAATTTAGCCGTAGATGCCCAGGGCGGCCAGGCGTAAAATAGCTTTTTCAGATTCCTAAAATACCTTTTCGTTTTAAAAATATCGGACATTTCCCGGCCAGTTTCATTTATAGCATCATATACAATAATGACGTAATACATACAAGGCTGAAGTTTTCTCAAATTAGATATTTAAAAGTTTAATAAAAAGTTACAGTATATTGTATTTCAAATAAATCAGCTAACTAGAAAAATAAATAATGGTATTATTTTATAATAAGTAACAGCATTAATCAACAATTTTTTCAAAAACATTTAATTTTAGTCGGATTTGATGACTAAAACAGAATTTGCATTTGGTTTGTCTTATTATATACATACTAAAAATAGTGGGTTCATAAAATCCATGACGTGATAAAATTTGTGCCCATTTTAATATATAAAATGTATAAGTCTATTATTTATTTATAATCGTATTAAATTTTTCATATATGTTCTATTAATCCATACTAATTATTTAGTTAATAGGACTAAGCCAAAGCAACGCTTGGCCGGGCACAGCTAGTAATATAATATAAAAATTTTAGACCTATAATGAGTTTATGCGCAACAAGTTCATCATCCTCAAAAAAAAGTGAGCTGCACAAAAATTTTTACAGTAACCAAGGTTGAATCAAATAAAATGGGGAAGTGTAAATTGTGCTTTAAAGCAGTAACACTGATAGCAATACTTCAGGTCTTCAACAACACCTTAAACGTTACCATTATAATGATTACTATAACCTTTACACTACTCAAGTTAATGATGAATTAAACTGCCCAAAAACTTTTTCCCAGCCAACCTGGATGCTTTAGAAAATCTAAGCATTTAGCAGCTATTATATATCAAACATATTCTTTAAATACTAAACGATTGTTATATACGTACGCGATGTTTACTAACACATATCTCTCTCTCTTCACCTACTTTCCTCTCTTTCTCCTCCACTTCCGCCCCCTTCATGTGTGCTTGGATTGGATAGATATGTAAGCGGGAGTGTAAGAGATGGGATGGAGAATGGGAGAGAGAGATGTGTTAGTAACCAGCGCGTATGTAGTATGTACTCTAATGCAGTGATTCTTAACCTAGGGGGTCGCGAGAAGTTTGCCGGGGGTCGCCAAATTTTTTTAGAATAAAATAAAAATATTCAGAAAAGCTTTAGAAAAATACCCACCAGGGGAATCGAACTCGTTGTCTTAAGATTCATTATTAGAATTAATAAATGATTGTAATTTAAAATCATTGTTTAAAACTAAAAGTTTGCCGCAATATTGGATACAAATTCGTGCAGAATATCCTACATTATTTTCAGCAGCAAAAACTAAAAAACGCAATCGATTGCGACTAGATTCCTGCATGAGGATAGCATTACAATCAATTGAACCATGAATTAACAAATTGACTGAAGATGTTCAGCAGCAGAAATCTCATTAAATATATTTCCAAATGCATATATTTTTTATTTTAAACATTGTTTTTATGTTTAATTATGAAGTAATAAAGTTGTGTTTTATGTTTATTATATAATAAAATTAAAAAATAATAGAAAATCAATATATTATAGATAATATAACAAATATAAATTATTATGAAAAAAATGGGGGGGGGGGCGCAAACAAATTATAAAATATTTGGAAGGTCGCGTGTATAAAAAGGTTAAGAACCACTGCTCTAATGTACTCCTTTTTCCAAACATAGTGGGACGAATTTTGATAAGGGGAAGGGGTTCACAAATACGCGAATAAATTTAAATCTAGAAGTGTAACAAAAAATAAATTAATTAATGGACCTATAGATAAACTTTAATCTACATGAATATATTACTATTTTTCACTAAATATTAAAAATACCGTGGCAATATAGCCTCAAAAAGGCTTAAAAAGGGCATTTTTGGCACCTTCAACCTCGTATATCTGAGAAACTAGTAATTGAAAATACTAAAAACATATTATTTTTCAGCGCAAAATTCTCTATCAGAATTATTGGTCGGATTGCGGGATGTGATCACAAAGTCAAAATTTGTAGAGCTGTGTAATTATTAACCAGAAATTTTATTAATAACATAATTTTAAGGTTGATAGAAATTGATTATTTTATTAGGTACAAAAATTTTGACTCTTTGAAACATTGGATTCAAAATGGTCAAAATAAAGAATAAATTCTGGGGGAGGGAAATCTGCCTAAAAGTAATTTGATACCAAACATACCCTTCTTGCTAGATCTTATCTTAATATCGGATTCAGATTCAAATCGCGCGAATTTATCTTTGTAAATATCATATTCAATTTCATGGGTCAAACTCGATTGTTATTCTCAATTTTTTGTGGTAGTTAAAAAGTTTGTTATTTATTTCAACACTTTTGCTTAAATCCAAACTTTGCTAATATCTAAAAACTTATAAATCATACATTTAAGCTTACGAAAATTTTGCATCTTATAAAATCTCAGTTATGTTATGCATCTAAAATGTATATCAGTTTGCTGCGCACTCGTATTAAGACAAGCCCTTAGACGTTTATAATCGTTAAGGGCTTAGGACATACTATGAACTAATAATTAATTTTTATTTTGCCTCATTTAAAAAGTTTTATGGATGAAAATTTTAAAAATGGTTGTCAAGTTAAAATTTTAGGCATTTTGAGTGATTTTATCAATAAAATCTCAGTTCGTATAATGTAGTTTTGTAAAAACGGTTGGGTTTTGTTTGGCCACCTTTAGTTTTATTAAGACTAACGATCGCTTCCAGTATGCTTTTTAAATTTCGATTAAGCCTAGAGGTCGATTAGGAAAAACAGACCAAAAACCTGGTTTATGTTAAGTCCACTAAAACCATAGGTCGACCAAACAAACCCCAGCCGTTTTTACGACACTAATATAATGGCATCAACTAGCAGTATAAATACAACCTGCACTGACTAATATGATTTGGATGTATTTAATTGGCAAATAGACTTTTTACATTTGTTTAATTATGCCATTAAAAGGTGAACATTTTTAACATTACATAGTTAAATGGATGTGTAACCTATTAGAGCAGATTTAAATTTTAAGGTCAATTACTTGAACCAATACAAATGTTAAAAAAAATTAACTATATTCTTAGGACTTCACTACGGTGGATATATCTGCGAAACCTAACAGCTCCCCCGACCTCATCTCTTTTTAAATACAAATATCTCAACAATTTCATTTTGGTCCCAGTAGTGGCCACGACCATTGGCAATTTAGGTGCCGAGGGTAGCCAATTCCTTTAAAAATATCAAATTTATTACCTTACCTACATACGACCCCAAAGATTTTTTCTATATTAAGCAAAATCGCCATGGAAATTCTAAAATCCAATACAATTTCGATAGCTCTATCCTGCTCAATTAATCTAATCAATTTTAGCATATATCATACACAATCATTCAAAAAAATTTTTTGCAAATTTGTTCAACATATTACAATAACGATATTTAACTTTGCTTTAAATAAAAATTCCCGTGATGTTTTCGAAGCTTCATAATTTAGTAAAGGAGTAGACAGCAGCTGTATAAAGAGTAAGATACAAATAAATTTTAAAAATTTATTGATAAAATACACAAATTTAAAAAAAAAAATATATTGCATATATCTATAGATAAATAAAACCTGATTTTGAAGGTTTAAACTTACCCCAAGATGAAGTTCGACTACTTGGACAAGTCATGATGTAATATTTATCGTAAAAATCTTGCGATGCTACAATCGACTCCCAATATATTACAGAACCCTATTTTCAAAAAAACGCATTTCATTACATTTAATCAAGTTTTAAGAGCAATACAACTCTAATTTTAAAAAATTATCAGCTTTTCTCATTAATTTCTGTTTACAAAAAATCATAGATCTTAATATTTACTTTCCGAGGCGAAACACGTACGCCCAAATAGGAAAATACAATATCATTTTCTTCCTTATTATCATTCATCTAGGGAAAATAATTGCAAAAATTGAGTAAATTGGATTGTCTATTATACGGATAAAATCCATGAGCCGTGGGTATGAGGGTTTACAGTGCCTTCCGATACCTACATGAAATTTGCACATGACGATTTATGTATTTTGGAAAATGTTAAATAACAATAAATCATAAAATCCGGTTAAAAGATGTTTTAGACTTTAAATGTGACAAACTTAACCCAAAAGATGTAAATTAAATTGTTTTTCTAATTAATTCTTCAAAAACCACGAGTTTCCGCAAGTGTTGTGAAAACAGCTGGGGGTTATGTATGGTCGGCCTTTGGTTTAACTAAGACTAACGATAGAATCTGGTTCGTTTTTTAAATTTCGACTAAGCCTAGAGGTCGACTAAGAGGACTAAAACCAAAAGTCGACCAAACAAAACCAGCCGTTTTTAAAACACTAGTTTCCACCACTATCTACACGCTTTCACATTAAATGCCCACAATTTGAAGTATATCTCCTAAAAAATTTGAAAATTTAATTAAAATAGACGTGGTTATAATAATAATTTAGCCTAGGTAAAGTTTGTTAGAGACCCTATCATGGGCGTAGCCAGGAGGTGGCAGGGAGGGGGGGGGCTGCTCCCTCTAAATCCAAAAAAATGTTTAAAATTTAATATAATTATGACCAAAATTTCAAAAATTATCATTTTGCCCCTCCCTAAATAATTATTGCCCCCCCCCCCTTTAAATCCAATCATGGCTACGCCCATGGACCCCATACACTGTTATATACATATAATAAAACTAGTGTTTAAACGGCTGGGTTTCGCTTGGTCGACCTAGGTCGACCAAACAAAACCCAACTTTTGTTACAAGACACTAATAAAAGCTTACTTCGTTATTAAACACCAGGGCTTGTGAGTTATATTGCCATACCTAAAAATGAAAAAGTTGTAATATTCATTTTCAAATTTTTACTAATTTTTGTTAAAAATTTTTAAGGTCATTAAAATGAAACATTAAATGAAACAAATTAGGTGTCAATGCAAATCGGAAATAAAAAAATTATTATTATAATTGAAAATAAATGTAATAAAAAGCGTATGAGCCAGGGTAAACCACGGAGGGGCAGTTGCCCCCCCCCACTTAAAACTTTTAAAAAATTATTATCATTTTAAATTATGGCCACGCCAAATTTTAAAACATTACTTGCATGGGTTGAAATTTAAAATCGGTATAGCCTAGCAGATTAGCGATCAGTCGTTTGAAATTGTAGATTGCCTCATTGTCGTATGATGTCAAATTTGTCCTTTTAAAACAGATCAAAATAAAAATATTATTAAATCTTATTAAATAGTTAAAATAAAATAAAAACTACTTTTTTATAAGTATAATCTTTAAAAAAAATTAAAAATACCCAAAAAAGTTTTAATTCCTTACGTGTTAAAGTGGATATCAGGGGGCGATATAGGAATGTACAGGGTTCCGTTGATATAGTTTCGGCCTACAAACTATAATTTAATTTTAAAATTACAAAAACAAATATTTATCACATATTTTTGCTGCTAATAACTATACTATATCTATAGTTCCTCAATCTGATATGTTTAATAAATGCTAGGTAATAATAAAAATCGTGAAAATTTTCTCAAATATCGATATATACTAAATATTTTAGAATATAAAAATTGATAATATAATTAGAGGGTAGATTTTTTCTCGGAAATTTTGGTTAAGGGAATTTTCCCGGGAAATTTGAGGAAAATACGGGAACAGAGAATTAAGGGGAAATAACGATACAAAAAGGGGAATGTAGGAAATAATTTTAATATTCAGAAATATATATATATGTTATTTAGGAAAATTGTTACTGAAGGAAAAACAATTTTTCCCTGGGAATTTATCAGGGAAAAAACGGGAATTTTCCCAGGAAACTACCCCATGGTGCTATCTCTAATAATAATAATTGATTTAATCACTTTGGCAGTGGACAATATTTTGATCGATTGAATTTGCCAAGCGCTAGCTACGTCCTCATATATTTCTATCCGAGGGTTCAAGCTTAAAACTTCCATTTTATACCGCATAATTCTGGTTTTGGCGTCTACCACGTAGCTACACCTCAATTTTCGCATTGTCGATTCCTTCTAAATCATTTAAAAATTTATTGAATTCAAAAATAATATTGCTTTACAAAATCTCGGGTTTACTTTTATTTTTAATATTAATTAATAACAATTACAGTATAAGTATATGGTTAGTAATGAATGAGTGTCTTACTATAATGTATATATAAGTAAAAACAGCATCTAAAACCAAAGGCCGCCTACCAAACAAAATCCAGCCGTTTTTACAAAACTTACCCGTTTAAAGATGGCTTCTTTATTGCTACACACACTCATTATGTGATCTTTATTTTGGATATTGTAAGTCCGTTGGGATTCTACAGAATTTATGGGCACTTGTTCGGACTCAAACTTCTTTTCAAGGTTCAAACCTATTTCTTCTAACCAATTTACGTATTGATGTGGGATGGGTGAATCTGGGTCTAAAATTTTTTTAAAGATTTTGTCTTTTTAACCAAAATAATTTTTTTTTTATTTATTTATCACAAAAATGTAAGTTTTGGGACATTTCGATCAAAATGATAGCACATATATAGTTTTCATGGTATTTAATTAGATTTTGTTATAAAAAATATTAATTGATTTTAGACAATATTTAATGAAGATTTTAAAATTTCTTTTATTTTAATAATTATTAACGTGGACGTAGTTAAGGGGAAGGGCGCCTCTAAATCCAAAAATTTGTTGAATTTATTAAAATAATGACTAAAATTTCAAAAAAAAGTTCATTGTGCCCTTCCCTAAATTATTGTTACCCCCCCCCCCCTCAAATTCATTAAAATTATGACTAAAATTTCAAAAAAAAGTTCATTGTGCCCTTCCCTAAATTATTGTTACCCCCCCCCCTCAAATTCAAATGCTGCTACGCCCATGATTATTAACGTGAAAAAAAAAAATTCATTTTTGAAATTAAAGTTAATATATATAAGTTTATTTTTTGGTTTAATTGTTATCGGATAGCATTTTAAAGGCAATAAATAAATATTGATAAATAGTTATGACAAATTAAAAATCTAAAAGAAATTAAACTCCATGCGAAACTAAATCATAAACATGGGATTGTTTTTAAATTTCCTAATTCTTTATTTTAATTCATTTTGTCTTTTATTTCATAAAAACAAAATACTTTAAAACAATTCTGACTATTAACATATCTTCTTGTTTTATAAATATGTATTTGCCTGCAGGTACTATAAGCTCCCGTCTACATATTATGACTAACTTATTATACCCTAAGGGTGTGTTTATACAATAGCAAACTTAATCATGCATTATACTGTTAAATATGAAGGTGTCCTATATATTTTATACAAAAAAACACAATTTTTTCGAAATTATCCAGATATTAAATATTTTCTATAAATCTAAAAAGAAAGAAAATAGTATTTTAAATATTATAAAGTATAAAAGCATTTTTATAAAATATAAAATATGGTTTGTTCTACCTCCTCTGGCCCATTCTTTGGCAGTGTCGTGTGCATGAAACAATTCACCCAACTTTTTTTTGTAAAAAACAGAAATAATTAAATTCCTTTTTATTATTATCATATTATTAAATATATTATTTTAAATTACAAAAAGGTGCCCAGATAACAAATAAATTTTTTATTCAAACCTGCTAAACAATCTTATCTAAAAAAAATAAGGTAAAAACTAAATTTGGGTAATTTCAAAAAAAAATTTGAAATTTTTTAAAGATCTATTAGGGGCATATTAAAGGGGAGGCATGGGGGGGCAGCTGCCCCCCCCCCAAACTTAAAATTTTTAATATATTTATTACACTTATTGTCCATCCCCCTTTATTAAATTTTTACTAAACTCATGTAAATTTAACAAAATTACAAATATTCAATCTACATTATTATAATTTAATGAAGTTTTACCTCATAATAGGATGAAATAATCAATTCATATATTTTATTGACATTAATGCTAAGATCATTTTCATACATGATTTTGGTGTATGCCACCGAACAAAATTTTAGTGCTTGATTAAAATTACCAATTTCATACTCCTTTATAGCCATATCATACAATTTTAAAGCTTAATTAAAAATTCATTAAATGAAAAATAATTTATCATACCTGACTTAGTTTGCTCATTTAGATTATCATATTGAAAATTTATGTCAAAATTTAGATTAGAGGCATTAGAATCATTTACAAATTGCATTTTGTAAGCCAAATCCTCAAATGCTTTGCCACAATTAACAAATTGATCGGCATAATAGTCTGTTGCAAAAATAAATTGAATCACAGGCATGATATTATCTTAAAAATTTAATAAAATACCTTTGACTGCATCCTCATTGATACTCTGTTGAGCATTTTGCCAATATTCAATGAGCAAATTGACATGAGTTATGTTAAGCGATAAAGGTTCAAATTGCAAAGCTGGTTGAATAGTTTGTGCATAATAATTCAGAAATCTTAAAAAGTATATAATATTAAAAATTTACAAATATGCAAAGAAATGTATATACATATCGACAACATGTTAATTAATCACCCATCAATACCATCAAGTTTTAATTTTTCTTTTTCAAAAAACTCGTTATATACATGTATACATTCCTCCAAATTTAGCAAATTTGTATTAATATTCAATGCATAGCAATAGACATTCAAATGTAATATAAATAAAAAATATAATCTAGACATAATTCAAAAAACGTGGGAAAAAATATCAGCTGATCACTCTATCAGCCGTTTCCAAATGACAGCCAACACGCTACCAGAGGAAACTTCGAATTGAGATACAGCGTTTTCCTTAATGTTTGAAACATCTTGACTCCCCTCCCGCACACTAGTAGGAGAGAAAAAGATGATCAATCAAAGCTTTAATGAACGCTCTTTACCTTTCCTTCCTAACTGTTTTTTTTAAGTTTAAAATTATGAAATTTTTGTAAGAAATTTGAATGAAATATTTTATAAGGTTTCTTAAAAGATAATTTAGTTAGTATTACATTTTTTAAATAAAACATATACTCTATGAAATTGGTACAAAAATTAGAATGAACAATTTAAAAATTCAAATACAAAATATTTTACTAATTTAATAAATATTTAAAAAATGTAATAAAAATTTCCTCTATATTTTGATCTTGCGACTTTGCTTTTTTGATTTTTTTAAATGTTGGTCCTTCAAAAAATTCAAAAAATATATAAAATTCTGACAAAAGCCACCAAATTAGTATTAAAAAATTAACAGTTTTTTAATTCAAAATTCCACGCAATAATTTAAAATTTAGGCCACGTTTTTTTATCAAAAAATTTGGCAAAAATTCGACAAATTTCTGAAAAACCACCAAATTATAAAAAGGGGCAAACCAAATGCAGAGTGGCGAGGGCATATATGGTCAGTGAGAGAGTAAGTTGCACGCGAAGGGAGGAGAGGGAAAGAGCGTTTTTTTCAAAAGCTTTGATTGAGCATCCTTTTCTCTCCTACTAGTGTGCGAGAGGGGAGTCAAGATGTTTAAACATCAAGAACAACGCTGTACTAGCGTGTGCAATAAAATATAATCTTATTACCCATATGACTTAAAATCCAGTTCGGTAATGTAAACTGCGGATGAAAGAAAAGTTCCTAACTTATAACTATAATATTAAAATATATATGAGACAATAGACAAGTTAGTTAATATAATGAATATATTTTTCCAATAAATGAAATTTATTTAATATTATAAAATTTCAATTAATTTGGACTTTATTCCAGGTTTAATTATTCGAAATTGAAAACTATAAATTGTATAAGGGATAATCGGTTAAATGGTAATGTTTAACGTGATACGAACCGCGACGTATTGAGCATATAAACTCTATTTACGTTCTTACAAATTGTTATCGTATAAATGTAAATTATCGGATTGGTAAATATAATTTCCATACGCTTATTTTGGTGTTTTAAGTGATAATACTATTTATTTTATGTTATAAATGTTAAATTGATTTAAAATGAATAAGAAAAAAGAAAAATCAAGTTTCAGACAAACGAATATTTACAGAAATAAAATGGTGGTCAGATAATCCTATGCCTGATATGGAATAGTGCGGCTCAGCCTAACCCTTGCCTTTTATGAATTACTATGCTGTGTAATGTTCATAACAGGCACCTTGGGTTGCACTATTTTTAATTAATTTTAAACCTTATTTTTATCGTTGATGACCGTCTATTGCGTCTCTGACCTTAGAAAAACTAAGATTTTAAGTTAGGAAGTCGGCCCTATTTTTAACAATAATTTTTAAAACTGCAAATTTTAATAATTTCTTATTTAAAACAATAGAGCTGGCACGCATTGTGGTAAGCGACATCCAATTCAAATATGAGAAGCACCAATTTCTCGAAAAGATACTTTTGTGGCGTCAATCAGACCATTCTAAATTGTCCATAAATTTATTACTTGAACCAAAATATTTCCCTTGACTTTTAAAGAGCTGTGATTCTACTATAGGTAATAGGTTTACCAATTAAAAAGCCTCATTATAATTATCGTGCCAGCGTACTTACATGACGCTAGAAATCTTCCTTTGCGGAGTAAACCCTTTCTTTTTTTAGGGATTTTATATGGATCAATAGGCATTTGAAACGTTTTAAACGCATTGTTTCCGTAGCTCCAATATTCACTTTTAAAAGACAATTTTTAATTGCTATGCAATTTATGGGCTCGCTTTTTGTTGTCCGTCCGTCCGTTTTCCGTGCTCCAACGTTCTGACTCCGTCTTCCAACGTTCTGACTTGCTGGTTCGATACCCGGAGAGGACACAAATTTTTTTTAATTAATTAATATATTGGTCTTGTTAATACCATTGATATGACTTTTTGGCCGTCCGCTGGCTACTGACCAATGAAAAAAATGACCATTGGCCAAATTGTGATTCGAAATTTTTTTTTCGTGTTTGAATTGGTATATTAGGTTAACATTAATAATTACCCTATGCCCACCCCTAGAAGGGCCTATGCCTCTACTGATATGGGTCCCTGTGTCCCCCCCCCCTCCTACTAAAGCTTATGCCTCTACTGATGTGGGTTCGAATCCCGGCGAGGGCAAATTCTTAATTACTGATTAGAATCCCGGAGAGGACAAATTTTTTTTTATTTAATTAAATTAATATTTTGTTCTTGAATACCATTGATAATATTACTTTTTGGCCGTCCGTTGGCTACTGACCAATGAAAAAAATGACCATTGGCCAAATTGTGAATCGAATTTTTTTTGAATTGGTACATTAGGTTAACATTGATAATTAACCTATGCCCTCCCGTAGAAGGGCCTATGCCTCTACTGATATGGGTCCCTGTGCCCCTACAAAACTGATGTGGGTCGAATCCCGGCAAGGGCAAATTTTTTTTAATTTTTATTATTTAATTAATATATTGTTCTTGTTAATACCATTGATAATATGACTTTTTGAACGTGTCCTGGCTACTGACCAATAAAAAAATGGCCATTGTCCAAAATGTGATTCGAAATTTTTTTTTTGTTTTTTTCAAATTGATATATTGTCTTTGTTAATACAATTGATAATATGACTTTTTGGCCGTCCGCTGGCTGCTGACCAATGGAAAAAAATGACCATTGGCCAAAGTGTAAATCGAAATTTCGTTTTTTTGACTCGTATGTATTTATAAACCATCTCTTGGTACTGACCAATGGAAAAAATGATCATTGGCCAAATTATGATTTAAAATTATTTTTTCGTTTTTTTTCGTCTCTTATGTATTTATATCCTTTTTGACCGTGTCCTGGCTACTGACCAATAAAAAAATGACCATTAGCTAAATTTATTTATTTCGTTGATTAGGGCGGCATCTAATGAGTCATAAAAGAAATTTATGAGCAGGAAACTTAGTTACAAATGGTAAACATTTTTTCATTTCCTTGTCATATGTCAATAAGAAATCAACTTAAATTCCATGAAAATATATTTTTTAATTTATCAAAAAAATATGCTTATAAAATGCATGGGCCTAGCCAGGGGTGGCAGGGAGGAGCGGCTGCCCCCCTTTTAATTCAAACATTAGTTAATATTTAATATATAGTTATAGGTAACTTTTCAAACAGTAATTTTTTTATCCCTCTTTAAATCATTATTGCCCCCCCCCTCTAGTTCTAATCCTAGCTACGCCCACGTTAAAATGTATTAATTGCTATGTTTTAAATTATTAACGATTTTAAAATGAATCTTATATTTGAAAATAATTAATAAATTGCAGGTTTGTTATTTTTCAGAATCAAACAATCTATAGGGAAGTGAGCATGTTCAATTAAAATGAATGAAATCTAAATCAAATTTTTTTTCTAAGGATCAACACCCCCCACCCCTATCAGTCGCCCTATATTCATAAGGTTGGAAACAACATCATTTATAATCATTTTCCTAATTTGATGTCATATTTATTCGATAGACTTCACGGAGTTGATCAAAAAGATCAACAACACTCTTCCCATTCCTTTGCCAAATCTTATTATTTTTCCTTTTAATCGATTTTTCCAAGCATACTCAGAGAGTAAAACTAAATTTGAACTCGTACGTAACTTGTTAATACGCATCTTAACCTATATTTTAATCTAGCCCATATTTTATTTTAGGATTCGAAATCTAACTTGCTGGTTCGATACCCGAAGAGGGCAAAAAAAATTTTTTTTAGATTATATTAATATATTGTTCTTGCTAATACCATTGATAATATGACTTTTTGGCCGTCCGCTGGCTACTGACCAATGAAAAAAATGACCATTGGCTAAATTGTGATTCGAAATTTTTTATTTCGTTTTTGAATTGGTTTATTAGGTTAACATTGATAAATCCCCTATGGCCCCCCCTACAAGGGCCTATGTCTCTACTGATATGGGTCCCTGTGCCCCTACAAAGGCTTTTGCCTCTACTGATGTGGGTTCGAATCCCGAAGAGGGCAAAAAAAACTATTAATTAAATTAATATATTGTTCCTGTTAATACCATTGATAATGTGACTTTTTGACCGTCCGCTGGCTACTTACCAATGAAAAAAAATAACCAATGGCCAAAGTGAGATTAAAATCGATTTTTTTTTCTTGATTATAATTATAGGCTAGTTATTTGACTGTCTGCTAACCATTAGAAAAGATCACCACTGGCCAAAGTGATGGAAAATACGTATAAATACTTAACTAATCATTTTGCATTTAATACCCCCCTTTAGGCATTCTCGCCCCTTCCCACCTTTCTCGCCCATGAATTGCATAGCAAATATGCTACTTTTATACGGAGTATAGATGAGTGTCGTTCCCCCTTCCCTTCCTCCCCTTCTTCCTCCCCCTTCCCACGAGGGCCGAAGGCCCGAGTTTATAATTAAGCGATTGTAAAGATATTTTATGACTATAAAATAAAAGATAGATTTATGACAGCTCCTTCTAATCCTCTTTCATTTTGCTTGAACAACGATACCTATGCTTCTTGGCATTGTTCCAATGTAACAAGAAGGGGCCTCACACCACATCTTAAAACGAAATCTAAAAGGCTTACCTTTCATGAATTGCTTTGCTGTGTGATGTCCATAAAAAGCACCATGGATTTATTCATTGAAAAATGGGTTGTTGCACTCATTTTAATTTATTTTAAACCTATCATTTAAAATATCCTGAAAACCCCAAATTTTAAAAAATTTGTGTGTTTGGAATAATTAAAGTTGTTTGATTATGTTTTGAAACCAATTTCTAGGCATACCATTAAATATTATTTTGTTGGAGATTTCGGCATCACCAGTTAGTAATATAAATTTCAATTTTAAATTATGTGTGTATGTTTTTGCATATAAATTAAAGATTTAAAGCAAAACAATAAAATTTCATATAATTTGAAGGGGAGTAACGACAGTCAAAATTCTATCTTTGGTTTTTTAAAACGGCGGACTTATTGCTACAAACCTGAAACTAAGACCAAGTTTAAAAAGTCCGCGATCCACAATTAAAAATGAGGTAATTTCTATAAAAGTATCCTGCAATCAGAATGAATTATAGAAATGTAAACCTATATCTTAGGTCGCATCTAAATTATCAATAGCACCAATTTTAGCCGTGTTTGGCATATTAGGAGGTATATTTTATCAATAAACATCATGTATCCAGCATATTTCCTATCAAAAAATCAAAGAAAATCGAAGATATCATTTTCACAAGATTTTTTATAGCTTAAAAGCGCATCATTTTTGCTATTCCTGACGATATTACCATACCCCCTCTATAATTTCAACTTTTGCAAAGAAAAAAATCTTTAATAAATTCATAGTTTTATAATTAAATCATTAAAAAGGTTACGCTAGGCACATAAGCTCTGCCCAATGTAACCTGTAGGTGACGTTCAACTATAAGGCAAATCTTAAAGTCTTTTAATTAATCGTATGAATTTGAAATTAGTATCAAAATGTTGGAAAATTACACAAAATTATAATATGTCAATTAAGTTGCAAAAACTAATTGCTGACTGTACATATTGATTAAAAGAAAGCAGGTCGGAATTGCCATTTTTCCATGATATTAAAGAAGAAGTAGTAAAATTGTATTAGATGTTTTTTCCCAATCCAATCTTTCAAATTTAATTTGAAAAATGTTTTTATCTTCAGTAGTTTTTGAGCAAAGTGATTCCAAAGTTGCGTGACCTACTACAAATTACACTAGTCCTGTCGGGTTAATAGGCCTTTTTGCTGGGAACATCTTCAAACATGGGATATTTTTTAACACTGAGACGTTAAATTTACTTATATGGTTTTTGGCGAGTGACGGGCCAACCCCCTATATATAGTCATAGACTAGATCATGCTCATAGACTAATAAAACCATAGACTGCCGAACAGCTGATAATTTTACAGCAAATATAGCAACCGCCATATTGTGGGAAATTGTAACCAAACAATAGAATTCAGCAAAATTTATTGTTCTAATCTACTTATTTTTTTTGATTTATAAATTAAGTTATTAGTCTTATTTATTTTCTTCAATATTTTATTGTGGAGAAGTATAAATATACCTGTTGTTGAATTTTTCCTACAATATGGCAGCTATTTTGGTGTCTGAATGATTTTAATAGTAAAAATCAGCTGTTCGGCAGTCTATAGTTTTATTAGTCTATGATCATGCCTTATGTTGCATATGGTTGATTGTGTGTCAAATTTTCATCCATTTTGAAGAGTGCAACTGGTGTATTTTAACCATGTAATTTTGCCTATAACAATCAATTTACCTTCCTCACTAGTTTATAAATTAAAACAAACGTCAATAAATTAATGTTTAACAAAATAAAATAGCAATTAATATTGATGGCGTTATATTATTAAACAAACTTTAATCGCATTTTTTCCATTTTTAATATGTATGTATTTTTTAAATGATATTTATTTTAAAATGCTGTTTTTGATTTCTACACAATTCAATATTTTTTTATTTACCTTTTTAAGACTATTTAATTTACGAAAATTACTAATTTCTATACGATCACCACTTTACCATGTTAACATCAAAATGGTGGAAAAAAGGGTAATCTAGTCTAAGTATACAGTAAACCATCAGTTTAAAAAACACATTTTTGTTTAGATGTTATAAAGATGCATCACTTTTTCATATAAGTGATAAAATGTTTTTAGTTTTATCCCAACAACATTTTTAAAATGCAGACAAATTGTTTAATCGTTATTCTTATTAGTGTTTATCATTAGTTTCAAGACTGTATATTAATTAACATAAGTTACAATGGTAAAAATTGGATAACTGCATGTCACATATCATAATAAATGATAAGACTAGATCAAAACCAGAACACTTTTTAAACATTAGTATTATTTTAAAGATACAATTAGTAAAACTCTTTGCTTTTTATAAAATTTTAAAAATCTGCCAAGGTCTAAAGAGCATATTACCAAATAATTTACACAGTTATTAAGAATGTTTTCCATAAATTAAATTTAAATCATTCTTTGCAATTTTTTTTATATTTATCACATTATTGTTTATATTGCAATGCCAATAACTTTATAAATAATATTTTTACATAAATATGCACAATTTTTTCAGATTGCCTGACTGTTGCTTAATTCAGATAAATCTATGATTTTGATTATATTTTTACTTCCCTCTAGATCAACTTCCAGTTTGTTAAGAACAAATCTAAAATTATGAGAATATAATATGATCATTAAAGTCTACCTCTCTTTTGGGTCATTTCTAGTAGCATTCATTATTATAATGCCTCTAGCTTTTGGTGATTTAAAAGGCACACTAACCTGTTTAAGATAAAATTAGTAAATGAAGTAAATTAAGTATAATGGAGACATAAAATTTGACAAATTATTTTAAAGGGGTAAAATGACACCTTCTAATTATTGATAATTTCTGGTAAAAGATTAAAAAATAACTATAAAACTTTACCAGTTTTCTTGAATTTTAGGTACACATTTTTTAGGAAAAACTTTTGAGTAATGTTTTATATATAATTTTTATAATATGATCCCCCAAATACCAAAACATCTCCCAAACATCATTCAACATAATTAATAATATAAGGAGTGTCCTAATCTATTCATGGTGACAAAATATTAACTGTGCTGATTTAAATGTTGACAGAAATCAAAGAACTACACGAGTCACCCAAAAATCAATGTAAGTTAAAAAAAAATTTAATTTAACAAAGTTTGGGTTGAAACAATCAATTTTGCTAAACCTTTGTCATGTCTAAACAACAAGTCCTCCTAACTACAGTTTAGTATTGTTGCAGTGTTTAACATATATCTCCATCTCAAAATTGATTCTTGACTACATCAGGAGGGAGATTTGAATTAAATTAAAAAAGCCTTTTAACTCAAATCAGGTTTGGAATAAATTGCCTTTTCAGGAATTATATTAATTTTCTCATTACATGTCCAATACACAAGAAACATGCTTTCAATTTACTTATGGCTAGAGAATCTTTGGTATTTTCCCTGGGGAGTATTAGACTTTTAAATAAGCAAAAAATATATATGGGTAATGGAACTTATATAGATATAAAAAAAAAACTCTCAAATATGTCATTGTAAAGTAAATTTGTAGTAACTGTTAAAATTACTCACAAAAATAAATGAATGTTGACAAAAATTCAAAGAGGCAATCCTATGCTTCACACGAACAAACAATTCTATTTTGAATATTAAGAAATCAGACAAAAATTAAAAAAATATAGCTACTTAGTTAAATGCCTTCATCCATTTATATTATTATACAAAATTTGGTGTAGTTATGACAAGTCAAATGGTCAAAAAATTTAGTGTAAAAGCTAAATCTCAGAGATTGGCTTAAATGTGTTGTTAATTTAACAAACAGAATTTATATTTGCTTTGTAAGAAATGATAAATACACAAATTTTTCAATTTCAATTGTCAGAAAATCCACCAATTGGCTATCAAAAATAACAAAAACTACGCAAAGATGGTTTAATCAAAAATGGGATAAATTCACATCTGGATTAATAGAAACACAAAGCTTTTTAAATTAGATCCTGCAAAGATTGTTGCTATAAAATATGATATATAATCGTGTAATTTATAAAAATAAAATATGTTATTTCTCTAACAAACAAGAACCTTATTCCTAATTTCCATGGGCATAGCCAGGGGGCATCAAAAAAATTTATGTTTTGCCCCACCCCCCTAATTGAACTTTTAAACGTTTGCCCCCCCCCCAATCTAAAACCTGGCTAAGCCAATGCTAGTTTCCATATTAGTTTTTGTAACAGTATTAGCCCTAATAGACTCAGGTATTTATAAAAATGGGTACAAAAAATAATTAAGTTTGTTACTTTTGCTAATTTTGGCTCTATTCTATTTGATTCAAAATCCATTATTTTGATGCGCTTAATAGTAATAGGTTCTCCAATCAAATTTATTAGTGGTTTATAATAACGAATCATTTTGAGACCGTCAATAAAAAACTCCTGTTCCCTAAATAAATCTTAAATAGACATTATGAGTATAAAACCAGATTTTACTTTGTATTCTTCTATCATATTTGTTGGAAAAATATAATATAGTTCCGCTAACTATTAAAGTGCTATAAATTGCAATTTCAGGGAATCGATTAGACCACCAATTAAACATGAAACACCAAACATATGAGAGTACAAATTTATCAGTTAACTTGCTACGACGTGCTATTATAATGTTAAGAATAAATTTATCAGAATTAATTCTAATATTTGCGTAATCTAATTAGTCATATCGTTTAAAATTTTTAATTAAATTTGAATTCGATACTAGGAAAAGCCTTTAAGCCACTGTGGCTCACAGGTCTTTAGGAGATTACAAACAAATCTTTTCTTCCTTATTAAGTATTTAGTCGTACAGTCGTGTGATTTGTTTTGAAGAGTTTCATCCATCTTGGTCGGGTAAGTGCATTGTCATAATTAATATTCTTAGATTTTATAACTTTTTCGACTTGCCCATTCCACGTGACACGAAATCGTCCTCTTCTTCTATTTACTGGTACCTATATCTATATGTCCAAGTCCAATACTTTTTGATTTATTACTCGTCTCACTTCTTAGTATATGCCCATACCACCTTAGCCAATTTTTGTTAGTTATGTACGCCATAGGTTGAATACCCATTTTGGTCATGAGAAAGTCATTCGTCATTTGGTCGAGCTTAGTATACCCCAAGCTCCATCGTATCATTCTCATCTCTGTGGCTTGTAATAGCTTTCATTCCATGGTGTTTAATGCCCATGCTTCACTCCATAGTGTAACTCTTACGATGGATTTGTAAGTTTTGCTCTTCAACCATATTAGCATTTTCTTGTCGCACATTACAGGGGAAATATTTCGCCAGTTAAGTCATCCTTTTTAAATCCGGGTATTGACTTTTGTTGCGCAACCACCCTCTTTATGTTATCTTTAGAATTATAAAATTTACTTATTAATATTGTTTTCCTAGATAATTTGTGCTTAATTAGTAGGCAACACCTATGTACATGGGCATAGCCAGGTTTTGAATTAGGGGGGATTTGTATAATTTTTGAGTGTAAACAAATGAAAAAGATTTGTTATAAAATATTTTTGCTCTTCGATTAATGCTCTGGCCTCAACGCACATAAACACTCATCATTTAATATAGACAAGTCTAGAATACTTAAACAATTTTTTATTTCGAAATTGCACAAATGATGTTATATATTTGTTTTAATTCGCTTAATATTTGTGAGACATTAAGTGCGGCATTGCTAGTGCTATAATAAAATTAACGTTCGTAAGATTTTATTTATAACATTGTGGATACACAACATTGTGACCAGGAATTTAAAAATCAATTTTCGCAAAACCATTTACATGTTATAAAACCTTGGATGAATATTGTAAGAGACCGAGGACTATATAGCCATCAAAAATTAAATCGCATTATAAAACTAAAAATATTTATTCAAATTTTTTGTTGAAAAGTATTTTTAGGGTCTATTTTTACTATTGAAATAAATTTTGGAGGGGAAAATAATGATTTTCTCACAAATTAAGTTTACAAAAAATCATTCGGGTGATAGAATAACCCTTGCCTTTTATTTCATATGTATGAATGCCACTTCAAATCAATAAAAAGAATGTTAAAAACATGGAGAATGCAATTGTAATATGGTTATATTTTACGTAAGACAAATAAAAAATGGGTCAAGATGAAAATCTGACTTATGTATTCAAAAGACAGATACTGCAATAAAAATAGATCTTTTAATAGTTTTGTAATGTATAAACTTAGTCTATATCTATTCCAAAATACACAAAGTTAAACTATAAACTAATTTTTTGTTTTTTTAAATATAGTCATTTGTCTTTTGAGGTAAGATACAATAAAAAATGGCTAGCACTGCCCCTCTCCGAATAGTCCCGACCCTCAACTTTTTAAACCATTGATTATTTAGCATGCTATATTGCAAATAAAAAACTTGAATTAAGCAACCAAAAAAAAATTATGTGCAAAATACAAAATTTTGTCTGGCTTAGCCCCAAAAAACGTTTTTCCTTTAAAAAATCTTTAATTTTTATTTTTCCCAAACGAAATTCCTTTTTTACCATACTTTATGACAAAATATCATATGGGTTAACTTTTGTTTTATAATTACTATTTTAGAAAATATGGATAAATAAAAGTAACCCTGGTCTACTACTAGCCCCGTACTCGCTAGCTCATATGTGCTATCCATTTAAACCTACCTTTAGGCGTGTGCTATAAAATTATATCCGCCAGATGGCACTATTCCACCAACATTTTACTTAACCAAAAAATTGGTATATTAATCATAAACTTAATTTTAAATCCCTGGCCGACAGCTGACCGCTTTAAACTGATGATACATGCGAGGCTTTCGAATTATGATTTATTTATTTTTATTTCCTACCCGCTTTTTAATTGCTATGCAATTTATGGTATTTTACATATTTCCCATTTTTATATTTCGCCTTTATAATGTTTCTACATTAAAAAAATTTAAAAAAAAAACTGCGAGAAATTAAATCCATGCATAAAATTATATAAAAGAATATATTAAAATGTAAAAAATATCAGTAAGGCACTGTGTTAAACTTCAATATGCTTATCATAATCAAAATAATATTAAAAACCAATTAATTATGCAAGCAAATCATTAATTGTAAATTCGCAAAAGTATCCTAACCTATTTTCCATCCTTTAAAAAGTATTTAATATTCGAACTTTAGATTGATTGAATGATATTTAAGCTATTAATTTGACATTTTTAATTTTGATGCCAAAAATAAGCAGAGAGGAGACATTATTACCACGTATAGTCTTTTTGACTTTTGTTTAAATAGGAATTACGTTTTATACACCATTAATTAGTGATACTACACCTTATAACATATAAATTATTGTCGTAATAATATCCCTGACGATAAAGCACTACTCATCATTAAATTGTACGTATAATAGTGAACGTGGTATTTGAAAATGCACCATCAATTTACAAATCATATAAATCATAATAATGCGTGTATGAAATTTAATTATAGGCATGTGTTAAAGCTTAATATTAACAGATACTCTAAAATATGATTATAAATTATATGCTTAAGTTGCACAGTTAAAAACATAGAGCGACAAAATTATCAATTAAGTACATGCCACCAGACTCGTAGCCAAAGAGGGGGGGGGGGGGGGGGAGGGCGAGTAGCCCAGTTTATTAAAAAAATTTTCAGTTGGATATCCGAATCTTCTTCTTTATCAAGTATTTGGTCCCACAGCCGTGGGGTTGTTTTGGTGAGTTTCTTCCATCTTGATCGGGTTAGTGCCATGTCTTTACCAATATTCTTAGATTTCATAACTTTGTCGACTAAGTTTGATATCAGAATTATAATTTTAGCTTTGAAACAATTTGCAATATTTTTTTGAAACACCTCCATGATGCATCAATTTGAATAATGCATCCAATTCCAATAAATAAAAACTTGTAGCAATGTTATAGCTATTACATAATCTGAATTTCTCATAAAAACCAACTTTTTTTCTTTTATTCAATTTGAAATCCATAAAACGTTTAAAACTAAAATATATAATAAATTATCACGGGAAGATTTTACATAAAATTAACCACTATTTATCCAATTACCATTTATAAGTAAAATAAGTGCAAATGATAGTGCATGTGCTCAAAATGTAGCGTTTATCTAGTACTTAAGAACATTACCGTTAATCCCAATCCCATTATAATCGCTTATACTATTTTGACTGTATTTGAATACCAAATATTTTTTATATTGCAGATAAAATAGCTTATTTGGGAAATATTTGCATACGGTAACGATGGCTGCAAACCATAGACTAATAAAACCATAGACTGCAGAACAGCTGATTTTTACTATTATAATCATTCAGACACCAAAATAGCAGCCATATTGTAGGAAAAACTCAACAACAGGTGTATTTATACTTCTCCAAGACAAAATATTTAAGTAAATAAATAAGACTAATAACTTAATTTATAAATAAAAAAATAAAAAATAAGTTACAACAATAAATCATGCTGAATTCGATTGTTTGGTTGCAATTTCCCACAAAATGGCGCTAGCTATATTTGCTGAAAAATTATCAGCTGTTCGGCAGTCTATGGTTTTATTAGTCTATGCTGCATACACTAATAAATTTTGTAAGGAATAAAATAAAGATTTTTATTGCACATTCAAATTATCAAGACGTTTTGATAAAATTCCTAAATTTATTTTTAATAAAATAATCACACTAAAAATAATAATCAAATTGAAATTATACCTCCAAACACAAACTCTTAATTTAACCCCGTACAAGTTGTATTTATTTGACCAATCACTACTAATAAAATTGTAATGTCATTTATATTCTTAAATAAAAATAATATTAAAATAAAGTCAAAATTAATAGCAAAAAATAACAATGTACATAATAAAAATCCTTAACACGCCATGAAAAAAGAATGGTGATTAAATTAGGCGACATAAAAAATAAATATAACTACACCAAAACTCTTAAAATATGTATATTTATCATCAGAATCCTGATTGATTTTACACAAGCAAGTGGCACTCATATTTTGTAGGAAGAATTAAATCTATAAAAGTGTCAAAAACAATATAAAAAAGCACAAATTTTAATCGTGAGGATACTACAATTAAGTCTTAAACTATTACAATTTTAAAACGCATGAATTTTAAATATTATTATTTAGCAAATCATAATGAGATAGCCCTCTCTTACAAAACAATAAAAATAATTGGAATTAACAGGATCAGTACCACAAAAAGGAGGGATTTTATTGTTGGCCACTTACACCCACATATAATTTATCAATGTTATACATTTAATGATACGCGAACATAACGACGGGCTAAGCCAACGACGGGTTAATAAATAACTTTTTTGTAAATAAACTTTCGAGGTAAATCAGAGTAAAGTCTTGTGTAAATATTCTAAAAGTTACTAAACTTATATAAGGACGACGAACATCTTTGGTAATTGAACTAAACGCAATTGCACGATATATATAAGAATACAAAAAAGGGAAAAATAGTTGATAGTAGTTACAAAATAATAGGAATTCTTTCAAAAATGACATCATTTGAATATGATAGTTATATTAAATTGAAAAAACAATGCAAAAATTAGAGGACATTTGGAATGTATATTCAAGGGCTACGATCCATTTTTCGGTGTTTTTGACTAATCTTTCTCTCGTCAACTAATGCATCACACCACTACTACATGTGTTTTGTTACTACGGGACTCGGGGTCGTGGAGCCCGCTATGGCTTTTAATATGATTTGCACTTCTTCACTCACCGCGAGGAATGCAAATTCAAATTGAGCCTTAATAATTATAAGGCAAAATCTCATATATAAATTAAATAAACATTAAAAAAACGAATGAATAAAAGAGATTCTTAGAGCTTAATGCAAAAAATAATTATTACAGGAAAAGTCATCTAATTTACCTTGGTTGAGACCGTTTTCATTCTCTGATCCCTCAAATGTTCCACCGAAGCAGCTATGTCAATCTCTTTAACCCCTTTTGCAAATAAAATATCAATTACTACTTGCGTGGAAAAACAAAAAAAAACAATGATATTCCATGTAAAAATACTTATATAGATAGATTTAACAAAAAAAAAATTAAATATGAATGTATAAAAGATTTTGTAACCTTTGGTTAACCTGCACAAGATCATGTCTACCAGCATGTATACCCCAGTTCTACCAGATCCATCGCTGAAATAGCCAAAAACACACAGTGTATGATTTGTCATCATAGTAAACATTTAATTCAAATTGTATAAAAATTTATAGATTTATAGGCTATTTTAGCATGAGGAAATAGTTTGAGTGTTACTTGCAATGCACGATGACGGGCGTGGAGCGTCCTTTGTAAGATTTGTTCACTTTCCTATAAAAACGTCCCCCAAAAACAGGAGAAAATTACAATTTGATATGAGGAAGTGGGAACAACGACAAGGCTATATCACATGATAAATTTAGAGGACGAACAATCAAGTTCACCGACAAAACGTACGACAAAAACAGAGCGAACACAACACGACACCAACACTTACAACTTTTATAGCGTGATATTTGTGTCGTTAAAACGGATGGGTTTTGTTTGGCCGAACTTTGGTTTAAGGTTTTTTGGTCTGTTTTTCTTAGTCGACCCCTAGGCTTAGTCGAAATTTGAAAAACAGACTAGAGTCGACCGTTAGTCCTAGTTAACTCGTAGGTCGACTAAACAAAACCCAGCCGTTTTTACAACCCTACTTGATATCGAGCGCAAGGCAAAACGTGAGGTCTGGGCATGCAATTACTATACACGCGATTAGAACAACGAAGCCATAGTGTTGGCAGCTAGAGTAGTTGCAAAAAGCGACGAATTGAAAAGCTGGACCGCTTCTAACTAGTGTTTTAAGAACGGCTGGGTGACTTTGTTTGGTCGACGACCTTTGATTTTAGTCGACTAAACTTAAACAGATTAAAGGTTTGACCAAAAATTTCTGGTCTATCTATTTATGCCTCTAAGATAAACGGACCAAAAAATCTTTTGTTCGTTGATGTTTAGTCGACCAAAGCCAAGAGTCGACCAAGCAAAATCCAGCCGTTTTTGCAACACTGATCTTCAAGCACTAAGCTGCACACTTAACTCACGAGAGATGAGAATCCAGTCGGAACCAATTGTGGGAAAAGTATAAAAGGCACGAAAGGAAGATTAAAAGGAAACGGGAAAATATACAATTAGAAATACAATGTTTATTATCTCTCTCTCGCTAAAAATGCAATAACGGGTGGGGGAGGGGAAAGGCACTAATTATAGCCTCATCCATCACTTTTGTGACTATGCAATTAATATTTTTTATGGGTACTCGCCTGGCCCAACCTTAACCGACCCTCGGCCTGTAACCCCAACCTATCAGCCCCTCGATATTTTGCACGTGACCCTAGGATTGGGCCGAACGCCCCCGCGTTAAAAATTGCTAAATCACAAAAATGATGCCAGAAACTAAGAGACAAAAATCTCGTTAAAAATATCCAAAGAAATCATCACAAAACGGCTCAAAGATGTACTCTACGTGGGCCAACACCTTATTATAATTCGATACGATCTAAAAACGTTTTTAACAAAGGGTCGTCGGATGATAAAATTAAACCAATTATTCGATTTTAACCTCTAAACCAATGTTAATCCAAATAATGTCGACCATTTTTACACAATGTAGAATAGTGTTGCAAAAACGGCTGGATTTTGTTTAGTCGGCCTTTGGTATCTTTGGTCTGTTTTTATTAGTGGACCACTAAGCTTAGTGGAAATTTGAAGAACAGACCACAGTCGTCGGCCAAACCAAACCCAGCCATTTTTACGACATTAATGTATACTAAAAAGTAGCATATGTATAAGTGTGAATCTTGATGTTGACCTTCTAAAGTCTAGGAGACTCTTAGTTGACCGGGGCAGAGATTGATCGGGCCAAGCTAAGTAGTGGAATTGCGTTAGGGTCCTCGTTTCATTGGATTGCAGATTCTTCAAATAAAAACTTCGCACTATGTAATCCTCGCACCACATATGCTCACTCACCAAATGCACCTACATTATAAAATTAAAGAGTTTTGTTATTATAGGAAAAACCATTACCTAATATTAACTAGGATAAGATAATAAACGAGAGGATTTTTTAAATATTTATGATTTCTCATGAGCGTAGCCAAGGTGGGATAGGGAGGGGCGGCTGCCCCCCCCCCTTAAATTCCCAAAATTTGTTGAAATTTATGGCTAAAATTTCAAAAAAGGATTATTTGGCCCTCCCTTAATCATTATTGCCCCATAGTTCCAATGCTGGTACACCCATGAGATTTCTACTTAAATCGACATGGGCGTAGCCCAGGGGTGTCAGGGAGCCCTCAAAATCCAAAAATATTTCATAATTTAGTTTGATTATTACTAAAAATTCCTGCTAAATCATCATTATGTCCCCTTCCTAAATCATTTTGCCCCCCCCCCTAAATCCAATCCTGACTACGCCCATGTATATAGATTTTTAAGGATATATAAAATTTATCATGAAAATATTGTCGTATATCTTTGAGTCCAACAAATAAACTCAATCAAGCTATTAACACATCCTTTTTTAAATATTAAATATGTGAGCTTTGGGGAAATTGTAATTTTAAATACACCCACAATTATGGGTAATGCTGGCTTACCTCGTAAACGGAGTACACTTCCACTCCCTGATCGGGCCAATATTTAGCAACTTCATTCTTCCCAATTTCCTCCGGTCGAGTTAGATTCACAATGATGCATATCCCATTATCCCACACCATCTAAAAACATTGAATAGCAGCAAATAAAATATAATAAATTTTTAAACAGTAAATAAATAAACTCCCGTACAATGTCTTAATTATTATTAATGAAAGCACCACTGGTTTAAAAATTGCAGCACAAACGTCAAGTTTACTAACCTACAAATAAGACTTAAATTCATATTCATTTTGATAAACATTGAATAACTACTTACAATTAACATTGTTTCAAGCCACTTATTTTTTTCCTGGTGCTTAGTTATTAAAAAGATTTTCTAAGATCGATCAAGTTCCATTTTTAAAACATTTCTCAATTTCATAGACGTTAATGGAACATAAACTAGTATGCTCATTTTAATACACTAAGATTTTTTTATTAATTAACCTACCAAGTGAAGTAATAAAAAGTGTTTTTTAGACGTAACCAGAGGGGGGCAAGAAGGGGTGGCTGCCCCCTCTAAATCCAGAAATTCTTTCAGATTTAATCTAGTCATGGCCTGTATTTCAAAAAAATCATCTGCCTCTCCCTAAAGCTTTATTGCCCCCCCCCCTCTCTATTTCAATCCTGCCTACGCCCATGAATGTCTTAAAAGGAGTATTGTAAAAACGGCTGGGTTTTGTTTGGGCGACCTTTGGTGTTTTTTGGTCGGTTTTTCTTAGTCGACCACTAAGCTTGGTCGAAATTTAATGGAGAGACCAGACAAGGTCGACCAAACAAAACCCAGCCGTTTTTATAACACTTTTAAAACTTTCACTCTCCGACTGTAATATTATCAGAACTTGCCTTCCAGAAGTGGGAGATAGTCTCTTTCAGAGGATTTTGCGTAGCTATGTAAGATGGATAACGCGGGTCATGTTCAGTTACGAAACTGGCATTGATATAGTCTCCAGCAGCAGCAGAAGCCTCATTAGTAGGCGAGCCACCCTGCCCAGAAGGTTCTTTACGGCCACTCTTAAGTTTGACTCGATTGAAGGGGTAGGGCAAGACGGAGTAAGGATTAAGCTTCTTCAGAGTTCCCTGGTCCGGGAATATGCCTTGCTCAAGGTAAAAGTCAGCCAAATAAGCGCTCTGAGTGGCTGGCTCTGCAGTGACCCCCTCGACATTTTCCAATGGGCTTGGGACGTAAATGTCGCAAGAGGCCCATTCCTGATCTATCAAGTCGCGATTCAGGATGTGCTTCTCCATGTATGACTGACGCGTTGAACGCGCGTTGTTAATGAGAAGCAAAATTTATGTGTCGTAAAAGGAATGAATGTATAGAGCATAGTAAAATGAAATTGTGTAATGTGACTATATATTGTGGGGGAGGCTAAAAAACTACGTTGAGTCGTTAATCGTTACTGAATGCAATAGTTTTGAGCATATAAACTTTAAAGTCAAAGGATCTAATAAAATAAATCCCAAGCTTCATAAATTTGTAAGGATTAAAACAGAACAAATATTAATTGAAAATAGATGAAGTTTCAACTGTATTAAAAACTTCATACCTTCTATGGCATAGTGTTTGTTGTAAAGACGATTGAGTTTTGTTTGGTCGATGTTTGGTTTTAGTCGACCAAACATAACAGACCAAACGTTTTTGGCCTGTTTTCCTTAGTCGACTTCTAGGCTTGGTCGAAATTTGAAATCAGACCAAAAGTGACGATTAGTCTTAGTAAAACCTAAGGTCGACCAAACAAAACCCAGCCGTTTTTACAACACTACTATGGCGTATTGAGTGTCGTAGCTAGTTCATATCAGCTCTAGCCCTAAATAATATTTACTCAGCCAAGTTTATGAATTTCTCGCTAAAATGTATTTAAAAATCAAATTTCACTTCAAAAATTTGAACAATTTTAAAGCTTTGATAAGATGAAAAACTTCAGATCGTTCATCGATACAATAAGAAATTTATAGGGATCATCCGTTAAAACATTCGCCGCCAAATTTTTAAAAAATAACCTATGCTAAATATACCCTAGACGTGGCCCTAGTTTCAAGAATATACTAAACTTATCATTAGGATACAAATTTGAATTCAGGCCAAATTTAGAATTTAGATAACTTCAACAATATCAAAAATCACACTGTAGGTTGTGCCAAAGATGCCCAAAACATTTAAATAAAAAACTAAAATCAATTTTTAAACCGAAAAAAAATAAAAAATAAAAAAAGTGTTATAAATAAGGTAAAAACCTACCAACACAACGTGCCCTGTAGTAACGTCCATTTTCGTGAGAACTTTATCTTCGCTCCTATGGTATCGTACAAAAACGAAAGATAAAATTGACACTTTGACTATGCAATTTCAAATGTTAATTCATTTGAAATTTTTAATTTATAAAGCAGGGTTTTCTGGTTGAAAATGATCGGTGAGGTTTGTTGAAGCTTAAACGAAAAGGGGCAATAAACGAAATACACTGTAAATTGTAGATTAATCAGCCATGGTCGAGTCAATTTTCATGTGCTAGTTCTGACGATAAATTCCACATAAGTTAATTTCGAGAATGTTCAAGTCGAAATTCTAATGGATCGACGGCAGCAAGAACAAAAAAGAAGGGGGAAATTTTGGGAAAATAAATTGGAGGGGAACTCAAATATATGGAAAAGCGTGACAAATTAACAGGTGTATGTTCTAAGTACGACCTCCTTGCAAAACATGTGTTTACATTAGAGGCCAATAGTAATTCGAGCTATGATGCGAGGTCAACAACGATTCAATAAAGACCCTGACACATTCAATTTAAACCCTCGCGATCTCAGACTGGACAATCTTAAAATAGTCTAGTGTATATGAGGCATTAAACAAACAACACTGCTGCTCGGTGGGGCGTGGGGCGCCCATTTGGACCAAAATGCTTTTACGATGAAACCGATTGACGCAAATAAGTCAAGGAGTGACGTGGGCAGCGCCCTTATGTATTACCATTATTATCATTGAGCCGACGAGACGTGAAAAATTATTTGGCAAAAGCTAGGACAATAATGAACATGGGCGTAGCCAAGAGGGGGGGGGGTTAGGAGGGGCGATTGCCCCCATCTAAATCCAGAAATTTGTTGAAATTCATTAAAATGATGGCTAAATTTTGGAAAAATGATCATTTTGCCTCTCCCAAAATCAAATTGCAATGCTGGCTACGCCCATGCAAATGAGAATGACCCTATTTTAAATATGTTGACCCTGCAACAAGTAAAACGAAAAGTAAGTAAAGTGTTATTCATTGTCATTGGGGTACCGTCGAAGAAGTCCATCTGGTTTGCAGTTGGGGTTTGATTAGTGTTGTAAAAAGGGGGCTGGGTTTTGTTTGGTCGACTAAACATAAACAGACCAATGGTTTGACCAAGAATGTTTGGATGCGACTAAGAAAAACACCGAAAAACGTTTGATCTGTTTATGTTTTGTCGACTAAAACTAAAGGTCGACGAAACAAAACCCAGCTGTTTTTACAACACTAGGTTTGATGTATAAATCGAATAATAAGTCCACGGGTCTTCTTTAAATTTTGACTTTACTGCTCGTTGCCCGGCTAAATTAATTTATCGCGTAGCTTATTTTTCGATCCGCGCAGCCTCAATATTTTCCTTATGCTCCCATAACATAATTAAAGGGAATTATTTATAAATTCATACTATATGCGACGAGACGATTCTAATTTATACTTTACCCCATGGTCCAACCTAAATTCTATATATAAACTTATTCCGAAACATTAGATTCATTTTATCATAAATTACGATTGAAAAAAGCAAAACTTTTATCTTTTTTTACATTTATTAATAAGCAGAAAATCACCATGGAAATTGTAAAATCCAATGCGATTTTGATCCTTGGCTCTATGCCTGCCCATTATTGTATTTCAACATGTATTATATACAATGATTTGGAAATAAACTGTTATTAGCTTTAAACGACAATTTAGAAAATCATTTATTTAATATTTAAAATATACTAATAGTTTTTCATTTTTGACATCCGTCCGTAATGTGGGATCTATGAGCCAAATTATTTGTCAACTTACTTTAAAAAAAACTACTCTTAAACAACTAAATATCCCACCCCCCCCCCCAATTTCCTCTAATAACACCCTAAAATATTTATTTTTTAGTTCCTAAGATTTTTACAGCAAATCACTCAAACATATAAAAAATTACTTATAAAAACAATAATTTTTAAATGTCAGATCAGTTATTTCTAAGGTACAAGCAGAAATTTTGCAAACCGTCTTATATGTTTTTAGTCCGAAGTCCATACCGAAGCATTTACGCGACGATGATTTACTTATTGTTGTTGTTGTCATAATCAGCAGCTTTCTAACTAAGTGACCAACAATTTTGGTAGCTAGGCAAGAAAAAACCATAAACTCGGCCAAAAACCGTTTGAAAACCTGTTAACAATTTTATAAATCAAGCGTTTATTTATGGAATTATTGAATACCAAGATGAAGTACTGCTCCGATTGCTGCTTTCATTCGAGTTATGAACTTGAACCAGGGGTGGACTTTTTTGCGTTTCGGCGGAGGCAGCGCTAGAAGCTTTCTTGCTCCTCAAAAGCTTCCCAAAAATCCAGCTAGTAGTCTAAAGTAAGGTTAAGCACCAATAATCATAAAATAATGGATATTGGGCTCGGGGGGCGAGGTCGAAAAAGTTAAAGCCAACCAGCGGTCATTGGCGAGTCTGTTTGCGAAAGCAAAATAAAAGTCTTTTACAGAAGCGCAAGTCCATAGCCATAAAAAACTCCCGTATAAGTGTCGACGGCAATTATTGCAAAATTACAAGTTGGACAGGACAGGACGGACAACCAAAAGTGAGCCCATAATTGCATACCAATTAATCATACATTTAAGTCGCCTTCACATCAGCGTCTTGGTTAAAGCTCGACCTATGTTAAACAATTTCGACTTGGGAATTATTAAAACAAAACGTTGTAATTTTGAAATAACCAACCGAGGTCTAAGCCTAAGCATGCAGATTACAATGGAAGAGTTTGAAACTTTTAATTTCCAAAGTATGTTAAGCTTAATTGTACGTTGTTTTTGGCAGTTAAAATTTTTAAAGTGTTTTTCTTTACCAACAATGTTATGATTTTTTTAAAAGAAAATACATTTTATGAATAAAAAAAATTGGAAGCTAATCAATCCAGGTCTAACTTTTTCCAACACGGACCACTACGAGATAAAACACCTCAATCATCGGCCACAAATTAAAAATAATGAATAAAAACGAGCAATAAAAAAGCAAGTCTGTAATTATATCAAAGACTAAAAATGCCAGATGAATTATTATAAAAAATTGTTACACCCCTTAGTAAAATATGAATTTGATTTTTAAGTTATCAGCATCAGCAAATAAAGGGCAAGTTGCCATTGCAAATTTCTTAAGGATCGGCTCAAAATTTTTAGCTAGAATCAAGATTTTATAGTTTTTATGAGTTAAAATAAATTTTTAAGTATCGATATTTATAAAATACGATCGAAATAACATTGCACACAACCTAGGATACTAACTTAATAAGGCTCTTGAAATTTTTACAAAGATAAAAAAAGGTCAAGTTATATTTTTTGTAGATGAAATTTCCTGACCTTTCAATCAGAAGTTTTTTTAGCGCTAACAATAACAAAGATAAAAAAGGGCATAAATTTTTTTTGAACGTTTTTGGAAAACAAGAACTCGTCTGGTTCCCTGGTCAAATTAAAGCAGTTTTTTTAACTCCCTCAGTGCAATAGAATTTAAACCTGTCGTATACAATTTAAAGTCGTTTGCGGATTCTTGGCCACTTTTAGAAGATCCTCTCGATGATTTATATCGAAATAGTGTATTTTTATTTTATAAGTTTGTATGTAGTTAAAATTATTGTCAAATCCTAATTTTTAGCAAATAAACATTCAAAAAAATGGATTTAAAGCACTGGCGAATATCTTACTTTAGGAGGGTAATAGCCTTCACCGCTCTCATTTTTGACTCCATTTTGGCTGGTCGGACTAAACAAAGCGTGCTGGGATGTGGTCGAAACTCGCTTTTTAGAACCACCCAATTTATTGGCCAACAAAGTATTCCCTCGGGCAACGTATATCAATAGTAAAGTGAGGATTAACATCATGAGGGCTAGGCAAGCGGCCAAAGCCAAAAATCTTCCCCTACTATCCTTGGGTTCTATCGCCCGGCTCAAGACCACAGTTTGGTCATCTTCGTATAGAGCTGCTGGGTCGGGGACCAAATCTCCACGCCGTTCTTTGGTCGTTATAACTTTCACCTGGCAAACAAAGTCATTTTTTTCCACCATTTTTAAAAATATCTAATCATAGTTTATTGATAAAAAGATTATTATAAACCGTTGAAAAGCGATGTAAAACACGGAAGTAACGGATGAGAGTGTTGTAAAAAAAATCCCAACTCTCATAACAACATTAGTGGATAGAAATAAGAGGCCGAACAATATACATTTTATGCCAATAAATTAAAATAAAAATTTTATAGCCATATCGATCGGTTTTGTTGAGATTGAGAGTACGGCCGCACGGCACGCCACTGTTTTAAACATTTGCAAAACTCGTGAGTTTTGCAAACCGCTTTTCCTTTTTATTGTTGTTGGTAAGTTTTACTTTTATTATATAGAATTCTAGATCGATGAACATAATTTTAAAGACACATTTTCCCCTTAATTTGATTTTTTGAACAAAAAACCGCTTCAACTAATGTCATTTATTTAGTAAGCAATGTGAAAATTTTAAATTTAATTCAAATTTGCTGAAGCTTCCCAGTAAATTCCATTTTTAAAGGCTGAATTATTACAAAACATAAAATTTACTTTAGATAAAAGCGAAAATACAAAAAAGGGCAATTTGCTCATGCTACTCACATCTAATTTTCAGGGCTGTCCCATGGGTTCATTAAAAATTTTATCTTTTAAAGCTCGTTTCATGCTATTTTTTCGAAGTATTTATTTTAAAACCCGTTTAAAAAGCATATTAGAAATAAAAATTTCAAATATTTTAAATTACTTTACCGTGCTCTAGGGAAGCACAAAAGTTTAAGAAAAATCAGATACATATGCGGAATGATACCAAACTTTTCCCACCCTATAAATCTATCGATTTTACAATTAAATATACCAAACCGTAAAATGTAGCAATAAATTTATTCCTATCAACTTTTAGACCATCCCTATATCTAAAAGTTAAGTTCCTAAAAATAAAATTAATTCTATATCTCAAACTTTCAATAAATTTACTTCAATTCTTTATTGCAAAATTCTAAGATTTAGTTTTAAAAGACATTAATAGGAATTTACATATATAATTAAAAATAATTTAATTGAAAAATATAAAAAGAAAGTATAAGTGCGTGCCTTTGAACTTTAAATTAATGATAAATTCCGTTTCTTAAAGGTAGAGAGACGTGTTAATAAATTATTAATGTGGTCAAGCAAGTCGATGCATTTTTAATCAAAAGGAAGGTTGGCGCGTGTCTTAATTAAAATGCACATTTACCTCGAGCTTCCCGGGTGCGTTATCTATCCATGGATTTCAGAAATTTTCCCCATATTATCTCCTCCCCGAATCATTAAGGTAGTTAACTTTAAGGCGAGCACATGCAAAAAGGGCCATAAAAAAAGTATGATGATGGATAAAATAAAAAAATTGGTGCGACTAAAAAATAGAGTGAATCCGAGTGGAATAAATCATTTCGAAATCTCGGGGACGAGGTAAAATTTGCACTGTGGATGACAGTTTTTCGCGACGCTCACACACGCTATCCCGCCCTAATAGGTGGGGGGGGGGGGTGCTGTAAGCTCCAATAAATAATTAAAATATCTACAGTGGTCGTCTCCATAAAAATAAAGTCGAGGATTAAATAAGTCGGGAGGAAATAACGTTAAAAGGTGGACTGTACACCACTAACGTTCAATTCCGTTAATTCCCCGGCAAAAAGGGACAGTATAATAATAATAATAGCAGTGTCCGAGATGGAAAGAGGAGTTAGGGTCGCCTCAGAGGTTACTATTATTGATTTATTTTTATCCCCTCTTTTTTTGGACATCCCAGCCCATCCCACCACAAACCAAGACCCCCCCCCGCTTTTTATATCGCTGCTGGACTAGGTGCCTTGCTACAACAACAAAACGGTTTTTGGAAATGTCAACCAGTGTGGTGGCATAACCATGGTATAACAGACTGCTGTCCTGTCCACTAGGTTCAATGCTACGTAGACTTAATAAAGAGTGAAAACGGGGTTTTTGTGAGCTAGCTTATATCTAGCGGAAGATTGCGAATTCCGAAATTTTTTAAAATTGGCTTTAATGTTTATTAAAATTGCCATATATAAATGTATCAATTTCCGTTTTTTAACATTTAAAAAGCAACAAATCTCTTATGGATTAGAGGTCCATCTAATTTAGTACATAGCATACTTCTAGCCATATAGGACGACCTACGATTATATACACTTTAAATTTACTGTTATTAAAAACGAAAAACTTTGGTATATTTTGGAAAAAATTATAAATCAAACAAAGTTTAAATTGATAATAATAATAGAGTACAATCACATATATAATGAAATTCTTAAAAGAGTAACTAAATATAAAAGGGTGATGATAAAAAGATTTAACTTTCTCAAACTACTATATTTATACGGTTCATTAATCAAAATGGCTAAATTCTTTTAAAAATAAAAATTTAACATGAAATTGCAAACAAAATGGGCCGCACAACGTAGTTTATAGGATATTTTACGGCATCATTAATTTCCAGTCCGTTGGGCAAGGCCCTTTGAACAAAAGAAAATTAATCACAAATTTAAATTCAATTTTCATAATCGATTATTAACAATCAATGAGGGTAATACTTTTCAAATTTTAGCAAAATATAAGGTTATACACTTAGCAATTTTGGAAGAAAAATAAATTTTACAAAAATTTATTTCTGTAAAATGAGGTAGCGACATGGGCGTATGGGCAAATATAGATTTAGGGAGGGTAAAAATAGTAGATTTTTGAATTTTTAGTCATATTTAAAGAATTTTTGGATTTAGAGGGGGGCAGTGCCCCTCCCTGCCTCCCCCTGGCTACGCCCATGGGTAGCAAATTTGGACATCATCCATTAATCACTAAAGCTGACCGATGGCTTCTTATACCCAAAGGGAATATAAAATCGCATTGGAAATGACAAAAGCATATCAGCACAACACAAACACACTGCATGGCTAGCTAATCGATCAATCTCTCATATATAGCCGGTAGGTTTATGGATTTTTCAAATTCTATTTTTATATTGCCTATGACATTTAGTGAGCGATTAGTGAAATTTGCAAAATAAATAGTTTACCTATATATTATTTTTATTGTTAGAACTCGAGAAAACATATAAATTAGGGGTAAATTTATATAAAGCTATAAATTTGCCGCCCCCCCCCCACAACTCAATTCAAGTCCTTATTTAAAAAATTAAGGGGCGCAAATATTGTATAATTTAAGCCCAACCGGCTCGACCCGCGGTCCGGGCAGGCAATTGTCGTAAATTAGATTTTGACTGTAAAAACCCATCTTGGAAATCGCCGATTTATTTACCATAAGAGAATAACGTACCAAAATTCTGGCAATTAGGGCTCAAAAAGATTTTTTATACTGTGCATTATTTTGATTTCACGTATTATTTTGTCACTTGTTAATTTGATTGTATATTAGTAATAATTATTAATTGTAATTTTATAAAAGGCAATGACTTTGATTCAATTTTGTAACAAAGCCATACACCATAAAGCAATTTGTGATGATTATTGGTTGATTTTGGGAAAAATATTTTTCCCCGAGATTCTGGCACAATAATTGACGGATTTTGTGGAAATGGGATTAAAAAATTAGTAAGAACTTGCCTTTTTTGTATCTAAACCGTCCATTTAGTTACAAATGAAGAAATCAAGCAAGAGATAAATAATGTTAATTCATAATAAACTTCAAAGGATTCAGTTGAAATACTACTAAGAAAATTTTGCCTATTGGCAAATCGAGGTGGTTTTTTATAGATCTAAATTATATATAAATTAACTTTAACTTTATCTTATAACAAAAATTTGATGAAACTCTTTGTCAACACTGTTTTTATAGATTCCGTCTAAATTGCACTGTTATCGGCTCGTTGAATCACTTGTTGAATGAAGATTCTTTTTCTGCTATTATTTGCATAGTAGGGATTTATAGGTGAAATTTTATTAAAATATTAAATAAAAATCCATTATTTAGATTAAGTACCCCTATAATTTATATAAATGTTACTTACTAGGTGAAAGGCCCAGTTTAGAAACCAGAAAAATAGGGCTTAAGGATATTATAGTGTATGAATTAGTCTTCGTCTATTATTTTGTCACATTTACAACCAATTGTTTAATATATAGCTTTCGTAATTCTTATGAAAAAATCAAAAATTAAATTATAAATTTTGGAAAAAAAAAGACAAAATTACTTTTAAAACTTTATAAAATCATTATTTCGGGCGGGGCAGCTCTAATGATTCGGGAATGGTCGGGAAGACACTTAGAAAGGTTCGGGGGTTCGGACATTTGAAAAAGCTGACCTCTGGGTCAGATAGTGGGGCAAATGCTAAATCTACACTTTGTTCTTGATAAGAAAAATAATAGATCAAAAGCTTTTAATCCTTAATATAATCCAAAAATCAGAGTATTTCTACAAACTTTTAAGGTCATTTAAAAGTGTCTTAGTACTATATGCAACTTTAAATACCTTTAATTCATCTATTAATATCGTATTTATGAATAAAAAGTAAATTTTCCTGAATATTGCTAAGACAATTTACAAACAAAGACGAAATTAAGGGTAAATCACGTAAAATAAACACTGCCATAATAATTCTCAAACATTTCAAAAAACTCAATTTTCGAAATATCTTCCCATGCTCGTCTAACAAAAACGTGCAAATTAGTGAAAAAACATTTAACGAGATGGAAAGCAAAAGCTTAGCTAAGGTTTTAAAAGGCAAAGAGTTATGACTTTCAGACATATTCAAGCGAAGTGTAATTGAATTATTCTCACAGACTAGCCACTGTTGGGGCCCGAGTGGGGGTTAATTGGGTTGAAGAGCGCTATGTCCAGACGGGACATCATTAAGGATCGGAAACCCTTCACTTACTTACTATGATATGAAGACTTACTCAACCCTTATTATTACATAGGTACATAGAAGAAGTTAAGTAAATAAAGTCTGGACTAGGTGCGTTTTAATTTAATTTACTCAAATATTGTTGTTTGCACGAAATCCCTAATTAAGGACCGTCTGGAAGGGGCTGGAAAGTCTAGCGGGGGAGGTCGTCCCAGGGAAAAGTTTTTCAAACGTGGCTCTTATAGGTTATGGAGACTGTGGCAAAAGGCAATTTGTCTATGAGTTTTAAATCCGATTATGATTAATAAGAGTTCAGGTTAAATCATTAAGTTCATACTATTGCTTATAATACCCACTTAATTATAAATAATTTCATTTAATACATTTCAATATTGAGGTCGATCCTAGGGGCTTAGCCAGGATTGAATTTATAGGGGAGGGGGGGGGCAATAATTATTTAGTGAGGGGCAAAATGATAATTAAAAAAAAAAATTCCATTCAATTTTAAAGGATTTGGGGATTTAGAGGGGGGGCAGCCGCCCCTCCCTGCAAGTTCCTGGCTACACCCATGTCTGCTCCAAATTAATCGCACATAGGTTAAAGGGCGATGCATTGATTTTTTAAGTGGTTTCGCATTTTGAAATGCATTAATACAATTCAAATTTTTTGTATCCTTAACAAAAAACAACTGAAAAACGTATTAAAATCCATCAACTTAAATTGAGGAATGTGATGGCTGAGAATGGACAATTTACCACACTTTAAGACGTCAAAATCATCCTAGTTTTGACTCCCCAAGGCTTCACTCGGCTAAATTTTACAACTTGCTTTACCGTATTAACTCTGACAATAGGCGAGCCTTTCGGAACGCATTAACGATAAAATCTCTAATCCTCTTTTAGGCTCATAAAAAGGTTATAGGCCGAGACACCTTTCAAACTTCTCAAATTACTATATAAAATTTCCCCTGATATATGCGATGCAATTCATGAAATAAATTAGGAGGGGCTGAATTTAAATAAGGGTTCAAAAGGCTAGCCGTTCTTGTAGTCGTAAAATATAACCCTTTTTTAAGTTATTGAATTAAGATCTCTCTCTCACACAACAAACAAACTAATTCAAACAGGCAGCAGCTAGGTACAGTTATTGAATTACCAAAAAGTAGCGGACCCTTCCCTTGAATGAGATTTTCACTATACTACTACTCATCATACTTATTACACGTCCTGAGCTGCGTGATGAATAATTTAACAACGACAAAACAAATGTTTTTCTTTCTATAACGCTCAAAGGCTAAATTTATTAGGCGGGAGTATTGTTTGATTTAACATACCCCGTTCACGCACTCTTTCTAGGCTTTTACCTAATAAAGCCCCTCAAATTTAGAAATAGCCAAGAAAGTTAGCACATTTTACGGAATTGAGACCCTAGTTAAGAGAGTTGGTATGTTTTTTCTTACAGTTATGAGCAGCACATTTCAAATTAAACCGCATAATATCTCCAACTTGTTTTTTAAAATTCATATGTTAGCCTTTGCAATCCTCAATACAAACCTTAGTTTATATTAGAACTAATTATAAGACTAGATAGACTGCTCATTAACTAAATAAGTGTACCGCTTTTCCGCCATTTTGAAATGTGCACAAATAAGGGAGGGACATATAGATTATTGTAATTTTGATTAAATAAAATCTTTTAAAAAGTGATACAAAAAATATTGAACTAGTTAAACATTGTAAACAGCATTTACAAAATTTATAAAAATAAAAATGCTTTAGTGCTATCTGCATTTTATTACAAAATCCTTTATTAACACTATTTTTTATTTATTAACTAATGAGGGGAAGGTAAATTCATTTATTCTCTTTAACGATGGGGTACACTGCAGAAAGACATGCTAAAGGTTAAATTCAAAATGGTGGATTTAATGGAAACCTACGACATGAGCAGTGTATGTAGTCTATGGAATGGAACTAATCGCACGGTAGTGTCATGTCGGTCCCAATGACAAATTTATTAATCAGCCTAATTGAATGTCTCCTACCATTCTATGAGAGTGGGTTCCGAACTATAATATTAATTGTATATATTTTATTTTACATCTCTTAATGTTAATCATTTTATCAACAGCATATTAATCAATTAAATTGCACTATTTATCGTCATCATTATGTAGAGGCACCATAATTAGGGCGGCTTTTTGATAAAGGAGGACGGAGCCTTTTATGACTCAAAAGGTAGGATGGACAAATTGATTCCTAATGTACTCTCTCAGACAAAGGGGGCAATGCCCATGTATTTTTGTTGGGTGTGGGATGATCATCATAGACTACATAGACTGCTCATGTCTTATGTTTCATATGGTAAAATGTGTGTACCATTCAATCCACCATTTTGAATTTAATCATCTCCCCCATGTTTCCTTTCTGCAAGGTAGCCCAGTGTTGAAACAGAAAAAGTGAATTTACCTTCTTCATCAGTTAGAAAATGAAAAAAAATGTTGATAGATGATTATTTAATAAAATGCAGATGACACTAAATTGTTTTAACATCACATCATTTTTATATTTATGAATTTTGTAAATGATATCTTATTAAAAATGCTGTTTTAATGTATTATTTTATAACAAATTCAATATTTTAAATGCTATGCAATTTAAGGGCTCGCTTTTCGTTTTTATTACGTTTTAAAAACACTTTAATTAACCCAAATTACTATAATCTATATGTCCTTCCCTTATTTATGCATATTTCAAAATGGCGGAAAATGGTATACTTATCTGAAGTTGATGAGCAGTCTGTCTAGTCAGTGGGGATAATATAATAGAAATTAAATATTAACAAAAAGAGCACGTCCCCAACCTTTTTGTACATTTTATGAATATAACTTAAAACGCTCATGCGTTATTTGAATGTTGATTTTTTATGGCTGGTAAAAGGAAATTGATGTAGAGCGAAGAGATGTTAAAACAAGGTGAAAGGACAAACTTGTAATTTATGGCTTCTTTTGAACACTACTAACAAAAAAATAGGTATACAATTCGTTAAAATAAGTAATATTGTCCATTATTAAAATCCGGCAACATTTTTAATGTTCTCATTCTAAAAGTGGGAATTCAACCTATGGCGGACATGAATAACGAAAGCTAAGGTGGTATGGGCATATTCTAAGAATGGACACGAAAGATGTAAGTCTCAAAAAGTATTGGACATGGAGGTATCGGGGAAGAGGACGACCTCGTGTCACGTGGAAAGAGCAAGTGGACAAAGTTATGAGAACTAAGAAGATTAATCAAGACATGGCACTTACCCGATCAAGATGGAAGAAACTTATCAAAACAAACCCCACGACTGTGGGACCAAATACTTGATAAAGAAAAGGAAGATTAAAATTCCGCACCAAAATTTAGCGTAAATTTAATCGAAAAAAAACATAACTCGATTCGTAATATTTTGTTAGTTTATTCATTGCAACTTTTAATTAAAAAAACGTAAACTTGTATTAAATTGGAATAACTTTTAATTGTTGATTATGCATGAATATATAAGTTATAATTTATCATAAACCACTGGTTCCCAAACTTTTTAAGCCATCCCTCCATTATTACTAAAAAAAAGTCCACCTTCACATATTCTTTTTAAGCAAAGGGTGACTGACTATTAATATATGCTATTGCATACAATAAAATATGTCAGGCATTATTGCCACGAAAATTAAAAGTTGATGGTTTTGTCAAGCGATTTATTAATAAGCTTGCGCCTAAATCGCCTGGCAATATGTATTAGAGATCTGCACGGGCAGGCCCGGCCCGCGGGCGGGTACGGACGGGCCTTTAATCATAAAAAACGGGCCGGGCCCGGACGGGCTTAAAAATTAGTGGAACGGGCTCGGGCGGGCCTGAGATTTTTTTAACGGGCTTGAACGGGCCTGACGATTTATAAACGGGCTTGAACGGGCCAGAGATTATATAAACGGTCATGGAATTACAAAGGTCCTTAAAAGTCAGACAATTCTATAAATTTTTTTTTTTATTGATAATATAGATTTAGATTATTAATTGCTTAATTTTGAAACCCCTAATTTGTATATCTTGTAGCATTAATTCCTTTTTCAAGCGCTAAATTTGACTTTAAAACATTTATATTCTATTTGTTATAGATTTATGTTTACATAATTTATCATTATAGCTTCGTATATATTCTTTTATAAGTAAGTTCAATTGCTTATTTACAATGCACCAAAATTTTTGTGTTTAATTTTATCACAAATTTACTGGTATATTATTAAGGCCATATAATTTAATAAATATTTTTGTTCTAATCTAAAACTTAGGTGTTAAATTAAATTAATCAAAACAATGTAAACTACTCATTTAAAGTTGAATATTTTCATGTAATTTTATTAAAGTATTTTAATTTAATGGTAATAATGAAAATCCTTAGGTGTATTAACTTAAATTAATCAAATAAAAGTAAAGTGTTGAAAGTGGAATATTCTCATGTAATTTTTTATAGTAATTTAATGGTAGTAGGTACTATATTAAAATCTTTTAGGTGTATTAACTGCGGAAATAATTGATGATTTCTTATTTTTACATGATAATTTTTTATCAATATGTCAAAAAATAAAATAAAATTTTGCAAAATTTTTGATATTGGGCCGGGAGCGGAGCTTTAAACAAATTTGAACGGGCTTGAGCGGGTCTGACGTTTTTCTAAACGGGTACGAACGGGCCTGAAAATAACGGACGGGCTCGGACGGGCCTAAAAAATTTACGGACGGGCTTGGACGGGCCTGAAGTGTTGAAAAAAAATTACGGGCGGGCTCGGACGGGCCTTGAAGTTTTGAAAACGGGTACGGGCGGGCCGACCTTAAAAACGGCCCGTTGCAGATCTCTAATATGTATTCAGAAATCCTTTTTAGCCGGGTATGAATTCAGAAACGCTATAAAAGGGTTTGACAAGAGCAAAGATTCCCACACTTATTTTAGTTTTATCAATTCTTCCTCAAATATGGTAAATTGGTCGGCGATTTCCAACATGCATTTTACAGTCAAATCATGTATTTTTAGGGTAAAAATGTCATATAATAATAGTTTTCTTTTAAATTCTCATACACGCATAGACTTGATAGAATAAAAAAATAAAAATTATATTACCTAAAAAAATAGCACAGCTAGGCCTAATTTTAACGTTTGTCTTTTTTAAAATAAAACGGGTTAACAAGAAAAATCAACCGGCAAATTGTTTGCAGATTTCGTTCGAGTTTTTTTTTATTGACAATGATTGCTGGACAAACGAAATATCTAAACCCATTTCCACCCTCTCATTTTATCAATCCCAAATTACCATTATTGGAAATAAATTCTACAAATTTCAAAAGATTGGTATTACATAATTATATATAACACTAATATATTTTACTTTTTTTCCCTATACGTCAAATTTTCGAAGTATTTGCGGTCAAAGTTGCTAAAAACAGCAGGCGTTTTTCAAACGTCAATAACTTGCAATAGGTGATATTCACCATATATTTTCAAAAAAACTTAACGTGTAGGAAAAAAACTAAAAATATATTTGTGCTCACCGTAAAAAACTCTACAAGAATCTGCAAACAGGTTGTCGGTTGATTTCAAAAGTCCATTATATGTTAACCAGTGTTATTACAAACTTCTCGTAGATAATTATAATATTCTATAACTTTTTTACATTAACTAAAAAGTAATAATATAAAAAAAGCGGGGCATCACCCCCTCTTTGCCCCCTCTTTCATCGCCAATAGTATTGTAAAAATGGCTGGGTTCTCTTTGGTCGCGGTCGATTCTGGCCTGATTTTCAAATTTCGACTAGCCTAGGGGTCGATTAAGAAAAATATACCAAAATACTCGACCAAACAATACTCATCCATTTTACAACACTATAGCCCAGTATATAAAATAATCATTCTAAATTTTTAAAATTATAGAGCAGCAAATGCGCTCCCCCCCGCCCCCCGACCATAAATTAGATTATATTTATTCTTCCGTTTTGAATAAGCTGATTTTTAAAAATAAATAATAGCGATTTATATGAGCGAGAGACTCATAATTAAAAAAAACGGACTTTCAAAAATAATATCTTTATAATGTCTGGCTACCATTAAACGAGTGTTGTAAAAACGGCCAATTTTTGTTTGGTCGGCCTTTAGTTTGAGTCGACTAAACATAAACGGACCAACAATTTTTTGGTCTTAGTCGAAATTTGAAAAACAAACCCGAGTCGATTGTTAGTCTTAATCAAATTAAAGGTCGACCAAAACCGAGTTAACACTAAATTAAACTTAAAGCGAATATCTTTTCTGAATTTAGCATTTTTCTAATAATTTTATAATTTTAATTACCTCTGAACCAATTCCGGCAGACGCAATCTTAATTCCTCCGGCCGCATTTTCAAGTTGTTGTTTGAAATGATCTTAATACAGCACACATATATGTATTTAGCATATTTTTAGAAATTATAATTTATTTTGTCAGAACTTTAGGATAAACGGTGATATAAACTAAGTAATATTGACATGATATTAATAAAATTGAGTAATAATAAGTATAGACATCTCCAATTTTTACAAAAATTTTAACACCTGGCTCCAAAAATCTTTTCGTTAATTCGAGATAAGGCATAGTAAAAACTAATAAATAAAATACGGATCTTTTACCGAGGAGCAATAGCAAAGGTGCTATTAATATTTATGAAAATTAAAAAGTTAAAGAAGAAAATCAATAGTTTACAAACTTGGCATAGCGAAATAATACCAAAATTTTATATTTTCGTCCGAAAAAAAGTTGGACATGACAAGACAGACAAGAAAAACATAGGAGATTGCCAATTTCAAAATGGTGGATTTAATGGAGTTTATGATTGCAATGCGTATTAAACGTGACTTACGAGAATAATAGGCCACCAGGGAGGCATTCAAGGCTTTCAAATTTGGATTGACTTTGAAGATAATGTCTTTGCCATTTATCCTATGTTATTTTTATATCAAAATATTAAATAAATTTAATCAATTTTTAATAAAGTACTAATTTTCACAAATTTAAAGTATAAAATTACTTTATGTTTGAAAAGGTGGTGAGAGGTACTTTGAGTTGTTTTGCGAGTTCGGATAGCATCTTATACCCTATCGATTGGTCCGTTATGCTATATGGAATAATTCATAAAAAGCAAGCATTATTTAGTTGCCAAAAGCATTGTAAAAATGAAATTTTCAAGGAATTTTCTAGAAAAGGCGGAAATTTACCACCAAATATTTACTTATTTATTCATATTTATATAAACATACACTACACTCATTAGCATATTTGGTGGGGAATATTATTATGATGAACAAATTATGCTGGTGGTCAATTCCCACTGAGTACTCATACCCCTCAATGTCTCTGAGGAATTGAGACCCAGCTAATCCAAGATTTTTAAAACGGAAAACATCGAAAATATAATTTAATTTTTACCCCCAAAAAATAAAGAAGGGAAAAATGGCAAAAAAACTTATTTTAGGGAAAAATCGGGAAACTTTACTTTTGTTTAGTTCTGATAAAGGCATAATCTGACAAGACGAAGGCGTATTTGTCATTGGGATTGGATAGTTTCTCGTTCGAGGAGGGCTTTACTACTACGCCCTTTGAGTTGAAATCTTTGCACGTAAATTATAAAAAAAATTTTTGAATATTACTAAAATTCATATAATTTGGCGACTATTTTAGTTATTTTTCTCGTAAAAATAACTTTGCATCAAAATGGACTTTGAAAATATGTAAATTGGTGGAGTGAGTTCACAACAAACAATAATGTATTTTATTTTCAGCGAGATAACATCCACTCAACAACGTTATTAGGGGTGCAAAGATTTAGAAATTTAACTCCAAAAACTTAAGATACTCAAGAAGAGTCAGGACTTTCGTTACCATAAAGGTAGTGCTGTAAAAGCGGCTGGGTTTTGCTTGGTCTACCTTTGGGTTTAGTCAATTAAAGATGAACAGACCAACGATTTTTTGGTCTATTTTTTTAGAGTCGACCAATGAGCTTAGTCGAAATTTGGAAAACAGACCAAACAAAACCCAGCCGCTTTTACAAAACTACATCAGAGTCATTTAACTAAGAAAGTATTAACAATATTTCTCATTTAAGTTGGACAAAATCTAACCTTTATTCCAATTTTAGAAAGTGGTAGATTAAATTATTTTGAATAAATAAATAAAGAGATTTGATGCAAATTGTTCCTTTTGTGACAAAATTTTTCGAATAAATAAAAACTTTTTAAAGTTCGACTTAAGGTATAGGAAAGGGGTATCATGGAGTCCATGTTTTGACTTTGATCATAATAATGGCCGCCAAGTCGAGGCGGAATGTTATGGAGCCGGTTAGCGTTGTCATCTACGTATGGGTAATCCGCGGTTAATGTAGTTCCTTTTTTGGGTTCGTCGTATCGTTTGGGAAATGGATCATTATCGTCTGCTCTCGTAAAATTACAAATTTTATTGGTAAAAAGGGTAATGCGAAAAAACATTCTTTCAATTTAGGTTAATTGTCATAACTTTAATACATTTATTATTTTGTTAGATTTCAAAATTTATAATAAATCATTTATTTGAAATACTAAAATATTTGATTTCGGTGACAAGTTCTTTTAAAAATCTTTGAGTCAATATATCTTATAACCACTTATATTTTGTATTCATGGGCGTAGCCAGCATTTTAGAGGGGGGCAATAATGATTTAGGGAGGAGCAAAATGATCCTTTTTTTTTGAAATTTTAGCCATATTTTTAATAAATTTCAACAAATTGGATCTAGAGGGGGGCAGTCGCTCCTCCTTGACCCCCTGGCTACGCCCATGTTCTGATTTCACTAAATTTAACGAATTATATAATTATTCACAATTAAATATTCTAGCGAAAGAAATTAAAAAAAAACCTTTTTTATCGTGATAGAAATAATCGTTTAGAGCAGGAAAATGGAGGCCTTCTATATCATCATCATCGCCAGGGGATAGCTCATTTATAATATCTCTCTTGCCCAAGGCGGGTGGTAGTGGTGGTGTATCTTCGGAATTTGCCGACTGCTCTTCGTTTTCCTCCGGTGGATTTTCGTAAAACAGCTGGATGGGCTCGAAATCGGGTTTCTGACTTTCATCATTTTGTAAGGTGGCGATCAAACGCACTCCCTCATCGGCACCCTTAAGAGTTCGGTCAAAAAAAACAGCTGATTAGCCCGAAATACATAAATGCAAAATTAAAAAATTCTTAACTAATTAAGAGAAACATAAATTATGATTAAAACTAAGATAAATAGATTACGATATTGCATAGCAATTATGAATTTGATAAAACATATGTTCACAAGTTTTATAAAATAATATCTTATTTGTTGCAATTTAAAAACATACTTGTGGATAATCAGTATCACTATAACGCTGGTGTCCCCTTTTAACAACGTTCGGTTTTACTTCCAGTTCATCTGTTGAAATTCAATGTCCAAAATTATTACTTTTTAATATATCCACATAATTTTTTAACTAAAAATACTTTTAAAAATGATTTTAATTGTCTCATTAATCAATTTAAAGGACTCATGGGCGTAGCCAGGATTTAAATTAAAGGGGGGCAATAATGATTTAAGGAGGGGCAAAATGATCCTTTTTGAAATTTTAGCCATTATTATTTTTAAATCAAAAAATTTTTTTTGGAATTAGAAGGGAGCAGCCTGCCCTCACTGCCTCCCCCTGGGTACGCCCATGAGAGGACTCAAACAATTGGCAAACAATCTCCTCAAGCTAAATTGAATAAGCAAGATTTTGAAATTTTTTCAACTTTAAAATCAAAATTAAACCTCAGATTCGAAACAAAAAACGACAACAATTATTTTTAATTTAAATTTGCATAAAATTTAAATAATAACACTCCACCCATTATTATTCATTTTCCCTTAATTTGCGTTTTTAATAAATAATTCATGAAAAACACCTATACCATGCCAAAAGGTTACTAAGCTCACTAAGAAGTTGAGCAAAAAAAACTAAATCGTGATATAGTGTCTGTTTAACATTAAAACGCAATTTTAATAGCTCTTTTTTTGGTTCACAAAGAAAGGCACCAAAAATGACGAGTAGAATATTGCCATTTCTACATCTTCAAACTTAATAAAAACCTAAGAGGGGGAGAGCCCTAATTGGAAAGTACTGCGAGGTCGTAAAGGTAGAGGTTATATTAAAAATGTCAAAATTTAATTAAATTAATAAAGCTACTATGAAAAAAAAACTTTGGTCATCCATGGTGCCTCTAAGAAACCTCATACAATAAATATCACCAATTAGATTAAGTTCCTAGCTTGATCAAAAATTAAAGAGTCTATATTAAAATAGCTTTTTTTTACTTATTAAACAAAAGTTAATGATATGAATCTTTCTTAAATAAATATCTTATTTTTAAACGAAAAACATTTTAAAAGCGGTGTTTTGGGTTAGCCAAATAAAGCCTTTGTAAATTTTATAGAAATCAAGGTAGCAGTATAATTTCACGGTTCAACAAGAAAAATCAACCGGCAAACTTTTTGCAGATTTCGGTAGAGTTTCGCGGTGAACACAAAAACACTTTTAATTTGTTCCCTATGCGTGAAATTTTTGAAATATTCGTTGTCAAAGTTGCTAAAAACATCGATTTTGGCGCTTTTCAATAACTTGCAAATTTATCGGTAAAATTTTAGTTTAATAACTAGCTGATTTATAAATAAAGGGGAGAAAATCTATCAAATCCTTGCTAATTTAATAACATCTCTGCAACAATTTGCCGGTTGATTTTTAGTGTTTAGAAAACTGCAGTCTCATTTAGGTCAACTCAAACCCGACTAAATTTTTTTTAAATTTTCAACTTGAACCCGACCCGAAGACATTTCAAAATTTTCAACTCGAACCCGACCCAACCCCACATCGAGTCGAGTCGGGTTTCGGGTTGCCCGTGCAGGTCTCTAATGCACCTATCTCCACCTGTCACCTAAAATACAAGGACTCCAGGCTATATGGTGAACGACTACAAATTAGTCAAGAAGTCAAATTTTAGTATAATGTCATATCCTTTGCATTGTCATTCCACAATTTTTTTAGCCGCAAACCGTTGCGTATTATTCTCCTTCTAAGATAAATTGAAGCATTATTTTACAGAATTTGTGTTGTTAAATAATGGTAATGTTGGATTGATAAAATGAGAGGGTGGAAATGGGTTTAGATATTTGGGTCGTCCAGCAACCATTGTCAATAATTAAAAAAAAAGTCGACTAAACATAAAGAGTTCTTAATCGACCTCTAAGCTTAGTCGATATTTGAAAAACAGGCCAGAGTTGACCGTTAATTTTAGTGGAACCAATGTCGACCAAACAAACCCCGCCATGGCGTAACCAGGGTGAGGATTAGGGGGGGGGGCAAAGCATACATTTTTCTAATTTTTAAGAATTTTTGCATTGAAATTTTTTTTCGACATTCAGGGGTGGGGGGGGGGGGCCTGGCTACGCCCATGAGCCCCGCCGTTTATACAACACTACTAAAAGGTCTTAAAGCATCTTTAAACATCTACATAACATGTTCTCAACCAACCAAAAAGACTGCTGGCACCCTCCCTCCTTTTATTTACAGTTTCAATATAAAACTATGGAACTTTTAAGTGTTTAAAATTTTTAATTCGTATTAAAGTGATTGGCAACTCTCAATAGTTAATTTTAAAAACATCGGTCCCCTAACATAATCCAATAATTATGATTTTATATCAAAACCATTACGTTTAAAAATTTAAAATATCAACATTTTGCTTCTACCAATTCCGTATGCTTTCTTTTAAAATTAATCGCGCCTAATTCATACTTTAAAGCAATTCCATGAATACTCCGTTAAAAAATATTTTATTACGTCAACTTTTACAAAACCAATTTCGCCTTATGTAGATCTTCTAGTGTTGGAATAACGGCTGGATCCTGTTTAGTCGACCTTTAATTTAACAAAGCCTAACGGTCGACACGGTCTGTTTTTCAAATTTAGACTAAGCCTAGTGGTCGACTTTTACGTTCAGTCGACTAATTAAAAAAGGTCGACCAAACAAAACCACCCATTCGTTTTTATAACACTAATCTTCATTAAATTTGCGCCGAGTGTATCATTAAAATATGTGATAATAAATCTTAAAAAAGGTAACTTCCTCTCGTAAACTAGTTTTAATGAAATATTATCGATTGGACAAGAGAGCCTTGTTTAAGGGCTAGAAAATCAATAATCCCCATTGTTGTTTCTACGCTAAAAATCCCGCTTCACCTCCGCGCTACCTCCTCATATCATCACAGCCTTATTAAATTAATCTTTTTGCCCGCACTCTAAGCCCTAAAAGGGGAAAAAATATATAGTGCAGGCAGGGCATGTAGTATGATTTAGTTAATGAGTTTACATTAAATGAGGAAGGAGCGGCACGGTCGATAAAATAATTGAAATTTAATAAAGAGCTTCTTAAAAGTAGTTATTATCATTAACTCCCACGTTTTGCGGACCCGAAACAGTAAAAAAAGGATTATATTCATGGGCGTGGACATGGGCGTACGCAGGTTTTGAATTAGGGAAGGGGGGGGCAGATTAAAATTTTCCTAAAAAAATCCAAAAATTTTCCTGAGAGCAAAAAAAAAAAAGGTGTGGGCAGCCAGACCCCCTGCCCCCTCCGGCTAATTAGGGGGGGGGGAACATAATTTTTTTTAATTTGTTAGGGTTTTTGTATTAAAATTTTTTTTTTAATTAGGGGGGGGCAGCCGCCCCTCTCCCTGCGTACGCCCATGGGCGTGGGCCAAAAATTCTTCCAAATTTAATATAATGGTTATGGCTAAAATTACTAAAAATTATTATCTTTTTGCCCGTCCCTAAATCATTATTGCCCCCCTCTATCCAATCCTAGCTACGCCCATGATTGTCTTGAAATATAAAGTTAAACGAGTGCAATACATTTACCATACTCAAGTGACTTTGACTACCTCGCCATGAGCATTATAAAGCTCAATAAAACGTCAAAATTTTTTTGAATTTTCATACGCGTAAAATTATAACTTCACATTTCCTAGTTTCGACTTGACTAAGTCACTTTTTTTAACCTAACCCCAGACCCGAAAGCATTTTCAAAAATTCAACCCGACCCGACCTGACCCGAGGTCGGGTCACTCGTGCAGGTCTCTAAGCCAAGCTCATGTAAGTGGATTCATACTACGAGATTTATATGAGCTACTCATATTTATTTGTCACCAGTCCTATTCCAAGATAAAACTGCAGAATCGATTAACCATTGTTTTTCAATTAGCATTGAGTAGTGTTGTAAAAAAGCTGGATTTTGTTTGGTCACCCTTTAGTTTAATCGATAAATCACAAATAGACCAAACGTTTTTTGAGTCCGTTTTCTTATTGCCGTTGTTACGACTCTAGAAGATCGACTGCGGCGAAATTGCTTTTGTAAAAGTATTTTGACGTAACAAAATCTTTTTGAACGGAGTTTTCTCTGGTTCGTTTTTCAAATTTTGACTAAGCCTAGAGGTCTACTACGAAAAGCAGACCAAAAAAACCTATGGTTTGAATCGGGGTCAAAATAGCAGAAAAAAACAGCAGAATTGGTCAGAACTGGTCAGAACAAGATTTTAGATAATCAATATATTAGAATTAAATCTCAAATGGGGAGGGAATTTGATGTGCATCTAATCCTAACCCTGACCCTAACCTAAAACGCTGACCTAAAACACTAACCCAAACCTTAACCCTCCTGACCAATCTTGATCTGACGAGTTCTGACCAATTCTGCTGTTTTTTTTCTGCTATTTTGACCCGGTCCCGAGTAAGTACTAAAAAAACAAAGGGTACCTAGTTTATTTCTTATATTTTAACGCCTGCATAAGTGCATACTTCGCTCCTTTACATTTATAAAAAGAAGCAACGTTTATTCAGGTGCAAAGAGCAGCTGCCATTATTTAGTGCGAGTTTTCTCAAATTTCTTCGAAACAAAACACTTTATATTAACATCTTAGCTCATGAGAAAATAAGTTTAATTCTTTGAAGTATTGTTTTTGTCTTTTTGTTATCCATAGAATTTCTATTTATCAATATTTTTTTGCAATTTTTGAGCCAGATCGAAGTTAGTTTTGAGGAAGGTTAGGTTAGCATTTGAATAAAAAAATATTATAATTAAAATCGCACTCAAACGATTTTTAAAAAAAATGTACATGCAGCAGAAGGGTTATAAAACAAATTTTTGATTTATATGGTCGGAACTGATTACAAAAAACGGTATTTTTGTGTTGAAATTAGATGTATGATTTTAAAATAAGCGCATCCATGGCGAGGCAGGGACGAGCGATTGCCCCCTCCGGATCCATAAATTATTTAAAATAATATACAATTATGGCTAAAATTTCGAAGAAAAAATTATTTTGCCCCTCCATAAATACCTCTATATTCTAATTCTAGCTAAAGCCATAATATTACAACCATAGACTGACCATGTCATATGTTTTATAGGGTAAAGTCTGTACCATTAAATGCTCCATTTCAAATTTAACTATCTCCCATGAATTTGTGCAGTGTACTTCATTGTTAAACAGATAAATAAAAAAGAATATTAATAAATGTTTTTATTAAATAAAATGCTAATGTCACTAAATTGCTTTAACATCACGGAATTACAGTTTTTTTATAAAATTTTTAAATGATATGTATTTTAAAATGTTGCTTTAAATGTTTAACTACTTCAATATATATTTATTACGCTTTAATCACACTTTAATTAACCACATAATTGCTATGATCTATGATAGATTATAGCAATTGTGGTTACCGTCCTTCCCTTTTTTGTGCACATTTCAAAATGGCGGAAAAACGGTACACACTTAGTTAATGTTGATGAGCAGTCTATCCAGTCTATGATTACAACATCCAAATCACTGTGTGAGTGAAGGCTGATTCAAAACTTTCCTTCGGGTGTATCTTAAGGCGATTTTGAATCTAGATTAAAAAGCAGCCTCGTCTTAATACGAGCGTCACGCCATTTTTGAATTTTTGCTGTGTTTTAGTTCATAAAATAAGTGTTTATCCTTTAATTACGCTTAATAATGCATATTTACATAGTAACTAAACCAAAATTGTTGATACCAAGGAATAAACCGCGTATTTAGACAAAAAAATATGACGCTTTAAAGTTGAATCGTGTATTCAGACATGAATGCTAAATGTAAAATAAAAAATAGTTTGTTTTCACAAAAGGTTACCTTGATAATCCCAATTCGGCTGTGTTTCATCGAGTTCTAAGGGTATTCTAGCATTTTCGTTATAAATGTCATAATTAATAGCCCGAGCAGATCGTTGCCACAAATCATCGTAATCCTTGTCCGCATTTTCATCCGAGTCCCCCTCCGGCATAAGATCACCACATACACCACCTAATTCATCCGCTAATTTGCGGGGGAGGGCAAGGAAAATTTAATTAGAATTTGATTAAAAATTCATTTCCCCCCTTATATAACTATATCCAATCGAAAAGAAGAGCTCAAGTATCGATTAAAACTGATTAAAATTAATATAGCAATTAATAGTGCCTTACAAAAATTGCATAGCAATTCATAGGACGTGAGCTAGAAAACCGGTGTTTCCTGTTTGTTTTAATTGCTATGCAATTTCTGGGCTCGTTTTTGGCTGTCCTTTCGTCCGTCCTTCCACCCTGTCCAACTTGTAAATTGTAGAAACTTATACGGGATTTTATTGGCTGGGGGGGGGGACCTATGCTTCTGTGAAAGACTCTTATTTTGCTTTCGCATATACACTAGCTAATGACCGCTGGTTGGCTTTAATTTTCGACCTCGCCCAAGCCCAAATCCCATTTTTGTTTTTGTGACCCGCTATTTACCTTTGTATACGAATTTTTTTGGCAACTTCTCTAGTATATGCTAGCGATAAACATGTTTAGAGTCAATATAAACTTAATTAATGTCTGATTTCACGTTTTCAGGTTGTTTGAAAAACATGGGAAAAATATGAGGGATTCACATTTGACTAAACAATAAATCTATAGCAACAATTCATTTGAAAATTTTTAAAATAACAGGTTTTAGCTAGCAGCCCCTTTATCAGCCAAGTAACCCTTTTAAACATAACCTCACCTTTTTCCCCGCTTTCTTAATCCTGAATCATGGACAAATGACACGAAATGTCACAAATGTAGTATCGATTCGGAGTTATCAATTAAAAAATAAAGCTCGCGTCGAAAACTGTCAGGTCAAAAAGTTTCTCGTGAAATGTCGTTTTGTAACCATTCTTAGAATGAAAATAATTTTTTACGGTTCAAGGATTTACGTAATAAATTTAATTTAGCAAGTATATAACCTTCGATGTAAATGGACAATGGAATAATGATATGAAATGGTCAAACTTATATAAATTAAATGATATCATTTTTTTGTTTTGATAAATACATAAAATGTTAATAAAAAATAGATAGATGAGACTTTTCCCTTTTGTATGGGTGCAAATTTCGCTATAATTCAGAGATTAATCCTTATCTGGATTACATCAGGGTATTCAGAAGCACCAACTTAAAAGGTTTTTAAAAGGATAATAGCCAAGTTTTGCTGCAAAATATCCAAAATTTTGAAAAGAATTGTTTATCTACTCAGGATCATGACTCAGAGTCTGAGAGGCAAAACAGATATCTAATGAATTAACAAATTTTAATGGAAAAATAACGTAAAACCTTTTAAACTATAAATGTACCCGCATTTGCAAAAATTATTATACCTATTTCACTTTAAGACTCGCGATATTCATTAATAAAGCTACTTAGAGGGGAGTCACAAAAACTTTGAAATAAAACGATAATTTCTCAACTCCTTCTTCGTATAATCCTAATTTTAACGATTTGAACGACTCCAAAAATATAGTACTCCACATATGTCTTTTACTAGCTCAATTATGCCTAACCAGCCAGCACGGTATAACAAGCAGGCTGCTGCTCCTCGGTGGGGTTATGTGTAATAACTTTTAGGCGGCATGTGTGCTCAGTGGGAAATGTAGTTTTGGTTTATTTCATAAGTTGCTCGATGAAATAAACCAAAACTGACAGGTGGTCGTGTGTCGGCAATTCGGCCTGGAGCAAACATGCTATTTTTACTTTAGGAGGTATGACGATTCGAACCCATAATCACTATATTTCCCAACTAGATGCAAACACTAAATCTAATTCGAACCCTTGCCTATATTACATTTTGCAAACATCCGAATTTAGAAGGATTTAATAATCATATTTTTAATATATTGGACCACAAATATTAGTCATTTTGGGAACTATTTGAAACGGTGCACGTTAATCAAAGGTTCTGATTGATTTCGGGATTTTGGCCATTAGTTTTTTTGCCAGAAGTGGGTATGACACCCAAAAGAAGAGCGAGTAAAATGGTCAGGACATATTCCCAATTTCTCTCTATTCCCCCAATTATAAATGAACGTGAGACTAAGCTTGTCTTAATATCGGATTTTGCTGCGCAGCAAAAATCGTTGTACGGGTTATAACATAGCCGTCGTGTCTTTACTTCGATTTCACAGCAGATTTACATTTCAGACGGCTAACATAACAGCGATTAATCTCGAGAGTTAAAATAAACAGAACAACGTGTTTAACTAACAAAAAACAAAATATTAATTATTACAACCGAGTTTGACACATGAAACTGAATCGGATATTTGATAAAGATAAATTCGCGCCATTTAAATCTGAATCCGATATTAAGACAAGCCCTAACTCAGCTCAGAGTCACCTATTTTGATTTTTTCCCGCGATATTAAATGAACAACCTTTAGGGTATATAATGAAAACCAATGGAAGGGAAGGGCCAATTTTTTTAAAAATTTCGTGTTGTATAAAATGGTACTATTTCAAAAAGTTTGGAGCTACGGCTAAATTAGAGATTTGCACGGGCATGCCCGGCCGGCAGGTGGGTACGAACGCGCTTTACAAAAATTTAACGGGCCGGGTCCGAGGCGGGCCGTCCTAAAAACGGCCCTTTGCAGATCTCCAGGCTAAATAATTAGTTTTTAAAAGTTTTTTTAGCTATTAGAGTGTATGTAATTTTAATGGTATTGAGACCGGGGGGGGGGGCATTTATCACCTTGCCTATGCCTACCTCTGTCTAAACTCTAAACCCCGTAATGGCTTCAACATGATATGCGCACTCTAAGGTCCTATATTATATATAGCGTGGCTATTGTGAGATGATTAAGCTGTCCCAACTGATGTGCTGCTAAAAATATCGCCTTTTTAGCGCTCTTATTTCTCAGTGTCAAAATATGAAATGATTTTGGAGGGGGAAATACGACTAAAACAAAAAAAATTTCCCTCAAATTCCTTAAAAATGACCTTTAAAAACAGCGGACTCTACCTCAAAACACTCAAAATTGTGACATGGGCTGAAGAAATAATTTACAAAATGCCCAATCCAATCTAATACCAACGACTATTTACCCCATCAAAAAACGCAGGAGATGATAAGATAACAAGCGACAAATCCAGCGCACTTAACAATGTTTCATTAGTCGCAAATAGGTGACAGAATAAGAGAAGTGTTTACTGTATATACAGCCATTTTGAGACCCGAAACCGAGCAAATTTTTAATATTAGTGCTTGCCACCAAGTCTCTAAAAGAGAGAATGCATGTTGGCACGCGTTCAAGTTGCGGGATCCGAACCCGAGCAAATTTTTAACATTAGTGCTTGCCACCAAGTCGGTAAAAGAGAGAATGCATGTTGGCACGCGTGCAGGTTGCGACCATAGACTAATAGACTGCTCATCTCTTATATATTCACCTAACAAAATGGTTGCAAAAAACGACCCCAATTTTCAAGTGACCGAGTTGTATAGCAATGGATTGTATTGGTCAATAATCATTTTAATCATTATAGCGATTTAAAAATTCAGCAAACCATATGAATTGGAATTCATGTTAGAAAATAAGTTTAAGTGAAGATGGCGTTATAAAAGTTAATTTTATTTATAAATAATTATTTATTTTTATAACGATATTTTGATTCTCAAAAGATCAAGTTGATAAAACTCTAAATGATTTACATTTTTATATCAAAATTAATATATAGGACATAGCCGACACCATTATAAGCATAAACCTAACCATTCAATTCACTTTTCAAAATGGATGCCAAAATTGGGAACACTCTTTAAAAGGGATTGAGCAGTTTATTAGTCTATGGTTGCGACATGTAACATAATTGATTTTTAATTGAATCGGGGTAGGGGAGGGGACTCATGTGGGCATATAATAATGACTAATGCAAATGCATCGACCTACATTAATCTTAATATTATACCTACTACCGCGAGCGAACCCGATGTGAATTAGTAATTGCAGCGCGTGGGTACCTTATTAAAAAGACCTGGTTTACGTAATATAGGCTTAGCCCCGAGATTCAAATTAGACAAAACGGGGGGGGGGGGCAAAATTTAAGGGCTTGTCTTAATATCGGATTCAGATCGCTTGAATTTATCTTTGTCTAAATATCCGATTCAATTTCATGGGTCAAACTCGGTTGTAATTATTATTAATATTTTGCTTTTTGATAGTTAAAAACGTTTTTAATTTCAACTCTTGAGACTAAATCTAAACTTTGCTAATACCTTAAAAGTTAAAACATTTATGCTTAGGAAAATTTTGCATCTTACAAAATCGCTGTTATGTTATGGGTCTGAAATGTAAATCTGATGTGAATTCAAACTTAAGACACGGCTGTTGATTTTTGCTGCGCAGCAAAATCCGATATTAAGACAAGCCCTAATGTATACAAAACCTTAAAAATTACGGTTAAAAATGCCGGTAGAGCAAGGTAGCTAAACAAAATTGCAACAAATTTTTTGATTCATCTGAATTTCAAAAAGACCATTTCTATACATGAAGAAAAGATTTTAAACTTTGATATTATTATATAAAAGAATATTTTAAATTTAAGAAGGGGGGAGAGCACTCGGATCTTCCCTCGAAAATTAATGTACCAAAAATCAATTAATTTGCAAAATCATTTAGGGAATAAGTGAAAAAAAAGTTGGGGGGAAAAACACAGAAAAAAGACCACTTTATCAAAAAAAACCGATCGAAAAATCAATTATTTATGAAATTATATTGATAAAATATAACAAAGCATACACTACACGTATGTCGTTATGTAAAGAAAAATCCTCTTTTTTACCCAACAATATTACTGCATGAAAAGGGGAAAAGTTAAACTTTAAAGAATCGAAGTGCGCGACGAGCCTAAGTAATTAAGTTAATGGAAGTGGTTTTGGGTGTCGGGAGAGAGATAAAAGGATGCATGTGCAAGAGAGTATTATATAAGGTGCGGTATTATATGTAGTAATGTCAACTCATAAATTATTTAATAGGCGCACATAAGGCCAATACTCTGCATTTCGCGCGCTACCCACCCTCTATATGGGCTCACTTCTGTTCTGGTTGTCCGTCCGTCCTGTCCAACTTGTAATTTTTTAATAATCGCCGTGGAAACTTATACGGGATTTTAATGGCTGCGGACTTATGCTTACGTAAAAGACTTTTGTTTGCTTTCGCATATAGACAAGCTAATGCCGCTGGTTTTAATTTTTTCGACCTCACTCGTGCCCATATTCCATTATTGTTTATGGGTCCGACCATTGGGGTAGGGAGGGGGTGATTTTCGGGTTAGAAACCCTCCCATTTTTTTATTGTATATTAAATAAAAATAAATATTTGTTGGAATATACTTTTAGTATTTTATTATTTTTACTCTATTATCACTTTGAACTTTTAGGAAAAAAAAACACTTTTATCTAAAAAAAATAGTTACAAAAAGAATTTCACCTTGAAAATTTTCTAACATTCCCTTTGAGGAAATCCTAGTTACGCCTATGGGTCCGACTGATTATCTTTATATATAAATTTATTTTGGCAAACTTGTCTAGGTTGTGGCTTTATAACGGATCATTGTGTAACTGGCTAAATAATTCTTTGCAAATTAATGCTGACCGTTGCTTACTTCTAATTTGTCTGACCCCGACCCGAGGCCAAAATCCTTATTAATTCCAATTTATTTTTGCTGCTTATTTTCGTTATTATATATAATTTTATTTACACATAGAAATAGATGGGTAGAATAATCAAAAAGAGGATGCAATTAATTAAGTAATTGATCAAAAAGAGCGCGTTGAATAACGGGGTCTAGGTCAGTGAGAGTAAATCCAATTTTAAGTCGATACTAGAAGGGAGAAATAAATATATTCGACTTAAAAATCACCCAAAACTTTTTTAGTTCCATTAAAATTAAATATAAAATTCGTTATTATTCCCAAAAAAGAAAAATTTTGAAATCAATCGGCCAAACAAAGTGTCATATTGAGGCGTAGTGTTGTAAAAAAGGTTGGGATTTGTTTGTCGATCCTTGGTTTTACTAAGACTGGTCTGTTTTTCAAATTTCGACTAAGCCTCGAGGTCGAATAAGAAAAATAGACCAAAAACATTTGGTCTATTTATGTTGAGTCGGCTAAAACCAAAAGTCTACCAAGAAAAGCACAGTCGTTTTTACAACACTATTTGGGTGCTTGGGCAGGCGTAATTGAAAAATCGATTATAAACAAACTTCATATAGCAACTTGTCCACTCTCTTGCACATAGCAAGGCGTCATAATATAAATTATTCAAAAGCCGTTTCAAAAAAATAAGGTTATAGAGTTATTATAAATTAAAATTCAAAATGTAATGTCTTTTATGAAAAAAAAAATTGTTTTATTCCTTTTATTCCTCTGACTAGCAGATTCAGAGATAAAGAGCGTGGCTCGGTTTTGGTAATAAGTCAAAGGGATAGTTGTCGATGGCCAAGGTTATTCCCGCATGTTTTACGAATTTGCGCGAGGGGAGGGACATAGTTTAGGAGAATGTCGATATATTCATGTGGGGTCAGTGTGACCCCACATGTCACTATGCTAAAATTGGCTTGAAACATAATGAACCTTTATTCACTAATAATAATAATAAATTGAGATTTAAGTAAGTTTAAATTATCACAATTTTTAACATTTTTAAGCAATATGTATTTTATCAATTTTGTATATAAGTACTTAATAAGCAATATTAGTTTTCCTCTAGTCCAATTAATTGTATTTTTTAAAAAAAAAAAGCATATAGCACATAAAAAGTTAAAAATTTGAATTAGTGACGCGACATAATATGTAATACTTTAATTTTAAACTTCAAAATAAACATTATAAAAAAATGCCATTCTATAATTTTGAAATTTTGGTCGAGTTTTTTTTGCTTTTTCTAAACTATCAAAAAAATTAGCATAAAAAATCGACAAATTTGGGACAAAAACTAGCAAATTACAAAAAAGTGCGAGGTCAAATGCAAGAGTTGGGAGCACATACAAAGTAAGGGAAGAAGCATGTTGCATGCGAAGGAGAGGGGAAGAGCGTTTTCTTTCAAAAGCTATGAATGACGCACTAGTGTGCGGGACAAAGTGTAGATGTGCAAAAGTAAAGAAAAACCCTGTAAGACGAAAAAACTACATTTTAAACCTCAAATTTGGGGGCTATGATGAGCCGAGTCTTACGTAAATGATTTAAATTTTAACGAAGAGTTAGTAAAACATTTTTTAAAGAGTAATCATCTATTTTTTTGATCAAATCAAAGATTTTTATCTAAATTTCCCGCCCCAAAAACTATATTTGAAAAACCGTGAAAATATATCAGAAGTTAAAATATATTTTATTACCTCGTAAACAAGTTTGCCGCGGTCCACATATATCCGGCTGGTCATAACAACCTAGATGCATTGAAAAATATACAATTTTAATTTTATCAGAATAACTATATAAGAATTAAAATATCGACATTCTACCTCCTATTGGGAAAACCTCTAAACTAATAAAATGCTGTTTTTAATGTTTACCGTTCAACACTTTTTTTAATTAAGTTTTAAATACACTTTCATTACCCAAAATTACTATAAACTCTATATCCTTTCCTTATTTGTGCACATTTCAAAATGGTGGAAAAAATGAAAACTCATCTAAAGTTGATGAGCATGAGTCTATCTAGTCTATGATTACAACATCCTTCAAACGGATCAAAACTCTTTGGGTAAATAATGAATTTTGCCCTGATTATAGGAGCCCATTTATTTTTGTAACCTTCACATGATTTATTAATTAAATTCATATAGCCATCCAATCATTATATTATTAATCAGCCCAACTATTGATTTATACAATTATAAAAAATTAATTAATTTATTAATCATAGTCATACATACCATACATATCACGATATTGACATCTGTCTTGCCTTTTGCCATACATTATATATTTATAATCTATTTATACAGTATACCTTGGTAGTTATAATATATCACGAGTTGGTTAATCGATATATATAAGCAAGCCTTCTATAAATTATTGGTTAATAGAGGACCAAGACAGGTACACAAATGTAATTCAATAGCGATATCGGAATGTTTTCCATATTTTGAATAACACATAACTTTTTTTTATCTATTTCATTCGTGTTCACAAAATATGTATATTTTACCTTAATAAATTAAATTAAAACATATAGCTATGCGTTTATTTAAATTTTAACTCAAAGCAAAAAATGATTTAAAACTCAAATGAAGAATCCAAGCATTTAATTTTATAAATTAGAGAGAGAGAGATATGTAAATATTTTTTATTTTAATTTCCGCCTTTGTTTTTAAGCGATTTTATTATATTATGAAAAATGAAAAGGCAGAGTCAATTAAACAAAATTATCCGGTGTTTGCAATTATTTTTTAAAATAATAATGATTAAAATTTAAACCATGTGTGTATTTTTACATAAGGTGTAAGTAAAAAATTTGTTCTTTAAAAAAGTATAATTTAAAATTTTTATAGAATAAAAACGATTTTTCGGGGCTATTAGTGGCCTTGACAAAATTTGGTATTTTGCACATAAATAGAATTTTGGCTGTATATTTTGGACTAATTTAAGTTTTATCTTATAAAGGGATATTAATTATATATAAACCTTCTAATGAAATATTTATGCGCAATATAACATGTTAAATTATTTATTGTTTATAAAAATAGGGGTCGGGCTAGTCGGAGAGGGGCTAGTGCTAGCCATTTTTCATTGTGTCTTACAAATGCCAAAATTCAAAAAACAAATATTTTGTTTATAATCCAACTTAGTGTAATTTGGAATAGAAATAGATTATGATTATCCTTTAAAAAACGACTTAAAGTCTTTATCCATTGCAGAATCTGTCTTTTAAGTGTACTCAAATCAGATTGTCATCTCGACCTTATTTTATTTTTATTAAGTAAAATACAATCATATTACATTTGCCTATGTTTTTTATAATGTAATAATCTTTTTAATGATTGGAGTTGGCATACACTAATAAGAAGTTAAAACGTCAGGGTTAATCTATCCCCTGAACAGGGCTATAACTAGCCCCGGGCACTTTTAAAATTTCGAGGATTTTTACTGTTTTTCACTTAATTTATGAAAAAACCATAAGCACTTTCCTCAATTTTTTTCCGATAGTAGAAATAAACTATAAAAATGTAAAAAAATTAAAAACTTTTTTAGTTTTTTTTTAAAACGTGATTTAATTTTTTATGGCCAATCAATTAGTCCCCGGTCTCCCTATTATGAAAGTTTAAAAAATAGGAAATAATATGTGTACGCAAAAATGTAGCAAGACAGGGATCTACAGAAGAAAAATAATGGGGCCGTGGTCAGACTAAGCTGCGGTCATCAATAATTTGCAGGGAATTATTCTGCCAGTTTCGCAATTATCCGTTATAATGCCACAACCTAGACAAGTTGTCCAAAGGAATGCATTAATAAAGGCAATAATCAGTCGGGCACAAAAACAATAGTGGAATTTGGGTTCGGGCGAGGTCAAAAAAAGTAAAGCCAACCAGCGGTCATTACATTAGCTAGTCTGGATGCGAAAGCAAAAAGTCTTTTACAGAAGCATAAGTCCGCTGCCGTTAAAAGCCCGTATAAGAAGTTTTCACAGCAATTATTGAAAAATCACAAGTTGGACAGGACAGACAGGACGGACGGACAACCAAAAGCGAGCCCTTAAATTGCGTAGCAATTAATAGATGAAGTAAACAACGTAGGGAAACACGCATGGCCAATTAAAATTAATATGAGTCCGTGAAATAAAAAAAAAGTTTCAGCTAAGATTGCTCTGTTTTTTGTCGTTGAAACTTCGATATAAAAATGTAATTAGCGACTCCTTGAGAAATATCATATATATAACCAAAGGCTGTTGTAATGATATAATTTAATAATCGCCCCTAATTTGGTATTCAGCACCCGTGTTCACATATTACCTTTTAAGTACTAGCTACGTGCTCAATCCACTTTTTATTGATATCAATACAAACAAAGAATTACCCTGTTCGCATTAAATTTAATTTAACTTAATTTAGCCACTCCTCCTACACAATGCTTCCTTATCTCGTCGTAAAATTTCCATGAAATTGTAAGGGCATGGTATGGGTGCAACCAAATCTAAACATATACAGACAAAGGCTTTTTAGTCCGTTTTTCTAATCCAATGCGTTTTTTTACATCTCCCCCAAAACAAAACTATTGTATTGTAGTACCGAAACTATTTATTAGCGTCATAATATTTGCTAAATAAATAAAGTTTCAATTCTCTGTAGAGCCTCATAAATTAGTTCATAAGCCAAAGTCCGGCCCGATATTATATTTTTTAGTTTTTGGAGCGATATAAGCCTGGGCCCGGCATCTTATTCGCAATCTTAACTTTTGAGAAAATTTTATATTTGAAATTATTTTACCATATGCACAATATATTTAAAAATAATTAAATTAATTGTTATCAATAGGTCATTTTAAACGATGAAAGTACCATGAGTAAATAATAAAGGAACCAAATTAATTGTGCCACATTTATTCAACTTGATCTTATAAATTTATTAATAATTTAGCATTAAATTATATAATTAGTGTGTAATAAAAAACATTGCAATGGTTCTTTAGCCATGGTTTGTTTCTACCTAACTAGACCCAACAAAATCCTTTCGCGCCGGGTCGGGCCGTCCGTGCAAAACTGAAAATAACTAGATTGTTTTTTGTAGATTATCTTCGTCCAGAACTTTCAAAGCCCTGACAAAAATTCCTAATAATATTATGCGATGCTATATGAAAATTATTGCCTTTTTTCAGTTTAATTCTAAGTTTCATGTAGTGGCAACCTCAATCGGAAATTTAGGCATTGGAGCTATCGCTGTCTTGAAACAAATTGGAAAAGCGATCTTTAACGTCTTTCACCACATTTGAAAGAGTACATTTTTATCAGGCGAATGATCACAATGGAAATCGCAACACGATTTTCATACACGGATCAATGCCATCCGTTTAGTTATCGCGCGTTTTTATAATTTTTCAGTTATGAACGTAATTTTTTTTATGTCGTTTTGATACATTTTTTGACATCAACATGTTTGTTTCCTAGCATTTTGCAATGAAATATTCTCAAAGATAGTTGAATAATTTTACTGCTATAATAGTGTCGTTTAAATGTCGCTTTGATGACAATATCATGACAATGTAGTTAATTGACGTGAGGAATGCGGGCACTTTGCCAAATGAGTACTTTATAATGCGATTGATTCACTCAAAAAATAGTATAAATTCCCCCTAAAAATCCACATTTAAACAAAGAACTAGTAAATTTAGATATGATTGCAAACAAAGTATGTTAGTATTTAATTTGGTTAATGACTTAGAAAAAACGAGATGGATCTAGGAAATTGATGGTATGAGAGAGCCTAGGTCTTGCAAAAAATATTGTTATGGCTATTATTTTAACATCCATCCATTACTTATAAGTGAGTCATAATTTAACGTTCATAAAAATGATATTAAGTAAATAAAGCAATAATTTAATTTAAATGTAAAAAGTAAAATAAGAACATTTGAAACATTCTATGTAGATTTGGCGCAGAGCATACCAGTTCACATATTATTTGTTTATAGGGGTTGCAAATTGCTATATAAGCAATTTTTTTTTATATTTGTTAAAAATGCCTTTACCATCTATTTTTTGCATAGCCATGGGCGTAGCTGTAGGGGGGGGGGGGGGGCTCAATGCAAAAACTTTAAAAAATTTAAAAATAAATTTTGTTTTGCCTCGCCTTTAATTGAACTTTTAAACGTTTTGCCCCCCCCCCCTAATCCAAAACCCGGCTACACCAATGGTCATAGCCCTATGTCATTCATATAATTCTAATAGAACAACTTGTTTGGTTTTTTTAATTTATGTTCTCTGAGTAAGCCAAAAACATATTATAAAAATTGCTAATGATTGAGTGACAGATAAAGGTTTTAATTTGTTTAAGAGCTTATGAACTTTCTAAAAGTTTATTTCCCAAAACAAATTCCTATATATTTTTAATGATTATCTTTCTAAACATAAACACTGTTAAAAATTAAACAATAAGTGTATAAAGAAATGAAAACATCAAATATTTGTCTTCACAAATAATTTAGACAAAAATATAGCAAAATCGATTTGATTATCATGTCTATATGAACCTTTTAAAAATTCCTTAAGATTTTCAGAATTGGATGGATTGTAAGATAACTCATCAATGGAATTTTCCCCTCCTTCAAGAAAATCGTTGTAATTATCATTGTAAGAACTCAATGCGGGGTAAATTATAGGGCTTCCATTATGATAAGTTATTAATAGAATCCGAATGAGAAAGCCCACTTTAAGCATGATTTTCCGCGATCATACTACTTTGAAACAAAATATTACATTAAGACTCAGCACGTTTTTTAAAAAAAAGACATATGTTAATTATATGAATGTAATCAATATTTCACATATGGTAGCAAAATACACCCCATCAATAAACTAAATCATATCACATGCTTATAAATTAGGCTCGTTTATGCTTGAGAATATTATGCAAAATATATAAAATCATTAAGCTCGTTTATGCTTCTTAAACAGATTTTATAACTATTAAACAATTTGTTATTAATTTAATTTTAATAATACTCTCAGAAAATTAACCTTTAAATATATTATGTAAGATTTGTTATAGCCCCCTACAACTAAATTTTTAAACATTTTATTGAAATTTATCTGCAGGTCCTGTAAACATTAGTTATACTCTAAATTTAAAGTTACATTCAAAATTTATGAACATATATTTGCCAATGATCGTCAAACAATTCTAACAAGGAAATATTTAGTAAGGCCGATGACCTTAAAACTAATTTTAAGGGAGATTTATTGGAGTTTAATTAATTCAACCTAAGACTTAGCCCAATTTCTTTAACGATTTCGAGCCCTAACTGACCCCGGACCCCAAACTAAAACTTAACCCAAACTCTCTTAAAATACTGTGAATTAAATTTACTTTATAAGATAGAGAAGAGTGTTAACCGAGAAGCTTTACAGTTTAATTGCTAAGCAATTTATGGACTCGTTTTTTGTTTGTCCATTCTATCCGTCCGTCCCTCTATCCTGTCATGTCCAACTTGTTATAATACCGATTTGCTATAAATTTCTTTCCTATAAAAAATTGGTCCGGCCATTAACTACCCTTTCACCCGTCCAGGAAGGTGCAGGAATAGCCAGAGCGTTTTCCAATAAAATTATAAATAAGAAATTTAGCTTTGTCGTCCCCACGAGACAGAACCCGGCCCGCCCTACTAATTTATTACAGGTGTATTTAAGGTTAAGAATGTTGTGCTGGAAAAGTTAACCATTAAGATTTGGATGTATTTAAGGCTTGGAATGTTCTAGTTGGGGTAACTAACTATTAAGATTAATGGGTGTATTTAATGTTGGGAATGATCAAGTTGCATTAAGATTAATGGGTATATCTAGGGTATGGAATGTTCAAGTTGTTGTGCGGGAAAATAAGTTTGGATGAATAGTTTATTATAGGTGAATTTAAGGTTTGGGGTGTTAAACATTAAGATTAATGGGTTAGAAAACAAGTTTGAGATAAATTTAAAATGAGGCCGCGGTTGGTAGTGATGCGGAAAACCCTAGAAAATTTTCGGTCTCGTCTCCCGAGCTCGAGATAAGAATTTTGATGTCGAGACGAGACGATACTAGATTTTCTCGGCGAGATCTCGACTTTTTATTGATCGTTAGAATTTAATAAATTATTGTGTATTTTAATTTGCATGATTTACATTTAAAATATTAAGTGTAAATCAATATGTATGGAATATATTAAAAAATTGAAAAAATCCCTAAGTGTAGTAAATAGTATATATTTTTTTTAAATTTAAAATTTGGCAATCATTTACCTTAGTATGTTTGATGATCGGGATATGTAAATAATTTTATAAGATATTTGTCACATATTTTTGTCCAAGCATTATTAAATAATACAAATTTTAAGGCTTAGAATGAGTTCTGATAGAATAGTTAATATTAATAAAGCATTGCGGTAATAATAAATTGGTGGTCAATCAGTTTGAATAATTGTACAAGTTAAGCTAAGGTGGCTTGAGATTTTTGAGCACCCGTCTAACGATTTCAAGATAGAATATTTAATGACACCGTAATAGATTAAATCTTAAATCATAAGTTTTCTAGAAGTTTATGCTTCAACTAATTGTATACCTCCCAAATTTTTTTTGAACCTTAATAAGACATTATGTAAATACATAGTTTTGTCATATGCATTACTTTTCACATTATACGAATTTACTGTGATTTCTATAACTGTGCAATATAAAATAAATACACGAGCCTATACTGTATTCGATAGAAACTATTTAATGGCAAAGTTAGTTAGAATTGGAAGGTAACTATTTGGAATATAAATTTGAATATAATGATTTTTATCATAAATTAAAATTCGTGAACTTTAATTTAAAGTTTAAAAACTTATGTTTTTAATCCTATAATAATGCTGCTTTTATTGTTGTTTTTACAACATTTTAATATGTGCAATTAGTTATCAATTCTGTAAATATTAAAATTATCATTAAAAGTCACTCGCACTTTGTGGTTTATAAAGCTATTGTAAACATGCAATAAACACTATGGGCTATAATCGATGATAGTAATATCAATAGAATTAAACGTTTACCTAATAAGGTCTACTTTGAAGCTTTAGCTAGGGTTAATGAAGGGTCTTAATTTGCTCAATGATGCAATTAAGTCAACTATAAGCGAATTTATAATTTTCTAAGTCTACTTATAGTTGACCGACACAATAAATTTGATACAAATATTATAATTTGCTAGAACAATAAAATTTAATTTTCTATACATCAACTTTGTTTATATTTTTTAGTCTGCACGAAAATGTTATTTTTATGAATTAATTCATAATGAGATGTCGTGTTCCGCTAAATCTTTAAAAAGTTTGTGTATTAAAGTTTTTAAAAAATACAAAAGTTTGCCACATGGATTTTTTAATAATCATTTAATATATTTAATAAAAAAGGAGAAATTTTTATTCCGTATATAATTTTTTGTAAAAAGTCGAAACGAGAGGAGAATTCTCGTCGAGACGAGACCGAGATTTTTCTAGACCGAGACGAGATCGAGATCTTCGTAATCGCTCCTGAGACGAGATTTTGTTTTCGAGATTGAGACGAGATCGAAACACTAGCGGTTGGTTTAATGGCTAAAGGGGGAAAACGGAGGCCAATATAAAATAGGAAAGTAGGGCAATAAACTCCAGGGGGTTAAGGAGCCCTGGGGTTATAAAAAGATAAAAATTCCTTTAAAATTATTATACTTTTTATTTTTTATTCTCTCAAAGCTACCTCACCTTCTCCCGATTTGTGGTTAAGTTGCCCCTACTTTTCCCGAACTAATTCTACTTCTTCCATTTCTCGACTGCTTAATTTTCCATTATTCCTATTCTTTATAAACAAAAATGATACTCTCCCTCGACAACACCCAAAACTCTCGTCCCTTCGAAGATCCCCACTATATATTTTTCCACGTTATTTTTCCGCCCCGCCGTCTTAATAATCTGATAACCGCGAACGAAACCCTTTCCCGTTCAGTTGTACCACCTAACCCCTATGAACCGCTACTCCAACACCCTGATTATACCCCTTGAATCTTACGTACGACAATAAAACCCCAGATACACTGTCCCCCGCCGAGATATTTCGTGATATATATATGACATATATATGACAATAAGAATCGAATAAAATTCAACCTAACCATAAACACATAAGTAATTAATAGTTCACGCAAACTCAATCATAAGATCATTTACAACTAAAGACCCGAACTAACAGCTAAAACACTCCGGACATAATAGCCCCAAACCAAACCATAAACGTGACAATTGGCCAACGATCTTTCTTTTCTTCTCAAAACTTAACAAGCTTTATTACCAATTTTAATAATGCTTATTTATTGAAATTCTTTTCTTCTATTTTATTATTAAGGTTCTATAGTACAAAAATACTTACGTACAACGCCATTGCAGATTCCTACTAAATGAAAACTTCTTTTAATAGGACAAAATAAAAGATTTTTAAAGTTTTTTTAGATGTAATGTCGGCTTTATAAATTTTAAAATGTTTTTGTCGCACTTTTACAAAGTTGTTATATGAGTAAGTCGGGTCTGATCCTTTATGGAAATTTCAATTTATCCAGGCATTACAGGCGCGTAGCCAGGATTTTAACAAGGGAAAGGATATTCTGGCAAAAACTTTTCCTTTTACAACGCATTTTGTCAAAAATTAAATCAAATTAAATAGATGTATATATTATGTTTCTAGGTTTTTATAAGTGTCTTAAAGTCTTTGATGTAACAAAAATATAATACTTTAACCCATTTAATTTAGTTATTAATCAAAAACGAGGGGGGGGCCCATTTGCGCCACTGAGGCATTATCATTATTTATAAGTAATAATGATTTTTGACCAAAATGTAAAATTGATTTGAGTTTTCTAATAAAAGACAAAAATAAACGTTTGTTTTCTTATAGAAGAATAATCGAACGGGCATTCCTGCCTTATTTGAATTTTTTTTCTGTATATTTAATGTTGAATTTTTAATAAATATCATTAAAATTGTTATAATTCACAAATTAAACAGTTTTTGGGGTGGGTTTGATTAAAATAAATTTTTTATAATAATAATATTACCCTAACTTTATTTAATAAAATTGTGAATTTACTTATGGTTTGACCACGCCTTCCGTTCCCTTAAAATTCTGGAATTCCAATATCTATATACATTGGCGTAGCCAAGATTTGAATTAGAGGGGGGGGGTCAATATTGATTTAGGCAGGGGCAAATTGATTATTTTTCATAATTTTAGTCATAATTATATTAAATTTTAAAGATTTTTTTGGTTTAGAGGGGGGCAGTCGCCTCTCCCTGTTCCCCCCCCCCGGCTAAGCCCACGTCTATTAGCACTTTGATTCAGAAAAAATCTGTGTGTAAATCTTTAAAGATAATTAATCATGGGCGTAGCCAGCATTAGGATTAGAGGGGGCAACAATGATTTAGGGAGGGGCAAAATGATCATTTTTTGAAATTTTAGCCATAATTTTAATAAATTTTAACAAATCTTATGATTTAGAGGGGGGTAGCCGCCCCTCCCTGCCCCCCTTTGGCTACGCCCATGTAATTAATTATTATTTAACCTTAGCCGATTTAGTTAATATTATAATATTGTTTAATGCTCCAACTCACCCATTGCCATTGGTATATTTACTTCACGTCGTTAAAGTGGGAGAATGGAGCTAATGGGTTTACCATATGTGCCTTCCCATCTCAAAAGTCTGTTCGATTTTTATCCAAAATGAAATTCTTAACTATAGCCCGCTTTTCCATGATTTTTATTATAAATATAGTTGGTTACAAAAGGGTAGTACCATAAGAAAATTCAAACAAATAATTGCAAAAAATTATTTTTTTTTACATTAAAATTTTAGTTTATCGTTCAAACGGCTAAAAAATATTTAAAAAATTTCATTTATAAATATTACTATTAGAGTAGCCTAGATCAGTTAATTGACATGACGGAAAATTTATATCTCGTTACGGTTTATGTATCAAATTGTTTTAATGAAGAAATAGCTAAATAATTCGATTTTGAAAAATTAAGTGTTGAAACTAATCAAATGAGACAAGTGTATTATTAAAGTCAATTTTATTAATATTCTTATGAATATCTTATTGACAAATTAATATTAAATGAATAAATATTTTTTTATTCGTGTATTTCGCACTCGCATGTTAAAAACGTTTTGAAAATCATAAATTTTATTATTTATTGCGCAGTATTTAACAATAGTTATCATTCCCAGGCAAAGCAGAAAGCCCCCCCCCCTTCTCGTATCTTCAGGGGGTGGGGAAGCCTTAGCAAAGTAGAAAACATGTGCTAAATATTGGATCTTTTTACTCCCCCTTTCCTTCAAGAACTTCTGAAGATCTGAGTTACAGAAAAGAGAAATTAAAGCACAACCATTTTTTTAACCTCCATCATATATCGCTCTCTCTCAACTCTCAAAAACAGCTTAGAATACTAGCTTAAACATTAGTTCCAAAGTGTTTATTTCCATTTTTATTTCGCTTCGCCTGTTTCAATTTATATTTTTTCCACTAATTTAAATATATTTTAAATCCATAGACGGCCATTCATTTCCTTTATATCAAAAAAGGTATTCGATTTTTTCATATAATTGTTCATTATTTATGAAAAATAATGGGCATATCATAATTTTAAATGAGAAAAAAACATCTTTTGTTTAAAAGTCCAAGTTATAAAAAAATGTGATTTTTTATGCTTTTACAATTTGTATAGCATTACGATTGATTTAAGTTTTCACAACACATTTTAAATGATATTCCTAAATATTTTTGAGTTTCATTTAATAAAGATTCTGTGTCAAATAAGTAAATAATATGTCCACAGGCTTTTTGATCTAAGAATTACTTAAAATACATAATTTTTTTGGCTAGTGTATGTCAAACAATAAATTTGAGGCCACTTATTAGATATATAATGAGTTTTTTTACTTGGGAAACGCTTTTTATTATATTTTCATGGGCGTAGCCGGAGAGGGGGAAGGAAGGGGCGTCTGCCCCCCCCCCTTAAGTCAAACAATTTTGTAAAATTTATTAAAATTAGGGCTAAAATTTCAAAAAATTATCATTTTGCCCCTCCCTAAATCATTATTGCACCCCTCTAATTCCAATGCTGGCTACGCCCATGAATATTTTTTATTCAGACTGTATATATATCTTATTTTTAAATTATAATAACTAAGAAGTCAAAATAACTTCTGAAATAATAAGGTTTACATTTGTTTTACTAAATGTTTTAATTAAAAAGCACGATTTGCGAACTATATCTTATGTGTTAAAAGATTTGGGGTCATATTAGACCCCACCGAAATAAAGTTATTTTTCGGGTTTTTTTGCAATTTTCATCCCCACTATGACGTTACTAGAGGCTTTGGCATTTGACAGGTTTAAAGCCCATGTGTCATGAACGGAAATCGGAATTTCGTCAATCTTATCTTCATCTCCCCCTGACTCCAATAAATATTTTACGCAAATTTTTAATATATTAACCCTGGTCTCTTTGATTGCTAATGATTGGAGTTGGAATTAATCAATATATTAGTAACTTTGTCGATACATACAAACCATCAGTGAAGGGGAGAAATATTTTGCATTTAATTGCAAATCCTCTTAAATTTAGTTTTTATACTTAATGATTCCATTAAATTTGTATAAGCTTGTTGATCGCTTTTATGCCACATTTATGTATGAAAAAGCTTTTTGACAATAAATATTAATCAAATAAAATATAAATTTCCCGTCTACTTCTATCGTTTATATGTTACTGGACAAAGAGATGAAAACAAGTGGGGACACCTTGTTATACCACTTTAACAATTGATATTCTTCACGCTTTATTGCATAACACTAATCGACTCTTCTCAATCATTTTTGTTTTTTTCTAACAATTTACCCTCTTTGGAAATACTCTTATTTTCCCCATTCGCCAATTAAAGTTCCCTATTAATTGATATATATTATCCTAGGAATGTGCTTCGACTAAGCTCAAATCAATACTGGGAGACACGCTCATAAAACTGCCATGGTCTCCACTTACTACCCTAGTCTATCACCCAAAAATCGCCTTCCTTTCTTCCTTATTTGCGTAGCGGGTCTCGCCTTCTCCAAAGATTTATCAGCCTTAGATCAACCGACTTCTAATGCAGCTCCAAGCTCCACAAGCACAACGACACCACCCGAATGTCCAAAATTTGAAGAAGGCCATTGCCAATGCGTTAAAGCGGATCCCAATTCTGACGCCGCGACAATAGTTTTGGATGGGGGTTTGGGTAATTTCAGTGGAAATCCGCGAGCACCTCCGGCTTCTATAACGGTTCAGCAATTGTTAGAAGCTAAACCTAGCAGCGCTAGCGCTCAAGAAAATGAACGACCTAAAGGACCACAACAATTTAACATAGCTTGTTCCTTCACAAAATCCGAAAGCATCAAAGCCGCACTCAAACTAGTCTCGAAACTCAACATCTCTCAACTCACCCTGGTCCACAACGTGATAAGCGTGCTGGATGATGATTTTTTCGCGGATCTTAGCCACGTAGATAAGCTGTACCTGAAGTACAATCGAATCACAAACGTGAGTGCTAACGCCTTTAGGGGCGCCTTAGAAAATAGCTTGAGCTATTTGTTCATCGACGAGTTTTATTGGTACAGTTTCCATTTTAAAGCTTTCGATTCCATACCCTCACAAGCGTTGATCAAGTTGAAAAAGCTCAAAGAATTGGTCGTTTCCAGTGGCTACCTCACCAACGTAACTAGCAACATGTTGCGCGGCTTGACCGGCTTGCAAAAGTTGACGCTCAAGGGCTACAAACTTGCTCGGGTGGCGGACGACGCTTTCAATGATTTAACCGCGCTCAAAAGTTTGGAACTCAAAAGCAGTAACTTAGCCGCCGTTCCTAGCAAAGCGTTAAACAGTCTAGGCCAATCCCTGGAAGAATTCAAGTTGGAATCGCGTAAAATCCAAGCGCTTAACGCTAGCACCTTTTCTAAGTTGGGCCGTTTAAGGAAGCTAGATCTCTCCTCTTGCAGTGTTTACACCGTAGCTGATGATGCTTTTGAAGGCTTAGAAACGTCCCTAAAAGTTTTGATGCTTGATAGGAATTCGCTGAAAAGCATTCCTCGAGCTTTGAACTCCTTAAGATCGTTGGAAATTTTGGATTTGGGATTTAACGATTTGCACAACCTCGAACCCAATAGTTTCGTATCGTTGAGCAGCTTAAAAAATTTGAGTCTAGACATGAACGGACTCATATCCATTCCGGAAGATAGTTTGCGAGGTTTGGAATACAGTATGGAGTACTTGTCACTAATGCAAAATCGCCTTACCCATTTCCCATCAAAAGCTTTAAACAACATGAAAAAACTGAAAGGCCTCACGTTGTCCAGTAATATGATTATCGAAATTCCGGCGGACGCCTTCTCTTACCCCAATACAACTAACAACGGAGGCGCAGGACCGACGACCGAAGTGCCGATAAAATTGAAAAGCTTAGATCTTAGTAGGAATAGGATCAACAAAATCTCTGGTCAAGCTTTGAACGGATCACGTGAAACTCTGGAAGAACTCAACCTTGCCATCAATAAATTAACAGAATATCCGAAAGAATTTGGGGAATTTACAAATTTAAGAATCTTGGATTTTTCGTTAAATAGCATATCCACCATACCAATAGAATCTTTGGCTGGGAGTGCAGAAAGCCTCGAATACTTGGGACTGTCGGGTAATTTTATACTTAACTTTAATTTTTTTAAACTATATTTAATACATTATTCTTAGATCTAGTTAGAAAATTGCTGTTTAATGATTTTAGAAAAGGGCTGTTAGCATGGCCTACCTAGGTGATGGCAGCCCTTTTAATATAAAAATCTTCTTAATTTATATATTTAGGGCAAAAAATGATCTGTTTGCCCCTCCCCAAATTACCCTTTAAATCCAATCCTGGCTACCCCCATGGTTGTTTTTCCGATCCCATTGAAGTTTTCGGGTGGCTCGGTCTATATTAAGGCATTTCTCCTGGCTGTACTTTGTTTTAACTAATTAATAATATAATCTTTTTTAATATCAAATTATGTAATTAACTACATTGTAATAACATTCCACAACTTCTGCTTATTCGAACGCGCTTAATATTTTAAATTTTAGGCGGGTCGATTTCATATTTTACAATTTGACTTTGCATACCTCATATATGCTATTTAAAAAACTAATTTATTCTTAGGAATCAAAGTGTTGGTGTAACCAAGTTTATTTCTTTTATTAAATGTTCCCATGTGTCATGTTAGATTTACACTATTGGTTAAAAGGTTACAAAAACAGGCAATTATAAAATTTTAAATAATAAAATGTGCAAACAATGAATTAAAGCTAAGTATGTAAGCAAGTAACGACCTTATTTATTTAATACATATAAGATCTCATTTTTTCAAAAATACCATAGATATCTATTGATTTTTCCCGCCATAACTCATTTATAATTGGTTAACATACCTATTCAGATCTGGAATTTCTCCCTATTTCGCTAGGATTCTTTAAGAATTTATATATTTTTGCTGGCAATTTGTCGAACGTAAGTTAATTGACAAATAAATAATTAATTGCCATCTAATTAACCATGGTTAATTAATTAAGCATTTAAAAACAATAGTATGTCATTTCTTAGTAAATTTTGTATTCAATTTTAAATTAATTCTATAAAGAGGGAAATAAATATAACAGATATAATGGCACTTCAATGGAGTGAATTTTAGCGACATTTTTCGCCAAACTTGATCATAAACAGAATTTTTACAGATGTGGAAATTATATAAGGTGCTTTTTTAATCTGATGGCCATGGGCGTAGCCAAGGGGAGGCAGGAAGGGGCGGCTGCCCCTTTTAAATCCAAAAAATATTTAAAATTATAATTATGGCTAAAATTTTAAAAAATTATAATTTTGCCCCTCCCTAAATCATTATAACCCCTCTCTAATTCAAATTCTGGCTACGCCCATGCTGAAAGCTTTATGACTATGTGTAATAAATTGCGAAATTTGCGATTTTCTAATTAACTCGTTAAAATATAAATGATTATTAAAAGTGGAGACCGGGGCTAGTTATAACCCGGGGCTAGTTGTAATGATAAATAATATTATGTGTAATTTGGCATAGGTATATTAGTTATGAAGCAGTGATTTAAATTTTTTAATCGTATAAAAACGTTATTTGTGGCAGTTTAATCAATTTTTATATTTTGACATTAATTTTTTTACCTTCTTGCATTTAATATGGTCGGTTAACATGTGAAAAAGACAGGGATTGTCCGCTTTATGTTTTAGTTGCTGGTGGTTTGAGTTTAATTATTTTTCACTAATTAAAATAAAAAAAAATATAAAAATTTGTTTTTTTTTCGAGCGTAATTCAGTCAAAAAAACACTAATGTTTTTTTTGACTCAAGTGTTTAACCGTTAAAAAGAACAAGTGTAAGAAAAAAGGCAAAATAAATATATTTGTTTTTCTTTGGGATGTCTAAATTGTTTAAGATTAAGACACTTAGGAAATTCTCATACGACAGTTTTAAGAAGCTTTATTTATTTTGGATTTCAAGAATTTACATTATCTTCGTCCCGTAATGTTAGTTTAGTTATACATTATAAATCTCTTAAATATTTTTTTATTTTTTTTAATTGTCATGCAAAGCTCTTTGCCAAACTATGTAGCCCCTTTGTAAATTTTAAGTTTAAATGACCTTGTATAAATTTCGTATTAAGTGCTTGTTGTTTTTAACTTTTAATTTATGATAATGTCTGAACGAGTGTCAAAATGGTTTCAAATTTGACATCAGCAAACCGGATGCATTCACGGTTATTAGTCTTTATCGCACGTCTCAACTTATTATTATTAACTTATTGTCACTTTTCAAGGTTGACTCCGCTGTAGAGTTTTCCATAAATCTCACCCTAAACATCTCTACATGGGCGTAGCCATGGGGGCGGCTCCCCCCCCCCCCCCCCTAATTCCATAAATCTTCAAAATTTATTAAGATTAAGGCGAAAATTTCCAAAAATTACCATTTTGCCACTCACTAAATCATTATTGCCCCCCCCCCTCTATTTCCAATGCTGGCTACGCCCATGCTTGTCTAAATGAAGAAACCAATACTAGTTTAACTTTGTCCGATTTACAACGCTACGTTGATTATGTGCCTTAAAAATGGTGTTAAGAATAAGTTTGTGACTATCGTCTATCGGTAATGCAGAAAAATGTAATTTCACGAACTTTTTAGAAGTCGGTCAAAACCTTAGAATTTTCCCTATTTGATAAAATATTAGACGACTGAAATGGTGGAGTGTGGTGCTTCACGAATATTTCGCCGCTATATAATTTTTTATGCGATAATAGTAACAAAAGTCAACAGACAAAACCATGGGCGTAGCCAGGTTTTGGTTTAGGGTGGGGGGGGGGGGGCAAAACGTTTAAAAGTTCTTTTAGAGGGGGGCAAAACATAAAGTTTTTTAATTTTTTAAAGTTTTTGCATTTAAATTTTTTTTTCTCTCGTAATTTAGGGGGGGGGGGGGCTGAACAAAACCATATAATTTGGAAAATATGTATTATTAACCTTGAAAAATCAACACCACTCTATTATTATTAACCTTGAAAAATCAACACCACTCTATTATTTATGGTTTGTGTTACACAAAAATTACCATAGGTATATATAGTTTTATCCTTGTATATGAGCTAATAAAATAGTAACATTGTAAGAGGTCGTTTTAATTATTGATATAGAAATATGACCACTATACACGGATAATATTTTAAAGCTAACATATTATGCATACAAAGTTTCATTATCTCATAAAATAAACAACTTATTTCTTTTAATTTAATGTCCTTATTTTTAACCTAGATAAAATAATGTTCTCAAATAAAATATTGTTAATATAGTGCGGTTTTGTTAAAAAAATGCTAAAACCATAAAATTTTGCCTATTAATTTTAGTTTTTAAATGACCTGAGCATGGGCGTAGCCAGGTTTTGGATTAAGGGGGGGGGCAAAACATAAATTTTTTTTAATTTTTAAGGCTTTTTGCATTAAAATTTTTTTTCGCCATTTAAAGGGCCGCCCCCCCCTGGCTACGCCCATTGACCTGAGGTTCAAATTTCCTGTTTTCTCATCTAATACTATTAATAGCTATTTATGCACATTATTATTCTAATAATATTTTTAATGTATCGATAAGCTTTTATAGTATAACATTTTTGTTCGATGTGTTGTTTAGGCTTTTGTAAGATTAGATGTAGGCAGAAAGGCCGTTTTTCAGTTATTTTTTATAAGAGTCATAAACGCATGCAAAAATCAAATGTGTTTTACAACATCAAAAAGCTCTGGAACTTTGCCATAAGCTCTTAGATGGTTAAAGTACCTTGAAACTGGCATCTTTATTTCTCCTTACTCCATATAATGATGAACAAGCATAATGCACAATAAATTTAGTTAGTTTTCGGTCATAAAATTTGGCAACAGTTTCAAGTTAAGTTCTTAGAAGCAAACAGCAACTATTGTGTTTAAATGAGTTAAATTTAGTAAAATAAAAAAGTAGGATTTACGAAAATAAGCTGCAAAAATAAAAAATTAATATATGTAATGATGTATTATTCGTCTCGTTATTGCCTGAAATGATATACCAACATGGGCATAGCCAGGGAAAAAATTTTTAATGTAAAAACCCTTAAAAATTAAAAAAATTATGTTTGCCCCCCCCCCCAATTACTCAACAATTTTCGCCTTTCCCCTAATCTAAAACCTGGGTACGCCCTTGAAGACACCCATTGAAAAAATTGGCATTATTTATAAATCATTGGAAATGCCAAAAGAAAAATCAAATGACTATTCATTTCTACATTTTGGTAATATTTGTCTAAATTCTTTAGCTAGATCGCTCACGGTATGATAACTAAATTGCCTGCCAAGGCTCGCCTAAACCCTCTAAGGGCATTCGTGATGACGCGCGAAGCGAAAAAAAGCGAAGTGAATTTTTGGGCTAATTTATCGAACCATTCATTCTTTTTCTTAATATCTTTATATTCATCGTGAAATTTATCATATATCAATGGTATTCATTGATAGGATCTTAATTATTCTATAAACATATAAAATATATAAAAAATACATACATGTTAAATTCAATTTTTTAACCATCGCGCGAAAAGTACAAAATGATTTGTATTAATTGTTATGCAATTTTTCTTATTTTCGTTCGTTTTTTGCCGCGGGCGAAAATTATTGTCTGTGGTTTATTTACGATTGTTATTTCCGTGATATATGATAAATTTCACGATGAATATCATAATATTAAGAAAAAGAATGAAAAGTTTGATAAATTAGCCCAAAAATTCACTTCGCTTTTCTTCGCTTCGCGCGTCATCACGAACGCCGTAAGAGTCCGTTCGGCCATGCTCAAATCTGGAGCTGTCCAAACTGCCGTGCCGAAAATTAGGATTTTAAACTTTACTTTTGTCATATTATCGAAATTTTTTTATTAAATTCTCGGATTTTTTTTAATAAAAAAGTGACATAAATAGTAAACTATATAAAAAATCTCATTAAGACCGCATTGCCCCAACCTCGTTATAATTTAAATTTACGACGGGTTTGAAAATCCTGGCTACGCGCATGTTTTCAATCAATAAATATATTAATTCATCTAGCGCGTTAGCAGTTAATTCTTTTTATGACAGATTAAGTCACTTTAAACTATATATATATGACTGTCATTCACCCACCATTTGAACTAAGATATGTTGCAAGCTTAGGGGACTGGGATATAAATTAAATTATAATAGTAACAACTCATTTTATAGACTCAAGATAAAAAAATCTGCTTAAAATTTTGGGGGAAAGTGAGGTCATGCCAAAAACGGCAATTGTCACATATTTTAGATGATAAAATTAGTGTACAAAGATGTTTTTAGCCAATTTTTTTCCCCAACTTTTATCATATATTTTAATATACACGTCTCGGACTTAGTTTCAAATTTTCATTGTGATATGCTATTAAACACATTTTAAAGCCAACCTGTTTTTACTACTACTACTACTAACTTAGGAAATGCTTGGAAATGCGATTGCAACATGGCCGCGTTCCGGGGTTGGCTGGAATATTGGATCCAAGGGCTTACCTTACGGGACAAGTATAGGATGGAAAAGATGATTAAAGAAGCTAAATGTGAATCTCCCGATGACATGAAGGGCATTCCCATTGAATACCCAGCAATAAATCATTTGGTTTGCGGACCTGGTGCCAATAACAAATCTTCCCTACCCGCTTCCTACTATCCCTTCAACTCCGCCAACACTAATTCTGACACATCAGGCAGTCGTTCAAAGATCGCGGCCCCGGTCGGACAAAAAATTCAAAATTCTAGCTCGACCCGAACCCTGGCCCTCATGGGTTTTCTCATGTCTCTCTTCCTATGCATCGGGCTCCTGGGTTTTAGTCTGGCCTCTTGCTTCTTCAAAAACAATGGTCGAGCCGCCCACAAAAAGCTCTTTTTTGGCATGGGGAGTGGAGGTAGTTCGGCCGATATTATGCACCCTCGGGCAGGAAATAGCGAAGATGATGATAAAAAGGCGATAACACGACACGAGTACAGCATGCCCATGGATCCTCTCAACTACAATAGCTAGAACAGTCACGTGCGTGCCTACCTACCCTCTAATGTCGCTTCTTGAAATTTCGACTTTCTTGTGAAATCGGTTTGGTTGCCCCCCTGCCTTCATCTACGCGGAATATAATCTAATCATTTGAAAATAACCTCTTTCCATTTTTAATCAATAACGACGTGCCATATACACAAATATCATTTATTATATGAATGAATACACTTTTGCAAATATTTCTGTCCTTCATGATTTATCTATAATTTAGCAATAAACGAATTGACAATCAATAATTATTATATTAAATTTTGAAGAATTTTTATGAGGGCAGTCGTCCCCTGGGTTACTCTTATGTGAATTTAAGGTTTGAATTAGATAATATATAAATACCAAACAAGAAATGTTTTATAAACCATTCTTTTATTATAACAGATAATAATTAAATTCTGACTTTTGAGGTTTATACGATAAATTACCTTTTGAAATTATCGTTGTTTTTAAGGTATTAGGCCCTTGGGGAGCTAGAAAGGCTTATAGAGCCAAGTATCCAATCAGCGTAACAGTTCTATTTTCAAATAATCAAATAAATTTTTTCTTTTTTTATAAATGGTATGTTCGATGCATAGACTGCTCATTCCCTTTTAAGAAGTGTTCCAACATCTATTTTAAAAAATGAATTGAATGATTAGGTTTATGCTTATAATGGTTTCGGCTATGCCCTATATATTTATTTTGATATAAAAATGTAGGGGAGACCGGGGCTACTTTAGCCCTAAAAAATTAAATTGCGTTTTAAAAAAAATTAAAAATTATTTTTTCAATTTTTTTGTTGGAATTTTAAGGACTATTTTTACTATAGGAAAAAGAGGAAAATAAGTAATATTTCTCTCACAAATTAAGTTTAAAAAAAGCAAAAATCCAAAAAATTTCAAAAATGCCCGGGGCTAGTCAAAGCCGATAGATTAACTCTGACGTTTTCACTTCTTATTAGTGTATGCTAACTCAAATCAATAAAAATAATGTTTCGTTTTAAAAAATGTAAATGTAATATGATTGTATTTTGTATAAAACAAATAAAAAAGGGTCAAGATGACAATCTGACTTAAGAACACTTAAAAGATGGATGGATTTAGCAATGGAAAAAAACTTTTAGTCGTTTGGTAATGTGTAATCATAGTCTATTTCTATTCCATCTATACTTGAGCGCGGTCACAGACATTTGATTATACGCGTAGCCAATTGAATACACCTTAGTTTACACCGTACTTAGTATCTCTTATTTGATTTCTACTTTTATATATGTCCTTCGTTATGTGTATATAAAGCCCTATCTACCTAATAAAAGAGTCTCTCTGTCTCTTGATGTAGTCTTTAGGATCTGAGTTTAGTGTTATAACCCCGGCCACTTCGTCACACATATAAAAATCATTAGACGGTTTTTATATAAAAAATCTCCCTTTATAAGATAAAAGTTTTAATCCAAAATATTCAGCCAAAAAAATTTATGTGCAAAATAAAAAAAAATTTTAAGGCTATTAATAGCCCCGAAAAATCGTTTTTTTCTCGATAAAAATGTTAAATATTATTTTTTCTAAACAAAATTTTTTTTACTTATACCTTATGGAAAAATACACATATGGTTTAAATTTTGATTTTATATCATTATTTTAAAAAATAATTAGAAAGATAATAGTAACCCCGGGCTACGACTAGCCCCGGTCTCCCCTAAATCATTTAGAGTTTTATCAACATGAGCTTTTGAAAATTAAAATTTTGGTACAAAAATTTATAATTCTATTAAATGGTATACAAAAAATTACATACACGACTAAATAAATATAAAAACGCGCTATAACTAAACGGATGGCATTGATCCGTGTATAGAATAGAAATCGTGTTGGATTTAACGATTTCCATTGTGATCTTTTGCCTGATAAAAAAGTACTCTTTCAAATCTAAAGAGACGCTGGAGATCGTTTTTCCAATTTGTTTCAGGAGAGCGAGAGCTTCAACGCCTAAATTTAATTATGGATGCCTCTACGGGAATGAATATTGTGTCCGCGAGGGAAGAATATTTGGCTGTCTTCCTATTCTCTGCACTGACTATAAGGTCGGGAGAGGAGTTGGATGGGGCAAATATGTCGACCGTGGTAAAGTCCTAGGTGAGATTCAGTCCACGGGACCATGGGATGAGTGTGACCCCGTCAGGCTTTTCCCATCGGTAGTGCTAAGGCCGACGGGCTCCAAGGTGTTTGGGTAGTCAGCCTTCCTAAGGTACTGGCCGATGATTTTGTTGATCGCCGTGTGCGTGGGGTTACGGCCTTTCCTGTTTTTACAATGGAGGGGAGGATGACCATTGGGTTGGACGGGCTGTTCGCAGAGATCGCATACGAAAGGGGATACTATGTCGCATCCGAGACGGAATCCCGAAAATAAATCACGCCTTGCGTGCTTCACCTATCTTTGCTGCCCAGAGCAATTTAATTTAATCGAACGAAACATTCAGACTCTTTTTGAAACCTGCTTAAATATGAGGTTTACTCCAGTTCAATGCCTCCAAGCATCCCTTTCTTCTAAGAGTGGGGGAATTGGTATTCTATCTCCGCAACAGATAGCTTTAGCGGGTTTTATATCTTCGCGCATGAGTACCGACCCCTTTATCTCTGCCATGACGTCCCTCCCAGACCCGCTCCTCTAGGAGGCTGTTTACAGGTGGGACGCGGACAGCTTAAGTCAGCCGAACGACTACTCGGTGTGACCCAAAAGGAATGGGATCTTCCCCTAATAGCACGTTCCGTAGCTTTTCTTTCTTCGAACAAACTATCTCAGGGAAAACTCCTTTTCAATTGGGCCTCTCCCAATCCATATGTCTGGGGAGGAGGCACGCATAGCCATAGGCCTCCGTCTTTATTTATTTGGCGTTTAAGTGTTGCACTTATGTCACATATGTGAATACGTAAAGTTGTATATCATTTTCTACAGATTATATTATTGCTATAATTATATATTTTAATATTGTAAGCCAAATCCGAGTTGGTAAAAAACATATGTTTTTATTCTTATCTTTACATTTTATCTTTTGTTCTGTAATTTCCACACCCCGGCCTTAGTCAACAATAAAATTATCTTATGATTAATTTATTATTATTCCTATTATTATTATTCTTATTAATGGTGATAGCGGTGGGATTCTAACCCCAAGCCTCAATTAAACCAAGGTTATTGGACAAAAAGAGTGAAGAAAAAATTCAAAATCAATGCTTAATTCTAAGGAGAAAAAGAGATGATAATAAGAACTTATGATGTTAATTCAAGGAGAATTCAAGGAATAATATGAACTTATGATGTAATTCAATGAGAATTCAAGGGATAATAAGAACTTATGATGTTAATTCAATGAAAAAGGAAACATTATTCTGTGGATGTGGGGAGGATAGGATTATTCTCAAGGTCCATAAATGCAGGAGATCCGGTATGCAACACCTTAAAACTTTAAATGAAAAATCAAGGTCCATAAATGCAGGAAATCCAATATGCAACACCTTAATACTTTAAATGAAAACTTAATATTGCTTTTGTATAGTACGTCCGTTGAGATTAGACCAATATTAGGGTGGGAATGGCTTAAGGTGAAAGGGCCGTTGAACAATTGGTTTGGCTTGTGTAAGAAAATCCAATGTAGTGGACCACAGGAAATGGGTGAATAGGATTTCGGCGGAGCAGGTAGGAACCCCTTAAGGATGCCATGTATGGCTTGGGCTCTAAAGTCTACCTCTCTCGGAGCCGAAATAAACGGTCGGTAAAGACGGAGTCGGGGGATCAACCGACATCTTCTACCGAAACTCGTAATCTTATGAGTGGCGATGCAGTCCGGTCCATATATAGTTAGACTGGAAGTCTACAGCGGATGATGGAAAGGTTCAAGTCCCTACTGACAATTTTCATCCCATCTCACCCTTACAGCTAGCCCACTTCAAGAGTTTATGGAATGATACACATTGTTGTTGGAGCACATGGTCGAAGAACAAAACCCGAGGGAGCCTTTAATAACATTCTTACTACGCCAATATTCGATTCGAATTCGAAAATACTTTTGAAAAAATATTCGATTCGATATTCGTAGAATAATAAATTGAAGATTCGGATTCGATTCGAAAGAAATTTAACGATTCGAATTCGATTCGAACATGTTTTAAGTTTTTTATAAAACACTACAAATGCATTTCAAAAATTTATTTAATAAATATATTGAACACAAATAAATTGAATATGGAACTATAATAGGCGAACAGAAATATATTTGTAAAATAATTAAGAGTCAATTTTTGAGGCAAATTATTTTTCTAATATTTTTTTCCTTAAAGGATTGTTTTGTTTATGTTTAGTTAATAAAAAATTATGTTGTGTATTTAAGAATGTAAGATATAAGATTCAATCATATTAAAATAAATTTAAATGGATATTATATATATAGAAAAATATAATGAATTATGTTACCACTTACCAATAGCATTGGACATGGACATTATTATTTATTATGATGTGTCAAAATATAATTTAATTAAGCGTGTTTGTAATTAAGAAGTTAAAAAAAAATGATAGCGGGAAATATAACTAAATTGCAATAAGATAAAAACAGCTATATTTTATGCGACTAGTCTATTTAAAATAAATTGAAAGTTAAATGAATTTCGAATCTTTTTTTTAAAGATTCGATTCGAATTTTCGAATCTCAATAACTAAATATTCGATTCGAAATTTACACATAAGGATCGAATTCGAATCGAATCTCGAATTCCCACAGGCGTAATTCTTACATGTCACGTTCATTCATCTTGCATTTCGTGCTACATCAATTTTAAAAAATTGCTCATATTATATTTTATTTCATATTATATGAATATATATTTACATAACTTATTAAAGTAGCTTGAACATATATTTACTTAACTTATTAAAGTAGCTTGTCGATTTAAAAGTGATCAAAAAGTTTAAGATATTGAAATGCAATTCTAATTCCATGTATAAGTTGTTAACGAATTTAATTTAGTATTGTGCTGTTTATTGCATCTTAATTAACTTTCGCCAATTCCGTAAAATTACAATTAGAAATGACTGTATGCGCAACCATGGACATATGGATATTTTAGTTAAATGAAGGTAACGCTTAGCATTCATTCGAATTATAAATGATAACCTTCGAAAAGTCTTTTAACAACCCCATTCATGGATAAAAAAAGCAGGGTATAATGATGAAAACGTGATGCTGAACAAATCACAACCCTAAGACGTACGATTTTAGAATTTTTTAATAATGTTTTTGAGAATCAGGGTGTTAATTCGAGTCACACCCTTAAAAATCAACTTATTCAATTGCTTGGGATATCCTATTGATAATATCTGTCAAAAAGAAATGTATGTTGCATAGTTTTTGAATTTATTAATGGGCAGAACTTGGTAGGGGGCCGGTTCTGAAGTGTATGAAAATTAAAGACGGAACCGGGCGGGCCTGAAGTGCATAAATGGATGGCTCGAGCGGGCCGACCTCTTTAAAAACGGCTCGTTGCAGATCTTTAATCCTGCCAAAGCCGCAGATATATATAATATTAATTGCTATGCAATTTATGGGCTCGTTTTTGGTTGTCCGTTGTCCGTTGTCCGTTGTCCGTTACCCTATCTATTTGCATTGGGTATATTAGGTTATCGATTTTTAATTGCTATGCATGAGAAAGAGGTGCCCCACCCCTCATCTCTATCTCCCTCGCTGTGTTATTTTTAATTGCTATGCATAAGAGGTGCCCCACCCCTCATCTCTATCTCCCTCGCTGTGTTATATATAAGATTTGTTAAATTATCTATTATATAAACATAAATAAAAGTTGTTTACTTTTAATTGCTATGCAATTTAACTAGTTATATAATAAGCATAAATAAAAGTTGTTTACTTTTAATTGCTATGCAATTTAACTAGTTTTTGTTATATAATAAACATAGATAAAAGTTGTTTACTTTTAATGCTATGCAATTTAACTAGTTATATAATAAACATAAATAAAAGTTGTTTACTTTTTAATTGCTATGTAATTTAACTAGTTTTGGGGTTAGAATCCCGGAGTTTTTTTTGACTCTTATGATTGTTCTTGTTACTATCATTGATAATAAGAATTTTTGGCCGTCCGCTGGCTGCTGACCAATGAAAAAAATGACCATTGGCCAAAATGTGAATCGAAATTATTTTTTTCGTTTTTTTTTGACTATTATGATTGTTCCTGTTTCTACCATTGCTATTATGACTTTTTGGCCGTCCGCTGGCTGCTGACCAATGTTATATAATAAACATAAATAAAAGATGTTTACTTCTAATTGCTATGCAATTTAACTAGTTTTGGGGTTAGAATCCCGGAGTTTTTTTTGACTCTTATGATTGTTCTTGTTACTATCATTGATAATAAGACTTTTTGGCCGTCCGCTGGCTGCTGACCAATGAAAAAAATGACCATTGGCCAAAATGTGAATCCGAGTTTATTTGTTCGTTTTTTTTTTTACTATTATGATTGTTCCTGTTACTACCATTGCTATTATGACTTTTTGGCCGTCCGTTGGCTGCTGACCAATGGAAAAAATGACCATTGGCCAAAATGTGAATCGAAATTATTTTTTTCGTTTTTTTTTGACTATTATGATTGTTCCTGTTCCTACCATTGCTATTATGACTTTTTGGCCGTCCGCAGGCTGCTGACCAATGGAATAAAATGACCATTGACCAAAATGTGATTCTAAAATTGTTTTTTCGTTTTTTTTTGACTATTATAAATTTATATCCACTTTTACCGTGTCCTGCCTGCTGACCAATGGAAAAAAATGACCATTGGCCAAAATGTGATTCGAAATTTTTTTTTTTCGTTTTTTTTTACTATTATGAATTTATATCCACTTTTACCGTGTCCTGGCTGCTGACCAATGGAAAAAAATGACCATTGGCCAAAATGTGTTTCGAAAATTTTTTTTCCCGTTTTTTTGGCTATCATTGACTTATAGAGTATCTGTGGGTACTGACCAATAGAGAAAAAGTGACCATTGGCCAAATTTTTGATTTTTTTAATTAAAAATTGTTCAAATTCAACAAAAAATTTCTCCCAACAATTCTGCAAATTCTTAACATTGTGTTGTTTTATAATATAATGTTTGTTAGACCCATAATCACTAAAGGCCATAAAAACTAATGTAATACGCAACTAGATGCAAACACTAAATCTAACCCTTGCCTATATTACATTTTGCCGTTATTACATTTTGCCTATAATGGAAAATTTGTATAAATAATTTATTAATCATTAGGCATTTAATACCCCCCTATAGGCATTCTCGCCCCTTCCCACCTTTCTCGCCCATAAATTGCATAGCAAATATGATACATTTATACGAAGTACAGATGAGTCGTCCCCCCTTCCCTTCCCCTCTTCCCTTCCCTTCTCCCCCTTCCCACGAGGGCCGAAGGCCCAAGTTTTTAATTATATTTTCGATATCGTTAAGTCGCCTAAATTGGCTATGGTTGTAACTGTGAGATATTTATAATTTCGTCAAACTTGGATATTTAATCAACGCAACATGATCATGACTAATTTTATTTATTATCAAATTAAACTAATTAAACTTTTTGGTTAAATAAATTTAAATGTTTATAACAGCTATATTTGTAAATTGAGTCCTGGTTGAGTCAACAGATACTTTTCCGGGCTATTCAGCTATATATAAGTAAAAAAAGTCATATAAAGTAACGTCACGTATAATTATTACGACATGAAATATGAATTTTATAAAGATGGATGGATCCTTTAACAGTGGCACGACCATCAATGGTTATTATGTTAGCTTTTGATAAGATTCTTTTGTTTCCATCATAATTTTTAAGCAATATATCTGTTGCCAATTGTTCAATCGCATAAACCTAACATAATAATTTTAGTGCAAGGTATAAGATAACACGAGTTACTTTGTTAGAATTTTCACCCTTAACCTTCTCCGAATCTGATGAGCCCGATTTATTTATATATTCAATTATCACTTCGCTATCATCATAAGTTTGTATATTTAGCTGTAGTGATAATCATATAGGGTTTTTATTATCTAGGCTTAAAAAAATTACGTCGCTTTTCATGGATATGCCAAATTCATTTTTCTTAAAGTATTGCAAAACTTGGATGAGCTGGGCAGAGACAGTATAAGAGTTAAAGATCTCTTTCCCGTCTAATGACAAATAAACCTGGCCGCTATCTCTGTGAACATTAATGTTACCTCTAATTCAATATTAAATAAGTCATAATCATTTATTCATTTTACCCGTTGTAATCAAAATTGGGAGCATTCGGGAATAAAGATTTGATGGAGAATTGTTTTTGAGAAAACATTTCATCGCACACTTTGTTATCTTCTAAAATGATGTAAATATATTAATCTCAATTATGTTCATATACCTGCAAATGTTGCTTCAAAATAAATAGTTAGGAACAGTGCAATAGGAAAAATAAAGAATTTCATTTTAACGTTAAAAGTTTAATGAAATGCCAGCGAATATATAGTCTTAAATTAATCTAATTTGGTTTTTAGGATACTATTGATATATATATACCAATCATGTTTGTGCATATTACCAAGGTCATATTTATAAATACATAACCCAATTTTATTTAGCTTTAAATATTATTTATACATATCAGATTTATGGGTTGAAATTAAATTTTATACCATGCATGATTATATATAGAACTGAAGGATATAAGCTTTGCAAAATATTTACTTTTTCGGCCTCATTAAATAGCCCTTTAAATAACTCGTTTTATATTATCGCCAAAATCAATTTTAATGCCTTCAAATTTTGTGTAGAAAAATAATATTGAATAAACATAAAATTTTACCATTTTGCTTATTAGCCTAATAATGGTTATAAAATGTAAAGTTACCGTTAGTATTGACTATATGGACTCAAATTAGCGAAAAGGCTAAAGTATTTAATATGAGGGTAAAAGCTGAAGTCTTAACTTATTATGGCTTACAATCGTTGGAGTTAAATAAAATGAGGTGGAAGAGAAGGTAAGACTAGCGAAGGGTTAAATAGTGAAATTTAATTAATCTATTTTTAAAAATGATTTCCTTTCTTCCGCTTTTCTAATACATTTTAACTTCTTCAAATAATGCTCATCACAGCCCAACCTGTTTCTATGTTTTAGTTAGTTCCACAGACTAGATAGATTGCTCTCAACGCACAAAATGTGTGCCCTTTTTTCCACCATTTTGATGTTAACATTGCTCTAGTAGTGGTTATATTGATATTACGCCTGTGGGAAATATTCGAGATTCGATTCGATATTCGATTCCGAATGGAATCCAAATTCGATCCTTATGTGTAAATTTCGAATCGAATATTTAGTTACTGAGATTCGAAAATTCGAATCGAATCTTTAAAAAAAAGATTCGAAATTTCTAACAAATTATTTTGCATAGTTTTTTATTCAAAGTGCAAAGTATTTTTTTGCCATTTTTCATTCTATTGCCCAAGTTTTTAATTAAATGTTAAGTTTTTTAATAAATGTTCAGATTTATTTATTTGCTCAGAGATTTATCACATTTGCCAAGTTTTTTTATGCAAAGTGGTTTTAATCTTCAAATAAAAACAGATAGGTGCGGGATTCGAACCTACGAGGTATTGAGATGTATTGACGCCGGTCACACATTCAATTTATAAGCTACACAGCAAATATTTTCTATATATTGTTTTACATTTCCCACCCACATTTGATTAAAATTAGGTACTTAATTTATACAATTTTTATTATAAAAATTTAGAGTAATAACTTACAACGATTGTAAAAGCTCTCTAGGGTTTCCACAGATAAAAATAATTTTTATAAATATACAATTTAAATTAATAATTTATAACGATTACCAGAGCTCTCTAGTGTTTCCACAGCCCAATATTATTTTTTTAAACCTGTCTATAAGACCTTAAAAACAATTAAAATTTTAATGCTGCAAAAAATATTGAACATTCTTCTGTTAACTTTTTTTAATAACAACTCAGCATATTTTTAAAAAAAACTGAATATTTTTAGAAAAATTACTGAACATTTTTTACAAAAAAAACTGAGCACTTTTTATAATTAAAATTTGAGCATAAAAAACTGAACATTTTTAATTAAAAATCTGAGCAATATGAATTAAAAACTGAGCACAAGCAACTGAGCATTATGGAATTTTTCACTATGCATTTAAAAAACACCCTTTTAAATAGACTAGTTGCATAAAATACAAATGTTTTTATCTTATCGCAATTTAGTTATATTTCCCGCTTCATTTTTTTAAACTTCTTATTTACAAACACGCTTAATTAAATTTCATTTTGACACATCATAATAAATAATAATGTCTATGTCCAGGTAAATGGTAACATAATTCATTATATTTATATATATATATATAATATGTATTTGGATTTTTATTGAATCTTATATCTAACATTCTTATATACACAACATAATTTTTTATTAATTAAACATAAACAATCCTTTAAGGAAGAAAATATTATAAAAATAATTTGCCTCAAAAATTTGCTTAAAAAAACTGCTTAATTATTTTACAAATATATTTCTGTTCCCCTATTGTAGTTCCATATTCAATTTATTTGTGTTTAATATATTTTTAAATAAATTTTGCAATGCATTTGTAGTGTTTTATAAAAAACTTAAAACATGTTCGAATCGAATTCGAATCTTTAAATTTCTTTCGAATCGAATCTTCATTTTATTATTCGACAAATATCGAATCGAATATTTTTTCAAAAAAATGGCGAATTTGAATCGAATATACAGGCGTAATTGATATTAGTAATTTTTGTATAAATTATCTTAAAAAGGTAATAAAAAAATATTGAATTGGGTAGATAAAAAAATAGCATTATAGTATGAATATCATATACCCAATACATAAAATGTAAAAACTGTGATGTTGTTTAATAATGTAAGGTAAATTGAGTGTTATAGCGCAAAATGACATGGTTTGAACACACCAGTTGTTGTCTTCAAAATGGAGGAAATTTTGACACACAATTTACCATGGCATGAGCAGTCTATCTAGTTTTATGGTTAGTTCAATCACTTCTAAGTCTACTGGCATTTTACTTATCTTTACCCTGCCATTAATTTGGTTTTGCGGGTGGTTGGAACAATTTTCTGATTGAGTAACAAAAAAATTCTCTCTGGGTCTGTCTAAGGTCGCTTTCCACGTAGTAGCTCTCATTCTTTCCACATCTTCATATCCAATATTTTCTATGTTATTGTAAGCCTATGATATACACCGTTTTTTTTAACTTTAACTCCCCTTCTAAACACTAGTAGTAGTAGGAGAGTTTTTCGCGTTTTTCTTTTGCAACTTACTGCCTCCCTTACCACGTATATCTTTTCGCCACTCTTGCATCCTTGCATTTTTTTTTATAATTCGGTGTTTTGTCATATATTTGTTGATTTTTATGCTAAAGTATTTAAAAAGAGTGCTATTTTTATCAAATTTTTTAATAATTAATTGCTATGCAATTTATGGGCTCGTTTTTTGTTGTCCGTCCGTCCGTTGTCCGTCCACCAAGTTATTGGCGCCAGCTTTCTGACATGGAGGTTCGAGTTCAATCCCAGGAGAGGACGATTTTTTTTTAAATTAAATTAATATTTTGTTCTTGTTAATACCATTGATAATAAATATGACTTTTTGACCCCCGAAGGCTACTTGACCAATGAAAAAAATGACAATTGGCCAAATAAATCGAAATTTTTTTTCCGTTATTGAGTTTGTTAACATTGATAATTACCCTGTACCCTTTCCTACAAGGGCCTATGCCTCTACTGATATGGGTCCCTGTGCCCCTTAGAGGTGTGCACGGATCAATCCGATCCGACATCCGATCCGATCCGTCCGAACTCGGATCGGATCAACATTTTAATTTTGGAAGTCGGATCGGATTGGATCGGATGAACATTTTATTTTAGTCGGATCGGATCGGATTTTCAAATTTATAAACAATAATAAGTTTTTAATAATTTTTAGTATACCTTTTCATAATTATCTTTGCATTCTTTTTTTAGTTTACCATTTTTGATGCCCAATACCACCTCTCACCTTGTATTTTCCTAGCGTTTTTCCCTAGCTAGACTTTCTTGTTTGGCGAGAAAGGAGCTAGTGTCAATGATAAACTAGCATCGCCCGTTTCCTTTTTAGCATAGCATCTCTTTCTATCTCAACTCAACTCAACTCCGAAAATTATCAATCACAATCTCCCCTTTCCTTAAAGCAGACGCGTAGCTCCTTTCCCCGAACCAGAAAATTTAGATTTTTTATTATTTTTATATGATAATATGGAATTAGTCAAATAAAATTTTATATTTATTTCAGGTCTATTAAAATTGCTATACCTTATTTTTATGCATTTTCAATTTAATCATCAATAAAAAGTTCTGTTCGTAAAATTTTAATTTAAAAATTTAGGATCGGATCGGATCGTATTTAGATTTTAAAAAACTCGGATCGGATCGGATTTAGATTTTAAAAAACTCGGATCGGATCGGATATAAAATTTTTCAAAAACCCCTCGGATCGGATCGGATCAAAAAAATTTGATGCGTGCACACCTCTAGCTGCCTCTACAAAAACCTATGCCTCTACTAATGTGGGTTCAAATCCCGGAGAGGGCAAAATCTTAATTGCTGGTTCGAATTTTTTTAAATTTAATTAATATATTGTTCTTGTTAATACCATTGATAATGTGACTTTTTGGCCGTCCGCTGGCTACTGACCAATGAAAAAATGACCATTGATCAAATTGTGATTCTAAATTTTTTTTTCGTTTTTGAATTGGTAGGGCCTATTCTCTACTGATATGGGTCTCTGTGCCCCTACAAAGGCCCATGCCTTTACTGATGTGGGTTCGAATCCCGGAGAGGGCAAAATTTTTATTTTTTTTTAAATTAAATTAATATATTGTTCTTGTTAATACCCTTGATAATACGACTTTTTAACCGTGTCCTGGCTACTAACCAATGAAAAAAATTACCATTGGCCAAATTGTGATTCGAAATTTTTTTTTCGTTTTTTTTTCAAATTAATATATTGTTTTTGTTAATACAATTGATAATATAGCTTTTTGGCCGTCCGCTAGCTGCTGACTAATGGAAAAAAATCACCACTGGCCAAAGTGTGATTTGAAATTTTTTTTCGTTTTTTTGACTCGTATGTAGTGATGTTATGCGGCGCGCCATTTTACACCCACGCCTTAATAGAAAGAAAGAGACTAAGAAGCCACACCCTTATAAAGGTCCCTCGTAAGACGCGCTTGCCTAGTGTAAGGTCCCTTTTTTATTACTAATCCCCTCCCCCATGGTCCTAAATTGTAGAAAATAGAACCGTTACATGTGCCATTACATTAGTCACATTACATCACATTGATGACACAAATAAGGCATAAGGGTTGTACTATTTACTTTTTTTAACATAAAATAGCAACACTGTGGATAAATCAGTGGCGTAAATGAGGGGGAGGGGGACGGAAAATTCCTGAAAAGTTTTTGATTAATAACTAAATTAAATGGGTTAAAATATTATAGTTTAGTTACATCAAATACTTTAAAAAACTTATAAAAACCAGAAACAATAGAAGGATTTTTTGAAGGAAGGAGTTATAAAATTTTCATGGTTAAATTTTTTTGTAACTATTTTTTGGATAAAAATGATTTTTTTGAAATAAAATGTATGTTGTGCTTTTACTTGTTACAGATAAAAATTAGTCGAAAGATAAAAATAATTTATAATTTGTGTAAAAATTACACGGGCTTAAGAACATTATATTTTTGGAGGGGCATAACAAAAACACCAAGTTTAGATACAATTTATTTGATATTTAAACCCTCCCTTCCGGTTACACCCCCCCCCCCCCCCCCAAAAAAAAAAAATTAAACAATCCTGCGTACGCCCCTGACTTACTTGTTATAATAAAAGTAAAAGTTGAATGTCCTGTCCGGTACTTAGCAAAGTCTTTAATTAACTATTAGTTTACTTACACTTTATAGATAGGATAGCTTAGATTAACAAATTTGACCACACTGCACGCACAACAGCACACATCGTGTTGATGATGATGACAATAACAACTAGCTAATAACACCCCCTTAGCATATATCTAAGGGTCCATTCGGGTCTCTATGAAAAAATAATAGACTAGCTAATGGTCGGTATTCAACACACCCACACTCAATGTCTTCACCAGAAAAGGAGACTAACAGTGTGGGTGTGGCTCTTTTATTTGGGACTACAATACCCCCACAGCACACCCTAGGGCGCGCTATCTAGCGCGCCCGTCACAACACTACTCGTATGTATTTTTAAACCATCTCTTGGTACTGACCAATGGAAAAAAATGACCTTTGGCCAAATTGTGATTTGAATTTTTTTTTCGTTTTTTTTCGTCTCTTACGTATTTATATCCTTTTTGACCGTGTCCTTGCTATCTATTATTGAATCAATTTCCTATATTTTAAAGATAAAAAAGCATAGCGCAAAATCCAATGTTTATATGCCATTTTAGTTTTGAAATTATTGATAAATTTCTTAATAATAATAATAAATTGTAGGAATTAAAGATAGTCGGGTGGGGTAATAATGACCCCAAGCAGTTTAAAAATGCTGTAAAATTTTTGGGGGCGCTCTAATTATAGGTATAAAATTTAAACCACTTGATCAAATAGCCAAATTAATATATTAATGAACGTATAATAGTTGAAATATTATTCTTCCAAATTTTGACAAATTTATATTATAAAATATGAAGGTTATAGCTATTTAAAGTTTGGGGTTATTATAACCCCAAATAGCATCCGTGTTAGCATTTTCGACCCAACCTACGAAATGTTAATTAATAAACTTAATTATAATTTAATGGTTAAATGTGTTTAAAAATTATGTTAAAAAACATTGCAACGGTTAATCCACAACAGTTTGAAATTGGAATGATATTTTTTAATTATGTTTCCAATTTGAGGAATTATAATAGAATAGAAAGTGGGACCTTTTGCATAACAATTCAGATAAATTAATAGCGTTGTAAAAACGGCTGGGTTTTGTTTGGTCGACCTTTAGTTTACCTAGGACTAACGGTAGACTCAAGTCTGATTTTCAAATTTCGACTAAGCCTAGAGGTTGACTAAGGAAAACAGACCAAAGAATCTTTTGTTTGTGTTTAGTCGACTAGAAACCACTATAGTTGTTAAATTGCTAAGCAGCTTCAACTAAAACCTCGAGCACGAACACTAGCTGGGTAATATGCTAACACAATGAGTGCTAAGCTAACTGTTCGGTGCAATTGTTTTAACAGTAGCACGTAAAAATGCTCGAGAGGTTAGTCGATAGCAGCCAAATCTGTTAAAAAATTTAGCAGGAGCTCGAGCAGTAAATTCGAGCAGATAGTAGATTGAATGAATCGGGGTCAAAATAGCAGAATTATGAAAAAATAGCAGAAAAAGTCGGGGGGATGGAAAATGCGAAGCGCATAGACATTTTAGAATTATACGACAAAACAGCATATATTTAATTGTTATTTTCATGTCTTATTTTAAAGAATTTGTATCATTTTTGAGCAAGAAGAGAATAAGTATACAAAATATAGATTTTAATGCATATTTGGTTAGAATTTAAAAAATCTTCAAGAAGAATAAAAGGTTTATTAATATTAAATTAATCTATATGTTATTAGGATGTTATTTTCACTATTCTCAAGCTTTATACAAAAAAGCTAAGTCCTTAGGGTTAGCCATTGACTATAAAGTCAATAAAAATATATATAGTACAATAAGAAGCTTAATGGCTTTGCCATTTTTAAAGGAGCAGGATGTAAAATCACAATTTTTGTCTTTAGATCATGAATCAAAGCAAATTAATAATCCCGTATTAGAAAAGTATATGAAATATATAAATGAGACATGGGTTGATGAAGCAGCATGATTTAAGTATGAAATGTGGGGAAGATATGAAGAGACAAATCTCCCAAGAACTAATAATCACATAGAAGGATTCCACAATAAGCTAAAGAAACTTGTAAAGGCTTCCCATCCCAATATTTATCAATTTATTGATTATCTCAAAAAGATACAGAAAGAAACTAACTCAAATATCTATAAAATAAACCAAGGAAAAACAATAAACCCAAAATCTAAGAAAGAAATCAACAAAGAATCTTGTATCAATAATTTAAAAGAACATTATACTAACAGTGAAATAGACCCATCTCAATTTCTAAAAACAATATTGTAATGATTGTTAGGTAGTTGTTTATTTTCTGTATTTTCACACGCGCGATAATAATGCAAATGAAATATTAATAAACAAATATTGATATTAGCGATGAATGTTATTTGAGATATTAGCGATGAATGTTATTTGAGCGATAAGATGAATTTTATGATGACGGAAGGAATTGTTCATGGATGGATGATTTTTAATCGACAAGTAAAAGTAAAGTGAATGTCCGTTCGCTACTTTATCTCGCCAATGTCTAAAACGCCACAATACTCCCCTTCCAGATATATTTAAAGTTTTAAATATGTCGATAAGAGTTGGCTAAGAACTATGTGATGTATTCCCGAAGGTTTTTCGGCCAATGGACCTTTCTGCCTTTTCTAGTTATTTTGGTTGGTTCTTCTGCTTCTTGTGTCGGTGCCTCAGCTTGCGTTTCGTCGGCGGTCTGAAAGGGTGGTTCCTCTCTGCTTCGATGGCAGGGTTTTAATCTGTCTATCGAGACAGAATCTCTTTTACCATTTTTTTCAATGACGAAGTATTTTGGTTCACGTTTCAATACTTTGTAAGGACCGTCATACGTTGGAGAGAGTGGCTTACTGACGGCGTCGTGTCTGACGAACACGTGGGTTGCTTCGAACAGGTAGCTGCTAACTTGTTCTTTTGTTGTAGCATGGTGTTTTGGTATGGGGTAAGGAATTTTTGCCATGGTCCTCCTGAGCTTGTCAACGAAATGATGTTGTAATGGGTTAGGTTCGGTTTTTAGGACGTAGTCTCCTGGTAGTCGTAAGGTCGTACCGTACACCAATTCTGCTGTTGTTGCTCCTATGTCTTCTTTGATAGTTGAACGTAATCCTAATAATATCAATGGTAAAATTTCGTTCCACTTAGTCTCCCCGGCGGCTTTTAACGACTCTTTAAGTTGTCTATGGAATCGTTCGACGAGTCCGTTTGCGGCGGGATGGTAGGCGGTTGTTTTAATATGTGTGCAACCTAAGAGATTGGAGAGTTCTCGGAAGAGAGATGATTGGAACTGTGATCCTCTATCGGTGGTAATGGTATGTGGCACACCGAAGTTCGCAATCCAGTGTTCTATCAGCTTTTTTGCGATAACCTCCGTGGATGTATCATTCAAAGGAATAGCCATGGATGGATGAATTTTAATCGACAAGTAAAAGTAAAGTGAATGTCCGTTCGCTACTTTATCTCGCCAATGTCTAAAACGCCACAATATCATGTTATCTAAAATATAAAGAAAGAGATGCAATGTTAAATATTATTACCACTTGATTATTTGTCTGTTATAATTTAGTAAATATTAATAAAATCGGTCTGTTATAATCTAGTAAATATTTATAAAAAAAACTTAAATGAGTGTAAAGGCAAAACATTTTAAAGGGTCAAAGTAGCAGGATTAAAAAGTAGCAGAATAATATGACTTTTAGATAATCAATATAACCCTAACCCTGACCTAAAACACTAACCCTGACCTAAAACACTAACCCCGACCTAAAACACTAACCCTCCTCACCAATCTAAGATGGAAGTATTAGTATTCAACATCTATAATATAAACTATGAATAAAAGATAGATTAAAACTTAAATTCTATTTCCTTTATTTCCAAAATTGTAAAAATAATATCATATCCATGGAAGTATTAGTATTCAACATCTATAATATAAATTATGAATAAAAGATAGGTTAAAACTTAAATTCTATTTCCTTTATTTCCAAAATTATAAATATAATATCATATCCATGGAAGTATTAGATTCAACATCTTTAATATAAATTATGAATAGAATTTTAGGTTAAAACTTTTAATTCTATTTCCTTTATTTCCAAAATTGTAAATATATGATATCCATGGAAGTATTAGTATACAACATCTATAATATAAATTATGAATAAAAGATAGGTTAAAACTTACATTTTAATTCATCATATATAAACAGATGTTCAATCTTGACCAGTTCTGACCAGTCTTGATCAGTTCTGACCAATTCTGCTGTTTTTTTTCTGCGGTTTTGACCCGGTCCCGATTGAATTGCTTTTGTTAAACTATTTTAGTTACTTACAATATTTGCTCATGGTATATTATAAAGTTATTTTATTATAGTTTTATAAGAAATTAAGCATGTTGAGCATAAATGATGGATTGCCCGATAATAAGATGAGATTGTATATTTGATTTTTTACTTGACATGTTATTATATACATTTTGAGTTTTTAGGTATAAATATTTTGTACAGGTGATTAAATAAATATATATGGGGTAAATGTCATAATTTATGTTTATGATGCGATTTAAATTTTTTTTCAAATTGTGACTCACTGAGAGCTTAAAAAATGTTTTTCACCTTTGAAATTAAGATTTTTAAAAGTTTAGCGGTCGCCCAGGTGACAAATGTCATAATCTATATTTATGATGCGATTTAAATTTTTTTTTGAAATTGTGACTCACTAAGAACTTGAAAAATGTTTTTCGCCTTTGAAATTAAGATTTTTGAAAGTTTAGCGGTCGCCCAGGTGACAAATGTCATAATCTATGTTTATGATGCGATTTAAATTTTTTTTTTCAAATTGTGACTCACCAAGCGCTTATAAAATGTTTTTTAACTTTGAAATTAAGATTTTTGAAAGTTTAGCGGTCGCCCAGGTGACAAATGTCATAATCTACATTTATAATGCGATTTAAATTTTTTTCAAATTGTGACTCACCAAGGACTTATAAAATGTTTTTCAACTTTGAAATTAAGATTTTTGAAAGTTTAGCGGTCCCCCAGGTGACAAATGTCATAATCTTTATTTATGATGCGATCAAATTGTGACTCACTGAGAGCTCAAAAATGTTTTTCACCTTTAAATTATTTTAACAGTTTGCCGCAGGGGTTTGTCCCAACCCCTGAACCCGCCGGGTAAAACCCGATGTTTTACGGAACCCGAACCCATTTTAAAAATACCCTTAAAACCCGAACCCGATGAATACAAAATTTTCGCCATTTATAAGTAAAAATTTTAAATCGCACCTGAGCCACCGCTAACTTTCAAAAATCTTAATTTCAAAGGTGAAAAACATTTTTTAAGCGCTTGGTGAGTCACAATTTGAAAAAAAAAAATTTAAATCGCATCATAAACATAGATTATGACATTTGTCACCTGGGCGACCGCTAAACTTTTAAAAATCTTAATTTCAAAGGTGAAAAACATTTTATAAGCGCTTGGTGAGTCACAATTTGAAAAAAAAAATTTAAATCGCATCATAAACATAGATTATGACATTTGTCACCTGGGCGACCGCTAAACTTTCAAAAATCTTAATTTCAAAGGCGAAAAACATTTTTCAAGTTCTTAGTGAGTCACAATTTCAAAAAAAAATTTAAATCGCATCATAAACATAGATTATGACATTTGTCACCTCGGCGACCGCTAAACTTTTAAAAATCTTAATTTCAAAGGTGAAAAACATTTTTTAAGCTCTCAGTGAGTCACAAGTTGAAAAAAATTTAAATCGCATCATAAATGTAGATTATGACATTTGTCACCTGGGCGACCGCTAAACTTTCAAAAATCTTAATTTCAAAGGTGAAAAACATTTTTTAAGCCCTTAGTGAGTCACAATTTGAAAAAAAAATTTAAATCCCATAATAAACATAGATTATGACATTTGTCACCTGAGCGACCGCTAAACTTTCAAAAATCTTAATTTCAAAGGTGAAAAACCTTTTTTAAGTTCTTAGTAAGTCACAATTTGAAAAAAAAAATTTAAATCACATCATAAACATAGATTATGACATTTGTCACCTGGGCGACCGCTAAACTTTCAAAAATCTTAATTTCAAAGGCGAAAAACATTTTTCAAGTTAAGTCACAATTTCAAAAAAAAATTTAAATCGCATCATAAACATAGATTATGACATTTGTCACCTGGGCGACCGCTAAACTTTTAAAAATCTTAATTTCAAAGGTGAAAAACATTTTTTAAGCTCTCAGTGAGTCACAATTTGAAAAAAAATTGAAATCGCATCATAAACATAGATTATGACATTTACCCCATATATATTTATTTAATCACCTGTACAAAATATTTAGACCTAAAAACTCAAAATGTATATAATAACATGTCAAGTAAAAAATCAAATATACAATCTCATCTTATTATCGTGCAATCCATCATTTATGCTCAACATGCTTAATTTCTTATAAAACTATAATAAAATAACTTTATAATATACCATGAGCAAATATTGTAAGTAACTAAAATAGTTTAACAAAAGCAATTCAATCTACTATCTGCTCGAATTTACTGCTCGAGCTCCTGCTAATAACAGATTTGGCTGCTATCGACTAACCTCTCGAGCATTTTTACGTGCTACTGTTAAAACTATTGCACCGAACAGTTAGCTTAGCACTCATTGTGTTAGCATATTACCCAGCTAGTGTTTGTGCTCGAGCGTAGCACATAGTTAGCATTGCTAAAGTTAGCAATTTAACAACACTAGAAACCACTAGTGCTAAGCATTTATAAAAATCTTCACAATTAATAATTCATATTAATTTTTATTAAAGGATGCAATATTTACAAATGGCAAATTTCATCGCCTATTATGTCCTTATCTATATATTAAAAAATTCATATTTATTTTCTAAAAATATTTTTTTACCTTTTCTAACTCTCACTATTCCGCCGTAAATTTTTAATTTTATTATAGTCGTCGAGTAGTGGTGGAGTTTAGGATTACTATCAATTTGCGACCCGAAATAATGAGCCATACCCTCGGTATATGCAGTATCGATTAATTTTGGGGTTTACTCTACCGCGCCTATATTATAAAGCAATTAAAAGGGGAGAGAGGGAAATTATTAATTAATATCGGCAGCTAAGCATACACACACATATATATTGATTATGAAAATGATATTTCCTCGCGCAGCATTTTAATTGCTATGCAATTTATGGGCTCGTTTGGTTGTCCGTTGTCCGTCCGTTGTCCGTTGTCCTCCCTATCTATTTGCATTGGGTATATTAGGTTATCGCTTTTTTAAATTAATGCATGAGAAAGAGGTGCCCCACCCCTCATCTCTATCTCATGCATAAGAGGTGCCCCACCCCTCATCTCTATCTCCCTCGGTGTGTTATATATAAGATTTGTTAAATTATCTATTATATAATAAACATAAATAAAAGTTGTTTACTTTTAATTGCTACGCAATTTAACTAGTTATATAATAAACATAAATAAAAGTTGTTTACTTTTAATTGCTATGCAATTTAACTAGTTTTTGTTATATAATAAACATAGATAAAAGTTGTTTACTTTTAATGCTATGCAATTTAACTAGTTATATAATAAACATAAATAAAAGTTGTTTACTTTTAATTGCTATGCAATTTAACTAGTTTTGGGGTTAGAATCCCGGAGTTTTTTTTGACTCTTATGATTGTTCTTGTTACTATCATTGATAATAAGAATTTTTGGCCGTCCGCTGGCTGCTGACCAATGAAAAAAATGACCATTGGCCAAAATGTGTATCGAAATTATTTTTTTCGTTTTTTTTGATAATTATGATTGTTCCTGTTTCTACCATTGCTATTATGACTTTTTGGCCGTTCCCTGGCTGCTGACCAATGTTATATAATAAACATAAATAAAAGTTGTTTACTTCTAATTGCTATGCAATTTAACTAGTTTTTGGGTTAGAATCCCGGAGTTTTTTTGACTCTTCTGATTGTTCTTGTTACTATCATTGATAATAAGACTTTTTGGCCGTCCGTTGGCTGCTGACCAATGAAAAAAATCACCATTGGCCAAAATGTGAATCGAAATTATTTTTTTCGTTTTTTTTGACTATTATGATTGTTCCTGTTACTACCATTGCTATTATGACTTTTTGGCCGTCCGCTGGCTCCTGACCGATGGAAAAAATGACCATTGGCCAAAATGTGAATCGAAATTATTATTTTTTTTTTTTTTTTGACTATTATGATTGTTCCTGTTACTACCATTGCTATTATGACTTTTTGGCCGTCCGCTGGCTGCTGACCAATGGAATAAATGACCATTGGCCAAAATGTGATTCGAAATTTTTTTTTTGTTTTTTTTTGACTATTATGAATTTATATCCACTTTTACCGTGTCCTGGCTGCTGACCAATGGAAAAAATGACCATTGGCCAAAATGTGATTCGAAAATTTTTTTCCCGTTTTTTTTACTCTTATGAATTTATATCCACTTTTACCGTGTGCTGGCTGCTGACCAATGGAAAAAAATGACCATTGGCCAAAGTGAGCATCAAAATTTTTTTTTCCGTTTTTTTGGCTATCATTGACTTATAGAGTATCTGTTGGTACTGACCAATAGAGAAAAAGTGACCATTGGCCAAATTTTTGATTTTTTTAATTAAAAATTGTTCAAATTCAACAAAAAATTTCTCCCAACTATTCTGCAAATTCTTAACATTGTGTTGTTTTATAATATAATGTTTGTTAGACCCATAATCACTAAAGGCCATAAAAACTAATGTAATACGCAACTAGAAGCAAACACTAAATCTAACCCTAACCCTTGCCTATATTACATTTTGCCTATATTACATTTTGCCTATAATGGAAAATTTGTATAAATAATTAATTAATCATTAGGCATTTAAACCCCCCTATAGGCATTCTCGCCCCTTCCCACCTTTCTCGCCCATAAATTGCATAGCAAATATGATACATTTATACGAAGTACAGATGAGTCGTCCCCCCTTCCCTTCCCCTCTTCCCTTCCCTTCCCCTCTTCCCTTCCCTTCTCCCCCTTCCCACGAGGGCCGAAGGCCCGAGTTTATTATTAGTAAGCGAAATCTTGTTTTTTAATTACTATCAGGGATTCATAGTTTTATTTCTTTTTAAAATATCAGAATAAAAGCTTAATGCCTGAAATAATATGTGGTATTTAAGGGAAAATGATCAATTGGCCAAATTGTGAATCGAATTTTTTTTTCGTTTTTTTTCAAATTTATATATTGTTTTTGTTAATACCCTTGATAATATGGATTTTTGGCCGTCAAATTAATATATTGTTTTTGTTAATACCGTTGATAATATGGCTTTTTGGCCGTCCGCTGGCTGCTGACCAATGGAAAAATTACCATTGGCCAAAGTGAGATTAAAATCGATTTTTTTTCTTGATTATAATTATAGGCTAGTTATTTGGCTATCTGCTAACCATTAGAAAAGATCACCACTGGCCAAAGTGATGGAAAATTTGTATTAATAATTAACTAATCATTTTGCATTTAATACCCCCTATAGCTGGCCCCTTCCCACCTTTCTCGCCCATAAATTGTATAGCAAATATGCTAATTCTATACGGAGTATAGATGAGTTTCGTTCCCACTTACCTTCCCCCCTTCCCTTCCCCTCCTCCCCTTCCCCTCCTCCCCTTCCCCTCCTCCCCTTCCCCTCCTCCCCTTCCCCCCTCCCCCTTCCCACGAGGGCCGAAGGCACGAGTTTATTTTTAAGGTTTGAATTAATAATTTATTTAAATATTTAGTAAAGACTTTTACAATTGTTCATTCTTTCATAATACATACCTTTTATGTTAAAAAATTGTAATAACTAAATTATTTTCCAAAATAATGTTAAAAAATGTTTCATTCAAATTTCTTACCAATTTTGTAATGTATACGTTATCCTCAAAAATTTCAAAATTTCAGACTTAAAAAAATAGTTTTTTTAATTAAAATTCCACGTAATAATATTAAAATTTCGGCCACGTTTGTTTATAAAAAAATGTGGCAAAAAATCGACAATTTTTTGACAAAAACCATTAAATTACAATTAATAAAAAGGTGCAAAGTCAATTGCAAGAGTGGCGAAAACACATACAAAGTAAGGGCAGGAGTAAGTTACATGAGAAGTAGAGAGAGAGAGGGAAAGAGCGTTCTCTCTCAAAACCTTTGATTGATCACTCTTTTCTCTCCTACTAGTGTGTGGGATAAATGAAAACGCTGTAAGAATTAGAGACCTGCACGGCCCGGCCCGCGGGCCGGGCTTGGACGGGCTTCTGCTATAAAATAAAACAACGGGCCGGGCCTGCACGGGCCGCAATATAACCTAGCGGGCTCGGGCCGGACCTAAATATATTTAAGGCCCGCAAAAAGCCCGTTGCGAAATCAATTCGATTTTTATTTGTTTATATTATAAATTATAAACAGAGATATGTTTTTATAATGCTCTAATTTATAATTATTCGATGTTTATTAAAATAGCAAGGTAGACTTAATTACATTTCCAGCTTATTAAATTCATTAATCAATATTCAACTCTTAATTATCAGTTTTAGTTAGAGATTATATCTTTTTTTTGAGTTTCTTTAATAAAATATCACAGCATTTTCATTCTATACCAATAAACTGAAAGATTTAATATATTGGAAATCAGAGGCTGATTCGGATGAATCCAAAACTTTATTAGATCGCGCTACTTTATTATAACCAATAAAGAATTATAATTATGAACATTGTTAAATTATGCATCATATCGCAAGTGAATTTATATATTAAACATTTTATATGTGACATCACCCCCGTATTATTGTATTATAATATTTATAAATTAACAATCACTCCTATTTAATGTTTTTATAGTTATGTTTTTATCTACTCAAAAATTGATTATTTCATTTATTAAATACCTCTTGCATTTCAACAGACGTTTTATAAATGATATATTTCTTCAATGTATTAGCTTAATTATTTTGTTTAAAAATCTTTACAGCTTTAACTTAGTAGACATCGATATAAGCATGACTTAAAACATATATTGAATCATATTGATCAAGCGACCTGGAGTTATTATCCTTATATCAATACAGCAAGAAGCTTCAAATTTTAACCCTTTATTGACTAATTCATATCCTTTTGCTCCGCCGCCTCAAATTACCCAAAATTATATGCTAAACTCCGCAAGTACGATGCCGGCTACATTACCCATGATGAATCAATCCTTCTCAATACCACACATTACTGCTTCTCCTGTTCTTAGAAGCCTACTTGCTCCACAGCCTTTAGGATATCAGCAAATGCGTTACAGTCCCAAAATTATCAATCCTCCAGCAATAAATTGTGCTGTAAATTCTAACGGTTTTATAGATCTTGACATTGAAACGGTATGTGCAATCTTATCCAACGATGACTTGATTGCTGATAACGAAATGGAGGTATTTAAAGCAGCTCTCAATTGGCTTAAATATAAACCCGAAAGATCAATTTACACATATCAAATTATAAAATGCGTGAGATTTGCGCGTATGGATAAGCGAAGCCTGCTTAAGATTGTTGGTTTGGCCAGGGAATTATTTGTGCAAAAAAATGTTAGAGAAATAATTTTAAAGGCAAATTGGTAATTGTTATTAAATTGCAAACATATTTATAATAGGTGCAAAATATATTATTAGAGCGTTTAATGTTTTAAATTACTTTAGGGTATCACCGAGGAAAATAACAATAAAACGGTAATAAGTGATCCCATTCCTAAACCTCGCAAAAGGGTGGCCCATAGTGATGATAAAAACCAACCTGAAGGTTTAGGTTCACTTCAGCTTTTCAAAAACCTGATAAGGTTTTTAAACACCCGAACCTTAACCTGAGGTTGATCCAGAAAATCAACCTGAAAAACCTTCAGGTCAATTTTATCCCCAACCTCAAACCCAGGTTCACCTCAGGTTAACCTGAAAAAATCGCCCTTTTTTTGTGCGATAAATTTAAGAATAAATTTTATATCTTACTTTAACTATTTTCCTTTTTCAACATGCATTAAACTTTTTAAGTATTTACAATTATAAATGAATAAAAATATTTTTTTGTTATTATTTAAAAAAAAATTAAGATTTTTTTTAATGTACAAATGATTTAAACTTTTAACATTTATATATGTGAAAGGTGCCATCTATGTATTAATAAATTTTCATAAAGCGTTGGGATGCATTGCATTGCATGCATATACTATGCTATGCGGGATAGCAGTGTTAGTCTTAGTAGTATATGTTGTGTGTGTGTGTGTGATAAAATTATGGGGCTGTGTGGGGTGTGTGTTATATGCGTATCCTGCAAACCTTACACACTAATTATTCATAAAACAACAAAAAAGTAAGTTTTATTTATTATTATGTAGATATAAATTTTTATACTTATTTTATTAACGCTTTCGGGTCGGGACGGGTTGAAATTTTAAAACGCTTTCGGGTCGGGTCGGGTTGAAATTTTAAAAAGGCTTTCGGGTCGGGTCGGGTTGAAATTTTAAAAACGCTTTCGGGTTGGGTCGGGTTGAAATTTTTAAAAGGCTTTCGGGTCGGGTCGGTTTGAAATTTTAAAAACGCTTTCGGGTCGGGTCGGGTTGAAATTTTAAAAACGCTTTCAGGTCGGGTCGGGTTGAAATTTTAAAAACGCTTTTGGGTCGGGTCGGGTTAAAATTTTAAAAACGCTTTTGGGTCGGGTCGGGTTGAAATTTTAAAAACGCTTTCGGAGCGGGTTCGGGTTAAAATTTTAAAAAAGCTTTCGAGTCGGGTCGGGTTGAAATTTTAAAAACGCTTTCGGGTCGGGTCGGGTTGAAATTTTAAAAACGTTTTCGGGTCGGGTCGTGTTAAAATTTTAAAAACGCTTTCGGAGCGGGTCGGGTTGAAATTTTAAAAACGCTTTCGGGTCAGGTCGGGTTGAAATTTTTAAAACGCTTTCGGGTCGGGTTGGGTTGAAATTTTAAAAACGCTTTCGGGTCGGGTCGGGTTGAAATTTTAAAAACGCTTTCGGAGCGGGTTGGGTTGAAATTTTAAAAACACTTTCGGGTCGGGTCGGGTTGAAATTTTTAAAACGCTTTCGGGTCGGGTTGGGTTGAAATTTTAAAAGCGCTATCGGGTCGGGTCGGGTTGAAATTTTAAAAACGCTTTCGGGTCGGGTCGGGTTGAAATTTTAAAAACGCTTTCAGGTCGGGTCGGGTTAAAATTTTAAAAACGTTTTGGCGTCGGGTCGGGTTGAGATTTTAAAAACCCTTTCGGGTCGGGTCGGGTTGAAATTTTAAAAACGCTTTCGGGTCGGGTCGGGTTGAAATTTTAAAAACGCTTTCGGTCGGGTCGGGTTGAAATTTTAAAAACGCTTTCGGGTCGGATCGGGTGGAAATTTTAAAAACGCTTTCAGGTCGGGTCGGGTTGAAATTTTAAAAACAGTTTCGGGTCGGGTCGGGTTGAAATTTTAAAAACGTTTTCGGGTCGGGTCGGGTTTAAATTTTAAAAGCGTTAATAAAATAAGTATAACATTAAATCTACATAATAATAAATAGAACTTACTTTTTTGTTGATTTATGTATATTTAGTTTGTAAGGTTTGCAGGATACGCATATAACACACACCCCACACAGCCCCATAATTTTATCACACACACACACACAACATATACTACTAAGACTAACACTGCTATCCCGCATAGCATAGTAGATGCATGCAATGCAATGGATCCCAACGCTTTATGAAAATTTATTAATACATAGATGGCACCTTTCACATATATCATGTTAAATGTTTAAATCATTTGTATATTAAAAAAAATCTTAATTTTTTTTTAAATAATAACAAAAAATTTTTTTTATTCATTTATAATTGTAAATACTTAAAAAGTTTAATGCATCTTGAAAAAGGAAAATAGTTAAAGTAAGATATAAAATTTATTCTCAAATTTATCGCATAAAAAAAGAGATTTTTTTAGGTTAACCTGAGGTCAAACTGGGGTTTCAGGTTGGAGATAAAATTGACCTGAAGGTTTTTCAGGTTGATTTTCGGGAACAACCTCAGGTTAAGGTTCGAGTGTTCAAAAAACCTTATCAGGTTTTTGAAAACCTGAACCTAAAACCGACCTCAGGTTGAACCTCGGGAAAAATGCCGTGTGCCCCCCCCCCCAAATCAATGTTCCCCCAAATCATATGAATGCCCTGTGCCCCCCCCCACGCCGAATCACAAAATGTAAATTCCATGTGTCCCCCCCTCCGTTAATGTCATTCAAGATCGAGCGAATACCGTGCCCCCCCCCCCGAACCAACAATATGTAAATGCCATGTGTCCCCCCACTCCGTTAATGTCCTTCAAAATCAAACGAATGCCGTGTGCCCCCCAAATCAATGTTCTCCAAATCATATGAATGCCCTGTGCCCCCCCCCCCAACGCCGAATCACAAAATGTAAATTCCATGTGTCCCCCCCTCCGTTAATGTCATTCAAGATTGAGCGAATACCGTGCCCTCCCCCCCCCCGAACCAACAATATATAAATGCCATGTGTCCCCCCACTCCGTTAATGTCCCCCAAAACAAACGAATGCCGTGTGCCCCCCAAATCAATGTTCTCCCAAATCATATGAATGCCCTGTGCCCCCCCCCAACGCCGAATTACAAAATGTAAATTCCATGTGTCCCCCCCTCCGTTAATGTCATTCAAGATCGAGCGAATACCGTGCCCCCCCCCGAACCAACAATATGTAAATGCCATGTGTCCCCCCACTCCGTTAATGTCCCCCAAAATCAAACGAATGCCGTGTGCCCCCCAAATCAATGTTCTCCCAAATCATATGAATGCCCTGTGCCCCCCCCCCCAACGCCGAATCACAAAATGTAAATTCCATGTGTCCCCCCCTCCGTTAATGTCATTCAAGATTGAGCGAATACCGTGCCCTCCCCCCCCCCGAACCAACAATATATAAATGCCATGTGTCCCCCCACTCCGTTAATGTTCCCCAAAACAAACGAATGCCGTGTGCCCCCCAAATCAATGTTCTCCCAAATCATATAAATGCCCTGTGTCCCCCCCCCTTAATATCCCCAAAATCAGATCTGATCTCAAGATGAAATAAATGCCGTGCCCCCCCCCCCCAACGCCGAATCACAAAATGTAAATTCCATGTGTCCCCCCCCCTCCGTTAATGTCATTCAAGATTGAGCGAATACCGTGCCCTCCCCCCCCCCGAACCAACAATATGTAAATGCCATGTGTCCCCCCCCCACTCCGTTGATTTCCGCCAAAATCAACGAATGCCGTGAGCCCCCCCCCCCAAGTCAATGTTCCCCCAAATCATATGAATGCCCTGTGCCCCCCCCCTTACGCCGAATCACAAAATGTAAATTCCATGTGTCCCCCCCCCCTTCGTTAATGTCCTTCAAGATCGAGCGACGACCCGTGCCCTCCCCCCCTCCCCCCCCCCCCCCCGAAACAACAATGTGTAAATGCCACGTGTCCCCCCCCCTCCGTTAATGTCCCCCAAAATCAAACGAATGCCGTGTGCCCCCCAAATCAAGGTTCTCCCAAGTCATATGAATGCCCTGTGTCCCCCCCCCCCTTAATATCCCCAAAATCAGATCTGATCTCAAGATGAAATAAATGCCGTGCCCCCCCCCCCCCCACTTCTAACTAATGTCCCCAAAATTCAATCCGATGCCAAGAGATGAAATTAATTACGTGTGCCCCAACAAATAGTGACCATAAACTTTATATCAAGAGCTGCTGCAAGGACCGTACATCCCCCCCCCCTTGTATAAAAAATCACCACCAAAATCGAACATGTGTCTCCTCTCTCCAATCAATGCCCACCTAAGTCGAGTATACAAATAAGTCAAACGATGAAACAAATGATGTGTGCCCCTTTAATCTTCCCCTTCCCGCCTCCACTCCTCCCTTACTACAACATAAAAAAGACAGCTGCAACAGACAAGTTAATATTTGAAGCGGCGATCTGTCAGTTCTGAACACTTAGCATTGCCTTTCCCGCCTCCACCCCTCCCTTTACGACAACATGAAAAAGACAGGTTCAACAGATAAGTTGATATTGGAAGCTGCGATATGTCAGTTCTGAACACTCAACATTGCCTTTCCCGCCTCCACCCCTCCCTCTATAACAACATAAAAAAGGAACAAGACGGCGTTCTAGACACATCTTAATTTTTCGTCTTAAATAACCCAAAAAAAAGATTTCTCCCAATTTTTCCTCCTTCGTTTAATAAGTCGCGTCAAAAACTTTTCTCTAATTATTTTAATGATTTATTATTATTGTCTAAATGATCATATTCTATCATTTTACACTAATCAAACTTGTTTTGTTTCAACGATAATAAAAAGATAAAGCTTTAGTAATTTGTTTTTAGTTGATTATAATTATTATTAGAAGGTTTAACATGGGCGTGGCCAGGTTTTGGATTAGGGGGAGAGGGCGAAACGTTCAAAAGTTCAATTAGGGGGGGGGGGCAAAACATAAATTTAATTTTTAAGGCTTTTTGCATTGAAAAAATTTTTTATTCGCCATTTACCCTGCCCCCCCCCGGCTACGCCTATGGGGTTTAAAGAGGGTGAAGATGATTATGCTTGGAAATTGTAAAATATAATAAGAAAGGAAGTATAACGATAAGAGACACGATGTATACACATCCTTGAACATCTAAGGTAAGCCTTCTACATTCCATAAATGTCAATTACGCCGTTTTCATTGTGTCAGAACATCTTGACACCCATTGAAATTTATTTAGGTGATAAATGCATAATTACACGGATCTACAAATAAAGACTCTGTGATTGTATCCCGCGATCTGACAACTAATTATAATTGAAAATTTTACGCTGAACCTCAATATGCTTTTAGTTTTTCTTCTAGTTGTCCGGATTTTGTGATTGAGGCTAAAAGTGCAAAAAACGGCTTTTTTAAGAGGCCATATTCCCTCTCCATTGAAAATTTATATTTATAATAATATTTATAGAATCTTATACACCTATTATTGATCTATAGGATCATAATTTTATTTTTTCCGCTATTATTTTAAAATTTATCCAGTTTATCTGAACCTCCCTCCCCGCATTAAAAGTCCTCCCTATATGTCCGGGGTAACAGAGTACATTGGATGTCCACTTCACCACCGCGCATTCTTTTACCCTTTTGCTGTGCTTAGCAAGTCCTCTTCCAGGGTTGGTGAACAAAATTACATCGCCTTTGGCCTTTGCTCAATCCTTTTGGAACCAACGTGCTAGCTGTGCAGGGTCTGGAGGAAGGGTCGGGTCTCGGGTGTGCAATTCTCTACAAAGGTAGATAATCAATTCTCAGTGAACGATCACCGCCAATTTACCATCTTATTGAGACATGCCAAGAGTTTTACATAAATATATGCAGGGGAGACAGGGGCTCTACGTAGCTCGGGGCTTTACTTATCTTCTCAAATAATTTCCATGTTATTAATTTGTACCCAGTCAAATTTATATAAAAAATGTAGTTTATAAAGGCGCATTTCAGACTTAAAAACTTTTAGGAAAAATTATATAGGGAAAAGTTAGAAAGAAAATAAGGTTTTTCAGGGCTAAAAGCTCCTTTTTCTAATTTTTCTATTTTGCTAATAACTTTAAAACTATTTAATCTCTAAGCTCGAAACTAATTTTAGGTAAAAACGTATGAATTTTTCTATAAAAATCTACTCGGAATAAATTATTTTGTTGAAGATGACTATCTTAAAACAACTCGCAAAAATTTTTTTAGTCATGGGGCTATTGAGAGCGGGGCTATAATTATCTCTAATTGATTCATTCATTTAAAAATGGTGTTCAAGATAATGAAATCAAAAGAGAAATATATAAAGGTATGAAAGAGAAGATTAGCTTGAAAGATATAGCTATACAAACAAACTTTAGCTATTCAACTATAAAAAAATAACACTATAAATTCAAAATGGGAGAATCTTTTGTTAAGGAACGTAAGACAAGAGTGATATTTGATAAGGAGCACTGAAAAAGCAAAGAAGCCAAGTAACTTTATTAAAAACATTATAACCAAAATTTTTAATAGTATTGTGGCATATTATGCCGAATTAATTTATCATTAATTATTGATTATTTTATTTTATTTGCATCTTGGTTAAATTACACTCATTTGTTTTAACTTAATCTTTGCCGAATTTAAACTATCTCTTACTGACATACACACGTCACATGTACTGCATAATATTAAAATTCTAATTTTGTAATCTACTACATCTACTTACATTTATAGAACACATGCACCATTAATCAATATCTATACGTTAGACCCCCTTGGGGGCTTCGCCCCCAAACCCCCTGCTGCCCCCAGTCCCCCGTTGGGGGCTTTGCCCCCAAACCCCCATCTCCTGGGGGCTCCGCCCCCAGCCCCCGGAGAAGGGGGAGAAGGGGAAGGGAGGGAAGGGAAGAGGGGACGACTCATCTATTCTACGTATAAATGTAGCATATTTGCTATGCAATTTATGGGCGAGAAAGGTGTGAAGGGGCGAGAATGCCTATAGGGGGTAAAAAAAATTGCTAGGGTTTCCCCCTTGACTACTCCCATGCTAGTTACACAACATAAAAATCTAATTTTTTGTAAAATTCATTTAAATTTAAAACCTCAATTTTACTCGCCGTTTTATAACGTATGTTTTGCATGTGATAAAAATTTGAAGAAGATAGTATTTTTTTAATTTGGCAGAAGCTGGCTATGTAACAAGGGATTGTATTGTAAAATGAACCCATATCAGTAAAGGCATAGGGTTCTGTAGGGGGTGGGGCATAGGGTAATTATCAATGTTAACAAATTCAAAAACAAAAATTAAAATTTCGATTCACAATTTAGTCAATGGTCATTTTTTTCCAATGGGCAGTTCCAATAGATGGTCTATAAATCATGTTAGCCAATAAAAACGAAAAAAAAAATTTTCGATTCACATTTTGACCAATGGTCATTTTTTTCCATTGGTCAGCAGCCAGTACACGTTAAAAGTGGATATAAATTCATGAGAGTCAAAAAAAACGAAAAAAAATATTCGAATAACATTTTGGCCAATGGTCATTTTTTTTAATTGGTCAGTACCAACAGATGGTCTATAAATCAATGTTAGCAAAAAAAAGAAAAAAAATTTTCGATTCACATTTTGACCAATGGTCATTTTTTTCATTGGTCAGCACCCAACGGACGGCCAAAACGTCTTATTATCAATGGTAGTAACAAGAACAATCATAATGGTCGAAAAAAAACGAAAAATAAACTTGGATTCACATTTTGGCCAATGGTCATTTTTTCTATCGGTCAGCAGCCAACGGACGGCCATAAAGTCTTATTATCAATGGTAGTAACAAGAACAATCATAATAATCGAAAAAAACGAAAAAATAAACTTGGATTCACATTTTGGCCAATGGTCATTTTTTTCCATTGGTCAGCAGCCAACGGACGGCCAAAAAGTCTTATTATCAATGGTAGTAACAGGAACAATCATAATAGTCGAAAAAAAACGAAAAAATAAACTTGGATTCACATTTTGGCCAATGGTCATTTTTTTCATTGGTCAGCACCCAACGGACGGCCAAAAAGTCTTATTATCAATGGTAGTAACAGGAACAATCATAAGAGGCAAAAAAAACGGGGAAAAAATTTTCGATTCACACTTTGGCCAATGGTCATTTTTTTCCAGTGGTCAGCAGCCAGCGGACGGCCAAAAAGTCATATTATCAATGGTAGTAACAGGAACAATCATAAGAGTCAAAAAAAAAGGAAAAAATAAACTTGGATTCACATTTTGGCCAATGGTCATTTTTTTCCAGTGGTCAGCAGCCAGCGGACGACCAAAAAGTCTTATTATCAATGGTAGTAACAGTAACAATAATAATATTCAAAAAAAACCCGGGATTCGAACCCAAAAACTGGTTAAATTAACAAAAATTAAAAGTAAACAAAAAAGACATTCGGTGCAAGATTCGGTGCAAGACATCCACGTTCGGTGCGGACGCCGAATGGCGAACAAAATGGAAAGTGAGCCCATAAATTGCATAGCAATTAAAATAACCTTATGTCACGAAAAGAAGATACACACTATATTTTAGGAAAATCACGATTATCAATATTATTATATTTTTCACTAAAATAGTTATCGAAAAAATGTAGCTTTAAAAAGAGTGAAGATAATAAACATTATTTCGCGGTAGTTTAGAAACAAATAATTTAGTTTGAAATGAATAAATACTATTATGATTATGATTCTCGCGAAACTCAAGAATTCATTATTGGTTCGAGAATTTATTAAGTATTGGCAAATATAGTTTTGTATATGACGATGGGCGTAGGGCGTAGCCAGGTTTTGGATTAAAGGGGGGCAAAACGTTTAAAAGTTCAATTAAAGGGGGGCAAAACATATTTTTTTAAAGTTTTTACATTGAAATTTTTTTTTGCCCCCCCCCCGGCTAGGCCCATGTATATGACTGACCTAAACAGGCCCGTTTTAGGTCTAATATAGACAGTTGAAAAATTTATAACACTTTCGGGTCGGGTCGAATTCGGGTTGAATAATTTAAAATGCTAGTGGGTTGGGTCGGGTTAGGGTCGAAAAATTTAAATGCTTTCTGGGCGGACGGGTTCGGGTTAAAACAAAGTGACTTTGCAGTGCTCTAATTTCGGCTACAAGTGCCACTAGTGAAAAATATTTTTAGCTTGGAGGTCGCCTCTTATAAGAAAACCCGTCTGACTGAAAGTTATCGATAATTTTTATTCTTAAATCATTATCACTACATTTTTAGCACTATATATTTTGTTCAAACTTTCGGTAAAAAGTAACAATCTAAAATTTTTTATACGGGCCCGGGCCGGGCTCGGGCTTCGTATAAAATTAGCGGGCCGGGCCTGGGCCTTTAATTTAAAATTTTAACGGGCCCGGGCCGGGCCCAGGCTTTTAAATTTTATAACGGGCGGGTCGACTGATCTAAATAGGCCCGTTGCAGGTGTCTAGTAAGAATGATACGTTGGATCATAGGCTGGGGTACACAAAGTTATTATGCCGACTAAGAGCCTCATGATAAAAATGGGTACATCAATGGGGGACATGATAATAAAAATAACCTAAGGGGGTAAATACACTATGAATGGCGGATGCGTTTTAGGCTCAGGTTTTACTTTAGTAGAGTAACTTTAATATAGCTTTGTATGCTCCGCTCTAGCCAAAGGGGTATTTTTTGGCCCCTCATTATACCCGATAATCTTCGTTGGGCAATCTTTTGCTGGAGCATCGAGCCGAGGTGTGTAAACGTGAATTTAGAAAATTGAAATCGGGCATTCTCTCGCGGCTGCACTGGGGATACATCCATACATGGTTTCTTGTTATCGACTTTTCAGCCATTTAACCGTTCTGACCACTCTGCTTTATTGGATAACCTTTCCTCTGCCCCTCGCAGAATATTATATCATTGACATTTGCATGATGGGTCAACGCTTTATCAAACTTTATAAACGGATAGATGGCGTGTTTGGGAAATATACATGTTAAATATTTAAATCATTTGTATATAAAAAAAAATTATGATTTTTTTTAATAATAACCAAAACCTATTTTTTCTTCATTTAAAATTATGAATATTTAAAAATGATGCATCTTGAAAAAGGAAAATATTTAAAATAAAATACCACATTTATACTTAAATTATCGCATAAAAAAGAGATTCTTTTTAGGTTAACCTGAGGTCAACCTGGGGTTTCAGGTTGGGTGTATAATTGACCTGAAGGTTTTTCAGGTTGATTTTCCGGATTAACCTCAGGTTAAAGTTCGGGTGTTCCCTGAACCTCAAATTCACCTTAGGTTGGACCTCGGGAAAACCTGACCTAGGTTTTGATCATCACGATTCGTGGCACAAATGTAATTTACTCGATGGCGATCTCGCTGGTTCCAGTCAAGAAAAGCGATCAATAGCAGTTTTCGCCTCTGCATTGATTACCGTTTTACATTTAACAATTATAGTCAAGAAGAGTTATTACCCCTTACTCAATACAGACAGACGTACAACGGGCCTGCTTAGGTCAGTCGACCCGCCCGTAATAAAAATTTAAAAGCTCGGCCCGGCCCAGGCCCGTCAAAATACTAAATTACAAGCCCGGGTCCGACCCGCTAATTTTATACAAAGCTAAAGTCCGGCCGGGCCCCGTAATGTTTTTTTTATTTTGCTTAATTTTTTTTATCGATATGGTAAACAATATGTATCTGTTAAAAATGTTAATAAAATAATAAATTAATCATTCCCGATCAGATGAGATCTTCTATCTTTTAAGAGGCGACCTACAAGGAAAAAAATCTCTTTTACAAGTGGAACTTCGGGATACTTGAAACTATATAAGCCAAATAGACTTTTAAAATTCATATTTAAAGTTATAAGTTTTTAATACTTGGCTTCTTTGCTTTTCCACCATTTCAAATTTTTAGGGTTTTTGATAAAAATGAAAAAACAGTAATATTTTACAAAAGTAACTTTAAGAAATAAATTTTTTTTAAATTTGGTAATGAGTATATATATAAATAATCTTACATAATATTAAATTAATTCACTCAATATTGCTAAAGGGTTTTGGGGATGCAAGGATTGGCAGCTGCCCCCCTCTAAATCCAAAAATTCTTGATCTAAAAAACATTTTTTGCCCTACCCAAACTGCCCCCCTCTAATTTAAATAGGCTATGCCCATGGGTTTTCGTGTATAACGGGTTGAGATATTGATGAATTAATGAACTAAGATGGTAATACAATTTAACATACCTTGTTAATTTAATATACCTAAAATAATTATAAATTAGAGCATTATAGAAACAACTTCTTTTATGCCAAATTTATTTGTTTTTGTCACTGGCTTTTAAGGGCCTTAAGTATATCTAGGCCCGGCCCGAGCCCGTTCAGTCATATTACGGCCCGTCCAGGCCCAGCCCGTTATTTTATTTTTAAGCAGAAGCCCGTCCAAGCCCGGCCCGCGGGTCGGGCCAGGTCTCTACAGACTACTTATTAAAACATATTAAATAGCCTTGTAGGGGCGTAAGCGGGATTGCCTAAAGGGGGGGGGGGAGGTTTAAGTTTTTTTTATAAATAATGCTCTTAAATAAAAATTTATTAATAACAACCAATATATCATCTTAATGTAATGTTTTGAATGTACGTAAGCAGACTTTTGTCCGGAGTCATCAAAAAAAGCTGTCATATTCTAGTTTAAACTTAGAAAAAATGTATTAAACTTATAAATAAAATGGTGCACGCTACCTTGTTGCTAAATTGGATAAAGCGATACACTTATTTTCAAATATTCAATCTCTGAAATTTAAACTCACAAGGGGGTTTGAAGGACCCTTTAATAATTCCTCAAGTTTTTTGTAAATAACTCATTTGTCCCCCCCCCCATATTACTTATTCATTTTTATGCATTAATCAAATGTAAGTTATAATGTTTATTCGGAAAAAAATCTTATGTTCATGTTTGGTATATCGATAAATTATTTTATAAATCGGGCGTACCGTGTTTAGGTTTATAAATTTGGCCATGGGCCTAACAAAGGAAGGGGGGCAGGGAGGGGCGGTTGTCCCCTCTAAATCCAAAAATTTGTTAAAATTTATTGAAATTATGGCTAAAATTTTAAAAAAGGATCATTATTGCCCCCCTCTAATATAAATGCTGGCAATTAAAATTATGCCTAAAAATTCAAAAAAATGATCATTTTGCTTTTTCCTAAATCATCATTGCGCCCCTTAAATTCCAGTGCTGGCTACGCCCATGGGTTTAGGTCTATAAATTTAGCATTTGCAAATATTGGAAAATGTTTATATTCAAATTATTAAATAACTAAATACCTTAATATTTTTTATTTATTTATAACTTATATAATAATTACCTACTCGCATCTTGTAACTATTAATAAAACGGTGGTATATGCACTTCTCAAGCAAATCAATGACCGATAAAAAAGGTTCACGACATGCACAGACAACGTAAACAGCAGTTAGTCAAAGAGAAATCAAGCCTCGAGGTTAAATCAATCAACTTAAAGCTGTTAAGCATCAAATTTCCCTTTGTAATTTCTCGATCACACAACACCAACGCGCTATAAAGGTCTAGATGAATTCCACTACTTCATTTAAACAATTTGAAAACATTCGCGATTCCAAATACGCCACAACAAGTTAGTTTTAATTCAAATCCCAATTTTATTTTCATATAATTTAAAAATTTTTGTCGTATTTTTTCAATGTCAACAGCAGCATTTTTAAAGCAAGCATTTATTTTATTTATTTGTCAACTTAAAATTTTTCCTCCCTAACTACTAAGTATTTGACAAACCTGATCTGATACTATATACATCCTGTTGTCAACTAGTTATACGACACGACAGTAATAGAACTTTTATTAATTATCTTTCTAAACATACAAAAAAAAATATATTGTATAATTGAAACACTTTACTCTAACTATATGTATTTTATTTCTTCTATAAACGCTTCAGGACTTTATGACATCATCAGATAACATCCAATATGACTGTTTTAGCAATGCTTTTGGATCGCTATCAAAAATTTTAGTTTTGGTTTGCATCATAGAGATTGACTAACATATTAATAAGTCTGTTTTATTAAAATTTTACCATAACTCACATTATAAAATTCCTAAAATGCCGGTTACTGATGGACAATTCCACGCGTATTGCCGTGAGTTTTTTTTATAATTTTAATTGCTGAATTAGGGATTTTTTGTTAGTTTGAATTATTTAAAAAATTTACTATTATGCAAATTTATAGGGTTTACCCTGTTGTATTTCAATAAGTCTTTTTCCGTCTTTTTATTTGCTCACCATTATTTATGATATTTCGATCTTGACCTTGACAAAACTTTGTAGCACATTGACACGAATACAATATTTACACAATGTATAAGAATAATTATTAATTTTTTATCAAAAACGTAAAAGATTCGTGGCAGACATTTGCAAAGTCTATTTTTTCAATTTGAAAATTTTTGAACACTTATCCGACCCGACCCGAAAGTACTTTTAAATCGGGTCGAATTTCTGGTAAACTATAACTCTGCACCCCCCCCCCCCCCCCCATTAGATGGCTTAAGCGTGTTTTGAATAAAAGTAACATTCTTATAAAATCTTAAAAATTGTGTATAATCATCTTAATCGCTTTACAGTAAATCAAAAGCTTCGACTTTTTAAATTTCAACGAGTAACATGTTCTTGTTCATGGACGTAATCAGGAATGGATTCAGAGGGGAGCAATAATGATTTAGAGGGGGGCAAATTGATATATTTTTAAAATTGTAATTTTTGGATTTAGGGGGGGGGGGGTGTTTGATTTGTGTAACCTTGAATATATATTTAGATTTACCATATGATAATGTATTTTTATTTAGTATTCTTTTAAAGACTTAAAACTTTTTTAAACCTGTTAATTCGCAATTCGCGCTGCCTAGTTTAAGTCACATACTATAAGATTTGCAATTGTATCTTTAGAATTAATTTTAACGCCACTTTTGTTTATAAGTATCAAATATATATGTGGTGTGACAATAGTTCTTCCAACTAATTTGATAGTATTTTCAGTATTTTCAAAATTCATTATAAATTTGAAACAAAAAGCTTTTTATCACAAAATATCGTCTTCAAAAGACGTGGCTAATTGGGGCTAACCGTGAAAGAGGAATTATTATATACTCTAGTTTAGGCCCAGCTTTCTCTCTAAACTAAATGTTTGTCAGGCCCCAGTGTTTAACAATTGTGCCTATCAAGCAAAGTTTCTAATTTCAGGCTGGCTTTATTTGGAGTGACTTTAGCCCTATTTATATATCATATCATAGTAAATAAAATTAACTTAGCTTTTATGTTTGAAATGTATTAGAATCAGAGTTTTATCAAAATAGTTGCAAACGACCACCTAACTTATTTATTATTTTTTAATAAAATATTGGTTATTGATATACTACATCTTAAATTCATATTACAAGCATTATTCAAGTACGTGCGAGGCTATAAACATGAGTTGGCATAATAATGAACATTGGAACCTGTTTTGACCAGGCATAGCCTGAAGGAGGCAGTGAAGGACGCTGCCCCCTCTAAATCCAAAAATTATTTTTACATTTTTTGAAATTTTAGTCATTTTGCCCCTCCCTAAATCATTATTGCCCCCCCCTCTAATTCCAAAGCTACGCTTCATTAATCAGAAAGGTAGCATAATAGCATAGCTATTCATTTTTAAGTAAAAGTTACAACTTTGATCTAAAACTAGATAAATTAAAATACAATATTTTCTATTCACACGTTGAAACTTTAGCACCTAGCTTAAACGAAAATGAAGTGGTACTAAACGTGGCCAATATTCATGTGAATCATCATGGATCGGATCAGGATCAGGATAAACCGGCAAATCTCTCCCCAACTTGTTCAACTGGAACGGGTCCGGGTAGTATAATTGAAGAATTGAGATTAGATTTGACACATCCTAAGCTTAACCACGATGATTCACAAAATATTTTGGATCCGAATAGTGACCCAGCTCACCCGGTTAAAGTGCAATTTGAAGCTGTGAAAGAAGGCTTGAATATTATCCGAGACGCCGTGGACAGGACACCTTGCAGAGTTCGTTTCATTTATATTGCTTGAAAAATGAAATTTTTTTAAAATGTAAAGTTTTTGTATGGCATTCTTTATTATTTTTTACTCTATTCTCTGCCTTTGTACAACCTATTTTAATATAATAAATTTACGTTATTACTCTCTAGCAATTTTTAAGAATTTGAATCCCTTTCCTATAAAAATTCAAATTTTGCATAAGCACTGAGGCCATTATTAATATAGGTTATTGGTTTTGTTCAATTAAATGTAAATTTTGATGTCGATGGGCTTAGCCAGGGGGCGGCGGGGACGGGCGGCTGCCCCCTCTAAATCCTAAAATTTTTAAAAATTTAAGATACTTTAGAGGTGGGCGCGGGCCGTGAAATTACGCGTGACCCACCGTGATTTTCCCCGTGCGTGAGTGGGCGTGAACACAAATTTCCATAAATCAGGGAAATTTTAATTTTCAAAATTGTTTATTATTAATATAAATTTGCAGATTTATAATTTTAAAAAATATATATATTATTTAATTTAATTTAGTTTTTTTTAAAAAAAGATTAGTTTTTGAAAACAAAAAATCTTTCGCATTTTTATTTTTACTTTTGCTAGCTTTTTCTTTTAAAATTTATATGTTCAAATTCAAATCAAATTTATCAACAAGCTTATTTACATGTATATAGTGATCTTCTTTCAAGTATTTTATTAATATATATATTATTTTACAATGAAAATGTAATTCTTCGCATTAAATTATAAATTTTAGTATTTACAAATGTCATTGAAAGTTTTTACTTTTTATAATTTGTAATAAATGCTTTAATGTAATGTATGATAGTGAAGGAGTAGAATTGATAATATTATAAGCCAATCGCTTGTTGGGGGAAAGGCGTACTCAATTAAAATCAAAAAACGTGGATATTATTTTTTTTAAATAAAATTTCGATTAATAAATTGTATTGTTAAGGAATTATAGAAATAGATAGAATAAATTCAAAAAAGTGTATAATTATAGGTTACCATTTTGAAAAATTTAAAAACACCGTGAATTTTCGGGCGTGACGTGCGTGAATCAAAATATTGCCTTTCGTGAGCGGGCGGGTCGGGTCAAAAAAATTTTAGTGGTAAGCGTGATTGGGCGTGAATTTTTTTTAATACCACCGTGAATGGGCGGGCCGTGGATAAAAAATTAGGCCCGCGACTTATGGCTTAAATTATAAAAAATTATTTTTTCCCCTCCTAAAGCATTATTGTCCCCCTCAAGTTTCAATCCTGGCTACGCCCATGTTGATGTCTAATACACCTTACTTAATTAACGTAAATACTAAGCTTAAAGTAAAGTTGGCACCATGCACTGTCGCGTCACTGGAATTTTGCAATGCATATTGTTGTTAAATTGCTTTGGAATTGGCAATGACATTGGCTTTCGATATCAGAGCTTTTTTGTTTTTGTATTTAAAAATTGTGAAATGTTTTGTTAGATTTCAATATATGTTGATAATAATTTGCCTTAGAAATCTCGATTGTCGGCTCAATGTGGGATGGAAATATGGTTCAAGAAAGATTACCTTCAGTACACTGGAAAGTAAGGAATATTTTATTAACATAAATATTAAATCTATTGCTCAGACTTATTGGGGTTTTATTGTACCCCAACTAGAGACCTGCAGTTGTGACCCGAAACCCGACTCAAAATTTTAAAATGCTTTTGGGTCGGGTTCGGGTTAAAAATTTCAAAATGCTTTCGGGTCGGATTCGGGTTAAAAATATTGGGTCAGGTCGGGTTCGAGTTGAAAGAAAGTGACTTTGCCGTTCTTTAACCCTAACCCAATATTAAATCAATGCGTATTTGAGTATATACCTTCTCGTTCGGTACCCTGAGCTTTAACTAATTTAAAATTAATCCTAAAGTCGAGTAAAGTATAAAAATTCATTTGTTAATAACTTTAACGATGTTTTATTGTGTTTCAAGTTTTAAGGAGAGAGGTGCCTGCTTAGCCCTGGTTAAGCTAAAAGAAAATCGTGACAAAATTTTGGCCGGCTTACCAGTGGATACCGATCCGGATAAATATCCAGTCGATTTTGAAGGAGTCATTGCTGCATCTGCGGGCAATCATGCTTTAGCTCTAGCCTATCACGGACAATGCAATAACATAGCTGTGACCGTGGTTATGCCAACTTACGCCCCAATCATGAAGATTAGCGCTTGCAAGCAATTCAATGCTACGGTCATTGTGGAAGGAGACGATATGGCTGAGGCTAAAAGATATGCTCTAGCGATGGGCAAACAAAAAAAATTGGTCTACATCAACGGGTATTGCCTATGACATCTTGCAATATGCACATACACATTAGTGTTGTAAAAACGGGTGGGTTTTGTTTGGTCGATCTTTGGTTTTGGTCGACTAAACATAAACAGACCATAGGGTTTGACCAAGAAATGTTATATCTCTTTAGGCGACTAATAAAAACAGACTAAAAACACCTTTGGTTTGTTTATGTTTTGTCGACGAAAACCAAAGATCGACCAAACAAACCCCAGCCGTTTTTGCAACACTAATCGATTAATCGATGATAAATTATGGTTTGAAATGGGGCTGGCTTTGTTGTTTAAATTTTTCATTTTTGATTAGGTTTCAAAAATATTATTAATCAATTATGATCTTAAGTGTCATAAACCCATAACGAGGCGAAAAAGTGGACACATCGGGTGACCTATTTGCATGGGCGTAGCCAGCGCTGGAATTAGCGGGGGGCAATAATGATTTAAGGAGGGGCAAAATGATCCTTTTTTAATATTTTAGCCATAATTTTAATAAACTTAAACATATTTTTTGATTTGGAGGGGCAACCGCCCCTTTTTGCCCTGTCTTGGCTACGCCCATGCTCATTTGTCATTGTCATTCTTCCTTGACTCAACCCAGAGAGTAAGCCTTGCTTGAATTTATTACAAGAGGGGTTAGATTATTTACGAGGTTCTGGACTTTTAAAAGGGCACGACAGTTGGCAGCACGGATTTTAAGGAAATACTAATTGCGACATTATATTGTTGTGGATACAAAAAATCTTTCTACTTTTAATTTCAAGCTTTCTAAAAAACGCAATTTTTCTGTATTTTGCTAATATTCAATAAACTCTTTTATTTTTTTAGCTACGATCACCCCGACATAATTGCAGGACAGGGAACTATGGGTTTGGAAATTTGTGAGCAGATGCGGGAATTTGACGCCATTATAATACCTGTCGGGGGAGGAGGGCTCTTGGCCGGCGTTGCTCTCGCCATTAAACATTTGAGGCCCAATGTGCTGATAATTGTAAAGACTTTATTTTTACGATAAACCCTTTTTCCCATTGGGAAACTTGTTCTTTTTCCATAGGAAATATATTAAATTAGTGATTTGACTTTTTATTATAAAAAACTATTTTAAGAAATACCAAGAATAACTTGTTATTTTAGAAAGATTTTTTAAACCTTGTTTCAAATGTATATAATTCGAAATATAAGCTCTACAATATTATTTTATATTTTATGGTTCTGGGCATGGGCGTAGCAGCATTGGAATTAGAGAGGGGAGGGGAAAATGTAGGAAGGGACAAAATGATACTTTTTTGAAATTTTAGCAATAATTTTAATTAATTTTAAAGATTTTTTGGATTTAGAGGGGGCAACGGCCCCTTCCTGCCTCCCCCCTGGCTACGCCCATGGTTCTGGGGGTAGAAAAGATAATAGTAGTGGTGGGGGGGGAGGTCAAAGGTTTCGCATGGGTAGGGCTAGAGTTGTTAAATTGCTAACTTTTTTCAACTCCAGCTACCATCTGCCCGAGTTTCTGCTCGGCCCTCGAGCATTTTTATATGCTACTGTTCTGCCTGATGCACCGAACAGCGAGCACATGTTGTGCTGACGCGCATATTAAGCAACTCAGTGTGCGTGCTCGCGTCTGGAGTTTGAAGAAAGTTATCAATTTGACAACTTTAGGTAGGGCCAAAGTCATTTTGAAAATTTAGATATGATTTTAAGAAATTTTAGTTTAGGAGGACAGCTCCCCCTGTCCTTGCTTATTGTTATGGTGGGATGGTTCCTAAATTTTAATTAGGAAACTAGCGTCTGCATTTATCCTAGCTAGATATTTGTAGCACATATATTTCAATTTGTAGATTTTATTAAATAAATAAATAAATCTTATATTCCTTTCCTTTCCCCCATAACCACTTAATAAAACTTACGACACTATATATTTGGGTTACAAAGGCTAAATTTGAAACTAAATAAAAAAAATTGATTAAATAAATGAATTTAACTTTTATTACAAATTTTATTGCTTTTTTTAAATACAATTGATGTTAAAATGACAAATTGTGTATTGAATTAGGGGGCAGAATCTGTGCGATGTCCGGGTTTTGCCAACTCTCTTCAAGCAGGAAAGCCTACTTATACACCTTCATACTCTTCTTTAGCCGATGGTATATATACTCAAAAGTTTTTATTTTTACAATTTAACATTTATTCGATTTATAATATTAATGTTAAACTTTTATAATTTATCATAAAAATAGCCTATACTATAGTAAACCTAATTTTTTTTAATTATATTTTAAATTTTACGATTATCATAAAATTTTCACTATGACTTCTATTTTGCATATACATAAATTTGTGTTGCAAAAACGGCTGGGTTTTGTTTGGTCTACCTAGATTTAATTAAGACTAACGATCCACTTTGGTCAGTTTTTCAAATAAGCTTAGAGGTCAGAGTCGACAAAAATAAAAAGATCGACCAAACAAAACCCATTTTTACAAGAATTATATGATTAAAATAGAAGTTTATTCTAATTTTTACATAGACTTTTGTAAAAAACAGTTTAATTCTTAAAAGTAATAAATTCATCTCTTATATATCACGCATAAAGGTTTGGCTGTTCCCGTTGTAGGATACAATGCATTTGAGACGGCAAAAAATTTAGTAGATAAAATGGTTACCGTTAAGTAAGTTATTTCACTTCAAGATAATTATAAACTTTCTCTAATCAAAGTAAAAGAAAATTTTACTGTATCCAATCCAATAGTCATTTTGTAATTTTTAATTTCATACGCTTTTGTTATTTTGTGAATGTAGCATTGTTTAAATAAATAAAAATCTGCCATATTATTGATAGTGAGGAGCATATAGCCTTAGCCATTTTGAGACTTGTTGAAATGGAAAAGGCTGTGGTAGAGGGAGCAGGTGCCATTGGATTAGCTGCGATCTTGGCTGGTTTAGTACCTGAAATGGAAGGCAAAAGGTAAATGAATTGCTTTTAATTGTATAGTATCAATTTTCAATTGCTATTCAAAAGGCACTGACACATGGGCGTAGCCAGCTTTGGAATTAGAGGGGAGCAAAAATGATTTACTGAGGGGCAAAATGATAATATGTTAAAATTTTAGTCATAATTTTTATAAATTGAAACAAATTTTTGGATTTAGAGGAAGGGCAGCCGCCCCTCCTTGCCCCCCCCCCCTCCCTTGGCTACGCCCATGCACTGACACTTCCCTAATCACTGTCCTATACAAAAATGTTTTATTGTGAAAACTTATAGCCTTAGGGCTTGTCTTAATATCTTAATTTACTGGGTAGCACAATCGTCATATGGGTTATAACATAGACGTTTCTTAACTTCGAATTCACAGGAGATTTACATTTTAGACGCATAACATAACAGCGATTTTGTAAAATGCAAAATTTTTCGTAAGCCCAAATGTTGGATCATTTTTAAGTTTTTGGTTTAGCAAAGTTTGGATTTAATCAAATGTGTTTAAATAAATAAACTTTTTAACTATTAAAAAATAGTAATAAACGAGGTTGACCCATAAAATTGAATCTTATATTTAGACAATGCAAGGGCGTAGCCAGGATTGCCTCAAGGGGGGGGGGTTTCAAAAAAACTTATTTCATAATACTAATAAAAAAATTTAACGGGCCTCCCGAGGAGATGGGGGTCTGGGGGCGGAGCCCCAGCATTTTTCAGTATATATGATTGGTTTTTGGTAAAAAATGCATTAATAATATCTTAAGCGACGCAAATTGCAAATTGCTCCTTCCAATTTTTCTATTTGCGCTAATTAGGGCCATTGTTTAAACTAAACACTTGCATTAGCCTTTTAGGCTTAAATCTCCCACCAGAACCAATAATTGTCCTGCCCGGGACCGTTTAAATTAAATTATTAGCCCAAGTTCGCCCCGCTGCTAAAATTTGGCTTGTATCAGCATCTTCCTCGTTTTTAGAGGTTGAGATAGTTTTTTAGAAAAATAATTAAAAATTAAATTTCTTCTTTTTAGAAAACACGCACTCGGGACATAAATTTTTTGTATAAATAATTTTATAAATAGTAGATTTCATCTAAAATTAAAAATCAAATTAATTACGATAATATATTATTTCTATATGCGCAACACACACAAGACTCTATTAATATTTTTTCCGTATAATTTGACAAAAAAATGAATTTTTTTGTCAATGAGTGGGTGGTCGTAACCCGAAAACCCCCCCCCCCCTTCCCTACGCGCTTGAGACAATGATTCGCGTAATTTGAATCTGATATCAAGACAAGCCCTTAAAAGCAAAGACTTTAAATTTAGTTAATGTTCCCCTTTTAATAATACACAAATTCTATGACACTTTTTCTTATGCTAACTATCCCGTTTTATTCTCTAGCGTATGGATTCCCTAGATCTAGGAAGTCAATTTAGTTTATTACATTGAATTTGATGTTTCCGATTTATATTTTTTTTGTATGTTATGATGATTATTAGAAAGTAATGCAATTTAGTTTATAATAGTGCTGTAAGAACGGCTGGGTTTTGTTTAGTAGACCCTTGGTTTAACCAAGGGTAACAGTCAACGCTGGTCTGTTGAAATTTTGACTAAGCCTAGAGGTGGAATAAGAAAAACAGACCACAACACTTTTGGTCCGTTAATAATCCCAGCCGTTCTTACAACACTAGCTAATAACCACTTTTTGTCCATCCTCAGAGTCGTCATATTACTAAGTGGGGGTAATATAGATACCTCAACCTTGGGTCGATGCATAGACAGAGGACTAGCTGCAGATGGTAGATTAATCCGTTTTAAAGTTACCCTCCTTGACCGTCCGGGTGGTATAGCTGACCTCACGGCATATTTGTGCTCCATTGGCGTCAGGTATCTCTATTTATCATTATACCCATTTGAATTGTTGACACAAATAAATTAGCTTTCTTTTAATATGAATGGTATTGACTTTTAATAATTTATATTCACCCTCATTGTTTTTAGCTAGGATTGTTTTTATGACTTATGGAATGAAGATTATCAAGTCGTGCTAACGTTAAGTAGCTCGATTTTATATGGCAACAATAAAGTCTATCTCGTGAAACGTTGTGTTGTTAAAATGCTCACGGGAGTAGAGTTGCTAACTTGCTTCAAAGACGCGAGCACGCACAATGAGTTGTTAAATAAGCTCGTTAGCACAATCTGTGCTTGTTATTCGGTGCATAGGCAGAACAGTAGCATATAAAAATGCTCGAAAGGCGAGTCGAAGCAGGGATATTTGTTCAAGCATTGAGCAGATTGCTTGAGCAGAATTTTAGCAGATTTAATAGAAGCAATTACAATGATTTAATAACTTTAAAAATCTGCTAATGGTTTATTATAAATAGATTAAAAACTTTGCCCCCTTCTTCTCCCCCTGGGGGGGGGGAGAGGATGAGGGAAGGGGAAAATTAGAGAGGGGGTGGCCTTTCTGCCCTTCCCTTACCTTCCCCCTCCCTCAGAGGCAAAAGATCGCCCCCTTTCTTGCCGCTTTTTCTCATCCTCCCCCCCCCTCCCAGGGGCAAAAGGGTAAGGGGGGTTTGCCCCCTCCCCTTTTTTATTCCCTTCCCTCATTTTCTTCCCCCCCCCCCCCAGGAGCTTAAGGAAGGAGGAGAATTTCCCCCCCCCCCCTCCAGGTAAGGTGCGTAAAGAGGCAAGGGAGGATAAGTTCTTATTTTATTGATAATATACCATGAGCAGATCTTTAAAGTTACTAACTCGTAAGAATTGCTTTTATTAAATCTGCTATCTGTTCGAGTTTCGCTCGGGTCATCTGCTCATTGCTTGAACAGATTTTGCAATTTCGACCCCGCTTCTCGAAACTTTTTATATGCTAGTGTAGTGCTCTATGTACCGAGTTGCGCACACAGTATAGCTATAGGCGCTTATCAAACAACTGTGTGTGCGTGCTCGCGTCTGGAGCTGAAGCAAGTAAGCAATTTTACAACACTACTGATACCCATATATAACATATGTGTCTTTGGAAAAAGCTTTAAAGTTTCAACTTATTTGCTATTAAGTTTGAAAGACATTTTTCACGAACGGGCGTGGGTGAAGAATGACATTTTCAGCGTGGATGTGAAGTGTGTGTGCGAGACCAGAGATTGGGAACACACGTTTCAATTAAAAGAGGGCATTAAACAGCGCTATCCAAACGCAAGATTCGAAGATCTGGAACTAAAAATGGCCACGGCTTACAGAAATTCCATACAGCTTAACAGCGTTTAAAGCTGACGACCAACATTCATATATATTATCTTTATATAAACCACGATTGTTCAATGTTATTTAACTGACAAGTAACACTAAACCTAATTCCAACATGATTCGGAGTTTGATATTAGGTAGCTCAATAATGAGCCGTATATGATGAGAATAAATCATTATTGATAAGACCATAATTTAAACTTACAAACTTGAGTTTGTTTAAAATTTTCTTATTGACGAAAAACTTTAAATAAAGTGTAAACTAAATTTATATTTATTGCAGACTCAAACTTTTTATGAACTCATTTTGTATAGTCATTAATTTAAATACATATTTTCGACATTGATTGTGCCTTTTATAAAAAACGAAAAGTCTTTACAATATTCTTGGGACTCTTTCCAATTGTATTCACTCAATTGCTTATATAACTATGCTTCTATGAAATATATTTTAGACTAAATATTTTCTTTTGGACTACAGAATTTTTGAAGGATATCAAATAAACAAGTATTAACTTTATAAAAAAACTCATCTAATAATATATTTTATATGTAAATAACTAAGCGGGACACAAAAAGTAAACAGTTGTTGTGTATTATACATTATAAAAAAAGTTTCATGAAATCAGTTTACAGATGATATCGCTGGTGTTCAATCTCGTCTCGGCCTAGAAAAATCTCGACACGTTTCGACTTTTTTTATACTATCTAGATTTCCCCCCCCCCTAATTAGATAAAATTATTATCTAAAAAAGTGAAAAGGTGAGCCATTTTTTTATTCAACAAGTTTCATTTCATTTACATAACAAACTCCTAGCAGATTCCCGATTTAATCTAATGCTTATGAAGGCAATCGCTCGTCAGGCACAGAAGTCATTGGGGGTACTCAAACAATTTGGAGCCATTGTAGCCAAATTATTTTGATTAACCACAGATTACAAATATCATCACATCAGACAGAATGATGTAATTGTTGCGCAATTCGAAGATGCTTTATTACTATTTATACTTCTTCATAAGAACTCACTCTAAGTCTGTATGTTTATATTAATCTTAACGCTAAGGATTTAAATAGACAATACATATGCCAAAAATTATTCACCACTCATATTTTATTCAACAAGCCAAAATTATAAAAATTAGAATTTTAAGCGGCTACTCAAATGTGTAATTACCCATTATTAATTGTATTCTAATTTGAAATTTACATTTAATATCTTAAATGTGAATTTAAAAAAAATACACAATTAAATATATTATGACTATGATGGTTAATAAAAAAATGTTGAGCCGAGATATAGCTGATAAATCCTGTATCGTCTGGTCTAGTCTATGGAATACCCGTCAAAGTAACAGAATGATGAAAAAGTAGCAGAAAAATAATTTTTTAGATAATCAAGATATTAGAATTAAATCGTAAAGGGAATTTCTGATGTATTCCTAACCCAATACTGCATAATTATAGGTTAAAACTTAAATTCTATGTTAAGTCCTGACCAATCTTGATGAATTCTGACCAATTTGGCTGCTATTTTTCTGCTACTTTGACCGGGTGCCTAGTCTATGACTCAATTTAGCAAAGCAAGACGAGATCGAGATTTTTCTCGGATTTTCCGCACAACTAGATATCGCTAAGTTGAGACTAATGAAAAGTATTACATACTTCTTCGTCTATACATGTTTATATTTACCATATGTAAGTTATGTGTAAAATAAAGGTCATTTATTAATAGGGTCCTTATGGAATATATTATTATTTTCAATTAAATTGATGTGCTTTTTGTTTTATACACCATATAACTTTTATTCGAAACGCCATGGTTAAATGTGTCACTTTTATTGAGTCCTTTTGCATTTGTCATTTAAAAATGCTGCCTCAATCGGAGCCCTCTATTTAGAAGTGCATTCTTTTATTAAAAAATATATCAATTTATTAAAATGAAGTGCTAAATCTAAATATTAGTATAGAATAACCAATAGTAATTTTATCTAAGAAAGGACTACTTGTTGAGACTCTTAAATGACAAAAATAATCTCAGTTAAATATTAAATACCAAAAAATTTATACGAAATTTAAGTAGGTATTAGGTATAAAATTTATAATTTATAAATCTGGGACAAAAAAATTAATCGCTAAAATTAGATGATTTTGGGATCTTATATTTTGCCTCGTAATTTGTTTCTTTATTTTTTAATAAATAATGTCTTTTAAAATATATTAATGTTAAATATTCTTGAAATTTTTGTCCATAAAAAATGTTACACAATTATTACAAATAATAATAGGAATAATAATAAGATTGTTTTATTCGTAACTAGGGCCGGGGTGGGGAAACTAATGCACAAAGGATAATTAGAAGATCACACAAACATATGGTTATTACGAACTCGGATTTGGCTTACAATTTTAAAGTATATAATTATAGCAATAATGTAATCTGTAGCAAATGATATACAAATAAAAGTTATACTAAATTAAACTATTCTTCTTTCACGTATTTACATATACGACATCTTTCCCTTTAAAAATTCAAGACTCCCTCTGGTTTTGTTCTTGGACATTCTCATCATCAATAAACTCTTGAAGTGGGCTAGCTGTAAGGGTGGATGGAGTGGAAATTGTCAGTAGAGGAAATATTGAGGGTTAAGGGTGTGGACTCGGCAAAGGAGTTCTGGGGGAAACTAGTTCCAAGAGTGGGGAAGGTGAGATGGGATGGAAGTTGTCAGAAGGGGGAATATGGAGGGTTTGAGGTGTGGATTTGGAAAAGTGGGTTTTGGGGAAGCTAGTGGCAGGGGTCGAATTGATATGTGAATGTTTCATTTAAAGTATTAAGGTGTTCCTGGCATACTGGATCTCCTGAATTTATGGACCTTGAGAATAATCCTATCCTCCCCACACTTAAATAGGCAAGAGCAGTTAGAATATCTCCATAGAATAATGTTTCCTTTTTCATTAAATTAACATCATAAGTTCTTATTATCCCTTGAATTCTCATTGAATTAACATCATAAATTCTTATTATCATCTTTCCCTCCTTAAAATTAAGCACTCAATTTTGAATTCTTTCTTCACTCTTTTTGTTCAATAGCCTTCGTTTAATTGAGGCTTGCGGTCTTCTTTCGCTCTTACCATTATTAGAAATAATAATAGGAATAATAATAAGATAATTTTATTCGTAACTAGGGTCGGGATGGGGAAACTAATTAACAAAGGATAATTAGATCACACAAACATATGGTTATTACAAACTCAAATTTGGCTTACAATATTTAAAATACATAATTATAGCAATAATATGTAGCAAATGATATACAAATAAAAGTTATACTAAATTAAACTATTCTTTTTTCACGTATTCACATATACGACAACAATAAAAAAATATTTAACAATTTTGAGCTTTAAAATGTATACTTATGGTCAAAATAGAGGCTTTAGAGGCTCAAATTAGAAGCGTAAGTTTAACCATTATTAGTGTAGAGTTTTAAGTAGGTTTTCTGGTGAATACAAACACCCTTAAAAATCAAAAAAATTATGTTTTGCCCTCCCCCCCCCCCCTAATGAATTCAATTTAAATTAATATTGACACTTTTAGCAAATTCACACACAAATTTAAATTATTTTGTTGAAATTAAATATTAATATGAGATTACTAGTTGCGTTTGTGTTTGTGTAGCCATTCATTTAATTCATATTTTGCTATCAAATTTGAATTCAAATGGACATTAGAAATGTTTCCGCAAATCAAGTTTTAAGTTCTATTTTTTTAGACATATAAAATGTTTCATTTAAAAGTATGCATGAATATGATAATTTATATAGTAAAAATAAGAATAACGTTTGAAAATTTACAACAGGACCATATGAAAGTGAGGATTTAAGTAAAGGCAAAATTATATAATTGTTGTGAATTTGATTTTGAATCTTAAAGTTAACCCTAGAGCGTACTTATGGGGTGTGAGAAACCCCACAAAAGGTTAAATTTAATATCTAGACAGCATTAGATTTAGAACTTTGTTTTTTTCAGTATTTTTAAATTTATAATTTATCAAAAGCTATATTTCCCTAAAAATTTGAAGTGTCTTGCCTCAATAATTTTGAAGATATAAGCGTTTAAGTTAAAAAAGTTTTTTTTACAAATATTTTTAAGTTTTTTTATTTTAAAGAATTAAGATTTAACCAGGAATATAACATTTGAAATGAATATTGCTACTATATTTTATTTTTATAATTATTGAAAATTTTGTGGGGCTATTCTTAGTAATTTTTGAAAAACTGACTTGGTTCTATTAGGTTTATAGACAATATATTTCAAACAAGCCTAATAAATATGGTCTCAAAATTTATTCTACTGTCGTTGCAAAAACTTTTTATAGGTATAACTCAGAATTATATGCAGGTTTTCAGCTAGAGGGTCCTTTTTTAATAACAAGTCTGAAAAAATAACCGTTTTTTAAATACCTCTATTTTATGGTATAATGATTTTATTGTAATTTCATGTTTTTTATTTTTTCCAAACCTTCTTCCAAAAACATTTGCTTTTTAAAATTTTCATTGGCTGCATGGTGTCCTTGATTAAAATAAAACATATCATTTTGACTTTTGTTAATTCTTTGGGTTTAATAAGCCATGGCTTACATATTTTGCACACCCAAAATAAAAATTGTTTAAATATTCTATATTCTATTAATTAATGATGTGTTATTTTTGCATTGAGGCCAGAGGATTAAATATAGAGCAATTTTTTTTTTATATTTTATAAATGTTTTTAAATTTGTTTAAACTTAAAACATTTTTGCCCCCCCCCCCTACTGGCTAGCCCACACCTGTCCTTGTTAATTAATGTATAGTTTTTTATGGGTTGAGGACGAATTTTTAATTCAGCAAACAAAATAAAAAATGTCGTCAATTTTTTTAAAACTTTTGCTCAAATATTTTTCGCCCCCCCCTAATCCAAAACCTGGCTACGCCCATGTTTACCGCCATTGAATATAGCCAGATTTGGGTGCAACCTTTTAATCTAACAATATTTAGGCCTAAAATGACTTCTGTCATTTAAAACCTATACTGTACTTACAAAAAAACACCGTTAACAATTGATATTTTCCCGAATTTAAATTATTTTTTTATAATTTATTAGTGTTAACCTTTTTAAAATAATAGTGCCAACTAGAAATGGGTATTTTCCCGGGAATTTTAATTGAGGGAATATTCCCGGGAAAATACGGAAATTGGTATTTTCCCAGGAATTTTAATTGAGGGAATATTCCCGGGAAAATACGGAAATTTAGGGGAAGTAACGGAAAAAACGGGAATTTAGGGGAATTAATGGGGAAAATAAAAAGTTTAATTGATAATATAGTGTATAAGATAAAAAATTTATAAGAAACATGCTAATATTAAAACGAGCTGGCGGCTTAGGCATACGCCCAGGTATCTCAATTTCTTTAGCAGCTTTTATCTCTTCGTATAAATCCGCCCAAGGTTTGATCGACCGATTAATCACAACAAGTGAGGATCCATCGTTTGGGCAAGCTCTAGATGTCTGGTACGCCAACGTCAATCCAGGGATCCCTTTCCCCATAACCTCAAGACAAAAGGATTGGGAAGCTGGCCTCGTATCGCGCTCCGTTGATAACCTCTTGTTGCGACGCCCGCCAGCACTTCAACCTTAAATCTTTGATTTCTGATGGATCGGGTCACGAGTGGCTAGAAGCTTACTCTGGCTCACTTTCTGGATTGATGTTGGAGGACCCAGAGCTAGCATACTCCATCGCCCTCAGACTAGGAATTCCCTAATCAAAGGAATATTCCTGCCTCAACTGCTCCCAGAACATAGACATTTATGCAAGGCACCCTACACTGCCTTTACAATAAATTTATATACATAAGGCACGAAAAGGTGAATAGCCTACTCCAAGTCGCTTTTAAAAAAGCCAATATCCCGTCCGTCTTAGAGCCGTCAGACCATTTGTTGGAGGGAAGGATGCGACCAGACGGCTCTACCCTCATCCCTTGGCAAAATGGTCTACCCCTTAAATGAGATTTCACCTGCATAGACATATTCGCCCCCTCTAACCAGAACTACAAAGCTCTGACCCTCGCCGAACACCGCAAAACGGTAAAATACCAGGCCCTCCTACCCTATAATATCTTTACCCCTATCGTTGCCTCGTGTTCTGGGACTTTTGGTCCTGCCGCCATCAATCTTTTTAAAGATATCAGCCGTCGCTACCCACCCTCTAAGTATTCCACAAATTTTTTACTTAAACAAAAAATTGGTATCTTTTTCGCAATATTGTGATTTAAAGAATTATTCATCATATGAAGATAACCTACTATATTTTAATAATAGAATTATTATTCCTTCTGGTTTAAATTCACAAGTTTTAAAAATACTACATAATGGGCACCCTGGGATTGGAGCGATGAAATCTTCAGGAAGATACTATGTATTTTGGAACAACATAGACAATGTTATAGAGCAATATGTAAATGGTTGTAATAATTGCGAAGAAATTAGACCTTTAACCAAAGAAGTACCAATGTCCAGCTGGAATATTCCCAACAAACCATGGGAAAGGTTTCACATTGATTTGGTGGGGCCAATATCAAATAATTATTTGCTGGTTTGCATTGATACCCTCACTAAATGGCCTGAAGTTATGGTTATAAAACAAATCAACACATCTAACATTATTTATAATCTACGAGTTTTATTTTGCAGATTTGGGCTACCTCGTTATATAGTAAGTGACAATGGTCCTCAATTCACATCAGATGAATTTACAACTTTCTGCAAAAGAAATGGAATTCGACATTTTCGGGGCGCACCGTACCACCCTAGAACGAACGGTCTAGCAGAAAGATATATAAGGACCATAAAGAGCAAATTTTTTGCGGGGAGGAGACAAGGCCTAAACGATCGTGAAAATTTATTACAAGTTTTATTTAATATGCGAACGACGGTAAATACCACCATTGGTATTAGTCCGGGGGAAGGTATGTTCAATAGAAGACTTCAACTATTGACCAATTAAAATGGACACGGAAGGAGAAAATTAGTGATTCCGTGTGGAAACAAAAGTATTACAGGAACCGGGGCCTGGAATACCACGATTTTGCTCCAAATCAAAAAGTTTGGGTGAAAAATGACAGATCTCCAGGTTGGAGAGAAGGTCAAGTCCTTACGAAAAACAGTTACCTGACCTATGACGTACAACTGGGTGACAAAACTCAAGTAAAACGGTGAGGTGCCAACTGTCAGATACCCTCAAGGTTCCGCTTAAAGGGTGGAGTAGTGTAGTGTAGCGGCATTCAAGGTAGCAATTTGAATACACGCGTTTTTCCTATACTTGAGCGCGGTCACAGACATTTGATTATACGCGTAGCCATTTGAATACACCTTAGTTTACACCGTACTTATTATCGCTTATTCAGATACCCTCAAGGTTCCGCTTAAAGTGTGGAGTAGTGTAGTGTAGCGGCATTCAAGGTTGCATTTTGAATACACGCGTTTTTCTTATACTTGAGCGCGGTCACAGACATTTGATTATACGCGTAGCCATTTGAATACACCTTAGTTTACACCGTACTTAGTATCTCTTATTTGATTTTTACTTTTATATATATTATTCCTAAATCAATTATTCCAACTTAACATCCATTTGAGTGTTAATTCTTCAATGGTAAACCTCAAAGTACTTTGCCCAACTTGCAAGAGGATAATAGGTATTAATAAGAACAATATTTTTCTCGTACATGGTTCAGTTTCTGCAAGATGTGTTTATTCAGGTAAAAAAGCCCCTCCTGCCATCACAATGCCCCCAGTTGCATTAGTATTTAATAGTGAGGAACAAGCTGTTTCTGTAGGTACAGGTGAAGTTAATGAGCAAACAGAACCTAGTGATTTCCAAAGCCATAGTACTATAGTAAAAAATTTATCATCCACTAACCAATCTCCTGACTTATCGTGGAGTAATGCCTATCTCTCTTTTCCTTTTCCCAACACAATATCCAGAATTCCTAGGGGAGCAAGACCAGCAATTCAGCAATTTCTAATTAATGTAATCAACTCAATCACAAATGACCCAATGAACCTATCCTACTGGGATAAACTTTTTAAATTTACATATTATATCCTTTTTGTTAGACCTCCTCAGGAAGTAAACCTTTCTAAACATATTAAAGATTCACTCCTCAACTTTAGCACTGACACACCCCTACCTATGCTAATCAAACCTCCTTTTGTATCAACCTTAAAACAAACTGCAAAGCTTCCAGCAAAATTAATCATTTTAACCCTAAAGGGGCTCTCCGGGTTTTTTATGGTAATAACACAATTGCCACATGCAGCTTAGAATCATATGAAGAGCTTAAATTAAAGCATCCTCCTCCTTCATCTATAAACAAATACCCAATCACTAAATCAAATTTATCCTTAGATTGTAATGAAGTTGCAGATGCCATTAATTCCTTCCCCTTAGATTCTGCAGCCGGGTTAGATGGAATTCGCCCAGTATTTTTCCAAGATCTAATCAAAATTAATAATCTGAACTCAACAAGCCTCCTAAATTCCTTAACATCCTTATGTAATATTATCCTGAATGGCATCCCCCATGACATATTACCTATATTATTTGGCGCCAAACTAATAGCTATTAAAAAGTCTGACGATTCCCTTAGACCTATAGCTATCGGGGGAGCATTTCGAAGAATTATTTCCAAAATTATCTGTAACGAAATTAAGCCTTAAATTTCGACGAAATTAAACCCTCACCAATTAGGCTTCGGTGTTAAGGGTGGCTGCGAAGCCGCAAGCCATGCAACTAGACTTACTTTAGAAGCTATTCCGCCCGACCACTGCCTGGTCAAATTAGATTTTCCAACGCTTTTAATTGCATCCGAAGGGAGGCCCTCATTGAAAATTTTATCGAGTATTTTCCAGAGTTTCAAAACTACATCCTAATGAGCTATCAACTTCTTTTTTAAAATTTGGTAATTTTAAAATAAACTCTTCCGAAGGCATTCAGCAAGGGGATCCCCTCGGTCCACCCTTATTTTGCATAGGAATTTACAAATTGGTGGAAAAAATATCCAACGACTGTAATTTAACGCTAAACACTTGGTACCTGGACGACGCCACCTTTTGTGGTCACCCAGACGACGTTCACAAAGCTATAAATATTATATAACTCTACGAACCAATTTTAAACCTAAAGCTAAATGAAATCAAATGCACAATTTTCCAGCCCCCTGACTGCTCGGAATACCCCCATTTATTCCCATTTTTACCCACTCAAAAAGAAGCTATGCGCCACCTCGGTTCTCCTATAGGTGGAAAATTAGGATTAGCTAATTATTTGGTAAAAACCCTAGACATTTTAACCTCTAAAGTAGACCTTTTAAAGATGATACCAGCACATCACGCGTTTTATATAATGAAAAATTATTTCAACATATCTAAAATCCACACTGTATTCGATCCTCTGGTCCTTTTTTACACACTGATATTTTAAATCTCTACGAAAAAAATATAAAAATCATTTTAGAATCCATTTTAAATATAAAATTTGATACTCACAGCTGGCTGCAATCATCGCTTCCCACTAAAGCTGGCGGCCGAGGAATTCGTTCCCCTGCCGCCATCTCCCTAGTCTCCTACATATCCTCGTTCAAATCTGTAGAGGATATTGTTTTTAAATTAATCCCAATAAGGGAAGACCCCCTTTTACCCATAGCTTTAGCTATGTGGAAACTTAACGTCAACCCTGATTAACCCCAACCAATCACCTCACGACAAAAGGATTGGGATGCTGGGCTGGTGTCGCGCTCCGTCGATTACCTAATTTCGAGCTGCGATGCCGCCCAGTGTGCCAATCTAAGGTCATTCCTGCTAGATGGCTCTGGCCACGAATGGCTTGAGGCCTATCCCACCATATTCTTAGGGACGATGCTAGAAGATCAAGAAATTTCCTATTCCATAGCTCTACGGCTTGGGGTAAAATTTTCAAAACCTTTTACGTGTCGTAACTGTAATGTAGGGGTGGATGAACAAGCCAGGCATCCCCTACATTGCCTAGCCAATAAATATAAATATGTTAGACATCAAAAAGCCAATATTTTAATTAAAACTGCCCTAAAAAAAGCCAACATCCCGTCTATTTTAGAACCATCAGACCCCTCTTTGGAGGGTCGCATGCGACCAGACGGATCCTCTTTGGTTCCCTGGAGCAATGGCCTGCCAATTAAGTGGGATTTTACCTGCGTAGACCTCTTCGCCCCCTCAAATCTTACCATTGATTCTCTTTTGGCCGCTGAGGGGCGAAAATTTAATAAATACAAAGCCCTTTTGGACTCTAACATTTTTATCCCTTTGGTTGCCTCATGTTCGGGCACCTTTGGTAAACAAGCTTTTTTTTAAGGAGCTAGAAAGACGCTCACCTCCCTCCAAACATTCTATACCCTTTCCTCTTAAACAAAGACACGGTATCCTTATAGCGAGATGCAACTTTAAACCGCTGGCCGACTCGTGGCCTCTTTTAGCTGATGATTTCGATGTAGACTGATTTTTTAATTTTTTTTTATATATATTTATTTCATATCCTGTATTGTCAATATTTACGTATTTGATTCAATAAACTTTAAAAAAAAAAAATTTAAATCCGTGGCCGACAGCTGGCCTCTTTTATTAGATGACACATGCGACGCTTTTTAATTATAATTTTTCTTTATACCCGCTCTTATATTTTTCGAATTTTAACACTTCGTTTTTATAATGTTTTGACTATCGTCATTAAGCGATGAAATTGATTCATCAGAAGAAGACAATGATAGCGTTTTTGCTTTAAACTGACACTATTGTTTAAGTGCATATTGTGGCATATAGAAACTAGTTTTTTGACCTTGCCATTCTTCATCCGATTTTGTGAATTAGAATGAACATTTACAAACGTTGACCAAATTCTTTCCGTAAAAGCACTAGTGGCAGGAATCGAAAAAAGTTCTACAGCAACTTCTGACAAGGGTTGATTCGTGCATAACCCTTTTCACCATGTCAAGGGTAAAGTGTAGCTTGCACTATCCCATATAGAGCTTTCGGCAAATAATCTTTTGCGCGAAATTCTGCCAAATTGGCAATAACTTTGGCTACATTTAGATCTGCGCCTTGAGAAATAATTTTAATAGCTTGAAAGGCTTGGCCAATTTCTTTAGTCGTAAGATGTCGTCCACAATATCGTGAATCAAGCAAATTTGCCGCCATATGAAAGTACTTACAACGTCTTTCTTTTGCTAATTAATTTTTTAATTGAGGCTGTATCGGTTTGGCAAAATTCCTTGCTAGAGATTTCATTAAAATGGGTTTTTATGTTATAAAAAGCTTCGGGCACATCGACAGTAATCCACTGTCACTTTCTTTAGAAAGTTATTTTCGTCAAAATGACATCTAAAAAATGGTCAATTTCTCGCAAAAGACATCATTGTCAAGCAAATTTAAACGTTCAACAAATGCATTATTTATAAGGGCTAATTCTTGAAGAATGTCTTTGTTTATAAAAAAACTATTGAGCATTATCACATTACCTCCCCATCTTGTTAGACAAGGGATTTTAAAGGTTATTGTATTGTTTTTGTTAGTCTGTTTTTCATTGAAAGTTGAAGACAAAATTGTATAAATTATATATTTAATAATTTGTTTAACTTTTGATGTTATAGTTTGGATAGTGGTGACTTTATCGGAAATATCTTTAATTAATAGATTAAGTCCGTGTGCTGCACAGCCAAAGCACTCAATTAAAGGAAGTTGAGATCTAACTATTTCCCAACCCTTCTTCATATTTTTTGCATTATCCGTTACAATTGCAATAAACTTTTGAGTACCAATTTCTTGCATTACCTTGAGAAATTCCTTAGATATATACTCACCATTGTGGGAATTTGACTCTGTATCTATAGATTGTCGAAAAATGGGTTTTGGTGTCATTATAATAAAATTAATTATAGACTCTTCCCTAATATTCGTCCATCCATCGCTGACCAATGTAAAATTAAAGCCTGATTTTAGTTGTTCATTTATAACTGTTTTAATCTTGTCAAATTGAACATTTATCAAGGAACCTCCTATTACATTTATAGGTGGAATTATGTAAGAAGGTTTTATAGATTTAAATAGGTCCTTCCATAATTCTCAATTATATCAAAGAAACAGTTGGACATATAGATATTTAACCTTTCTTGTGGCACTGGACTCAGGCTATCGAAGTACTGATTAATATTTGATGTAGATTGTTTTGAAGTAATTAAATTTTATGTTAACACAGATATTTTTTCAGTAGGGTGTTGTCTTCCAGCACTGCAGAAATGTAGATGATTCTGGGGAAATTGAAAAAACTTCTAATTCTAACCATCTTTTTTCCCTTGCATACTTTGGACATTTATGGATATAATTAAACATTTTTGTTGGGTCAGGAAAGTTCTATTTAAGATTGCATTAATTGCAGATAGCAATAAACCTTTCTTATTGGAGGATATATGCCTAGAAAAATGTTTCCAGATATCAGATTGTTTTCTTGGCATCTTTTTATGAAAGGAACTAATATAATTTTTTTTAATAAGTTCTAATTATCAAATCAATATTTAGATATTTACAAGTAAGTAGACAAAAGTTTTACATGAATAAAAGTTTCCAAAATACATACAAAGTTTCATTTGAAATATTATTGTGTGTCAATTTAAATCAAAATATGGTGCTAAATTAAATTAAAAGTCAAACAGATTTAACTAAATGTTAATTTAAATTTAAAAGTCTAACAATCAAAATGCTAATTTAATTAAATTAAATTGCTTGTGTGAATTCATTTGAGCATACTGTGTGTGTGAAGTGGAATTGAAAAAATGGTACTAAACTAAATTTGAAGTCAAACAGATTAAATTAAATGTTTATTTAAATTTAAAAATGTGTAACTAACCTGAAAACAAATATGGCAACTGAAATTTTAAAGTTAAATGCTAGTTTAATTTTAAATGTTTATTTTTTCTATAATTAAGTGTTAGAAAATAGTTTCAAGTAAAATAACAATAGACGGAAAATTGCTAAATATAAGTTACCACGAGGAAAATATGAAATTTTATATGATTGAAATTAGTTAACAAATAAAATGATTCCTAAATTTTATGTTAAAAGCATTAATTTTTTTGAAGGTAATTTATCAAAGGGAAAATTCATTTTTCTCGCGGGAATATTTCCGGGATTCCCGGGAATATTCCCCCTAGTGCCATCTCAAAATATTATTAATATCAAATTAATCCCTTAAATTTTTGGGAAAATTAAGAACTGCATACAGAAAGAAAAATAACTGAATCTATAAATTTATAAAAAATTAAAACATTTGGTCAATATGTAAACTTAACAGGCTCAAATTAAGCCCAGATGTTTAAATAATCGAGTATTTTAGGTTTAAACATTTATAAGGCGAGTTCTAGGTCCTAATGACCTCTATCACCAGCCGAAGTGGAAAAATGTAACTCTATTAAATTTTACTTAATGTTACAGCCATGGGCGTAGTCAAGGGGGGGGGGGAGGGGCGACTGCCCCCTCTAAATCCAAAAATTTGATAAAATTTACTAAAATTATGGCTAAAATTTCAAAAAATATCATTTTGCCCCTCCCTAAATCATTATTGCCCCCTCTAATCCCAATGCTGGCTACACCCATGATGAACTGCATCTGCCAGCATTCTACACCTACGACAATTTTCGTTTCATTGTAACGTAATGTCAAGCACACTTATTCGCCATTTTATAAATAGATGCATTCAAAACTTTCCCATCTTAGCTTATATTTTATAAAGAAGAAGTAGGTATATCAATCGAAATTTAATCTTCAAACTAATTTAAGTTGTGAGAATACATAATTTTCTTGTGTAATTTTTATAAGATTGTGTCGATAAATTATTTAAACACTAAATTGTTTTTTTTTAAATTAAATTTAATACAAAAATTGCACTCTCAAATGTCTTATTATCACTATATGTTTTTTGATTAAATTATAAATAATATTTTTCATTTATGATTTTTTAATTAATTTTAGTATATTTTTTATGGGCACATTTTTTTAAGTAATGCAAACAAAAACTAATCTTGTTTATACTATATTTTTATAGAGATTTAATTATAACCTTATTAATTGTAACTATGCTTTTATTTAGAAATCATTTTGTATGTCTCTAATTGAACTTGGTCAACAACTTCTTGAGGCAGCTCAAAGAGGTGAAACTGATTTAATAAAACAACTCATGTGTAATGGAGCCCCCTTTACCACTGATTGGGTATCTTAAATTTTAGATATATAATACCCATAATTTCAGTTTGGTACTACTCCCTTACATCTTGCTGCTCAAAATGGACATATTGAAACAGCTGAGGTTTTGATTAAAGCTGGTATAACAATTGATACAAAAACAAAATTGAGTAGGGCTCCACTTCACATGGCTGCCCAAGCTGGATTTTTGGACATGGCTAAACTTTTAATCCAAAATGGTGCTAGTGTCAATATAAAAGATATGGTATACTTAAAATACCCCAAATATTTTCAAAAATTACGTTTATATATAATTCTCACTTCTCTTTTGCATATATGTATTAATTTAATTTATTTAAGCTTTGATTCATAAAATTATGTGTATTATAAATGCATATGATTACTTTTTAAAAACATTTGTAATCTAAAACTTTTTTATAATTAGCTTAATATGACACCCTTACATTGGGCAGTAGAGAGTGGAGATTTAGCTTTAGTTGAGTATTTACTCCAAAACGGAGCTTCCACATCTGTTATTAACAAATTTGACAAAACCCCAATAGACATAGCAATCAATAAATATCGTACAGATATGGTAAACTTGCTAAAGGTAAACGAGCAACCTTAGGATAATTTTTCCTTTCACGTGTAAAAGATTATTTGTGTTTAATAATATTAAACATTAAAACAATTAAATTTTGTTTTATAAAAAATTTTAATTTTGTTAAATTACACTTTTTATGCTAAAATCATTATCTTTGTGTGCTACACTTTTGTCAGAATGCCGAGCAAATACAACAAGCCTACCAAGAGGAGCTTATAATTGAGCACGAGTCTCACCACCACGTCCCCATGCAAGATTCCAATGGAAGTTTCTACTCTCCCCTCTCTGGCAATTTTATTCATCAATCGATGGACAAAACTCAGGCACCTCTCTTAGCTTCGTACAATGGAGCTCAACAAAACCTTTTGAATAACAAACGCAAACTGCAATTGTCATTCAATAGCAATAATATCTTAAGTAGTAATAATGGCTTCGTTGGTGGGGCAGCGGGCAATAAATTACCTCACCAAATTTACAATAGAACCGCTTTGAGCAATAATATACTGTTTGCCATCAACGACAACTATCGACTAAAGCATCATCATCATAGTAATCAACAACAACAAACCCTGAGGCTGTTACCATCTGGCAATGCTCAAATCACACCTACGATCTTAGGAGGATCAGTTAGTACAGGGGTAAAAGGTATGGGTACATTGGGTTTCATACCCCCCACCCAACAAATAAAGGAAGAATTTGTGGGAGGCATATACGAAGAGCCCAATCCCCCTGCTAATTTCAAGATGGAGTCATCTCTAAGGTGCGACAGTTCGCTAGCTAAAGACCAAGGTCCACCCTTCAATAAGCGCCTTCGAATTCAAACTGCTAACGGTCTCGGGCCCGGTCATAATAGAGGTTTGTAGCTACGTTATACAACAAGTTGATTGATTAGGTGCATTGGAGTTGGTTGAACAGACGGATAAATGACTGAATATTTATATTTTATTTGTTGAGCTTTTTATAATGCCGTTCTAGCTTGGTACACCACCTGTAAGAGCTGATAAAAGATGTGGTGTTAAGGTGAAACATTTGAATAAGTTTTAAAGTTAAAGGTGTAGATTCATGGGCGTAGCCAGCATTGGAATTAGAGGGGGGCAATAATTATATAGGGAAGCGCAAATGATGATTTTTTGAAATTTTAGCCTTAATTTAAATAAATTTCACGATAATTATTGGATTTAGAGAGGGGCAGCCGCCTCTCCCTGCCTACGCCTATGTAATAAGGTGAAATAAACTTAGAATAGGGGTTAAAGTAAAAGGTGCATATTATTTCCTTAAATTTCTAATCAATAAATCCGCTTAAAGGGTTGTTCTTCATAGTAATATTGCATTTCACGTTACTTTAGAGTTATTTCATTGCAAAATATTATAGCCCTAGCCCAGCATTGTAGGCCGGGAACGGCTTCGATCAATAGTTACAGCGGTGGAGGAGGCAACAATACGCTCAACATTATAAATCGCGACAACGTCAAGATGTTTCTCAACAATTTAAACCATTTCAATACCACCACGACCACCACCCCACCCAACCCTATTCAATCAAACTCCCACGTTAATACCTTGACATCTGTTCGAGCAGGAGCATTGCAAAATCGAGTCTTAGCGCACGACCTGAGCAAGACCATAATATTGGGTCCGAGTCAGCAAGGCCAGACCCGAAACAACCTGGTCGGAGGGGGCTTGGTTCGAATTAACACGGGCCTGGCCTCGGGCTCGGCCTGCTCGCCCCGACCTCAGGTCGGTCCAACTAGCTCTTCCTGCTCCCTCGCTCCAACTACAAACACCACGATCGGGGGCATGATCTACGTTAAACAAGCCATGCCCACAGCTAGTCCCCTGGCAGTTAAGAAGGGGTTAGATGACGGGACCAATACCGATTATCCCATGTACATCCTGACTCGTAAGTGTTTGTTGTTAAACTTTTGAAACACTCTTAATTTTATACCGTTGCCATAGACTAATAGCCTGCTCATCTCATATATTCACGCAACAAAAGTGTTGCAAAAAACGACACCGCCATTTTGAAAAGTGACGTAGAGTTTGTGTGGCGATGGATTGTATTGGTCAATAATCATTGATCTTATAACATAAAACAACTCATTTTAATCATTAAAGCGATTTTAAAAATTTATCAAACCATATGAATTGGCCAAAATTCATGTTAGAAGATAAGTCAAGCGTAGATGGCGCTATTAAAGCTAATTTTATTTTTAAATAATTATTTATTTTTATACCAATATATTAATTCTCAAAGACTCACGTTGATAAAACTCGAAATGATTTACATTTTTACATCAAAATAAATATATAAGGCATACCCGAAACCATTATGAGCATAAACCTAACCATTCAATTAATTTTTTAAAATGGCTGCCAAAATTTGGAACACTTTTTAAAAGGGATTGAGCAGTCCACCTATATGATCGTTGCCGACATTGCATTGCAAAGCTCGATGATACGAATTTTAACCCTGGCTGCTATAAGATTTTAAGGATGCTTAATTGGTTTTGCAAAAATGTTTTTAAACGTTTTTTAATTGATCTGCTCCATCCATATACTTCGTGTTAGTGTCGTAAAAATGGCCGGGTTTTGTTTGGTCGACCTTCGTTGGTTTTAGTCGACGAAACATGAACGAACCAAACGTTTTTTGGTCTATTTTTCTTAGTCGACTTTTAAACTTAGTCAAAATGCGACATGCATGCCAGAGTCGGCCGTTTGTCCTAGTTGAACCAAGACCAAACAAAACCCAGCCCCTTTTTTACAACTCTACATCGTGACATTTAATTGACGTAGTATAATTTATTGATATAGATCTTCTTATTTTAAAAAATGAAAAGACATCGTTTTATAGCACCTTCGAGACCATATGCAGATTGTGTATTTGCTACCTTTCCTTCTTAGTTCACATTCATTTTTTAATTCGATAATCAAAAAATTTGGCCTATTTTTGCACTAAATTTGCTGTTTTTTCCGCCCAGAAACGGGTAAAATAATTTCGAGCAAGGATCTTCTCTCCCTGGCTTCTACCGGATCCGAAACCCCGTCTCCTTTGCTCAATGTCACGAGTAAGCCCACCACATCTTTCAAGATATAGATCGTTCAATCGAAGTGATCTTCTCAATTTTAGGCATTAATATGGCTCGATTTTCTTTCGAAGTTTTAAATTTTACCGAGTTTTAACACGTTTTGAAAATGTAAATGGCAGGCCCTAGGGGAGTTTATGTGATTTTTTAGCGATTAGTGCGTTCGGAGTGCGTGAATGTAATTGAGCGGGCAATCTCCGTCTTTTTATGTTAAAACCTTGAGATGGCTGTTTTTATAAGTTTATTTGCCATAGTTTTGTTTAGTTTTATAAAGCTGTTTACTCTGAAAAAGGGAACAAAGTAAACTACAAAAACGGTCAAGAATTACTAGGAGTTTGTCTTAATATCGGATTTGTCTGCGCAGCGAAAATCGTCACACGCATTATAACATAGCTTTGTCTTGACTTCGAATTCACAGCAGATTTACATTTCCGACGCATAACATAACAGGGATTTTGTTAGATGAAGAAATGTTCCTCAGCTTAAATGTTGTATGATTTTAATTTTTAGGTATCAGCAAAGTTTAGATTTGATCTCAGGAGTTGAAATAAAGAAATAAAACGTTTTTAACTATCAAAAAATAAAATATTAATAATTACAACCGAGTTTGCCCCATGAAATTGAATCCGATATTAAGACAAGCCCTAGGGTGTGGTTTTTATATACCATTTAGGTGAACATTAATAAGGCTAATTAATGAAATTTGGGGCAATAGCCATTACAAGCTTTTAGACCAAAAAAAACTATGGTATCTTTTTTTTCGCGTTTTAACTCTAGTTTTTGTGTAAAAATTATCCATCAGCACGATTGTACCCCTTTTTAAACAACGAAATGAACCTAAGCACGGTTATATCGTAGCTTAATCTTTGAATTTATTCGATTAACTTTTAGGAAGCGCACATCTGTCATCCACGTTGCCTAGTAAATCCATACACGACCCCCAAGAGCTCCTTCATCAAAATATCCTACTATCGCCTAACACGGAGAAAGCTCTCAACATAGAGGCGCAAGTAAATATTTGTGTGGTGCCATTTTTCCATATCATACGCCTTCCCTAGGCGTAGCCAAGGGGGGGGGGACACGGAGGGGCCGCTGCTCCCCCCCCCCCTTTGAATCCAAAAAATTTCTTGAAATTTTTTAAAATTATGGCTAAAATTTTAGCAAATGATTATTTTGCCCCTTCCTCTAATCCCAATGCTGGCTACGTCCAGGGTGCTTTTTCGCATAGTTAATCTATGGATAAAATTGTATGGGATGTCAGATGTATCGACACTTGACAAAGCTCAATCATATGGCCTAATAGAGTTCTTTGTTTAGGCCAGTTAAATATGAGGTTTTGCAATTTTGCTGGTAGGAATGGGGTAGTTAGATATGGCATAATTGTAAGATCAGTGATGCGTGTTAAATATCTTTCATTGATGGTTATTTCTCAAAAATTAGAATTGTATTAAATAGCGTTTTATATTTTTTACAAACCATAGTCGGCATTGTCTTCCCTGAGTAAGCAAGATGACATCGGAGTGGCTGGACCACTCGGCATTTTAGAACACAGCAAATACGTTCAAAGGATATATTCTAAAGTAAGTGGAGTTGGGCAATTATAGCTCTAACTCAATATGAACCGATAAATACTTCTATGGCGCATTTACGTCATGGCTCTGCGCGAGTTTTATGCTATTTTAAAATTGTGTTTAAAATTCCTATATTAGTAAATATTAGAGTCTCTCTCAAATGATACTGGTTTGAGGCAAAAATTTTTATGAATAAACTCTCTGTTAATTATCAGTAAAATAAGAATAACTCAATATTTAACTCTTAATTTAGGTTTCTGTTGTTTTTTTAATTTCATTGTAATTACTTAGGTGTAATGAAGGAAGCAATCAAAAGGTTGTTGCGTATCGCGTTGTTATTGTTACTACTTTACTATTTAGAACGATTCAAATGATAATACGTTGTTTCATTTTTCGATTGTAATAAATATTTGCGCTGTACGAATAAAACGGAATATTACTATGTATGGGTTCTATCTGTATATGCTTTTTGATCTACACAAAAAGTTTTAATTTGTGAATGGCCCATTTTTAAACAAAAATCATAGTTGGGCATACCTAAGTCGTTGTTTCAAATAAATTTAAATTCTTGTAGATGTGTAATAGTGTTGAAATGATGGCTGGGTTTTGTTTGGTCGACCCACACAGCCGTTTTTACAACTCTATTGCGTAATACCTTTTAAAATAAAAAGCATGTTAAAATTAAATTTAAACGAATGCGTTTTTTTTTCTAAACTTTATAAAACGCATTACTTTGCTAATCAACTAAGATATTATTTAACTCCTAACACACTGAAAAATAAATCTATTCTCTTCTTCTTTGTCAGTTATTTGGTCCCACAGTCGTATATATTAAAACGTGAAAAAGATTTTTGATCTCTAATGATTTTTTCAATTTACTTGCACCCTAGATCATTTTATATTGCAAAATCACGCCAAACATTTAGTCTCCTTTTCTTAACCGATTGACTAATATCCATATAAATAGGCTTAAATTATATCTAAATTTTTTCTTGGACGGGGCAAAGTTGAATTTTTTTTCCTAAGCCTTAACGCAATTTCATAAGAAATAGAGAAGGGGGAGGCAGCTAAAAACCTCTACTGTTCGCCCGATCCGGGAGTTTCAGCCTGGGCCTTAATTTTTTTTATAAGATCCGGTCCAGCCGGGAATAAACATTTTCAAACAAGAATTTGAAGCTCTTAAAACTGTAGTCTACAATTATTAAAGTTTTTATATCCTTAAAAGAATTAAAGTTTTAATAATCCAATTCACAAATCAAATTTCGCAAAATTGTTCGCTTTACATCATATTTATCCTTGTTTTAGATAGATTAAAAAATAAAATTCCTTCTTGAAACTGTGTTTATCCCCTTAGAGAAATTGCCTTAGAAAGTGTTTACTGTTTAGCAAGAAATAACTTTTTTGATCCTTTGTTTTATTCTAATATAAAAATGTTCTAGCCTGCAACTTTTGTGTCCCTAGAAAATAGTTCGTCTATAATTCAAATAGTTTAATTATATGTTTGTAAGTAAATTTTTAACGCCAAATTTTAAATAAAAAATATATAAGAAATATCAATTTTTATACCTTTATATAAAGAATTTTTTTAATATCTGTATTGGTCATCTGTTCGGGTCAGACCTTAAATATAGAATAATCCGGGACCTGGCCCTATGGTGGGGTGAGAAGGAGAGTAAGAATAATGTAAATAGAGGTTTAGCTTATAGTAGTAGGTGTAGTGACTGCGCCTATAAATCATGGATAATGGAAACCAAATTCAGGCGCAATTTTACAATATAAAATATAGTGAGGTGGCTATAAGTTAAAAGCTATTATCCTAAAGCAAAATATTTTTTAATTTCTAACTTTATGTTATTTTTACATTTTGATGGTTTATAAATTTAAGCGATTGGTTTTCCTCCGTATACATCCTTAAAAGAGGCAAGACGTTTATTTTCACAACTTTGAACCTGATTATTTCACAAACCTAACCGACAGATAATAACAATAAACGTATTCGCGTTTAGTACAAGAATCGCTATTATAAATTTGCCAACCGCTCTGCATTTAATTTTTGTGTAATCTAGCCTAATTAACGTCCTTCAACAAATTGTGATCAAAAAGTCATATGAAAAACACGTAAGAATTCGTTTTTCTTTAAATACCAAATCTATTAAACATGGCTTTAAACAATAACTTATAGCATTTTGATTTTATTAACGTGTAACAACATCATAATGTATAGTCTTTTTAATTTGACTCAATGGAATTTATCTTGTGATTAACCCCATATTGATATACATTATTTTTGATATGTTATTAATGAACTCTACGATAATAAGTTGGAAAAGCAAAGGGACTTATTTAAATTGTTGATTTATATATAAATCATATGTTTTCTAGGTTTCTATTATAATTGGTGATACACATAGACTAATAAAACTATAGACTGTCGAACAGCTGATTTTTACTATTAAAATCATTCAGACACCAAAATAGCTGCCATATTGTAGGAAAAATTCAACAACAGGTATATTTATACTTCTCCACAGTAAAATATCGAAGAAAATAAATAAGACTAATAACTTAATTTATAAATCAAAAAAAAATAAGTAGATTAGAACAATAAATTTTGCTGAATTCTATTGTTTGGTTAAAATTTCCCACAATATGGCGGTGGCTATATTTGCTGTAAAAATATCAGCTGTTAGGCAGTCTATAGTTTTATTAGTCTATGGTTCTACATTATAAATTATCAAGATTGATTAAATTATTTTAAAACCAATCCAGCGTACCTTTGTGCGTTATTATTAAAATCAGCTGCTGCTTTCAAATTTTTAATTTATGGAATCATTTCTAGCTAAAACAAAATCATCTTTGGTAAGGAGGACAGCTTTTATTAGATTTATTTTAAATATTAGCTTTATTATTAATTTTTTTTCATATTTTTTTATAAAGTTGTTTAATTGTTCTTATCTATTTGAATAGTTGAATAGACCTTATATACCATGCTGCTCATATTATTTGTGTTTATCAAACATTTATCAAAAAATGATTGCTTTTTGGTGAACGTGATTTTTAAAATATTTGTTAAAAATAACTTCAATAGGTTGTTTGTTTTTGCCAGTATATCATTTTATGCCATATAATTGGGAATCGAAATAAAAAAATTTGCATCCAAGCAACAAGTTTTAAACTTATATTGAACCATAGTTTGATCTAGTATGCACTTTTAGTCAGGTATATCTTAAAATATACATCAAGCATTAGATTTGACAAACTTATAAAATCTCACTTTTGGATTGCGAAATTAGATCACTAAACTCCACATAAGCACCTTACATTTATATTATAAAGATCAATTTATGTAGGTTTGCGGGTAGACTGAGTGTTCAAAAGTGAATAAATTGTGCATTCTTTTGTTTTACTTTCCTATATTTAAGTCTAGTTTATATTTGTTATAACCTCTCTGCTATTATTCTACGTGTGGGCCTCATAATCTATATTAGTAATCTATGAATGTCAAAAACTTATTGATATAGCCATATTTTGGTAGAAACACTCTGTCTCACATATGAAATCTTTCGAACCTTTTTTCATTATAAATTTTGTTTTAAGGGGGTATAAAAATTTTACATTTGAAAAGAGGGGTAAAAAAGAATTTATGCATTAAAAATTTTAACTAAGAGTAAATCTATTAACTTTAAGCACACTCATTAAATATTTTTTATGGGGCACTTGTGTATTTTATAGTTTAGAAAATGAAAATTTAGAGCAAATAATAATTTATATTTCACTAATTTTTGATGCCTTTTGCACATACATATATTTTATTTATTTGTACATTTAAAATAAAAGAATGTGAAAAAAGACTGACCATTATAGGTGATGAATTGGCTTATAACTGTTTTTATGCTTCCTACAGTGGTTTGCGTTAACAAGGGGGACCAAAATTAACTACTTCTCAACTTAAATATAAATATTTATACTTACATATCGATTTTTAGCTTCAAATATACATTTTATAACTAGTGTCTAGTTTTTCCTTTTGATTTTTCCATTACACTTTCACTTGTAAAAGAGCCAAGGCCATTTCAGACTTTAGATTGCCAATATATATATGTTGGTTGCTGTTTTTTTAAATTACTTTTAAACGCATTTTCAGCCATTTGTTTTAATCTATTATTTAAAAGATGTTAAATCAAAATATAAAATTAGCAAGCTATATTTGGGCATATATAGAAAGTTAAAATCCAAAATTGATCAAAAATTTAATTTCAATTGAAAAATTTTACATGTGCCTTTTAAGTAACACATCATCTTAGCATAGTCGACTAAACATGGAAAGACTAAAAAAATTTGGTATGTTTTTCTTAGGCGACCACTAGACTTAGTCGAAATTTAAAAACAGACCACAGTCGACCGTTAATTTTAATCAAACCAAGGTCGACCAAACAAAATTTACCCGTTTTTACAAGACAACCCACTAGTGTGCGAGAGAGGGAGTAAAAGTGCGAAAATAAATGAAACCCCCTGCATGTGTCCTATAAGGCAATTTTAATGATATATCATAATTAGATAGGATGCTCTTACAGTTTATCATTTAAATTAATGACCCATCTCATTCCTACTATAAAGTCCGCCTAGGTCATCTTCTCTAATTAGTGTTGTAAAAAGGGCTGGGTTTTGCTTGGTCGGCTTGGTCTGATTTTTTTAGACCGCCACTAGGCTTAGTCGAAAAATGAAAAACAAAGTTTTCATTTGAGATTATAAAATCTCTTCCTTTTTAATCATTACTTGCACATTATAGTTTTTGTTTTAAGGTTGAGTTTTAATTCTTTACAAGGAGGTGAACTAAAGAGTGGCACTTGCCCCCCCCCCCTTCCGCTCTTGTACATATACAACGAAATCATGGTTATAAAATACAGTTTTTTATGATTTAACCTGATCAAGCTTCAATAAAATCCGGCCGAACCATATTTACGCTAGGATCCATTGAATATTCGTCCTTGATTTCCCTTTTAATTTTCGCATAAACTCACTATTTCACCAATTTTTCATACATATTTTTACGAAATGTAGCGTTAATTTTTTCTAATCACTTTTTGGGGGTTGCTTGTTAGGGCGAAATAGAATCGATCGATAGCGTACGTATCGTGGTGGGCAATGAAGCATGTGATTTGGATTCTGCAATCAGTTCCCTCGTGTACGCCTATTTTCTCTATCAGGTAATTACTGAGCAATTCATAATATTAGACACATTATTTTTTCCTCTGAAATCTTAATCTTTTCTTCAATACTATGATGGGATCATAGACTGCTCATGCCTCGTGTTTCATATGGTTAAATCCACCATTTTGAATTTAACTATCTCCCCCATGTCTTTATTCTGCAGTGTACTACCCCATTGTTAAAATAGAAAAAGTGGATTTACCTTCCTCATTAGTTAATAAATAAATAGAATGCTAATCTATGATTATTTAGTGCAATGCAGATGCCACCAAATTGCTTAACATCACACCATCACAGTATTTTAATTTTAATGAATTTTGTAAATGACATATATTTTAAAATGTTGTTTTTAATGTTTAACTAGTTCAATATTTTGTATTACTTTAAAAAACACTTTAATTAACCAAAATTAATATAATCAATATTATGTCCCCCCCCCCCTTTTTTGTGCACATTTCAAGATGGCAGAGGAACACTTAATTAAAGTTGATGAGCAGTCTATCTAGTCTATGCTGGGACACTGGAAAAAATTCGCGTTGAACCCTGTCGAGTTTCACATCTAAGAAACTATCTCTTATATGAAATTGAATTAATTCCTTCAATAACTACCAGGCTTGTGTACTGCTATATTCAAGATGGCTCCCCCCTTTAAGATTTAGTAAATTGCGACTTGTCGGGTTTCGAATTTCCAACGTTCTTTAGAGTGATTAGGTGACGGAAAAGGCGAAGTTTTTGAAATTGTTAAAGGAGATGCGAATTACTAATTTCATGGCTAAAATGTTAATTTTGACGGTAAATTTTAGATTTTTTGATATATATAAAATTGTTTAATTCACAGCCTTTGCACTTTGTGCGAAAATTATTATTACTGTTAAATCTAATTTTTTTAAAATACCGCTAAAGCCAACTTTTAAATATATAAGACCGTACGTATACTGTTAGTCTCCTAAGTCTTAATAAATTAAAATTTTCTCTACCTTCTTTAAGCCCCGCAAAAATTATCCAGATTTATTAAACGGGTTCCATTCTTATATTCATAAAATTTGTAAAGATCCAAATTACTTTGAAAAGAATAATAGGTCCTCGTCGAGTGTGATTGTATCGATTTTTTTAGCCGCTTCCTAAAAGTGTAGTCTGAAAATTGTGTTATAAAAACGGCTGGGTTTTGTTTGGTCGACTTTTGGTTCAACTAAGAAATTTTTGCTAAGCCTAGAGGTCGACTTCTTTGGTCTCTTTATGTTTGGTCGACTAAGATTTAAGGTCTTAATTTTGAACTCGAACTAGTTCCTCATCCGTCATCCCTAACGCGATTCATTGCTCTCTTCATAAACTATTCATTGCGTGCAAAGCCTTGATTCTATGTTTATTTTATTATGATAAAAAATAATGGTGTTAGATATAATGCTAGTAGGTATAGAATGTTTTTAAATAACTATCTAAATGTATGGCTTTATGTTTACACCATTCAGTCGCTTCAAAAATTAAATGTCCTCATCAAAATTAGTGGCATCATTGAGTTACTCAAAGCTGAAACCATACATTTTTTTCCTGCCCGGCTCGATCTCATTTTTTCATGGTCGAGTTTGGTTGGGTTCGGGTTGATGAAAAGGAACTTGCAGGCAGGCCCTCAGTCCGAGCTTTACTTAAGTATGAAAAGGCATATGTCTTCAAAATATTAAATTCATTTTGAATTCAAGGAAAATTTAACTTTTACATAAGAACCCCCTACTGCTATTTCAAGCCTTGGTCTCGTTCTTGTATTAGCGGGTTTCCCGTTGCGGAAACGAGCTAATTTTATTATGGGAAATATTAAGATTTGTTTCCAACTTTAGCGCATTGCTTCTCATGTGAAAGAACTGAGTCGTAACTCCCCCCTCCCCCCAATTGCAAGGCCAACCTTATTTTTTCATCGTTTAAATCAATAAAACTATGGCAGGGTTAGCGTGTAAAGGCGTAGCCATACAAGTGGAGGTCTTACCTCGAGGTTGATAACATGGAAGGGGAGAGGCCGCGAGCACAAAATTTGGTTTTACTAAATAAAGTGGACAATATGTATGACCTAAGTCAAAGAACATATCTATATATATATCTATCTAATAGGGTCATTCCTTGTCAAATCAAAACGATTTCGCCCGACCATTTCAGATCAGGATAATTTTTGGTGAGGGTGTAGGCCTCATTTATAAGAGTGATTTCTGAAATTTTTAGCCATTTTGGGCCAATACTTTTGAAGTTATGGATGTTTTAAGGGCCAAAATCACGTTCGGGAGCGTTCTATGGATTTTAATTTTTGAAGCTTAATTTTTGATCTTTTCTGCGCTATGGGCAATTATCCGAGTTTGAAAATTAGATCTTAATTTTAATTTAAATGATATAGGGGTAGGCTAAAATTACGGTGAGGTTGAAAAAAAATAAAAACTAATATGATGGCAGAATTGCTCATATATTTTTATTTTTGTACTCATAATCCATGCTAAAAAAAAAAATTTATGCAGGAAGAAAGGTGTTTTTAAAAAATTTATTGCTAGTTGTGACCATTTTTTATTTTTATTAAGATTAAAGTTATTTTCAGACTCGGTTACTTGCCCATCGCGTAGATAAAAGTTCAAAATTTAAGTTGATTTCTAATTCAATATTATTTATTTACCCTATATTCTTTATAAATTTGCAATTTGATAAAAAATAATCATCATAATATGTTATTGTAGTAATTGATTATACCGCCATCTCTAAATATTTTTGGTGGAAATGTAATTTTTCGAATTTTTGACCATCTCGTAATCCCAAACTTTTTATGATTGAAATATGTTAATGGGTCATAAAGGAGTGCACATTGTGAAATTTGTGATTTCATATACAGGTAAATATGCTTCTAAGATTTTTAACTAATTTGACCACAAAAAATTAACCGCGTTTGAGGTTTTTGGTTAGATTATTTTGATAGAGAATTTTTTTATAAATGCACCATATTTGAGTGAATAACGCAATTACTTTTAAAAATAGTAAAATCCATAAAATGCTCCCGAACGTGATTTTGGCCCTTAAAACATCCATAACTTAAAAAGTATTGGTCCAAAATAATTAAAATTTTCAGAAACTACTCTAATAAATGAGGCCTACACCCTCGCCAAAAATTATCCTGATCCGAGATGGTCGGTCGAAAATCGTCTTTTTTTTGACGAATCGACATGGGATGGCCCAATAATTAGATAAATCAACAAAAGAAATGCAGCAAATATAAATAGCAATTAACCATAATTTTGGCCTCTGGCCGGGTCAGACAAACTAGATGTAAGCAACGGTCGCAATTATCCGATTTATAGCAACAAGCTAGACAAGTTGTTGGCAAATAAATTTATGTATGAATGTAATCAGTCGGGCCCAAAAACAATAATGAAATTTGGGCTCGGGGCGAGGTCGAGAAAAGTAAGGGCAACCAGCGGTCATAAGCTAGCCTGTATGCGAAAGCAGAATAAAATGAGTGCATTCGTGACAAAGGACTTGCGACAGTTGGAATGCATGGCCTGAGGTGATGCTTCATAATTTTCTTAGTGTGTGCTTACTACTGGTGTTGTAAAAAGACCTGGACAGACAAATGGTTTTTGGTCTGTTTTTGTTAAGGCAGCCAAATCCCAGGTCTTTTAACAACACTAGTGCTTGACTACATTGCATAAAACAGAATAAATCATAAAATGATCTTAATATTTTTTTCACGATATATATATCTTCTGTGGCGAGGGCCCCTCTCTGCCTCCCTTCTGGTACGCTTTTGTATTAAGGCGATAACTATATTTTGTTAGGCAATTATTGGGTTGTCCTGATTAAATATTCCACTAGATGGCGAGAACGGCATTAGATACCATTTTTATGTTTTTTGTGGTTTCTCCAACCTTAAGAGCTTCTCTGTGGCTGTGTATCGTGAAATTAGCATGATCATTTTAATTATAATTTTTTTATATATAAACAGCCTGAATACCATCTAATTTAGAATCGCGAGGTCTTAATTTAAAAGTGCTAAATTCCCCCAGCTTCCTCTTAAATTCAGCGCCATACTACTTGACCAATAGGTTTTGTCCTTCTTAATTAGAAAAAAATTCTAACATTTTTTTATACTTTATTGATTAGGAATTAGGGATTTAGGACTATAGTGGCAAAAACTAGGTAAAACATATGCAACTAAATGTGTCAAATACGGCTGGGTTTTGTTTTGTCGACCTTTAATTTTAGTCGACTAAATCTATACAGACCAATGGTTTTTTGGTTTGTATAGATTTAGTCGACTTCTGGGTTTAGTCGAAATTTGAAAAACAGACCAGAAGCGGCCGTTAGCCTTGGTGAAACCGAAGGTGAACCAAACAAAACCCAGCCGTTTTTACCGCCTTACTTCACACCTTTTCAACTTCTATCTGAGAAACTCAATAAAGACACATTAATAGAATTTGAAAGAAAAATAGTTTTTATGATTTACCCAAATTTATTGCCCGTATAAATTTAGCAAGGTGACTTTCCCCTGCCCAATAACTTGGTCATTCCGCTGTTCAACATTCAGAGCGGAGATTACAAGCTGAAAACGGAGGTAAAATATTACTTGGACAAGCTGAACATCACGCAAGATCTTCTCGTGTTTCGCGATAATCCTTACCTCGATATCAAGGATTTACATTCCAAACAGTATTTATTACACAATGTTGCATATATATATATAACCCGTATAAGTTTCCTCGGCAAATATTAAAAATAACAAGTTGGACAGGACAGGACGGACAACCAAAAGCGAGCTGCATAGCAATTGTTATATATATATATGTATAGAAGACATGTGGTTTTTAGCTTATCTAATTCATTTTTTCATTCTTGTCATTGATAGGTGGTAGTAGGCCGAAGTGACCACGATATTGGTTTTTAATTTAATTGGATAGGTTGCATTTTTAGTTTGAAAGGATTTGAAAAGTTGTTTTGATTTAATTACACTGGTCAACAAATGATGGGATTCATAAAATCAACCGGAAAATTGTGTGCAGTGGTGTTATTATAAGGCTGGGTTTTGTTTGGTCGAACTTTGGTTGGTCCAATTTTCACATTTCGACTAAGCTTAGAGGTCGACTAAGAAAAACAGACCAAAAAAAATGAAAGGTCGACCACACAAAAACCCAGCCTTTTTTACAACACGAGTTTGCAACGACGTATGGGGAGAAAACTAAAAATATATATTTGTGTACGCTGTAAAAAATTGTACCAGAATCTGCAAACAAATTGCCGGTGGATTTTTCTCGTTGAACCGTGTGTTATTGCACTAAAAAAACGTTTTGGCATCGATGAATTTTTGAGGATTCTTTTTGTTAGTGTTCTAAAAATTGCTGGGTTTTGTTTGGTCGGCCTTTAATTTTAGTCGACTAAACATAACCAACCCAAACGTTTTTTGGTCTCTATAGGTTTAGTCGACCAAAGCCAAAGGTCGACCAAATAAAACCCAGCCGTTTATAAAACACTACTTTCCATGAAGCTTCGTCAGTTTTTATCGTTTAAGCCCGTTCACTCCGACCCGCTTATTACCTAGGGCAAAGTTCCAAATAATTTATAAAACAAGTCCTAATAATGAGTTTGTATATGAAATAGTCGCATTTTGCCCCTCTTTTTTAATAAAATTGCTCATGGGCATATCCAAACCCCCCTCTAAATCTAAAAATTTGTTAAAATTAATTAATGTTACGCCTAAAATTTCAGCAAATGATCATTTCCCCCCTTCCTAAATCATTATTGCCCCCCCCCCCCTAATTCCAATGCCGGTTACGCGCATGAAATTGTTTTACCTCAAGCCACAACCACCCTGATTTATTATTTATGGCATTGCCACTTTTATTCTATAAATATGAAGTTTCAAGGTATAAAAATAGGGATATTTATCGATTTTTTCGCTGTGTTTGTGTATACGTGCGAAAACATCGTAGGAAATTGTTGTTGATTCTGGTTGACCACAATACCCTACCCAGTCCCGACAAGTATTTGGCCTCTTCCGTGGTCGAAATCATAGACCATCATCAAAAAGATCCATCTTCTGCCGATCAATAGTAATTATTATTAGTACTACCGTTTTTCACAATTTATTTACTTATAAATAGGAGGGTTTTTTACGCTCGAATTTTGCTCCGGGTTTTGGTCTTGTGTTATAAGAGGGACCAGTCACAAGCTTGACCTAAAGTAATGCCCCCCCCCCCGATTTTAAAAAATCCATAGGAATTGCTTCTGTTTTCGTGCATAACTTTTTGAGAAATTTTTAATAATCCCTCCCTCTCCTGTACTATTTTTCTGGGGAAAAAACATTGCTGAGCCTTTATTTTGCCAATTTAAGGTTTAATCAGGTTAAAACCACTCAATATAATTTTATCGATTATTCCAGGTATTTCCTTGGAATTTTTATTTTTCAATACACCTATTATAAATATTAATTGATTTTGCCGCAAACTTAACTCTGTAAAACCGATTGACAAATATTTCGAAAGTTTCTACTATATAGGTTTAAGTTAAAATGGTGTTATTGTTGTGTATCGCTACAGTTGCGATATACTAATCGAATACGTGGGTTCTTGTTGTACTCTGGTGGCTGAAAAGGTGCTCCACAAAGAACCCTGCATCCTAGATGCGACCCTCATAGAAATGCTATACGGTAAAATACATTTTATATCCTATTTATTGGTACCCCTAACTGAGTCCCAAATTGTTTTTAGTTTTTTTCCAAATGATTCTGCACAGTTACTAAGACTATCGATTCTGGCCTGTTTGTCGAATTTCGACTAAGCATAGAGGTCCACTAGGAAAAATAGACCAAAAAATATTTGGTCTGTTTATGTTTAGTCGACTTGAATCAAAGGGTCGACCAAATAAAACCCAGCCATTTTAATAACACTAGTGTGTGTAATATCTTTCCTCAGTTTTTTGAGTCTTTAAAATATTTTTTTTGAACTAATTAACCTTAGTTAATACGCTTTTTTCAATTTTTTCTTTTATTTTGGCAAATTATACTTGATTTTTGAGTGAAATGTTGCCAATTCATTTCTCTAAATAAAACACATTTTAAGAAATCTTTAGAATTTGCCACTTTTTGTGTTTCTAACGATAGAGGAAGTTTTTGGTGTTTTAGAGTGTAATAACAATTAATCCGGCCGCTGGTGTTTTTCTTCTTTATCAGTTATTTGGTCCCACAATCGTGGTGTTTGTTTCAATGAGTTTCTTGCATCTTGATCGGGTAAGTGCCATGTCTTGATTAATCTCTTCTTAGTTTTTATATCTTTGTCCACTTGTCCTTTCCACGTGACACGAGATCGTCCTCTTCCTCTCTTCCCCGATACCTCCATGTCCAGTACTTTTCGAAACTTACATTATTCATCTCCCTTCTATGCCGCTGGTATTTGAATCAAAGATAGACTAGCGTTAAAATTTTAATTAAAGACTCTTATAGTTTTTTGTTTAAATTAGTTTGCTGTACACCGCCATTTCTCTATCTAAAAGAAACTTTTTTACGATCCTTTATCGAGTAAAATCTATAATAATAATTTGATTGTAAAAATAATTTTCGATTTAATCCCAAAGGAGCTATTATATTGGACACGATATGCCTAAATCCTAAAGCTGGTCGCGCTAAGTCGAAGGATTTGGAAATAATTAGCCGGCTGGAAAGCCATCTGCCCGGTCTTTATGGGAATAGGCTGGAAATCTACCAAAATTTGGTTCGAGCCAAAACCGATATCTCAAGTAACAATTTTACCAAAAACTGATGGTTTAGGGAAGGGCAAAATGATCATTTTTTAAATTTTAGCCATAATTTTTAGTAAATTTTAACAAAATTTTGAATTTAAAGGGGGGCATCCGCCCCTCCCTGCCCCCCTTAGCTTCCCCATGCCCATGGGAATAGCCAGCTTGCCCATAAGTGTAAAATTTTACATTAATAACGAAATTATTTATTTTTCCCCTAATTAAATCATCGGAAAAAAATTTTTTGCCTTCCTTTAATTTAAATCCTGGCTACGCCCATAATTGCCCCATTCAAAAGTGTCGTATTTTAAAATTGTAAAATATTTATAGAAGTTACCTTTAAATTGAATGCACGCACTTGCACTGTGTTATTTTGATAAGGAATAATCATTATATATATAATTTAAATTCCTCTTAATTTCATATTAAAAACTTGTCAAAATAAATAAAAGTTGTGAGGCTACATGTTATAAACATATATTCTAATACACATGACTCCTATGAGGGAACTACGAATCAAATTTAGCTCTTTTAAATTTAAAAAAGCCAAAATATATCAACAAAAAAGTTTTATTAAATTTGTTAAATGGATAAAGGTAATATTATAAGTTTTTCCACTATGATCAATTAAAATTTTGACATTGCATATTTCAATTTATTTTATTAGTATATAGACTTTTAACAAAATATTATGGTAAAGAGATAGGGATATTGATTTAATACTTTCTAAAAAATATACTAATTAATTCAATAAGATTAAAAATACAGCTGTAAGGTAAGCTAGAAATGTTTTTTATATGGGAAGATCATGGAAAAAGCCAACATTTTATCTTTAGATTTTTAAATTCCTCCCCAGTATCCTTCATTTATAGTCGCTAATGCATTTGAATGTTTTAAAGAGTTTTTTTAATGGAGAAAAAAGAAGCTTTTTACGGGGAAATTTGTCGTTTCAAAATATTTATCGATTTTTCTCTTTTTACATGCATTATTTATGTATTTTTCATTTTTGTTTCACTATTTATAGTTCCCAAAGGGGGAAAATTAAACTTATTTTGCCTTGTAATAGGTTTAACGGATTTGGAAATTTTGCGCAAAGATTTGAAGAGCGTTCGAAGTCCTACGATGACCATAGGCGTAGCCTCGTTCCCACTACTAGTCGGGGTTAGCAAAATTTTGATTTATAGATGAGAATTTCATGCGTTTCTGTGAAATATTTATGTATAAATATTGGTTGTATTTCGAGCAAATAAACGCTACTAGTGATTTGTATTGCAAATATCAAAAATGAGATTGGGTATTATTTAGTTTTGAAACTAAAAATCCTTTTTAAAAGCTCAGATTTTCATGTTAAAACATGTGTTTCTTAACGTAATGTTTAGTCTTCTAATCACATAAAATTTCCATCAATGTCCCATACTTAATATAAACTATATACTGATATATTAAGGTTAAAAAACAAGTTTTTAAAATTATAAAACAAATTGTTTCTCCGTAAGCTTTACATTTAATACTATTAAATATGAATAAAACTTTAATTAGAGGGTTAATTTTTTTTAAATTTTTCATTTATAGGAAGTCGTAGAAAGTCGGCATACCACATTCCTAGACAGCATGTCACAATTTTGTCAAACCAACGAATTCCAGCTTTTAGTGATTCTCGGAATCAAAATGTCCCCAAATCCTCCCGATCTAAAGTAATTTATATCACTTAGCAACCGTGGGCGTGGCCAGGGGGGCAGGAAGGGGCACCTGCCTCCCTCTAAATACAAAAATTTATTGAAATTATGGCCAAAATTTTATAAAATAATCATATTGCCCCTCCCTAAATCATTATTGCCCTCCTCTAATTCCTATGCTGGTTACGTCCATGAAAGCAACCTACTTTTATATTTGCTCTCAATACGTTTTTTAAAACAATTAGATCTGCTTAAAGTTATATATCTTTTACAACATCTAAATATAAACGATTTCTTGAATTTCATGGATTTATTTTTAATGTACAAATTTTTTTCCCTAACATTCTATTTGCCCTTTGATCAAAAAGATTATTCCATGTCTTAGTTTTTTACGCAGTTTTTAGCGAGCATTTACTATTGGTTGAAGATAAGGTGGCCCCGAAAATTTATATCTTTACAATAAGAAATTTTCACTATATCTTTAAGAAACCACTAATTTTTTTATGTTTGTTTCTATAAGTATTTCCATATTTAAATCATCTTGATTTTTTCCCTAAACCTAATACATTTGTTGTGGCAATATTAATGGTTTTCGCCACTACAGGCCTGAGCAAAATGATACGATACCTCGCCGCGATTTGGGAATTTACAGCGAGAACGTTTTCTTTCGCGAGCAACTTTGCGATTTTTTGCTTCAACTAGACGAAGACCAAAATTCTGCCGATTTCAATGGTAATAATTTGGGGAAAATGCAATTGGAATTGGAAATGACTAAATCACCTTGGCCAGAATTATTTAGTGTCATGACCCAAGGCAATTATCGAGCATCTAGGAAGCAACTTTTGCCAATACTGCAAAAATTTTTGGTTCGTTCTATGTAATTTTGAACCAACTGTTGTGTTGTGTCGCATGATGTGACTGTAGAGTATTTGTGTGCTGTGTCCGAGGTTTTAGATTATTACGGATGGCCTTCCGAGAATAAATGTTTTTAGCTGGTTTTGTATTTGATTACTGTCGTACGTTGAATTGTGTTTTTCAATAAAAAAATGTCTTTTTTAAAATTTATTCCGTGCGGGCAGGGTCTAGATAGAGTCTTATTATACGTCTCATTTTATATGGAAATTTCATTTTATAAAGTGTAATAACATTTTAGTATTATGAATTTTAGTTAAATTCAACGGTTTGATTAATGCTAAGTTCATAGACTAGATAGACTGCTCACCAACTTTAGATAAGTATATCATTTTCCCGCCATTTTGAAATGTGCCAAATAATGGAAGGACATATAGATTATAGTAATTTTGGTTATTTAACGTGTATTTGAAACTTTTAAAAAAAGAGCTAGTTAAACATTAAAAACAGCATTTTAATTTTTAAAATATAAATCACTTGCAAAATTTATAAAAATAAAAATACTGTGATGTTGTGATGTTAAAGCAATTTAGTGCCATTTGTATTTTATTAAATAATCATTTATTAACATTCTTTTTTATTTATTAACCAATGAGGAAGGTAAATTCACTTTATCTGTTTTTAACAATAAGGGGGTACACTTTAGAAAGACATATTCAAAATGGTGCATTTAATGATACCATTTTACCTTATATGAAACATATGACATGGGCAGTCTATGTAGTTTATGGCTAGTTTTTCTTTTTAGATTGGGTTAGAAGGATAGGTTGAATAATACACTCTACTCTAATACAAATGGATTTTGGAATTTGTGTATAACATTTTTATATGCCCTCTACATTATAACTTTTAATGATAAAAACTTGAAATAAAGGGTAATTGTTTTATGTATTAGATATTCTATATTATTTCTAAAATCTTAGCGATTGTTGTAAAATTAATACGGTTGTGTTGGAGCTTTTCATCGGCCCGACCTCGAAGAAATTTATAAAATTTTGTAAAAAAGTTAAACTTTAACAAAAAAATGATTATTTAAAGGCTGAGTGAGGGTCGGTTTTAAAAGCTGAATTCCGCTGCCTTACACGCGTTAAGTTTGTTTAAAAAAGAGTTTTTTAAAATAAAATAAAATTATTCGTTTAGCTGGAGTTTACCTCCGGTTGGGATTTATTTTATTAATTATTAAACCAACTTAATTTTTGATAATTTTTATAAATTGACTTGCCGACTTATTTTTATTTTAAAGTGATTAAAATAGCTGAACATTCATATTAAGCTTTTTTACATGTTTCGTTCAATATAATACTGCTCAACAAACGAGGGACTTATAAAGTCAACCGGGAAATTATTTGCAGATTCTGGTAGAATTTTACGGTGAATACTAAAATATTTTTAGTTTTTATACGTCAAGTTTTCAAAATATTTGCTTTCGAATTGCTAAAAACAGCGATTTTTGCGTATTTCAAACGTCGATGAACTTTCAATTTAATTGGTAAATTTCATTCAATAAATTTGATTTATAAATAAAGGGGCGAGGAATCCATTTAAAGCAACAAGTTTTGTTAATTATATCGAATTGCTTAAAAGTAAGCAAATAATCTGCCATTAATAAAATGTTAAACATTTCGCCAATCAGTCATACCAATATTTGACTTGGCCAAATTATTGGCTTTGGCAGTACGTGAATTGTGTCAATAACGCTAATTAAATATTGTAAATCTCAGATGTCAAAAATAGATATTGATAAGTTCGTGATAGGTTTTGATGTATAATGGTACTTTTCCTTTATTTAGCATCATTAAATATGTGCAGAACAATTTGAAGCATCTAATGAGAGTTTATTTTTTAGATACACTTGTATAATTTACGGCCAAAAAGTCTTATTATCAATGATAGTAACAAGAACAATCATAAGAGTCAAAAAAAACTCCGGGATTCTAACCCAAAAACTAGTTAAATTGCATAGCAATTAAAAGTAAACAACTTTTATTTATGTTTATTATATAATAAAATGAAACAATAATAGAACAAGGGGACGGCCAAAAAGTCATATTATCAATGGTAGTAACAGGAAAAATATATTAATTTAATTTAAAAAATAAAAAAAAAATTTGCCCTCTCCGGGAATCGAACCAGCAATTCAGAACGTTCGCCGGGGTTCGAACCCACATTAATAGAGGCATAGGCTTTTGTAGGGGCACAGGGACCAATATCAGTAGAGGCATAGGCCCTTGTAGTGGAGGGCATAGGGTAATTATAGAAATTAATTTCAATGTTACCCAATTCAAAAACGAATAGATATACTTATGCATTAATTTAACGTAGCAATTAAAACCCGACCCCGCCCGAAAGCGAGGGAGATAGAGATGAGGGGTGGGGCACCTCTTTCTCATGCATTAATTTAAAAAATCGATAACCTAATATACCCAATGCAAATAGATAGGGACGGACAACCAAAAAACGAGCCCATAAATTGCATAGCAATTAATAATTGGAAAGTTCTCTTGACACATGGGCATCCCAGTGTCCAACTACATGCTTTAAAATTCAAAGTAGGTGAAACAAAACAAACACACGAATGAAAAGACTACTCAAGTGGTTTTTCACTGAATAATATTCGAGTTCTTTTTAGAAATTTATACTCGTCTTGATAATAAATGATTACTCTTTTTACATGCTATCCTCAAACAGTATATTGTGGAAAAAATCGGACTAGCTTTTTTTATTTTGGGGTAAGTTTTCCTGCTGACCCGACCGGAAAAAAACGGCGGATTTTCGGGCAAAGGTTAGATAAATTCGCTCCTGGCTCTGGTTTAATTTTTGTATTTGCAACCCGTTAAACAAGATGATTAAAAGCATGGTATTAAGTTAAAATTGTTCGATGTATTCTTATGTATGTTACCATTTATTTGTCCATACAGACTAAAACCTACCCTTCATGGCAAATGTTTATATAATAAATGGTGAGTACCAAAAATCTGTCTTTGAATATTAATTATAATTATTAAGTTTTTAAATTTACTTTTAAATGCCGTTTTGGTTAAGTCTGGCTTTTACAAAGCTTTACTATATCAGTTTCAGTACTTTATTAATACAACTTTTTTTATCCATTTTAAAGCTTAATATTTTTTAATTGATATAATATTATTAGTTTGCGTTAAAACCCTTTAAAATGATAATTTTTACAGCATCCTCATCCTTATTAAAATTCCTCACATCGTTGTATGGTTCAGCCAAATTTTGAATTTATAAATGTGCATATAGTCAGTCATATTTATTAATCACTTCAATACATTGCATTGTTTACAGTTACTCTACATTATTAACTATCACTGAACCCAATAGTGGTCCAAAATCAATAAAGTTTTTATTCTTAATTGTCAAAATAGGTGTCAATAATTCTCGCTTTCGATAATAATTGTATCAACAATGACAATGTATATTTATTTCGCACTTTAATCATCCTCCAACTCGCCTTTAGCAAATTCATTTTTATAATATTGCCCATTCTATGGATATGAGGGGATGCATTTAAATTTTTCTATTTCAAAAATAAGTATGTCTCCTCTATTTTATTTATTTATTCTTTTCAACTGAGCTTTATCAAGCTTATTATAATTATAACTATGTTTTAAAATATTTAGTTAGGTTTAAGTAAAGCCAAAATAACGGTTTATCGGTAATTTTAGTAAAATAGGTATATTGCTTGTTAATATTAATAATACCATTCAACTACTTATCGATACCAAACAATTTATGATGGATGATAAAGTTTCCTAAGTACAATGTCCATGGGGGTAGCCAGGATTGGATTTAGAGGGGGGAAATAATGATTTAGGCAGGGGTAAAATGGTATTTTTTAACCATTATTATATGAAATTTTTAAGATTTTTTCCATTTGGGGGAAGGGCAGTCGCCCGCCATGTCACCCCCTGGCTACGCCCATGACAATGTCTTCCTGGTTCACAAATACTTTATAATAAAAAAGTATTAAATATATAATGACAATAAATAAAAGGATACAAAAACGATAATACGTATAAATAATATGATTAAAAGGCATTATCCGTTTCTTCGTCTTCTTTAAGGATGGGCATTGAATCCATCAGAGAATAAAAATTAGATTTAACGATGGCAATGGCGATTGATTGTCCTAGTAGAAAACTATTCAAACTTTTTGAAGGAGGCGAGCGTTTATTAAGTTATCTGAAAAAAAAAATTAAAGCACTCTTCCCATACGTCCCTGAGCACGATGAAACGATAGGAATATAAATGGAGGTTTCTGATAAAGCTGAATATTTTAAGGATTTACGATGCTCTGCCGATCCTAGGGGATCGTGAGTAACGTTAGAGGGTGCAAACATATCAATACAGGTGTAGTCCGCTTATTTTCATAAACCATCTTTGATCTATTTGATTTGGGTGTAAAACTCTTTTCGTCCTTTACAAAGGGGGGGGGGGGGCTGTGGTTTTTATATATAATAAAATCCTTTTTTTCAGTCCACTTTATCATTCCCTTGAGACCATTAATAAGCACCAACTTTATTGTTCATAAATTTTGCCAATGTACACATGAACCTATCTAAGCACTTTTAACAAATAGATTTACATTAGTTATCAAATGCCATTTTATAGTTATATGAATAGAATTTTTGACAAAACCGATTATTGATCTTTGTGTTTATATCATTATGTTACCATTTTAAAATGTAATAACGAAGTGTAAAATTTAAAACGCTCAACTAAACTAACCGTAAATAAAGTATATGTTTTTATAGAATTTATTGAAATAAAGGCATTACAAAAGATTTAAATTCTTGCCTTTATACGGCTCCTTGCATAATTTTAGCACGTTTAGATATTATAAATAATTTTTGCATGTGTATTTGATGTTCATGGTTGTACCTTAGAACTTGTATTTTCGTAGAAACATAAAGCTAATAAAATGTATGAGGGTAGTTTGGTCATCAGAACTCTTTTGACAAATATTCTCCTAGTGCCATTAATATATTCCTAAATCTACCTTAGCCTTTCTTATTTACTGTTTAAAGGAATAAATAACGGATAATCTTTAAATTTAAAAAAGTGAATATAGGCCATTATCATGGCTAAAATAGCGTAGAACACATGGGCGCAGCAATGGGATTAGAGGGGGGCAAAAATGATTTAGGGAGGGGCAAAATAATCATTTTTTGAAATTATAGCCATAATTTAAATAAATTTCATCAAAATCTTGGATTTAGAGGGGCAGCCGCCCCTCCCTGCCCCCCCCCCCCCCTCCTTGGCTACGCCCATGGTAGAACAATTTTATAATATTTTTTTTAAATTAAACTAGCTCTAAAAAATTTTAACATTAAGTTAGGAGAAGGTGAGAATAGGGCACCCACTAGCCAATCTACGACGGAAGAAACATTTTCTTTCATTATGGAAGATTTAAATGATGGACATCTAGCTCAAAAATTAGATACCCCTCTCCAGCATTCTACGGATTTTAATGATGAGGAGTTGGAACAAAATGAAGATAGCATAGTGTATGATACGGACACGCTAAATAAGCTGGAAAAGAAAAGTGCTGAATGTTGGGATTTGAAAGATAATTACAGCGCACAAAAATCGTCCTTAGAAGTGGATTTTGCCACCTTGTTCAATGGTAAAATCTGTTATAAAATTGCTTGCATATCAACGTTTTTTAAGGATTTAAAGCTATTATAATCACAAATTTTTTATTGACTTAAGCTTTAAAGCAATTTGAAAATCTACGATTTTTGAATCAAACGACTTTTGCTTAATTTGCTCTCGAGCCAATTTACGATGATAAATTAGACCCCTTTCCCAAAATTCATGAAATCGCCCCGAGCATCTTTTGCAGCAAACGTTGGGTGTATGACAATTTAAGTGGAACCTTTTAAATCTCTATTCGTGTAATTTTGGCACGGTCCTCCAAGTGTTTATGTGAGAGTGTCATAATAAAACAAAGCCAGGGGGCAGGGAGGGGCGGCTGCCCCCTCTAAATCCAAAAATTTGTTACAATTTATCAAAATTATGGCTGAAATTTCAAAAAATGTTTACTTTGCCCCTCCTTAAATCATTATTGTCCCCCTCTTATTATAATGCTGGCTACGTCCATGTATAAGGCGAAAATTTCAAATCCCATTTTGCCCCATGCTTATTAGCGATCCAGTCCCCCTTTTTTCTCGATTTTTGGCTTTAACCATAATTAAAATTTATAATTTCTATGATTTGATTTAACTTTTATAGCTGGAATCAATGAATACCAACCTATTGAACCGGGGAACGATCTGCGCGTTGATATAATTGAGAAAACCGTTTCCGAAACAAACATGGACCAAATGCTAACGCTAAAGCGTAGCATGGAAATCGAGGATTTCTCCAAAGTTCCACAATTAAACCAAAGCCCCGAAATGGCGATGAAAAATGACTTAGCGTTATTTTCAGAGACGACCGAGGGCATTGAAAAGGAATCCAATAAATCTTCAAGGAGTAGCTTAGATGAATTGGCTAAAACCCTGGGCATGGAAGCTCTGGAAAAAGTTTTGGGACAAAGTGATAGTGGCGTGTATGATATCTCTAAACGAGACTATGATAACAGTTTACTCTCTTTTGATCCAATTAATGTGTCCAAATCTCTAGCCCCAACCTCTCCACTATCTGTTACTACTTTTGATCCGTTGTACAGCGACAATACATTTATCAGAGGTGAAAGTAGTCATGTATTGCCTAAAAATAAGAAGTCGTTCGAAATTGAACTTGTGGTAGGACATGGCAGCCATGCTGAAAGCAACATGGACGGAATGATTTTAGATGATTTCACCAAACAACCCGACTTAGACACGGAGTACGACTCTGGAATAAACGCTAAAGTTCCGTGTGAAAATGACATAGATAATTGCATGTTGCCGCAAAGCAAAGAAGATTGCGAAACACATTACTCTAAAGACGACAATTTGAATGGTATAGTGTACAAGCAAATTCTCAAAGATCGAAACGGAAATGAGGCTTCACCATTACCCCAACCCAAATCCGTTTGGTTTAATCCGCAATATAATACGTCCTTGGATATTTATGATTTGTCCGAAAGCCCTTCATCGCCTGACAGCCAAATAATGTGCAATGTGAAAAGCAGCATGGCACAAAGAGCAAAATCCATGACGAAACTAGTTGATAAACCATATGGGTCAAAGTTGCCAACCTATAAATACGATGAAAAGATTAATTCGAAACTTAAATTAAATGCAGTTTCTAGTTTGGGAAATGATATTGATACTGGCACATTCCCACCCCTTAAGAATGATGGTCAAACGCTATACGATAATACGGACGATTTAAACGGTGTCATTTACAATGAAGTAGTAACTGAGTCCGAATCTGAATCTAATACCGATAAAGATTCGATCAAACAACCCAGGGGCTTTATTTTGGGACCTAATTTTTCAACTTCCCTCGATATCTTTGATAAAAACGATCAGTCTTCAAATTGTCAAAACCCTAAACCAAATAGCATGCAAAATTTGAATCAACGATTCAATAAAAGTTATACTATAGATGACGGAAAGAAAGGAACTAAGGATTTTAATTTAATTTTATTTCATCCCAATCATACCTCTCTAAACGCGTATGAAAGTTTCTCTGAAAGTCTTAATCGCCAAGGTATGGACATCAATACAGAAAAGTTGGGGAAAAATGACATCGATACCAATACATTTCCAATCGATAAATCGGAAAATCCGATTCTTTCCGATAGTTATGACGAATTGAATGGACAGGTATACGAACGATGTTTGACACCTTTGGCGGATCCAAAAGCAAAATGTGACATTCTAATGGATTCACACTTCTCTACCTCACTCGACTATTATCAGCCCCATTACCCGAATGAAATATTTAATACAAAACACCACCTAAACATCTACGATTTCATTGCTGCTAAATTATTGCACGACTTGTTTGCCTTAAGCTACCTCGACGTAATGAAGGCCCAGCCCTCGACTGAGCCTCATGCGACCACAATGCAAACTAATACATCTCAATCCAAGGCCAGGTCTAAAGGCCGACCTATGAAGAGGGCTTTCTCCGAAGGCTTAAACTTGCACCTTTTAAAATGTCCTACAATAACCATAACCCCTCACAGTCCCATTATAGAAGAGCGAAGTTACAAGGAATGGTCAATCACTCATAATGCCGATAATGCTGCGCCTTTAAATACCGAACCAATAGGGCCCTTAGATTTCAAAGTGATCAAAAAGAGGTGGAAATGGAGGGATGAAATTTCAATGCCCAAAGTGACTTCTTTACCCACCCACACAGAAAGTTGTGAGACTGATATAAGTGACGCCTCTACTAAAATGAATCACGTGGAGCCAGAAAATAGCGATTCAAAACCGAAGGGGGAGGTTAGTGTGAAAAAAAGGAATGTCCGACTCAATTTATGTCGCCAAATTATTGATTACGACAAAAATATAACGTCCACCCCTGAGCTCGACGTTGGTGGTGATGTCAAGGTATTGTGCATAAACGATGGTCAATCATTGGTCATGACATTAAATCCTCAATCGGAGTTAATCATACAAAAAGATCCCTTATCTCCCGAAGAAGAACTTTACCACGAAATCCATTACAAGATTGATATGGAATGCATCGAACCCTATAAAAGGATTATAACACTCGGAGGTATTATATTTGAGATGGTTGTTGCTTTTTCGTGTGAATTTATTTTAGCAAAACTCCCAGAATATAATGAAACAAAAATTAAACTTTTTTAGGCAAAAAGGTTTTGAAATTAAATCTAGAAGGCTAGGTGGCATTTGCTAGTTTTTTAGGTAGAGTTTACTCTTTCTAACATTGGTTGTTGCTTCAGAAGAAATATATTTCCTCTACAAAAATCAAATTAGTTGTATCCCAGTAATTCAACTTTTAATAGAAAGAGCGTTGTAAAGCAAGGGAAATCCAAAACTGTTTGCCTGTATAATACAATTTTTATTAAAGATTCTGTAGATTATCAATTTGTTTTCTTCATGATTTTATATTGGCCAAATTTATGTTGGGAAATTTCTTTATCATTTATGAAATGTCACCACTCTTATATATAATATTATCGACAAATATTCGAAAAAAATACACCAATTCAAATATTAGTTTATTTATTAGGATATTATTTCTATTTATAATTTAATTATTATTACATATTGTTAATAAACAGGTTACTCGGGGGAAGACAAGTCTATACCTATCATTTATATCAGTGCCTGCTACCTTCCGAGCCGATATTTCCAAGATTACGAAAAAATCATGGAACATCTCTTTTTGTAACACATTCTCATTTTTCAAATAAAGCGCACAATCTATTAAAATTAGTTAATTTGTCAAACCTTGAGCTAAATTCATTAGAAAGATTATTTAAGATAAATATCTTTTATAAATTTCGGTTGCATTTTGGGGTCATTTTTACCCCATTTTATCTGCTAAGAAAGTGATTTATTTATTGAAGACTGCGGATAAAAAATTTCAAAATATACTGTAGAAATTTTAATTAATTAAAAAGCTGTGGAGATTCTGACTTGTTAAAGCCACTCATTCTATATGTCAATAATAATTTGGGCATTTTCTATCATCTATTTTTAATTAAAAATTTATTATGGAAAATCTAGTCATAATCCGAGTTTAATAGTATTTTCTATTTTACTTATATAATTTAAGACTAATATTTAATCAAATTTTATATTTTTATTCGTAGTTATATCATCAAGACATTGCACGCACTAGTTGAGAAGGAATACATAGTGATATTTTTTGAGGGATCGGCACCCAAGGACGTCTTACCAACTTTTAAATGGCTCAAAAAATATTATGGAATTGTTGATCACAAGTTAACCACACCCAATAAATTTTTCATATTTATTTTTGTCATTTACTACCTTACGTGAAAATAATTATTTAACTTTTTACTAAAATTTTAGTAAAGAAAAAGAGATCATTAAACAAGCCAAAGATTTCATACGTCGTAATACAATCGACACAATGACAACTATCACTTCTAGCACTCCCCAAGATCAAGAGGATCAAAATTTATCCCATTCTTTGAATAGAAAATTAAGTTATTACACTACAAAAAATATCCAAAGGTATTTGACTAGATTATTCCTGTCAAAAAATAACTAAAAAATATCATAATTGAAATTCACATTTATTATACTAATAAGATCTTATTTGACTAATATAATTCTTCCCAATTTTCAATTTATAAATTATAGCTTTTTAATTTATGATAGGTTGCGGAAAAATTTGAAATTACTTTGCATTGTTCACCCCAGTTTTTGGATTCGGACAACCTGCATTATGTGTCGTCCATTTATAAAGTAATTTTGTGTAATTTAAACATCAAAATAATAAAATATTTTTTAATATATATTATTTGTTTTATCGCGACGATTTTAGACAGAGCCTAATGTTAAAGCTAAATAATTGGGAAAACATGACTTTAGTTCAACCATTTCACATTAACATTATATGAGAAACTTAATTTCATACTAATATTTAGCAAATTTTAAAGTTGTTTTAGGTAATAGGTAATATGAAAGTAAATTTTAAATTTTAATTAAATATATTTACGACCTCATAGTTAGTAAATGAGGAAATATGATTTTTATTACTAGTACCAAACTTTGGAAAAAGATCACGTTTGTGCATTCGTTAAAAGACCTGTGCGAAATAATGGATTTAGATTTACGTGCCATCCCTGACCTTATTAAACAGTATATATGCATATAGTTAATTAAAATGAAATAAATGTAATTATACTTTATTTTATAAAAATTGTATTTTGGATAAATTATTTATTTTATTGATTCTTCCATTAATGATATTTTTCATAGGTATGACATGGATCACACTAAAAAATAACTGGTGGCAATATGAATCTTAACCATTATTAAAGATTTAAAAAAATAAATATATTTCGTGATCAGTTTTCAATGTCAAATATCTATTTTCGAATTTTTATTTATTATACCTATATGTTGTTAGTACCGAATTATAATTTTATATATTGTTAACACTTTATACATTTTGCATATTTTATATTATTACAAAATTTAATAGTTATACTCGTATCAAAATTTATATTTTTAAAAAAGCCGAATAAAAAATCTTGACATATGTTTACTTAAAAAATGGTTTAGCAAACATCCCTATAGTGCCGTAAGATATACTCTTGAAGAACGGTGGTAATATAACTAAGCACCTGTATAATACTAAAACAAACTCCAACGCCTATGTATTAACAAAAATTGTGCTATTTAATCATAAAAGTTTACTTAACATAAATATTTAAAGCAATCAGTGTTACGTTTCAAAAAAATTATCATTAATGGTAATGTTAAACTATTAAGAAGATTACCATGATTTAACAACTATTTCTGCGCTACTACATTAGTGCATTGTATCCATCCAGGATCACTTACAGTGGACTGGGCTGTAAAAAATTCGAATGACAGTGTCATGTATATAATGCAGGTTTTAAATACAAAAAAATTGTACACACTAGCTAGTGTCGTAAAAAGGGCTGGGTTTTGTTTGGTCGACCTTCCGTCAAACTAAGCCTAATGGTCGATTCTGATCTGTTTTTCACATTTCCACTAATCTTAGAGGTCGACCATGTTTTTCAAATATCGACTAAGGCTAGAGGTCGACTAATAAACTAAAACCATGGGGTCGACTAAATACAACTCAGCCGTTTTTACAGGACTAGTACTCAAGCCATTAATTTATGTAAAATTCCGGGATCGAGGGCGCTAAAGGAAATTAGTGATGATAAGCCATAACTCTATTGATATAAATTTTTAAATTGAAAAGCCAATTTGACCCCCTTACCCAAGATAAGGGAGATTTAAAATGTGACAGCATTCTAAATTGCGGGGTCTTCGTCTGGTGCCGTCAAGCAAGATTTTGGTTTATTGAAGTTTACTTAAGGAGAGGACTCTAATATTCTATATTTTAAAGCACGCTATTTCGAAATAGTAAAGCACTGTTCAAATTTTTAAACGAATAATAATATATCATTTACCTTAGAAGAAAATTTATAAGGTGTTGTTTAACTCTACCCTACACCTACAGACTACCCTCTCTTAAAATACTTCTATTTCCTGAGTCATTGGGGCCTGACCAATACTATAAATATACTGATGACATTTGCTTTGACAATTATATAAATATCTCTCAGTTTTTAAACTTTCTTATACACTTTGTTAATTTTTGCTCATTCTTTAAATAACTCGGGGCTTCGGCCCTGGGAAGGGGGAGAAGGGAAGAGGGGAAGGGAAGGGGGGACGACTCATCTGTACTTCGTATAAATGTATCATATTTGCTATGCAATTTATGGGCGAGAAAGGTGGGAAGGGGCTAGAATGCCTATAGGGGGGTATTAAATGCCTAATGATTAATTAATTATTTATACAAATTTTCCATTTATAGGCAAAATGTAATATAGGCAAGGGTTGGGGTTAGATTTAGTGTTTGCATCTAGTTGCGTATTACATTAGTTTTTATGGCCTTTAGTGATTATGGGTCTAACAAACATTATATTATAAAACATCACAATGTTAAGAATTTGCAGAATTATTGGGAGAAATTTTTTGTTGAATTTGAACAATTTTTAATTAAAAAAATCAAAAATTTGGCCAATGGTCATTTTTTCTCTATTGGTCAGTACCAACCGATACTCTATAAGTCAATGATAGCCAAAAAAACTGAAAAAAAATTTTGATGCTCACTTTGGCCAATGGTCATTTTTTTCCATTGGTCAGCAGCCAGCACACGGTAAAGGTGGATATTAATTCATAAGAGTAAAAAAAACGAAAAAAAATTTTCGAATCACATTTTGGCCAATGGTCATTTTTTCCATTGGTCAGCAGCCAGGACACGGTAAAAGTGGATATAAATTCATAATAGTCAAAAAAAACGAAAAAAAAGTTTTCGAATCACATTTTGGCCAATGGTCATTTTATTCCATTGGTCAGCAGCCAGCGGACGGCCAAAAAGTCATAATAGCAATGGTAGGAACAGGAACAATCATAATAGTAAAAAAAAACGAAAAAAATAATTTCGATTCACATTTTGGCCAATGGTCATTTTTTCCATCGGTCAGGAGCCAGCGGACGGCCAAAAAGTCATAATAGCAATGGTAGTAACAGGAACAATCATAATAGTCAAAAAAAAACGTGGTCATTTTTTTCATTGGTCAGCAGCCAGCGGAAGGCCAAAAAGTCTTATTATCAATGATAGTAACAAGAACAATCATAAGAGTCAAAAAAAACTCCGGGATTCTAATTAAAAACTAGCTAAATTGCATAGCAATTAAAAGTAAACAACTTTTATTTATGTTTATTATATAACTAGTTAAATTGCATAGCAATTAAAAGTAAACAACTTTTATTTATGTTTATTATATAATAGATAATTTAACAAATCTTATATATAACACACCGAGGGAGATAGAGATGAGGGGTGGGGCACCTCTTTCTCATGCATTAATTTAAAAAATCGATAACCTAATATACCCAATGCAAATAGATAGGGAGGGTAACGGACAACGGACGGACGGACACCAAAAAACGAGCCCATAAATTGCATAACCAATTATTTGAATGTTAATAAAATAGCAAAGTAAATCAAAAATTTGTTTTTATGCTGCTTCGGGGGGGGGGGGGGGGGGGGGGGATTTGAAAAATACTAAAACCTTGTTTATATGTATAACAATTTGCAAAAGTTGCCTCGAGCTGATCTTTCATCCTGAGGTTACTTAAGAGCCCATTTTATTTTTAATATTTTACCTCAACGAAAAATGAAAGACCATTTTAGTCTTAGTAATTTAGACTAGTTTATAAATACTTAATTATCCCGATTTTTTAAAAATCTTTATATATCAAATAAAGTGTTTGGCCCATGTATGACAATAATACGCCGATTAATATCGACCTAAATAGACATTAAATATTAATATATATTGCTGCTGAATATCATCACAGATCTGTTTGAGTCTATATGATGTAATGTTTAATGAATAATAGAAAACATGATTTAAATATTAGTTTGACACATCTAATTTAGTGTTGGACCTTTTTAATAATTAATATAGGCTATATACTAAAACAGGTATACTATGTATGACTTTAACGTGGGCGTGTAGATCCGAGGTCAGATTTGTTTAAAAAATTTGTGCCCGAACCCTGTCCGGTCCGATTTTATAGACCATTTCTAAGTGTCGGCTCGGCCATGCCCAAATTATTAAAGCTGCCCGAACTGCCCGGTCCCAAATGTTGTTCCTTAAAATTTTTAGCAGAAATATCGTTATATTTTGTAAAGAAATCTATTTTAATCTACATTTTTTTGGGGATAAGGACTCGGGTTAACAAACATCACACAATCAAATAAAAAAGTGACAAAATAATGCAGCAATTTAAAGTAATGTTTGATCGGAAGGCAAGGGCTGAAGCATCTACATTAAAAAAAAGTTTGAGGCATAATCGGATGGGGATCAGATTAAAAACCAATTGGACTTTGAAGATTTTTTTCGTAAGACATTTTTTAGACTGCTCAAGCCCTTTTAAAAAGTGTTCCAAATTTTGGCATCCATTTTGAAAATTTAATCGAATAGGTTTATGCTTATAATGGTTTCGGCTAGGCCCTATATATTTATTTTGATATAAAAATGTAAATCATTTAGAGTTTAATCAATATGAGCTTTTGAAAATTAAAATATTGGTATAAAAATTAATAATTATTTATAAATAAATATTTATAGCGCCATCTACACTTTAACTTATTTTATAACATGAATTTTGGCCAATTCATATGATTTGACGAATTTTTAAAATCGCTATAATGATTATAATGGGTTGTTTCATGTTAAAGATAAATGATTATTGCTAATACAATCCATCGCTATACAAACTCTCCGCAGATTTTCAAAATGGCGGTCGTTTTTTGCAACACTTTTGATGCGTGAATATCTAAGAGATGAGCAGTCTATTGGTCTAAAGGTGGATAAAATTTTAAAAAAAATTGCTTTTGAAGTAGCACAACTTGATATTGCGTGCATATTAAGTTTAAATGAAACCCATACCATATTTTAATTCACTTAATTAACAAACAAAAAGAAATGTCAATTGGTTAGCACGAAACAATGTTTGTCGTGCCATTGAATTTTTTTGACTTTTTAATCGTGCTTTATTTGAGAATATTTTTTAAATTTAGCGAAAGGGGTGAAGGGGGGGGGGAGAGATGCTCCACTTTGATTCATTCTGGCCCTTTTCATCTTCGGACATTACATGAATAGATTAGTAAACAGTGGGCGTAGCCAGGATTGTAACTAGAGGGGTGGGGGCAATAATGATTTAGGGAGGGGCAAAATGATAACTTTTCGACTTATCCAAACTGTCCAACTCTAAACAAAGCAAAAAATAACAATATAAAATAGTGGCTTAAATGCTAAAGAAAAGGTGTTACCATTTGTGTGCCTGCCTCCCTGCCCCCCCCCCCCCACAAGTCTCTCTCTCTCTCTGTATGCGAGATGAGAAGAGTATGTATGTATGGTTCAACGACCCATTTTATTGCTATTGCCCAGCAGCCGCCCATATTATATCGTATATCCAATACTATAATAATAATAGTATAGATATATATATAGATTTTATGTGTGGTTGTAAAGTTGCTCTAACGCTCAGACTTGGACGTAAACACATATCTAGCATATGTGCTCTGACGCAGGAGCTTTGTCATCAAGAGAGGTAAAATGCTCAAGATGTTAAGTTGTAACAGCAAATACAAGCTCAAGCAGTAGGAATATTAGCTTGTTTACAACTTTAAATAAAAGTAGTTTTGTAGGAGCAATTGCTGATAGCAAGTTGCTCATCCATTTTGCTCAACGAATGTGTTAATTAATTATGTGACACATCGCAATTAATCTGCTCAGCAAATGTGTTAATTACTTATGTCTTATGTGACTTATCGCCTATCCCCTCTTCCCTATCTCTCATAGGCCTAGCATGAAACGTTGTTATTCATATTCTTATTTCAAAAAGTCCTCCTCTCTCCCCATTTATTAGTTGTAATTTATGTGTATATTTGGTGAGATTTAATAAAATAATAATGCTGATTTGGTGTCAATACTTTAATTTGAACTAAAAGATATAAGACATCTAAATAAAATATATGTAAAAAATATTTTTGTCATGTTTTAAACAATAAACTTCAAAATCGTTTGCCAAAAAAATAAATTCCCACCTTTAATAAAACTATCACCTTGTAACCTGGGTTAAAAAACCATATTAAAAATTGTCAAAAACTTTACTAGCATTTGGGTAAGACAGAATATTTAAAAATTTATATTTAAAGCAATAAAACATATTTTTGGCATATATAAGCGTAAATTTTGAAATCATTAAACAGATTTTAGCAATCTATATTGAATATTCTACAAAGCGAAATTTCCCACCTTTTATAAAACTTTGCATTGTGACCTGAACTAAAAATCTTATTAAATATAAATTTAGAAACATTACATATTAAAAATGTCAAAATAAATATTTATACAATAAAACATAATTTCGCCATTTATAAAAAATAAATCTTAAAAATCATTTTAGATACATATAATGAAAATCGAGAAAAAAAAGTTCGCACCTTTAATATAATTATAACATTGTAACCTGGCTTAAAAAACCATATTAAAAATGTCAAAAAAATTATTAGCATTTAGGTGAGACAGAATATTCAAAAATTTATATTTAAAGCAATCAACATATTTTTGGCATGTATAAAGGCGTAAATTTTTAAATCATTAAACAGATTTTAGCTATCTATGTAGAATATTCTATAAAGCAAAATTTCCCACCTTTTATAAAACTTTGCATTGTGACCTGGACTAAAAATATTTATATAATAAAAAATAATTTCGCCATTTATAAAAAATTAATTTTACAAATCATTTTAGATACATATGATGAAAATCGAAAAAAAAGGATTAATTCGCACATTAAATAAAATCATAACATTGACACCTGTTCTTAAAAACAATAAAATATAAATTTAAACCATATTAAAATTGTCAAAAAAATTATTACCACCTGGGTGTGACAGAAAATTAAAAATTTATAATTAAATAAATTTTTATAAAATTTTTGGGCATGTATAAAAAATAAATTTTAATATCATTAAACATATTTTAGTCATATATAAAGAAAATTGCAAAAAAAAAATTAGTTCGCACATTTAATAAAATTATAACATTGACACCTGTTCTTAAAAACGATAAAATATAAATTTAAACCATATTAAAATTGTCATCTTACAAACTTGATACCCCCCCCCCCCCCCCTTTGAGGAAATCCTACTTACGCCTATGCAAATAGCCATATTATTGTTGAACAACCGAATGTATTAAAACAAAACAACACATTATAATGTGATATGAGATGCTATGAGCAGTTTAGAGAAACTGCTTGCTCATAGCATCTGCTGATATTAAGGTTGTTAGTTAACTTATAATGCTGCTCAGGCACACAGCTCTATACATGAGTTACTTTTTGCTACTACCCCTTCGCCTCTCTAGCATTTTCATCTGATACTGTATCCTACTTATGAGTAGAGTAGGATACACAATGCTTGTGAGGGGACAGAGCTCACAGTGAGCAATGCTCACTGGAGCAAATTACCATCACCACTGGTGTACTGCTGGCTATCCCCCGCCACACACAGTGCTTAGTTATAAACAACAAATGGAAATGCATGGCATCATCGTGATGTTTGTTGTGGTTTTCAGGAATAATAATATTATTCACAACACAACTAACCACAATAGAGAAATACCCACCCACCCCCCCCCCCGGGTGCTTTTGATTTCCCGCAGTAGCTCTTGTGGTGGCGTAGGATCATGGGCGTAGCCAGGGGGTGGCTGCCCCCCCCCCCCCTTCTAAATCCAAAAATTTGTTTAACATTTGTAAAGTTATGGCTAAAATTGCAAAGCATTTTCATTTTTTGCCCCTCCCTAAATCATTATTGCCCCCCCCCTCTAATTCGTAATTCCAATGCTCGCTACGCCCATGTGTATGGTGGTTATAAAATCATTTAGAGTTTACCGTTTAATCCGCCCCTTCACCATGAAAAAAATCAAATTAAGTTCGACTCTTTCTTCCGGTGCACCAGCAGATAAAATAAATTTATAATTTTTCTTTTACATTAATCAAAATTTTTTTTTAACAACTCAATCGACCTTGAAATCTGAAGGGGGGGGGGGGGGTAAGGTAGGTCAAAATTTTGAAAGGCCATAATTAGGAATTTTACCACGTAACCATGGGAAATTAATGATAGTAAATGGAGGAAGAGATTCATTTCTACCTTTTGCTATGTTTGCTGAATTATCTCGTCTCACGTGAAGTAAGTAGAGGAAAAGATAACAACAAATTGTATTTTTACTGTTTGCGTGAGCGGTCTTTCCCCCATACCATAATAATATTACAAAAGGAGGGGCTGGCTGGGGAGTGCTTTTGTGATGATAATGATGTCAATGACTCCATAAATATCTATTTTTTCTCTCCACCCACACAAAACCCCCTGGCGCAAATAAGCCTACCCCCCTCCCCCATTTATATTGCCTCCCCATTTTAATTTATCGGGAAATCGTGTATTATTATTATTGTTGTTGTCAGAATTGTCGGATTTTCTCTGATAAAAATAATACAATTTCCCGTAAACAAAATTTTTAATCGACTTATCTTCTTGGTGCGTATATATATTTCTTAATTGTTGTGTTGTGATATTGCTTGCATCAATCTTGAGATTAATTGCGATTTTTGATAAACCCTCCCCCCTCCTTCACTTCACCCAACCCCCTAACACACATTAAATGTAGGGGTGGTGGCAATCAATAAAGGGGCTGGGCGGGGGGGGGGATGGGAAGCCTCATATTAAAATTTTCCTGGCCCATAGTAGTAGAAGTAGAAGGTAGAGTAATTAATTTGAAGCCGCACAGCAGTAGTACATCACCACAGTAGTAGTATTATAGTAGTATCGTTTTTATTTCCTGCAATCGCTGAGATGGAATGGCAAAATTTTTCTTTACTTTTTTACTCCTTTTAAATCATCATATCCTCCTCCTCCTAAACAGCAAAACTAATATTCTACGAGAGGATCCATCCCCAGGCTATCGGAAAAGATCGTTTCAAATATGTTCTATAACAACAACTACCGATATTTTTTCTCACTACCAAATGCCCGCTTATTCATAATAAAATCTGTGCGAGATCATTGGACTTTTTTTATATAACATCTAAGCCCCCCCCCCTCCTTGCCTTTTATATTCACTTTCATTTTTTTATCCTGCCTGCCCTTTTCTTTTACCTTTTTCCCCCCAGCTATTTTAAAATCAATTTTCTATAATCGAAGTCACTATCAAATTATTCCTTAACTCGTCACGAATTGGTAAGTTTTAGTGGAATTTATTGACAAATTATAAATTTATCATCTTGTTATAGATTCTATTGTTTTGTGACTCTAATTATAACCTGTTAGTTCTTTTATTATAAAAATCTATTTGTTACTACAATTTCAGCTTTGTATATCTATATTTATTTGTTAATTAAAATTAATTTATAGTTAGATTAACTGTCAGAACTTGTGCTATAATTTTTTTGTTTTGTTTCTATAAAAACCGCCCATAAAATTAACGTCTACTTTGCCATAACTTAACATTTTTAGGCCCAAAAAAGCAAATTTTATTTTAGGTCACAGCAAATTTATTCATATTAAGGTTATAGCTGAAGAAACACTTAAAATTTATCCTTCCGTTTAAATGTGCTAGTTAATGAATTTAATGGGTATGTGTGATGATATAAATAGTTGTTGGTACCTTTTAAAGGTTAAATAAACAACTTACTTTTTACTCTTTAGTGCTTTCCTCTCACCACTTAGTTATTCAATTAAACCTATGAAAAAGAGTCTTCCTCGACATTCTTATTATACTTTTTAGTCGTTAATGTAAATTTGTATATAATTTAAAGTTAAAATAAAGTATTTTATTAGGTAATTTACAATAATATACATTATACATCAACTATAAACTCACAACTTTAAGGGTCAAATAGGCATGGGCGCATTGTCCTTTATTATTTTTATACAACAAAGCGCTAGTTGAGATAAGAAGAGAGACAGACCAGGAATTGTTAGGATCGATAGGGGGGGGGGGGGGTAACTATGATAAAGATGACCTTTATAGCCCTCCCCCTTCCCCCCCCCCCCCCCCCCCTTAGTTATGTGGTGGGAAAATTTATTAGCGATAAATAACAGAAAAATATGGTTAAAATTGTACGAGCAGGGATCAAACATTACACGTAAGCTAATTCAATTTAAAACACACTTTGAGGTGGGTAACCATGTTAAATTGGCATTAGCCTCGATATTCGTAGTATTTATAAAAATTCCCTCGGGACAATTTTGGTATTAAACGAAAAGCGAGGGAACGAAGCTTATAACCTAACAGGTAAAACTAGGGTTGTCATTTTTATCGACTTTGACGTGCTTTGTTATAGAAAGGAAGAGTCGATCAAAATCATTTTGATCCAGGAGGCGTTATTGTAATAATAATGAGATTTTTAACTCCACTCCCACTTTGGGCCAATCACAGCCAATTAAATGGGGAAAGTAATGAAATTCATTGATTTTAATCGATAACCAATCAATACATCCATGGTTACGCCACGCCACCTATTGAAAACGAAAAGTATGTTACCTCTTTGGGGGGAGGGGGTTGACCCGTTTAATTTAAATTATAATAAGCATTTGGCATCAATTAATTTTGATTGCATACCAGCGTCACGATAAAGAAGTGTCGTTTTGTTATTAACTCTATATAATAACTGACCTAACCTCAATTTTTTAAGGGGGGGGGGGCATGGGTCCTAATTTACCACATGTATTACCATATTTTTTTCAAACCGAGCCTTTATTTAAGATAAATAATTTTAAATTTTGAAATAATAGCATAAGTAAACTCCACCGTAGTTTAAAAGAGTATTAAGGGGATGTATTATTTATTATTGAATATTGAAAAAAAGTTTTACAGTTTACTTCGCATCACTCAGTATATATAGATTATTTTTGATTTATCGACCGACGACCCCTGCCTTAAAAGTGATTCTAAATGGTCTATGAATCTATTGAGAGTAGTACTGATTTATGGCTTTGCGCTAACCCACACCTCAAGGCCCGGAAGGAAATATGTATGTTACAAAACGTTATAAAAGAACCTCGAATCTAATATGAATAGATACTATTTTTATATAAGGCACATTCCTTTGTTCCCCTTTGCAAAAAAGAACCATTACTCTAAAATCTCATTCTTAAAGCTCCCCACTTATACTAAGGAGGCACGACATTTTTATTAAGAGCAGGGCGGGGGTCCAGCGTCATCATCGGGGGGGGGGGGTCTTAGTGATTAAATTTAATTGAGTGTCTTCTTTCTATCTTTTCTTTAATTTAATCGCCAAATTAAATGATTGGTTTGCAAAAGGGACGCGACCTCATTTAGTTAGGGATGGATTGGAATGGGACAATAGAGACCTATGTATGTATGTATGTCCTTTGGATTTAATCAACTAGGACACTGAGCCCTGGGCTTTATTGGAGTTAGGTTTAACAAATTATTATTATTTATAATGGTATTTATGTAGCCGATTAAGGCCATCCCTATTGGTGTGGTGAGCTGGTTATTTTAATTGGAGTTGTCAATTAAAATAAATTGGCTTTATTATTATTACTACTATTTTAACATCAACGTAAGGTTGATGTTAGGTCAGTGGGCTAAACCTAACTCACAATATATGTTTTAAGCAGTTTTTTTTTGTAAAACCGTTTTATCAGAGATACGATTCAATACATTTTTATTGCTACATCTCTCATCTTAGGAATAAAAACTTATATTCTCACACTCTCTGGATGATCAGCAGTAGTAAGTATATTATCATCAGCACAATAAACTTATATTTTTCACTTCAACTCTTAAATCTTCACACTGGAGTCTTAAAGATCCCTATCAATTCAAGTATTATAATATAAAATCTATGCCTTGCTTTTATATCAATTTGATTTATTCCGTAATGTGAATTATATTGTAAAGCAATAGAGATGGACAATGAATGAATGAGGAACTGAAAAGAGAATTATTAGCGTGACCCGGACGTAAGCCTGAACCTTTAGCTCAACCTTGGTTTAATTACCGCTCTCACGAACACATTATAATACAGGTGAGCAAAGTTTCAGGTGTATCCGGGTTTAGTTTAAACTTCAATCCAAAACCAATCAAGATCCACTTCCGATTTACATTACTAATTTTACAACTTTTTTTTCAATATTTATCTCTTGTTTCCCAAATTTATAAATATACTTTTTTATTGAATAATCGGTTATTATGGATTTCGGACAATCTCAAATGGGCATTGATAACCACAACTAAAACACACACACGCATATTAATATTCACTTCGAGTTCGAGTAATGCAATATTTTTTTTTTCTATACTTCTCTCCGCCTTGTAATTTACCATTCATCATAACTAAGATTAGCATTTATATTAATGTGCGCGCTACACACTTCTTTTTGTTCACATAACAAAACGCTTAGGAAGGAATTTTATGAAAATCTTTATAAATTGTGATAAAAACTTATTCGCAAAGCATACCACCGCTATTTGTATTTGTTTGTAATATTTTTGAATAAAAATCATATTTACACAAAAACAAGACTATTTTATTGGCGATAATATAGGCAATGACCTTTATGTGTATGTTAAGGTTGAGTGATTTTATCACATCAGTCAGTCTTCTCGCTATTTCCGCAATCCATGAGCTTTCATAAAACTAAAATATATGGGGGGGGGGGGGGCACAGAGGGGCATCGACCCCCCCCCCCCCCCCCTAACGAACTGTTAGTGTATTTAATAATATCAAAAATAGCGTATAATTCTTGTAAGGGTTGTCGAACTGTCCTTTATGAAATGACCTCAAGACTGGACATCTCTAGTGTGTACTTAAACACACACATGCTGTTTTTAAGTCTGTCTCCTATACAATATAGGATAAGTTTATTGACACTACGTCCGCCGCCACATTGTATATTTGCTGTGAGAACGGACGTTAGTGTAAAAAAATTTTATTTTATGAGATTTAATTTTTTTTTTCAAAAATAGGATATTTAAAAAATAGATTATTAAAATGTTGGAATATAATTATAATAATAAAAATAACAGAAATTGTAATTTTTTATGATTATAAAACCATTTATTTTTATAACTTGCTATGCAATTTATTCTAATGCCAATATAGATAAATTCAAAAAATTTAGAGTGTAGAGCTACAAGATTGCAGATTAAATGAAATATAAAGCTGTTATAAAATTTAATAATTTTAAAAATTGCCTAAATTTTTATAATAATGCACCAATTATGTGAGTGCCATTTAAGGCATTTTAAAATGAATTTCAGCCATTAAATGATTAAATTTTTTATTGAAAATTTTATTTATAGTTTAAAGGGCGATAAAGTAACATAAAAATCGAATAAATTTTTAGAATGTGGTTTTATATCAAGGGTATGTCGGCAAAAAGTATTTTAAAAGATTAAGTTTAATCATTGCTTTGGAAACATATAATTAAACTTATATGGAGCATAAAAAATACCAAATTCATAATTTATAAAATTGCTGGTCTAAACAAATTAAATTAACCTTTTAAAATGCACAAACACTAAGTATCCTTTCTCATTTAAATTGTAGACCTAATAAATTGGATCAATCTAACTTTAAAATTTAAATTAGAGCACACGTGGAGTTCGGTAATAACCTATTTTTAATTAGGATCAGTGAGTTCCACAGCAATATTAATCCAAGCCCAGATTTCTCCCCCCCCCCCCCCTCCCCGCTTAAAGAAGAAAAGTGATATAATTTCTATTCTCAGAGTTAATTCCACTTTCATTTCCGTAAAGGTAATGTGAAACTTTTCTTTCTCAGAACTTACTTTTTTAGGGTATATGATCGAAGGCGGGGGGGGGAGTTCTTTATTTTCTTTCCTTTAACAAATCTTCAAACTCTTCCTTCCCCTTTAATTAATCTTCATTTATTCTAACCGACCCAAATTCGCCCCGGGTATCAAATTTCACTATTTTCTGCACTGCGCAATAGTAGAAACAGTGCTATGTTTTGATAGGAACTCAAAGGAATTTTAGCAATTTTTAATAAGTTTTTCCCCTAAATAAACTGTTCCGCTAGCCGATCTCTCTACCCTTAATAAATATCATAATTTTATGGGCGTACTACGAAGTTTCTATTAATATAGAACCTAATTTGTAGTTAATTTTAGGAGTAAGCCTGCTTACAATTAAAACTGGATAAATTTATTAAGACCGGGCGCTGTGATATCTGATACCAGCATACCATATATAAATAGCTGTTGTAAAGCCAATAAAAATATGTGCGGTAAAAATTATTTAAAAAAACGCCATTAATTTCCAGAACACATTGAAGATATATAGTTCGTTAGCCTTTGATCAATGTAATAAGGCAGAGTTCTAGACTAGTGTGGTTAGCATTTAATGAAGCATTGGAAATAGACTTAATATTCTTATGAATTAAATAGCTAATTTTCAACTATGGAAGAATATCATGTTACCCGCGGGCCGCCGACAAAATTTAACAAATGTCAGTTTTTATTATAAAATTCTAAATCTAGAAACAGAAAGTATTGTAGAATCAGAATATTTTGTAAAAAAGTGCTGAGTTTAAAGAAGAATTTGCTTATTTAGATTTTTAGAAATTGCTGTTAAATATTAAATGCTATATAATTTATGAGCTCGTTTTTGGTTGTCCGTCCTGTCCTGTTTCTGTCCAACTTGCAATTTTCTTAATAATTGCCGTGGAAACTCATACGGGTTTTTAATGGCTGTAGACTTAAGCGTCTGTAAAAGACTTTTACTTTGCTTCCACAAATAGACTAGCTAATGACCGATGATCGGCTTTAATTTTTTGCCCAAATTCCATTACTGTTTCTGGACCCGACTGATTATATTGCTATACAATTTATAGGCTCTTTTGTGGTTGTCCGTCCTGTCCAACTTGCAATTTTTTAATAATTGCTCTGGAAACTTATACGGATTTTATGCTTTTGGAAAAGATTTTTATTTTGCTTTCCCATATGTGCTTTGCTGGTTTAAATTTTAACCACAGGGCATGACAGGACAGGAGAAAACTTCAAAGCGGCAACCTAGTTTTTTGTGAGTTATCATCAATAATTTAATGTAGCGCGAGTAAAATTACAATCCAATTAAATTTATTAACTCATTAGGTTGTGATGGATCTACTAATTTGACACGCTTAATTAGATGACTTAATAATTTTTCACGCTTTCACGTAATTTTCCAAAATATCTACAGAGAACTCCTCTAACCACCACTCGAGCTGCCAGCAAAAGTCAGTGTAACGTGTGTGTGTTTGTGTGGTCTAAATCCAAAATCGATATCGCTGTTATTACATGTGCCTGCCTCCATTCTTAACCGCAAATTGTCCTTTATAATAGGTTAGGGTCCAAAATTTGAACTTTTTTTTTGCCTTGCCAGAGGGTCTCTCTCGCTCGGTTAGTAGGGACCGTGCCTTAATAAGGTACAATTTAAGGTTCTTTCCGGCAGAAAACCCCCACGTCCTCTCGTCAACTATTTAAAATTCAATAATTCGCCTGACGACTGGGCGAAGGCAATAAACTTGGAAAAAAATGAAAGGGATAGTAAGAGTCGGGTAATGCCTTTAAAAATCGATAGATGCGAATAGCCAACGAACTTATACAGCCTGGTGACTACCTCTCACAACACCCATCCCATAGTTAAATGGCGTTGAATGGCTTGTCCAAGATAACGAGAATTTGAGGATTTGAGAGAAATTAAAATGTAATTTATGTAATTTATTAGTGAGCAATAAATAGAATGTGTTGATCCGTGATTAGAGAACCGACATTAGATTAAAGGAGGGGCTGGACAATAAAGTTTTGTAAGTGGCACAACGATTTAGGGATCAAGAGGGGCAGCTGCCCCCTAAAATCCTCAATCTAAAACTCTGTAATTTTTAATAAAATAATGGTTACAATTTCAAAAAATGACATGTCTTTATTTTATGGTTGGTTATGCCCTTGATGTAATTTAATCTAATTAAATAAGTAAGTTTGGCCAAACTCGTTAATGTTTTAGAAACATTGGTAACGCGTTATGCGACTTATAAAGCTCGAGAAATTGAAAAATTCAGAATTTTATATCTCATTATCGATCAAACTATTATTGCAGAGAATTATGGACAGTCGAAACTTCTTAATCGCAAATCGGATTATCGCGAAAATCTTTTAATCTCGAAGTTAACCGCCATTTTGTTTTTTTTTAAACAATAATATTAACAAAAACATCGTTTATTGACATCGCTTAATAGTACAATATCGGATATTCACAAACATTTTGGAGTCCTTAAATCAACCAGATAATTATATAAAATATCGTTTTATTGCGAAGCGTAAGAAACGAATATTTAATATAATGTACATATACTTTTATTTCCATCGTTTAATCGCGAAAAAAAAAATCAGGCCAAGGTTTTGCATTCAAATGATAAAATCTGAAAGTTAATTCATCTTATGCAATTACTAGATGGAAGTCTTTGTTTTAATATATAAAAGGCTTGCCCTTTTTAAAGAAAATCCTCAAAACTTTTGTGACTAACCGCTATACATGATGCCTATTTAAATGCGTAACAATGCAAAAATAATTAATTGAATTACTTCAATACTTTTAGTTATTTTTGTAAGGCCAATCAACCTTTATGCAGGCAGTTGATTGTAGAAAAATAGAAAAATATATGTATTTGGCTTATATTAAATACCGTCACTACGTCAAATACTATATTTAATTATAATAAAAGTCCTAGATGTAGTGACCCATAGGCGCACGCTGGATTTCATTATTTTTGGAATTTTCTTCAAATATTTGCCGTGAGTTTGTCTAGCCAAATTTGAATATTTTTACATTCTATTAGCGCTGGTGTAGAAATGTAATAGAAGAGCTTGTCGTCCTTTTTACACAACAAATTATTATCGTGTCATAGGCTTTATTCTTCCTCTTTATCAGTTATTTGGTCCCACAGTCGGGGGGTTTGTTTTAATGAGTTTCTTCCATCTTGACCGGGTAAGTGCCATTTTTTGACTAATCTCTTTTGTTACTTTATCGACTTGCCCTTTCCACGTAACACGAGGTCGTCCTCTTCCACTCTTCCACGGTACTTCCATGTCCAGTTTCGTCTCCGTTCTTAGTATATGCCCATACCATCTTAGCCGAGTTTCGTTAATCATGTCCACTATAAGTTGAATACCCATTTTTTCTTAGAAAGTCATTCGTCATATTGTCAAGTTTGTATCCCCCAAGCTTCATCCTAGCATTCTCATCTCTCTGGTATGTAATATCTTCAGTGGTGCTTAATGCCCATTTTGCGCTTCCATAGAGTAACACCAGTTTACGATGGATATGTAAACCTTTGCTTTTTACCCATATTGGTATTTTCTTGTTGCATAGTGCGCCGGATACACTTCGCCATTCGAGCCATCCTTTTTGGATCCGGGCATTGACTTCCGTTGCGCAACCTCCCTCTTGATGTTTGATCGGGTCATAAACCTGTCTACTTTTTGGTACTTTAGACAGTCATTTGATGGGCTGACTGTGAGGGTAATTTCCATGTATACCGTTTTTCGATCGTTGACCTTTAAACCATATCTAGATAAGCGCTTTTATTATTTTCGGCTTCTTCGAATACTTTATCCTTTGCTTCCTCGCATAGTACTATATCATCGGAATATAGCGTACACCATGGCGATGACTTTTTTATGTCTCTCGTTATCGTACTATAATTATATTAAATAAAAAGGGACTTAAAGCAGATCCTTGAAATCAAATTTCAGCCTGAAAAGATTTAGAGTCTCCACCTGTCGTCCTAACGCAAGAAGGCTTCATAAATATTTGTCATAAGCCTTGCGCTAAGGATATTTTGTTTCTCTAGCACCACCATATTAAATCGCGAGAGACCGTGTCACAAGCTTTCCCCATGTCGATGAAGACCATTGTAGCTCTCTCCTCTTTTCGCCATATTTATCCATCATTTGTTTTAGTTCGAATTGAGTCGATTTTGCATTTGCCGGCCACAAATCCGAATTGATTAGCCGATATTTCCACCTCGTTTTTCAGCCTGTTACTAAGATCTTTTCCATAAGCTTCAAGGAGTGGCAATTTAGCTTGGTACCTTTGTAATTGCCACAGTCCTGAGGATGTCCTTTGCCTTTAAATAAGGGTACAATCGTACTTGCTCTCCATTGATTGGAAATTCGCTCTTCTACCAATATCTTGTTAAAGAAGTTCGTTGTGGTGGTAACTCCTTCTTCATAGCATCCTAGCAATGCTTCCATAGGTACATGGGCGTGGCCAGGGTGCCCTAATTTACAAAAAAAAAATTTCAAAGCAAAAACGTTGAAAAATTAAAAAAATTATGTTTTGCCCCCCTCTAATTGAACTTTTAAACGTTTCGCCCCTTCCCCCTTAATCCAAAACTTGGCTAGCCCATGCATAGGTATTCCATCTAAGCCATTAGCCTTTTTGCACCTTGTTCATTTGTGTCCTAACTCCATCTTTTTGAAAGAGTTCGACATACATATGTTTGGCTCAATATCGGGAAGGGAATCTTTGCCATTTGCAATATTGATAAGTTTTTTAAAATATATATCCTAAGATAATAGTCCTGCGGGATTGATAAAAAAGGTGGATCCCTCATTATGCCTTTATTCTAAACTACCCTTTCTCCATTTTTTCTCTTGTTAATGGTCACAAGCGGACCGCAATATAGGAGCCCCTTTCCTCCCACCTTTTTTATCAATCCCACAAGACCATTAATAAAACCCCCTAGTTTATATAATGGATTTATTATTTCTTAGTACATTTTTAAATTATCCTTTCCACCTTTCCATCACTTCTCGGCTTGAATAAGGTTTGACCCTTGTCGTTAAGAACTCCCACATCGGCCTTTCTTCTCCCTTATCTTGGCCAATTTGATGCGCCTATCTCAGTTTGTTTGCCATCTAGGAGTACGCGGCATTCTTCGCTATTGCAACTGCCTTTCCTCTACTCTTGATAATCAACTGACTTTTTGGATTTATGTCACTGTCCATATAAATTTCTCTTTCTTTCGATGAACTCCCTAACTGATTGATCCACCACCATAGTTCCCTATTAATAGCTTTGCCTCTTTTGGTCTGCCCTAGAACTCGAAGTTTCCTTTATGTCTTAGTTAGCGTCTCTCAATTGACGTCTACATCCCTTTGCAACTTCCTTGCACCCAAAGAGGAGGCTTGTTTATCGTTCCTTGACGTATCCTTTAATTTTTCTCATCAAATTCGATGTTCATAGATCTTTCTTCTTTCGGTAAATACTTTTCTGTCAAGATCCATAACAAGGGGACGATGTTGCCTGGCGATTTCTTCCCCTGTAAAACTTTGCAATCCTTGATATTCCATAAGATCTTTAGCCATATGAGCAGATAATCAATTTTATTAAAATGCTTCCCACTTCTATAAATCACAATATAATCTTCGCGCCTTTGAAAAGGGGTGTTAAAGATCAACATGTCGTATGCTTGGGATACTTAGAGAAGTTTTTCCCCTTCTGCGTTCTTAGCCCATGCCCATAGCCTCCATGATCGCGTTCATGCCCGAGGTAATTTTTCCCTATGTGAGCGTTGAAATCGGCCCCAACAGTTAGCCTTTCTTCCTGTCCTATTTTATGTAGTTCCTTTTCCAATGAATCGAAGAATATGTGTTTCTCTAATTTTATGCCAATTTGGGAAGCATACGTGCACATGAGATTTAGGAGGCCCCCTTGATCTGCAATCTTCACCCACATCTGTCGGAACAACGCTTAACTTCCACCACCTTGTCCTTTAACGATTCGCTTAGAACGATACCGACCTCGTTTCTGCGATTTGGTGACCCAATGTAGAATAGTTTTTATCATTCTCCTAACTCCCGAGCTTTGGCTCCGTTCCACCCCGTCTCTTGTAGGCAGCCGATGTGTACCTTTCTTCTTTTTAGCATTTTTGCGACCTAGATGCTCTTTCCCGTCAACGTTTCCACATTCCAGCACGTTATTCGCATTCTTTCCATAATATATTTCCTTAACCGCTTTCGTTGTGAGTTGGACAGTAACCCTAGTTTATATTTCAAATTGCACGGGCGGGGTATTCAGGCGTAGTTTGTGAAGGATGCCCTAGCTTTTTGTTGTAAATTTTTCTTTAACCTATCATGATTTGGGGGTTGGTTTTATGGTCAGTTTCCGACCTGACGCCAACCCTCCACTTTTTGCACACGGACTTGGAGTTGTCGTAGGCAGTGTTTGCTATAAGATTTATTGAAACCATATAATCTCCCGTGTCATAGGCGCACCCAGGGGGTGGCAGGGAAAAGCAGCTGCCCCCCTATGAATCCAAAAATTCGTTAAAATTTATATATGACTAAAATTGGTAAAAATTATCATTTGGCCCCTCCTTTAATTATTATGCCCCCCCCCCTATAATTTCAATCTTGGCTACGCCAATGCCCTTTTGATTTACCACTTTCAAAACTAACATAAATATCTTCTACATAATTATTCTATAGTATTTAATGCCTGGGATAGGTCTAGGCTGGCATATAAAAATAGGTGTAAGCTGCTTACAAATGTAGAGCCCTTTTAATTACTTCTCTTTGGGCTAAGTTAGGATCGGTCTTACCCGTCCAAAAAAATAATGTATTTTAAGCCCTAGCAATTTCTAAATATATTTTGAATTCAAAATCTAATTTTCTCATATACGCTCAAATTAATTCATATAATTGCGTGAAAGAGAACCAGAAAAATTTTAGTAGTTGATACTTTGCATTATTTTGCAACGATTAAATCATTTATTTATTTTTTCAATTTTTTTGAAATTTTTTATTTTGCAATTAAAAATAAATAGGCTTTCTGAATTATTTACTTTTTAAATTATTGTATATTTTAAAAATATTTTGTCTAAAATCATAAATATAGAAAAGTGGTTAGGGTAAAAAGCTATACTATATACATGTAGGCTCAAATAAATAATTATTACCAATACAATTTGGGTAGTTTAAAATTGTTGTTAAAGGTTTTTTGACTCTCAGGTTGAGCTAGTCTATTAAGTCCGATCATTTTAGTAGAATTAGCCCAAGCCAATAACGAAATCTTCTCATGGACCTTAAAATAAATATAGAATTATCTTTCTATATTCTTACTTTAATAACAATTGTTAATTCATAAATATTGCTTTATTCGGACGTTCTGTCACCTAATAAAAGGTTTTTATAGGTAATATTATTACCACTAGAAGTTAAGTTTTTCAGGTTTTCCCCATTAATTTGAATAAAAAGTTATAAGAATCTAATCTTGTGTAACTGATCATCATAAACTTCTTTAAGTAAAATTTAACGCTTTAATGATTAGATTTTTAAGGTATTACATTAATTAAAGTTTTTTTTTATTAATATTTTTTATTTAATATATAAAAAAGGATCACATGGGTAAAATACATTAGTAAATAAAATACTACAAAAGAAAACGCGTTAAAACTAATTAGATGGCATTGATCCGTGTAGAGTTGTTAAATTGCTAACTTTCTTCAACTCCAGCTACCATCTGCTCCAGTTTCTGCTCGGCCCTCGAGCATTTTTATATGCTACTGTTCTGCCTAGTGTATTGTGCTATCGCGCATATTAAGCAACTCAGTGTGGGTGCTCGCGTCTGAAGTTTGAAGAAAGTTAGCAATTTAACAACTCTAGATCCGTGTATGGAAATCGTGTTGGATTTGACGATTTCCATAGTGATCTTTTGCCTGGTGTAGAAGAATTCCTTAGGTTCTAAAGAAGAATTCGTCATCGCTTTCCCGATTTGTTTGAGGAAAGCGAGAGCCTCTGAACCTAGGTTGTAATAGTGGTAGCCACCACGGGGATGAAAACTGTTTTGGTGAGAGTGGAATATTTTTCGGCCTTTTTCCTCTCTGCCTTGATTATAAGGTCGGGGGAAGAGTTTGAGGGGGCGAAGATGTCGACCGTAGTAAAATCCATGTGAGATTTAGACAACGGGACCAAGGTATGAGCGTTAGCCCGTCTGGTCTTTTCCCGTCGGTTGTACTGAGGCCGACAGGCTCTAGAGTATTGGGATAACCGGCTTTCCGAAGGTACTGACCTATGATTTTGTTAATTCCCGCATGTCTGGGGTTGCGGCCTTTGCTGTACTTGCAGTGAAGAGGATGGTGTCCATTGGGTTGGACCGGCTGTTTGCAGAGCTCGCACATATATGGGGAAACGATGTCGCAGCCGAGGCGGAGGCCTATGGCGATGCGTAACTCTTCACCAGACATATGAAGCCCAAATTCCTGCTCGGGATTGCTTCGGGCCATTCGTAACCGCTGTTGGAGGAGGCCCAATTGAAAAGGAGTTTTCCCTGACATAGTTCGTTCGAGGAGAGGAAAGCTACGAAACGTGCTATTAGGGGAAGGTCCCATTCCTTTTGAGACACTCCAAGTGGTCGTTCGGCAGACTCGTGCTTGTACGCATCCCACATGTTAAGAGCCTCTTGAAGGTGCGGGTCTGGGAGGGATGTGATCCCTGAGATTAGACGGTCGGTACTCATGCGAAATGAAATATATCCCGCTAGTGCAATATGTCGTGGGGATCTAATCCCGATTTTAGAGGGAAGGGATGTCTGAAGCCATTGTAAGGGACTAAATTTAAGGTTGAGGCAGATTTTGAAAAGATTTTGTATGCTCCGTTCAATGAGGTTGAGTTGCTCAGGGCAGAGAGTGGTTAATTTTAGGGATTAAAAGGAAGTTTTTTCGCTTTGCGCTGGCCCAATCATCAAAGCTGCCCGAACTATGCCCGGCTCGAAATGATGATTCCTCCAGATTTAGTAATAATTTTCTCTTAGTTTCCTAACAATTTTCATTTGATTTTAAATTTTTTTGATAAAAACTACGATAAGTAAACTCTATACAACCAATTAAAAAGGGAGCTAGATAATATACGATGGCAAAATAATATATTCTAAAAAATCGGATCAAGCCCCTATTGCCCGAATCATGTTAGAGTGTCGGCCCTGGCCAGCTCGGAAATCTAAATTTACTACAGCCGCCTGGTATGGTCCGGCCCGTGGACCGAGCGGGCAGTGTCGGTAGCGGTCGGGCCTTTCTGGTCTTTGATCCAAACCTTTCTTCTTGATCACTGAGAACTGTTGATGGTAATTATTCTTCATGGTTCTAAACCTCCAATTTAGAGAGACTAATAGTGAGGGCATATTATGTCTCGTGGGTACGACAAAAACCATATACAACCTTTAGTTGATGGTTGATGCATTTAATTACTTCAAAAAAATAAAAATTTGTGTGTTTTTAGCACAATATTTGTGGAAACAAGATTTAAGTAGAACTTGTTATTTTTGAAAATCGTTCATTAGTTTATATAAAGAAGATTCGAACAAAGAGACAAAAACTGTTAATTTTGTCGCTTGGCAAATCGAGGTCTAGATATAACATATAAATCATAGAAATTACCTTTCGCTGATAAAGAAACTTGTTTGTCAACCCTACTTACTATGAATATCATCTGAGTTTCAATGTTATCTGCTAGTCGAATTACCTGCTAAATGTCAAAATCCTTGTTCTGCAATTGCTTGCATAGTGAGGATGTATTGCTAAAAAACATATTAAGATATGAAAGGGAAATCAAGTATTCAGATTGTCGAAGAGACTATCCATTTAATTTATAAACCTGCTGCGTACTAGGTGTGGGAGGGTCAGGTAATCTTGTGGAAAGATGCTTTATCGAGTTTTTTTTAGCAAATTAACAAGTGAATTTGGGAAAAGAGACCTAATCATTAGAAGCCTTTTTGCTAAAAATCGAATTTGAAAAGAAAAATTATATATAATCTTTTAAAGTATTTAGAAGTGTCTTAGTTTTTTATGCAACTATAAATACTCTTAATTCCAATTGCGTAGGGAAGGGGTGTTTTTCGGGTTAGAACCCCTCCCATGATTTTCAATTTATATAATTTTTATATTGTATATTTAATAAAAATGAATATTTGTTAAAATTTTACTTTTAATATTTTATTATTTTTACGCTAGTGTCACTTTAAACTAGGAAAAAAAATTTTTTATCCAAAAAAATAGTTACAAAAAATTTCACCTTGAAAATTTTTTAACCCCCCTTGAGGAATCCTAGTTACGCCTATGCATTCATTTAATAATTTATTTATTAATAAAGAAATATATTTTTTTAATTCTGCTAAAGAGGAGGGATTCACGCTTCTCCCCCCCCCCCCGGCAGGCCACTAGACGTTGCTATTCTCTTAAAAGCACCGAAGGACTTCATTATTTAAATAAACTATTGTTTGGAGATATAAATGCTTGTTTAATAGATAATCATTTTGAATATAATATATTAGCAAAGTAAGCTAGTTATTTATTACTAGAGCTGGTAAAGTTCATCTTAGATATGAACTAGTTCAAGTTCATAGTTCAGTTTAAAAAATTGAAAAAAAAACGAAATACACATGAAGGGGGTGGGAGTGGAGGAGAAAGAGAGGAGAGTAGGTGAAGGGAGAGAGATATGTGTTAGTAAACATCCAGGCGCGTAGCCAAGGGGGCAGAGAGCGGGATTTTTCTACCCCCTTGACCAAAATTTGAAAATTTTTTGAAGGTCCATTTCCTTTTTTAAGGTATAAAATCGATAATAAATGCTCTGATTAATGAAGAGAAGAGATTTTTTAAAGCTGGTTGTATAGCGCCTTGAAGTTTCGCATATATTATACGCAAAATTTACTTTTGTTACATTATAAATAAAAATGTTGAAAAAATTTTGGAATTTTTCTTCCCCCCTTGAAAAAATCCTGGCTATGCGCTTGTGAACATCGCGTACGTAGTATGAACTCTAATGTTAATGTACTCCGTTTACCAGACATCGTGGGACGAATTTTGATAAGGAAAGGGGGTTTACGCAAACGCGTATAAATTTTAATATAAGGGTGATATAAAATAAAATAATGGACCTATAGATAAAACCTTAATCTACATGAATATAAAAACTATTTTTCACTAACTATTAAAAATGTTGTGGCAATATAGCCTCAAAAAGACTTAAAAAGGGAATTTTTGAAACTTTCACCCTCGTATATCTAAAAAAGTGGTAATCGTAGAAAAAAACTAAAAACAAACTATTTTTCAGAGCAAAATTCTCTATCAGAATTATTGGTCGGATTGCGGGATGTTTATTTTTGTAGACCTGTGTAATGCTACTTTTATTTTTTAATATGTGCAGGTTATCAATTTTATAAATTTAATATTAAAAGTAAACACTTATTTGTGGTTTTTAACGTTATAGTAAACAAACAATAAACTCTATGGGTTATAATCTATGATGGTAATATCAATGGACTAAAACGTTTGCCTTAAATTAGTTAAACAAAGGGTTTAATTTGAGCTTTAAGGTTTACCCAGTGTTAACAAGTGTCTCAATTAGATCAAATTATATCCAAGTCAAATATAGGTTAACTTATTTATTTCTGTGTCTATTTATATTGACACAGTGAATTTAATATAAATGTTATAATTTGGTAAAAGTAAAAAGATTCATATTCTATACTTTATGCTTATTTATAGTCTTTTTTTATATCGCACTTTCTATTTTAGGTTCATATATTTATATTGTCAATGACATGTCGCACTAAATCTTGATCAAGTTTGTGTATTAAAGTTTTTGTAAAATAAAATTTGATATTATATCACTTATTTAATAATTTTATAATATCAAGAAAAATTTCTATTAGTATAACATTTTTCAAAAAGTCGAGACAAATTGAGAAATCCCGTAGAGACACCGAGATTTTTTTAGACCTAGACGAGATCGAGATTTTAATAATCGCACCCGAGACGAGATATTGCTTTCGACACCGACGAGATCGAAACACTATAAACAATCAAACTCGGCTTATAAAATTTTAAATAATAATTTTTTTAATGAACTAGTTTATTTATATTGTAAAGTTCAAGTTCAAGTTCAGAATATTAAAAAATAACTAGTTCAAGTTCATAGTTCAACTTTAAAAAACAAACTAGTTTAAGTTCATAGTTCAATTTAACTAGTTCAGTTCAAGTTCAGAAAAAAGTGAAGGAGTTCAAAATGAACTAGTTCTTAACAGCTCTATTTATTACTGATTTATTTTTCAAGATTTTCAACAATATGTAATTTAAATTTCTATGCAATTGTGGGTTCGCTTTTGGTTGTCCGTCCTGTCCTGTTCAACTTTAATTTTTTTCAATTGCTATGGAAACATATGCTTCTGAAAAAAACTTTTAAGCCTCACCACACCTCCCCCCCCCCCCCCTTTTTTAAATTGCATAGCAAATGTGCTGCGTCAATATGGTGGATGGACGAGTTTCTTTTTAATAAATTGAGCTTATTGAATGCTTTTAGATGAATATAAATAGAAAAGGACTTTTACAGGAACTGTAACTTGAGCTCCTTGCCTTTGAAAAGAAATATGCATCATGGTACTAAACTAGTTTATTTTGAGGGGAGAAACGATAAACTAGAACCAGTTACATTTTTGAGGAAACCATTCTACATTAGTTATTAATCCCACTTAATTAAATCATAAAATTGGCATGCTCGAGCTTGAAATGTTCAGACAAGCTTCAGTTGGCCACATTTTGTTGTTCAATTAAATTATAAATATGCAATTAGTAAAAATTTGATCAGCATCAATTTTTGTCTATATAGTTTCTTGAGTCATCAGTTTTGACCGGTGGTATTGAAAACAGGCAACGGAGATAGAAGGTCTGAAGGGGGGACTGCCATCTAAGGCTCCTAAAAGTCGAACAATCGCTTAATTTAAAATCAAGTTTTTTGCTCACGACTTTTTCAAACAGGTAATAATTAGTATGTCAAATCTAAAATGTAACGGACTATTATGGCAATCTTATATGATTCCTGAAAAATATTGTTTCGTATTAGAACCATTGTTTTAGCTACAACTATTAATCTTATGAAAACGAAACAGAAGTGCTTTTAAATAGATATCCTTATTTATAAGCACTTTCAATTTACTATTGTGCAAGCAGCTTTTTTAGTGAAAAAGGCAAAGAGATCGCTTTTATTTGCAAGATTATCTTTTTATCCCTTTTGCTTCCCCCTAAATTTTAACGTTGTTTTAGATTTAAACATTTTTGTTGACCAGGCAAAACCTGAGAATCACGCAATTTTAAGCTCCTATTTATAGTTTCTGATTCGTGATATAATGATGGGCTCTTGTTATGAGCAGTCAGCAATGGATACGTGGTTAAACCTGAAAATGGTTTGGACGAAATTACTGTGGCCAAGGAGTTGCAGTAATGAAAAAGAAGAAAAACTTTACTTTGACCTAAATAGTATAAATACCTTAATCAATTAAAAAATGAAACATTAGCTCAAATGGCGGCGACTGTTCCAACTAAATTAATGGATCTTCGCTAACAACGCCACATGGGGACGTTTTAAACGTAAGGTGAATGCAATGTTGGTCTGCCACTCTCGTGAGTCATTAAACTCATAAAAGAGACCTTAAAGGGCTCAGGGTTCACAGGGCAAAGACAGCAATAAAATGGAGGATTCAGAACTTATGTTTCGACAAATTTCAATATAAAGCATGTTAAAATTTATGAAATACTATGACCTACACGATGAGGTCAACGGGATGACCGATATTAGGAAAGGATTTCAGAAGAGTTGTGGCAGTGGAGTGAAGATTGGATCATGCATGGGCTTAAGGGGTTCACACTATTTGTTACAAATTAAAGCAAAGACGATACTAAGGCAAGCCATAAGTAATACAGACTAAAATGTGCGGGAATATCAATGAAATATTAAACCCTAAGGAAGTAAGAAGATTGTACCATAAGCAGCGAGGGGCAAATCCTATTTTTAATATAATCGAGCGAGAGAAAGGAGCAATAAGATAAGGTGCAAGATTCAAATAAGACGGTATAATTGCTAGTGTGATTAATAAAATATTAAAAGTTAAAGTCGAGAATTTCCCGGAGATGAAAGTAAAGGCAGGTAAACAGCAGAATAGCACTTGAACCACACAGTTACCAGTAGGAAATTTCCAAAACCCTTTAAGATGTAATGGTTATATTCCGCAACTTTAGCAACATCTTGAAAACGGTTAAAATGCTTAAAGAGAGGAGAAATAACTAACCGATGAAATGTAATGTGCAAGGTTGGAAATATTATAGAAGGATATAGGTCATGAGTCACACCATAAAAATAAGGTAATTAACAAATAGTGAAAATTCAAAAGAATTAATTTGACCTAATTAATAATGGGTCAACCAAGATCTAATGCCTTCAACAGTCTCAAAAAGGAGGAAATTCTACATCTATGTCTTGTTTATTTTAAAATGCCTTTAATTTAATTGGATAGGCTTGAAAAAGGTTTTGAGGGCTTAGTTAGATAATAGTTACTAGTCTAAAGAATGTGTATAAGTCTTACCGTCGTGATAACAGAGTTTTCTCAGAGTTTGGCTTTATCCTTTTTCCCTCTTTATAATGATAATTGAAAGTTAAATAGAATTTGAACAAAACAACACAACGATTGGTGTTTTTAAACTATATAATCGCGTGTGCCATGTGAATATAAATGGGAAACTTAAATATATTAGCTATGAAAGAAACTCTTGGTGGGGTGAATCGAGCAAAACCAAGGCGCATTATTATATAGTTAGCACATATTACTTTGCATAACGCGATGGATGCGAACTTGAAATTGGAAATTTTTTCCAAATATTTAAGATATATGTGTGATTGGTGGAATATATTTGAAAGTAACGATGACTTCTGACTAAATGAGATTTAATAGGGACTGTGTAAATTAAAAATCTAGCAATAATCAATTAGCCAGCCAAGATGTAAAAATTATTCAGTCGATGAAGATAGGAATAAGATGGATATTTAGACCCAACTACTATGGCAAAGCTTGAAATTAAGAATATGTCAGGGAATAAGCAGGATAAACACCAAAGCTAGATTTGCAAAACTCGGCATGATGTGAAACCCTTAGGATAAAAAAAGAGTTTTAATATTATAGCAAATAAATATTAGGTTAAAAAAGCTAACAATCACCTTATATGACAGACAAGCTTGAATTAAATACTAATTGCATATTAAATAAAGCTTTTAAAGGTAGGCATGAATTATGCCTATATATAAAATTTATATGAATATAATTAAACAACTAATTTAAACTGTAAATGGAATTCAATGTTGTATTCATATTAATTGTAACACGTTATAATGTATTATTTTGTGGTCGTTGGTGAATCTTAATCAATAATGTCAGCTTTTTGCTTAATAGGTGAAGACTCGCTAGAGTAATGCTTAAATGTAAAAAGCAAGCCGGTAGTTAGTTAGGCAGTTTTGAGGAAATACATTTATATATGATATTAAAAATTACAAATTTTATTCAGACCCTTGAAAATATTTTTGCATCTTTTAAGCATTAGCTAGATTTAAGATAAAACTCTTCCTTGCCCTAAATATAACTTCAAAAATAATTGGAGGCATAGACACTTATATAAGAATTATAAGGAAAAGTGAAGACTGGAGATTTAGACACCTTCTCTTAAATAGTCCCAAACTAGAATTATAAGGAAAAGTAAAACTGGAGATTTAGACACGTTCTCTTAAATAGTCCCAAGCTGCCTTACCCACATGTTCATTTTTTTATTCGAGTAATGGATTCGATGACTGATGCTCATAGGATGTGTATTCAGGCATTTTTAGCTAAACCTATGATGAATTCAGAGGCCGTTATTACTTTATATATGAATTTATGCAAAAAATTTAAAAGTATTATTATTCACTTATAAGTTATAATATTAGTGAGCATACCTGATGATTCTGCTGGAGTGTCAAGAACCATTAAAGAATTTTTTCATATAATAGATACAAACTTACAACCATTTCATTTAAGAATTAAAAAAAGTTTGGATGAAACTGTTGGAGATATGACATATGTAATGGTAAGAAATTGGGCAACTAACATTTAACCAATTTTAAAATTTTATTGTTTAATTATTTAAGATACCTAATTGAATATGTGTATATGTGTTGCAATATTACAGATAAATACAGTGAATAACAGTATTTCACAGCTTGAAAGCTCAATGGATAGCAATAGGCGTGAATTTTTTTTCAGGATCGTTAGTAAATTAAACTATATTTTTCATATGTTGCTTTTGTTAGCAGATCATCTTATTAGGTCTGATGGTAAATCAGACAAAAGTGATCTGTATACCCTTGCATCTTCTCCCTCAACTCTTAATTCAACATTATCCCAAAAATCATTGTTGAATGTTTTGGAGTCTCAATCTACAATTGAAACATTAATTAATGACCAATGGTTAAAGGAGGTTTAAAATTTATGTAAATAACATTTTAAATTTTAAAAGGATCAAACAGGCAATATCATGTTAACACAAAGAAGCATTTTAGAGCTTGAGCCTTACATAATGTCAATTGGTAAAGAAATTGAAAAAGAAACAGGAATTTCTTATAACATAGTTTGTTTTCTATGCAAAAAGATATGCACAATCGTAAGATTTTTAATGAGATTATAGATAATGCCTTTAAGGGGCAAAAATGTGAAGAATGCTCTGTAAGAATGCATACCACCTGCATTAAAAAATACAATGGAAAACATAATCAGAATACTGGGCAGAACAATTGCCCTTCATGTAAAAAGGAGTTAGGCTAAATTTATCACCAAAATTTTATATTTATTTTGCATACAAATATTTTGTGATTTAATATTTAATTTTATATGTAAATACAAGATACAAATGGTTTTGTTGGCATTCATTTAATTGGCATAAAATTAAAAGTTGCAAAATATAAGTTTGATCTTCTCCAAAGATAAGAAATAAATGTTTTTATAAAGATTTTATTCAAATTGTGCATTTTGGACATACATTTTCAAAAATATTTAGAGTCTAAGTGTATTTTCTTTTAACAGGTTTAAAGTGCCATATACAATTAATCTAACGAATATTTTTATTTATTTTGCACAATAGAGCAGCCAGTGCGTGTTTTTACATCTGCTCGACCAATTAGTTCAGAAATTTGGGTAAAAAATTTGTTAATCTAATTTAACGAGAGGCCAATATTAAAAAAACGTGTTTTTGATTGCTGGGCTTTAGCTTTTCCTTATTAAAATGATTAACATTTTAGACTCTTGAATGAAAGTTAATATATTTTACAAGCTCGGTAAAAAAAACAAAAAGAAGTCATTTTTTATTAGAACATCGCGTTGTTTTGAAATGCATGAATTAACTAATAGATAAACTAGTCCGAAATACCTTTAACGCGCGTTTGAGAAATCCAATAAAATAGCGCCATAATATTTAATTCGATTATAAATGTGTAGCAATGTTAGTGTTTTGACGGTGAAAATCGTTTGCTGATAACTATCGAATTCGAGCTCTGACATTCTTTGGCATCGTTTGTGATGTCACCCAGTGAAGATAACACGGGGGCTCTCTGAACAATCATTTTTGATGATTCCAACTTATTAAAGTTATAGCTGAAGCGATTTAAATTGTCCTCCTGTTTTTCGCCTCTTTTAGTCACGATGGACGAAGCACCATCAGATGGTATACTCTTGACCGATGACAAAGATGATCGCCTTTCGCTATTTAAAGACGACGGAGCATTTAGAGATGTTTCTGTAGCCGAGAGGGGTGACGTCGTACTGTTGTTTCCCGTCTCATAAATAACTTGTTGATAAAAGTTTTGTCCGTCCGGTCTATAGGAACCGCCCCGCTTGTTCATCAACGCGATTTGACGGTTGTGTTTGGCTTGGGCAGCTTCCGCAGCCAACTGCCTTTGAATGCTAGCAAATTCTTGCCTGAACGTTCCTGGAGCTATTTGCCTGGGGATTGTGAACGTTTTGCTAACACCGCTCACGGCACTACTCTCTCGCTGCACACCCTCCATTTTGTTAAGCGTGTTGTATTTAACGTTTATATTCTTGGGTGGATTCGGTTTGTTTCCTTCTCTGTAAACAATATTGTTTTGTGCCTGTTGGTAGGAAGTGTAATTTGAACCGTTTGTTTTCGTTGCCCCTGGCAGAGGGGGAGCGCAAGGTGGATCATTGATTTCAATGTTTTGTAAGTCGGTTAAGGACGTCATTTTTTTCCTTCCATCGCCAGTGACAGTGGTAAAATCTGTGTGCTTCTCTTCCATATTCCCTATGTCCGATATCGTGGATCTGATCATTGAATTATTTGTTAAAAATTTGTTTTGTTGCTTCATCCTTATGTCATCTTGCGAATCGTAACTCACGCTGCTACTATCCTCATTTTGACTCCTGTTGCCGTCACTAATATTAAAACTCTTGATGTCATTGGGTAAAGTGTCATATTTCGTTTTGTCAAAATTAGTGCCATTTTCACTCAACGCCTCATGCTGTTCACTTAATGACGAATTATTATAAAAGTTAGTTATATTGTAAGGAAAGGGCTGAGAACCATTTAGCATGGAATTTAAATCGCGAGCGAATGGGGTAGCCTGATAAGCCTCCTCTGCAACTACGCTGCTCCCAGATGACATGCTGTTGTATTCTTGTTGGGGTGATGAGAAGCAATCATTCGCTGGTTTATGCTTGCAAAAGTCTTCCGTATCACTGTAAGCCTTTTCCATGTAAGAAGCAGTCAAATTATTTTCTTGCGATCCAAAACTGTATTCTTCGTTAGTGATGCGTTCGTAATTCCGCATTATACGATTCGTCTTTATTATGGTGGAAACACCTTGCTGTGGTATCCTCATTGTCCTCAAATCCACCAGTCTTTCTCCCGGCTGATGCACTTTGGCGATTCCCGCAGCCATATTTGATTCCTGAGCATTATCTTGGTAATTTAGACCGTCAAAACATTTCCTCAATTGCTCAACGCGACCGTCCTGGAAGTCGGGATGCATCAGAGTCTTATTATTGTCGACTCTTTTATCACAGTTAATGCTGTACAACTCTTCCAAGTTGTTTGGTAGCGGTACCTGACTGGTTTTATTAGCACGACTAAACGCCAGGTTTTCGTAAAGATTTTCCTCGACTTGTTCCCTGGTAGATTTCTTAGAGTAAGAATTGGGGCCAAACGAATTATTAGGCGACATCTCTTTGATCGGGCTCAAATTTCCATTGGTCAAAATGGGTGGTGATACTACCGGTGACCGCATCATTGCTCTATTTCGTTTGGGGGGTTGGGGTGGAATCGCTGCTATCATCTGTGCCCTATAATTATCTTGTTGCGTCACTGAATTCATTCTAAAGCCTCGATCATTGGGGGTTTCGTTAAATTGAAAGTTATCGAGTTCGCGCCGCTAAAATAAAACGTGTGAAAATAATATATAAGCCAAAGGTTGAGTTTTAAAGTTACATTAACATTTCGGTGCCTCTCAATCAGTTGGTCGTGAATGAGTTTACTACTTTTTGATCGTACGGGATATGGCTCTGACTTCGTAGATAAAACTGACGTTCGCCCACTGGAATGGCTCCTCTTCAATGTTACACAACGCAAATTTTGGATGAATTATTAAAACAGTTGAATTTAGACGTCATGATATTTATACTTGTTTATTTCGTTTTTAGTATAATATTAAAGCAATAACAGAATGCATAAATTAATACATTTAATTTCAGGTTTAGTTTGTTTATATATATGTAAATCGTTTGCTGTAGTTATTGTAGCTATGAATGATGAAAGTAGTAAGTTATTGCATTCAGATAGTTAAGTATGTTAACGAGATTAGTTAACAAATTACGATGCCAGGATTGGCATCAAGTGTTAGTTAATATAGTAGTAATGCGAGATAAGGAGTTGGTGAGATAATCGTTATATAAAATCATAGAGTAAAGGGTTAGTTTTACATGCTGCAATAAGCGTGCTATGATGGCAATCAAAACTTCTAATTCAGCCACGTAATGGCTGGTAAGTGTTAATTAAGTTGAGCGAAGTTGATTATAAATTAATATGTGTTCATACGTCGTCATAACTATTCGTGCAATGATGGGAATGAAGTGATGATGGACCATTTAATCTGCGTTCGCTGCCAGATTTAAAATGACTTCCTGCCACATCTTTTAAATTGTAGGGCAACGGTGACGATGATTGAATCGTTCCCCGTTCACCCATTTCATAGAGATGACTTATGCTATCTTCCAATTGCCTCGCGATCGTCTCCATCAAACCGTTATTGTTTTCCCTTTCCTCGGGCCCGCTTTTAGGCGGGGATCTAGTGAGTTGCGCGTTGTAGGTCAAGTAAGAGTTTTGCCGAGCGTCGTTGCCATCTTTAAAAATCATCCTGGTTCTGTGGTTCAAAGGGGAAGGTTTTTTAGCTCTGCCCGATTCGGAGCGTGCTTCATTTGGTTGAGCGGATGTGAAGGGGTACGAACTTAGCCCAAACACCGGACTGGAACGGGCCGAACACGATGATAAGCTAGATTCATTAGCCGAGGCGCCCGCGCTATAACAACTCCCTCCGGCCCCAGCGCTACTGGCATTACTTCTAACGCTAGAATAATATCGGTGGGCTCGGGTCGGGGGGATGATACCAGCAGAGTTTCTACTGCAATCGCCCACCGTAGTTACCAAGTAATTATCACATTCTTCACCCTCTGGCGTGTATGGCAATGTTAGTAGAGGCAATATAGAATGTTTTGTTCGGGGTAAATTGGGGGGCTGACCTGTTTCGACATTTAAAGATGGCGGTTTATTTTGCTGAGAAGAGTGACCTTTAACCACTTGTGATTTGTAGGTGGGTGAAGATTGGGCTGAATCGTCGGATTGAAGAGAGAGTTTGATGTGAGTGGCGTGCACTGGGCTGCTCTTAGTACTTACGTTAGAGCTCCGCTGAATATACCGTATTAATTGAGTAATTATTAAGCCATGACTCATGCCCTTGATTCATTAAAATCATGCTTTATTAAATGCGACATCCTTTAAAAGATTTAATATTTCATGCTTTATTAATGCTTAAACATGTTTGCATGATTTGTGCAATTAGCAATGACATATGCAGCATAAGGTTTGTTATGATAATTTCCGTTAAATTTTAAGTAAAATCATAGAATTTCATCTATTAAATAAAAAGGTGCTCTTACCATCGAGATTAAGCTTTGATTTGATGGAGATCTTGAAGGTCCAGTTAACATTGGATGAGATTGATTTACGGATAAGGCACCCGATGTAGCCATTCTAATGTTAAAAAAAAGTCTTATATGGATTTTTCAAAAGTGCGACACCAACTTTTTTAAGGTGTAAAGAGTGGCCGTCAGCTTTTTGCACCGTTTTAGTGAATTTTCCAACTTTTCGGGTTCGATTTTTAAAAATCTATAAGGCAAAATAACATTTATTTTTATGAAACATTAGCAAACTTAAAACAATTGTAATCTACATAATAAGTCATATTATATAAATTATTTTATAATGTGTTCAATTAAAGATAGGGCGTTTACATTTGGCGTTCTTTATTAAACGAATTTCTGTCCTCTTCCACCATCATGCTGTTTTTTAGCGTCGTTTCGCTGATTAAAATCTTTTCAATCCTAGGGTACCGATCTATCATAAAATTAAAAAGTTGAAATTATTTAAAAATCATTCCAGTTTTGTTTTGTATTGTGTATTACACACAGCATTAAATTTTAAACATAACTTTTAGACTATTCTCGAAGAATTTTTATGCATATATTTGCTGTAATAAGGTATTTGTAATTATTTAGCAATGCTTTATAGTTTTTAAATATCTAACGTGTGCGCGGTTTAGAAAATTAATGAAAGAATACTTTTTAAATCAGATACTGCACGGCTGGCATAACTCAGTGCCAAAGCCATAGATTCTATGTCAGCCACTTGAACTTGGGATTTGTTGTTCACAATGTCATTTCTACACTCCTCCACCGAAATCTCCAAATCGCTGTAAATCAACGATCAATAAATTAATCATATTTTTTGTAAATCTTTAAAAATTACCAATTCGAGGCTTTTAAGCATTTCAATAAGGAAAGTGGAATATTTTTATGAAGTGAATTACATGAAATTTGAAAAGAAATATTGATAAATTTTAAGTATGATAATGCTTCAAATATTACAAAAATCCGAGCTGGGATTCGTACTTTTAATATTGGAAAATAATAGAAATTATTTTAGTTACAAACCCAAATATTTATAATTCTTAACGTTTTATTTATTTCTTTCATCTTCGCAAAAATATGTATTTATGGAAATTAATAAATGATTAGTATACTAAAAAAACGATATTTATAAAACCGTTGTTATTAAAGATTTAAAATTTTACTTTAAAACTTTTTCCAGCTTTGACATATCTTGGTGATAGACGCGAATCTCTTTTTTGATTCCCTCTAAGCCCTCTTTCGCTAAATCTTCCTCAAAAAAATGGTCTAGTTCGTCGATCGAATAAATCATAGAATGCGATATTTTGCACAAATTAGACGTGGGAACGTATTTGCAGATTTGCTTATAAAATTTACAAAAACAAAAAATAAGCAAAAAAACAGTCGTAAAAAGACAATGATATTTTATGAATTAAGTTTAATTATGAGGATATTACCAAAATTTTATGCTTGGTTTGCATCAGTAATTTGTTAAGATCCATTACATAAAATTTAGTCATATCACGGACAGCCTTAACATCAAGTTTGATTTCTAACGCCTTCCTCTGCAGCGATTTCAAACCCGATAGCGTTGTTAGACTGGCACTCCCTGAAAGTAAACATAAATTCAGATAATAATAAATTTATTTTTGAAATTTAATATAAAAGTTTACTTACTCGACAATAAGGAGTGATCTCTGTAATCCGCTACATTTTCGGTGTGATAAGGGGACGGCGATTTGACCAGGGCCTTTTGTACCATATTAGTCAGTACTTTTAGTTTTTGTTCCATTGAATCCATTTTAGTTCTAGCAAAAGATACGCCACATATACATATCAATTTTTTATTACAAGTTTAATGAGATTTTTATTATATTTTTTGGAATACTGCTTTTTAATAATTTAGGTAGAAATTACTTAGTGTCTGGTTGATCCCAGGGAGGAAGGGATTCAGTTCTCGAAGAAATTGATTGAGATTGATTCCTAAAGCCAGGTTCGGGGTCAGGCTGACTATTGTAAAGTCGCTCAGCTAAAGGACAATAAGTTCTGATGTAATATTGTCAAGTCAGGGAGTCATTATGTGCATTTTAGGTCTACAGAGAATATCCCTATTTTAAGTATATATCGCCTTAAGGTGTTGTTTATCCATTTTCCTAATCAAATCTGTATATAAATAGACTCCAGGATTCATTAAAAATGTCGGATTTAAGGCTTTATCCTTCAATCATTAATTAAGTTTTATTTATAATAATAATGGTTTTGTTATAAACCTTAAGGCGATTCAGCAGTGGTTGGCTATGAGTGATTATAAGAAAATAAAGAAAGTAAAATATATGAAACAGAATTATAAGTAAAACAGACAGAGATGAGGAACCCTTATTTATAATATTTGATGACATCGGTGCAATCAAATTTCATATACAAACACAACTATTTACAATATTATCATACGAACACTTAAAACAACAACATGTAATTATTAATTAATTGCAATATCTATTTAATTACAATTTGGTAGAATATGATATATTGTATTAAAACTAAAGGTGTGCACGGATCAATCCGATCCGATCCGTCCGAACTCGGATCGGATCAACATTTTAATTTTGGAAGTCAGATCGGATCAACATCTTATTTAAGTCGGATCGGATCGGATTTTCAAATTTAAAATAAACAACAATAAGTTCTAATTAATTAAATTAATAATTTTTAGTATACCTTTTCATAATTATCTTTGCATTCTTTTTTTACTTTACCATTTTTGATGCCCAATACCACCTCTCACCTTACCGATGAAATCTCAATTTACCTTTCATTAAAAAATGAAGATTGCAAATATGATTCAAAAAAAGATTTGCTGAAATGGTGGTTTTCATATCAAACAGTCCTGCCAAGGCTTTATAAGCTGGCAAATAAAGTTTTAGCACCTGCTACCTCTACCACTTCGGAAAGAAATTTCTCGGTGGCTGGAAGAACATTAGAAGAAAGAAGAACGCGAATTAAACCAAAAAATTTAGATTCTTTATTATTTTTATATGGTAATATGGAATTAGTCAAATAAAATTTTAAATTTATTTCAGGTATTTTAAAATTGCTATACCTTATTTTTATGTATTTTGAATTTAATCATCAATAAAAAGTTCTGTTCGTAAAATTTTAATTTAAAAATTTCGGATCGGATTGGATTTAGATCTTAAAAAACTCGGATCGGATCGGATTTAGATTTTAAAAAACTCGGATCGAATCGGACGGATATAAAATTCAAAAACCCCTTGGATCGGATCGGATCAAAAAAATTTGATCCGTGCACACCTCTAATTAAAACTACGCAATGCGGCCAATCTATATATTGTTTTGTCACCTATCCTAACACTGAAATTATTGTATTATATGTAAACAATGAGGTGAGTTCTATCTCGGTATGAGAAAAAGTTTTAGAAAAGTAACCCTTCCAAGGCAGCTAGAAACTTAAGTTTTTCATGTTATTTTGCTATGCCCATGCTACCTTAAAAATGTTGACAATGTTTTAGACCTGGCATTGCATGTTTAGATCTCGACAGTGTTTTTCAAGAACATTCAAAATGTCAATTATCTTTGGCTGAATAAAATATACAAATGCCATGGGCGTAGCCAAGGGGGGGGGGCAGGGAAGGGCGGCTGCCGCCTCTAAATCCAAATGTTGAAAGTTATTAAAATTATGGCTAAAATTTCAAAAAAAGATTATTTTGCCCCTCCCGAAGTAATTGTTGCCCCCCTTTAATCCCAATGGCTACGCCCATGGCAAATGCTCTTTATAATAATGAAATGCCAAGTAAATTTTTAATGTACAATATTTCAATTATTTGTTCAATATTTAATTAACTTGTTGAGTTTTTAATGTTATTCATTATTTTTTTCAATATCGCCAGGTAGAATGAAAAAACGCACTCCAGTTTAACCAGTGTATAATATAAAAATTCAAAAAGCAAAAGGTAATTACTTTTCAAACGTTTAGTATTTTTCATTCTCATTTTTCCTCTTTATTAAATGAAATATCTGAATTTAATTCGATACCATAAGATGCTCACAGGCAAGATGGATTGTCAAAGTGCCTTAAAAAGTGTAAGTTTTATCTAGAGTTAGAGAATTTTTCCGCAGAAATGCATAAAATGTCTTAAAGTTTCCTCATTGCTTCTAAAATAATAAAAATTTGATTTAATACTTACAATATATATTGACAACTACGTTAAATTTTTATAGTGTTTTTATACACAATAATTGTAAATATTTTAGACTATCAAACCAAAAATTACTAATTTGTGCTTCCATGCTGTCCAGGACTTGTTTTTGCTTAGCAAATTTCGAAGGGGATTGTTGGTAAGCGTTAGGAGTTAAACGCTCGTTTGAACGTAGTATTAATTGTTTCGCGAGAGGTCTTTCGGCGTCGTTGAATTGCGACTTTGTCACGAGTTGACTAGAATATTTTTCGGAGTCACGTAGGGCTATTTCCGACCCATCCTGTTATAATTTTAAGGAAAAATCGAGATTAAATCACAAAAAAGTCACCGATTAAATACATAATGGAGTTTATAAGGACCCCAAGCTAGTTTTTAGCAAGGAAGCTTCACTATTGACACACGTTGCTATTAAATTTTTTATTTATTAATGCTACCTGCAATGGTTGACAAGGCAAAAAAAATAGAATAGATCTGCTGTCTTATCTAAATTTCATTTAAATTGAATAGCTGTCCTTTAATTTTAATTATAATTGGAGGTATTAAACTAGTTTTACACTTGAAAAAGTATAGATTTATTTGCTAATTATGATTACACCAATCAATAAAAATAGAAATAGTCAAATTTGAAGGCTTAAGTAGAACGAGAAAACTATATTATTTTTGAAAATCATGCGCTTTAAAGTACTCCTTTAGATTAGAATCACAGACTAACAAACTGCTCAAAAACCTATTGATTTATTAGCGCATCCATTGAGTTCCAAAAATATATTTTATCTGAATTGCATTAGTCATTAACATATAATAACTCATTTTATTCATGATACCGATTTTATAAGCAGCAAACTTTGAGCAGAGTTTACCTTAATAAACAAGTTGGTGTGTAGTTGACGCTACAAACGTTATTATATTTAAAAATTATATTTTATTTTTTAACTCTATATTTTAATTTAACAAGGCCCAATTTATTGAAATAATTGGTATTATACTCTATCAAAATAATAGCCGAATGGTTAAAATAGATGTCAAAATTTGGAATATCTTCAATGTGAGTCGAGTATGATTAGAGAGCTTTACTTTCTGGTTATAAGAAGGCGATCTAAAAACTATTTATTGTTACTATTTTTAACAAAAGAAGTAGAATATCGCCGTGAAATTGGTAAAATCCAATACAATTTTAATCCATGGCTCCATGCCTGCTCATTAATCTTATATATTTTAGCATGTATCATACAAAATTTTTGGAAATAAACCACTATTAGTTTAAAAAAGGAAGTTTTAAATTTAATTTAATTAAAACTAACTTTGACTTCAAATCGATTGTAATTCGTATTTGCGTAGGGCTTGTAATTGCCTCTTTTACGGTTCGGGTTAAATTCGGGTTCAGAATAATATGATAAATCACACTCCCGCTCATCCCTAATGTTTACTCCGCTCTTTTCATTTCTGTATCTAGAAGTGAAGGATGTTAATAGGTAAATGTTTTTCCTCGGTGTTGTCAATAGTTCAACATATAAAATCCTTAGTTTGAATATTAGAACTTAACCTATACAATAGTGTTGTAAAAACGGCTGGGTTTTGTTCATAAACAAACAAAAGGTTTTTTGGTCTGTTTTTCTTAGTCGACCTCTAGTATTAGTCAAAGTCTGAAAAAGAGATCAGAATCGACCAGTACTCATAGTTAAACCAAAGATCGACCAAAAAAACCGGCGTTTTTAAAACACTAATTTTTATTTTCAAATCCAGTTTGATGTTAGGTACAAACTAATAATGTATATTATTGGCTAGAAAATTAGCCAATTGGGGCATGGCCTGATATCATACTCGAACCCAATTAGGCCCATTAGTTTTTGCCAATAATATAAATGATTTATACCATTATTTAGAATAAGACTTATTTAAATTCAATATTCCTTGTAAATTTTCTACATTTCCTGCCTCTTATAGTAAGAAAATGTAGTATTTTTCTCTTGTAAACGTTAATAAAGCAGTCCTACTAAATGTGATTTGCCTACCTGGAGCCATAATAATTTTCGCAATCATTTTCAACTCCATTATCATGCTCCACATCACTAATAGGGGATTGGGTCCCTTCATCATGGCCACCGGTCTCCATTAATTTCAATAGCGAACGATTTGTTATATCACTAATAGAAAATAAATATTAAAATTTAATAATATTTAAAATTAAAAAATGTTAATTAATCAGGCATTATAAATGTTGGTTTTTAATTCCTTTCTTAAAAATTCTTACCTCTCTCCAAAATAGCAGTTTAAAAAATGTTTGGCACTTAAATGTTACTTGCTAAATGATTATATGTAAATTTAAACTTTCCAAAATTTCAAATCGAAAATCTATAATTCAATTAAAAATTTTATTTCGCAAAATGAAAGCACTTATAAGTAAATAACAATAGCTCAATTTTATTACAATATTAACATTGATTTCTGCTTTTAATAATAAATTACCCCATATCTTCGAGTTCATAAAAGATTTCTTTAGGACTATCGTTGTCTTGAATGTAGATTTTGAAGCATTTTTCTAACTTTCTCATCGTCAACTGTTTAGGGAACGCTTTTTGGAACAGAATGTGCAGATCTTGCGCATCCCTGATCCCTTGCATAGGAATGGGTATTCGTTTCGTCTCTGGCCCGTAACGCATAAAAATCACACCTCCACGAAATAAATTTAAAAAAATGTTATTAATTAGATTAACATATTAGAGTTGTAATGTAACTAAATTTACTACGACGTCGATATAAAAAAACATTTAAAATATGAGATAATGCACGTTATTTGACAAAACATCTCATAATAATGAACAGTATTACTAAAAATGAAATGGAATATGCCTAAACATCATTTGCCACGACTAATCAAAATCAACCCATTACCCTTGGAAACGTTAGCTCAATTTTTAGACCAAATTTTTGCATTAAATTACTTAAAAGAAATTTCAGGCCAAATTAAGCCACAAAACGTGTGTAAAAAAAGTTTAAGAAAATTACCTCCAAGTACTTTATTACATGGTTGATTAGGTTGATCCCTGCCCGAAACTTTGTTGAAGCCCGATCTCAATGTATGGTAAGACGTAGCGGTGTGTGGATGGGTTGGACTTTTCAAGATGGCGTTATCATCTTTCCTTCGGGTCGAGCTAGTTTCCATTTCCGACATTATACCCGGATCCTCATCGTCTCTCAGACTCCTAGAATAAAATCCCTTTCTGATAGCAGCAGATGTAGCATTAGGTTGTTGGATTTTGTTGTATGAATTCGTGTCAACTTTGACGTTATAGTTGGATTCAGACGTCATCGTGGAAAGATTTTGAGAGAGCGGGACAAATAGTAAGGGCTAAATAGATGTAATCAGAATGTTGGGTTGTCCAAATTGTTTTTCAAAATCGGCCAAAAAATGATACCACTTTTTTACAATAATATTATTAATAGGCCCTTTGGTTATAACCAATTTTTCACACGAGGCAAAATTTGTTATATCGAAGCGAAAGGCATTAGTGTGATTAAAAATGGGGTAGGTCTCAATTTAAGATACCAATACCCCGGAGACCATATATATGACTTAGAGGGCTCTTGCTCTCTGTCTCCCTAACACAAATTGCCCCCTTTATTCCTCAAGGAAAGTTTGTACGTTACACTTATAGGTTGGGCAATATCGGGATTTAACTTGTCTCTGTCTCCTCTCCTACCCCTTAAAATATTAAAAGATCATAATTATTGATCGTCCTGCCAGCCAAACCATGTGTCGCGAATTGCAATGCAAGTTTCTAATTACTGATAAAAACAAGTGTATCCAATTACCTAAATACAATTTGACATTCACTCATGAAGGGTTAACCATGGGTTAACCTAGGTACAAGTCTCAATATACACGTCTGAGGCAACCTTACTCTCCTGCTTGAAGAATGATTGGTTTTTTTAAAACTCCTAAGCTTATTGATTGGTTTTTTGATCGGTTGCCACGCGTTAAAATTACCGGAAATTTGTACGGTTTAGCGGCAAGGCAACCCATAGATACCATCCATTTATATATGTTACATTAACGACTGCCGATATTATTACGTACAAAGCTGATGATTTAAGATTCTAAAATGCTCTACTCTATATTATCAATCTTTTTCAAAAAATCAATAACTCAGCAATTATAAAATTTCATCACACATGAATTAAAAACCTAAATATAAGACGTCTATATTAACATCCACATTCTGAACATGGGCTAAGTCTTGAAGAGGGTTAAGGAAGATATCAAATGTTACGACGGGGATTGGAATAAATTTATAACATTTAGCAGTTTGTATCGTACAAATTGTGCATTTTGGTTGATTTAAGACAGGGCGATAATTCTTAATTCTGCATGGGTGCCAAAAAACTCAACTCCCGAATTCTGGTCGAAATTTGGGTTTTATTCACAAAATATTTCCTAGAACTGTTCTTTCAAGTCAACTTTAAAATTAAGATAAAATGGGGGCTAGAAACTTATTCTAAACTTTAAATTGGACATTACTTTTCGTTCGTTATCGGGATTTATGTAAAGGGGTAATGTAGTATGGGTCGACGTAACAGCGTTGGGCCTGAAATCGAAGCTTTTACCACTCGCAGCGCTTCTGATAGTCCCGTATATAGATTGATTTTGCGTCGTCGTGCCCGTGTAATATCGATCATAGCGCTCTTGAGTAGAAGCGCATGACGCTGCTGCATCCATTTTGCTCGAAGCTCCTTCTCTGAAAACCAAAGTATCTTCCCTTTTAAGGGCCCCGCCGCCACGGGTTGGAGGGGAAGGAACGACCTGCAGGATTTGGGCTTCAAGCGCTCGAGCGCCAGACAGAGGCGTCAAATCGGGTAGCTTTTTTAAGAAAGCCACACTAGGACCACGCTCAGCTTGGCTTTGGTATATGAGCTTAACATCTCCATTTTGACGCTGTTGAGTTGGGGCTCGGTTTAGGGCGTTACTTCCACCGCCCGATGAAGTTGAAGCGTCACTGTCTATATACCCCATGCCAGCGCTCGAAGGTTGGACTGACGTAGGAGCGTCAGAGCTAGAACCCCGTCGTTCAATGTGCAATAGACGGACGTTGGATGAACGGTTATCGTTTTGGTTTGACGCTCGAGCTTCAAATTCTGAAGCTGGGCGCGACGCTCTGAGCCCGGCGCTTGCTACTTGAGTCTCTTTCGGCTGTTGCCCAGCTGATTTTTTGCTCCGCCCCAAGCTACCTCCTGGACTTATGATTGAATTTGAAGTGTAAGGTGTAGCTGAAGAGCTGGGTGATGCCAAGGTGTAGTAGCTCGCTTTTACACCATTGGAATACGTCTCCTAAACGATATAACATAATTGAGTGAAATTAGGAAATTCTATAGCTTAGAAATATATATTTTTTGGGTATGTACAAGGATTTAAACTCATATCCAACTCTTCTAAATGAAAGTACAAACTTCTTCATAAATAGATATTTATATATAGGGCCTTGGTAAGGAACCTAATTAATTTACTGCCGATAAAATAGAGTTTCGTTTTCTTTCAACGATTTTCTTAGTTTTTCAATCAGTGTTTTTGTATATTTTGATAATCAAAAAGTCCTTTTCAAGGTGGGATGTTTTTTCAAACTCATAGTGTGTGTCCATTTTTATTTTAAAAAATCCTTAAATAATTATGTAATTAAATTTGTGAATTTATCATATTTTGCGTGATTTTTACCATCAACCCGATCTTATTTTATATTATTTAACAAACATTTTAAAATACCTTCTCGTGACTTATTATTTAGATCACATTTTTCCTCATTGGCATGGCTATTTTTTATTTTGGCTAATCTTAACTTAGTTTCAGGTCGTAAAGCTCAATTTTAAGGTATATTAAGTAAAATGCTTTTCCTATTTTAATTCCATTCTTTAAACACTCCTATAATGTAAAGAAGGTATAAACTTATTTAAAAAGGTAAAACTGACCACCCCCATAATTCAAGAGGTATAATTTTTTCAAAAATAACATCTATTAAAAATATTAAAACAGAAAATTACGTCCACTGTGATACTGTATTTTAAAAAAAGCCACTAATGGCCCTCCTCTCCCTCCCAAAACCAACATATATAATATTACTTCAATGCTATTCCCAAGTAAATCTTGCTGCAAAATTTTGCCATAAGAATTTTCAATTTTTTTACCCTGTTATAAGAGGAGCCGAGTGCATCGGAAGGCAGTGTGGTTGAAGATGATTTGAGATGATTACCAACCTTCTCTCCAGAATTGCCAGTCCCGTTTTTCAAATAATTTCCGTTGCTCTGACTATTGCTGTGGTTGTGGCTGTGCGAAGAGAATAGGTGGGGTAAGTTGCTAGTGAGTTTTTTCATCTTATGATTCAGGCCCCCGGTTCCACCTTTTTTGGTCTGGTGCTGACTTTCACCGTCCTTGTCCTCCTCTTTGGTAGAATGGTGGAGCTCCTTCTTTTTACTTTTGAACGCATCGCCTGGATTAAATAGGGCCGAAATTAAAAAATTTTAGGAGAAATTATGACATTTAATTGTCGATAATAATTATTTCCACGTGATAAAATTGCGATTAACCATAAAAAATTACTTATTATGAAATTAAAGGTGGGGCGAATAGCTAAGGATTGGCGCTGAGGAAGTCTCAATGTTTAAAAAAATTGCCCTATATGTGAGCCCTAGCGTTAGAAAATAATTTGAGAAATAAGTTTAATTTATACAGGCATACCAAGTAAATATTATACATTAAATTCGTCCGTTTATAGTCGGGCATAATTGATATAATTACGAAAAATATCTTTACTAATTTGTATTAAAATTCGGAAAAAACCCGTAAAAAATAAATACGAAAAAAAAACTACAATTCGAGTTTTTTTCGCTTAAACATAACTTCCCCCGTATAAATATTTTACCTTAAAAGATATGACCTAGTCAAATGACAGCAAGGTGTTAAAGATTAAGTTGCGCAGCCAAACATTATAACAGCAGACAGATGTTTTCCAAACGTGTTATTTTTAATAACTATAAAACAAATATAGACATCTAAAGCATCAACCCTCATGGGCGTGGCCAGAATTGGAACCAGAGGGGGGCAGCGACGCCTTCGGGAGGAGCAGAATGATAATTTTTTGTAATTTAAGCCATAATTTATATCAATTTTTTTAAAATTTTTAAATTTAAAGGGGGGCAGACGCCCCTCTCTGTCTCCCCCTGGCTAGGGCCATGTTAACCCTCCATTATACTCGAATCTTTAATAGGTATTAATATAAATTATAAGGTTTATTTAGTTAAATATTTATTTATAACTTGGCTATAACAAAATTCTTTTAAATTTGGAATGAATGAAAAAATTCATTAGCTTACAAGGCTAGGAATATACAAAACCTCGAGTACTAAGATGGTCTATGATTTTTAAAAATGGTAAATAATAAAAAATATGATTTTAATCCATAAAAATTGAATATTCAACGATTTAATGAAATATAAATCAGCAAAGGTGCGTAGTATGTAAAATTTGGCTCTTGCACTATAAGTGCAATAACCTATGTAAAGGTGAGAGGGGCGTTAGTTTTTTAATACCTTTCTATGTATTTACTTTTGGCCGTTAGGCTATGTATAGTCTTATAAAATTACGACACGTTTCAATCGCTATTAAACAACAATTAATAAAAGTTTACATAGCAATTATTAATAAAAAGTTACAAGATGGACAGGACAGACGGACGGACAACCAAGCACAGATATTGCATAGCAATTAATAAACGAAGGGATAAAACAATTTTGCATTCTTCCAAATTAAAAAAAATATATTTGTCAAAAAACTGCTTTTATTTTTTGCATTCCTTTACCGTGAAGTGAATTGGAATTGTCATCTTGAACTCTAACGATATCAACCTTCAGTCTGGGAATATTATTCCTGGACCTATGACTGCTAAATATTCCCCCATTTTCCGAAAAAAATGGAATTTTCATGATTAAACACTGCCAATTTTGTTTGGGGAATTTTAATTTAAACTTTGATTAGGGATCATTTCGAACGAATCAAGGAGTAAAATGTACATAAAATAGCGAAGAAAATGTGGCAAAAAATCGGATAGATATTATTAAGAAAAACGTCTCCTCCCTCTAGTATAAATCTAAAAGATCGAGGGAGAAGGAGGGGGTTAATATTTGTTGGGGGCAATTTTTATTTAGCGGAGAGGGGTGGTGAATGTAACTTAGCTAATCGGGTGTTTGCTGTGTTTAACCGTGTGGCAAATTGAAAGGTATGGTAGTAAAATGAGTCTATTATAACAAGAATATATGCGGCTGGGACTGGGACGATGTAATAACAGTGTGGTGGAGTAAGGCAAGCTAAAAAATAAATCAATATGCGCATCATCTCCCTCTAAAAATGGCCTTCTAATTCCACGATTCAATTCCTCGCGCATTTATGATCACACAACCAACACCTTATACAAAACTAAAGTAGTCGTTCATTATTATTCCCATTATCTATATTTCGGTGCGTTTTGTTCCGTATGATGAAATTAGTCTTTAATTACACTGCACTTCCCCTACCCCCCTGTCCCCTGTTCATTTGACAGATTTCAAGGATAATTTGTTATTACTGTCGGGTTGATAATGAGGATTTTTATTTAGATTTACTCTGTCTGTCCAATTGGTTGGCCTTTCTCTATAAATATTGACTTTTTTGCCGGGCCTAAACGATCGAGAAACGCAAAGACTGAGTTTTAATACTGGAATTATGGATGAGGTAGTTTAAGATTATAACTATCTTGCAAATCGTGCCTAATTTTTAGTATTAAAATTCCGAAGGTGGTGTACCGAACTGTGGCTAATCCATTACCACAACCCTGTTATTGAGGAATTAAGAAGGATTTATTTTCCTGTCCAGAAAAGATAACGAGATTATTTTTTGTTAGGCAAGTGTATGTGCGAGGGATAAAAAGATTATAATAGAGCTTTTCCCGAAGAAATGGAATAAAATTAGTTATTTGCTGTGCCTAGGTTTTAGGTAGCGATTGGCCTTTCCTTTACCTTTACACGGGGGGTTGCTCGCAGCTTAAAGATTAAAATAACATCACGTTTTTTCACCACTTCGCATGCACGTATACGCGCGTATGCAAGCATTTTATAGGCAAAAAAGGGGAGCAGAAGGCTTAAATTTTGGCCACACATTTGGCATGTACGTGGTGTGTTTGCCTTGTGTCGCGTAGGATAAATGACCTAGTATTTTGAGCTGCGATGGGAGAAGGACACATAAATAGCCTTTCCCCCTTGTCGTTTTTTTCGTATGAAGTCATATAATAAGTATAAACTAAAATAGTTTCGATTAAACATAAATTAGGTTTCAAAGATTTTTCCACGGGATTTACAGTTTAAACCGAGACTAATATGGTAAATAAATGGAAATTTGAACATGGAATTATTAATTATTATCAATATAAATTTTAAAGAATTTTTGGATTTAGGGGGAAGCAGCCCTGCCTCCCCCCTCCCCCGCTACGCCCGTTGCCTTTATCCAACAATTGATATTTTTGACAAAATGATTGAGCCTCCGGTTATTAAGATAAGGGTTGTTTATGCCGAATAATTTAAATCTAATCTAATAAGAAGACAAGTTTTAACATGTGGAACGGATTTAAGTTTAAATGCAATCTGTCCCATGTAATTCAATGTAATCTCTCGTAAACTGGTATACACTACACAGACACATTTTGTCACAATGTCATATTACTATTATAAACTTCACCCTTGAAGCATTTGGATTTCTGCATCTGCAAACGCTTGTGGAGGAGATAGACACGACTTTAATATGTTTCATGGATTAATTTGACATATTTATTGATTTATCCCCCGCCGCCCCACTAAATTTGTGATTGATTATAGATGGAAAAGACATTAGTACTAATTGGGGGGGGGGAAGATTGTAATTAATTGACCTAAACTACTGACGAATGGGCTGCATCAAATTGTTACAAGGACATACATTGTGTTGTAGTAATAATATTAAAAACTAATATTTTATGAAAATATAATGAGGAAGAGCGAAATGGGATTTATTGATTTTTTTGTGGCCATATGTATGGCTTAAATATAATAATTTTCAATAGCTGTTTGTCAACAAATTAAGGTGGTCCGCTTCTTTAGATATTTGGATGAGGGGTGATGATCGGCTATCCATGCCTGACAGCCATGGGAGTAGCCGGGGGGGGGGGGGCAGGGAAGGGTGGCTGCCCCCGCCCCCTTTAAATCCAAAAAATTGTTGAAATTCATTAAAATTATGGCTAAAATTTAAAAAAATTATTATTTAGCCCCTCCCTAAATCATTATTGCCACCCTCTGATTCCAATGATAGCCTTATTGACGATGTGCTATATTATATTTTACATCTTTTGGAAAAAAGCGCCGAATGCGAGATTTGAACCCACGAGCTCTTGTTCAAATTGGCTTAAATATAGAAGTAGGATAATCTAAATATTGGAATGTTTATGAAAAAATAAGAGGTAAAAAAGAATTTTTATGACGCTTGTTGTTGCTAGTTCTTACAAAAAAAATGTTAGTTAAAGAAAAATTTTTAAAGAATTCCGTAAAAAAATCATTGCTTAAATTCTAAGTAAATGAATCTAATAGGTCACAGGTCGCAAAGTCATAATTAAATTTGATCATGAAGGAATACACTATGATTAGAACGGTCTATGATTAATGAAATAAAATTGTATGTTTGTAGTATAAGTTAGAGCTATTATAAATGTTAAAAGGAGCGTTTTTAATTAGTCCTTTTGTGTAGGAAGGAATAGGTGTCACCTAACGTAAAGTCAAATGCAAAAATTCCTCTCGTCAACTCAAGCATTAAATTAATATTTCAAGTGAATAGTTATAAAACACAAGGACAAATTGTAAAGAAAAGTTTATATGTGTTAATGTTAAATTTTTTAAAATTGAGTCAACTCTAATTATTATCACTGGAGGCCTCCTCACTGTAATATAAAACTAAATTTGAGATAAAGTAACTGGCTTAAAAAATAGTATTTGCGTCAGAGACCAGAAAATCCCGGCCCGGTGACCGAGCCTGTCCGCCCGGTCCACGGGCCTGGCAATTGTCTGAAATTTTGATTTTCGGGTGGGCCTGGGCGGGCATCATAACAGGGTTCGGACAATAAATAATGTAATATTTGGTTTTCGTGTATTATTTTGCCACTTTTTTATGTAATTGTATCTTATTTGTTTATCCTAGTTTTTTCCCCCAAAAATCTGAAAACAAATCAAAAAAATTTACAAACTATAGCGATATTATTAATGAAAAATTAAAATAAAACATCATTTCGGGCTGGCAAGTACCGACAAACACATCTTTGTTTCTTAAATTTTTTCACTTAACAAACATTCGATTTGATTTAAAAATTAAAAAGTTGTCTTTATTAAATACATTAAAAACGTACGTTTAATAAATTTTTAAAAACCTTATATATTATCTAAGGCTAGGTGAAGCTCAATTAAAATCATTCATTGGTTCAAAAGGCTTTGTTTTATTGTTAGATTTTTCGGAAAACTAATCAAGATCTCATGTGAATTGAACTCACATTGATAAAGTTTAAAATGCGTGCGGAGATTGAAAGATTTGATATGAATTGAAATTAATGGTAATTTCAGCTGTTCAAAATTGCCTAGCAGCCATTTCAAAGTTATCACATTTTGGAGGAAATTTAGCTTGAAAAGCACCTCACTCCATGAGCTCAACGGTGTCAATAACATTAAATTTTGGCTTTTAAATATGGCGCTGCTGGAGGAATTTTGAATTGATTACTTAGTAAGGCTAAAAGGTATATAGTGCGTGTGTGATAAAAGTATAGCAATTGCACTATTTTACCATCTCACCAAGATTGCCAATGACCTTTCCAAACCAAAGGGCAATAATTCAATGTATTTGCTTTATTTTATGAAAAAAGGAGAATAAACATAAACTAATTGATTAAAAAAAACTATATACGATTCCATAGGGAATAATAAAAAGCCAAGTTGGACAGGACGGACGGACAACCAAAAAGGAGCCCATAAATTGCATAGCACTTAATAAAAAATCTTAAATGGGCAATTTTGAGAAGAGAGTAGTCAGGATTAAGAATTTCCCATGCCCAAAACAATCATTCTGCTAAAATATATTGCATTATATAAAAAATCTTCTGAATAATTTAAACCTAATATTTTTGTCGATTTTAGTTTAATTCTTTGCAAACTTGAAATATATTTGTGGTAAAGCTTTGTAATATATCTATTTTCACTTCAAGCGAGGTCGGAGAAAATGTGTATTTATTAATTTAATAATAATAATAATCCTTTTATACTAAGAAGGGACACGAATGATGTAAGTCTCGAGAAGTCCTGGACATGAAGGTACCGGGGAAGAGAGGAAGAGGCCGACCTCGTGTCACGTGGAAAGGAGTGGACAAAGTTATGAAATCTAAGAAGATCAATCAAGACAAGGCACTTACCCGATCAAGATGGAAGAAACTCATCAAAACAAACCACAGAACTGTGGGACCAAATACTTGATAAAGAAGAAGAAACTTTAATAATAATCATATAGTATTTATTAAAAAATAAAAATGTGTTGTTTTATATCTGTGTTAAAATCTTATATTAGAATTAGAGGATCTACCTCCTAGCATTTAAGAAAGTTGCCAATAATTTACATATAAATTAGTCCACGCTCGAAAAACCTATTTAAATATTATAATGTGTTTTTTGAGGAGTTGATTAAACCTAAATGCTTGGAATATTCATTTATGGTGTTCAAAATAATATAGATATACTAAAAATAGATAAAAAAAACTAATTTATTAATAATAAATATTTGTATATATACTCTTTTCTAAGCATATTTTATTTTTATTAAAAACAATTTATAAATTAGAAAAATAAATTTTTTTGCTATTCCATGCCATGAGAAATGCAAATCTTTTTTACAACAGAAAATTGGCATAACTTCTTGTAAATTTAATTCATTTGAAATATCAAAATGTTTTCCTATTATAATAATTAAGTTTTTTATTTCTTTCTTTCATCTTAACAAAATATGTCCTTTTTGAAATATATTTTAATAATATCTTTAAAATAATGTGAGTAATAAATTAAATTAATCCCAAAAATTGTAAATGTCTATGTTTTGAAAAACGAATAAATTTGCTTTTTAATTTTGACTTTATAAAAATAATTTAAATGCTATGAATGACTAAGATACAAATTACAATTAATGAATAACTTTTGCTCGGGCAATTTTGCTACTTTTCAAGACAGCACTTTAATTAAGGGACTTAGAGAAACCCCTTCTTTATAAATAATTTATCCTTTTTTATTTATTTGTTGTAATGCAGACTCATTTATTCAAATTGCCTATATATTTTAATAAAATTTAAAGTCAAAATTTAATTCGAATTTAGTTGAATACGTATAACTAGCTATTGAGTTGACTAAACATAAGAATAATGTTATTTAGCTCAAATTAATAAATTATTAGATTTTCTGCCGTTCATAATCTAAAAGTTTTTAAAATAAAGCAATTAAATTGACAAATCACATATTTGACCCCATGTAAATTGATAACAAATATCCTAGTATGACTATTTGGATTTTTGTTTTATTCATATTCCTCCTAATATCCCAATTTTAAAATTTATACAAATCCTTTATTTCTCAATATATATCGATTAATTATTATGAAACCTTTAAAATAATCAAATTAAAAAAACGCTTGAAAATTGCTCCCCAAAATTAATAGAAATCATGCAATCTTAAAGTTTTTGGGTGTACTTGTTTAGAATGATTACATTTGAGTAAATAGATAAGAAATTATGAAATGGTAATAAATAGTTTGATTTGTATGAGATAAGATAAGGAAGTGCAACAATTTATAAATACCAAAACAATATTGATTATCAGACCGATGTCCATCTTTCCTATGAACACTAATAATCCCTACTTAATAAAAACCACATCAGCTCATATAGGTAAAAATTCTTCAAAATTAATTTATTTTTTATTTTTATGTTAAATAGTAGGAATTTAATAAAGCGATTCCTCTAAAAACTTGTGAAAATAATTTTTAGGGCGATATTTTAATAAAGAGTTGTTGTCTTCAACGATTACTTAAAACTGCCTCGCATCGGGGGCAGAACCAATCGATTAGGTTGGGCGAGAAGCCAGGGGAACACAGGGAGGAGCGGGTGCCCTCCTCTAAGTCCAAAAATTCTTTAAAATTTTATATAATTGTGGCTCAAATTTCAAAAAATTATTATTATTGCCCCCCTCTAATTACACTAATGATAAAACCCTAACAGCGATTTTTATGATAAATTCTACAAACTTTGCGAACTATTTTGTAAATATATATACACTAAAAAGCTTGTCTTTCCTCATATATATTGTCCCCATAGCCACAAGCAAGATTTAACTACAATGTTGAAGATAAAAAACATATTGCAAGATATATTTTGTACAGCTTTAATAGGGAATAAATTTACATATAAATTAACAATTGGTTGACAAGTGATATTGTGTTGGGTTTTAATTAATAACAAATACATATTATTATTTAAAGTTGAACAATATATCAGGGGTGTAGGCAGTATTTTATTGGGGGGGGGGAGGTTTCAAAATTTTTCTTCAAATATCAAATAGAATTTATAGGGAATAAATAAAATTTTGCAATTTGATCAAAGATTTATATGCATAATGTAGCATGCATGTAAGTTTGTCAGCCAAATTTAGATTTTACAATCTGTTGAGGCTGATGTAAAGATGAGAATATAAAAGGATAATTTGGTTTTAAACAATTATAACGCAACAAACACATCTGTTTCGGGCGAATTTAGAGTCCTGCTAATTATTTTCATTGAGCTGAGCTCAAATCAAGCTTGGTGTTTTTTGTTATGCCCATCCAAAAAAGAATGTTTTTTTTATGCTTTTGTAATTTTTAAACAAATTATAAATTCAGAATCTAAATATCTCGTAGCATAGAATAAATTTAATTGCTATTAATAAGTGATCATAATAATTTCGATAAATGATTTGTTAAAAATTAAAATATTTTGCAACGATTGAATCATCATTCACCATTAAAATTCTTTGCTTTGCAGTTTAAAAAAAAATTATTTAAAATATAATTTGAGAGGCCCGATCATTTTAGTAGAATCCAAGATGCAGGAATCCTCTCGAGACCGATTGGGGCACAAAATAAATCCAAAATTGATTATTTTTATATCTTAGTTTTAATATATTAATATCGTTAGTTCTGACGTTCTGTCTAGAGACCGGCAACGGGCCTGTTTAGGTCAGTCGGCCAGCCTGGTATAAAAATTTACAAGCCCGGGCCCGGCTCGAGCCCGGCCCGCTAATTTTATAAAAAGCCCGAGCTCGGCCCGGGCCCGTATAAAAAATTTTAGATTGTTATGTTTTAGCGAAAGTTTGAACAATATATCTAGTGTTAAAAATATTAATGATAATGATTTAAGAATTATCGATAACTTTCGGTCAGACGGGTTTTCTTATAAGAGGCGACCTCCAAGTAAAAATTTTCTTTCACTAGTGCCACTTGTAGTCGGAATTAGAGCCCTGCAAAGTCACTCTGTTTTAACCCGAACCCGTCCGCCCAGAAAACATTTAAATATTTTCAATCCTAACCCGACCCGACCCAAAAGCGTAATTTTTCAACCCGAACCCGACTCGACTTGAAAGCGTTATAAATTTTTCAACCCGAGCCCAACCCGAAGGTAAAAAAAAGTTATTATTGTAAAATTGATTTTAATGGTTTTAAATGGCAACAAAATATTTTCTCCCCCAAAGAGAGCTCAAGACGTTATATATGTCTGTTATCATTTTCGAATAGGAGTATAAAGTATAGTAGTCAAATTAGTCTCTAATTAAAATTGCCTATAAATGGCGCTTATTAGAGTGTACTTTTAAGGGTGCGTCTTATTACGCGATTTTGAATCTAGATTCAAAAAGCGAATGCGTGTTAAAACATAGCCGCGTCTTAATACGAGCGCACGTCATTTTTTTCTGTTTTTGTGTTTTTGCTCATAAAACAAATATTGATCCTTTAATTACGCTTATTAATGCATATTCATATGGTAACTAAACTAGAATTGTTGATTCCTCGACATATATATAGCATATTTAGACAAACAAAAATATGGCGCTTTAAAGTTGAATCGTATATTAAGACGGGCCCTAAGTTTAGTGCGCAACTCCTGAAAGGGGTTATTATTATCTTCTTCAAAATATTAACAATCCCGTAATTTATTAATTTATTTCACATATAAAATGCGATATTTTTACACTTTTGCTGAATCAAAATGAGTCTGTCTGTATTAGAGACCTACAACGGGCCTTCAGGTCAGTCATATACAAAACCATATATGCCAATACTATTATAAACATTAAGGTTATAATGTTTTTAATAAAGTCACTTGGCTTCTTTGCTTTTCCATTATATTAATTCTTTCAATTTATTGATATAGAATAAAAATGCTGTGATATTTTATTAAAGAAACTCAAAGAAAAGATATAATCTCTAAATCAAACTGATAATGCGCAATAAATAATTGATTAATGAATTGAATAAGCTGGAAATGTAATTTAATCTACCTTGTTATTTTAATAAACATCGAATACTTATAAATTAGAGCATTATAAAAACAAATCCCTGTTTATAGATTATAATACACAAAATCTAATTGATTTTGTAACAGGCTTTTGCGGGCCTTAAAAATATCTAGGCCCGGCCCGAGCCCGCTAGGTTATATTGCGGCCCCCAGGCCCGGCCCGTTGTTTTATTTTAAAGCAGAAGCCCTTCAAGCCCGGCCCCAAGCCCGGCCCGCGGGCCGGGTCGGGCAGGTCTCTAGTTCTGTCACCTTCTGTAAAATCTTTTTATTCGCAATATTATTGCATGAAAAGATATAGGAATTGATTCTTCTGCTACTTATCAACACAAACTTTTTTTTAAAGAAATTCATTCATTTAGTTAAGTAAAATTGAGTATATTACGCCGCCATCGTACTTATTAAATTTTATATTACATTACATAAGTTTTACAAATTTTTGTCCACGGGGGGGGGGGGGGGGTTTAACCCCAAAACGCCTTTGCAATCTATAATAGTCTATGATTGAAGTCTGAGCATAATATGTTTTCACTTAGAAAAAGGAATAACAGTTAAATTTATGGAATTTATGGAAGCCAATTCCGCCCGTGGTCGTTCTTCCAGTGACGTAATTTGCAAGAGTCCCTTTTAAATTCTCAGTATAGGCCAGCCAGAGACATTGTTTGAATTAGAAAAATATGCGTAAGTCCTTTAGACTTAATTGGCAGTTCTAGGGACCAGGGGGAACCCTTTCCAAAAATATTTCTCAATATTTTGCTGCTTTCCAAATGAATAATCAATATTTATTAATAGATTAAATTGTTGAATGATAATGTAAAAAAAATCAGTGTCAAATAGCACTTGTTGCTGCATAAAACGACTTGGGTATATTAAACATAAATGGAACTCTATGCCAGGTTAATTTATTTAACAAAAATTATCCAGTTTTGTAAATCTTCAACTTTATTTTTAATTTTAGCATTCAAAATCTATTTAAATCGTTAATTAAATCATTATTGTATATATTAAATAATTAATAAATTTGCAGAGCGCTTCATATAAAACACACCATTTCTTATACATTAAAATACAAAAGTAAAAATATTTTCTAAATAATTTTGCTGATTTGGTCATTTTAAAGCCCATCCGAGCCCGACCCGTAATTTTTTTAACAAAAAGTACATCCATGCCCGGCATTTTTATAAGCCATCCGCAGGCCGGAATTTTATAACTTTAACTTTGCTGATTTTAACTACATTTTCTTTAAAATATTTGACTAAGTCATAATTTAAAATCAGTTTACTAAACCCTGAGAACTATCTTACTTGAATTCGAGCAATCCTTACTGTAGAATTAGAAAACACAGTTTTTTAAAGAAAACAGTTTTTAAATTAAACTTAAAAATGAAGCATGCATGAATAAAGCTTTGTGAAATTTTCATTATTTGAGTAGTTTTATTTTTTCCATGCTCTACTCTAGAATTATTAAGAACCGGAGTTTCTGAAAAACAGGGTATATATAGTAAGTTTAAATAAGCATGTTAAATTCTTTGAAAATTAAATTTATTACTAAAATTTGGCTTGTATTAGCATCTTCCTCTTCTATTTTAGAAGTTGAGATGGTTTTTTATAAAAATAAATGAACTTATCTTGATTTTAAAACCCGCCTAGGGACGAAATATTTTTGTATAATTATAATTAGTCTTAAAATTGGTAGATTTTCATTTAAAGTAAATTTCAATTAATTAAGATAATTAATTATTTCTATAAGCGCAACACTAAACTAACAAGAGTTTTATTAAAATCATTGAGTTTTTCTCTAAAATTCGGGGAAAATATTATTTTTTGTCAATGGGGGCGGGGCTCATTTAAACACTAAAATATCTTAATGCAAGCTGGTTCTTCAATTATTGACGGAAAAAATGCTAAATTAATCTCTTTAAAGCTGTTAAAAGTTAATGTATAATAAATAACGTAGAAAATTGGGTAAAGAGTGTGGGTGTTGAGTTAATGAAATTTTAAAAACTCAAACAAAGATTGAACCGTTCCCCGATTGTATAAACGTCATAAATTTTGGTACATGATATGTTGAAACAAAAACAAAATAAATTTTAATATAAAGCAATTAAATTTTTGTAATTTTTTTTTTAAAATAGAAGAACTGATCGTTTCAATCGGAGTATGTATAGTTTTGAAAATTGATGGAAACTGAACAAACCACATTCCAAATAATGAGTCATGTCAGGAAGGCTGATTAAAAAGGGCTGGGAAGGGCGATTGTCCCCCCCCCCCCCTAAATCCAAAATTTTTTCAAACTTTATTAAAATTATGGATAATTTCAAAAAATGATCATTTTGCCCCTCCCTAAATCATTAAAGCCCCCCTCAATTCCAATCCCGGCTACGCCCATGCTGAACGTATTGTTTAGGGAATATTATGCCTAATTTAACAAGTTACTACTGTTTCCCTCGTATATAAAACCATGAGATTTCAAAAATCAATTTGTTGGACAAATTTATATGCCAAGACTACTCATATAATCTTGAAATCTAATTGATAAAAATATGGATCACAGGCTGGATTGGTTTTGGTAGTATGTCTGCATTTTAGTTTTTGCCCTATATGTATGGTATATTTTTTTTGGGGGCAATACCATTGATCTTTTATTAAAATTATAGCTTTTGTCAATATACCGGTTCCATTGCTTTAATTTATTTGTACAAACACTGTACGCCATATAATTTTATGTTGCCTTAATATAGTCCTTTCGATTGCATAGTTTCGTTGTTATATAACAACTAAATGCATTATTCATTACAAACAAAACTTTATTTTATTGCGGGTAATTTCGCTTAGAGACCTCCACGGTCTGGCCCAGGCGGGCCGGGCTTTTGCTTTAAAAAAATAACTTACCCGGGACGAGCCGTAATATAACCTAGCGAGCTCGGGCCGGGCATGGATATAAGTGAGGCCGCTGAGAGCCCGCTTAAAATAATTAGATTTTTGTGTATTATTAAATGTACCGAAATATGCGTTTTAAAAATGTTTTTTATCAGTTTATAATTATTTAATATTTGTTAAATTAACAATGAAGTCAAAATAATATTTTTCTCGTTATGCATCATTCATCAATATCAAAACGCGCATTTCAAATTAATTAGTTTTATTTAAAGACTATATATAGAGGTGGTACACTTCAATGATAACTTTTTAAAATCTATGAACATTAGAGTAAGCTATATAATATTTTGTTAAGTTTATTTTTTGCACGATTATTATTAACATTATGTTACATACATATTTTGTGTAATTACTTAAAAAATTACAATTAATATGAAAAGATGCAAAATATAAATTTTTGTATGGGATCCTGGGCTCGGGCTTTGTAAAGAATTAGCGGACCTAGTCTATCATTTATTAATGAAAAATGGGCACAAGTTTTATATATTTGTAACTGGCGTGCTGATTGATCTAAAGAGGCCAGTTGCAGGTCTCTAATTTCGCATGCTCATGTGTAAATGTAATAGCGAAAAACTAAGATTTGGGAACATAATATTGATATGGACTTGAAATTTGATAAGATACTAGTTCAAGTGAATTTTGGAAAACAATTATACGAAGGAGTAGCTGACTAACAAGTTTGACAAATGGCTAAATAAAAAATCTTAAAACCGCCCTCGCCCCTTGCCGATTTCTGTGAAATTTAAGTTAGGCCCGCCCCCCAAGGGAAAACGCTAGTTAGGCCACTGATCGAAAAATAACTTTACTGCTCGAAAAATAACTTTATAGATCTCCATGCACCTCCCGGCCATAATATTTTTTTACAATATTTACTTACAATAATTCGGAAAAGTTATATTATATCTAACATCTAAGTGATAATTAAGAAAAATAAAATATTCCAAGCTTCTTCTCAATTGATATGTTAGTAAAATATAGTTCCATTAATTAGGGCCTGATAATAATCTCACACCTTGGCGGCATGACAGGAGGGATATTTAAAAGCTTTCGGGCGGGTCCGACTGGGTTTGGGCAAAATAATTTTAAGAAATGTAACTTTCGCATTTATCATGGCATCTATAATATAGATGCCATTAGGGCTGCACCGATATCGGTATCGGTACCGATATCACGATTTTTTAACGATATCGGTATCGGTTATTAATCGACCGATACCGATACCGATACCGATACTTGAAACTTTTTTTACAAATATTTTATATTTGTTAGAGCTGTATATCTATATACTTTTTAAATTAAATTTTACTTTATTGCTGTTAAATCTAATTTATTTTTTCATTGATTCATTCATTCAAATTTCTACCACCACTTATTTATATTATTATGTAAGTTAGTTTATATTTAAAATTTATAATATAATGTATTTATTTTTATATTATATATTGTATATACGATTTTTAATATATATATTATATAACATTTATCAAAGCATTTAAAATATTTTAAATTAGAATAACATTCTATGTTGTGTATTATTAATTCAAATGGCCTTACATTGACTTTATTTAAATTAAATTATATTTAGGTCTAAAAGCAAGTCATTAATTTGGAATTATTTTATAATTGATGAGAACTCAGCACATATTGCAGCCTGTACAATTGATAACTACATATAATGAAACAGTGGATTCAATGGCTGGAACTATTGATACAAACATCATCATAGGTATATTTATATTTACTTAGCTAATATTAATTTTCATTTTAAGGTGACCCGTGTTTATTGGAATTAGACCTATATCTCAAAACACCAATTTACAAGGGTAATAGAATCATAAACGAAACATCAATGGGATCATATGTAAATCCATTAGAATATTGGGCAACAAATAGTTCCGATTTGCCAATATTAGCAACACTGGCCAGAAAATATCTGTTGTCACCCGCCACATCTATCCCTTCTGAATCTATTTTTAGTATAACTGGTGATATTGATAGTCCACATAGAAGATCTCTTCTACCGGAGACTATTGAAAAATTACTATTTATGAAAAAAAATTTGGAATATTTTAAATCAAGCTTTTTAAATATTAACAGGTGTCATTTTTATAAGATGTAAAATATCGGTATCGGTATATTTATTTAAATATCGGTATCGGTTAAAAATTTGATATCGGTGCAGCCCTAATCTATAAGCAGATCAAACGTTTGTCGCATACATAGTCTAATAGACTGCTATAATCATGAGCGCAGCCAGGGAGGGGCGGATGCCCCCCCCCCTCTAAATCCAAAACATCTTTAAAATTTAATACAAATATGGCTTAAATTTTAAGAGATTATCATTTTGCCCTCCCTAAATCATTATTGCCCCCCCCCTAATACAAATCTAGGCCACGCCCGTGGCTTAAATCATTTTGGACATCCATCTTAACTTAACTAACCACTTTAAATGGTTCGGGTGATGATCTTATGGTAATGGCCATGTTTTATATTTTGATATCAGGGTACAAATAATTTAGTAAATTAATAACTTAAGTCCTTTGAAATCAAAATATAAGTAGATTTAAAGAAAATGACATTTTTGAATTAAATTAAATTTTATAGCGCCATGATTGGTATCTTGTAGTGTTGTAAAAACGGCTAGCTGGTTTTTCCAAGCGTATTGCTAAGCTTAGTTGTTGACGTTTATTTTAACCCAGCCTTATCAGTGTTAGGTGAATTTTCTTGGGAGAGCTTTGGCGTTTGGCGTTTTTGTAAAAAAGACCTAAAGCGTTCTGGGTGAATGTTTCGGGGTGACCTTTGGCGTTTAGGTTTGGGTGTATTAAACACCTAAAGGGTGTGGGTGGATAATATTATTAACCTTTTGGTTTGGTTTTGGTCGTTTGGGGTGGGGCATGCAAATATATCAATTTTAGGTAATAAACTTTTAATTTAAGAAAATAAAAATAGTTATATCATGACGTCACTGAGTTAAAACTTTTCCCATTGTGACGTCATAATGAAAAGTATTATAATTTATAATCTAATTTCTAGTAAATTACAGTTAATTATGATGCTTTGCTTATGCTGCATTATAGAAATAATGTTTTATTTATGAAAAAAAGATGGCTAAAATCTGTTTAATGATTTCAGAAATTATTTTTTAGACATGCCAAAAATTTTATAAAAATTTATAAAAGGTGGGAAATTTCGCTTTATAGAATATTCTATAAAGATGGCTAAAATCTGTTTAATGATTTCAAAATTTATTTTTTAGACATGCCAAAAATTTTATAAAAATCTATAAAAGGTGGGAAATTTCGCTTTATAGAATCTTCTATAAAGATGGCTAAAATCTGTTTAATGATTTTAAAATTTATTTTTTAGACATGCCAAAAATTTTATAAAAATCTATAAAAGGTGGGAAATTTCGCTTTATAGAATATTCTATAAAGATGGCTAAAATCTGTTTAATGATTTCAAAATTTATTTTTTAGACATGCCAAAAATCTTATGAAAATTTATTTAAACATATATTTTTGAATTTTCTGCCTCAGCCAGGTGGTAACAATTTTTTTGAACATTTTAATATGGTTTAACTTTATAATTTACACATTTGCTAAGCAGATTAATTGCGATTAATCACAAAATTTAATTTCAAATATATTTTGAATTCCTCGGCTCTTGTAAAAGATAAAGACTTATTAGTTATATAATGTCCCTTTTATTTTATATTTGTAGTAGTGTTGTAAAAACGGCTGGCTGGGTTTTTCCATCGTATTGCTAAGCTTAGTTGTAAAGTTGTAAACAAGCTAATTAATATTCCTTAATCTCAGCATTTTACCCCTCTTTATGACAGAGCTTATGCGTCCGAGCACATATGGTAGCTATATATTTTTTATGATCCTTATAAGCATTGTAAACGCGAGGTCTAAGTCAACAGAATAGCATGATATGCTTTTTAGAAATGCCTTATTTATTTTCTTAACACTTGAGAGTTGAGAGGTTGGGTCAAAAATGCTAACACGGATGGTATTTGGGGTAATAATTAGAATTACCCCAAACTTTAAATAGCTATAACTTAGATATTTTATAATATAAATTTGTCAAAATTTGCAAGGATAATATTTCAACTCTTATACGTTCATTAATATATTAATTGGCCTATTTGATCAAGTGGTTTAAATTTTATGCCTATAATTAGAGCAAACCTGAGGCAGAAAATTAAAAAATATATATTTAAATAAATTTTCATAAAATTTTTGGCATGTCTAAAAAATAAATTTTGAAATCATTAAACAGATTTTAGCCATCTTTATAGAATATTCTATAAAGCGAAATTTCCCACCTTTTATAGATTTTTATAAAATTTTTGGCATGTCTAAAAAATAAATTTTGAAATCATTACACAGATTTTAGCCATCTTTATAGAATATTCTACAAAGCGAAATTTCCCACCTTTTATAGATTTTTATAAAATTTTTGGCATGTCTAAAAAATAAATTTTGAAATCATTTGAACAGATTTTAGCCATCTTTATAGAATATTCTACAAAGCGAAATTTCCCACCTTTTATAAATTTTTATAAAATTTTTGGCATGTCTAAAAAATAATTTTTGAAATCATTAAACAGATTTTAGCCATCTTTTTTCCATAAATAAAACATTACTTCTATAATGCAGCATAAGCAAAGCATAATAATTAACTATAATTTACTAGAGATTAGATTATAAATTATAATACTTTTCATTATGACGTCACAATGGGAAAAGTTTTAACTCAGTGACGTCATGATGTAACTATTTTTATTTTCTTAAATTAAAAGTTTATTACCTAAAATTGATATATTTGCTTGCCCCACCCCAAAAAACCAAACCAAAAGGTTAATAATATTATCCACCCACACCCTTTAGGTGTTTAATACACCGAAACCTAAACGCCAAAGGTCACCCCGAAACATTCACCCGAAACGCTTTAGGTCTTTTTTACAAAAACGCCAAACGCCAAAGCTCTCCCAAGGAAATTCACCTAACACTGATAAGGCTGGGTTAAAATAAACGTCAACGCTTGCAGGCGACCAATAGAAACCCTTGGTTTTTTACAACACTAGTATCTTGGATCAAATGTGTTATTAAACATTATAATATTAACAATTATTATTAATGACAAATAAAATTTATGTCAATTTAGAATTACATTGGTGTTTAAGATGGTGGCCGTCTTTTGCAACACTTTAGATGCATTATATTAAACAAGGTTTAAGCGGTCTATAAGTCTATTGCAACATAAAATTGGAAAACATTTTAAATAATGATGTATGCATATGAATGAATGCTTGCTTATCCATTAATGTTTAAAAATTATAAAAAATCACTGAGTTATTAATTATGCTTTGATCTCACCATCGCTTAATCAAAGTTGTAATTTTAATATTCTTTTATATTAGCAATATTAAGGTTACATTTTTTAAAATGACCATTTTGCTCCTTCTTTGATCATTCCCAAAACACTTGCTCCTTCTAGCACTGTTGGTCCAAAGCCAGGCCTTTAATTTTTTTCTATAAAATTAGGTCCGACCATCGTTTAATAAATTAAAACGTGAAATAAAAGAGTTTAAAGTGTAGTTAAAACATTATTTAGGTCATAAAAAAAACTTTAAAATTTCGACCACCCAACCCGAACCGAGTCAAAATTTCTCAAAAATATAAAAAACTAGCTGTGCCCGGCCAAGCGTTGCTTTGGCTCAGTCCTTAAGTGGTTAATTAAGTATAAGCTATTAATAAGACTTATCTAAAATGGGGTCATATATGAAATAATTTATAATGTGAAAGGTCCGAATGATTTTATGAACCCACTATTTTTAGTATATATTTATATAATAAGACAAACCAAATGCAAATTCTGTTTTAGTCATCAAATCCGATCCGACTAAAATTAAATGTTTTTGAAAAAATTGCTTATTAATGTTGTTACTTATTGTTATTATACAATAATACCATTATTTTATTTTTCTAGTTAGCTGATTTATTTGAAATACAATTTTCTTTAATATAATAAAATAATTAATTGAAGGATGGAAAATTATTAAAAATATGCTTCTATGATCGACCACGTGATAATAATGACAAACTGCATAATTTAAATTTTATTTATTTAATTTAAATAGTCTCCTAAACCCCAATAATTTTAACCTTATACTGTAACATTTTTATTATACTTTTAAATATCTAATTCGAGAAAACTTCAGCTTTGTATGTATGACGTCATTATTGTATATGCTGCTATAAACGAAACTGGACGGGAAATGTCAGATATTTTTAAAACAAAAAGGTATTTTAGGAATCTAAAAAAGCTATTTTACCCCTGGCCTATCTGGGCATCTACGGCTATATTTTCGCTCGAATCGGATCTGAAGTTTCAGAATTTAGCCCTTTTTTAAAACCAAAAGGCCGAGAAATGTCCGATATTTTAAAACTAAAAGGAATTAGCAATCTGAAAAAGCTATTTTACACCTGGCCGCCCTGAGAACCTACGGGTAAAGTTTCGGGCGAATCGGGCCGGTAGTTTCAGAATTTATTCTCATTTAAATATCTCATTTAATAAAAATTAATGATAGATAAATAATGACATTTATATATAAATAGCATTTACTCAGAATAATCAACGTTGGACTATTTTATATTACATTTAAATTATATATACCTTCATCTTTCTCATTTAAAATATCTCATTTAATGATAATGAGAAAAATTCATCTTCTTCACCATATTTTCTCAAATAATCTACAATTTTATTTATTTCAGGTTAATTCATAAATTTTATATTGTCACCGTTAAGAAAAGATGACGTTTAAGAAATTTAATTCATAAATTTTATGTTGTCTTGTCACCGTTAAGAAAAGATGACGTTTAAGAAATTTAATTCATAAATTTTATATTGTCACCGTTAAGAAAAATGACGTTTAAGAAATTTAATTCATAAATTTTATGTTGTCACCGTTAAGAAAAGATTACGTTTTACAAACTACTATAAGGGATACACTTTTACTACAGAACTGTCTGTATATTCAAATTTTCGACGAACGCGAGGAGGTGCGTTTGATTGACATTTTATTGAACGTCAAAACGCATAAAACCCAATATCTCGAAAATTAAAAGAAATTTTAGGATTCTGAAAAAGCTATTTTACCCCTGGCCTCCCTGGGAACCTACTAGTAAAGTTTCGCGCGAATCGGGCCGGTAGTTTCAGAGATTAGCCCTTACATACATACATACACTTTACTTTATATATATAGATCTAGTATTAGGTATGTGCTGTCATTTGTTTCCAAAGATAACTTAATGGGAGAAAAATTAAAGGAGAATTATAAAATAACACTTAAAATGGAAAATCGTAAGTGTTTAATGACTCAAGTCCGAAAGCATCGATTTTAACGATACTGCTTCATATGCACCTAGCAAAGGGATCATTTTAGATAACTAGGTGTAGTAGATGTGCTAATACGTAAAATAGTTCATTAAAAATTTTATTGATAATGTTTTCGCGTCAAATTAATTTCTAACATTGTTATCAAAAATATCTATTTTTATGTGCCGTTTTAAAAAAGTTTATATAATTTTTTAGTTTGGATTTGAATCAATTATAAATCAAGTTAAGATTGCGTTCACCCCGGTTAAGAGACCTGCACGGGTGACCTAAAACTCGACTCGACTCGACCCAAATTTGAGAATTTTAAAATGCTTTTGGGTCGGGTCGGGTTGTAAAAAAGTGACTTCGCAGGCGTCTAACATAGGTACAATTTGACTTATAAATTCAAAAAAACATATTCTGGACCTTCTTCATCATCCAGTCGGCCCTTAAAAATGCTACAATCCACTCCATTCTTGAGCCGTCAGACTCGTCTCTTGAGGGTCGAATGCGCCCTGACGGCTTCTCACTTGTGCCTTGGGAAAACGGCCTATTTATTTGCCCCTTCAAATCTTAATAATGACCGAATGGCCCTCGCCGAGGGGCGCAAATTAACAAAATACAAGGCCCTTAACTCAAGTATTTTCATTCCCATAGTTTCATCCTGTTACGGCTCTTATGGAAAAATGTCATTGGCCTTTTTTAAAGAAACTGCAGACCATCTCCTCCTTCTAAGTATTCTCACGCATTTCTACCAAAACAATCAATTGCGATTTTAATCGCAAAATTCAATTATAAATCCTTTTTGAATTCTTGTCCTTCCTTAAAAGCGGAAGATGAAGATATATTAGCTACTTTACTTAACGCTCGTAATTTTTTTTAATATACTATATTTGTAATACATTTTACCGTATTAGAATTAGCCATATATTAATAAACTTAAAAAAATTCAATAACGGAACTTTATTTATTAATTGAAATATTGATTAATCCATAAAAGACTTAATTTAAGTTACGAAAACAGACGTAGCAATAGGATAAGCAAGACTAATTTGTAAGGCCATTGAAGAGCAGTTTTTTCAAATAGACTATGATAGTATACTTACAAAATTTGGATTCAAATATTAATACTAGTTTTAAAGAGCTATTTTGTAAAATATTAGAAAAACAAATTTTAAGGCAAAGGGAAAACAATGTATCCTTATTTATTACAAAAAAGAGATACTGATTTAAAATTTAATAAGATGGTAAAGAAAATATAGATAAGCGATCATCCTTTAATTAGTTATTTGAAACTATTGATCAATGTTAACGAAAAAAACTGCAAGTAACCTGTATGGGAGAATATATTTTTATTAATCGAAAATTGCATCAGGCAGGCTAAATATTTGGTGGGCAGTTTTCCATAAATTTTATATATAATATCAATTATCCTAGAATAAATGGTCATAGCCAGGAGGGGCATGCCCCCCCCCCCCTTTAAATCCTGAAAATCTTTAAATTAAATATAGCCATGGCTAAAATATTAAAAAAATATAATTTTGAAATCATTATTACCCCCCCCCCCCATCTAGTTCCCCTGACTACGGCTAGAATAAATTAATCCTGCTTGAGACTTAACACACAAAATATTGAATACCTACGATATAAAAAAATTCATACAGAAAATGTGGAAAAACTCCGTAATAATTTAAATTCAAAAACTTAATTTCAATTTTTATCCGGCGCTCAAAAATATGAATAGATACTTTAAGTTTCATTATAATCCGATGGGATTCAAACGGAAAATTTTAATTTGTAATATTACTGTTTATATTGGCTGGATTGAAATCTTTAAGACCTTTCAATGTGTTTGTGGGACTCATGTATTTCAAATTTTGAATTGAATCTTGTAATTCGTCAGCTAGCTGGCATCTATTTTATAAATAAAAGCAAGAAATGAAATTTATCTAATATTAATTTGTACCATATATAGATAAAATGATAAAAATATCATAATTAACTAAAAAAATATTGTAAAATTGAATATTAACCTTAATTAAACGTTACGATACGAATTAGAATAATAATATTTGGATCACTTATTATAAAATTATACATGGGGAAGCTAGGGGAGGCAAAGAGGGGCACTACCCCCCCCCCCGCTAAATTGGGCTTTTGTATGTAAAAACAGTTTATTAAAGCGCCACACCCTTTGTAGTTTTATAAAGTATTACATAACGGGCAATAATGGGTTTGGGATTTCTTTATCAATAACCGCTCTTTGTTAAAAAGATTGACCCCCTGGTTTAACCCTAAAATTCGATATCGTAGCTTGCTTAATTAATATATAGTAAATTTGGGGATGGGCGTAGCCAGCTTTGGAATTAGAGGGGGGCTATAATGATTTAAGGATGTTTAGGGAGGGGCAAAATGAACACTTTTTGAAATTTTAGCCATAATTTTAATGAATTTTAACAATTTTTTGGATTTAGAGGGGGACAGCCGCCCCTCCCTGCCCCCCCCCCCCTTGCCCATGAATTTGTGTGAAAATTTAAATTTTTTTCAATTATTATTGTCGGAGGTGCAAAGCAAAAATCGACCTCATTTTAAAATACAATTTAATAATGTATGTGGGAAAAAGATAAAATGTCGCCAAACAATGGATGATCAATTCCAATCATCTGCTCATGTATGAACATGGCCCATAAACAACAACGGATTTGGGGTCGGGCAAGGGCGAAAAAATAAAAGCCAACCAGCGGTCATTAGCTAGTCGATTTGCGAAAGCATAATAAAAGCCTTTTACAGAAGCATAAGTCCACAGCCATTAAAAACCCGCATGTGATTCCACGGCAATTATTGAAAAATTACGAGTTGGATAGGACGGACAGGACGGACCACCAAAAACGAGCCCATAAATTGCATAACAATTAAAATGTTGCAAAGACAAAGGAATTTAATATTAATTAGACATGGACACTGGCTGAACTGGAATTAAGTTTGGAAAGTGACTTAAGAACGGGGCAAAGAATGTCTTTTCGATAATTTTAACTGCGATTTAGTTAAATTTATAAGAATTTACTTTTCAAAGTGGGCGGGGGTGGCCCCTTCCTGACTACGCTAATGTAATGGAGAATTTCACTTTGACACCGGTTATGGGATGAGTTAAATTAAAAAAGGACAAATCTCTTAGAAAAATATATTAATAATAACTTAAATGCATACATTTTTGCTAATAACGCCTAGAGACCTGCATATGACCCGACCCGGACCGGGTTTTAAATTTTTTAAATGCTTTTGGGTCGGGCCGGGTTCGGGTTGAAAATTTTTAAATGCTTTTGGATCGGGCCGGGTTCGGGTTAAAAAAGAGTTACTTTGCAGGTTTCTAATAACGTCCATTTAACACTATCACGTTTCAGAAAAACACAAAAGTTTAGAGGAAACTTTAATATTAATTATTTACTGCTGCTTGACAAATTTGTGTTTGAGAAGCTCTTAATTTACGCCTCAAAATAACATTATACTGATAATATAAATAAGTTTACTATGGGTACAATTTACTAAAGATAATGTAATTAATTGTTAAACTATAACGTTCAATTAGTTTCAAGTCTCAACACGCAATTTTATGTTAAAGCGCGATTGGGCCATGGGCGTAGTTTTTACCACGTTAGAGGTCAGGACCAGCTTATTAAAGAATTATTCGCTTTTTATACTGTCTTCTACTGAGATCTTATTATGATAAAATTTTGAAAAAAATATAAAGGCAAAAAATGGCTCACCTTTCATTAAGAATCAAAATATTTTATGTGACACAACGAATATGAAAGTGCGCTTAATAATAAATTATAAATACAACAACTAATAATAACTGATCTATATTGTACTTCCTATGGAAATGACGATGACCTATTTAAAGCTGGCATTAATCTCAATAAACTAGGAGATCACTTTAAGAACAGGGGGACTTTATGGTAATACGACAAAGGACAAGTGTCCTCACTTATGAATTCTTCACAACCTGGATTTATAGGACAGGAGCAATAGTAAGTGTTGTATAAGTATGGAATAAGATGTTGATTGACCTTCCTCTAACTAGTAACACTTATGGTTTAGACTTTAACTTTAAGCTTATAAGAAAGTTAATACAGGAGACCCATGAGCGCAGGGAGAAGCGGCTACCCCCCCCCCCCTCTAAATCCAATTTTTTCTTAAATTCAATATAATTCTAATTCTAACTAAAATTACTAAAAATTATTATTTTGCCCCTCCCTAAATTATTATTGCACCTCTTTAAATCCATGCTAACTACGCCCATGAATAGTACCATAAGTTTATATTATAAATAAAACTTTTGTATCTTTTTGGTCCTTTAAAAAGAAAGAATTTTTAAGATGCGAGGAGTATATATAATATAAAGTTATTTAGAGCCAAAATTTGTAAATTTGAAAAGAAATGTGAACCTTAAGGGAAATCCAATGATCCTACAGAACCTGTTTTTATTCTCGTCAAACTAAGGCTATTATATTTAACAATTATAATCTATCAAATATTTACCTACTTAATATATGGTCATAAGCCATTGGCTACCTTTAAATTATAGTTTAAATTATAAAAATTGTATTGTATACCCCAGGCGCGTAGCCAGGATTTTCTCATCGGGAGGGGGGGGAGTCGAAATTTTCAAATTTTTATAATTTTTCTTTATGTGGGTTAACAATTTAAAATCATCGTTGACTGGTGGTTTTATGACAATAATAGCAATAGCGAAATCCCGGGTGCAGGGTTTAATCTTTGCACTTTATTCGGCCACACAAAATATTTAAAGATCTATCTAGGTGAGGGAAGGCGAGGCGTAGAATGTTTTATTTTTTCCCCTTCTCCAGATTTTATTGTAAAAAACAACATTCCTTTTCCTTTTTTATTAACTATGTGAAATATAACCCAATTTAGGTTATACTCTGAACCTCTCCCCTCGCTAAAAGAAGCATAGCAACTTTTTATATAGGCCTATTATAGGGTTAACTAGAAATTTTTCCTTTAGTACGTCTACCTATATATTTGTTTTCAACAATTTCGCTGTAAAAATGGAACTAGAACTAGAGATGTTTAAAAATGGGAAAAGATGTGTAACATTTTATTTTAGCTTCAAAATCTATAGATCTTTTTATTCATCGTTAAACATTAAATATAAAATATCGTGTCGATTTTCTTTCCAAAAATAAGACAGGTCCTCAGTTTTAAAATTTAGAAATATTCAAAAATTTCCCCCCCCCCCCCCTTTTTACAACGAAACAAAATTATAGGGTCCTAATATTTGGTTAAACTTGTTCAAACTCAAATCGTTAACAATCTAGGGGCGGCACTATGCTATGGGCATAGCCAGAATTTATTTTTTAGATCCGAACTCTTATAAGTGTCCGCCGGATCAAGCCCGAATCGTTAGATCTGCTCGAACTACCCGGCCTGATTTTTCAACTCTACCACTAATTTTGTTATATACTTACATGTGGACATTTTGAATTAAATTATTAATTTTTTAGAACTAAGGTTAGTAAATATACAATCATATGTGACAAAATAAAACACGAAAACAAAATATTACACTATATATAAAAATCTCAATGAGCCCGAATCGTCTGAATATTTTTATGGTGCCCGCCCGGGCCTGCCTAAAGGCTTTTTAAGACAGTCGGGACTTTTATAACAATGATGGACCGTGTTATTTACAAAATTTGATAATTCACTAATTAATTTTCGAAATTAACCATTATACAATCCTTGAAGGCTTATTATTATTTTGTGACATTGCATTAGCCAATAGATTTATTTTTAAATCGTTGAGGCTATTTTAACAATTTTTGCCTGAATGTCAAGCAAGCATATTTCTACTAAAAATTACGGATGAAACTTCGGAAGATATAACTTATTAAAAAAATTATCTTGCCCGAACTCTGTATTATGTCGTTATCGATGTTATCCTAAAACAAACTAATATGATTTACTTTTCAGACCTCTGAAAACAAGTCAAAAATTTGGGCAGAGCGTTATTTTAATTTGCCGTTTTTTATAATTACTTAGTTAGAAATTTATGAAAATTTCATAATAAGAGTTTTCAATTATGAATTGTTTGGTGTCAAATGGACCCGTTCATTTTATAAATTAACAGCATACAAGACTGATGCCGCCAAGCAAAACGGAAATAATAATGCCAAATAAATTTGGGACATATCATGTAAAACACACTTAATAAATGTCTCGGTTCTTTATAAAGAGAGCCTTACATGGGCGTAGCCAGAGTTGTAATAGGGGGGGGGGGCAAAAATGATTTAGGGAGGGGCAAAATCATCATTTTTTTGAAATTTTAGCCATAAGCTAAATATAATTCAACAAATTTTTAGATTTATAAGGAAGTAGTCGCCCCTTCCTGCCCCCCCCCCCCTCTTGCCCAAAGGGGCCTATTAATTTAATAGTGCAAAATTGATTGTTTCCCAAAGAGTTAAGGACATCGACTACCAATACCAACTCACTTATTAAAAAACTAAATAAATTTGTGACGAATCATGCATGTGGGGGTAGCTATGAATTAGATATGAGAGAGGGGGATGGAGGAAGCAAAAAATCTATTTATTATTTAAGGGGTGAGGGCTAGATTTAGATAGTTTATAAATTTAAAAAAATTATATTTTTTTAGTACAAACAACACTTATAACAAAATTAACATCGTAGTACATAAATTCTGATTTATTAAAATTAATAATGAAATGAAATAATATTAGATTAAATCATATAATTTAATAGCACAATAAGAGAAGAAAAGGACTTACATTTGATCCCAGGATAATCCTTGATCTTCCATGCCTTTGGTTGTTCCGTTGGAATTCGTTTTCGAGAATGTTTCGTATGCCTTAGATTTTGCTTGATGATTTGACTTTTGAACAAGAACAATCCCATTTTTTCTAGGATGTTCTTGAAAAGTTTCATTGATATCACCGGGCTGGGCTGCTGCACCTTCTAAAACGTATAATTGCGAATAAAGATCTTCTTCCTCGCTGCTTTTTGCTGTTGCCATATTTTTTGAAATTCCATGGCACCAAGGAATAGTGGAATTTTGATTTGTGGATGGCATCAATATTTTTTTAACATTTTAGTTTTAAAAAAGTGACACTATGTCAATAAGTACTAATTTACACCTTCGACCTTATTTTCGAAATATTTACGTTGCAATATTTCCTCTCTTAAATAGGTCAAGGGAAGTAGTACGCGGCTACTTCTCAAAAAAGTTAAAACAAAAAAAGGGATAAAAATGGGTTTCGTTCGACATTAGTTATAAACTTAAAGTATCATATTTACTATTACCCCACACACACTGTGCACTGCACTGATAAAAATTCTAGTTGCGCAGGTTTTTAATGGATTTTATGTAAAAGCTCTTTTTCGATCATAGGATTTTGCTGATAGAAGAAATAAAATGTTTATCGTTTTTTGTTTCTATATAATACAATTTTCACTCTAGCTGGTTACCGGAGTTTTACTCATGGTATGCAAATGCGTGTTGTATTAAAGGCATGGATCATCATCCACAAGTGGGGTAGGGTAGGGGGGGGGGGAACTATGTAATGTATGATTAGGATAGGATGCCATTCCATTTTAATTCCCCTTCTCTATGAGACCTGGTGTTTATTAGTTGAACCTGGAAAATATCAATATTTCTGAGGTGGTAAAGCTATGTAAAGACGTCTTTATAACAACAACTTGGTATTGCCCCATCCCAAAGATTATTGTTTGCATGGGCGTAGCCAGGGGGTGGCATGGAGGGGCGGCTGCCCCCCTCTAAATCCAAAAATAATTCACAATTTAATATAATTATGATGGCTAAAATTGCAAAAAATTATTATTTTGCCTTTCCCGGAAGCATTATTTCCCCCCTCTATCCAATCTGGGCCCACGATTGCTTGCTAATTTTCATGCGTGTTATTAAAGCTGAAATTAATCCTGAAAAAACCGGTTAGCTTAATTAAGAAAATTGCCTATCAAAAAACTAATAATCTTGTAGTCAAAAATTAAAAATAATCACTTAACTTTTCAAAATATACGTTATTTATATTTTTCTATCTTTTTGTAAGAAGCAATTGTAAAAATTGCTGAATATTTAAAGGGAATTTTGATGGTGTTGAGCTTGAACTCTGTTGCGAAAAAATAAATTCTAGACATAACACAACAACTGGCTCGCTTGGAGTCTGAAAGGATTCCAGAATGCATTCTGGGTATTATTATTTACTACTACTACCCATGCCCAGATGGAAAAGAAAAAGTTTTTTTATTTTTCTCATGTGACTAGCATTGCCTTTAGGAATTTACATGGGCATAGCCAGGGGGTGGCAGGGAGGGGCGGCTGCCACCTCTAAATTCAGAAATTTGTCAAATGTAATATAGTTAATGCTTAAATTTTAATATCATTTTGCCCCTCTAAACCATTATTGCCCCCCTCTAGTTCCAATCCTGGCTACGCCCCTGTCGACAATGCTAATACCAATAAATCATTAAATCAAAATTTAGTTATTGCACATTTAAAATTAGAAAAATATTTAACATTTATATTAGAGACAAGGGCTATTTACAAAAAATTTGCTAAGCGGGAATTTTTATCTAAATTTATTATATGAGTCATTTAAACGGATTTTTTTGAGTTCGAAGCTTATATTGGACAACTCATTTTTTGGAAAATTCACTGAATATTTCAAGTTTAGAAAGCATTTTAAATAAGGCAAGCTAAAAAAATGTAAAAAAAACGCGCAAAAGAATTATCATTTCCATGGGAGTAGCCGGAGGGGGGGGGGCAGAGAGAAGCGGCTACCCGCCTTTAAATCCAAAAATTCTTTGTAATTTATTAAAATTATGGCTAAAATTTGAAAAAATAATCATTTTGTCCCTCCCTAAATTATTATTGCCACCCTTTCCCATGATCATTTCTATGAGGTCTTTTAAAGAAAATTATTTTTATGAAAATTGGCCCCCGACCAGCTTGATTTAAAAATGTCTTAAAAGGTTTTATAGCTTATTTTTTAAAGTTTAACATAAAATAAATAGGATTTTAATATAATGTAAAAGAAACGCTCGTGCCCATTTAAAATAATTTTATATGAAACTATTACACCTTATTGTTGGGACGATTATATATTCCTAAACACAGGCAAGACATTAAGATAAAGTCAGTATTAATAAATAATAATTTAAAAATAAAAGATACAGAAAAATTATATTTATATAAATATAAAATTATATACTTTCGTCATCTATGGGTCTTATGCCAAGGAATTCAAGATCGTTATGAGAATAGAATAATTTGCGACATTTCAGCTGCTTTTCATACCTGGTGGGCCCAATCTGGGATGAAGTCGCTGTATATTTATCTTTTATCCAATCCGTTAATCGTCTCATAATAAAAAATATTTCAACAAGAAAAACTATTTTTTAAAAATTATAAAAAATTATAAGTTAATCTAGCCCAATCAATCAAAGACTATAAAATGTATTCTTGACATGGTTAAACAATTGTTGGGCCAAAAGCAATGTGGTTTGCTTAAAATTCAGGCAAATATATTTCCCTTCAAGTTCAACCTTTTGAGATTTCAAACCGATGAAAAAAAGTTTAAACATCATCTAAGTTTAATAAAAACTTTAGATTTTTGGATTTAACATTCGTTTTATTAGCTCGATAGAAGTTTGCTGCTTGGTTTATTTTGAACTTAACAAATTCGATATCCATAAATTAAAATAAATAGAGTACGATTTTTTAGATCTTGTGAAAATAAATTGTATAATCAAACAATCTAGTATTTTGTTTATTTAATTTTATCTTAAAATATTTATTCCAATAATAGAAATGCTAGCATTTAAACAATAATCCTTTAATTTTATTAACCATAAGCGGTCCATTTTTCTATGAAAATCATTTGGTCCATACTCAACATAAAAATTATATTTCCATATTTATAGGAATAGTAAAATAAAAGATTTTTAATTTTTAACAAAAACCTATAAAAATGATTTTTTGACACCTAAATTAATGTAGTCTTTCTCATTTTAGCTCATTTTATCAATTAATATTCTACAAACATATTTTGTGACTTAATTTAATTATATATATAAGACATAAATTGTATTTTTAGCTTAGTTAGATTGGCAGTGAGTTAAATAAGATGAGTAAATTTTTAAATTTTATTTTTTTTTAATTTGAAAAATATTAGATTTTAAACTACCCGGCATTAAAAACTCGTATGGTTTACAAAAATTAAATTTTCAAACTTCTTAACTACGTACAATACAAAATATTTAATTTGGGCGATCTCGTTATATTTTATATTCATATAATAATATAAATCTGAAGCCAGTTGCAAAATAGAGTAAAATAAAAAGAGGCGATAATTAATGAATCTTTTTTAAATCCCTATATTATTCCAATAAGTGTTGTAACAACGGCTAGGTTTTGTTTAAGCAACCTATGACTCTAGATTTAAAAACTGTATATAGGCCTTTTTATTCAAAACTATAAGTTTTGAAATTTTGTACATTCTCTTGGGCTTGACCAAGCCCTGTTCAAATTATACCTGATCTGATCAAGCGCTTTTCTTAACTTGCCAAGCTCGATTCTCACAATAAAAAAATGTTCAAATTTTTTAAAACTTTTTTTAGTTAATTTGAACATGTCATTGATCGACTTGGATTCTTAGAATGTAAAAATTATACATCATTATAATATTGCAGGATATATTTATATGTCGTAATTTTTGTGATCTCTACCCGTAAAAAAGTTTCTTCCATTAATAGTGGCAGGAAAAGCTGGTATAATTTTTATATTTTGTCCGTTTCTTAAATCTGTAAACAACATCATATATAAATTAACGGGGGTCATAAAATTAAGTTCAAAATGTAATATGTGAGTTAACTAAAAGCCAAATTTGTCTTTATCAGGCAGATCTTTGATATAAAGCTCTAGAATTGTTAATGGTAGATATGTTTTAGGGAAACTAAAAAATATTTGAATTCATATATTTTATAAAAAAACTTATTAATACTAATACATAAAAAAATCTAAGCCTAAATTGTATAATCCACGGCGAAGAATTAGAAAGTTATTATAGAAAGCTCATTGCTAATTCCTGAACTATGTTACTTATTTACCAAATTTACAATAAAATATTTTTACCTCAAAATTTTTCACATATTTTTCTTAACTTTTAGAGTTCTCAACCGATTGCCACCAAATTTGGCCAGATTATTGCCTTAGCATTGTAGATGGTTTATAGATAATTTTTATCAACCTGCGACAGCGGGAACCCTGTTTTTTGGTAGTCTATACCGCCATCTAGCGGATTATTTATACTACGTTTTTTATACTTATTTATCGTTATGGTGCTACTAATTACCTTAAACTTTTTTCCACGATTGCTTTGTCATTTGTATCTCAATTTTTACCTCAACTACGCCCGTTTTTTTACAATATATAAAGCTGTCTCGATACCGTAAAACATCACCATTTTCTTAAATAAATAACGCGCGCTTTTAGAAACATTCCACATTTCGTGCTTTTTTGCTATTTTTATCAAGTTCGGTTATTATTAAAGGTACAAAAATATTACCTAAACGGTAAGTTGATAAATGCAGACAATAGTTAACTGACAAACTTGAAATGCAATTATATGAATATTCATACAGAATAATGCTTCGAGAGCACGAAATCGGAACGTCTGCTCTACACTAGTTAGATTACGGACAGTAATGGGTATCCTTTATAAAAAAATAAGATCAACAGAGGATGGTGGTAGCGTGGCGACCATTCAACTGCGGAACGCAATTGTCTACGTAGATAGCCCTTGGGTTTATACGCCCCCCCTCTTAAATGACAAAAAAAAATTCAATACAAAAACCTTTAAAAATTCAAAAAAATTATATTTTGCCCCCCCCCCTATCCTAATTGAACTTAAAACGTTGTCGCCCCCCTGTACAATAAGATTTTGCTTGCTGTTACTGTTAATAAAGGTTAAGGAGAGGAGAAGTCTTCTTCTTAGATGCTTGAGGAGAAACTGGTAAAACTTTCCTACTGACATTGCTCTGGCAACTATTCGTTCCCAAATTAACATAGCCGTGCTAGCGTCTTCCGGAAGGGCTGTCACATAATTACCCGGTAGAAAAACTGCTCATTCAGCATAAAAATTGCCTTTAAACGCTTATTATTGTGAAACTCTAATGTGCACCATTCCCAGAACATATGGAATGGGTAGAGTATTACAGAAGTGCAAACTTATTGTTTGGGATGAATGCACAATGGCTTATGAAAAACCGCTCTAAGTTCTAATCGGTAATCGCAAGATTTACAAAGAACCATCAAACCTATTGGTTTCCATTATACTAGCGGAAATTTGTATTATTTCTAATTATTTCTCATTCCAACAAAATATTATAAAAGACTTCATTTAACCAAATTTGGAAAAGATCTTTTAATATCTCTTCATTGTGATATTATAGATTTTAGGCTATGACATTAAACTACTATAAACGCTCTACTAAACTATTTTCTATACATTGTCTAACATTAAAACTAACTTTTATACACCAGTGCAGTGGTTTATAAATTTTTGTTACCCAACTAGGCCCATTATCGTTAACATCGCACTTTTCAATATATAAAATTAACACATTTTAAACTATTACAAATCTATTTAATGATGAATAAGTATCTTTTCCTATATTTTTTTATATCATAAACGATTGACCCTAAATTTTTCATAAATGTTATATTAATTCATACTAATTATTTAGCTAATTAAGGACTAAGCCAAAGCAACGCTTGGCCGGGCACAGCTAGTTATTGTATAAATTTTTTGGGTCAAGAGATAAAAGATAGAGGTTATTGTAGATTTTTTTTTTTATTATAAAATACTTTATTTAAACTTTAATTGTATACAAATTTACATTAACGACTAAAAAGTATAATAAGAAAGGTATAAACGCGCGAAGACTAAACGGATGGCATCGAGCCGTGAATGGAAATCGTGTTAGATCTAACGATTTCCATTGTAATCTTCTGTCTGATGTAATACGACTCTTTCGAATCCGATGAGACCATGGAAATTGCTCTCCCAATTTGTTTTAAAAAAGAGAGGCATTGGATGCCTAGGTTTCCGATTGTGGAAGCCACTAAGGGAATAAATAATGTTTCTGAAAGGGAAGAGTATTTATTTGACTTCCTACTTTCAGTGCTGACTAAAAGGTCAGGAGAGGAGTTGGAGGGGGCGAATATGTCGACCGTGGTAAAGCCCCAAGTGAGATTCAGTCCGCGGGACCAGGGGATGAGCGTAACGCCGTCGGGTCTTTTTCCATCTAGTGTGCTGAGGCCGACGGGTTCCAAGGTATTTGGAAAGCCTGCCTTCCTTAGGTACTGGCCGATTAGTTGGTTGCCGTGTGCCTGGGGTTGCGCCCTTTGCTGTATTTGCAGTGGAGGGGGTGATGGCCATTGGGTTGGACCGGCTGTTTACATTGGTCGCATACGAATGGGGATACGATGTCACAGCCGAGACGCAGGCCTATGGCAATGCGTAGCTCCTCACCAGACATGTGAAGTCCCAGAATCCTGCTAGGTAGATTGTATTAATTAATCTAATGACAATGGATTAAGAATTTGATGAGTTTCATGATCTCCGTTGCAAACTTTTGCTTAATGAACTGAGTCATAACGTCTTGAACGGAGATTTTCATTTCAAAAATGGCTACCCTCGGGTCCCGGCCTGCCGGGAGACGTATTTACAATGCTATAAAAACAAAATTTGTGGAGATTGTATTTAGACATTTTTCTTCTCCCAGCTGAAAATAAGGTAAAAGGAGCTCTTAATTCAGCAATATATCCACGTTTTAAAAGCTATAAAATAAAGCCGCGAACCCACGGAACGATGGTAATGGGTACTTATAAATCCCGGCGCGAAAAAATTAAAATGTTTTAGAAGGTTATTATTAATTTATTTTAATCTAAAGACGCGACGGGTCCTCTCCCAAAAGGGAGGACTAAATTTTCTACCTTATTTTCTAACCAAATTTTCTACGCGACAAGAAAATATAATAATTAAAATGAATTAATTCCAATATCGAGCGATCGGGTATATAATATTAATTATCGCTCAATCACGGTGATGCCATAATATCACCAAAACGTGATGGTATAATAATAAACAATAGTGCAGGGTAATTAAATTCGAAAAGGCAGGGTAATTAAATTCGATGACACTGGGTAATCATAATCATATCTATTTATGGCGATACTTACAAAAATGGAAATGAATCATCACGGAACGCGTACAAGAAGTGTGAGAGGGAGGGGGGGGGGGAATAAAAGGGGTAATAAAACATACTTTAAGTACCCTACAAACACCACGGCTACATCTAGCCAGTTGCCGTGTGTGCGGCTTGAATTTATAAATTGGATTTCCTTAGAAAACTTTATACCCTTATAAATAATTTTATTTTTTGAGTTAGGAGGGAAATTTTAGTATGACTGGATATCAAAGAGTTTAAAGATGAATCATAATGAAAAATAGCTAAAATAAAATTGAAAATCTTCTGTCTTCCTTTGCATACTCAACAATCCAAGCTTTTCTCTCTTATCACGGACCTCTCTCAAATATCGATAGAACATTAGGAGGGCATAGCCTCAATAGTCAGCAAGCACTACCTCTGCAAACCGAATATGATTCGCGAGCACTTTTTGAACATAGCTGTGTCTTTGAGTGAGTAGAAAATAATATATTTTCTCATCTTGTTTCACGGTTTTAAAATCGCGTCAACTAATATATAATATCCACCATCAACTATTTGAAATGATGATACCCTATTTTTAGGTTAGTGAAACACGGCTTAAAAACTATTAAATTTGTAAAACTCGAAGACCTTTGAATTAAATGTTGCCTCGCACCTTGAAGATTTTAACTTTCAAAACAATGGCATTTGAATCAAAAAATTTGTTGCTCGAAGTCATCTGGTTCATTAAAATAATAAAAACCTTTAGTTAAGGAGGTTGGCATTATTACGCTACATATATAAAAGGTATTACACTTATACGATAGACAAGCACCTAGTAAAGATTTTTGGGTCATAATACATAATGCTACAAGATAACTTTTTGATTGCGCAATATTGGTCTCAAGTATGTGTACATTTTATATCAACTAATCCTTATCATTTCGGAGGCATTATAAGTATCTATTCATATATAGCAAATTATTGATTACGTGAACTTGTGTGCCATTTGGAACTTAACGTTGATGGTGCACACCCAGCTTCAAAGCGACTATAAGTTATCATATTTGTACCTAGTGGAAGTAACAATTAACGTTCTAAAAATTTCGAAACATGTCAGATTCAGTAAATTATATTTTTTATCATGTATATATATAATATATCATCTTTAGGAGAATAAACCTACTGATGGCAAAGCTGAGAGTGGAGAATACATAAAATTGAAAGTTGTTGGACAAGTATAAGGATTATAAAATATTTATCTATTTTATAGGATAGTAGTGAAATCCATTTTAGGGTCAAAATGTCGACACAAATGAGTAAATTAAAAAAGTCATACAGCGAAAGAGTGGTGAGGATATCGCTTAATATATGTTTATACAACATTATTTAGGGAGTTGCTATTGCTTCCTTACGATTTTTGTTTGATGGGAAACGAATTAATGATGAAGAAACACCTAAACAAGTATAATCTTTTTAGTTTTTACAAATATTCAATTTATATTTAGCTTGAAATGGAGAATGATGATGTTATTGAAGTTTATCAGGAACAATCTGGGGGAAGTTTTTAATTAAATATATTATTGTACATATTAACATTGTTTATAATACATTGTATAGTTGTGGAGTAAAATGTGTATACTTGAATAAATAATTTATTACATTATATATTTATTTATATAACTTTTTTGAATAAGATCTACATTTCTGTTAATATTTTGTTATTTTAGATTGAAAAAATCTATATACCTTATTAAACATTTTAAATATTTTTAATTAATTTATAAAATTTTATTATCTAGGAATTCTTTGATACTCTATAAAACTATTAATTTATTGGAGTGTATTATTTGAACCAACACGTACCTTTTCAACCAAGAAAGTAGAAAATATGATGTGAATTATTTTAATTCATAAATTCACATTTTTAGTATAACTAGCCTATTTTAAACTCATGTATTGGATTTATTTACTAGATTGATGCAAACTTATCTAATCACATTGTTTTAAAACTATTTATTAAACCATGAGAGCACTTATATAAATCTCAATTTTAGACAGACATATGAGTTATATCAAACCTTATTCTTAAAATGCTCTTAACTTTAATACCAATATAGGAACACTTTCCAACTTTTGCATATCAGTTCATCAAAGCCCCTTAAAAATTATTTGTTTATAAATAGCAATTTAAAAATTATATGGAATTTACTAAACCCATAGAATATTTATAAAAATCAAAATGCTAATTTATTTTTGTCAGGATGACCATACAGCTAATAAAAATTTTGAAAGGCAAATGTTTTTTATTATAAGGTTTAAAAAACATGCATTTACAATAAATTAATTATACATAAAAAAATGGGTAATAAAAAGATGGCCATTTTTTATTGTTATTAACTTTTAAAAGGACCCTCTGGCTGAAAGGCTGCTTATAATTCTAAGTTGTATCCAAAAAAGCTTTTTTCAACCACAAGAGAATAAAATTTGAGGCCATATTTTTTAGGAGTATATTAATAACATCTTATTACAAAATTACTATAAATAGCCTCACAAAAGATTCAATAACTATAAAAAGAATAGCTATTTTTATTTGAAATGTTATATACCTGCTTAAATTACTATTTTTTAAAATAAAAATATAAACAAAATTTTCAAATCATAGAAACTTTTCAACCGATTTTATGGGGCATGTGGAACCCTAAAAGCTTATATCTCCATTGGGGCAAAACACATCACTAATATAACTTTTACTTTATTAAAATGCTGAAAAAACCAAAGCTCTGAATCTAAGCTATTTAAGTGATATTAAATTAAACCTTTTGTGGGTTTCTAAAACCCCATAATTACTCTTAAGAGTTAAAGTCTTTACTAACATTTTGAAATGATATTTAGGTTGCAATAAGCCACCTCAATCTTGCAATAATAACTTTTTCTTATCAAGGGTGTGACAACATTTTCAAGCAGATTGCACACCATGCCATCTTTTAAAGGGTAACTAATGTTTTAATTATTATTCAACTGGTCTAATCATGTTAGAATGTTTCCATTAATCAACAATTAGTTTTACTAAGGGCCAACAAGACCAATTTTTACGAATGTTCTTATATAGTGGATGGAGATTTTTAACAAATATAATTACTTATTTTAACTTAATCAAGATGCTTATCATAATAGATTTTATTCACGTTTTTATTTCCTAGTTAGATATTATTAATCATTATTTTTAATTTATTATTCTTTGATTTCACACAATAAGATTGAACGTACAAAAAATAGATAATTCAAAAAATCTAAACGTTAACATTGCTTAAAGTACGAATTTTAATATGAATTTCTCAGACAAAAAGTAGTATCTCTATAAGTGTTAGTATACAACATTTTTGCCAATATAATGCTAATTGTCAGCGAGGTAATTGCAGAATCTATCATATACCCTCATATGAGCAATGCCTTTTTTGCCATTATTGCTATGCAATTTATGGGCTCGCTTTTTGTTGTCTTGTCCATGGCATGGACCAATAAAACCATAGACTGCCGAGCAGCTAATAATTTTTCAGCGAGTTTAGAAAGCGCCATGAGGGAAATTGTAACCAAAAAATAGAAGTCTACATATTTTATTGTTCTATTTAGCTTATTTTTTCTTAATTTATAAATTAAGCTAATAGTCTTATCTATTTTCTTAAATATTATATCGTGGAGAAGTATAATTATACTTTTTGTTAAGTTTTTCCTTCAAGATGGCAGCTACAATGGTGTGTAAATAATTTTAATAGTAAACCTGTCCTGTCGCGTCCTGTAGTATTTATTTTTGGTGGCCCCTAAAACTGGCCGAAAACCATCTTGCCGAATTGAATGTCCCAATGTTAAAAAATGTCCCCCAATTAGAAAATGTTCCCCAACAAAAAAGCATATTAATCATTCAATTTCGGATGAAAGTTTTAATTTAGATATTTTTTATAATAAAATTGATAATTATTATAAAAGGTACTCCATTTAGGGCATTCTTTATGATTATGGGGAGATGTTCGTTAATGTCCCAGGGTGAATTCGGCAAGATTGTTTTCGGCGAGTTGATTGGGCACCTTTATTTTTGACTCATTGTTTGACTAACGCCAAATTCAAAATATCAAAATTTTTATTGCCACAAGTCTTTTATAATTATTTATTTGAACTTAATTGCAATTTTAACATCTAAAACTTAATATATTTTTTATTCTATAATAATTAAAAATATTGTTGCAATAAATTGCATTTCTCGATAGGAATTAACGATCCCTGCATTTATTTGACGCTAAATAAATTGAGGTTTCATGGGAGAACTTAAATGTAAAATAAATCAAAATGTTATTGTAAGATTATTATTGCGACTGTTGCAGCCGTCGTCCCTATAAATGTCAATAAATATAGAATTTTATTAAACAAGGGATTAAATGAGAGCAAACAACATTTTATTTCCAAATAATAGAAAGAATTGAATTTTAGTTAAAACATCGTGTTTATATACACATCTAGCGAGGTTATTTGTGTGAATAATAACGGTGAATTACGAGACACTCAAATACTTGAATGTATTCACTTTTATGATTAGGGTGCGTGAATACTTGAATAACAAAGGTTAAGTTTTTGAATAGGTAAGCAATGATCGAATTGATATATTCAAATAATAAAGGTTAAGTTTTTTTAAATAGGTAACCATACGACTAATAAAATTGATATATAGGTTTCGGTTTTATTGTTACAGTGAGTCATAAAACGTTAACAATAGGCTGGCGTGGTTTCGGGTAGAACCAATTTCACTGGATTATATGGGAAGATTGTGAATATTATTCGGTTGCTCAAAAGATGTGTTCTGATAAAGGTTGTGGGAATTTTATTTAGTGTATTTATGTTGAAATGTGTGTAGTGCAAAGTGAAAGTTTATATTGACAAAATAGATAGTACCAAAATACGATTCTTTGAGGTTTAAGTTAAATCTTGGATCTCTATGAGATCATCATTAAATGTATTCAATCGAATATTGGTTAAAAGAATAAATGTACACAAATTTTGTTACCACATTTGGAATATGTTATGTTTCACATACTTAAGTATATTTTAAAAACAATTAGAAATGGCAATGGTAATAAAACTACATTTATTATTAACAAAATCACAAATTAAATATTATACAGTTGTTAATATCTCTTATAAATTACTAGTTTAGTTTTTATCATCATTATGTGTTGGTGCGCTCGTCTTTATTAACCTGCGGGTGACTTTAAGCATAACCTTTAAGCTATCCATTTTGTGCCGAATAAAGGATGCGTGAAAAAATAGATTATGGGATTAATGGCACTATTAATATAGGTGATCCAAGTGAGTGTGGGCATTACCCATTTTGGTATGAAAGTATTTTTAAGCGACAAAGTGAGCGATAAAACGATAAAAAATGGCAGCCAGCTGGTCAGGAATACTGCTATTATGGTGGAAAGATAAGCTCTGGCACGTTTGTTTTGACGGATCCTGGATTGTCTAATAGTATTCAAACTGCTCGTTGCATGTGTGAGACCCATGGTGTAGTTACTTAGTCGGTAACATATCATGACGCAGAGCATTATGACACTTGCGGCGATAAGGTAAAATGAAGTGCAGAATATGCTGACTTGAGTCATACTCAATTTCAATATGCACGTTCTTCGGTCGAATATACTATCATTCAATGAAAGCCTTGTAAAATGCGACTGGCTATTATCAATCGCAATATAACTGGAAAATATTCAGCTTGAATTGGATATACTAGTTCTGGATTCAACATTGCAATTCGGTGTGGAAAGCAACTTTACATAACATGAGCGTCAAGACGCTATAGGAAACGGAGTAAGCCCAAACTAGCGCAATCAGAAGGTTATACACTACGACTTGTTTGTTGGTTGGTTTGGTAGATAATCTTCTCATAGTCAAATATTGTTCCAGTGCTAACAATGGTAAATGCAAGAAACTAGACGTAGATAGAAACAACTATAATCTTCCAAATTACACAGGAGGGATAAGTGAAATACCAAACGTTCCATAGCGTGTAAACTAAGTCGAATGGTATTACGGCTAGACCATGCATGAGATCAGCCATGGCGAGGGAAATAATAATATTAAATCTAACAGACTTTTGTAAATCCCAATTACATATGTAAATTACAATGAGCATCACATTCCCTAAAAAGACAACTATCAAAATCATTATCGTAGCGGTGAGTTTCATTATTTCTATAACTTGATGTCGATCGAACTAGCGTTGTTTATATTAATCGGATAAACTAAATATGATCTTTTTGTATAATCATTTTCTTTTATATAGGAAAAAATCATAAAAATACCATATATTATTTACAGGCAGGCACTGCGTTAGTTAATATTAATTACAAATGTAGCCAGTGATAAATAAACCTATTATATGAATAATTAATACATGTCTTTGTATTAACCGTTTTATGATTAAGCTCAAGCAACCCAATATCGTGCAATGCTCGTTCATGATAGATTGGCTAATTTACGTCAGTCTGGAAAGCTTTATCAATTAAAATATATAATGTTAATTCTTCTTTCCTATGTGAAGGCTAAATGCATTTTTATTCCTATAGTTCTTTAAAAATTATAGCCACTCTGACAAGACTTATAAATTAGCAGCTTATTTATAAATATATTGTAAATAACTTTTATGCTATTATTGCATACTAACTCTTTATTATTTTGCTCTAACTGAGTTATAATATTATTTATGAGAATGGTATAAAAAGAATTACATTCACGACTAAAAGACAATAAAAAGGCGCTAAAACTATATGGATCTTCAATCTTAACCATTTTCTTCTTTTCTATTTGATCCTTGTTTGGCTACCTACAAATGATTACACAAGCCTATAAAAAAACTATCCCATAATCGGACCTATGATTCTGATAGAGAATTTTGCGCTAGATAATAATATGCTTTTAGTTTTATTTGAAAACCTCCAGTCTTATAAATAAATGAGGCAGACCTGTGTTATTAAACACAAATTTCTTATTTTTAATTGTTTAAATAATGAGTTTTAACAAAAAACTTAATAAATTTGCTAGGAAACATGGGCGTAGGCAGGATTTGAATTAGAGGGGGATAATAATGATTTAAGGAGGGCAAGGTGATAATTCCATGAAATTTTAGCCATAATTGTATTAAATTTTAAAGATTTTTTGGGTTTAGAGGGGGACAGTGCCCCCTGGCTATGCTCATGCTAGGAAACAACAACTATTATAATATAGCTATACTGAATTCACCCACGGAATCCCATACTAATTTATAAATACGTCCATCTTACTTATGTAATTAAAATAAAGTTTGAAGGTTAGGTTAAGGGGGACAGACTTTTTATTCCTTCTAAATTGATGAATATGTTTTCAAAAATATCTCGACTCCACCATACAATTCTATTAACCAAATCAAGCAAGGTGAATTTTTAAACAAGATTGCAATATCAAATTATGATGCATATTGATAGATAAGAAAATGTATCCCTAAGCACTAAAGTCCATTTCTCTACGTTTACTGTCACGCACCACCCAAAAATTGTCGATTCTCATTCGATTCCGCAACGGATTCATTTTAAAATTTGCTGGTAATTGTTATAAAATTTTTCCAATATCAAACTATTACGCCTGCAAATTTTGTACGTGCCAGTAAAGACCTGCACGGGCGGCCCGAGACCCAGCCCTTAAATTTTGAGGCTTCAAAATTTCGGGTTCTGCCGGTATAGGCCCGGCCCGATATAATTTAGAAGTAGTAGCTAAGTTATTTTTTATTATATTTAAAATACTTCAGAAATTACAAACACAAACACCCACACCTTCCTCTATAACTACCTGTTACCACTATACACACCCTATTACCCTTTTGTCTTTCCCCTATTGTTTCGTAACCGCCTTATTTTGTAATTGCCATCCTTTACACTATTCTTATAGTTGCTATTGCTTCATTTTTATAATCCCCTTTTGTATTTTACCTTATCCTTTATCTTAAAGTTGTTTCCCCCATCTTTATCTTAAATTTGTTTATCCCACTATTTCAATAAGTGTTAACTCTCTTGTTCCAACCGGTGTTCGCTATTATTCACCCTCCTATTTCAACTAGTTTTCATTATTTTTGTTTATAAATTAAAACTTGTCGACACCTTCTCGTTCATTGGTAATTCACATCACTTGTAAGTTACCTTTTTTTCTTTTTTTTTTCTCTTTTTTTTATTGATAATGGTCGCTGGACGACCGAAATATCTAAACCCATTTCCACCCTCGCATTTTATCAATCCTAAACTACCATTATTGGAAACTAATTTTATAAATTATAATGGATTGATAGTACATAAATACATTGATTCATTCATTTCGCGCTTTTTCTAATATACAAACAACTAAGTATGGAACAGAAAAAAAATATTGCTAATAGCTGAATATTCAAAAAAAATTTATAAAGTAAAAAAAATTAATACCTACATAATGTTAAATAACAAGAAAAAAATGAATTTTTGGAATGACGGAAAGACCACAAATAGTTTCCTTCTGGTATTCTATGGAAAATGGCGTTGGCTTTATTCCAAGAAATAGACAGGCGATCGCCTCCCTCTAAATATCCCCTCGCATTTTTATTGAAACAATCAATAGCTATCTTAATTGCAAAATTAAATTTCAAATCTTTTTTGGATTCCTGGCCTCTTCTAAAAGAGGAAGACGAAGAAATATAATGTTTTTTTAATGTTATTATTATATAGTAGTATTTAATATTATGTTCAGATATGTATTAATAAAACTTTATCTCTCAAAAATAAATTTCCAGCGTTTAGCTCTCTTGTATGTATGATTATTTCGACACCTGTTTAATTTGCCTCGAGTGAAAGGTGCTTTTCGTCAGCGGGCCGCATTTATGAAGAGCGGACAACAAATTTAAACGAGGAAATATCTCATGAATCGGGGTCAAACGTTATAAATCACCTAAAAATAACTAAAACCTTACCCTAACCTTAACCCTACCCCTATTATAGAGAACCCTAATTATGTATGAAACCTTCAGATCTACCTAAATTAAAAGCTTATATCATAGTTTTTATAGAAATTTTAGTTATTTTTAGGTGTTTTATAACGTTTGACTTGAGAACGTTTGACTTGGTACCATATCTCATGCCTCTGTTTTTTTGCATCAAAATAGTTACATTGTCGATTTATAAATTTATTATGTGCGTTCTATTTTTGTAAAAAAATTTTTACCAAAATTGAATTTGATTAAATTTCTGCAATTATTGAAATTCCGGGACCGGGCCTTGTTTAAAAGATGTTAAAATTCGGGCCCGGGCTGATTTTTTTCATTTTGAATTCCGGGTTCGGGCCTTAAAATAATTGATTTTGCAGGTCTCTACGTGCCAGAACCATGGGCATAGCCAGAAGGAGGCAGTGCCCCAATACCTATATTTGATTTTTTTTTGTATTTAAAAAAAATTATTTATTGGTGAGATTGCTAATGACTGAAAGGGAATATGCATAAAAGTGCGATGTAAACGGGGGGGGGGGAGGGTGGAATCATGCCAAATAAAAAGATCTCTCTCTATATTCACGATATTATTGGCACATATATAATTATAACAAAAGGTATTGATAAATTTGTAAGGTTATTCATTTTCTGTTACCATTAAAATCTTATAACAAAAAGATTACATTTTTGGAGAAATAAACGATATTTTTTAAATTTTCAAATTTGAAAAAATTAGCATTTAGAGCTCGACATACAAATTTTTTTATGGCGATATAAAAAATTCCCAAATTTCATGATTTTAATAGAGCAAGGGGCTTTAGCTAGACAGGAAATTTGCGTTTAAAGGGTTTGAGTTTAAATTCAAGAAGACACAAATACAAACAAGACCATTATTATGCACGATTTAAGGTAGGCTCTTATAAATAAAAAAACATCAATATAATACATATATCTTGTGTAAGTGCAATAATATATATCCACATATACATATGCATAATATATATAATTTTAAATAAAATAATAATCTTTTTAAAACAAAAAGTCAAAAATTATTACAGGGACATGGTGTACACGATATTTATATATTGCCAAAACGTTAAGCTAAGTAGCTGTATTCATCGGGAAATTCAGGATTTCTTTTCATGTATTGCTTTTCGATCAAAATTTCTATGCATTTTTTGATCATATTAACACTGGGAACGAATCGTGCTTTAGATTGTTCTATAACCTAAAGAAATTGGATTAAAATTAATGAAACTTACTTTCCTTAAATTAAAATTAATTGTGATCTTTTAAAAATTCCAATTCAAAAAAAAAGACCATAAAATACTGGACTTACTTCTTGGATCAGGGGGTTGTGTTGCATAATTTTACGGGCCTTCATGACCCGTACTATAACGGCTTGTAAATACATTTTTCTATCCTCTTCAATTTCGTGGTGCGTTTGCTGGGATTCCTGCATAATTTTACAAATATTATTTTAAACCATAAAAATTATCCTTAGTTTTCACTGCAAAATGGATAAAATTTTTTAACCTTTTATTTGAGACCAGGATACATAAGTCCCAAGCATTACATCAATAAGCCTAACAAAATCACCTACTCCCCCCCCCCTTTTAAATCACATTTTTTATATAATTAACAAAATTACCCTCTCCCTCAATTTAAATCATGCCCATGCCTTATTCCATAAATAGGGCATAGATTTATTATTCCTTTAAATGCTATTATTTAAATGTAAATTGAAGCAATAAATACAATTTTTAATCATTAAAATTATGGTTTAAATATAATAAGGCAGGGTCTTATAAGGCTCCTACAAATATCGATTGTGACAATAATTGAAAGTTTTTATCATGAATCCTTCCAGAGCCCTTTTCTAAAATTAAAATAAAATCGTATTAGCCAAAGTGGTTTACAAAAGTTCATAAAATATAACACAAATAATTGGTAGTACTCCTATCAAATACCATAAAAAATATTTAAAAACCCAGATCCTTATTAACTTTATATTTCAAAAATTTAGATCAAAAGTTAAAGCATTTTCTCTACTAATAGAAAAGACACAAAATGCCCGTGTTCCCTCTAAAATTAATTCCCAGACTTAAAACTAGGCCCTTCTACCCTCTAATATCTTTACCCCTATCGTTGCCCCGTGCTCTGGGGCTTTTGGTCCGGCCGTCATTAAGCTTTTTAAAGGAATCAGCTGTCGCTGCCCGCCCTCTAAATATTCCACAAATTTTTTACTTAAACAAAAAATTGGTATTTTTATAGCAAAGCACAATTTTAAATCCCTGGCCGACAGCTGGCCACTTTTAAGAGATGACACATGCGACGCTTTTGAAATATAGTTTATCTTTTATTTTGTTTAATAACCGCTCTTATAGTTTTCCATAAATAATGCCAGACCTAAGATTAACAAAAAAAATTTATGAAGACGATAAAACAATTTAAAAAAAGAGATAATGCACTTGAGAGGGAGTGGCCACTTGTTCCTTCGACATAACCGATGGAATCGTCAATTTAATTTTGCTTTTTTTGCTCTGAAATTCCATGTTAAGGGCGAAAAAGCCTTTTTCCACATAACTTTCCATTGCTGCCGTATCGACTATTCCAGTTTCTGCAGTCGAAGTGCTACAGCAAGGGGCGTCGCGTTTGCACGCGATTAATTTGCCGTCCTAAAAAGCAGTTTTCGATGATAGCAATTGACAATATAATAGTGTGGTAAAAAACGGCTGGGGTTTATATGGTCGACCTTTGGTAATATGCGATTTTGAATCTAGATTTAAAAAGCGAATGCATGTTAAAACATAGCCGCGTCTTAATACGAGCTTCACGTCATTTTTGTTCTGTTTTTGTGTTTTTGCTCATAAAACAAATATTTATCCTTTAACTACACTTATTAATGCATATTCATATGGTAACTAAACTAAAATTGTTGATTCCACGACATGTATAACGCATATTCAGACAAACAAAAATACGGCGCTTTGAAGTTGAATCGTATATTAAGACGGGCCCTAGGACTAACTTTCGACGGTCTGTTTTTCAAATTTCGACTAAGCCTAGAGGTCGACTAAGAAAAACAGACCAAAAAACTTTTGGCCCGTTTATGTTTAGTCGACTAAAACCAAAGGTGGACCAAACAAAACCCAGCCCTGTTTACAACGCTAGCATGATGCCTCACCTCCACGTTAAGTCGGTATATGTTGAGTAAGCCGAAATCTGTTAGGGAAAGCAAAAGTCTCTTCAATTCAACATCCGCTATCCCCGTTTCCCTTTGAATGTAATCGTAGGTTAAGTGTGCATTAGCTGCTGTAACGGCGTTAAAAAGGAGCAAAATCGCCATTTGAAATGTGTTCAAGGAGAGGAAATATGGCTTGGACAGATACGTTAACTTCATCTCACCTATGGACACCATTAAATCGGAAGGGGGAAATATAAAATTATTACGTCGGCTAGAGAGCTATTTTGCCGAAAAAATGCATGATCAATAGCAAATTAAATGGTTAAGAGGACTTAATGGCCCAAAAGTCAAAACTAAGGAGGTTGGATTATATAAAATCATCAAACAACTTAGCCATAATGTATTGTTAATTCAACACTCATTGATTATTTAGTTAAATTTAGTTGGATGAACTTTACAGGTTCGTATATTACAGTTCCCGATAAAAAAAATAAAACAGGGTCCAAATTAAACTAGGCAAATACTTAAAATTTATAATAAAAAATATTTCTTTTTAAATTTTAAGACTTTCAATATTGTTGTGCCAAGTGGTGTGATTACAGCATCTAAAAGTTATCCCAATGTAAATTTTCTCAAATTTTTATAACTAGAGCGTACGAATTAGAATATTAAAGATTTATTCATATACTTACACTATGAAAAAGGGGCTAGGTTATGTTTGGTCGGCCTTTGGTTTTGTTCGATTAAACATGAACAAACCAAAGGATTTTGGTCCGTTTCTCTTAGTAAAACCAAATGTTGACCAAACAAAACACAGCCGTTTTTACGACACTAGTCAACACCATTTACAATAACAAAAATTATGTTTTCCCTTCGCCAAACTAGTTTCTACATTCTAAGCTACTCGAAGATTTGCCACTACATTCGTTCCCCTTTCATGATTGAGGCATAACGCTTTAATCCACATTTAGCATTTGTATACTATTACCCCATCACTTATTCCGTGATAAAAACTTGCAATTTGCAAGAAAAAAGGGAATAATAAAATATCCCTGTGTACTGACCCTCGCCGAAGTCAGTAAAACGGTCCAATATCAGGACCTCCTGCCTTTAATAATTTTTACCACCCTAATTGTTGCCTCGTGCTTTGTGACTTTTGGACCAGCCGGAATTAAACTTTTTAAAGAAACCAGCCGGGCGCTGCCCGGTCTCTAAATATTCCACCAACTTTTTACTTAACAAAAACGGTAGCTGTATTTTAATCGCAAAGTATAAGTTTAAATCCCTGGTCGACAGCTGTATTTATACTTCGCCTTTTGGAAATTTCTAAATCAAACAAGCAAAATTTTAATCAAATAATTTTCATGCAATACCCATAGATAGATGGAAAAGCCACATCAGTTTTCGTCCGTTGAATTTGGACGCGTAGTATTGTTCGAACTAGAAACAAATATGATGTCTATATTTAAACCATAAATTTAGAGCATACCTAACGTTAATTGTAAAGGATTTAACTGTTGAAGACTGTTGGTAAATTTTAATTTATAGATAAAAAAAAGTCGATATAGAGATATAAGATATTTAGATTCATATTCTGCAATAATAAAATAGTTGACTAATCAAGTGTACCAAGGTGAGGCATTTTTCCAGAATAGCTGGGGTCTGAAAGGACGGAAGGTTGGACTGATTGATGGGCCACGCACCTGCCTTGATTAAAATGTATATACATTAATTTTCTTTTTTTAATAAACAATTGTTTATATATTTTTTTATATTGACATTAGTATTTGACATGGTTTAAAGAATTGTGAATGCATTTAGCGAAACGTTAGCAGAAATAAGGATTTATAAACCAAGCCAGAATCCTGAATAAAAAATAATTATAAAATTATTAATAAACGATTTAATGTCAAAGATATAGGGTCGTGTTTTTAACATTTATAAATATTATTCAAATAATAAAAAATATACAGTTAAAATCTCGAAAAAGCTTTAAATTAAATCAAAGACTCAATCAAGAAACGATCAATTAAAAATTTCACTTTTGAAAGCAATAATTTCTAAATTTTACCAAAGCAACATCTGTGAATAAACAGGATTTACTTGTAAGATATAGACGGTAAAATTAGGTAAGATTTGTGCGGGTGTAATGGGATTTGCAATGGGACGCTTGAGATAATTTTGAAATCCATCATTATGATCTTTGCTCAACCTTATATCCGTGAACATTCTGAGAAGCTTATTCGTAAAATCGTAGCCACAAGCTCTCTAAAATCAATCATAGCAATTAATATGTATTAAAAAAAACTATCTCATGATAAAAAGATACCCCCCCCCCCCCATTTCTATTATAAACACATCAAATTCATGTGAAGTATAATGTATAAAACAAAGTAAACATAGTATTATAAATTGAAAAATTTCCCTTAAATTAGCAGTCACTATACAAAATCGACCTAAAATTATAGTATGTTTAAAACCCGAACTCTAATCTTATTTTGAAAATTTCACATTTTAAAAAATCAATTAAATTTTAGGTCCGTAAATATGTAAAGCTTACTAACAATACGAAAGTAATAGAATCAGCTTCTATTTTTCATGATCTTTATATGGACAAACAATACCCCATTCCTTTAAAAAAGGTGATTTTGCTTTTAAATTTATAAAATAGATTCAATCTTTTTAAAAACAAATATTAATTGATATGCAATTTATGGACTCGACTTTGGTTATCCGTCCGTCCTGTCCAACTTGTACTTTTTTAAATATATTATATAAATATACACGGATAATACATACTTTCAATTTATTTATCATGTTTTCTTCCACGTCCAACGATTGAGATGACCCAAAAATTAACCGTTTCGCAAGCATGGTGGCGTAAAACTAAAAAAATAAACAGAAAATCAAAAACTTAGTGAAAAAATCTATGAAATATCCCTAAAAAGTATTTTTTTTTATAAAAAAATGGCAAAAAATAACTTTCAAACTTTGTTTCCTAGCTTTTATAAGTAAATCTATGTTATAATTTCGCTCATTCATTAATAATTTTGTAGTAGTTCCACATCAGTATAATCAAATTTTAAAGTGTTTGGGGTCTAAGGGACCCCACCCGACCAAGGGACAGTATAAAGCACGTAGTGGAAACCTGTTGAAAAATGTCCTTATCCTTGAGGTAGGTGAATATAATGACGGAATTAGTTAGTTTCGCCTCCACTTCGGATTCTGATAGGGAACGTGCGCTTTTCTTCAACAGTATATCGCAATATCTACTCAACTATTTGTAAGCGCATAAAAGATGTACTATATATGTGTGAATTTCGTTAGACAACACCTAAATATTTATGCATTTAAAAAAATAAATTTTGATAACATATAAAAACTTAGGAGTAGTTTTGTAAAAACGGCTAGGTTTTTGGTGGATCTTGTGTTTCACTAAGATTATCGGTTGTTGACTAAAACCAAAAGTCAACTCAACAAAACCCAGCCGTTCTCACAAAACTACTTGAGTTTTGTAAGTTTTCAGTAAGTATAATAAGACACTGTAGAAACATTTAGGGGTAAAATATAAAATTAAACAAACTATTTGTAGCTATTTTTACTATGGAATAAGGGTTTAAATACTACATTATAAAGGATTTTTCAACGTTATATAGCTTACATTTCAATATTAAATTAATCCAAAATTAGGCATTTACAAGGTCAATATCGTGCTTACAAATCTTGGATTAAGGAACTAACTAAGAAAAGTGTTTGTCGCAACTTCTCAAAAACACAAAATTTCGAACTACAAACAGCTAAAGTCAAAATTAAACAAAATTTAATCGATTTTAATGTTAGCAATATTCGTTTTTTTTGTAAATTACTTTCTGCATTATAAGCTTTATAATATATAAATTTTCGATTATTATAATTGGTTTCGTTAAAAATACCTGTTCTGGGGAGCGACAATGGGCCTTACCCTCCGGTTTGTAATTTATGGCGTAAGAGCAAGCCTAATGAAATATTTTTATATATATATAATATGGAGGTTTGTGCGTTATTTTAGCCCCAACTTTGTCACGTGATTTTTATAATTAGCGTAGCATTTTAACGAGTATAATTGAATTTAACCTACACGTTGAGACTAAACTACCGTATGGTGTCGTAAGAACGGGGCTGGGTTTTGTTTGGTCAAACTTCGGTTTATCTAAGACTATCGGTCGACTCGGGACTGTTTTTCAAATTTCGACTAAGCCTGGTGGTCGACGAAGTAAAACAGACCGGAAAGTCTTTGGCCTGTTTATCTTTACTTGACTAAAATCAAAGGTCGACCAAATAAAACCCAGCCGTTTTTAAAACGCTACTACCGTAGCTAAGCCCTTCTTATTCAATCATCAAAATTATCAGACACAATTTTCATCTCTAACATACATTTATAAAATCCTACACTTCTGTGGCAGCACATGAAAAACCACAAAAACCTCAAGAATTAACAATGTTGCACACATTTATCGCATAGAAATTTTTATTTAAGACGACGGATAAAAGTCAGTATTTTACTTTATCTAAGGCTAGCAAAAATCTCGAATCCGAATCGAAAGTTGAAGCAATCATATCTTTGTATTTATCGTGTATCGCTAATATAGATTCCACAAAAAGCGTTGGATCCTAGAGTTAGTATAAATAAAAGAAATTCAATTTTAAAAATAATTTTTATTTTTAAACTTTCAATTTTACATTTATTAACTTTCAATGGTTTATAAAAAAATAAATCCAACTAAAATTAAAAAAAACGTAAAAAATAGTACTAAAATAAAATAACTAACATTTTCTCGTTCCAACCGCAATATTTTGTCCATGCAAACTTCAGTTATGTGTTCACCCAGCGTATCTACCAATGTTGATAGGCTATCTTCTATCGGATTCAACAACGAATACATCAAGCTCAAATCTATTAATATTTGAAAAAACACAAAAAAACTTCATAAATACGGAATAGATAAATATATATTTAAATCGCTTTTTCAAATACTGTGCAAATTCCTTCAAAAAAACTGGGCAGACAGGTTCTTAAAAAAACTCGTTTTGAGGTAATGAATAAAATAGCGACCTTTAACCATTTCGCATCGAATCATTTCTTTGGAAGCGCCATGAATAAAGGGCAAAACGTCTACGACCAGCCTTTTTTGGCAAACGCTTTCAGCTTTGGGTAAGGTGTTGCTATCCAATAAATTACGATTCCTTCTCGCTTCTTCCGACAGTTTGGTCACAACCTAAGATCAAAATTTTACGAAATGTTTATAATTTTAAAAAAATAAAAAAAATAAAATGATGTAAAAATACTTTTTATCTCTCGATATTGCTATAAATTAAAGAAAGTATGGTTTAAATATGAAAAATTCAAAATTCTTGTTATACCCATTTAAACCCAAAATAGTTTTAAGTTAATTAATAAATTTCAAATTCAATGAAACAACTGACAAATGATTAAAAATGCACCAAGACAATTGTCTTACGCTATAATTAGGAAAAATTTCCTAGAAATTAGGTTAACCAACATTAGTTTTTTTTGTATTCAGTTATTTTTTACTTAATTTAAAACTAAAGTATCATCTCACAATTCAAAATTTAAACAATATTCTAAAAAGCGAATTTTTCGTATAAAAACGATTATTTTTAATTACAAAAATTGACAATCTAATACGGATCGAACACAAAACATCCCAACATTTTTAGTAGATATTTGAAAAAATAAATATTTCTTAAAACTCTTCGTAAATAATAATAAATTAAAACTCAGGTAAAAAATAAAATAGTGGTAAACCTTTTGCATGTATTGTGAACAAGATAATTTTTCAACGTCAAGAAGGTGGTTAGAGTAATTCCTATAGTACTCGCTAGTATCTTCTAGGTAAGCCGTTTCAAACAACGTTTCGTATAGCTAAAAAGGAGTAAAAAAGCCACTTTTTACAAAACAAACAAACTATTTTTAATTTAATCGCGCAAATATCCTTAAAAATTCTTTAAATACACACTTTTTAAAGGAATTAAATATACACATCTAAGGGCCTGTCTCAATATCGGATTGCTGTGCAGCAAAAATCATCGTACGGGTTAAAACGTAGCTGTGTTTTACTTCGAATTCATAGCAGATTTACATTTCAGATGCATAACATAACAGCGATTATGTAAGATGCAAAATCTTTCCTAAGCTTAAATGTTGTATGTTTTTAAATTTTTAGGTATCAGCAAAATTTAGATTTAATCTCAAGAGGAGTTGAAATAAGCAAAAAAACATTTGTAACTAACAAAATACAAAATATTAATAATTACAACCGAATTTGACCCATTAAATTGAATCAAATATTTAGAAAAAGATAAATTGGCGCGATTTGAATCTGAATCTAATATTAAGACAAGCCCTAACAAACATTATATTATTTCTAACCATAAAAACCAATATATCTAACTTAAAAAAAGCAAGTCCATTTGTTGCAAAATAGATATTTTTGCACATAAAAATCGTTTTTCGCCTTCGAAAAAACAGTTAATTAATAATTTTGCAAATTTAAAAACAATTTCGCAAATTAATAACACGGTTCAACAAGAAAAATCAACCAGCAAACTGTTTGCAGATTCTGGTAGAGGTTTTTACGGTGAACACAAATATGTTTTTAGTTTTTTTTCCTGTACGTCAAGTTTTTTAAATATTCGCTGTCAAAGTTGCCAAAAACGCGATTTTAGCGTTTTTCAAACGTCAATAACTTGCAAATTTGTCGGTAAAAATTTTATTTAATAGATTTAATACGTAGATATAGGGGAGAGGAATGGGTTTACAATTTTTTTTATCCTAGCACTTTTACTTTTTAAATTATATACAAAATTAATTATCCCTATCTTTTACAATGACAAATTACACCAGACTGACGTCGCCCTCCCTTCTAAGAATTAAGTGAGTGTTGTTGTTTTGGTAATAGTAGTAGTAGAGTAGATAAACACAACATAAAATTTTTACCGACTAATTTGCAAGTTATTGACGTTTGAAAAACGCTAAAATCGCGTTTTTGGCAACTTTGACTGCGAATATCTCTAAAAAAACTTGACGTATAGGGAAAAAATTAAAGACATTTGTGTTAACCGTGAAAAACTCTACCAGAATCTGCAAACAGTTTGCCGGTTGATTTCACAAGTCCATTATTTGTTGACCAGTGTAATTTTTAAGGAAAATTTCACTTGTCGGGGGTGTTTGGTACTCGCTTCGGCCGTGACCAGGGATTGGATGACGTCGCGTATGAGGACCGCGTTAACCGGTTTGCCGTGACGATCTTTCAAGATGGCGGCCAGGAGGAGAGCTCGTGCCCGATTGGTAAGCGGGGTGATCATGTGACTTTTCCACGTGATCAACGCCAAATCACCGATCTCCAACAGCATTATGTGATCGGTGGCGGAGGAAGGACCGGGAGCGGAAGGATACAAATCGACGAAGAGGCGGCCATATTTGATGTCGGCCTCCTTGTACTTTTGCTTCCTGATGTACTGAGTATTCAAGTATCTGTAAGTTTCATTCAAATTTGTTTAACTTTAAAAATTTTAATTTACTTTTTAAAAGGAGTAAACGCTAAAAATATTTATTATTAATAAACTTGATGTTTGAATGAAATTTAAAAGATCATACACATAGTATTTAAATTTTATATATAATTGATTAAATCAAGTTAAAACGGCGTTTTGATATTGGCCCTTCATTGCCCAGTGTTGTAAAAACGGCTGGGTTTTGTTTGGTCGACTAAGCTTTTTTGGTCTACTTTTCTAAGTCGACCCCTAGGCTTAGTCGACATTTAAAAAACAGACCAGAGACGCCCGTTAGTTTTAGTAAAACCAAATGACCAAACAAAACCTAGCCGTTTTTAAAACACTATCATTGCCCATGTCGAATTGTCAAAAGACGATTTACGACATATCACTCAGATGGTAAATGTTAGTGTATTTTAATCATGATAAATTTCGTTATCCGAAAAATATAATTGCAAACTATCCACTTTTACGGTTAATGTTTTGCAGTCATATTAGTGAAAAATCATTAAATCTATCTCGACTCATGGGCACGCCTTTATGACCAATTGTCAAACGTTGGGGGCCGGCTTTGAGGTGGTTAAAAAATTAAAAATTTAAGTTTAATGAGCTAAAGTTAATAGCCAAAAGTTCAAATAATGTATTTGCAAAATTGCAAATTTGAGCTCTTTATAACGTAAAAATTAGAGCGATTAAAACTAGAGGTCAGATTTGGAAGCTAAATTGCCCGCCCAAATCATTAGAGCTGCCAGAATTGCCAGGCCCGTTTTAAATTTTTACCATTCATTTTGTTGTATACACTTGTAAAAATTAAAAATTTTAAATAAGACCTAAGATTAATAAATATTATACAATCAAAAAGTGACAAAATAATACACCAAAACAAATTTATAAAAAACCTCCTTAAGTTCCAATCTATTTATAAAGTCCACCAGGGGCCTGGCTTTTTTGGTGTCTGATTTAAACTTCGGAGTCACAGCTGTAGCGTGATAAAATGTAAGACCCAAAAAGGGTTAAACCTTTTAGCACTTTAAAACAGAATTTAAAAAAAAATTCCAATATTTACATTATTTTAATTTTTTATATAATTTATAAATTTAAGCAAGCGGCATAGATACAAAATGATGCTTTTTACTAATTTTTGATTATGAAAGGTTCTGGAATTTAGGGGGTTACTCCAAAGTAAATAACTAACTAATTGTATCCATAAAAGAAAACATTTAATAAAATGAATTATATAAATTTTAAATGGAAATCATATTTTAAATATTTGTGTAGTATTCATATTTATAAAGTAAAATCATTTTTTAATGATGGATTTTTTTTTGTTATTTGATTATAATATTTTCACGGTAATATAAAAATCATTACTGGACCCCACAAAGGTAAAAACCCATTTAAAAGTTGTGCCATATATAATTTTATTAGACATTTATAATATAAATTCAAGTTTGTAAACATTCTAAATTAATAATGAGAAAGAAAAATTGAATTTTAAACTAAACTAGCTTAATAATATATTTAATCATTCAACATTGCTTTGGTTAGCCAAATTTTTGAAAATAAGCTATACAATACTAATGTAGAATAGTTGGCAACCATATTTTATTGAATGTCATAAGTTAAATAAGAAACTTGTCTGGGTTTTAGAACAAACTCAGAAAAGAAGGTTAAGAAATAAAATGATGTTTAACACAATTAATAAATAAAACTAACAGACAAATTGGGTAAATCTAGAAGTTTTTCATTAAAATAATAAGGATTGATAATATTTTTTTTTCAATATGATTCTAGTTATGTATGTAACTATGACAGACTTAATACAACAAATTAAAAATATTATATCACATACAATAGTAATTACCCATATAATTGATTAAGATATGTAGCACCTTTACTATAATCTAGCCAATGATGGTGATAATGCGATAACAATATATCATCTTCGAGTACAGATAATTTCTAAAATAATTTTATTTTAAAATCAATGTCAAAATTTATACTAGATAAAGTTGTTTAACATGACTTTCAAGAAATTCTTTGGTAGCCTGATATAATTCTTCACAGAGTGGATCAGGAATTGCAGTGCAAATTGTATATATATCTCTGCGATAAGTAGTTAATTTATCATAATTATATAAACTCACAAAAATCTATCATTCCAAACATTTTTAGGAACGTTGCTTAAAGTCATTACGCCTTCAATGGTTTGCTTTATTGATGTCCATACAGAATCAAAATTAATTTTTCTTGGCTTGAGCGACATTACAGTTTATATTTTTCAATAAAATGACATCAGCTGAATAATGATTTTGAGTAATTCGGCAGAGTTTTTATAAAAAATAATCAATGCTTATAACCGTCGCAAACTAATACTGGTGGCGATTCTGGGAGATCATAATCAAAGCATAAAAGAGTGTTGAGCTTGAATATATCTTAATCCAGACCATAAACCACAAACACAACCTTGCTTTTAATTCTAAATGTAGATTCATCAAACTCAATATATCGCAGATTATTTCCTCGTGAATATTATAAATACACATTTATTGTAGTTTGCTGTACTACATGTTTATTAGCTATTACCTGCAAACATATTTAGTAGATAATATACATTTTTAGTGGGCGATGATAAGGCACAAAGGACGAAGTCACCAAGAACAAGGAAGCTTGTTACGATGCTGACTAGGAGGTTGTAATCGGTCTGGAGGTAAAAAGGCTCAATTTTTAAGAAATACTACAGGGCGGGACAGCACTTCAATAAGGACTTAATTCAAAAATTTTGGAGTGGCTAACCCGTTATATAAATTAGCATATTAAATATATTCAATATGATTATATGCCGTACCGAGATGTACCATACATGAATATAGCTACATTTATACATATATTAGGAACTAAATTCCCTCAATCTCACCTGATTCCTCTCGCTAATCTCGCTGAAACCTAAAAATTCAAGGACCTGCTGATAAATTTATGAAGCAATTCTTTGCTTGTTTTGTTCTTGTTAAACAAATATTTATTTTTAAGAATCTATAAGGCTTTTTATAAAACCTAAATTTCGGGGGTCATAAAAAACTAAATATAAGAGTTAAGTGTTAAAAAGGTCATTTATCTTTAAAATATTGAATATTCAAGTAATGACATGCACAGTCAAAAGGTTTAAAGCGAAATGAGAAGAAGAAACAATTGGTCGTCATAGGGCCATCTAATATATTATAGTCGTTACTGAATTTTGGAGAAGGGAAGGCCAAGATGTTTGAGAATGATTGAGTTAGGTGCAAAAGATTAATCTAGATTTTAATGATCACCTTAGATATATAACTGTTTTGGATTAAGTTGGGGTTGCCCCGGTGTAACGTAAGAAAATAACAAACGTTGTAAAATCGCGAACGTCAATTGCGAATTGCTATTCGTTTAAAACACGAAATAATGAGTTTTTTCGTTATATCACGTGTTTTTCACTAGCAGGGGATTGGGTGGGAATTCGGAAAAAGCATTGTTAATTTTGATGATCCCATTGTTATAACATGAATCATGTTTATATCGACAGTTCATAATATCGACAACCATAAAAAATTAGTTTTTAATATATTAAGTATGTATAAATTGCTTTTATATTATTACATATAGTTTATTATATAAACTTAATTATATAGCAGCCTTTACCACTTTCGTATTTGAAGGAATGCAAATACGATTTAAAATATTTATTTAAATTTCTAGCTAAATGTATTTATTTTCTAGAACAACCGCGAATATCAATCAGTTTTATTTTTCGTACTACTACATCTTTAGCATAAATTTATTCAACTTCAAAAATTATTATGACTGATCAATCTCTACTGACAATTCGTTTTAAGTAGTAACAATAATAATGATGGGGGGAGGTAGGATGGCGATAAACAAATAAATGATAGCGCACAAGCGCGGTGGTAAAACAATAATGATCAGCGCATCGGTAACAACAACGATCAGCGCACTTGTACAATAATGATAAGCGGCGCAAATAACAATAACTAACAAATAGCGATATCATCATGATTATAACATCTGAAGGCTAATTCATAGTAGGGTAATAAACCGGTAACTAACCTTGACATTTAAATTTAAGAATAAACCACCTGGCACATTTCCAAAAGTAAAAGAAGTCATAAAATTAGAAGTAAGCGAGGGGGGGAATAGATATACCACACCTACCCCTTTTCCCAAAAACAAATCTACCTCTGCGGATCACTCGTGAGGGTTAAATCCGCCAACGGAGGTATTAAGACTTCGACTTTTTGACACCGACATTGACCTTGACATTCACATTGACACCGACATTAACATTGATATTGACCTAGATACTGACGCTGATTGACACTACTTCCCGACACTCAAGAATTTTGTTCCTCATAACCGAGGATGACTCATTGACTGAGTTCAGTGCCCCAAAAACCAAGGTTGACTCATTATCTGAGTTCAGTGCCTTATAAACCAAGGATGACTCAATGAGTTCAGAGCCTTATAAACCCGAGGTTGACTCTATGAGCCGGTCTAGTAGTACAATTGCTAACCAAAAAATCTCCGTCAATTCCTTCCTTCAAAAAAATTTTCTGACGTTTCCTTCCTTCCAAATATTAATATAATTCACTTTACAAAAATTGTCCTTTCCCTTTCCATTCCTTCCTTCAAAATCTTAATACCATTCTATTTACAAAAATAGCCAAATAATATTCAAAGAAACGCGGGGGGGGGGTTTGGTTTAATATTGATTGCTAACAATATAATCGTCATACAATTAATATATGAGAATCACTCAAGTAAACTATCTTAAAATAATATTAAAGTGGCACAATAAGAAACTAGGCTTCTATTTAAATCATTTGTTTTCAGTGGGTTAGAATTCAATTTTACCAGACATAACGAATTTTGATTTTCAGAATTCCCCAATGTTGCTTTCGAATCACTTCATTGAATATTTGCTAAGAAAGAATATTAATTCCCAGAATATATTTCATTTTCTGAACATGATTAACTGTCCTTTCAAGACGATCGTTCTGTTGTTAGTTAGTTGCTCGAATAATTAGTGGGAATATATTTTCCTTTTGTCTTGCCACCGGAATCAGGATATTGGAATTTCTATTGCGGGCGCGGCTTTAGTATTTTGTTCTGACACCAATTTCGTATTTGAAGGAATGCAAATACGATTTAAAATATTTATTTAAACCTCTAGCTAAATGTATCTATTTTCTAGAACAACCGCGAATATCAATCAGTTTTATTTTTCGTACTACTACATCTTTAGCATAAATTTATTCAACTTCAAAAATTATTATGACTGATCAATCTCTACTGACAATTCGTTTTAAGTAGTAACAATAATAATGATGGGGGGAGGTAGGATGGCGATAAACAAATAAATGATAGCGCACAAGCGCGGTGGTAAAACAATAATGATCAGCGCATCGGTAACAACAACGATCAGCGCACTTGTACAATAATGATAAGCGGCGCAAATAACAATAACTAACAAATAGCGATATCATCATGATTATAACATCTGAAGGCTAATTCATAGTAGGGTAATAAACCGGTAACTAACCTTGACATTTAAATTTAAGAATAAACCACCTGGCACATTTCCAAAAGTAAAAGAAGTCATAAAATTAGAAGTAAGCGAGGGGGGGAATAGATATACCACAACCACACTAACTTGTATTTATTAATAATTTAGTATTTAATATATTAAGTATGTATAAATTGCTTTTATACACTTAAAATTATATACCACCCTATACCAAATAACTTTTATTTATTAATTATATAATTTAGTGTTTAATATATTATAATAAATATGTAGAAATTGCTTATATATAATTCTATATATTTTTATGTATACATATATTGGTTGTCGATATTATGAACAGTCGATATTTTGAACAAAAGCGTATACCATAGCGTTTTTAAATTTGGACGTCAATTATCCCAAATCTGAATTTGAGATAACTAATACATTAAACAAGAATTTCAGTAATTTTTTGCTTTTAATACAGATCTTGGCTGTCTTTTAAATTGATAAATTATATTCATCTTAATAACATTTTGTAAGGTAGATGCTAATTGTGTTGTATTAAATATTAAGCTAAATAACATAATATATTATGTAAAACATTAATTTTCTGCTTTTTATACAGATCTTGGCTGTCCCCTTATTTTTTACCCTCTTATAATAGTAAAAAATAGGTTAATTAAAAATTTACTGAATATTAACTTTATTATTCATTTAATAAAATTAAGCATATAAATAACACAATTTTATCAATATTTGGCAGAAATATATAATGTTGTATAAGCTTAATTATTTCAAGCTGTATTTAAAAAAGTAAGTTGATTAAAATTTACTAAATATTAAAATTATTATCACACACGATCCCTAAGAATTTTTTTACATCAAGCAGAAAATCACCATGGAAATTGTAAAATGAAATACAATCTCAATCCATGTCTCGATGCCAGCTCATTAATTTAATATATTTTAGCATATAACATACATAATTATTTTATTTGGAAATAAACTTCTATCGGATTTAATATATTAGCATAAAAATAACATTTTATTATTGATGATTGACGTTTTTATCCGCCAATAAGAAATATTTCAACACTTTTAATCAAAATAATAAATGACACTTGAAATGTTTGATTGACGTTACGTTAAATTTAACGATCGCTGGATCCATTGCTACACCGGCATACATTTAAATCTCAAAATTTAAAGAATAATTACGCAGGTCTACAAATATTCACTTTGTGATTCCATCTTGAGATCAGACCAATAATTCTAATTGAAAATTTCGCGCTGAATATTAATCTGTTTTTCCTTTTTTCCACTCCAGTTTTTTAGATAAACGAGATTGAAAAAATGCCCTTTAATCTTTTTTGCGGCTATATTGCCATGACATTTACAATTTATATTGAAATTTTTTTTAATCCTGTAGATTGAAGTTTCATCCATAGATTCATTTTTCACCTCTATATAAAAAATTTATTCGCATTTCGGTGAACCTCTTCTCCTTATTGAAATTCGTCCCACTATGTCTGGAAACGGAGTACATTAGATACTACATACGTGATGTTTACTAACACATCTCTCTCTATTTTTCTCTATCTCTTTCACCCCCCCCCCCCAACCAGCACCAATAGATGAAACTTAAATCTACAGGAATAAAATAATTTTCCAGTGGCAATATAGCCTCAAAAAAGGCATTTTTGCACCTTCAACCGCGTTTATTTAAAAACTGCAAGTTTTGGAAAAAAAACTAAAAACAATTATTGTTTAGCCTAAAGTTCACTATCAGAATTAGGTCCGATTGCAGGATAGTTTTTTTTGTAGACCTGTGTTATTTGAACAAAGAAGAACAGTTGACAACTATAATTTTAAAATCCAAACATTTTATTAATCAAAAAAAGCTAGTGGTAAAAAAATCGAACGCGTTCAACGTTCATTGACAAAAATCGAACGCGTTCACGTTCGTTTAGAAAAAAAAGGAACGCGATCACGTTCGTTCAAAATTTTATGATAAATTTTTTTAAAATTTAATTTAATATAAATAATTGTCTTATGTTTTTTAATACAATAAATAGCCATGATAAAAAATAATAGTTTTATTTCGACAATATAATTATAAATCAATAGAATCTATTTTCTTATTGATTTTTAATAAGAATTCTTTTTCAAAATTGTCGTCTGATAAGCAGGAACGCTTGGCAGTTAATACAGCATTAGCTATACTAAAAACCCGCTCCACAGTGGCAGATGAGGGGATTGGAGTATTATACTTAATAAACAAATTTTTTAAAGGAGGAAATTTATTAAAAACATTTAATGTTTTGTCCTCGCTTCGAAAAATTGCGACAAGATATCATCCTCCAATCCGCCCTCTACTTCGTCGTCAAAAAATGATATCTCGGAATTTACAGCTCTTTCATTATCAATTCTAGGGGTTTCAATCCCTTTTTTCAATAAAACTAAAGGTTTATTCTTTAAAGGTTTATTTTCTCGAAGTTTAATCCAAGGCCATTGAAGCTTGAACATTAGATGTATAATGGCCGAAAGAAAATATTGATCTTCATATATAGGTTAAAATCTTTAAAAAAAATAGATTTAATTAATTTGATAGTAATAGGTTTATTACCTTTTATTAATCCCATTTAATACAGAGTCAATTAATGGTTGACCATATTTTAGGCTGGTAATTTTTTTTAATTTCAAAATAACTATTGTTATTGTTGGGGTCAAATAGCCCAAATGAATATTTTCCTCACTTTCTAAAATAGTGAGAGCGGTAGCAACAGGTTCCATGATCTATTTTAATATTTAAAATTTATTATAATATTTATCCTAAATTTTATTAGGACTTACAGTACAATATTCTTCCAAAAATGTTTCATTGGTTGTAGCTAATCCTCCCATGTCAAATACATTGTCAAATAAATGAGGTTTATCTTTTATTAATGAGTCTATTAATTTTAAGGAATTATAATATGAATTCCATCTTGTAACAACAGGTCTTATAAGCATCCTTGATAAATGACGACGATATGGTATTATGATTGTCCATATTAACCTATAAATTAAACTATAATTAATAATATCAAATTAATTAACTTTAATCTTATCTTCTTTTGCACGTTATAGTATGTTAAAAGTATTTCGAAATTAGTAATAGGAAACAAGAAAAACAGCTGATTAAAAAATATAAGACTTTTTTTTAAAAATTCGGATTAACATTGATTTTCAAATAAATAAAAATAAAAAAGAATTTTTAAAATTGAACGAACGTTAAATTCAAACGCGTTCATCAAAAAAAGGAACGCGTTCACGTTCAAAGTTCACCAAAAAATAAAAGAACGTTCATGAACGCGTTCATAAAATTTGAACGCGTTCATTTACAGCACTAATAAAAGCCGATAGCATGTTTTCCGTATGTTGGTGAGCATCGGTTATAGTAATAGCTATTAAATGACAAAGAAGTAGGCACTTCTTTATAATAATGACAGATTAATTTTGTAGTCAATCTCAATAATATGGTGTTTAATATTTATATACTCTACAATTTTGATAGTTCGAAAATTGTCTTTTATGCCCATTGATGGTTTGAGTAATTTAACTTCGGAAAATACCATAAGGGTTAGTTTCCAATCTACGAATTTTAAATATATTCACTTATATAAAATTAGTTATTCTATGTTTTTACCCTACAAACATGTAACAAAGGGAAGGGGGGGGGGGCGTTAAAATTTATAAAAGTTATTGGTAAAATTCCAAAAAAAGATCATTTTGTTTTTCTCTAAATCATTATTGCCCCCCTCTAATCCCAAAACTGGCTACGCCTAGGCTTACAAACCTAGCATTCAGGGAATCCTGTTAAAAGATATTTCACAATTATTAGATCATCTAATTATATACTCAGAAATGTTAAATCCATTGTATCGCAAGGTGGTATAATTTATGGTCTCATAGGATTGATAAAAAAGTGGGAGGAAAGGGCCAAGATTTCGATCCGCTTGTGACCATAATCGTGAAAAAAGGGAAAAAGATGTTTTTAAATAAAGGTACTTCCTGGATTAAAATGCTAATCATCTGATCTACACCGCAAATGATTTAAGCAAAGGACTCTTAAAGAATCCTGCGATGATATAAACTCGAACCTTCGGCCCTCGTGGGAAGGGGGAGGGGGGAAGGGAAGGGGGAAGGAAAGGGGGAAGGGGGAAGGGGGAAGGGAAGGGGGAAGGGAAGAGGGGAAGGGAAGGGCGAACTCTTCTATACTCTGTATAAAAGTAGCATATTTGCTATGCAATTTATGGGCGAGAAAGGTGGGAAGGGGCGAGAATGCCTATAGGGGGGTATTAAATGCAAAATGATTAGTTAATTATTTATACAAAAAGAGTAAAAAAACGAAAAAAAAACCTTCGTTTCACAGTTTGGCCAATGGTAATTTTTTCATTGGTCAGGAGCCAGGATACGGTAAAAGTGGATATAAATTCATAAGAGTCAAAAAAAACGAAAAAAAATTTTCGATTCACATTGGTGGCCAATGGTCATTTTTTCCATTGGTCAGCAGCCAGGACACGGTAAAAGTGGATATAAATTCATAAGAGTCAAAAAAAAACGAAAAAAAAATTTTCGATTCACATTTTGGCTAATGGTCATTTTTTCCATTGGTCAGCAACCAACGGACGGCCAAAAAGCCATATTATTAATGGTATTAACAAGAAATATCATATTAGTCAAAAAAAACGAAAAAAGAATTTTCGATTCACATTTTGGCAAATGGTCATTTCATTCCATTGGTCAGCAGCCAACGGACGGCCAAAAAGTCTTATTTTCAATGGTATTAACAAGAACAATATATTAATTTAAGCATAAAAAATAAAAAAAAATTTGGCCTCTCCGGGATTCGAACCCACATCAGGAGAGGCATAGGCTTTTGTAGGGGGGGGCACAGGGACCCATATCAGTAGAGGCATAGGCTCTGCTAGGGGAGGGCATAGGGTAATTGTCAATGTTAGCCAAAAAAAACGAAAAAAATAAATTCGATTCACATTTTGACCAATGGTGATTTTTTTCCATCGGTCAGCAGCCAGTGGACGGCCAAAAAGTCATAATAGCAATGGTAGTAACAGGAACAATCATAATAGTAAAAAAAACGAAAAAAAAACTTGGATTCACATTTTGGCCCATGGTCATTTTTTTCATTGGTCAGCACCCAACGGACGGCCAAAAAGTCTTATTATCAATGGTAGTAACAAGAACAATCATAAGAGTAAAAAAAACCCGGGATTCGAACCCAAAAACTAGTTAAATTAATAATAGCAATTATTAATAAAAGTAAACAGCGTGACAAGACATTCGGTGCAAGACAAGACATTCGGTGCAAGACAACACATTCGGTGCAAAACAAGACAAGACATTCGGCAAGACAAGACATTCGGTGCGTGACACGAACAGCGTGACAAACAAAATGGAAAGTGAGCCCATAAATTGCGTAGCAATTAATAAACAGCATTTAAACAATATCGCGTATACTTAGGAAATAATTCGTGCTAATCAATAGCGTGTATCCAAAAACAGTGGCTTAGCAAGGGTTTTATTGGGGGTGGGGCCGAACGTAAATTTATATTAAATGAAAAAGGGTACTGGTGGCTGTATAACTGTCTATCAGACTAAAGGGTCAAATGTTCTTTTTTTATTTTATCCACTTAGACAACAGAGTCCAATTCGCTTGAACTCGCAACTTTTCAATATTTATCAATATTCCAATCACTTAGAGGCAATATGTAAAAAACGGTTTATCTAGTGCACACTAAATTTATTAAAATGATCTGTAAAATACCAATTGAAACCGGTGTCATGACTGAAAATATTTTAAATTTCGCAGAACTATAGGATTAATAGAACATGTTGCATAACCCCTTTAGCTTATAGTATGCTTTATCCCCTTAATAATAAAAATAATAGTTTCCCAAGAATATACCATTATAATATGACTTTTATTTGATTTTGCAAATAAACTACAAAATCGAGATTAATTTAATTCGCCGATCTTGTTCAATAGAGCCTTGCTCGATAAGATTTTGAGCAGAACTCAGACAAAAATTTAAAATAATCGGGCTCAGGGCGGCCCTGTTGAGTCAGTCCAATCGAAGGCCGCATGGCCCAAGCAAACTCAATCCAACAAACCATGTAAAACATAATTTCCTAAAATTAACACAATTCTTTGAATTAATACGTTCCTACAGCGTTCCTCGTAATTATTTTTTGCTTACAATTATACTTGGTTTTAAATAAAAATACCGAGGCTTGGGTTGAGCTAAAATAAAAATGACTTTTCAAGGTCAGTGCTCAGAAAGTCATATATGAAGGCATAATTCTTTATGTTTTTTCATACATAATTAGAATAAATAAATTAAAGCACCTTTTCACTGATTTTAAATCACCTTAGGTCTAAAATAATTCAAATTGGGTTAAAGATATTAGCTTGGGGGCTAAAGGGCCTACGAATTTATATCCCGTGGGGACCGAAGAGACCAGGATTTTGTGAGCCTTCGCCCGACCCTTGCAATGCCACAGACAATAAACTTGTAACAATAATAGTAAGATGAGAAGGCGAAGTGTAGAAATGAGTAGGTAATGGCTGTGGGTACAGAATGATCTATCCTTAGAATTTTATTATATTCATAAATAATTTACTTGGCAGCCGATTGTATCTACTTAAAATTAATTAAAATTGCAGTTGTAGACGTTAATGTCCTACATTATTACTAAATGTATAATGAGTTTATATAACCCAAGAATGGAATAAATGAATATTTATCGCTAAGGATTCGAGTTTAAATACACTTGTATTTAAGTTAATATGAATAATATCGGTAAATTGTAAGGTATTTAAATATCTAATATTCAATGTCTGGTATGTATTCAAAATGAATAGAGCGATATCATATATCCAAATGATAACGATACCATCTAATATTCTAATTGTATAATAAGAGATGTAAATATAGTGGTACTATACGGTTTTGCTAATTTTTTGAAGAAGATAATAATAACCTTATTTAGGAGTGCCGCAATAACTTAAAGGTTTTATCTAATTAGCGCCATCTATAAACAATTTTAATTAGAAACCAATTTCACTATATATATCACTCTCTATTAAAGCATGTGACTCGAAAATGATAACAGACATATAACGTTTTCGCTCTTATTAGAGCTCATCAGTATGCCATTGTTGATTTTTTGTAGAGTTGTAAAGCTGGGTTTTGTTTGGTGCACCTTTCTAAGACTATTCTGGTCTGTTTTTCAAATTTAGACTTAGCCTAAAGGTCGGCTAGGTTCGTTTATGTTTAGTCGACTAAAACCTAAGGTCGGTCAAACAAAACTCAACCGTCTTTGCAACACTATTTTTTTGGCACTCCTAAAGTTATTATCATAGACTAATAAAACCATAGATTGCCGAACAGTTGATTTTTGCACTGAAATTTATTGAGCAACTCAGGGCGTCATTACTATCGAACCACCAATATTCGCACTTGTGTTATAAAAAGATTCAGAGATTCCATTCCAGTGTATAAGTTTAAACTAAATTATTTTTTTTTATAGATTTCCTAAAAAATATCCTGAATTTTGAAAAAAATGGGTATTACTTTTAGGTCCTGAATTTATATGTACCAAAAAGCCAAAAGACATTTTTATACATACACATTGAGGGAGACACTGTACTAATATTAAACTTGGATAAGTAATCAAGTTATTTTAAGATGATTTAGATTAAATATCTTTATATGTTATTTTTTTTTAATAAATACTTTACATAATTTTAAACAAATCTTACATATTATTTGTTTTGAATAAATATCTTTATATGCCTTTGTTTTTAATATATAAACTAGTTGTAACATATTTTCTACACAAGGTCCTGCCATGCAGCTGCTGCAATAGTCAAAGCTGGTATCCCTGTATATGCCAGGAAAGGAGAGATAGACGAAGAATATATATGATGTATCGAGCAGGTATATATTTGTTGGAAGGAATATGAAGATGGAATGAATTCAAGAACAGATAATAACCATCAAAAACAACACTTTATTACAAAAGATAGATTACTAGAAATAGAACAAATGGAACTACAAAACTAATATCACTTCACGAGGAATAACGAGGTATAAAATAATGCATTAATCGAAATAATACACAAACGTAACGTAATCTCACACTCTTCAATCCTCAACAATATTGTTTTGATTATTTTACGTTTATATACTGTAGACCTTGTTTTTCAAAGATATTCAACAATTAAATTTGATTTTGGATGATGATAATGGTCTAACAAAATTAGTCCATGGCATGTATATTTGGCAGTACATTACCATTAAATGTCTTACTAATTTGTTTGCTAAAAATCTATGTTTATAATAAAGGCTGACACAAGTTTATAAAATTATAAATTATTGCTTTAAAAACATTAATTATATCTATATTTAAAATTTTTTAGACATAAAATGTTATTTTATTGATCATAAATTAATAAAATTTATAATATTTTTTTATTTTAAAGTTTTTGCTTTGATTTAATCATTAATTATATAATTTATCTAATTTTATTTGTTAGTCAGCCTTACATTTCTATTTGATGGGTTTTACAAGTCTTTATCACTCAGAACCAGAAGTTTGATTAATTTTAAAATGGTAACTTGTTCAAACCTTATGTTTTCATTTATATTATTTTATTATGCTTTCTACTTTACAAGATTGATACAAGGCCTCATCTTGATTTTAAAATGTTTTTAAAAGGTATTAATTTATTCTTATATGTAATTTTAAAGGTATGTCAATGTGGGCAAAGGGATTGAATATAATCTGCTGCCAGTGGCAATGAGTGCATAGCTTATAACGGGTAGCACAGCCCAATCGGCCATGGAGGAGTGTGTTGTTATTCGTAATGCCAGTCAATTAAAAAACATGTATATATATATTTTCAAACGATTATATGCATGAACTGTATTGTAATTTATATTTCTATTTATACTTATGAAATAAACTTCTTAAAAAATTCTTTCGGATTCTTATCGTTGATCTCTCATGTTTAAGCAATCTTAAGTATTCCAAGCTGTTGCGACATCGACAACCTCCTTTTAGAATTAAGTAGGCAATAAATCCTGTCTCGTTTAGAGTTGCTAAACAACTCTTGAATATATCCTTATGATGAATTAGTAATTTTAATAAAAAACAAAATAAATTTTTTTTCTAAAACCATTGAAATAAAAGTTTTTAACCCTCAAGAGCATTCGTGGGGTACCACGGACCCCACTATAGTTATAAACTTAAATATAAAACGCATTTAAATGCGAATTGATCTGGCATTTTCAGTAGCCTAATATTTTACCAAGAACTAAGTTTGAGAAAAATTTTATAACTTTTGTCCCACTACTTATTAAAATATAGCATCTTTTTGGCCCCAGGGGTCCTGTGTACCACACGAATACTCTCACGTAAGTTTTTTTCTGTTGGAAAAAATGTATGTATTTTTTTTTCGTTTGATGATATCTTTTACAAGTGTTTTTAATACATTTTGAACATTCTTTTAATAAAAAATCACGTTTATTTTGATTTATTTTAAGGTATATGATGTCAAGAGGATAAAATGAGGGGAAGTTTTAAAATAACCATTATAATAATGGGGGTCCAGAAAATAGTTAACAAGTTTTGTAATGTTGATTAGATTCATATCAAAATTTATACCATCAATCTTAAGACCTTTATAAACACATGTTTAAAATTCAAATGGTTTGAAAAGAATACTTTAAAAGTTATAAGAAGTTAAAAAATATGCGCGTTCGGGATTTTCAGGAATGCTCTCGAGGGTTAAATATATTTTTTTTATCTTTTGCACATCATATTATAGATCAGGAATGGCGATCATTAAAGCCTCTACAAATTTTAATTAAATGAATCCCTAATTAGTACATCAATTTTGCTTTTTTTATAGTTTTTGAATAATATGAACCAACAATTTAAAACTAACATTAGGCAAAAATAAAATAAAACTTTAATTTAAGGGTCAATAATTTGTTTAGTTGACAATTAATTAGTATTATGCGCTCGTAAAATTGTATGATGGGTACTTTATATGTAGTCAAATTTCATATATAGAAAAATTAAAGTGTTAAATAAAAAATTAATGTTTTATAGCTAGTAGAAAATATATTATAGATGGCGCTAATGTCACTTTTAACGATGATATATTATCTCTTACTAAATGTAGAAGTTCTGCACAATTTTAAATATTTTTAATTTAATTTAATATATTTATATCTTAACATAAGTTTTGCTTTTTTTGTTTGTTTGGGCTTTTGTAAACTTATATTAGCTCGATAGAAATTTATAAAATAATTATTAAATTCCAGCAAAATAAATTGCGCATAGGTTGATGACGGCCTACTAAATTACTTAAAAATTATCAGCTGTTCGGCCTCTATTAGTATAAATTAAGATACGGGAATAAGAACGAAAGGACAATTTTTGTTTAAATAACAAAATCTAGCTATGTGACCTTTTCTTCTGCAATTAAAACATATCAGTTCACCATAGTTATTTTTTTTATAATTTTGACCTTTAGTAATTTTATTAATATCATTATATACAATAACTTTATCCTCCATTTCATTCATTGTCTTTTATAACTTATAGCTAATTCAAATACTCTTTTAAATTTTAACTTTAATTTTTAATCTATATCTTTACCTTCTGGAAACTTAATTCTGATCTCATTTTCTAATCCACTATTGTCTAAATTCAGTAAAAACCCCATCTCTTAAAATTTCATCTTCATCATCATAATCGCATTTTGTTATTAGCGCCTTAAGTTTTTGAGCGTACTCTTTAATGAGTCTACCCCTCTTTTAGCCCTTAGAAAATTTAATCTGTGATAGAATATTGAATTTTTAATTCTAAATAATAAATTTGAATTAAGGATTAACTCATCATAGCTACAATCGTTTCTATGTTTAGGATATACCTTTGGTCTTAATTTTTTCAGCGTAGGGAGGCCAATGAATATGAGATATTTCTTCTTGCTTTCAGGCGCAACTTATTTAATTTCCATAGCGTTTTCTAAAATTATTAACCAGTCTTTAATGTCCACTTGGTCCGTAAATTGCTCTATTTATCGCAGATTACCATTTGGAATCAAGGTTGCTCCTTTAATTTTTCAAAGGTATATAAGCAACCTTTTATATGGAATTCCCAAATAGGCAGTGTTTATAGATGACATCATAATAACGGGAATAAATGACGAACAACATGTGTCAAATATTAAAGAAGTATTAAAACGGGTTGAAGAAGTAGGGATAATTACAACCCCGAGTAAAGTAAAGTTTCTCCAAGATTCCATTGTCTACTTAGGTCATAAAATTAGCTCTAAAGGCATTCAACCAACGGCAAAAGACCAACAAACAAATCGGAACTCAAAGGATTTTTGGTTTTTGAATTATTTTGGTAAATTTATACCGATACTTAAACCACAATACGTCACATTACACAATCTCTAAAAAAGGAGTCTAAATGGGAATGGAGGAAAGAGGAAGAAGATTGTTTTAAGTAATAGTGTGGTTCCTTTTTTATTAAAGAAACCAATAGTTTTATACACAGATGAATGTGAAACGGGACAGGGGCGGTATTAATGCACGTGGAGTCTGATGGAAAAGAAAAACCCATTGCGTATGCATCAAGAGTTTTAACCTCAACAGAAGAGGAATATTTTGCTATCGACAAAGAAGCTTTAGGTATCATATATGCTGTTAATAATTTCATTAATACATATTGAGAACATTCGTATTGAGAACAGATCACAGACCTTTACAATACATATTTGGTTGCCAAGGACATCACTATAATTGCAACCTGCGACTACAAAGATGGAGTACAAAATTAATGGCATACGACTTGAAGTTGAGTAAATATCTGGCGATAAAAATAGCAGATTCATTTTCTCGGTTACCTACCCTTGTAGATGTTAGTGAAGACATTCACCTACACATGATTGAAGATTTAGAATTTGTTAGGGAAACGTTGGTGGAAGAAACAAGCAAGATTAGATTCTGTTATTGATAATCCGTTGCAATTAAAGCAAACCCGTCATCGATGAAATTAATCGTAAGCTATTTTACCCAAAGAAAAACGAATTATCCGTGGAAAATGATTTACTATATTGGATATTCGGCTAGTTCTTCCAAAAATGTTAAAGCAAGCTGTGCTCATAAATCTGCACACAGGATGGACATCCGGGGATATCGGGCATGAATGACCTAGAAAAATTTTTTGGTGGCCTAATATTAACGATAATAATAAAAATTTCGTTCGCAGGTGTCAAAGCTGCCAACAAACTCGACTTAATATGCCCGAATCTCCCTTATAATTATGGCCTACTACGGAGGAGCCAATGGATCGCGTACATATTGCTTTGGCAGGATCAGTTAACCAGAAATATTGGCTAGTCTTAGTAGATGCATATTTGAAAGAGCCAGAAGTAAGTATTCTAAATTAGCTACATTCAAGGGAAATTATCAAGGGGTTGAGGGAATGGTTTACACGGTCGGGAGCGCCTAAAGTCATAGTCATGGATAATGAGGGTCAATTTACGGGACAACCATACTCAATTTTTACAAGAGCAAACGGAGTCAAACACTTTTGGACATCCCCATTTCACCCAAAATTAATTGTTTCTTTTGTTCTTATTCCCGTATCTGAATAATAGGTTATTAGCATAGACTAATGAAACCATAGACTGCCTAACAGCTGATTTTTACTATTAAAATTATTCAGACACCAAAATAGCTGTCATATTGTGGGAAAAACTCAAAAATAGGTATATTTATACTTCTCCACTATAAAATATTGTAGAAAATAAATAAAACTAATAGCTCAATTTATAAATTAAAGAAATAAGTAAATTAGAACAATAAATTATGCTGAATTCTATTGTTTGGTTGCAATTTCCCACAATATGTCGCTTGCTATTGCTGAAAAATTATCAGCTGTTCGGCAGAGTCTATGGTATAGTTGTTAAATTGCTAAGTAGCTTCAACTAAAAACGCGAGCACGAACACTAGCTGGGTAATATGCTAGTTTAACACAATGAGTGCTAGCTGCTCGGTGCGATAGTTTTAACAGTAGCAGTTAAAAATTCTCGTGAGGTTAGTCGAGCAGCCAAATCTGTTAAAAAATTTAGGAGGAGCTCGAGCAGTAAATTCGAGCAGATAGTAATTTGAATTGCTATTTGTTAAAATTACAATTTTTATTATATATCATAAATAAATTAAGAACTTTGTCCCTCCCCTTATTTTTTATCCTCTTTCTCACCCCTTATTTTTTACCCTCTTTCTTACCAGATGGGAGATGGGGGGGGGGGGGGGTTTTGCCCCCCCCCCCCCCTTATTTTTATCCTCTTTTTCACCAGAGGTTGCCCCCCCCCTCTTATTTTTTATCCTCTTTCTCACCAGAAAGGAGATGGGGGGGGGGGGGGGTGTTTTGCCCCCCCCCCCTTATTTTTTACCCTCTTTCTTACCAGATGGGAGGGGGGGGGGAGTGTTTTGCCCCTCCCCTTATTTTTTATCCTCTTTCTCACCAGAAAGGAGAGGGGGGGGGGGGTGGTGTTTTGCCCCCCCCCCCTTATTTTTTATCCTCTTGATCAGAAGATGGGGGAGGGGGTGTTTTGCTCCCCCCTTATTTTTTATCCTCTTTCTCACCAGGGGGGAGGGGGGAGGTGTTTTGCCCCCCCCCTTATTTTTTATCCTCTTGCTCACCAAAGGGGAGATGGGGGGGGGTGTTTTGCCCCCCCCCTCCCCCTTATTTTTTTCCTCTTTCTCACCAGAGGGGAGATAGAAGAAGGGGGTGTTTGCCCCCCCCCCCCCTTATTTTTTACCCTCTTTTTCACCAGAGGGGAGATGGGAGGGGGGGGGGGGTGTTTTGCCCCCCCCCTTATTTTTTACCCTCTTTTTCACCAGAGGGGAGATGGGGGGGGGGGGGGTGGGGGGGGCACCCCTTATTTTTTGTCCTCTTTCTTATTAAAGGGAGGGGGGTGTTGTGCCCCCCCCCTTTATTTTTTATCCTCTTTCTTACCAAGGGGGGGGGGGGGGTTTTGCCCCCCAACCTTATTTTTTACTCTTTTTCTTACGAGGGGGGGCACCAATGAAAAAGAGGGATAAAAAAATTAGGGGGGGGGGAACACCCCCCCCCTCTCCCCTCTGGTGAGAAAGAGGATAACAAATAGGGGGGGGGGGGCCCCCTATCTCTCCTCTGGTTCGAAAGAGAAAAAAAATAAGGGGGGGGGGGAGCCCCCCCCCCATCTCCTTTCTGGTGAGAAAGAGGATAAAAAAGGAGGGGGAGGGCAAAACACCCCCCCCCCCCCCCCCATCTCCCCTCTGGTGACATCTCCTTTCTGGTGAGAAAGAGGATAAAAATAAGGTACCCCCCTCCCATCTGGTAAGAAAAAAGGTAAAATATAAGGGGGGGCAAAACACCTAACCCCCCCCCCCCTGGTGAGAAAACGATAAAAAATAAGGGGGCGGGGCCAAAACACCCCACCCCCCCCCCCCCCCTGGTGAGAAAGAGGGTAAAAAAGAATGGGGGGGGCAACCCCCCCCCCCCCCCCCCCCCCCCATCTTCCCTCTGGTGAAAAAGAGGATAAAAAATAAGGGGGGGGGCAAAACACCCCCCTCCCATCTGGTAAGAAAGAGGGTAAAAAATAAGGGGGGGGGGGCAAAGTTCTTAATTTAATTATGATATATAATAAAAATTTTAATTTTAACAAGTAGCAATTCAATCTCCTATCTGCTCGAACTTACTGCTCGAGCTCCTCCTAAATCTTTTAACAGATTTGGCTGCTTCGACTAACCTCTCGAGCATTTTTACGTGCTACTGTTAAAACTATTGCACCGAGCAGCTAGCACTCATTGTGTTAAACTAGCATATTACCCAGCTAGTGTTCGTGCCATAGCACATAGTTAGCATTGCTAAAGTTAGCAATTTAACAACTCTAGTCTATGGTTATTATCTTCTACTATTGTATCGTGGCGCACCTATCGTAAAAAGTATGATTCAAAGTCTTAAATTTGTGAAATACTGCACTAGGCCCAAATCATTCAAGGTCTTAAAGAGTTTTATAAGAAAGCCAACAAAATATGCCATCTTTACTACAACCACGATTTATGCGATGACTTCTCAACCTTTGACAGAAAAAAACACAATGATTGATTTGATTAAGAAGGCGTTATTAGCTCAGCGACAAAAGAAATATCGCTTATCAGAGCAAACTTTGCATCTTGCCTTGAAAGTAAAAATTATAGTTAATATATAATAATTTGAAGATAGCATTTGACACTGGAGACCCTATACAACTGGCACACGTATTTGATCTATTAGCCAATTTAGCATATGAAGAGGGTGATTTTGATATAGCTGAAAAACTTTTTAAAGTATTTTTAGCAAAACTATCTGTTTTATTCAATTATCTTCTAATCTGTATTATGGCATAAGGAGGTTTTGCAAAAACTGATTTATTCAGATGATAAGAATATATCCAGTCTTGCAATGCTAGAAATATCTTTAAAACTTGCCCAAATATATGGCAAAAATGGTAATACTTTTTTTATTTTAGCATATTACAAAATGCATTGATTTTTGCCATTAAATTATTTTTGATGTTTAAACACAGTTATTTAATATGGAGCTCAATTTGTTTTTTTAGCGTTGCAAATGTTAAGAATTTTTATTCTTCGCCTCCTTTTTTTGATCTTGAGACAAACTATATATTTTAGTCCAGCTAATCACTACATTTGGTTGTACCTTTGTATTAATCAAAATACTTAATTTCTGCATATAATTTGTTTTTTTTCATATTTATAAAATAAACAAGAGCATTTTTATTCTAAAAGTAACGTAATGACACAAATTATATTTTTTAACAAAGGTGAAGACTTAAAATCTCAGACTGGTTTTAATTACTGTATTAGCAATCTACAAAAAAAGCTTAAAGAGATTGATTTGTCAACAACTGATGCTGTAAGTAGTTATCAGAACATTAAATTTTAGAGCAATATTTAATAATTACTATTTATATTATAGCAAATTATACAAGATACTACAATGCTTCTTGGCATGCATACCACGAATTTGCTAAATACCTTTTACAAAATAATAACTCAAAACATATTGAAAAAGCCATTAAATTGTTATCAGATGCCATAACTTTGATTGAAGATAATTCAGTCATAACTGACATGAATAATTACGATTACTCTGCCTATTACAATGACAAAACTAGATTATTAGCCATTGAAGAGAAACAGGTAACTTTATTTTTGATTTAAGATTTTAATAATATATTTGTTTAATCAATTTAATATATTTAATTATATGTATTTTTTAATAGGTAAATAAACAGGAAAAAAATGCCTTTAATTATAACCCTCAAATCTATGTGCTTTACAACGATCTAGGCACAGCTTATTATTTCAATGGATCTTACGATAAAGCTATAAATCTAATAAAACAGGCCATCAAAGGTACACAAGATTTTTTGGATGCTTGTACTTTGGCCATGGCCAAGCCACGAGATGACAATTTGTACATTTGGGAACGTCAAAAATTACATTTAACAAATTTAAAGCGGAATATTGCCTCATATTATGTGTAAGTTACTACCTTATATTTCTTTTATTTTGCACATTGATATATGATGAACTTTATGGTTGTTTTATCAAAAACATTTTACATTCTTCAGAAATTTGGGTTTGGCTTATTTAGCCCAAAATCAGGTGTCAGAGGGAAAAATTGTTTGCTTAAAGGCCCTTGACTTGGCTACTAGTTTAAATGATGCAGAATGCTTGTCTAAAGCTTCAGAATGTGTAAATCTTTTTACATAGTTTTATTTACACAAATTACATTTCATATAGAACATCTTATTTTCAGTCATAGATATGTTAACGTTTTATTTATATGATAAATTGTAAACAAATTACATAACATTACATACCTTTGTGGCAATGGTCAGAAAAAATTTTTACTTGTATTTTTTCCAGGGGTTTGTCCCGAACCCCTGAAAACCGGATAAAACCCGATGTTTTACAGAACCCGAACCCAATTTTAAAAATACCCTTAAAACCTGAACCCGATGAATACAAAAAAGGGTTCGGGTTTTTAATTTAAAAATATATTGTGAATTGAATTTCTCAGTTTTCTCTATCATGACAATGTAACGAAAACCATACGATTGTAGTTTCAATAATTTTATGTTTCCGGCATTTTTATTCATTAATCGATACTAATTATCTCAAGAATTATTTGTATATGAGATGAATTAATTGGCATGTGAATTTAATTAGGTACTATTTAAAAATCAAGTTAACTATTCAATAATTTTTTGAAGGCAAAAATGTGTTATTAGTATAATATAATTTCTTGAACCCGAACCCAATTCCTTAAACCCGAACACGAACCCGATTTCAAAATTTATGCCAAACCCGAACACGTACCCGATTTTATTTTGGACGGGTTCAAACCCCTTTTTTTCCTCTTATTTTTACCTTATATCATTTGCAATGATATTTGACATTTTTATCCATAAGCGTTAACAAGCTTTTGTATTATTGTTATTAACGTGTTTAAATATTAATTATTGGGTGGGGAATGCTTCAATGTTTTCCAGAAGTTTGTCTCATAAAATGGTTGATTTTACATAAATTTAATAATAATTATTTTACCTATGATCATTACTTTAAAAATTTTGATAATTGCCGACTAAATTATGTAAATACAGGAGAAATTACACTCCTTAAAATTTCAAATCTTTCGCCAATCGGGACAAAAGTATCACATAATAAGATAAAATTAGAGATTGTTGAGGGGTTCATGACTATATGGAAATAGCATCCATGATTATAAAGGAATATTATAAAGTAATACTTAGTAACACACAGACACACTTAAATGTCAACATGCTTTATTTAAACATGACCACTCCCAGTCAAGTGTCAACCTTAGATTTTATAAACTTTCAAATAACTCAATCAAGTTCACAAATATAGCCTTAAAATAAATTTCCTTATTATATCATGACTGCCCCAGACAAAAATATGTATTCCTTGATAATTGGTTAGTATAAATAAAAATCAGTCAAGTGATATACTAAGAATGGTTGCATGGAGGTGCCGGGGAAGAGAGGAATAACTTTATGTTAGGTGGAAAGGGCAAGTTGAAAAAAGGATGGCAAATAAGAAGGGATCAAGATGGAAGTCCTACAACAAAAAATATTAACCAATCAATATATGGCTGACGAAATCCACGGCTTATTTCTACCACATTACAACGGCGCTATTGATTATTATTTCAAATACACGCATCGCTCGGAAGTCGTAAAATTTTGTAGGTTAAAAGGCATTATTTTTTAGTCAATGGGTTATGGGTGATATTTGTGTTTTTAGTATTGTAGTCATTGACATTAGTTTCATGCTTCAGTCTAATCCTCCCACGGTCTTGTGAAGGGGTCTGGTTCGGGCTTTGGGAGGCAATAATTTTGAGATCAGCTGGAGGTCCATATATGACTTTAGCACGATTGATGAAGGCACCCACCATCTTTTTCACAACCTCGTCGAAAAAGAGGTGAGCTAGCTGTGAGTGTAGCATGGACCTAAACTCGAAAGAGACCTATAATAGTAGAGTAAATTTTGCTTGGGATTAACTTCTTACTTTGCTGTGTAAACAGATGGTGAAAAACAGTTTATATCATGTTAAAGCTAATTATTATACACAAACTAGTACATAAAACTCGAGAAATATATTGAAAGATCCTAGATGAATCTGTTGGTCTATAAAAGGTAATATTTTAATTTGTTTTTGCACATATCTTGATGTTATTATATGCTAAATTTAAACACCCTCTACATAACTCCATATTTAAATAATTTAATCAATACAATATGTGTAAGAATAATGCGCTAAACACATTGGTGAGTTAATAAATAAATAAAAAAAGCCTTAAAGTCTTACCGAAAAGTCAAGTGTACACGTGTCCTTTCTATGGGTTATACCAGGACTAAATTTCCATATAGCAATGAGATGGTTAAATAGCTTGCCTTCTGTACAAACTGACTAGGATGAATATTAAGCAAATCATATGAGAGATAAAGTGCAATATTTAAAAGTACATTAAAATACAAAGTAAATTATTATTTATCCTTTTTATGTTTACAAATAATTGTGTAGTAAACTGTTCAATTTATTCAATATTTTATAATTTAATTACTTCGATCAAGTGTGGGCTACTCATTGTCACTGCAGAAACATATTTTTCAATTAAAGGGGGAAAACCAATCTCAAGATTGCATTTTTTAAAAGAAGTGTCCTTTTTGTATACAGTTTGTGATTTAATACACCAAGGAACAAAATGACAATAATTATCAACATCAGCAACCACATCAAACATTTGTTGCATTGAATATCTATAAGAAAGACTATAATTACATCTATAAGAAATTAAATTCAGATACAATGTGCTTAAGATAGTTACAATAAATTTGTAAGCACTTTAAATCTTTTACCCTAAAACTTTTCTCTCTGAGTATTCTTTAGTTTTACTAGTTAAAACGGATGGAATTTTAAAAAAATGCCTTTTGGGGATACATTTAACAGGAGGGATTAAGCAAGAGATAAAATTGTTTAGATGTTTGGCGAGAATTCGGTTACGAAAAGGTATATTGTAAAATAATCTGCTTTTAAAAACGCACTTCATAAGAATTTTACCAATTTTTCTAAGTCATCTGTGTATCAAGAGTGCCTTCAACTCGTCGCGAACATATGGTATTAATGATAATTATTTGCCACGATTTGCAAAATAGACTCGTATCCTAAATTAAATTATTCATATTTAATCCCAAATCTTGCCTTAAATCTAGCCCTAATCTCTTCCATCCTGCTTCAAGCCTATTGCTGCTATCAACCGTTAGTGATACAAAGGCTTTTCGATGAATATAGGAAAGATTGTAGATTCTTATGATAAATCTGACAAAAACTTTATAATGTACTCTTCAGCAAAAATTGTGTAAAGCACCCACTCAATCTAATCTAAGGTCGGGTTTGACCTTGAGTTAGACTTGCAGGAACTTAGCATCATTACTCATTTCAACAATAAATTATATAAAAAACACGAATCAAAATTTTAGCAAAAACTATAGATCTACTATTATCCGGTCAATATCGAACTCGCATTTTTTCTTTATTTAACACTTATATGGCCTGTCAATTATTGATGAAAAACAACAGAGTTATGTTGACAATGACAAAAATTACTAAATCAAAGTTGCTTTATACATTTTGAATTATTTTGCATGTTAGACATGGCCTGTGCCTTGCTTTTATAAGTGCAAATCCTATATAAATTAATTAGCTCTGGGCATGCTGTTAATAAAAACACCCAACGCAATTTTTTCATTTAAACCTTATATTATTTAGATTCAGCCTTACCATAAATTTAATTTGCTATAGTTGATGCCATGTTAATTTAGATAAATCCCCCATTCAAAAAACCACCACAGACAGACCAATGTTCAACAACTCATTAAAAAAACATACAACTAGCTCTTTCTGAAAAGAAATTTTTCTACGGCTGAAAGATGACAATAAATAGAATGTCTAAATGGTCTCTATTCAATTCCAAGAATTTTTATGGAGCGGGTCGAACAAATAAGGCAAAGTGAGTAATAATGTCGGGCCTTGTTGAAACAATTTTGTGTCAAGCCTTTTTGGGCCTACATTTTCCCGTAGGCAGATATCTAGTTACTTATCTTTAAAAAACATTATTGAAAAAAAAAGAACTTTATGTGATTTTATTCTTTATCAATTTTTAAAGTAGTTACAAAGAAAATGCGGAAATATTAAGGCAAACTATATAAAAGGTGTATGAAAGTATTAAGTCTATGTGTGAAATAGAGGTGTGCACATCAATCCAATCGGATCAATATTTTAAATTTGGAAGTCGGATCGGATTTTCAAATTTAAAATAAACAATAATAAGTTCTAATTAATTAAATTAATAATTTTTAGTATTTTCATAATTATCTTTGCATTCTTTTTTTACTTTACAATTTTTGATGCCCAATACCACCTCTCACCTTACTTACCCTAATATATTTATCAGTATTTCCCTAGCGTTTTTCCCTAGCTAGACTTTCTTGTTTGGCAAGAAAGGAGCTAGTGTCAATGATAAATCAGCATCTCCCGTTTCCTTTTTTGCACACGCATCTCTTTCTATCTCAACTCAACTAAACTCCGAAAATCATCAATCACAATCTCCCCTTTCCTAGCACACGCATAGCTCCTTTCCCTCTTGATTCCGGGTAATCATGAATGATGTAGCTTGTCTTAGAGTCAATCTCCATGTGCAGGGGTATTGTCGTTGACGAGATGGTGTGAGTAATGCTGACTTGAGGGGAAACAATAGGGGGGGGGGGGGGGTGGGGTGTTGGAATTAATCATTGGGATTCGTAACAGCTAGCAAATACAACAATATTGTTTATCATATTAAAAACCGTCATGGAAGAAATAATAAAAAAATCTAAAAGAAATATGCTTCAACAAGTTAAAAAAGAAGACGGAAAAAGTCAAATTTGGAGTTACTTTGACCTTCTAAATGAAAATGATACATACACCGGTTATGTTATCTGCAAGAAATGCCATCATATCTACACATATTATTCCATTCTGTTATGTTGAGTTTAACGCAATTTGTAGTTTATTTATTCATATTTTAGAAAGGTTACAAGAATTCGAGAGTGAGTAAAAAACATAATACTTGAAATCAAAAGTTGAAAGTAAAAGTACCATATATGAAGTTGTAAGGCCAGGGGGGGGGGAGATGGTGTAGACATAAATACTATTAAAATCAGTACAAGTAATACCGCAGATGTTATATATATATTCTATGTTTTAAAACTACGAGATATATTAATTAACGCGTCGCGAGTAAGATCAAAAGGGTATCCGACACAAGTAAGATACGAACTTGCAATTAATGTATATAGGAAGAAGGGGGGGGGGTATGAGATAGGCAGTTTTACAACCTTTGTGAATATAAGTACGGGGGAGGGGTTTGATCGAATAAGTACGGTATTACAAACGCGTGTGCATAGCAGTGCGGTGGGGGGTGGGGGGATTTGTATAGGAGGACACGACAAATATAATGTTGAGTTTAACGCAATTTGTAGTTTATTTATTCATATTTTAGAAAGATTACAAGAATTCGAGAGTGAGTAAAAAACATAATACTTGAAATCAAAAGTGGAAAGTAAAAGTACCACATATAAAGTTGTAAGGCGGGAGGGGAGATGGTGTAGACATAAATACTATTAAAATCAGTACAAGTAATACCGCAGATGTTATATATATATTCTATGTTTTAAAACTACGAGCTATATTAATTAACGCGTCGCGTGTAAGATCAAAAGGGGTATCCGACACAAGTAAGATACGAACTTGCAATTAATGTATATAGGAAGAGGGGGGGGGTATGAGATAGGCAGTTTTACAACCTTTGTGAATATAAGTACGGGGGAGGAATTTGATCGAATAAGTACGGTATTACAAACGCGTGTGCATAGCAGTGCGGTGGGGGTGGGGGGATTTGTATAGGAGGACACGACACATTCGAGGTAGTTCCCATCTTTTGCATCATAAATGTAATTCAAAAACTTCAGCTAAAATACAAATGACAAATTTGTTACCAAACCTCTCGCTGAAATCACAAAACTAATTTTTTTTTTGAAAAGCATCTAATTTATTTTATTTCAAAAGATACTCGACCGTTTTCAATCGTTAACGGGGAAGGTTTAGAGCAATGCTCCAAGAAGCTCTGAATATTGGTACCATTCATGTTCATATAAACGTTGATGAATTACTTTCAGGACTACCTTAAGTAAGAATACAGCAAAACTTGCAGATGTAGGTAGAGAAGCATTAATGTTAAAGTTACTCCCCCTTTTAAAAACAAAATCATGTACAGCCACTCTCGACATCTGGACAGATGACTTTGTCAAAATAAACTACTTAACATTTTCTTTAAGAAAGAAGAACGCGAATTAAACCAGAAAATTTAGATTCTTTATTATTTTTATATGATAATATGGAATTAGTCCAATAAAATTTTATATTTATTTCAGGTCTATTAATATTGCTATACCTTATTTTTATGTATTTTGAATTTAATCATCAAAAAAAGTTCTGTTTGTAAAATTTTAATTAAAAAATTTCGGATCGGAATTAGATTTTAAAAAACTCGTATCGGATGGGATATAAAATTTTTCAAAAACCCCTCGGATCGGATAGGATCAAAAAAATTTGATCCGTGCACACCTCTAGGTGAAACCAACTCAGCTTGTCTGGCGGCTATTATTTAAAAAAACATATTGCTGATTACTTAATATCATCTATCTATAATAGTAATACACATATTTCAGATCGTTTTTAATCATTTTTCCCATTAAAAAAAGAATTTTCAGTATGTTTCAAAGATCAAACGCCCACAAAAGTTATTTAGTGAAAGACACAGGTGTATCAGCGATTTGATGCTTTATTTAATCCTTTAAAAAGTTGGTTAAAATTCAAATGTAATCCGAAAGTCATGATGTTGTGTTATGTTAAAAACTGTTTAAATCGCGACGTCGGTATGGCAAATATGTATTTGAGTATATATATAGATGTATTAAAGGGTTCTTAAAAGTTATATAAAAATAGGATTTCAATATAACATCGCGCGCTTTAGTAATTAGAATAATGGTAAAAGTTATTAATGGCGACTACAAGAAAAATCTTGTAAAGTATAAATTATGTCAAAATAGTGGTCGTACAAGCCTAAAATTGTATTATGACATTTGGGGTAAGGTAAATAAATCGTCAAATTGTATTTGACTAGAGAGTTACACTCTCCCTTTCATATTGTAATAAGCGAAATTGGTGGATCATTATAAATTGCGATAAAGATGTAAAGTAGATATAATATGAGAATTATAATGCCACGATGTCCCCCCTTAATGATAAAACTTTTTATGATAAAGGAAAAAAAACAAAATTTATGCATTTTTTCGTATATAAGGATTTAATGCATAATTTGAAAGTATTTTTGTGTGTGCTAAAAAGTAAGGTCGGAATGTCGAAATAAAAATGGCTTGAAAATTTAAGAGTAAATCCTACAAATCGTTCTAGTAGAGATTCAGGTGTCATCCATATTGCACATTGGGCAAAGGAATGTGAGAGTTTCCATATATGAGAAGAGGAATGTAAGAAATTGTTGACCAACGGGAATGTTGCTTTCATAAGTTCGCCTATACAAAAACACACATATATATATTTGAGTTATTTATTTGCTATGATGATTAATGCCATAGATTTGGTGACAACATTGAAAGTCCTACAGTGACGAACGGACGGGGTTATACGGAGGCACTTTAAGAAAATGTGCGCACATCAGCTGACAAATATGTGGACGAGAAAGTGATTTTGGGGAGAAAAACTTAAAACTTTGTTGTTAAGTTTTTCTCCTTGCACTAGCTATTAAAGTAAACGAAAAAACAGAAGACTGACTGACACTGAACTGGTATAAATATCAAATTTACGATATGGGTACAAACTTTAGCTTCACTACCATATAGAAAAAACGAACGAGACCGCTATGATATTTAGTCAAACAGTTATATTATACCCACTTAAAGCTTTCTTCTAAGCTCTGACTCAAGAACTAATCTTTCCCATCTCAGAGACTCGTCTCATGAAAGATCCCCACCTGGCGATGAGAAAATTACTATGATTATTATTGGACACTTGGGAAAATGAGTGCGCAAATTAAGGGAAGAACATTTGCAATGTTAAAATGACGATTGACACAACAAACTATAGCAAAACGATTATTTACTTGTGTAAGCCTTGTTGACCTCAAAAGTTTTAATATGGTTTGCTAGCATCTTTTGGCCGTTTCAATTGAACTTTAAGCCTTTTCATCCCAATTTGAAATCCATTCATCGATTGGATCGCTGCTTGGGCACTGCTTGGATTATCGTAACTTACGAATCCTATAATCCGTAATTGTATTTTAACACATTTATCGAATATTACTAAATTTCTATCTTTCTTAGTTATTTAGACCCTTTCTGAGTTAAAACTCTTGAAAAGTAATTTGTGATAGATTTCTAACCAAACGTTTTATATATAATTTTAACGGCCATGCATAATAATCAAAAAATATAGTAGTAATATCTCATCTGATAGGCAGATAAAACTTTAGAATTATTATAAGATATTGGTTAATATTGATAATGAATTAAAAGTAGTGTTGTAAACTTTGGATTTAGTCGACTAAACATAACTAGAGAAAAAGTTTTTTGGTCTGTTTTTCTTAATCGACTTTTGGGCATAGTCGAAATTTTTAAAACAAACCAGAGTTGACCGTTAGTCTTAATTAAACCAAAGGTGGACCAACAAAAACCCAGCCGTTTTTACAACACTCTGCCTTTACCAAAACATTTGCTTTGATTGGTAGCCTTGTCAACGAATACTTTTGCGCTGATAACGTTTCCAAATGGCACGAACATCTGCATCAATTCGCTATCCCCAAACTCTTGTGGCAAGTGGTATATAAAAAGATTGCACCCTTCGGGACCTATTTTTTTAATTAATAAAATATAAAAATATTAATATATATTTTAAAAATTTATATAAAAGCAAACAATAAACTGCCCAACCATTGGGATACATTGATTTCAACCTGGTAGTATGGCTTGGTTAATGAAATTTATAAACTTTAAATTTAAGCCTAAAGTTCTTTTAGTGGACAGAAAACTAACTAGCAGGTCAAATCAAAACCATTGCGCGCAGCTTATTTATCTCACTATCCTTGAACGGTCAGATCCCTCTCTTGAAGGGTGGATGCTTCCTGGCGGTACGTCACATGTCTAATAGGACAAAAGCTTTTTTTAAGTGACTACCCCTGTATTGATCAGTTTGCACCCTCCAATGATGCTCACGATCCCCTAGGATCGGCAGAGCATTGTAAATTCTTAAAATATTCAGCTTTATTAGGATCTTCCATCTTTATTCCTATCGTTTCGTCATGCTCAGGGAAGTTTGGAAAGAGCGCTTCAAATTTTTTCAAAGAACTTAATAAACGCTCACCTCCTAATTCAATAGTTTTCTGCTAATACAATTCCATTGCCATCGCTAAATCTAATTTTTATTCCCTAATGGATTCAAAGACCATTCTTAAAGAAGACGAAGAACGGATAATGCCATCATTTTATTTATAAATAATTTCGTTCTTGTAATCTTTTAATTGCTATGCAATTTATGGGCTCGTTTTTGGTTGTCCGTTGTCCGTTGTCCGTTGTCCTCCCTATCTATTTGCATTGGGTATATTAGGTTATCGCTTTTTTAAAGTAATGCATGAGAAAGAGGTGCCCCACCCCTCATCTCTATCTCCCTCGCTGTGTTATTTTTTAAATTAATGCATAAGAGGTGCCCCACCCCTCATCTCTATCTCCCTCGGTGTGTTATATATAAGATTTGTTAAATTATCTATTATATAAAAAACATAAATAAAAGTTGTTTACTTTTAATTGCTCTGCAATTTAACTAGTTATATAATAAACATAAATAAAAGTTGTTTACTTTTAATTGCTATGCAATTTAACTAGTTTTTGTTATATAATAAACATGGATAAAAGTTTATATAGTCAATAATTTTCAATCCGTTTATATAAATTTCATCGTATAAATACGGTGGATTTGGATTGATAGCGTAGGTAGAGGGAAATGGAACGCAATATTTCGGACACTTATGGTATGGACCATAAGTGTCCGAAATATTGCGTTCCATTTCCCTCTACCTACGCTATCAATCCAAATCCACCGTATTTATACAATGAAATTTATAGATAAAAGTTGTTTACTTTTAATGCTATGCAATTTAACTAGTTATATAATAAACATAAATAAAAGTTGTTTACTTTTTAATTGCTATGCAATTTAACTAGTTTTGGGGTTAGAATCCCGGAGTTTTTTTGACTCTTATGATTGTTCTTGTTACTATCATTGATAATAAGAATTTTTGGCCGTCCGCTGGCTGCTGACCAATGAAAAAATGACCATTGGCCAAAAAGTGAATCGAAATTATTTTTTTCGTTTTTTTTGATTATTATGATTGTTCCTGTTTCTACCATTGCTATTATGACTTTTTGGCCGTCCGCTGGCTGCTGACCAATGTTATATAATACACATAAATAAAAGTTGTTTACTTCTAATTGCTATGCAATTTAACTAGTTTTTGGGTTAGAATCCCGGAGTTTTTTTGACTCTTCTGATTGTTCTTGTTACTATCATTGATAATAAGACTTTTTGGCCGTCCGTTGGCTGCTGACCAATTAAAAAAATGACCATTGGCCAAAATGTGAATCCGAGTTTATTTTTTCGTTTTTTTTTGACTATTATGCTTGTCCCTGTTACTACCATTGCTATTATGACTTTTTGGCCGTCCGCTGGCTCCTGACCGATGGAAAAAATGACCATTGGCCAAAATGTGAATCGAAATTATTTTTTTCGTTATTTTTTGACTATTATGATTGTTCCTGTTCCTACCATTGCTATTATGACTTTTTGGCCGTCCGCTGGCTGCTGACCAATGGAATAAAATGACCATTTGCCAAAATGTGATTCGAAAACTTTTTTTTCGTTTTTTTGACTATTATGAATTTATATCCACTTTTACCGTGTCCTGGCTTCTGACCAATGGAAAAAAATGACCATTGGCCAAAATGTGATTCGAAAATTTTTTTTTCGTTTTTTTTACTCTTATGAATTTAAATCCACTTTTACCGTGTGCTGGCTGCTGACCAATGGAAAAAAATGACCACTGGCTAAAGTGAGCATCAAAATTTTTTTTTCCGTTTTTTTTGGCTATCATTGACTTATAGAGTATCTGTTGGTACTGACCAATAGAGAAAAATTGACCATTGGCCAAATTTTTGATTTTTTTAATTAAAAATTGTTCAAATTCAACAAAAAATTTCTCCCAACAATTCTGCAAATTCTTAACATTGTGTTGTTTTATAATATAATCACTTTTCTCGCCCATAAATTGCATAGCAAATATGATACATTTATACGGAGTGTAGATGAATCCCCCTTCCCTTCCCTTCCCCCCTCCGCTTCCCCCTTCCCCCTTCCCACGAGGGCCGAAGGCCCGAGTTTTTATTAGTTTCATTATATATTTAATATTTTATATAATAAAGTAATTTTTATGAATTTTTTTTATATATGTATAAATTTGTAACCTTCTCTCTGTTGTTGAGACGCAAAAATGGGCGAAGCTGCTAATTGTTGCGCTGCTAGAGCTTGAGAAAATGTTCCATAAATAGCCGCCGGGTACGCTATAATGTAAGTATTAAATGACAAATATTGTAGTAGACAAATTCACTTAAAAATAACAAATATCGTCAAAGTTATTACCAAAAGCATGGAGAGGGTGCAAACTTTGATATGCTGCCGCGTTAGGATGCTGCAATATGGGATCAATCGTAAAGGTTTGTCCTGTAAATTAAAAACGAATAAGGTGAAGTGATTCTTCGAAAAAGTCATTCTATAGGCATGTTCAAGTCTGATAAGTGATATGGGAAGACAATATAATATGGCTATCAAACTATAAAATTACAAGGAAATGTTTAAAATGTAGCGCACATGGCCGTAGCCAAGGGGGGGGGGGCAGGGAGGGGCGGCTGCCCCCCTCTAAATATAAAATTTGTTGAAATTTAATAAAATTTTGGCTAAAATTTCAAAAAATGTTGATTTACATTTTGCCCCTCCCTAAATCATTATTGCCCCCCCCCCCTTCTTGCAGTGCTGGCTACGCCCATGCTGATTGTATATATACCTTGATAATGCTGTGGGGCAGACAGCGTGGCTAAAGCGGCGTTATTGGAGTAAAGCTGATCCAAGAGCGCATTTTGAGACGTGTTCCCAGCTGCACCCAAATTGAATAACGCTGCCGCTGCTGCAACAGCGTTATTATGCGCCGCACCATTTTGGTTGTTGGGAGGAGCAGCGTTAGCCTGAGCCCCACCTTGTTGCCCCGCTGGATTAGTGTAAGCTCCTAAATGATTTTGCTGCTGTTGTTGCTGCTGCTGCTGCAACATGGTCAAATGAGCGCTCGCTTGTTGCGCTTGAGTCGAATTATGATGCTGATGTTGGCCGCCCTGACCGGCTTGAGCGTTGCCATTTGCCGCCATATTTAAGCTTAAGGCCAAGCCAGGAGGGTTGGGATTAGTTGACGCTACTTGTACGGGCGTCGGAGTTCCAGAACCTTGATGCGCTGCAGCTGCAGCCATATAATGATGGTGATGGTGGGACGCTGCTGCACCAGCGTTACTAGCGCCAGCATTAATTAACGCTTGATGACCCCCTCCTCCAGTTTGCTGGCCCACGACCGCGGCATTGAGGTTGGCTAGCGCCGCTTGAGTAGCCACCAAATCTAAAGAGCGAATTTATTATTTTAATCGTTGATTGATTTAAGTATATACCCATATTTTAGAAGAGATCGTAGAATGAAAGTAATCTTAAAAGTAGGTATTTGGGTATATTCACAAAATAAGGTACATGAAGAGATGTGTTAATTTAAAGACCAATAAATTATAGACGAAAGAACTGACCACCAGCATAGGTGACAAACACAATCATAGATAAATGTTAATTAATTACCATATGCAAGTGTCCACAACTGTTTTAAAAGTGATGGAAGTGAAAATTAATCGTAGCCAAAACTTAATAATATAACAACTTTTAAATTATTTTGATGAAATTTCTAATTTAGCAAACAAGACCTTTCAAACTAAATAAAATTAATACGAAGTAGTACCTTTAGTTGAAAAGTCTATTTAATCCATGGGATGAAATCGAGAAAAATAAATGTCGGTCTTATCAACCTGGAAATTTTGGAAATATTTGGGCAATAAATTAAACTTGAGGATAAGAATCAATGAGTCGCTAAACCAAATGTTGGGTAAGAAAAGAGTATGCAAGGAATGGAATAGGGTAATGGAACAAAAAATGCGGTTTTTAGGGTATGGGTTTGGAGGGGGGAAGAGAAAGAATTCGAGGATATTCAATTCAACACGGGGCTAACTAAGCAAAAATTTGTTATGAGAGAGACAGTGTATACCTAGCGGAGGAGCGGTTAATTAAAGTGGAACGCACTAGGCTAATAGAGGATGACTGAGCGGGCGGTTGCGGCAATGTTTATTTAACACATTTTGGCATATAGAGAGATATATGTAATGTAATATTTATTCGCATCTCCTCGCTAAATTACCCTTCCCCTATTTCCCTATTATGGATTATGCTGATTCAAGATTCCATATATAAGCGACTGCTCTAGAACGGAACCCGAGTGCAAAAAAAAGTCGTTGTTTTTCAATGACAAAGTTTAGTAATGTAGGAATATTTCACTATGGGGGGGGGCGAGGCCACCCCTATAGTAGTATTTGAAATGATTTGCTGATGATTATATTATTGAATGGGTGGGTAAGGTAACTAGGATGTGAAAGTTGTATAAGTAGCCGGGGGGAGGGGAAGTGCGTTTTTGGCGAGAAATCAATCGAATATACACTATAATGAAGTGGATTTCAGATATTATGCTCTAAATGAAGGATTTGTAATACAAATTTGGCAAAAGGGTACATGTTATTTGCCTGCTTACAAAAGAAGATTTGCTCATTTAAAAAAACAGCATTCCAATAAAATTGGAATTAAGGATTGCTTAGAATTTCAAAAAGCGTTTTCTCAAGGCTGATAGGAGAGTTTACATTATAAAATTCTATCATGGGGGCATTTTTGCTAAGTATTTTTGCCTTAAATTTTCAAGGTATGTGTAAAAAAAGTAATTTTAATCATAATTCTCCTAAATTAAAAGAAATTAGAATTGAGAGGGGGTAGCCGCCCTTTCTGTCTCCCCCTGGCTATGCCCATGAAAGGGAGCACTGTTTATCTATTTTCAAGTTTGCTTTTCATAATATCATGGCTTAAGGCTATATTTTTAAATCTTTTTTCTAGGCAAAATCTCGACTTTTATTTAAATAAAAACAAAATTTTATTTACCAGCACGTTTCTTTCTGATCTGACACGCATAAATATATTTAAGTCAATTATGTATTTAATTAATTTTATACTATATAAAATTTTATCTTAGATTTAAATCGGCAACACATTTATTTTATTAATAAATTATCTATGCTATTCAAATGTATGATTTCGTAAAATAAATTTAAATGTTTTTGTAAGGTGATATGGTAGATATTCGAGAGTCTACCTAGGGAAAGACAGGGGCCGATTCGCCCCCCTTCTTCCGCTAAACAAAGTATTTTAACTATAATACACCCCTTAAATAGCAAGAAAGGCATTTTTTGAAAAAAAAATGGAGAAACGGATTTTACATAATAATTAAAAATTATTTGTTAACGATAAAAAAAATTTTATTAGTAGCATTGAATTTACCAGAGTTAGGATTAGCGGTCAATATGTGATGATGGTGTAAGTGACCGCTCAGAGGTTGTAAATAACCAGCGAAGGCGGCTGCAGCCTGGTGTTGCTGCAACAACTAAATTTAAAGCGTAAAAAAATTTAAAATACCTAATAATAATAATTATAAGTGATGGTAATAATCAATTATACTCTTTTATAATTTGTTAAAAGTATTTATTTATAAAGAAGTTTTCCAAAAGTAGAAACCTGAGCATAAGCAGCACCATAAGCTGATCCAGGAGCCAATATTGATGCGTTTCCTTGACCAGTTACTGCACCTAGGGCTGCCGCATTCTAACATATTACAAATGCATATTAACTAGTATAAATTTTTAAGAATATGAAGTTAAATTTAAATCATAATATAAGATGACTTATGAATGAGTTATATAGTTTCAAAAAAGATATCTAAGGCAAATTTGCCGTAATAACTTAATACTAATTTTATCTAATTTTGGCTCTTTTCATAGTTTTTAAATAGTTTCTTGTAATCACTCCTAATTGAGTTTGCACAAATTGCAAAAATATATGGTACTGCTCAAAAAATGATGAACAATAAATAGAGACCGGTGGTACTTTTATCCTTTAAATTATTTTTGAAAATAATAAGGAGAAATCTTAATTATACCTGTATATCGTAATGTATAAGTAGAAATATTAAAAAAATATATATTTAGAAATTTTGTTGGAAAAAAACGATTTTTAGGGGCTGTTGGTAACATTTATAAAATCATGTGTTTTGGACTTAGAATAATATATGCTTATCTTATAAAGGGGTATATTTTCTAAAATTTTTAATTATATAAAATAAGAGGGGGGGGGGGAGAGACTTGTCGGACAGAAAGTGCTAGCCACTCCTCATTGTGACTTGCCTCATGAAAACAGACAAGATTTAAAAACTAAATCTTCGTTTAATATTTAACTTTTCGCAATCAAAACCGTCAAAATAACAACCTGACCTATGTACCGATAAGGGACAGAATAAATGTATAATCCATAGTGTATTCCTTATTTGTAATATACGTAAAATATAAACATATCATATTTACATTCTCTATCAATTCTCTTATTGATTTGAGTTGAATTACACTTGTTTAAAGTGAAAACATAAAGGCAACTCTATCCCTCGAAAGGAACTATGTCTAACCTCGGACATTTTTTACCTTTAAAATTACTAGGATTTTTGTTTATTAATTCAATTTGTGCAAAAACTACTAATTTTCCCCTCCAATAATTCGTATATATTAAATCAACGGCATATAGACCTAGCATTTTTCATTGAAATCAAGATAAATTCAGCGTAAAGACACGAGCTTTTTGCTCAAAATGTTTTTAGCTTATTTAAAGGATAAATCGAAGTTTTCTTTATACAAGTGTTGTAAAAAGACATGGGTTTTGTTTAGTAGGCTTTTGGTTTTAGTCGACTAAGCATAATTAGACCAACGGTTTTAGGTCTGTTTTCTTAGCCCACTAGGTTTAGTCGAAATTTGAAAAACAGGCCAGACCAAACAAAATCCAGGTCCTTTAACAACACCACTTCATACTATATTACAAATTCGACTCGAGAGGGCAGCATAGTCTCTTTGCAACCCACATTTAAATCAGTGAGGTTAGTTAACAGATTTTTTTTTAAATTTTCGATAATTTGGCTTAAAATTAAATCCCTCCCGATGCAAAATATTTTAAAAAGCCGTACTCCTAAAAGGGAGGCTGCGGCAGCTTGATGATGTGCGTGATGATGGTGATGAGCGTGGGGCGCTTGCGGCGAAAGCGGAGTAGCGTTTGACGCTCCATTGTTGGCGCTCAAACCACCTATCAGGTTTAAGCCTAGACCCAAACCGCTAAAATTTGCCGCCGCTGCAGCCGCCGCTGCTGGAGACGCTGCCGCTGCTGCAGCTGCTGCCGCCGCCGCAGCTGTAAGCTGTTGCATACGTCGAAGTTGACGCTCCTTCTCGTTGTCAGCAAATTTAACGACCAGACTCGAAGAAGCACCCTAATAAAGATATAATTATTTATTTTATATGAATGAGACCTAATAAAAACGACCAGACTCGAAGAAGCACCCTTAGGGCTCGTCTTAATATACGATTCAACATCAAGCGCCATATTTTAATTTTTCTAAATATGCGATATACATGTCGTGGAATCAACAATTTTAGTTTAGTTACCGTATGAATATGCATTAATAAGCGTAATTAAAGGATAAATTTTACTTTATGAGCAAAAACACAAATAGAAAAAAAATGACGTGACGCTCGTATTAAGACGCGGCTATGTTCTAACATGCATTCGTTTTTTTAATCTAGATTCAAAATCGCGTATTAAGACGCACCCTTATAAAGATACTATTATTTATATTATATGAATGAGACCTAATAAATTAAAATTGCGTTTCTCAAGTAGATTTGTTTTGAAAAATCATTACTAGCAATGTTTGGTTTAGCTAGGATTTAGAGAGGGGCAAGAATGATATAGGGAGGGCAAATTGACAATTTTTAGAAACTATAGCTAAAATTATTAAATTTTAATGATTTTTGGATTTAGAAGTGGCAACCGCCCCTCCCTGCCCCCTTGGCTACGCCCATGTTTCTGCTTATCATAAACAACAGTTATTACCACCAATTTTGTAAGCAAAGCAGATTGTTTCTTTAGACTGTGTACCTGCTTTTCAAACATGTCATTTTACTGCCCGTTTTTAAGTTATACATTTATTAAAAATGATAATAAACTCGAATATATATTCCATTCAAAAGTTTCCATCGGACCTCATATTCATGATTACAGAATAAGAGTTTAATTTATTATACTTAGATTAAAAAATATTATTTTATAGCTTACATAAATCAATAAATTTCCCTTTTATCCAGCAGTATATCTTGTTTATGGCCTTAAGGGACATTTCCCTACACCTTAAAAGGCATTTGGATCAGTCAGTATTTCTCATAGATAACACAACTAAACTGCACGGATTATTGGGAAAAGAATAGAGGACGACAGCTTCACAACTTAAAATACTCATTTTCAATTAATTTCACTTATAATTTTAAACTTTCCATTGAGTCAACTAAAGTCAAAACAATCCCACACAAATTTTGGCAAGCACATACAATTAAAACAACCATATTAAAAACTTTTTTAATGATAAAAATGCCAAAAAATATAAATTTTAAACTGATATTTGTGGTTTAAGACATTGATAGTTTTAGAACGACAAATTTTTTCGAAATTTTATGACTGACTTTTACTAAGATATCGAGTATTACTAATTTATAAAGTTTCTTTTGTCCATTTTAACACTATTTTAAACTTTGTAACTTTCGAATTTAAGCCATCACTCTCCAAACTGAGGATTTTTATATAAAAAAACCTAAAAGGCCTTAAAAATTTAATAAGGTTATGAAAAATGAAATAAAAATGTTAATTTTAAAGGAAAATTAGTTAAGTTTACAGGCATAGTTTTGCTGCCGTGAAGCGTGTTGATAGCACTTTGAGCTTCGGCTTGGGTACGGAATTTGACAAATGCGCAACCTATCCATGTAAAATAAAGTATATACAATTATCAGGCGTATTCTAATTTATAAATTAAACTGTCAGTTAACCATCTTTTAACTTCTAGAATTAAAAGATACTTATTACAATAATGCACAAGAAAGCTCATATACTAGTCTGGTAAAAATGGCGGGTTTTGATGGGTCGACCTTTAGTTTTAGACGAATAAACATAAATAGACCAATGGTTTGACCGAAAGGTTTGACCACCTTTGGTATGTTCAAGTTAAGTCGACCAAAATTAAAGGTCTACTAAACAAAACCCAGCCCCACTAATATACTACAACCAATCGTGATTAGTTTTATCAAAATGTTAACTTTAGTTATCGTTCATATTTGATAAAAAGGCGTTAGGTCGGGGGGCAAGAAGTAGTAATAGTTTTTTTGATATCTAAACAATTAATATGTTAAATTAAAAAAATTTGGTATTGAGGGGGGGGGGGTTGCCCCTTCCTGCATCTGTCTGTCTCCTGACACCCCTTGGCAGCGTCTATGTTACAGTTACAGTTGTTATATATAGGTGTACGATTTGATATTAAATAATGAAATTTAAAACCTAAACTAACCCAAGATTTCTATAGTCATTAAGGAAACCTGCATAGGCTTAATGCAAAATTTGCTTTAAAGTTTTATATAATTATGGCTGAAATTTTAAAATTAATTTTGCCCTTTCCTATCATTATTGGCCCCTTCTGAATCCAATCCTTGCTACGCCCATGTAAACCTGTAATGTTTTATGCCTTATACGATTAAACCGAATTAAATATATTATTTCAAACCGAAAATTAACAACTTGACTTTAAATTTGTATTATATTTTTAAAAGGTATTTTAATAGGATATTAGCTAAGATCTAGTATAATCTTAGAAGCGGCAAAAATTATTTTGATTTTTTATTATATTTACAATCATAAATAAGCAATGTCTAAGGTTTTACTCTAGAAAAGAAATTTAGCTACCTAAAAAATATTTGAAGCTGCGACAAATTATTTTATTATTTTTGTACCCTTTGAACCACCACTATAAAAAACTATAGCTTTAATTGCTATGCAATTTAGGGGCTCGTTTTTGGTTATCCGTCCATCCGTCCCTCCTGTCCGTCCTGTCCAACTTGGCTTTTTAATATTTAATAATAATTATCGATTTTTGCCAATCAATCCACAAAATGATTTCCTTTCAAAAATATATATCTCATTTCCTGATCTCTTACATGTGATAATAATTATTAACCTCTACTAACGCCATCAGTTCCCCTGAGGATGGTACATTCCTCAATGGTACCAAAAGGGGTAAACATTTGCTTGACATCATCCTCAGTTTGGTGTTTGCCCAGCATACCTACAAACAATTTGCGTTCTTGATTTTTATTTTCGCTGTCCGCCGGTTTTACTTGAATCGGTCTGTTCATCTAGATAAGGGAAAAACGATAAGTATATCAAGTAGTGTTGTAAACAGGGTTGGGTTTTGTTGGGTGGATTTTTGGTTTTGGTTGACTAAACATAAACAGACCATATGTTTTTGGTCTATTTTTCTTAGTCGCATAAACATACCAAAGCGATTTTGGTCAAACCTTTAGTCTGTTCAGGTTAAGTGGGCTAAAACCAAAGATCGACCAAACAACCTAACCGTTTTTACAACACTATTATCAACTACGACAAAACATACGGAATAATTTGTCCGAAATATGATTCTACTTTGCTTTTACTCGCTAAAATAGATGGGGAAAAGTAGACAAATTGTGTTGGCCTATAAACCTTTAGCGCATTTTATAAATGTTTTTAAAAATATGTTTAAATTAGCAAATTATTTGATTTTGAAGGGATTTTAGTTTGAATTATTATTTTGTATATAATAATAAATTATTGTGCTTGATGCATTTAATAAATAACTTTTTTCTTAAAAAGATCGGAAATTTTGTAAAATCATTAAAAACACACAAATAAAAACCTTTTTAATCATATAAGGAAGGGACTGGTGTTTACATTTTGACTTATTTTTGCGATGAAGGATTATTCTATATTAAATTGAATTAAGGATTAGGTATCAAAAAGATAAGGAATATAATATTTACCTCAGAAAATATGCTCCCTTAAAACAGGGTGTAGCCAGGGGGAGACAGGAAGAGGCGACTGCCCCCCCCCCCCAAAATATAAATAATTATTATTTTACTTTTCCTAAATAATTATTGCCCCCCTCTAATTATAATCCTGCCTACGCCAAAGCCTTTAAATATAGTTTTAAATTTTAACTAGATAGTATTTTAGTAATCTCGATGAATTTCAATAAAGTCTTGATAAACACTATCGCTTCACAATTTTAAAATTTTGATTTACAGTTTGGTCAATCATTAATATATACCTCATTCTAAATCAAAAATCATGGTTTATCTTATAAACTAATATTACAATTGTGTCTTATAAAAAGCGCATACAATGGAACACGAATAAGTTTAAATTATAAGTTTTTATCATTAAAATACTTAAAAATAAATAAAATATCTTGAGATTGCCTAGGACAAGAACCTCCTATATTTATAAGCAACAGAGTTATATTTTAAAAAGGGCTTACATTGGACTTAAAATAGTTAGTATAATGAATTAAAATTTCAATTTTTTTTTGAATATTATAGCCCTTTTTAAAGCCCCTGACCTCAGGTCAGGATTAAAATGAGGCGTGGGCAAAATTTTTGATTTAAAGGGGAAAATTGATTTTTTGAAATCTTAATTCTGTTAAATATATTAGATTTTTATGCATCCAAAAAAGAGGGCAAATAATCTTTATGCTGCTTGATTACGACCATAAAAACGCATTACCACCTTATAATTACCAAATCCCTATGACACAAAATATTTGAAGATTAGAATAATTTAAAAGGGTTATTTATCAAAAAATTATTTGTAGTTTTAGTAAGAAATTATAAAAAAGTTTTTAAATTGTCAGTAAGGTCAACCAAACGATTATGAGCTGCAAAATAAGGTGATGGACAAAAATGAAAAAAAGAAAATTACTTAAACTTAAATAATGCATATGATTATGCCACAATGAAAAAAAAAAAGTTAAAAATTTTGTTTTTTTTTCAGCAAAAATTTAGATTTGAAAAATCTATAACATTTTACAAAAAATAAAATAAAAAGTCAAAATACTTACGATTTCCGAATCCTTATCAACCGATGAAAGATTTGTTATAATTTGGGGGTAGAGGTCAATTAACATCTATAGTTTGGAAGGGGGACAAAAGTTAAATATCTCTAGAAAACTTTTAAAATATAAGTTTAATTGGCCAATTTTATTAGTTACTACGAAAAAGGAAAGTAAAATTTTTGGGAACCAAAATTTAACACAAGGTTAATGGCTTATTTAGATGCAATCGATGATTTGTAATGGCTGTTGGAGTAGTGGTAATAATTTGATTTGTAGTCAAATGGACAAAAGCTAAAAAAGTTGTGAGTGGGGTGTGGGGAAAACGGAAAGTAAATCGCATGTAACAAAAAATAAATGACATTTTGAGCCTTCCTTTTACATTACATATTAATGCCATATTTTTCCAACATTTAATCGAGACAGATTAACGCTCGCTCCTCCCCTGTATAAAACTGGCTCTGATAACGGTCATTATTTAATATGGCTATTGACACGAAAGAATCGGCGATTTCACATAAACCAATATAATAATTTTATTTTTTTATCCTATACAACAAAACCACATAGATTTTATTGAGGAAAATCCGCATTTTAACTATTTTTAACCATAAAAATTGACATTTTTGGAGCGATTTTTAAGGCAATGCGATGTGGTTAAATTATTTAGTCACGGAATTGTAGATTTTTCGGTTGACCTATCAATCATCATCATCTTAGATCATTTTTAAATTTATTTTTTCTATTTTAAATCGACAAATGCATAATGTTTAATTATTATTAAAAAATGATACCAATTGGTTCTTAAATCAATAATAATCATACATTCACTCTATAATATTTCCGGGTTATTTGGTTGACACTCAGCCTGGTTCTGCCAAGGGAAATGAATATATAACGGACCAATATACATTTATCTTTTCGTACTACTACTCTACAAGTTTGTCACGAGGGTAAATGGTGGCTTTAATGTACATTTTGGCTTAATTTATTCCATAATCTCACTCTTTTTTTTTTGTTCATCTAGCACAACTTTCGTTAAGCCTTTCCATTTTGTGTGTGATGTATTAAATAAAAGTAAAAATAGCTTATAAAGATCAATAGATCCTCGGCTACGTAGTATACACCATTAATGTATGCGCCAGCACAAAATTCCACTTATTTTATTAATTTTATTCCCATGCAAAAGTCAACAGCCCCCCTCTCCCCCTCCACTTTTTCTAACGGTTTTTATCTTTTTTAATTACGTAACGCGACAAATGGGATGATTCCTTACTTTCAGGTGTTGTGTCCTCGCGCGAAGCAATTACTAAATGAACTGGAAATGCGCTTGATCACATTAGTTATATAGAGTATAGAGGAGGGCAGAGGATTAATTCACACCTGTCATTTAAGGGGAACAAATGCGTTAAAGTACGATGTCCTCTATGTTGTGTCTTTTCAGGTGACAATTTTATCGAAGGATATAGTGAGGCCCAAAGTCATGGGCATGGCTAGGGGGAGGCAGGAGGGGCGGCTGCCCCCCCCCCCCTGAATCCAAAGATTTTTTAAATATCCAGATAATTAGGGCCAAAATATCAAAAAATTTTCATTTTGCCCCTCCCTAAATCATATTGCCCCCCTCCTCTAGTTCCAATTTTTGGGTACGCCCATACCCAAGTTAAACATTACAAAAAATAAATTCCTAGTAGAACTAATGTTCAGTTTGTATTCATAAGCAACCCAGTTATATAATCTTGCTAGAGAAAGTCAAATTTGTAGTTGACAATGAGCACTTTGTAATATTTTTGAAATTTTGACCTCTTTTAAAAGGCGAATTTGTTTTTGGTTAGCAAATGTTTCTGGGCGCTTACTTTAATAATAACGCTATAATGTAAAAAACGAACACTTTTGAAGAAACTTAAGCACCAGGTACGAGTAAATTGAACAAAAATAATTGAAGCACATTATAATGATATAATTTGTTGCCTTTACATTTAACACTTCCTCTATTGAATCTAAAGTTCAATAGGTTAAGTCAAAATAATGTATTGTTTATATTAAAAGAATAGGCATAATTAATCCATAGAGATTTGTGTGGGTTGGGTAGTATCAAATGTCGCGATTATCAAATGACAGATCCACTAAATTAATTTTTGGTATTGGAGAAATGGGACTTACAAAGAGGGCAGGGGACAGTTATCAAAGGTCATAGGGTAGCAGATGTGCATTCTTGAACGCGCCACGCGCCATTAAAATTCATCTTATTATATGGATGGCATCCCACTCACTACTCAACCTTCATTCAATCTATCTACCTTTTACTACAAATACTACAAGTGTGACTTAGGTGTGTTCCTGTCTACCTACAATGACAAACCTTACCATAGAAAACTCTTATATATATAATGCAAAAACTTCACTTAGACATATTTAGAAACTTTTAGGTTTCTTATTGAAACTTAGGTATTTTGTACAAATTAAGGAATATTATATGAACTAGAATTTCAATTTTATAATACCATCCGGACCTTGATTTTCATGATGCGTAAATTTTTTTTTAATTACGACTCAACGTAGTACATATTAATTATTATTAATGCCACTAAACCATATTACATATATATCCATATAGGTCAATTATAATAATTCGAGATACGGTAATTAGAAATACATTAGTAGTGAAAGAGACGCGCGGTTCGATAAAGATTACACAGCAACAACATCAATGTTTCAAATGAAGGGGGTCAAGCGAGGACATAAGCCATATGGCACCCGCCCCCCTAGATTTAGCTTTATTTATAAAATCACAATTGAAAAATCTGCCTTTACAAAGCACTTAATTGCTGTCAACTATCCAATGTTAAATTTTTTTATTTTTAATAACCCCTCCCCAAACAAGAAATCATGAAAACCTTAAATATGCAAATAGCGATGTATGTTGTGTGGGTATATATTGATGATAAATTTATTGGCTCATAATTAGATAAAAAAATCACACTCTTATCAGACTAATGTCACTCCAAGTCTAAAATCAAAATGATAAAACGTTCAGTTTCAATATAACCGAATTCGAACTCAACGAGCTAGTGTTTTTATATGTTTAAAGGCTAACAAATATTTATTGATTTTTGTAGTGATTAAGGAAACATATTGTTAACTTTTTATTTCAATTTCTTACACGCGTTTTTCGTTTATAAATTTCAAATTTATGATGTGAACCGCTTTTCCCGATTTTTAAACAAAAATCAAGAAATCTGTTTGAGTTTATTTTTCAATAGTAAACCGACCCTTCCTAAAACAAAGACTCTAGTGTCCATGATAGTAAAATAATGGCTATTTTGTAAGTTCTTATATAGGGCACGAGCTCATCTCCGTTTTGTTACATTTGCAAGTGATATTTTAATTACCCTTTTATCAGGTAAGTACAATAGAGAGGCAGTTGCCCATTAAGAGTGAATTATCAATGATGGCATTAGTTAAGCCAGGGTTCGTTAATATATTATTTATCTGGCAATTATGTTAATGAATTTTAATGGCTTAAAATTACATCGCGATGACTTAAGGTTAATGACATTTCCTATAGGGATTGGAATATCGATAAAATTTAAAATTTTTACCCCTCTATTAACAAAAAAGCTATATCAAAAAAATTGTATAAAATAAAAATAATTGTTATGACGATGTTTAAATTTGGTTGTAACTTACTCCTGGTAAAGTTTTGATTTCGTGCAATGCTTTTTGGGCTTTGATAGCCGACTCTTTGGAACAGTAGGTTAAGAAGGCGCACCCTTTATAAATTTAAATAACAATATACATGTTGATCATACTTTTGCGATATATGGTGAAGTGCATTATGCACCTTTTTAGTGTTGGTAAATCCTATCATATTAAATGACTTGATGTATAACGGGTGTAACCTACTTACAAACGGGCTAAATTAATTTGAAAAGCTAAACCAAAAATTATGTTAAGCCTGCTAAAAAGTTGTTGGCTTTATCGTTCACTCATGGGCGTAGCCAACCTTAATTAAAGGGGGGAGGGGGAATAATGATTTAGGGAGGGCCAAAATAATAATTCTTGAACTTTTAGCCCAAATTTTAATAAATTCTAATAAATCCTTGGATTTAGGGGGGGGGGGGACAGCCGCCCCTTCATCCCCCTGGCTACGCCCACGCGTTCTCTTATTGTAATTTATGAGCAAACCTACGGTTATCTCATCTTGGGGTCTTATAGACCCCAGGCGATGAAACCACCGCATAAAGGAGCAATGATTATTCATAACGCGTTCCGACTAACGCAATATCATCCTTTAAAATCCGACCAACGCGAGGTCTTAAAAAGCCTGTCCATTCCAACAAAACTATATATGCCTTCTTCCTTTTTTTGATTATCGATTTATTATTCCTAGCTAGATTAGCACAATGCTTTCCCAAAATATTGATTTTTGTCAACAAACGTCCTTGGCCAATAGAAAAACAGCCTAACCCTGAGCATTGGGGTGTTAAGGGGCTAGAGCAATGACGAAATTTAATTCTCGCCCACCACGCACTTATTATTACCTCTGTATGCAACGTAGTGAGGCAAGGGTTCACCCCTGTGTCCCCTCTTTAATTTTTTCGTTAAAATATGACTGGACGAATTGGGTGACAAATTGGTTATAAAACACCCAAGAGACCGGACTAGTATAATTTTTGTCAGCAAATTAATAAGAGAACGCCTTTATTTTAAATTGACTTTTTTTCGTTATTTTATGGTAAATTATAGCAGTAAATTTTGTGATTAATTCTAAAGTTAAGCTGCTATGATTTCAAAACAATTTACATATATTTATCAAATTGCTTATATTCTATGATATTAAATTTATTAGCGCCATATTATTCAAAAAGTTTCACAGTCATTAAAATGGCTGCTGTCTTTTGATATTTGAAATAGGACCAAAACTAGAATCAAGTCAATAATAGGAACAAACTAAAGCTTTGAATGATCAGAATAAAATCAGCTTTTATATCTAGATGAACATATATAACGTTAGATTCTAAGTTTCATAGTAATATAAACAAACGTTAATCACCTAGTAACCTGTAAGCCACTCGTTCTAGGATTTATAAAACAATTACTAAACGCAATAACATATAAAATAATAGCAGAATTATGTTCCTATAAGTCATCGTTGAATTTAATCCTAGTAGACAATCAATGGGCACAAAATAAATGATTTAACAAAAATTTTGTAATGATTACTATTGGTTTTTCTATATAATGCTAAAGCCTTTAGTTTTTACCCAAACAATTTAACATGAAATTATTCAAAATAACTAAAAGTAGGTATATATGTGAAATAAATGTAAATATACTACCTTTGTGAACACCGGTATATTTGTCTTTCAAAACGCTCAACTCATAGATCGGTCCAAATTCTTCAAACATAGGTCTCAAATCGGATTCTTCCATGTTACGCGGTATTTGCCCAACAAAAAGTTTAATCGCATTATCTTCTCCACTTTCACAACAACCATCTTCTTGCTCCATCTCTTTATTAATAACTCCACCATTGCTACTATTGCAATCGCCTAGAACCTTGGTTTGTAGATTTTTCCCATTCATAGTCCCATTGATAATGTCACTAGTTGACCCGTTAGCTATTTTCTTGTTAATAATGGTAGCTATCGGTCTACCCATAGTTCCGCCTGTATTAGATAATTCTGCCCAAATTCCATTGCTCCCATTAACAGATCCAGAGGCGGGCGAAGAATTTAGCAGTAAAAGTTGTTGCTGAAGTTCGTTGTAATCGGTGCAAGGTTGTCGACCATTTTGAAATAGAAATAAGCTTTCGGGAGATAGGTCCCCGTTGTTAACGTTATTACCATTATTCCCCGAGCTTCTAATGATGCATTTAGCAGCATTTCCCCCCATATCGTCTTCCATGTAATAAGGTTGAAAGCAAGTAACTTGTCCATTGCTAGAACCATGATTGTGGCCCAATATTAAAGCTTCACCAAGGCTTTGGTCCAAAATTATGCTACCTTGGTTAGCAGCTTGGGTCATAGCTTGTTGCTGTTGCTTCAAGTGCAAGTGCAAATTTGCTGCTGTCGCCCCGTAATGACCATTGTTTACCACCGAATCTAAGCTGGATTCCACTATGCAAGAAGGAGCGACATTGCCGTCTGATAAGTCCATCATGGTTCCTTTTACAATTTTATTAGGTAGACCGGTAGTGTTGTTTATGGAGGATGATGAGACGGACTTAATTAAAAGTGTGGTCATATATCTTGTATATGTACGTTTAAGCGAACTGACGAAGCTTTAAAATGTAGTAGCGACCGATAGTGAGACTAATACGATGCGGAGCAATTTAATTGTTGTGGACGGGTAGTAGTCAGTTGGCTTGATGAAAAATAATTAATTAATGAAGAAGAAGAAGCAAAGGGAGAGGATAAAATTAGCGATATTTTTTTGACAACCGACTATGAAAATGTGGATAGCACAATGGTGTAACAAAGGAGAAGGCAAAGCTAAAGAGGGGAATTAAAATTTAGTCGACCTGTGTAGGTTGGTTGGGTATTGATTATTTTAGGGTCGGGCCAGCATCGCTTCATTTATCTAGGGATGTTGATGTTTTTTTCAGCTAAGGCGTGCTTGGGCAGAAACCACCGGTTAAATACCTAATATCCTGTCGAAATAAGTGTATTATTATAGCTTATCATAAGTTTATCTTTATATGTAAATACTGCATAATGTACAAAGCTATTTATCAAAATATCAACCTCGCACGCACGCATGCATGCATGCATAATACATTTATAATAAGGGTAGTCTCCACTCCACGTCGAGGAAAGATATAGAAGTGTTATATATGTAGAGAAGTTTGAGTAGTACAGTTCAACCTATCCTAAACTAGTATAAATTTTTTCACCTATGATTGACGCTCCATGACATTCGCACCTCGTTGCATGGGCTTAGTTAATGATTTTTACAAATGATGGCAAAGAAATCCAAAAATTTGTTGAAAAATTTATTAAAATTATTGCTAATATTTCTAAAAATGATCATTATGCCCCTCCCAAAATAATTATTGTCCCCCCTTTAATTCCAATGCTGGCTACGCCCATGACAATCTCCGCTTTTATTATCAAACCTCGCCTATTAAAATCAATTAATCGCCATATAAGGTAAAGTTGAATCCAAATGCCCAATGAGGTTCCTAAAGAATTTTAAAGGTCCATTTTATATTTGTTTTACATTTTATATGTTAAAAAGTTAGCCATTGGGCATATTCAGGATTAGAGGGGCTATAGGATTGGTAGTTGTTTTGGGCAGGACAACTAATTTTTTTTATTGATTAATTTCGTTACTTATATATAAATTTGTGGAATTTAAAGGGCAACCGTCCTTCCACATATCCTTTGAACTGAATCCATGGTTATATGGGACCTCTATCTAACTTCACAACTTTCATCTGAACTCATCGTAATTTAAAAATAAAGGTTAGTAATTTCGCATTTAATCAAATTTCGAGGATAGTATAAATGAGTTTTACTATAAGCTATTCTATATCAATTCATCATTACTTTTTGCTAATAAATATCGTTTAATTCATAAAAAATTTATAATTCAAAATTATTTAAGGTGCAAATAAGGCTAAGCAAATAGATTTACAATTTTTTTAATCAGTACTTCAAAAATTATCATTTTGCTTTCTATTAACCACTGGCTAAACTAATCCAAATGCTGGCTAACGCATACTCCTGAGGAAATTACGAAGCAACCAACCTCTTGATAGTTGAATTAATGAGTAACCGAGACCGTACCTTACTTAATTATGCGTTTCAACAAAATTTATTACACCTAAAAAATAAGGAGAGGGCTAGGGTTTTAATGGATTCGAAGCATTTTAATTTATGCGACAAAGTGCGGGCTTAGTTAGGATTTATTAAAGGGAGGCTAATGAAACAGGAAGAGGCTAAATATTTGTTTAAACTTTTAGCCAATACTTTTTTTATTTTCTACACAAAGGTTTTAAGGGAGGGGGGGGGGTGCAGCTGCCCCTCATTGCCTCCTTTAGCTGCAGCCATGCAATAAAGTAGGTTTTTAATATCGATCTTTTTTAACCCTTAATAATTTATGCTACCCAATACGTTTCAGGTTGACACTTTTCGCAGCACTTTGACTCAATATAAAATAAATATTGGTTCAACTCGCTAGCATTGCAACAGAACTTTTTATATGAAAAGTAATTTTAGTTTAGGGTTAAGTTAAATTTAAATGGGGTCAAATGCAGATGATTAAAATAAAAATTATCCCCCCCCTCTTTTGTCCGCCATTATCAGAGTCATGGTAGTCTCAGGGAGGGGCGGCTGCCCCCTCTTGATACAAAAGTCCTTAAAATTCCATATAACTAAGGCTAAAATTTCAAGCAAGTGTTATTTTGCCCCTCCCTAAAAAATTATTGCCCCCTCTAGCTCCAATCTTGACTACGCCCATTGATCGGCAAATTGAATTGAAACTGCGATATATTAAGTTAGTTACCTGTCATATTGACATTGATAGACGTATAAAACTGCACTAGTTGAAACACACTACAAAATCAAAAATTATTGATTTTTGAGAAATATAGTTATTTTACTACTGCAATACCCTTTCTCACAATTAATTAAATTTAGTGCGTTTTTGTAATTAAAAATTTTTGCCATATACGTGGATATATTATGTTGCATTACGTTTTTGCGACTTCTTCCTTAATTAATTTATAATCTAAATGAATGTTAAACAACCGCCGACTTTCCAAAGTTATCAACCTAGGCTTTGCCAGGATAGGCAAAAAATAATTCTCGCAATTTTTAATCGTCTCTTTTTTCATTATTGTAATATATTTATTCTAATAAATTTTTAATGACTGCATTGCCCAGAGTTTTATAGATTAAGACAACCAACAAATTATTATCAACTATACTAAAAATTAATTATTTATTATAAATATTGATTTTAATTATAATAACAAAATTTTAATTAATCTTATAATATTTTTCCCAAACTTACAATATATGCTGCATTAACCAACTTTTGCTTTTATCGCTTTATCATGTGATTTGCAGTAAATTTATTTAAAATTTAAGACAACCATTTAATTGATTTTTTTTGTAGATTCATTACTATCGTAGGACAATTGGATATATTTGACACACATAATTTTATTTACTGTATCATTTTCTTAGGTGCCTATTTCCCCGCTTTGGACTCATATCTTATAATAGCAATTCCTGACATCAGAGTTTGATATTATTTTTTTAATATATAATACGGGCACTTTAACCTTGAACAGAAAATTAACTATTAATTGACATTAATATTTTTGTGACTTCAAAACGCAAATATAATGTTTTGCTGTTGAATTAAAAACGTTTAGCGATTAGTCTGTGTATTTTTGGCTTCGAAGACACATAAATTTGGGAAAAAGTAAAAATTTCAAACATATAAGCTCAGTGATTACAAATCAGAAAAGCTATTTATAAAATTTGGTATACCGATCGCCCCCTTGCTTAGGCTACTGGCATGGGCGTAGCCAGGAAGGGGCAGGGAGGGGCGGCTGCCCCCCTCTAAATCCAAAATTTTGTTGAAATTTATTGAATTTATGACTAAAATTTCAAAAAAAGCTCATTTTGCCCATCTCTAAATCATATTGCCCCTCCATAAACCATTTTTGCCCCTCTCTAATTCCAATGCTGGCTACGCCCATGGCTACTGGCAAAAATAAATATATATAATTATGAAATAGTAATTTCACTATTTCAAGCCAAATATAACCAGTAATTTATATAAAAACTGCATTTACAAATGGCAGATTAAAGCCGTTAAATTAACGGAAAAAACGCCATCAAAATACACAAACCCAAAAATGTCAACATTCAAAAAACATCTGTCCATACAACAGCCAAATCAGATGTTGAATTTTATAAGCGATTTGGTTATACATTTACTATTATAGCTAAAAATTGCTTGAATTGTTTATGATGCCTATTTAAAGGCGTCTATATCAGTCAAGCTGCAATTTTATTAATGAGCGTTAGGCGCTAGGCTTTCTTGTCTAAGAAAAGCTAATAATATATATAAATGCATGGGCGTAGCCAGGGGGTAACAGGGAGGGGCGGCGACCCCCTCTAAATTCAAAAATTCTTCTAAATTTAATCGAATTATGGTCAAAATTACTAAAAATTATCGTTTTGCCCTCCCTAAATCATTATTGCCCACCTCTAAGTTCAATCCTAGCTAAGCCCATGTATAAAGGTATATATACATTTTATACATATATCAGGTATATCATCTTAATCCATCGAGTCAATATTAATGGTTTTTTAAAACAATTTTTTAAAATAACTCCTCTTTCTACACTACTTTTTAACTTAAATTTGCCTAGTAAAATCCTGGCTGGATTTTAGATTATAAAGATAAACTGATTATGCCATATGTTGCATATGGGTAATTGTGTGTCTAATTTTCCTCCATTTTGAAGAGTGTATTTGGTGTAATTTAACCTGTAATTTTGCCCTATAACAGTCAATTTACCTTCCTCACTAGTTTATAAATTAAAAAAACGTCAATAAATTAATATTATACAAAATATTGATGGCACTATATTAAACAAACTTTAATCGCAGTTTATACATTTTTAATTTTTATGTATTTTTTAAATGATATTTATTTTAAAAAGCTGTTTTTGATATCTACCCACTTTAATATTTTTTTATTTACCTTTTTAAAATTATTTAATTTGCGAAAATTACTAATTTCTATATGCTCACAACGTTACAATCCTCGTTTCAAAATGGTGGAAAAAAGTGTACACATTTTGTGCGTTGATGAGCAGTCTATCTAGTCTATGGGCTGGACCTAATATTAGGAAAGACGGTACATGGATGTTGAACTTATGTAGGACAGTTTAAATGTGAGGTAATACTGGAAACTAACAAGTTCAAAGTATGATATATTCTCAATTTTAGAGATAGGAGCGCTGAAATATGAATTTTAGATTGGTTATTTTGACAATTTTTAAGCTGACAAATTTTTTGTTACAAAAATAATGTACAAAGTTAGCACAAAATTAGTGTTAAAAATCAGTTTTTAATTTCTATTTTATATTTTAAAATATAGTATTTAAAGCTTGGGTATTGGGAACGGCCCACTTTATAGGACAAATTAAAAGTTATATAAAGCTATATTATAATATTTTTTACCTATAAATCCGTTAGAAATTTATTTTATTTAGCTTGGCGCATAATTAAAAATTTGGCAAGGAAGATTGGCTCACAGTAAGTTAGGGGAATTACAGATTTAATTATTTTTTGTTGTTGTAAAAAATAGGTTATTAATTATAGCCAAATATAAGCTGACTATGCTTCCTGTTTTATAGCTATTTTGTATTTTGTAAATATATGGAATATCTTTAGTACAACCTAAGCCTCTCGATTTCGAAATTAAACATTTTTAGTATTCGATCCGAGTTTGAAAATTTTATTTAAAAAAAAATTCGTTTTTAGATTTGTCGAATATTGAAATAAGGATTCGAATTTGATTCGAAAAAAGTTTTAAGGTACGAATTCGATTCGAATATTTTTCAAGTTTCTTTAGATCCTAGATATCGCATTAAATTAATAATACATTTTAAAAAATTTATTCATAGAAATAAAAAAGATTGAATATAAAAATATTAAAGGTGAAAAGGATAAAATATCGAAATCCCTAAAACAATGAAGGATTGTTAATTAGTCAGCTTTTGTTAGTTAAATAAAAAAAATTTTGACAATGATTGCAGGTAGTATAATTCGATGATTTATCATGGCCCCAAACCAGTAACTTATTTTTCTTCTTCAATACCAAAATTATCTAAATATAACATAATCTCTAATTAAAAATTTCGCTGATGGCATTAATTAGAGTTTATTTGTTATTTAGTTTCGGGACACGTACAAAGGGGTATTATATTGTTTTAATATAAATCTAAAATGTTTATGTATATAAATAAAATTTCTTATAAAAATATATTATTTATAGTTTAATATTTATGTTAAAGTTTAATAGATAAGTTCATAAGTAATATTAAACATTAAATAACAATTGACATAAAATGTTGGCAAAAATAATGGATTTTTTTGGAAGTTGAACTCCATATTATATGTAAAAAGCTATTTTAAATATATTTGGGTAAGCTTATAAAATTTAAACTTAGTGATCGGGGAAAATAACTAATTTGTGAAAGATGAAAACAGCTTAATTATTATGGTCTTGTATATTTGAAATAACTATCAAGTATGAATAATTTTGCGAATCCCTTTTTAAAGATTCGATTCGAATTTTTGAATCTCACCAGGAAAATATTCGATTCGAAATTTAGACCTAAGGATTCGAATTCGCGAATTCTCGAATATTTCCCAGAGGCGTAGTACAACCTTAAAGCAGCTTTTACAATTTAAAGTTACAATATAACATTTTAAGTCATTTTTAAGGTCAGTTGAGATCAATTAAAACAAAAATCAGCTTAAATACCTTTGTTTTCTCAAATATATCAGCATTCATGATCTAAGTCATAAAATTTAATTAAAGCGGAGCAAAAAGTATGGTAATAATTTAATTACGTAAAAGATTAAAAAGTGGATTTTAGTAATTTTTACCAAATATATTTCAAGGTCCTGGCTAAACTCAAAAGAGTATGCTTTTGTATATTTACTCTCATAAAATGGGCTATCAATAATTATTAACTTTTGAAATAATCATAAAGTTTCAAATATTTTATATTTATATCATAATACATCTTGGGAGAGCTATTAATAAGTAAGGTAACTACGGCAAATATAATATATGGCGTTTTAAAATAAAATAAATAATACAATTTTCACAATATCTCTTCTTTTGGTCGTCACTAAGCACATTTGAGATTTTTCCCAGGATTCAGATTAATAAAATAGTAATATCTGGAAAATAATAATTTTTTCTTCATTTTTTTCGCGGTTCAATTTTGTAGGAAAGTTCCATGAGCACTTTATGATCATCAATAACACGTAGATTTTTAATGTAATTTTCATAGTCTTCTGGCCTGTATCCGGTCTGCATTATTTTTGACATGCGGAAAGGGGAAGCTCCATTGTTAAGGGGCCGTCCTAACACACCACAATAATATTCCATATCTATTTTAATGTAGAAGTAATTAATCGTCAAGTAAAAAAATATTTTATTAAAATAACTTGATAAGCTGTATCAAAATGGCGATACATAAAGACAAAAATTATTTTACTAAACCAAATTTTAATTGGAAACCAGTTAGAGGTTAGAGAAGTAGTTTTAAATCGTAGCGCCATACAGTAGACAAAAAAATTCCAAATTAATAAAAAAAGTATAAAATCAGCTGAGCATATTGATCAGTTAGAACTCACTAACCCAAAATCATCTTCAAACATTTTGCTACCCCCTGTTAATGATTCAAATTCCTATTGATGGTTAAACATATATTTATTTACAAGGATGCACTTTGATGATCAGCGTAGCCAGGGGGGGGGGCAAGAAGGGACTGGCTACCCCCCCCCCCCCCAATTATTATTGCCTTTTAAAATCATAGCTACGCCCATGATTTTGATATTTTAAATATTAGCATGGATATTTTTTTGTAAATTCTTTATAACATAGCAAGTTTAATATAAATATACCAAATTTTCTTAATCTTTATTTAAGCGCATTGAACGCTATTTAAATAATTTTCATGGGAGTAGCGGGGGGGGGGGGGTGGCAAGGAGGTGAGGCTTCCCCCCTCTAAATACAAAAATTCGTCGAAATTTAATATAATTACGGCTAAAATTGATAAAAATTATTATTATGCCCCTTCCTAAATCATTATTGCCCCCCTCTATATCCAATCCTGGCTGTGCACATGATAATTTGATTTACAAATCCCTTCTTAGCTTATTTAAAAACCATTTATTTATAAATATATAAAATGATGAAAATTTTGAAAAAAGTGCGTTTACCAAAATCTTTGGAACGGTAATGATTAAAATTTCTCAGAATATCTCCAATCAAATGCTAAAAAAATGCATGATTTTAATTAAAATTTTTTTACCATCTTCTCGAAATTGACCAAGTCTGTGTCTGTATAAGTTTTGTTGCCTTCGTGTATAAATGTCATATCTGAAAAAAAGTTAAGCAATACATATGATAAAAATTTTTGCACATTAAAAAATTACAAAACTAATCCAAGCTAATTTTTTTTAAATTAATAATTGTATTAAAAGCTCCATGATTCAATGTAGACATGCATGGGCGTTCCCAGGATTGTATTTAGAGGGGGGCAATAATGATTAAGGGAGGGGCAAAACACACTTTTTTGAAATTTAGCCACAATTATATTAAATTTTAAAGGATTTTGGAATTAATGGGGGGCAGCCCCCCTCCCTCATTACCCCTGGCTATGCCCATGGATCTGGATTTATTAAAACTAAAGAGTTTTTGGGCAAAAGTCCCTCTTTGCCTCTCCTCGCCTGAGCCCATGATGACACCTTTGATTTATATAAAAACAGAGACTTTCTTAATATTCCGAAATATTTTATGCAATTTACAAAATGAAACCTTTCATAATTAAGGGCATAAATGGTATAATGGGCGGTTGCATATTCATTAAACACATCCGATATGCCCTATGATTCCTAGATGGATCTGTGAGTAACACTGAATCTTCGTAAATCTTTTTCAATTTCGCTGGAATTTTCTAAGCAAATTAAAATTTAATTTTTTTATAATTTGTGACAATTGTTAATGATATAGCCAAAAAAATTTCAATCAATTAATTGGTTGAGAATCAAGATTATAGTTTACTACCTATCTATATTCAAATTTTATAAACACTGAATTGTTTTTTTTATTATTTTTTACATGTTCAGAAAAGAAGTGTTGAATCTTTACAGAAGAAATATATAAAAGATTGTGGGGACTTACTTCCCAAGTAGTTGATAATCTGCTAACGCAAACGTCAGTGAGCCCCATTAGAATGGCGAAAAACGTGTTCAAATTTTGCAATTCTTTGCAGCTAACAATTTTTACAATCGTCGAATGTTAAAAAAAAATTAAAAATATAATTTAAATGTAGATATTCCATAAATATCTGAGGAAAAAGCAAAAAATATCTGAGGAAAAATAGCTTACTAAAATGCGAGTTTTATGAATTTCTTAAGTAGATGAACCCTTTTGCCGATATGGGTGATAGGAATCAAGCAAAGTTCTGTGCAAACCCAATGCTGAATTATCACAAATTGAGTCAGGAACAGGTCTAAATTGAACGTTAAAATTTTGTGCTTGAGGGCTGGTATGGTTTTTCCGTACAATTCAGCCTGCAAAACATCATAAAATTCTTAAAACCACCCATATACTGATTAAAGGCATGGGCGTAGCCAGCATTTTGAAGAGCCAATAATATTTTAGGGAAGGGGCAAAAAATAATTTTAACCATAATTTTAATAAATTTAAAATGATTTTTGGGTTTAGCGGGGGGCAGCTACCCCTCCACGTTTCCCCCTGGCTACGTCCATGATTAGAGATTTTATGCTTACAATATTGGAAAGTTTCAACTTACACAAATGTAATAGATTAGAAATCCGGTTTAAATCCGATAAATTAAAACAAAATAACTTAAAAGGCTTGCAATTCATTAAATCACTTTTAAGTTTTAGACTTATAAGAAGAATCTTTTGAACCTATCTAAAATTCGGGTTTTTATACTGCTCAACTGTTTTAAATTTTACCAAATACATGTTATATTTACATAAAATCTATCAGAAATATCATAAAAACTTCTTCATTTCTTTAAAGTAGTCTCAATTTCTAAAAATTAAAAAAACCTTCAAATCATGAACAAGGTGAGAAACATAGATAAAGTCATAATTATTTAAAATAAACGTAATAATAAATATTTTTTGCTTACGGGTATAATGCACTTAAACAAGTTCCAATCGTATAGCGTGATGTACAGTGCCATTTCCTTAGTGTTCATATTTTCCAACTCATGATAAGTTCCCACAAAAGGTCCCAATTGTTCACTAAGGACCTCCTAAAATATGGCGATTTAATGTGCAAAAGATACTGATTTATGTTTTAATATGGTAAACCAAAACCGAGTTGGTAAAAATCAGATGCTTTTATAATTTTCTTTTTTTTATCCTTTGTTTCATGATTCCCTAACAAAGGAGTGATATCATTATTATCGGCATGGGCGTACCCAGGAATTCAAAACCTGGGTACGCCCATGATTATCGGCCACCATAATCAGCATATTCAATCTTAATACATATTATTATCATTATCATATTTTATTTTATATCATTAAAATACATTAGTTTCAATAATTATTTATCTGATACAATTAACTCGATTTCGCTTCAATCAAACTTTGCTACTTAAAACTTTGCATATTATATTAAAGAAGATAACTTGAATATAATTCCCAGCTTAAAATTGGCTTACATACCTTAATATGTTTGTATGCAAAACTTGTCAAATATATTTAGTAATAATTATAAGGTTAAACTCAGTGGCGTAGCTAGGGGGGGGGGGCCCAGGGGGCCCGGGCCCACCCAAGAGCAAAAACCGGGCCCCATGGGCCCCCCCCCAAGGGAAAAATCTTGGGCCCCTGGGCCCCGTTAGCCATTTTTTTTTATTTTATCTCAATTAAGAAAAATATGAAGATTATAATTATCTTTGAATATAACTTTTAATTATAATATAAAGCCTAAATATTTGTTTAATAAATGCAATTTCAACGGTTAATAGCCTTGTATTAACTTTAAATGATATTAGAAATGAGGATCACTATATTTTTTATAATAAGGCGAGAGATTTAGCTTAAATTTGTGATTTAGTACCTTATAAACGTATTAAAAAATCAAAGTATGACACTTTTTACTCTTTTGAATCTACTAATTCATTAATGGATTTCGAAATTGATTTATCCTATCATCGATAGAATAATAGCAGAATTAAACCTAAGATTTTCGGAAATTATTTGTAATCTATAAAGGTCCTTAGAAGGTTTCATGGGCATAGCCAGAATTTGAATTACAGGTGGACAATAATGATTTAGGAGGGGGCAAAAATTTTTCATATTTCAGCCATAATTTTAATAAATTTTAACAAAATTTTGGATTTAGAGGGGGGCGGCCGCCCCTCTGCCCCCCCCCCCCCCCCCCCTCCTTGGCTAAGCCCATGGAAGGTTTAAACCCTTCATCCCCTTTTTTGCGATAAATCTCTTTTATCAGAAGTAATTAACCATTATGAATTAAAACTGCAAGATGCCGAAATGATAATGGCAAAAAATTATGTAAATAAAATGCAATGATATTTTTTCAATTTTGCCCTCAATAGAATAATTTTAACTATCCCAATAACTTCATGCTCATGCAAATCGTTCTCATTGCTAAAATGGAATAAAAATATCTTCATCACAATTGGACAAGATAGATTATCTTCCTTAGCTTTATTGAGCTTAGAACATGACTTTATAAATGATATTCCCCCGGATGATATTATAAACTCGTTTGCTCCATCGAGTAAAAGGCTTTATGAACTACTATTAAAAGACAAATTTTAATATTTAATGAAAAATTATCTGAGCTTTTAAACTTGTTTTAAACTTTTTAACACTTTCAAAATATAATAAAATATTATTAAATTTACGAAAATTCCATCCTGGATTGAATTTAATTGTCCATCTCACATGCTTATTGTTTAACATATCTTGCATATTTTTATGTACCACATGCACATATAAAGCCAATAATTTTCCAAAAAATAGTTTGAACACAATTTTTTCCCCTATATTGGTGATATCCCATCAAAAGTTTGAAAAATTAATATTAATAACAAATTCCTCAATTTTGTAGACAATAACGCATCAAAACTTGCAAGGGATAAAAATCCCCTAAAAATTCCTTTTGGTGTACAATTGGATTCAACAAATTGTACACAAACGCTAAGTTGTTCTGTGCATCTCACATCTCTAATTCCATCTAAAATTATTAAGTAAAATTTTGATTCATTTAATTTTGATAGAATATTTTAAGGTTTATTAGCAGTTAAATTTAATAGTTTATTTTAATTTTTAGGTAGTGTAAAAATAGGGGGGGGGGGGGGGGGGTGTGCAAATAAATCTATAATACCATCAGGGGCAACAACTTCTAAATACTCTTCTCGAACGAATTATAATTTCATAATTAATTTTTTTTATATTTTATGTTATAATTACGCCTTTTGAGGATCTAGCCTTAAAAAGGGTTTTAAATGTTCTCATTGTTTTCATGATATAAATGCTGTCTGAAAATGCTGCCAATATTGCATATGTAAAATTAAAATTTGTTATATATATGGCCAGATTTTTTGGGATTGTGGCAATAAAATATTTTTATAAAAACTTTGTATAGTTTTTTTTACTATTTGTATTATTTTTTAAAATGTCAACGATTTCTTGTCAATATCCCCGTTCCACTTACAATTCATTTATACAAAAACTTATTATACCAAGTGAAATTTTCTATATTGTTTCAACTACATTACTTTGTTTTATTAATGAATAAAAAATTTTCATTTGCAATTGACCCATGGTTTTATCCAGGTTTTGGATTAGGGGGGGGGCAAAACATATTTTTTTTTATTTTTAAAGGTTTTAGTAGTTAAATTTTTTTTGTCCCCCCCCCATGGCTTGACTAGCTCAGCCCCCCAAGGCAAAAAGGCTAGCTACGCCACCGGTTAAACTTAGAATGAAAAGCTTAGCACAAGCAATCAGCTTTTACATAAAACTATACATCAAATTAGCATAAATAATGTGTTTTGTATCTTGTAATTAGAGTTCAATATTTTTAACACCCTATTAATAGCTCCAAGAACTATGGACTAAATTGTTAAATAAATATACACAATTACATAATGTGCAATAAAAAGGTTTTAATGCTAAATAAAAGTTTTACCATTTTTTCCCCATCTTTAGCGTTGAGAATGAACAGACGACCGTTACAAGAAAGGCGGCTAACGAAATTGATATCACCGTTGTCGAAAGCCACCGTACTGCCATTACTCTTAACCTCAATTAATTTATAGGCATCCGTTGTATTCCTGTTGCTATCACTTCTGATCCTTGCCTCACAAGCTAAAGACTTGACTTCTGTATCATTTACGGCTTCAGGATACGTTTGACTAGGATTTTTTATATAGTTGATTTTATTGAGCGGTGCGGCGCTTTTGCATGTCATAGCCGGGCTAGACAGACCACTAAACAAGGTGCCCAAAGAAGCCAAAAAGCCTTGACTCTCTTCTCCCATAGACAACTTGCGGGATGGCATGAACGAAAGTTTGGATTTTTTGTTGTCCGCAGCAGAGCCTGTTGAAGATTCTAAGGTAAGTGCTTTCTCTATGCGATGCCTCATGGAAATAGCGCTTATTGGGCTATGGCTATGACGCGAGGAAAAATTTATTATGGAATCCAGTATGGTGTGAGCCAGGTTTTGAGCTACGGTACCGGCCGTGGTTCCCAAAATCAGAGTGTACGGGAGGTGGGAATGATTGTCGCGGTATATCTTGAGATTCACTGCAGGAAATATACACAAATAACTATATGGAGAGATTGTAAAATAATCATTAAATATTTTTATTTCGTTTAAAAGGAGTTCAATCGACACACCCTCAACTAGTTGCAATCGTAAATCAGCAATAGTTATGTAAAAGCTATATGCGATTATAAAAAATTTATTATTAAAATTAATGCTTCGTATTACATGCAATGTTAGGAATTAGTAACTTACCTTTGTCTAGCAATTTGACTGGAACTTGTGTCAGAATACTAAGACGCCCATGAGTGGATTGCATTGGTTTATTGCAATCAGACAAAAAGCTTGTTGGTTTTAGAATCACGACTTTGACTAGTGGGGGGCCCCACGTTATTTGGCAATACAAATTGTTATACCATTTAACGTAGTTGATCAGATAATTCTTTAAAAATAGCTGAGAATAGTAATAAGTTTGAAAATCTTTTTCCGACACATTGTATCCACTGAACATAATGTAATTTGGAGTTGATTTCTCACAGAGCAGGTTACTCTTACTATCGCTAGTCGTCGTGCCCTTGATACACATTTCGACGTCTGTAAACATTTTCTCAGCAAATTCTAGGATTTTATTCAGGCAATACCCTTTTGACACGGATTGTTGGTATATAAATGGTAGGGTGGCTGAAAGGGTAAACCATTCCATGACAAAATATATGACTTGTAATTTGTTAGTTTTTAAAGAAGGTGCACTGATTAAAGATTCAATTGAATCACAAGTTTCAAACACATCTTTGTATATCGTAGTGCTACGACTCCTAGCCTTATTGTAGGTAGCGTCTATGTTGTAATACTTATATAGCAGAGTACACAGTTGATCGGAATTGAGAAATATAGCGTATACTAGAATAAAATCCTGAATAAAGGTATCCTTCCTAGCGGGTAAGATTGAGAGTCTTTTGGTAACATCGGCTACTTTTCCTTCGTTACGATTTGGCTGATATTGATTTTTGGACATAGGGGTTGGGTCGCTTTGGGGCGGTTCATTTTTGGTGTTAAGCGATATACTTCTCAACAACGAAAATTGCCTTCTCCTTTGCTGACAAACTTTAGATAATGATACGGCATTTGTTGCATTAAATTTATCCGGAGATTTATCTTTAGATGTCGATATCGAATCACAGTTGTTTAATAACGCTGTTTTTGGAGGGATACTATTTTGTTCAGTCGACGTTAAAGGGTGTTTGATCGGTAGTAAACAGGCCAATTTGGTTTCTAAAAGGTATTCCAACATCTTTTCCGGCGTACCCGCCACTACGAAATACCTAATAGGTTCACAAGTTGTTTAGGATACATATATAAAAGTTTTCCTTTATAAATTATAAGTGTTAGATAATAATTATATATATAATAGAAACTTGTAAAATTTATCTTTCGGATCCTTGATTTTATACTCATTGAGGGGTTTGTTGTTCATAACGATAGGGGACCCCTTTGATTTTGAGTCTGCATATGGTTTCCAGGCTGGCGTCGTACCGTTCTCATATATGCAATGGAGTCCGGTATTGCTCCATCGTGAAAAGGCTGCTGACGTGGAGGCTTGTTTATCCAAAGGAGAGGCAACATCTAAGCAATTCAGGCTCCGGTTCACTCCATTTTCGTCATTTAACGTAGAACCACATTTGAAATGATAATTTTTGTCGAACAAACATTTACCCAGTTGCATTAGATTTAAAGGTGGTCTTAAATAATTTTGATGGACGGACAAATTGCTTTCAACTTTAAGGTCGGCGCAACTACCCTTGTGAGGACTAGGCTCGGTCAGCGAAATTTGGCTTCTCTTAAAGTTGTTACTTAACCAAGAGCAGTGCGGACGAGCTAATGACAAATGATTAATTATACACAGATCAAACACATGTTTTGGTGTACCATTTAATGACATCTGCAATGGTAATTGTAAACTAAGAACTAACTCAAAAATCAAATTTATTATGCAACTCTATTGACATGAGACTTATATATATATATTCGCTCTTTTAACCACAAAGTATTCAATCTCAATGAAATAATTTATTATGATACACAAATGAATGGATTTCTCCTTTCGGGCTTAAACAAAAAATATCCTAATCTCTTAATCAAACTTAAACTAAATAATCCCTACCAGAGTTGATACTATTGAGCGAGGCGTTGAGAGAGGATTTGGGATAACTACCGGCTAATGATTCGGTAGAGTCCGATTTGCCTTTGTTCAAGACACGCTTGCTTATATTAAATTTGCTAAAGGGGTACTGAAGTCCTCGTTCGTTATTCAGCGCTTGCGTCTCACATATCGGCTTTAAAAACCAAAATGCTTGATAGCCCATAGGGATGGAAACGGCTGGGCCATTCTCATTTTTATCACTTCTCTTACCCCCATCCAAAATGAGGGAGAATATTTTGGCAAGCGAAATATCTTCACCACTTTTATCGTCGCTCGAGACCAAACTTTGCTCTAAAATTAATACATCTCTCCCGTGTTCATTGAGTCGCATAGTATTAGCCTCTACATCACGTAGGATAGCATCAAAATCGGTTTTGTCAACCCTAAGCAAAAGGCACTCGTTGTTGTCACTCAATATGATAGATGCAGTCCGAGGTGAATTATTGATTAAAGCTAACTTTCCAAAATCATCGCCTTCTTTCAAGGTACCAACGCATCCCTAATCAATCGTTTTAAAGAAAACTTAGTGTCATAATGGAATTTTAAAAAGTTTCATAAACACTTGTAATCTCAACCAAAAACTTAGAAAAAGTCATAACTTAATTCATAAGCCATATTTTTAAGTGGTTGCAATCATATTAAAGGATCATTAATGTCGCAAAAAATAATGTAATTGTTTTATTAATAAACGCCTTCTCTTTACTATTAATCCTGTGGTAGACGCAATGCAATTCATTAAGAAGGATACTTTTTTAATCAATGATAGAAAGCTCAGCGTCCAAAGAAGTTAGTAATATTATTAATAATATTTTGAGAGAATAAAGGATAGCCTTTGGGAAAACAACAATTACTTTGCCATCGATTATGACTTCAAGGGTCCCCTTTAGAACGACGTACCATGACATTCCAACATCGCCTTGGGTTATGATCGCTGTCCCTTTGGCATTTATGTAAGATTCAAACTTGATTACAGACACTAATTGTCGTTTCACCATGAGCGACAAGTGTGACAAAGCATGTAAATGCGTTATTTCTTGGTATATCAACTCTAAATCATCGGGCGTCCGTTTTTCTGGGCTGAAAGAAATTGTGTTAAAATAGTCATTGTTTGAAAAGGGTTAAACTTTTTAATCATTGCCAAGTAATTGACTAAAAGTTAATCATGGCGTAAATTTTAAAAAATTATAAATCTATATTAAAAATTGTCAAGATAGTTAAAATCGCATACTAATATAGACTAATAAACTGCATAGCAATCAATATATTAAAAAATTTATAAAATAGGATATTCCAGCTAAATGTTTATAATATAGAAGTCGCGGATGATCAATCAGCGATTTAGAACAATTTTAAATGGTAAGCTATCTAAAAGAAATACCGAAAGGAAAGATTTCTAAATACTAAGTGTTATTTATTTAGATGAAAAACAAAGGATAGTGCTTAATACTTTATTTACATGCTAAGTAATTAATATATATCATGTTCTATAACTACTAGTTAATAAATATTCGCTATTTAATTCATTCATTCAATTTTTATCTATCTGAGGATTATTTTTTAGTTTAGGATGATGATAAAAAGTACGTCTTCTCTATCATTAAATTGAATATTATAAGTTTGGTATCGAGTGAGTGGTGCATGGAATTATAGAACTGGCATTTAATATTAAGAACTAAAAGTAAAATATATTGTTCCTCGACCAAATGTTTCTAGTAGTGGCACATATTTGTAGCTAATCATACACTAGTAGTATTGATAAAAAGTCTGCTTAGTGTTTAGAATTAAAATCACATAAGTTAATGTTAATTAATAGCTACCACATTAAAATCTTTAAGCCGTATATGTAATTTAATATTAAGTCAAGATTAAAATTTAAAAATTTTATATATTGACATGACTAGAAATGTTAGTCAAATATAAACATTTTTTTAATTTTGTGAATGTTGCTATATCCTACCAAAGTTAATTAAGTTAGGGTATAAAGAAAAATTTACTTTTTGCTAAGTGCCATTTTCAATAGAGCGTCGGGACTAATGTGACTCAATATATTAATAGCGACATCCAAATCGTCCGTCTTCCAGTTAGTAGAATCTTTAATGGGCACGTTGCTCGAATTCCCATTTTTAGTTTCGCCTCCATCTTGTTTATCAGAGGCTATAGTTCCGTTGGAACCATCAATTTTAGTAGTTGTTCCGTTAGTGTGTGCTTTATGACGATAGTAATCAACTAAATCCCTCAAATTGGTCCATGTACCTGGTGGTTTGACCGCTTTATGCTTTTGTAAACTTCTCCTTTTCTCCTTTATTATGTTCCAATAGGAATGTTGACCTTGGAAATTCGACATTCTTTTGTGTGCGAAGGCGGTTTCATTTTTCAAGGCGTCACTTTCATTGCTTTGCATCTCCACCTTTTCCTTCGACATTTGCTTTTTTGTGGTTGTGCAAGGTTGTTTGTACAAACAATGCAATCCCTGGTGCTGAATGACTGTCAACTTTGGTGGCTCCTCCTTGGTAAAACTGTAAAGAATGCTAGGGGAGTCTTGAAATATGTGAGGATGCGTGGTATCTTTCATACATTCCTTAGCTAAATTTCCGAAGATGTAGCAATTATACACTATTTTTTAATTATAACGATTGGATAAAGATTGAACTCACATAGATTATTGATTATATAAAGTGTAATTAGTGTTAGTGAAGAGGTAAATTAGCGAATACGTGCTAAAATTAGTGCTAGTATCAAAATCGCTATTAGTAAAAGTTTATGCCCTCGATTCACAATTTATTATCGGATTTTATTCATACCTTTCGGACATTCTTAGAAACTTTTCGAAATTTATTTTAAAAAAATTTACCTAAAACTAGAAGGCTTTTTTCCAACAGCACTTGAAATACACCAACAGCTTGCGTTCGTGTTGGAATACAATTGCTTTGCTTTATCAACCAATCAACCATAGCGCTTCCACTCATTTTGAAGGTGGCAAGTTTCTTTTCGTTTAAAGATTTCCGATTCCTAGAATTGATCATGTTGAAAATTTCATTTTCTTTGGGACTTTCCAGTTCAACACTGTACGATAGGATGGCACTTTGAAGTAGTCCGGCTGCCCAGAGAATTTTTTCTTTGTTTAATAAACTTTGGGTAATGGTATTGTCCAATTCATCTTCATTGTCGGAAATCTTATCTGACATTACTCCACTGCGACATTGGATGTCAACCGCGTCGATATTATGATGCTTATCAATATTATCCATTAGTCTTTTTCTAACGCCTTGCAAAGGATACAGAATTATGTTGGTCAATCACTTTTCTAAATCCACATTCCAACACCTAAATTAAAAAATAGCAATGTGGTTCCGACATATCTTAAAAAGTTGCAATCCCAATAAATTTAGACGTATTTTAAAATATAAGATTTAACGATGTATGAGTCTTGCTAAATACCAAAATTTGTTTATAATTTAGAGTTCAAATTTGTTCGAATTATTCTACCGAACCCGGCCCACAAAATTTTAATTAACTTAAGAGGGGCACAATTATAATTTAAAATTTTTAGGCATAGTTAAATTTAAACTCTTAAGATTTTATGGATTTAAAGGGGGATAACCGCCCCTCCTTGCCTCTCCCTAGCTACGGCCCCGATCTTATTGCATGAAAATTTCATAGTATACTAATTTATATGAATAATTATTGATTACCATTCCTTATACGTGAAGTTTTAATTAGCAAATGAAAGGGTTGGATTGATGAGATAGGGTGAAAATGGAAATTATATTTCGGCCCACAGGTGCCGTCCTCCAAGTACAAAATAAATAAGGGAGCATATAATTAAAACGAAAAAATGTAATTTATTTGCCATTAATATTATCATACTAGGCGTCGTTTAATCTAGAATTTTTATTTGTGTAAAAACCCTAGACTACATAAACTGCTCATGTCATATGTTTCATATGGTAAAATGTGTACCATTAAATCCACCATTTTGAATTTAACAACCTCCCATGTCTTTCTGCAGTGTACCCCATTGTTAAAACAGAAAATGTGAATTTACCTTCCTCATTAGTTTATAAATATACAATAGAATTCCAATAAATGATAAGGCACTAAATTGCTTTAGCGTCACATCATCGCATTATTTTTTATTTTTATGAATTTTGTTATTAATTTATATTCTTAATGTTTAAGTAGTGTAATATTTTTTATTGGGCTTTAAAAATACTTTAATTAACCAAAATTACTTTAATCTATATGTCCTTCCCTCATCTGTGCCCATGTCAAGATGGCGGAAAAATTGTATGATTATAAAAAAAATCTTGAAACATATGCAAGATTTGAATGACGAGATATACCAAATAAATTCGAGACTTTTTTGGTAATAAATGATATGTGTTTAATATAATCATATAAATTATGATAAAATCTTCTTTCTAAACATATCTCACTCTTGTAGACAATTAAACGATGCATGACATTAGGTTTGGGGACATGGGTGAGCTAGGGGAGGCAGAAAGGGGCAGCTGCCCCCCTCCCCGAGGCTAATATCTTTTTTTAAATTTAATGGAAATCCGGGTAAAAAATAATAAATTTGGCACCCCTAATAATCATCACACCTATACTCCCCCTCGTTAATTTTAAATAATGGCTACGCCCATGCTTGGGGAATATATTATTAGACCTTTGAATGAATAAGAAAATTATGCACTATAGGTTGTGTACTAATTCCATTATAAAATTGACGATTTGACATAATTTTCAAAACGGGTTAAAAAGATGTATTAAAAAGTCATAAGTTTCAAGTTCGTTACGCATTCCAATTACTTTATGATTAAGGAATTTTAACCTTACAATATCGAAAATTATTAGCAATTCATTCGTTTCTAAAATGGGCATTGCTAGGATCTAAAATTTTAATTATGGGGAGGAATATATGAAATTTATTTAGTAAGTAATTATCATATTTATAAATGAAAATCATGATTTTAATATATGTATTTGATAGAATGATTCAACAAAAATATAATTCCCCCAAAAAAACAAATAAATGCCAATTGTAATCTAAAATACGAGCGGGGATTCATCAGCCCAATTTTCAGCAATTTAAATGATATAAGTCTTCTATTACTTAAATGGTTTTTATAGTAATTTCATCAGCTGTTTATGTATTCAATAAATTACACTTCTACAAATATGCATTTAAAAATATAGACCACTTGGTTAATAAACATAAAGTAATTTTTAATGGGTGCCTATCCTGCTTAGTAAAATTTACATTTATAATGTGACAAAAAATATGCAAACGGTGTAACTTTTCATATTCTAGACCTCATAAATTCCTATATCGACGGAAAGCTATCATTAATGAATTCTGAATTAATATATATGTCATGTAGTATTAAATTTACAACCATGGCACACCAATTTTAAATAATACACGGTAAATATGTGCCTTATAATTGAGAACACTTTGTCTTAAGCATATTTATAGTCATGGTTATCACTTATTAACAGGCGCGTAGCCAAGGGGCCAGAAACCCGGATGTTTCTGGCCCCTTGACCAAAATTTGGAATTTTTTTTGTTTAATAATTAGATTAAATGGGTTAAAATATTATAGTTTAGTTGCATAAAAGATTTTGAGACACTTATAAAAGTCTGGAAACATATTTAATTTTTAAAATTTAATTTTCAACTTGCACCCCAACATTATAATTTTCCACCATTGATTGTAAATTGTATGTATGAATGTATATGTCTGATTGCCGCGAAGAGTTGTAAATTATGAAGAATTCTATACAAAAATTTTTCCCCCTTAAAATACCAAACCCTGGTCTTTCTAGTAAGTGACTTAGGCTTTTATTTTATGATTATATAGTATTGATTTTTATCTTATATATTAAATGTTATTGTGATAGTGATTACATTGCATTGCCAATTTTAAAAATTTCTAGATGATGAAGAACTAGAAGGAGATTCAATATCAATTGATGTTTTAAACAATAATATTGATGCCTCAACTATTCTAAAGTCAAATGGTATATGTATTATATGTAAAATTTTTTCTTTTTTAGTTTATTTTTAGAGTTAATTAAAATTTGTAAAATGTTAATTTAATTTAAAAATTTCTAGATGATGAAGAACTAGAAGGAGATTCAATATCAATTGATGTTTTAAACAATAATATTGTTGCCTCAACTATTCTAAAGTCAAATGGAATGGTATATGTATTATATGTAAAATTTTTTTCTTTTTTAGTTTATTTTTAGAGTTAATTAAGATTTGTAAAATGTTAATTTAATGGAAATAATTTAATCTTAGATATAAAATCATCAAACCAGCAGCCGTATGACATATCTTTGTATGTTAACACCATACAACAACAACATTATGAAGATAAGTTGGCAGAATTTGATAAAATTTATCAACCACCACTTTTATTCAATTTCCCTCGTGATAAAACAGCTAAAAAGCCAAAATTTAATTTCTCATGGTTTCATAAATGGAGCTGGCTCTCCTATTCTCCCCAAGAAAATGGTGCCTATTGTAAATTTTGTGTGTTCTTTGGACCAAGGTATGGTGGTAAAGGGGATCAAAAGTTAAAAGCCCTTGTCTCTCAACCATACAATATGATAATATTTTCTGCCAGTTGAATAAATGCATGAGGTCGATGTCCTTTTTAAGGTATAAAAGCGATAGTAAAAGCTCTGATTAATGAAGAAAAGGGTTTTCCAAAGCTGGTTATATGGCGCCTTGAACTCTCGCATATATTGTACGCGAAGTTTATTTTTGTTATATTAAAAATAAAAGTGTCGAAATTTTTTTTGCATTTTTCTGGCCCCTTGAGAAAATCCTGGCTACGCGCTTGCTTATTAATGATGTTATTAAAACTAGAGCAATATCTTTATATTGATGTATGTATGTATTCTTGTTAAAGACCTCTAAGAATGGAGTAAAGGCAATAATAAATTATATAAAATTACTGGACTTGACTTACATCTAATTATACTTAAGACAATGAGTTTCAAATATATTATTCGACAAATTTATTAAACAAATATTTCTAAAAGAAACTCAATGGTATACCGTTTGATCCTAGAACGAATAATTCAGTGCTGATAAAATGATAATTTACTTATTATTTGACCTATCCATATATCGCATTTTAGTCGTGTTTAATCATAATCCGATTGGGATTAATGTGTACACCAGCTAGTAAAGAGGGATTAAATTTAGAAACAAATAATGATATTGTTATATATTGGTTTGTATAATAGACTTGCGACACAAGCTTCTTCGACGACGTTGTTAATTAAATAAAGGTAGCACAGCTCAAGGGAATTTAGTATAGAGGGTATCTGGAAGGTGGGTGTTATATGTGACTTAATTTCGCCTCAATAAAAGGCACCTGCCGTTGCAAGTAAAAAATACCGCTGGCTAAGACCTTAATAGCAATAATCGATTCAATATAGAGCTGTGGCGGCGGTCTTTGCTTTTACCATCGGAAAATAGAGAGCTCCGGAATAGGGACTTAGGGGCATCCACTCACACACGGGCGCACTATATTTATAGGACCTCCCATTCGTATATGAATGAGATAGATGGATCTATTGATTTTCCCACTAATTCATTATTCCCCCTTGCCCATTACCTTCCCATCTCACCCACACTGATTTCCGATAGTCCTCTCCCCTCCAAGTGAAACCCTATGGCAAGGTGTCTACCCCGACCTACTATAAATGTCGTGGCAAGATATAAAAAGTGCCCTATCAAAAGGGAGAGTAATAGATGGGTAATTTATTAAGGAATAGGCCTTTAGGAAAAAACATGGTTGACACAATCTTCTTCATTTAGGTGTTACCATAGGAGAAGAAGAAAGCTGCTTAATACCAAGATGGTCATCATAATTTATGCGATCTCGTTTTGGAGGAGCGAGATGAATCTCGCAGAAACGAGATTATGATAATAATCTTTTAGGATAAGTAGAGTTGCCTGGTCATTTTTCGTTAACGTCGGAAGGAATTAATTTCCCGTCATCGCGTGCATTCATTTGTAAAATTTTACGCAGACTAGTATTGATTTCTTTACACACTTAGAGTAGTTTGGGATGAGCTGCACTTATAAATTGCAAAAATTAGATTTCACACACGCGTGGCTGTGACATATCAATGGCACTATAATTGTAATTTGTTAATTTTTGATGACTGATCAAAAAAAATTTATATATATATATTTAGTAGTATTATTTAAAAACTCATTTAACTATCATGTTGTTATGTGAAGGTAATTTATTTCTTTTCGAATCAATAAAATTAACAGGCATAGTAGAGCCATGGATTGAAGTTGTTTGGATTTTACACAGTAATTCTCTGTCTAATGTAGAAATTGGGATCTTAATTTTATGCATTATAATTTGGCTGTCATCGGGTCCTAAATTACAGATTTTACCTTGCTGTGTAGATTATTTGCAATGCATTACCATTTGTAATTGCTTCTGAGAAATATTTTAAATAAAACTTAATTTTTTATCTAAAACTACAATTTTGTGATAAAGCACACTAGAGACCTGCATGGCCTGGCCCGGGCGGGCCGGGCTGGGCTTTTGCTTAAAAATAAAACAACGGGCCGGGCCTGGACGGGCCGATATATAACGTAACGGGCTCGGGCCAGGCCTAGTTATACATAAGGCCCGTTAAAATTAAATTTAGTATAAAAGAAGGTGTTTTTATAATGTTCTAATTTGTAATTATTTTATGAATATTAAATTAACAAGGAAAGTTAAATTTTGTTTTCATCCTAGTTCATTAATTTATCAATAGCTCAACACGCATTATATATGTTAAAGATAATTTATACACCTGATTTCATGGGCGGAGCTAATTTAAATTGGAGGGGGCAGTTTAAATAGGGCAAAAAATGTTCTTTTCATCAGGAATTTTTGGATTTGGAGGGTGCAGCTACCCATATTTGCCTCCCCCTTTATCCCCTCTAGCAATATTGAGGAATTAATTATTATTTTTGTTAATTGCTATGCAATTTATGGGCTCTCTTTCGGTTATCCGGTCCATCCTGTCCAACTTGTAATTTTCCAATAATTGCCGTGGAAACTTATACGGGTTTTTAATGGCGTGGACTTATGCTTCTGTTAAAGACTTTTATTTAACTGACCGCTGATTGGCTTTACTTTTTTCGACCTCGCCTAAGCTCAAATACCATTATTGTTTTTGTGCCTGACTGATTACCCTTATTAATAAACTTATTTTGGCAATTTGTCTAGGTTGTTAATTTGTAACGGATGAATGCGAAACTGGCTAAATAATTCCCTGCAAATCAATGCTGACCGTTGCTAACTTATACTTTATCTGACCCCGGCCAAATGCCAAAATTTATATACTCATTATTAGAGA